>OY292460.1:6260000-7510000 GCA_958496255.1 Camptogramma bilineatum
TCACAATATTTTCCTTCACCGTTTAGAGCTCGTGTTAAAGCGCATACCTACTTAGGTACCTACTTATACATTTTTCAAAACGAAAAATCCATTGATGCACGGCTGGGTTTCAACCCACAACCTTCGGATTGAAAGTCGAGGCACTAGCGCACTCGGCCAACACTGCTTCTCTACCTCTGACTACCCGCTTAGACTTTTTCAACGGATCTAAAAATTCCTAAAAGATCTGATAGAATATGTCTACTGTGCCTTGGGAATACAGTCGTAATCATATTTAAAAATAAAAATGAAATCATTTCTAACTTTTTTAAATCTACAAATCTGCATAAGTACTTACTTAACAAAAAACGTGAATGACCTCGAAAGTTTGGATGTTTGGATGTATGTTTGTTCCTCTATAACTCGACAACTACTGAACCGATTTGGCTGAAATTTAAAATATAGTTAGGTAATGAGCGGGAATAGGACATAGGCTACTTTTTATCCAGGTGCCACGCGAGCGATGCCGCGGTCGGAAATTAGTTTGAAAATAACTAGGGATTTTGTACTAGTGGAGCGAGCCGCGGGCGCCTGGTGACGTCACAGCCAGTCGCGGCCTTCTCGCGAGCGTTTTTTAGATTGGTGCACTAAAATCTCTGTAACTCGGTCATTTTTGATCCGATTAAAAAACCAAAAACACAGTATTTTTTGTTTTTTTTTGTATCTACAAATCTGCATACTCAACTAAAATCGTGAGTCTTCCTCATTCTTTTTCTTTATTTCATAACCGGTTTAAAAAAAAAGAATATTAAATCCACATTCGTAATTGTTTTTACCCGACTACGGCGAAGCAAAAACAATACAAAACGAGCTACGAATTCTTTACTTTCATAACTGGTTATTAATCAGGTATTTTAAATTCACTTCCATAATCAAGGAAGAAAGACATACGAGGAAGAGATCAAGAGAACAAAAAACCTCGAAGGTT
Source organism: Camptogramma bilineatum (assembly GCA_958496255.1). Classification (NCBI taxonomy): domain Eukaryota; kingdom Metazoa; phylum Arthropoda; class Insecta; order Lepidoptera; family Geometridae; genus Camptogramma; species Camptogramma bilineatum. The sequence continues at coordinate 6,260,968 of OY292460.1, forward strand.
GGCATGCCAGGCTATAAATATATAAATAATGTTGGACAAAAAATCGCCTTTATATCACTAGTACTAGTAGTATATTGGACAGTACCATTCACGGTACAAGTGACACTATTTCATATCGATAGTACCATAAATGGTGATTCTTTAAATCTTTATTTTACTAGTAGGTACCATTAGATAATACCATAAATGGTACTGGTGATACTATTTTGTCTACTATGCTGTCAATTATGAAATTCTGTAATTGTGACAGTGTCTTTTATTCTTGCCATTTCGTAGGTGTTTCTAAAATAGTTTAGATATTCTTAAAAGTTACGTATAAAAGACATTTGGCTTGAAAGTATTACTTATTCAGACGGTCATCTAAGATTTTAATTAAACCTACTTAGACACAACTTATTTAAATGTTATAAAACTTAAGTTACCTACATAAAATGTTATAAAAGTATCCACTTACATCGTAATCTCTTTAAGAAAACTTGTAATTAGTAATAATTGAGAGGTGAAACCTAAGGTTGATTAAAAAACTTTCCAAAGATGGTACCTACTCTAAAATTCTAGATGAAAACATTTAACTCGATTATAAAGTTTTGGAAACCAATTAGCTTCAAACAGCCTTTGGGGCGTAATAAATGTTTTGATCGAGATTTGGATTCGAAGTTAACTGACATTCATTTATGATATTCATTCATTCATTTATGATTTCAGAATTCCATAATGCACGGTCGGGATTCGAACCCACGAGGTACTATCCCGCTTGGCCAATACGGCTCACATTACAGCTTAGTCTAGTTTAAAACAAGTATTATATTTTTTATACCAAATACATTTTCTCGAGTCTAGACTGATCCATTATCACAAAGAAAAGTTATCCGAAGACAAAGAAAAATCACTGACCCAGAAAGATGCTGTGTATTGTAATAATGTGGGTTCATGTTTTATTTATAACAAGAAAAGCGTATGCAAAACATTTTTATGTCGAATAAAACAGCACTTTTCACAACAAAACCAGTCATCAAAGATGGTTACTGAGCCGTTGCAGATAAATGAGAAAAAGCGATAAGTATGTGTGCCCTGGAACAGAATGTTTCAGAGAAGAAACAAATTGTTGCGAGCATTCCCTATGCCGAGGATATTAAATTCTTTCTCTTTTGTTGTCTACGCTTACTTTGTTTACAATTTTGTGGAAATTTTTCAGACGGGATGTCAACTTTTTTGTCATGTTGGATTTTGAATTTAAATGTTTTGAATAACTAATTTAATTTTGTTTTTTACGTTATGAGAGTTGACCTGTGCTTGTATTTTAATATATTTTAAGCTCTATGAGTTGTTGTGTAATGGGCAAAACCTGGATGAAGGAACGTTATAACGCGTTTAGTCCATACCAAGTCTATGCTGTGGAAGAGCTCGCAGCACAGCCTGCTCAAGTATAATATGTGTGCCCGTGGCTCTCTACGTGTTAAATACAATCAGAGCTAAGTAAAAGTTGTAAGCAGGCAGTAAATTTTAGATATTCTATGAACTCATGAATTATTACATTGAATTAATACACGCTACGATAACAATCGAAAACAGAAACAGTCATTATAAGGTTATTAGTAACTTAATAGTATCACGAATAGGCGAATGCACATGGTAATTACATTCGCAATTTCAAATTGTAGTTACAATATTCATTAACTGAGTTTTAGCTCGTGGTTTTGCTTGTTAGTTACTTAAATTGAAATTCGAAGTCTGGATTTTCATTTGTTTTTATGTAGTAGTTTTGGCCACGAAAATTATTATTTTTAAAGTCTAATAATGCCGTTTTACCAAAGTTTTACTTTTTATCAAAATCTGTTACGAGACTCCTTTGAGTGTTTTTCGCTATTTCTAATAGTTTCAGATTTGGCCTCAGAGGCACTCTTGAAAATATCACCCTGTATAACTCGGTCCTGGCTGAGTGTAGATGTATACTGTTCTCACAAATATTATTTGTTATACTCCTAAGAGTTTATATTTTAATGTTTGGTTGATGGCCGCGCGAAAAAAAGGCACCACTTTCGGCATAGGCTTTTTGCTATACCTTGCGGTCCCAATACTTTGCCACAGCTATAGCGTTTTCAGTGGCCACTCAGAGATCCCTCATAGTACAGGTGTTAGGGCACAGTGGGCAGACCAGCAAATGTTGCATGGACTGGGGATCATTGCCACATTCACAGCGCGTCATTGACACCTTACTAAACCCCCACTTGCTCAAATTGAGCTTGCAGCGGCCCACTTGGGATTTTGCGCTAAGAACAAGATTGACTTACAAAAAACAAACTTTTGCAGTGGGATGTTGAACTTAGGTCTTTATTGGTGCAATAGGTAGGTACCTACTAGTTCTGAAAAATGACGGAATGCAGGAACCGCGAAAGAACAGGAGTAGAATCACCTAGCTCTTAAGACGATTTAAAGTGGTCATACTACTGAATAAATGATATTTGAATTTTGAATTGAATGGAAAGATGTCACCCAACCCTGAAGTCTGGTAAAGTAGAGACCTTCGCCCAGCTGTGGGCACCAACGGTTGATAATAATTAAATTCACTGCTACAGTCCATCTATTGTAAGTGAATTTCATATACATTGTAATAGTTCAACTGTATGCTATGCTAATACGTATACTGAACAATAATTCCTCTTTTTACTGAGATATAAAACCGAATTGCTTTCGCGATTACTTTAAGCACAATATAAAGGAATTCTTGCCGCTACTTCGCATGCATTAAATCACCATCGCTTCTAACTAACGATTAACTTCGGTTTTCCAAGAATCTATAGCTGTTTTGCATTCAAATTTGTTTTTAAATGCAAGAAAAAGTATCTGAATTTTCGATCGAAAAGTAGATTGTCGAAATAAAGCCATTTTAAAATGCGTATATAAAGCTTGTTGGGTAAGATTATCCCATTTACAGTCAGTTTCTATATTCTCTCCATGGTTTGGCATACTACCTTAGATAGATATTTGTTATTTTTAGTACACCATATTAAGCAATCTACGGGCAACGACCCGTCAGGCATAAGTTGATGATGCTACATTAATCATCTTTATAAGTTTTAATACCTATACTTTTAAGATCATAATCGTATCAAGCCAGCGTAATACTATTGCATGTATTATAACGGTAACTACTTTGGGGTGGTGCTTTAGCGAAAAACGCTCAAGGCAAGTCATAAAAATGCCATAAAACTTAGGGCTCAGGTCGATACAGATGACGTCATTACCTGTTCTCAACGTGTATTCAACCGTCGACAAAGCGATAACGGTTTCAGTGCTGAGTGGCGATTGTGTTTTGAGCGGAGCGAGAAGCGTTAGAGCAATTAAGTATTCTGTGCCATTTTGCATTGTCAACTATTCACTCGACAGCAACCGTGACAATTTTCAGTTTTAAAGGAGTAGTGGTTTGATCATTTAATTTGAATTCACCGTCGACTAACTGCAAAAACAATACAAAGCCAAAGTCAATGTTCAAAAATATTTATTCAATAGGACCGCAGGGATCACGTTAATCTTAAAAACTAGGTGATTTTTCTATTATTTCTTCGCAACAAATATCGGGAAGAACTAGGCAATCTTTTTTTTGGTGATCCATCCTGCAAACATTAAATAGTCAAGCTCCAGTTGAGAGCCAATCGGACAAAGAAAGAGGAGAAAAAGTAGATTACTCGTCGGCAACTCAGTCACTGTGACAATATGTAGCTTAAACAATGTGTAAAAAAAATTTTTCTAGCTTAAATGGGCATGTAGATAATCCTATTATTGGAATTTTCTAATTAGGATTTTCCAAAAGAATAACTAACTTGATTCATCTAAATTAATCTAAAGCCATTTTACCCCTGCAGGGGTAATTACCCCCTAGTTCACCACTGCACAATATTTTACAATATTTGATAAATTATAGTTGATGAATATAATAAGATCTAAATTCAGCGCACTACTTCATGGATATTTCACTTCATAAATGTATTCACCCCTCACCGCAAATCTCGCTAAGATATTGCAGCCTTACGTTCCACGTCTAGCATTATCCTTGTATTTGGGGTGAATATCGCTTAAACGGGGTAAACTTCATCTTTACACGTTTTCGTGTTAAGATACTATTGAGTAGACGTAGTACCTCGTTTAGAAGGGATTAACGTGCAATAGAAATAATGTTAAATAACAATATCCTAATGTGTTTGTATGTAACACACGACACTTAATTCAGGTACAGTACCAGAACATTTGTTACATTAGAGCAGAAATTGTACATTAGTGCCTACAATACCCATATTTATTTATACTGTGTTCTAGTATGAATTTGTTTTGTTTTTTATTTGAGTGTCCCCGTGTTCAAAATGTCCTTGTTAACATTGTTTTATTTTTATAATGGTTTTTGCTCTGATATAAATAAAATAATCTCGAAATGATTCCTGTAAATTCTTGTTGCTTAAAGATTGTTACCAGTTTTTTTCATAAAACTTGAAAAAGAGATGCGAAATAAAGTTTACAGAGCGGTAAAATACTCGTAAGTTTAGGTTTTTTGATAAAAAATATCTCTTAGTATTTAGATACCTATTCAGACAGCATTTGAGGATGTGTATATAAACGATGGGCATATAAATTGGTATGGCAAGCATAGTTATGCTACACATTATGTCTATGCCGCAAAGAACGTTGAAAGCCCTTGGAAACCTGGGGCCCTAGCCATATTACACGATCTATCGTCGCTGTAGAATAGAACACTTCAAAATGTATAGGAATTGACGATCTGACCACGTGACTCATCTACTGGAAACGTCAAATCCTATACATTTTGAAGTGTTTCTATTCTACAGCGACGATAGATAGTGTAATATGGCTAGGGGGGCTGAGTCGTACACTGGTTTCCCTTCAAATGATAGAAATAAATTATACACCAGTTCCATGAATAAGAACTGAAATTGAATATCGACCAATTCACTGAAAATCAACACTGAAATTGCTTTTCGTACATAAATGTTATGAAAATTGGTACTCAAATAACTGATCCCAGTTTATTTTATTCAATAGATATTTATTTTGTTAAAACGATATAAACACTTTGGACTCTTGAAAAAGTAAAATATGTATCGGCAGGAGTAGTCTTGCCTAGAAAAAAGAGAACGAACCTAGGAAAAATCGAAAGAATATAATAAGGCCGTACCCAGAGCTATAAACACTGCAACTATATCCTCGATAAATGAAGTAAGTGGAAGGTAACTGAAAAGCCAACATGACATCTTAAAGTTGATGTTATTTATGTTTTTGGATTACACCACTGGATAGGTAATTTAATAATTGACATAATTTTCGATAATTTTTTGATTGGTTGTTAAAGTGATGAGAAATCATCAAATAAACTGCATTTTTGTCGTGTTTCGGAGCGTGCACTTGTTGTACACACGCCGCGGCTGAATGCATTTTAAAATAATCTTTATTTTAACGAAACTAAGACAAATATTTGAAGTTGAACATCAATGTGCTAATTTTAGGTCGGGTAGTACCCAAACCTTCACATCTTACACTAATGCAGAGACTGGTTTCGACGTAGGTAAACATAATACTATTTATATCAAAAGAGAATAACAACCGTGTCTGCACAACAATGCCGATATTAACGTCTTTCAAATCAGATTTTCTACATCTCTTTGATGCCATAATCCAATAGTAAGGCACATACATCTTGTGTTGCCAGGTTCGGCAAGCTTTTGTTGCTGGGTTTTGCCACATTGTTTAAGCGCGGATTTTGTGTAATCTGTTTTGTAATAAAGTTACGCATCGAAGCACAGAGACAAAACAGAGTATTAAAGACCATCGAAATCAGTCACGATCACAATCGAAAATACGCTATCGGTAGGATCTAGGTTTTGTTTTTGCTGCAGGCAAGTGTTTTACTAAAAAAATTCGTATGAGCTAGTGGCCAGCATAGGTGACAGAGTTTGAAAGCCTGAGAGCCTTTATGGTGTAAGGGCTTCATAGCCAGGAATGTCAATTTAAGGTATCCACCATGGTGCTCTCAGAAGGACAGTCGCAACGTGCGTCGCTGGTACTGAACGTATTTACGTCTATCATCAGCCATTCAGATATTCATAGAAAACCTCTCTTCGCTATCAAATTTTAATGTTAATTCCGCAGCATAGTATGCGTCAAAGAATTGAAAATTTTCTATGTTGAGTTCAGTACGGTCCAAAACGTATGTAAGTGAAATGGGAGATTTATGGCAGTGCATAGCGCTGCCGGTTTTACTATGCGTCAGCATTTAGAGAACTTTTAAGGGCTCCATACCCGTGGTGGCAACGGGACCCCATCAGCCTCTGAAGTCTGACTATCCGTTCGTCTGTCACAGGGTATCTTTTGAATCGTAATAGGAAGATTAAATTTCGACAGAGTGTGTAGGTATTAATCGCTACAACAACAAATATAAAAAAAGTTAAAGAAACGTGTTCTTTATAGCTTAGTGTGCGAACCCATAGTGTGCGAGTCCATCTCAAAACTTTGCTGCTTTTTTAATCATGTCCTAGAAAAATTGTATAGAAAATATAGAAAAAACCAGCTTCGCCTGGCTTGTCTCAGTAGGCAACATTACGTGCCACCTTTACTGATAGGCTTAGGCAGTGCCTTTGATCTCTTCAGATATTTCATCTACATTTCAATCATAGACCTATCTAATCTTAGATGAAATGACAGGTCTTCTGCAACTGACGCTGAGTAAAACTAAATCGCGATTAAATTGTCATGTTTTATTTGTATTATTCAAAGAATGAGGAATTAAAATATCAAAATCGGGTAAGCTGAGTAGCAGGACAATATGGCCATAAATTAAAACCTCAAATGTTGATTTACAAAATCTACTATAGCAATTTTATCATATAAACTTCTGTACAAAAAGTTTCAATCACCTTCATAAATAAATAATGCTGGACATGGCAAACAGCATTATCCACAAAGTAAGCAGAGCTTGTGCACAGTGCAAATATGTATTAACTGCTCTAAATAAGTTCATATTTGACTGAAATTCACATATTTGACTGTAACTTTCAGCACAACACAAGAATTTACGAGTAAAAGCATGAATAAATACCGATACGTAACATGACACAACAAAGGATGCATACGCTACAGGCTACGAGGCAACGTAATAAAATTGTTTTCTGGTCTATATTTCCTTGAAAAATGCTCGCGTCTTGACCAACAAAGTAAAGACTGCGCTGTACATAGCTTTGGAACAAACGAATGAATAAGTAACAGAAATGTTCTGCAGAACCGACGAGAAATTTTCTAGTAGATACATTCAAACGTCGAATGAAATATATTAGATTTTTTAAATATATTTATTTCTTTTAGCTGCGAGACAACTGTTTTGTATGATCTGCAAATATTTGTTTTGGGTCTGGGTGTTTTCTATGAATAATATGTATGTACTTACAAGAAAAAGTATGTTAACATCAGAACAGATAATAACGTAGTATTAATTTATCTGTGATAATACCTACCTAAGCTACTCCATACGCGCTTCGGGCTCCATGATGCTGTGTAAAATGTCCAGCATTATTTATTATTATTTTATTGGGATTGCACATTGAATGAATAAATAAAAAGGAAATAAAAAAAATCATTAAACAGATGTATACTCCCTACATAATTACGAGCAAACATACTGAAAACATGAGAACTACGAAAAAAGAACATAAACCGAAGAACAAGAAAAAAAATGTTGATGCCTTCACAGTTTATAGACAAAAGTTAAAACTGGAAGAAACGTTCACGGAAAAACAAATAAATTCAATAGTCTGCATTTAATATTATAGAGGTAAGGTTAGTTCGGAGTTTGGGAAAAGGAACCTCTGATTTTAAAAATGCTTTTACACGTGGAAAACTATAGCTATCCCTGAGTTTCTACTAACTATACTAAATCAGTATCAGGTAGTACCTACAAATAAAAATGTTAAAAAATGTTGTCCGTACCCATATTATAAATGTGTTTTTTTGTCCTGCTTTCACGTCAAAACAGAGCAACGGACGGATTGACGTGATTTTTTGTGTTGAGATAGTTGGAAGGCTGGAGAGTAGGTAACATAGGCTACTTTTTATCCTGGTACCACGCGAGCGAAGCCACCGGCAGCAGCTAGTTATTTTATAAATTCTTTCGAAAATTGTTGCCAAATAATTTTTGATAAGATTTTAAAAGCCATCTCGGCTTTGATTATTTTGAAACATTGAAATTAGGCATCCCCAACTTAAACAATGCAAGGTTTTTATCGCTGATTATAATTGGCTGATGACAAATAGTAATCGTAATTTTAAGCAAAATTCGATGTTTACGATCTTAAGTTTCCTTTAAAAGTTTTATTCACAACTGCTAGATTGCTATAACAACATAAAGAATTTAATTCATAACACCTAAATATCTGTTACAACCTTCATAAGGTTTGTACAAGATTATACTGAGCTGCCAAGATGAAATTAAAATGAGATATCTCGAAATTCCGAAAGTGGCTCCATCCATACAGAGTTATCTCGTTTCTTTCATAAATTAAAGATGCGATACGTGTACTGAGTCCAAATAGAGGGAATAACATGATTAATTCAAAATCTCTCGCGTTATGATTAGATTACTCTGTGTGCCGCATGTATTATTCTGAGTCGGTAGAATGAGCCCGGTGCCGGTGAGTCACTTTATGAATTCAGCTTTTTTGGAACAAGCCGTGTGGAAATTGGGCTATTCTGTTTAACCCCGGTTCCACACGTTGTGGCCAACGTTGGCCCCATTGCCACTCGCCAAAGTGTTGATCTAGTGAAATTGCATTGGTGTCAACGTTGGGGCCAACGTTGCGATTTGTTGAGCCGTGTCGGTTTTATCAAAGGAATCTACGCGCCAACGTTGTAGTTCCGTCCACATGTTGGCGCTTTGCTCAGTCCTGTTGCAACACGCATGATGTGTCGTTATCCACTATCTTCTTTGACGTTGCTCCTTTTTTTTTCAGTAACAAATATAAATTATAATTGGTACTCAATAAAAGCGCTTCAAGCAATTTAGATTTCTGTATCGGACGTCTTCATGTTGGCTCTGACGGGACAAGACTGGAGTAATAGCCAACGTGTGAATGCTTCATGAAATTAACTAGCCAACGTTGATACCAACGTTGGCGCCAACTTGTGGAGCTGGCCTAATCTGATTTATCTCTTCAGCTCTGTATATTTTTTAGCTTTAACCAATCTTAAAAAAAAATATAGAGTGAAAACGCTAGAGATGCGAAGACAGTTAAACGAGTTGTAGTCTTTATTTAAATAAAATAAAATAGACAACTAAAAAAGAAAATGGACAATCATTATTCAGAGATTGTTTATGATAATTATTTCTTTATGGTATTACTGTTGGAAAAACACAACCCGTGGGAAGGTATTCCAAAACTCAGGTTTCCTATGGTACTACTGAACTCAGAATAGTAGTATTTCATACTCTAATTGGCTGATATTCTAACCTAGAAAACAATAGCGATACTAAAAGAACATACTTCTCTCAAAAGACTTGTAAATTCTAGCCTCGTTTGTACAAAATATAAAGCTTATTTTAACCCCATAAAATAAATTTTAAACCCAAATTTATAAGCGCAAAATGTAGTAGATAGCGGAAAAGTAAGTACTACTAGACATCCTACAAATCACAAGAAGTTTAAAAACGACAGCAACATAAAATGGAAATTTATTTTCACAGGCGTGTAAAGTTTTATAACCGCAAGGTTATGGCCGGGTTAGTCGAGCAGCGGATTTATTAGTGACCCACCTAAGGGTTTTTCACGGTAAAGCGAGCTGAGAACGAGGCGTGTCCGAGCCGAGTCACGTCTGAAGTTTGGTTTATAAAACTTTGATAAGTAGTTGTAACAAATAGAAACATACTTATAAACCGACTTCAAAAAAGGAGGAGATTCTCAAGTCGTCGGAATCCTTTTTTTGTGCTTTCTTTATGTATGTTCACCGATTAGTCGGAGACGCCTGAACCAATTTGGATTTTTTTTTGTTTGAAAGGGTTATACTTTTCAATTTGTGCCATAAAAATTTGGTGAGGATCTTCGGAGTTATAAACAGAAATGCACCTCGAGAGTGTAAAAAATTGCTCTGCTCGGTTTTTTAAATTTTTAATTAAGCCACTTGTTACTAGGAATATAATAACAAAATCTTAATTTATACACGGATATATTTTAATTAACTTCGGTATAACTATTACCTCGTTATACCACGGATGACAACGTTGCACTTTATATAGATATGCCGAGTTTATACTAGGTATAATTTATTCCTAGTTTGTTAGTAAATATTTTGCGTTATTCTTGAAACACTTTACTGTGACACAAAATAAATATTTAGCAAAGCTCAGTTGGTGTACGGTATGGAATGTTATGCTAGACCGTAGTTATTTTTTTTAGAAAAATAACATTATTATGGTTGTTAAGCACGTTCGTTTATTAAAACGTAAGTTTAGAATTTAAATATGTTTTAAAATGCAAGCATTTTATTTGTACACGTATCTCATGACGTGACACTCAAGTTGTCCTCAAATCGTTATAGTGTGAATAAAGTGCCGTTTACATTGTGCGAGTTTCTCGCCTCGAACATACTATCTAACTACTACCGAAGATACGATTATCGAATCAAATATCAAAATATGACAATGTTAATTAAACATTGATATTATAAGGTCGATGTAATTGGTTGTCACTGAATTGTCATGGAGCGAGTTTCTCGCATCATCCAGTCAAACAACTCGCACCATGTAAACGGCGCTTAACCTCTGGCGCTGTAAATTGAAACGCTAATTCAACTGTGACGGTCGGTTTACGACTCTGCTGAATGACATCGTGACATGCCTGTGACATAGCCAATGAAATCCTTTGGCGAATTATTATTGTGATTGCCACAAGTGTGGCATAACCACGGTCTAGTTTTAAATGTAAGCAGAATACATTTTAAATGATTTGACATTTATAATTCTAAAAAAATTACTGAACACTCTAAATATATAGTATTCAAGTGGTACTTTCTCTTCTTCTTTCATTGAGCAAGTGGCCAACTCTGTTGAATTGAAGTGGTACTTTAATAATTCTTAAGGAAGTTATATATTTTATATTTTACGCAGGATTAGTTGGCAACAGAAAATGATGTTTTTTTTTAGAATTTCCAAAATAATTAAAATAAATGTGGAAAGAGGAGATAATGACGATGAGGATATACGTTCGCCTGATGTTATGCGATGGTGTGGCCGAGGATGGAGCACGTCGATCTATAAAAAAATATATTCTCTCTAGCCTTGAAGACTCCTAAATAATAGTTCTCAGAGTTTTCTGAGAAGAAGGAGGACGGCTTAATCGTTGTGTATAAATTTTTGGAATGTTACCTTGTATAGGTAATTTCTAAAAAGAAAAAAACATCTTATTTTCGAATGTAATATAATAAGTTTTTGAACGTGTTTATAATTACCTACTTAGACATCTATAAAAGAGTTCAAATGCCCAAAGATCTAGAGAGACATTTTAATATTGTTTGTGCAACAAGTGCTTAATTTGTATGGACTTGAGTATGCTACGAAGGGTCTACGCCGTAGAACAGCTACGATCGCTACGAGAATACTGTCAAAACTTACCACCGAACTTGCTAACTATTTATAGTAGGGTTTCAAAACCGCTGTAAATATTTAAGACCACCTTGACAAGTTGTGTGTCTATTGCGTGCTATATTTCAGTTTACATTTGCTTTGATACTTGTTTGTATGTGTTCGGCCGTGGTTGCCGATTTGACTTTCGACCAGTCAGTTAAAATCCTGGCCGTGCTTCAACGGATTTTTTCGGTTCGAAAAAATTATATCCGAATTAATAATAGCTCTGAACGTAACTGAACTTGAAGGAAAACATCGTGAGGAAACCAGTTAGCTTTCTAACAGCGGTAATATACTTGTAGCCTCTCACGTGTAAAATGCTAACTTCCGCAAAAAGTAGACATGTACCACATACTTACGTATTTTGACATATATCTGACTATTCCCTTAGATATCTTTAATAGATTTTATATGCCTTACCTTACCGCACAAGATCGCGATGAGTGGAAGGTAACGGGGGAGGCCTTTGCCCAGCAGCGGGACAGTTTAGGCTAGTTAAAAAAAAATGCCTTACGATCTGAGAGAATGTCTACCGTGCCTTGGGGAGACAGCCATGATCATGTTTTATTTTGTTTGGCGTGTGATACGAGTATATCGTTTATTTTGCCTTTGATTCTTGGCTGGATTCATTGGTTCTGAAGGTTCCGGTTCAGTAGGTTATTGATTTTGGGGTATTTATTGCCCGGAGTTGGTTACCAAGTAAATAACTTTTCAATTTAGTAGTTCCTGTTCATTGAGTCGGGTATGGGAAATTGATTTAGTTTTAGTTAGATAAGAGGTCGGGTTGGGAAACTATTTTGATAGAAAATTAATTTTATTTTGGCTTTGTAATTATTTTCGGATGATCTTTATTGTACGAGCCGTGTCGGCCGAGGAGGAACAGTTCAACTTTCGATCCAAAGGTCGTGGGTTCGAATCCTGGCCATGCATTAACGGACTTTTTGTTTCTAAAATTTATATGCCCATTGACACGAGTTTTAAACGGTAAAAGAAAACATAGTGAGGAAACCCGCGGCTTAGTTGGCCCCTTACGTATTGACCATGTCTTTCCTGTGGATATGGCCGGTTAAGACAGGAGTAGAATCACCTAGCTCTTACGACGATTCAAAGTGGTCATAACGGTCCTGAACTGAATAAATGATATTTTTTTTAAGCTGAGGATGGTTTAAGTGCTGGGCAAGCCTACTCCAGCTCAAACAATGTCCCACGCCCGTTCTAGTGTCCCGTTAAGTATAGGCAAATATTGCCTCTTCACACTGAATAAATCATCTGGTAAAGATGTATAATGCCTGACGATCCCGGCTTTTAAAAGCCATGGTGGAGTTACTTGGTACACTTGCTCATTAGAACTTACTTTACCATGTTAGCGAAGCCGCGGGCAGCAGCTAGTAAAATTTATAACCAATCAAAACCTTTCATTTTCATTTAATTTTCATGTAACTTTGAGTGATATTTGGGCCATTCGCAAACGGCTCAAAAAAACCGTCCGGGCCAAAAACCTGTATTAAATAGATTTCTAAAAGCTTGATTCTTTTTTGTATGATAGTTATGATCAAATACTAGAAGAAGTCTATGTTTTCTTTTAGATAAAATAAATTTAAATTAGTTAAAAAAAATAAAAACCGCTGAAATTTGAGCCTCGGTGGCATGTCCCAAGCACATTTTGCGATGTAAATTATTTTTTATCTTTTTCTCTATAAAGCGTGGCGCTACTTTGAATGTATTCACAAAAAACCAGATAATTACTAGCTTATTTTATAATATTCCCAATAAATATTAGGCTTTCGTTGATAAGTTACAAGTAGTTTTAGTCGCGTCCGAGGTTTTGAATTGATATCGGTGGCGCGCACCGATCTACGCATATACCCTGTTCTCTAATAGTTGCAAGAACAGTTGTTAGAGTAAGAATAACTATCAGCCCCTCCGCATTGGTGAAGAGGACAACCAGGTCTGTGGGTCTCTGTGTGTCTCTTTTATTGAGGAACAAAATCGTTTTCGGTGGCTTGGTATACCCTCCAAGATGAGTTCGGTGTATTCATTTTTTTCAAATCCATTCAAGCAATTATTTTCGAATTATAACAAAAGTGTATCTAAGCGGTACAAGATTTCCATTATGCAGACTAATATTCAAAATGTTGGTTACTTTTCAAAATATCTAGGATTTTGCTCATAATTTTGATTCCGGTGGTATTGATTTCAGTGTTTTCCGTGGAAATATATGAAGGGTAAAGACAGTTTCATAGCACTTATAGTGCTGTTTCCTGATTTATGATAATTGTATTGAATCATAGAGAAAGCTGGCATAAAAAAGGTGCCCCAGATTAGTGTCGGCATCTATAAAAAATAAAAGAACAGCTCAATTGCAGCTTTCAACCTAAAGAGTTAGAGCCCAACCTCATTCTTGCCTACGCCCTTTTCTCAACTACGCATCTGGATGCGGCAACATACCCAAAACCTACACAACTATCGCTGGAGACAGAAAATCCGACACTTCAGAGCGTCTTCTGATGAACCTACAAAGAAAAGACCTCGAAATAATCTTAGGGACATTGACAGGACACTGTACCCTCAACACACATCTGTACAACATTGGTGCCACGGACAGTCCACTCTGCAGGGGATGTCTAAGCGAAGAAGAATCAGCTGCTCACGTAGTCCTGGAATGTGCGGGAGTAGCAACACAATGGCAACAAATCTTCAGTATCCCGAGGTCGCTCCTATAAGCCGGTGAAGACCCCAGGAAGCTGTTGTGCTTCTAGGAGAGCTAGGTTGGCTACGTACCCAACGAGCCAGGTTATCCCCACGCATAAAGGACCACCATCGAGTCCAAATGCGGAAACGGGAGTCCACTGATTGTTTCGCCAGACTGCTACCGCGTCAGGTGCCAAGCGTTAAAGCGGCACCTGACGCGGTGAAAGCGACAGAAAATTCTGACACAACAGGAAATACCCATTTGTGATGTGAGGAGGACTGACGTGGATGGATTTTTTCTCGTAGATAAGAAGCATAGGCCGAAGCCTTCCCCCAACTGACGTGGGATAGCCCTTCGCTCTGCCAGGTTCGCCCTGCAGGCTGTTGAAACGACCATCGGCTTATAATATATCCCAACTAGACCCGACAACTAGTGAGGAAAGCATCCGTCAGTATGTGAATGAGAGGAGCTGATGCCGAATCAGGCAGCCACCTGTAGTAGTACCTAGTACAAGGTTTGAAGCGGCTGGATTCTGCAAGAGAGACTAACTTTAAGTAGTATACGAGTATGCTCGGGTGGATGCCAGCCAGGACGTGTTCCTAGCTCTTGACTTTTGGACAGCCGGAATCGTTTACCATCCAATCATGGGTGGATATTGGGTTCCCAAGGGGGGTAAAAAAAAAGTTAAACAAATATATTGAGTTGAGTGAAATGAAAGGTCTTTATTTGTAAATTCCAAAATAGTTATTATTTTTATTCTAGGGCGTATACTGTTTTAAATACGACGAGAATTCGTAATACATATGAAATGAATGAAAAATTAGACACGACATTATGTATTGCATGCACGCCAGTAATTTTACCATGACGAGCTAGCGCAATAGGCATATTCGGCAGTAGTAGCACTTGAAAGTATAGGGGTAGTCAGAAGAAAGTCCAAATGTAAGCCATCTACGATGCGCGAGATCTCAGTTCGGGGAGAACTACTAGTATTAAATCGCCATACAAACTTTGAAACATAATTTAACTCCTTCAAGGGGTTTAATGCTGTAACCCCTTTTAGAAATGATTTTTTATCAACAAATACCTAATTTTTTATGTAATAATTATAGATCGAACTAAAGACTGTTGACTTTTTAACCAAAGTTTAATGTATTTGATTTCGGTGATTAGAATATTGACTTCGGTGGGCACCAATTTTTCAAAATCAAATAACTTTTTAACCGTTAGGCTTTAAGAGTTCCCTCTTGTACTAATAATTACTAAATTAAATATAGATTTGATATTTCATGTCAAAACATCCAAATTCTAAAAAAAATTGTGCCACCGAAAAAAATGCTGCGCCTGAGAATGACCGATTTATAAGAATTTTGCTACAAAATAAACAAAGGCCAATTAACATCAGATAGGATTATTTGGGAATTAAAGCCGTTGAAATTTCATTAACTTTGTGATTGATTGTACAGTCAAATTATTATTTAACAGAATCATGGCTGTATTACCAAAATTATTACTTTAAATATTTTAAGTTTTTTTTTAATTTAAATATTTCACAAATAAAAGTAGGTACTTATTTTAACGTAATACGTATCCAAGTAGTCCTAATTGCGGCTAATATACATACAATATATCACTAAAAAGTGATAAAAATGTAAAAATGAAAAAGCGAAAATTGAGGTTATTTTCGCTAGTATCGTTTCTATCACACAAAATAATATGACTATTTATATCACCGATATACACTCACCTATAGTTTTGGGCGTTTTGCTAGCTGGGTAGAACTTTTGAAAGGCCATAGTGAAAACTTTGTTAGTAAATACCTAGTAGTATCAACTCAATGTAAAGTGCGGCATACTTACTAATTCGGGTAAATAATTAACTAAGAAACTCTGAAACAATTTAGTTTAAGCAGGATGAAGTTACTGAAGGTATCATGATCACTAGCAAAGTTGAAACTATGCTTTGGTTCATGTAGTACTTTGTAACTATACCTTACCTTTTTAACCTACCTTTTCACCAACATAATTTTTAAGCCTTTTTCAAAAATAGTAATCCTAAAGGTGTATAAGGGTCAAAATCAGAGAGGTGAACATTTTGCTTCTGATAACATTTTTGTGTAACAAATAACATGAAAACAGTAACATACGCGTTTAAATTTACTGATATCATCTCAAAGTATATGCACCTCGCGTGTTTATTTTTAGTAATTATGTTTTGATTGATTTTTGAACAAAAATATGTCTAAATCGTCATTTTGGGAACGCGTCCATATACCATGTTTCGTAATTCAGATTTGTCAATAAAGAAAACGAAGATAAAATATCAATCGAATGTCTGTAATATTAGCTTAACATTTATTTAAAATATTAGAATTATCGTTAAATGAATTCAAAACATTTAAATTTTCATGTTTGGGCTATTGAAATGTTGTCTGACATTTATAAAATCATTTCGTGAACGTGGTCAATATTGTTTTATAGAACTAAAACAAAGCATTGCGCAGAGGTCGCAAAAACGAAAATGTGAAGTCCACAAGTCAAAATAAACAATGTTCAATGTATTTTCGGAAATAAATACTTTATTTTGCTGATAAGTACCGTTAATGTGATAAAATGTCTAGCGTACCTTAATTCCCTGTCATTACGGGAACGCTGTTTGCTAATTAGTTTTTTGAAATAGCATGTGTTTTTTGTGCAATTCTGACAAATATTACGGCTCACTTGTTATTAACCTCTAAAACCGGCATCAAAAATAGCGTCATAATGCGTGACGTGAAAAAATCTGTCGTAAAGTCATTTCGGGAACGGTCATTTTGGGAACGTTTCCATATATGACAGGCGTTCCCAAAATGACAATTTGTGTATGAAATTCAATGTTACTGCATAGTCAATAGTTAATTAGTAAGTTCGTATGAGCTAGTGGCCAACTCTGGTGACGGAGATTTTAGACCACCTAAAAGCCTCCGTCATGGCTCAACGCAGGGGCGTAGCTATAGCTTTGTTAAGGGGGGGATCCAAAGGTTCCAATATACAAAGATCTTTGTTAAGGGGGGGGGGGGGGTCCAAGGGTTTCAAAATACAAAAATTGACTAGGTTTCCTCCGAACTTAACGGGCTAAGGAGGGGGGGGGGGGGGGGGTCCGGACCCCCTAAACCCACCCCTTATATACGTCCATGGCTCAACGACTTAAAAGCCAAGACGGACAATTTAACGTACCCCCCGAAGCACGGAAGGGCTCAGCTCGTAATGCCACTTGCGGTCACCCATCCAAATAGTGACCGCGCACAACGTAGCATAAAGGCCTACCCAGAGCCAAACACTGTATTTTCCTGTCTACAGGGTGAATTTTTGAGACGGGGCAGTAAGGACAGCTACCTTAACCGTTGTAGCTACAGGAAAACGTTCTTAGGAGACTATCCTTAATTTTTGAAGATATTTCGACCTGCATTCACAGATCTTGAAAAATAGGTACAGTCAGCGAGAAAATGGGCAATTTGAACAAAAACTTTTTTTGATGCCAATCGATCCTGTTTCATAAAGGCTCTATCGGACCAACTGAGGTTAGAGTACTAGAAAAGTCAGAAAACGCTAAAATTTATTTCTGAGACAAGAGAGTAAGGGTTACCTTAGCTAGTTACATCAATGTAACTACAATGTAACTAGGTGGAACGGACGTAACCGTTGTGGCTACAGAAAAACGTTCTTAGGATACTATCCTTAGTTTTTGAAGATATTTCAACCTGCATTCACAGATTTTGAAAAAATGTACAGTCAGCGAGAAAATGGGCAATTTACACAAAAACTTTTTTGATGCCAATCTATCCCGTTTCATCTAAGGATTAAAAAGCTCTATCGGACCAACTGAGGTAAGAGTACTAGAAAAGTCAGAAATTGCTAAAATGTATTTTTGAAACGGAGCAGTAAGGACAGCTACCTTAACCGTTGTAGCTACAGGAAAACGTTCTTAGGAGACTACCCTTACCTTTGAAGATATTTCGACAAAATGATGAAAAATGACAACGTACGAATACGTTTCGTACAAGTACGTAAAAGTTTTTTAGGTTTTCTGACTTTTCTAGTACTCTTGCCTCAGTTGGTCTTTTAGAGTCTTTTAATCTTCAGATGAAACAGGATCGATTGGCATCAAAGAAGTTTTCATGTAAATTGCCTATTTTCTCGCTGACTGTACATTTTTTTTTAAATCTGTGAATGCAGATCGAAATATCTTCAAAAGTTAAGGATAGTCTTCTAAGAACGTTTTTCTCTAGCTACAATGGCTAAGGTAGCTGCCCTTACTGCCCCGTCTCAAAAATTCACCCTGTATACCCTCGATAAATAAAGTAAGTGGAAAGTAACTGAAAAGCTAACATGTATCTTTAACATTTTATCTTCGCTTGATATTTGCTTTATATTTGCTTGATCATAAATCAACGAAAAAACCACTAAAAATAAAATAATTCTTCATCTTTTTCACTTTCAAAACTATCGCGTGAGCAGTCCTGTGAGTTAAAATAAAATCTTCATCTTCTTCTAAAGTTGATGTTATTTATGTTTTTAGATTGCACCATTGGATAGGCCATTTAATAATTGACATAATTGCCGATTACTTTTTCCGATTGGTTGATAAAGTGATGAGAAATCTCCAAATAACTGCATTTTTGTCGTGTTTCGGAACGAGCTGCTGTCGTAAGCGCCGCGGCCAAACGTATTCTAAATTCATCTATATTTTAACAAAGCTAAGACAAATATTTGAAGTTGTACTCATCGATGTGCTAATTTTAGCTCAGGGTATGGTCTTAAGGCGCTATCTCGACCTAAAATTAGCGTATTGATGAGAGCAACATCAAATATTTGACTTAGCTTCGGTAAAATAGAGATGAATGTAAATTCGTTCGGTCGTGGCGCTTACGACAACTGCACGCTCCGAAACACCATAAAAATGCAGTTTTTTTGGAGTTTTCTCATCACTATAACAACCAATCTGAAAAGTTATAGTATAATATGTCAAATTTTTAAATTACTTATCCAATGGTGTAATCCAACAACAAAAATAATATCAACTTGGAATAAGACGATCATAAGACTCCAAGTCCGTTTATTTATATTAAAATCATAAAATTTTGTATCAAAACTATATCAAACAATTGACGTGTCAAAGTGATTAACCTACATGATCTTATTGAATAAATAATCTTTGAGTTTTAAGTTTTTTCAAAAAAAAATTCTGCCAAAGTCCAAACCATAGCTAAAATGTCACCACAATAGAGTCGTTGGTCATTAGTAGAATAGAAAACAGACGAAAATCTAAAGTTTAGTTGACGTTTTGCTTGTGGTTGATAAAAAGTTTGGTAGTAGAATTAGCACCCAGGACTGTTAAACAAACTGTTCAAACAAACAAATAAAAATATTGCCATAGATAGATAGATGGTGCGTTCCGATCATTTAGAAAACGCTATGATCATTTAGGAAACTACAATGTCATTTTGAGAACGTTAACGTCATTTCCGGGAACGTCACTAAAACTGCAAATAAATCAATAAATAATGATTTATCGTAAAATGTTTGCATACACAGAATCAAATGTCTTTTATACTTGTATAGTTATATTATTAGTAACCGTATAGCCCAGCTGACAAAACAATAAATTAAACTTTGTATCAGAATTTAGACCAAATACAAAAAATTGAAGGGTATTTTAAAAAAAGTAATGTCTTACGAAAAAAATTTAAGTGAATCACAATATTTTATGATTCAGAAACATGCTTATTACAGGTTTTTAAAAAGAATTCTTTATTACATTGCTTACATATTTTTTTAAATCAATTTAAAAATCGTTCCCAAAATGACGTCCGACTAGCCCATAATTTGCATTAACCGCCACAACTTTGGAAATACGTGTTTTTTTGCGTGGCCCTTCTCAGGAAAGTTTCATAACATTTGGCGCTATAAACATCTTTTGTTAAACTCTATCAGAAGTGAACTTAATTTTTCAGATATTTGAAAACGTAAAATGCCCACCTCTCTGATTTTGACCCTAAATGACCACAAAAGTGAATTCTATGAAGGTGTTCAAAAATCTATCAATTAATTTTATTCGGTAGAAATTATTAATTAAATTATTAAAAAGTAGATATCCTGAGCTCTAGCTGCTTTCCTAGTAAATCGAGAGTTGTGAGTTTTGCAGGTTTGAAGTACAGGATAGGTCATTTTATAACCAAATTATTGTGTTTATTTTAATTTGGTTTCGAACATTTTTCTACGGAAGCTGGTATGTCAACCCGCCGCCATTTTGATTTTTAATATATTATTATAGTATAAATCAACATGGTAACTATTATTTGAACGCAATGGAATGCTTATACACAAGTAATTACTGCATTATAAGTTTTAATTTTTATAGTGTTAAACCACACTTTGGTATTATTTCATTAGAAATGAAAAATCTTACCAAAATTTTCAATTCCGACGGGATTCGAACCCGCAATGATACAAACGATCCTCTTTAAGCCGGAGTGCCTTACCATTCGTAATTACTGCATTTTAATGATTGCCATTGTTCTCATATGGCGATATTTACCTCCAAATATATCGGGAACGTGACACTTTAGGGTAAGTACCTTACTTGACGTTTTTTGGTTGTACACTATTATACCACTTATATCGTGTGCGGAAACTTAAAAAACAAAACAATCGGTGGCGAATCAAAAATCAAAATGATGTCACAAAGGCTCTATCCACTTTCAGTATAAGGACGCTTTTACACAAATCAAAGCAATCATAATTTCTCAATAATGATCATAAAAATAAATTACGTTTACCGACAGCTCACACTAAAAGAGATCGTAGTCTAATAAATACCTTCTATTATAAAACCTTAATATGGAAACCAGTTAAAATTCGTTTCTTTAGATGTGTGTATTTACGGATTTACCTTGAGTAGCATTAATTATGGGAGTGTATTAAATATACTTTTTGAAAAGAAGTAGAGAGAAAAGAGAGGTAGATTATTATCAACATTCTAATCTACCTTTTGTTTTCGCGTAATTCCATAATACTGTCACAGCTGTTTACTAATTTAGTGAAGACAAAAGGTCTAAAGCCGTATCCAACATCATTCCGTACTGTTTGTTAAGAAAATACGAAGTAACATTCAACATAAGACTTACAAAGGCTTAAGTGGCTCCTAACGAAATGAAACACAAATATTTGAGTGTGACAAGTCGACGCTGACTGCGTTATTATTACAAGGGTGTTTATGTTTAAGCTTTCCAGGGCGCACATTATAAGTAGTAAGTGTTGAAAGTGTTATGTTTTTAGGCGTCTTTTCTCTCTAAACCACTTCTTTAAAAAACACCACAAAATCCTTGAATTGTTTCACTAGTTTGTATTTATGAAAGAAAATTATATATTCGTTGCTGTTGTGTGTACACAAAGCGTCACCATTAAGTACCTCCCCTGCTAAGACGTCAGTTCGCAACCCGTTGATCTCAACTTTTTGTAAAACATTTACCTTTTTTATTAGATTTGTCATTCTTACTTTCTTATTCTTACTTACGTATGGATAAGTAATTTCACGCACTCTGCTGTGCGGCCGATTGGTGTAGCGGTAGCGACCCCCAATTCAAATGCTCCTGCGTGGGTCCGGGCTTGGTTTCAAATCCTGTCACGACTATGTATTTTTTGTTTATTTTATTTTTATTTTTGCTTTCACAACGAACTACGTTGTGAGTATGTAGTAAGTTACCTAGTAAAGTTATAGTTAGATGAAACAACTTTTAGTAGGGTCTTAGTAAATTTATTTAAACACAAACCTAATACTTAATCCAATAAAATTAACGAGTGAACAAACATGTCATGTTATCATTGGAACAGTTTATACTTATCGTATAAAATCCAGTGAAAAATAAACAATTTAGATCTCTCGCAAATCAGATCAGACTAAGTAATATTATCTACTTACAATTTAAAACAATATCAGTTATCTTTCAATTTTATAAAAGTTAGTAACAGCTCGCGAACGATGAAGCGCAGTTATCATGAACTAAATACACTAGGTATTCCTTCTCGATAAGCAACTCGCTGGGCCAATATTATGACATCTTTCCATCCCCAATAACCTGAAAATAAGAACATTATTAGGGTTGGATTTAGTATTAAGAAGCAGGATTTCGAGGGGGGCGGTGAGGGAGTGAGGTGAGGGGGGGTTCTCCCTCCCCCCTGGTACCACTCCCATTACAAGGTAACGCACCGTTCTGGAGATAATCAAATTATTGTTTTATATACAAACTGGTAAAAATTGGTAAAAATTTAGTATTCGGTAACAGTATTTTGGTGGGGGGGAGGGTGGAGGGATCCCCCGCCCCCCTGGTACCACTCCATTACAAGGTAACGCACCGTTCTTGAGAAAATAAAATTATTGTAACCTAACCTAACCTTTTTTTTTTATCTAACCCAACCTACACGGGGCACCCTGTAGGTTAGGTTAGGTTTGTATATAAAAAAGCGAGCGAAGCGAGCCCACCCACAAAATCTGGTCGCGCAAACCCCCATAACATTTAAAAGAGAAACTAAATTAGATCCGACACAGGGCATCCTGTAGGTTAGGTTAGGTTTGTATATAAAAAAGCGAGCGAAGCGAGCCCACCCACAAAATCTGGTCGCACAAACCCCCATAACATCTAAAAGAGAAACTAAATCAGATCCGACACAGGGCACCCTGTAGGTTAGGTTAGGTTTGTATATAAAAAAGCGAGCGAAGCGAGCCCACCCACAAAATCTGGTCTCACAAACCCCCATAACATCTAAAAGAGAAACTAAATCAGATCCGACACAAGGCACCCTGTAGGTTAGGTTAGGTTTGTATATAAAAAAGCGAGCGAAGCGAGCCCACCCACAAAATCTGCTCGCATAAACCCCCATAATATCAAAAGAAAAACTAAATCAGAACCGACACGGGGAACCCTGGTGAGCGAAGCGAACCCTTCCTAAAAAAAAAGATTAGGTTAGGTTACAATAATTTGATTTTCTCAAGAACGGTGCGTTACCTTGTAATGGGAGTGGTACCAGGGGGGCGGGGGAACCCCCCCCCCCCTCCCCCCCCCCGAAATACTGTTAGCAAATACTAAATTTTTACCAATTTTTACCAGTTTGTATTTAAAAACAATAATTTGATTATCTCCAGAACGGTGAGTTACCTTGTAATGGGAGTGGTACCAGGGGGAGGGGGAAACCACCCCTCCCCCCTCCCACCCCCCGCCCCCCCAAAATCCTGCTTCTTAATACTAAATTTTTACCCATTATTACATAATGGCATAGGTTATAAGATAAAAAAACAACCTCTGTAATACTTATCAATTATCATACCACTTACCTAACGTTATTCTGCAACTTGCTGGTATTAATAATAATGTTTGTGGCGTTCACATAGATCTGTTTAGACTTCTTAGTTCTTTCGGCCTGATTTGTGTGGCTTTATATGATTCATATCACCAGTCGATAGAACTGCACCGATTTGACCTACGAAAAGTAAAATAAGTGTTATACATTTATACTCAGGCAATTATTTATTCACAAAGATTCTTCTAATATTTACGACTTACCATTATTCCATGATGCCAAGCAATCTCTTTTATGCTTATATTTTGTTCGTAAAGAACAACTATCTTTGTCCTTTCAAAATTGATAAAATGCACCATTGCTATGCTACACGCACCGAAAATAAAACAAGTAACAAAACCAGTCCGTTAATTTTATTGTTCAATAGAATTTAGTGCACAACTACCTTCAATACAATTTTATTAGTTGATGCACAGATAATATAATACTATACGTTGATGGTAGTCGTGTAAAGAGTTACCTACTATTATTTTGTAAACGAATAATGTAACTTATAAATTCAGCGCTGTTGACAACTGGTGCGGTAGCTCAGTCGGAAAAGCGCTGAAAACTCGGAAACTCGCTCACGTTCAATTGGGGCATCGGTGGTTCGAATCCTAGCAAGCAAATAAGTTTTTGTAAGATTTTATTTATTTGAGTCGTTCAGGCAAACAATTTCGTTAGTGTAGCCTGCATACGGCAACTTTCCATTTACACTATAAAGGGTTACCAATAGGCAATATGCATCAATTTTTTTTATGATTTTATACGATAGGTTATATCGTCAAATAACCGTAACAAAAATTCCAGCGCCGAAAAACTAAAATTTTATAACAAAAATAATTTTTAAAATTTATCAACATTTTCATGCACTTGAAACGGACGTGACGTCACAAGTCACCAAAATTACACGCGCTTGTAGGTAGAAAAAAAAAACTTTCTGTCGAGTTTGAAGGAGTGTGACATCACAGCATACGTGACAAATAGCGTTGCGTTTCAAGTCTTATGAAATTCTTACTATATTTTTGCACTTTTTAATTATTAATTTCTAAGCGAAAATGCAATAATATTAAAAAATAATTACACACACATAATTCTAAAGCCATAATGTTCATAGAAAAATACGTTTAACCCGCTTTTGAATCAGACGCATATTGCCTATTGGTGACGCAGTGTGTACCAAAACCGAGTGAGTATGTAATATTGTTTTCATTCCATCTATTCGAAAAGGACGACTTTGTTCGCCTTTAAGTGCGCCCAAAGTAGATGATTCCTCTTCAAGGAACTTTTAGCGGGCAGTAATGAGTTTTTAATCCTCTTTATAAGTTTAGCGGGCAGTAATGAGTTTTTAATCCCCTTTAAGTGCGCCGGAATTATCTATGAATTATCTTTGCCGCGCACTTTTGAGGTACAACTACTTTCCACATTCATCTCAAATCTACCAAGATGAATGAGGGAGGACTCTTCCAAAAACACCACAGTTGTAATCACATTTAGAGATTTATTACTCTGCAGTTTTCTATCCATACATAATTGTAATTCCAACCTGATAAAATCCTGTGCGTTTTCGTCAGCGCGATCTAGAAAGACGGTCTACTGGCGCCATCTAGTTTGTTTTCGTGGAACTATTGAGCAATTCTAGCGGAAGAGATTTTTTGTTTGAACGCGCTAATCTCACAAAACAGGTTTTTATAATAGCTACCTACAACGTTTTTAATATTCATTATTCTGTATATTTATTTAGCTATTTATTTATATTTATATTGTTTGTGAGAGAAATAAATAAATAAATGAAATAAAATGAAATCTCAGGAACTACCAGTCGGATTTGAAAAATTATTTCTGTATTTGATAGCTAAACTCTTGAGGAAGGTTATAGGCTACTTTTCATCATCATCATCATCATCACCATAAACCATCACTACGGGGGCAACGCCGCGAGGGCGCTGCTAGTATCGGATAAACATACCGCCCACCATTCAGCCGGCGCGCGGCCACCGTCTGAATAAAAAAAATTTAATCCCCGATTACTCTTCTCAAGTGGAACTTCGTTGATTTAACACATTCCTTTCTCCTCCCTTTTATTTTCTCATAGATTGTAATGAAAAGTAGAGTGTATCACTCGGGCGCAAAATATATTTTTGGCTCGGGCGACGTACTTTAAATCCCTCGCTTCGTTCAGGATTCTACTAAAGAATCCCTCGCTACGCTCGGGATTCTACTCTAGAATCCTTCACTTCGCTCTGGATTCAAAAAAGCGCCCTCGCCGTAAAAATATTATTTTCCCCCCATATAATACAATCTACTATTTAATATTATGGATAGGGAAACGTTGCTGTCGAATCAGGTTTCCATGCGCCGTCCGGTGGAGCTTGTTTCGCAAAACAAGCGAAAAGAAATCGACTGCTACTCAATGTTGCCTATGTTAGGCTTAAAGGACGATATAGCGGAGTTCTGGTTTTGCTCCAATTGCAAAAGTTTACATTTTAAAGTTTATACGAGGCGAATATTTTTCGCTAATCATAGCGATAAAAAAAATCACATTATTACTAATAGGCCAGTTACTATCTTGAACCTTATAATAATCGTTTTTACTTCAATTAATTTTCAGCTTAGCTTTATCAGTAGTAAAGGCTAACACGTGTGAAGCTGACTAAGGCGGGGGATTCGCGTCTCTGGTTTCCTTCACTCTTCATTTGCCTATCCTATTAATATAAAAATCGAAGACAAACACAAATAACCCAACAATTTTCCTAAGATCTTAGATATTTTTAGTGTTCATTCTAGATTTGTCATGGTTCCGATTTGAATCCACAAAACAACTGCGATGTTACGGAGGAAGAAAAAAGTAAGCAAACAGGGTTAAGAAAAAAGTTGCGAGTTAGGATAGTAGTTTTTCGTAAACTTGGGAGGCAAAATCTTTCTGCTAATTGAACTTTTTCTTTTGGGGTTCCTTGGAGTTTTGCGGATACTCTTTGTTACCTCCTAAATCTTCTTTCGAAAAGAGCTAAAGTCGGTGGAAGTTTCAGTAACGATTTTTAATTTGATTACCCTAATGATTTATTAATGAGGTTTTTGCCTCGACGGATTATTTTCTTGGTAAGGATTCGACGTGACTTGAAAGAAATATATTTTCTTTGTCTTGAAATGAAGCAGGCTAATTTAAATAGTATTTATTTTATGGATACTTTTATTTATTTTAAGTAAAATAATGAATCATTTTCACATAGAACACCACAACAGACTTTACACAGAACGTAGTTTGGGCTACGTTGGAGAAAAAATTGTTTATCTGCGAATTTTTTTTACGAGAAAATAAAGAGGTGTATGGTACCGATATTGATTTGAGTGCGAGAGTGAATGTTAGAAACCGGTGGAATTGGTGAATGGGGCACACGAGTACCTATATGAGTAGCCCAAATGTTTCTAGAAACCAAATATCGTTTCCTTTATGTGGTATTAATGATGATATGAGAATAGTTCTTACTAATATTGTGGTAGTAAAATTTTGGTGTGGTTCATACCACACCAAAATTTTACTACCGAATCGACAGAATAGAGTAAAGCAGTAGAAATGTAATGGTGAAGTGAAAGAAGATGAGAATTAAAAAAGTCATGTAATGGTTTGGGCATGTAGAGAAGGAGAATAAAAGTAGTTTAACAAAACACGTGTATAAGGGTGGTGATAACTTCGAGATTTCGAGATAAAGACATCTAGGATAAGAAGACCTAGGCGGTCCTTTTTGGACCAGATTGGTGACATTTTGAAAAAAGCAGCATATCGAAAACCAAAAATGAAGATGGGGCCCAAAAAGCTTATAACAAGCGTCACAAGCGTACAACCTCAATGCATTGCTATACTTATCATCATTCCAAGGAAGATAAGAGTCCTTTAGTCATTGATCTAACCAATAAACTTTTATGCGAATGTTTTTATTAAAACCTATATTGAACTCTATGAAAATATAGAAAATAAAAATCTAAACCTAAGTATAATTATGTATCAGCTACTACCTATAAACCGAAGTATCTGATAATTTTCTTGTAATTATACAAACAACCGTTCCCAAACAAAGTAAACTATGTTGTAATTACAGTTTACGCAATGTAAACACTTTGTAAACATATATGTTTTAGTAGCAAACATGATTCTTGAGCCGAAAACAAACATATCTAGCGAAAATAATAAACCCTTCTACGCAGACGTTGCCTGAAGGGATGGGCCCTTGACTTTCAATCGAAAGATTGCAAGTTTGAATCTCGACCGTGCATTACTGACAAATAGTGAGTGCTCTTAACGTTGAAGGAAAACATGGTGAAATAAAGCAAAATTTTAAGCAGCGTTTGGCTTGCAACCTATTAGGTTTATTTTCTTTTGCAAAATGTGGGTATTTAGAAAATCTTTACCTATGTGATAATGAAAGGGCGAATTTAATATAGAGGTAAACTCGAAAACCAAATTTATCTTTTAAATTGTTTCTAGAGCACCAAAATCAGAATTGAGTCTTTATAAACTTCGTATAAGCTTGTACCTACTCGTAGTAATAAATAGCAAAGACATAAGGTCAAAGGGAAAAGGATCAATGTACTATGTTATATCATCTAAATATCAAAGGGGTTCAAATTCATACATTCATACAGGTACATATGTTAGATCTCACGAACTATTGCGACACAGTTTTTAACTACTGCAATTTTCAACGAACATACTTTTACTTGTACCTACTTATTTTTGTTCCGAAATAAATATTATTGTATTATTATTGTATTGTATTAAAACAAACCTCAAAGTACTTTCACTTCATAATTCACTTTATATAGCACCACACTTTTATAAAACAACAACAACTACCTTAAACTGTAGGTATTTATTGCTAAAGAGAGAACTTCACCTCTCGGTGGTTGATAACGGACTGACTAAAATTACCAGGATCCCCAACTCATTGCATTCTAGGGCAAAGCAGTACAGCCCCTAGCGCCATCTGTTGCTAGCAAACTCAACTAGGTGCTGTCACCTGCTTTGACCGGATGCAATGTAACAATACTTTTAATTAATATTTATTGGTATAAGTATTTATGAAGAATATCCTTAATTGGATAAATCCTTTAAAATTAAAATATGTTTTTACAAAGTTAATACAATAATTAATCAGCGATCTAAGACTTACTTCCGGTAAATATAATTATCTGACAATTCTTATAGATAGTTTTATTCATGCGTAATCAAGTATAATTCTAATTAAATCAAACCATGATTTATAACACCTATAGAACTAACAATCAATCAGTATTTCAATTCTCGACAACTTGTATTCCTAGTCAATAATAGCTATCTATGTATTAATGTTACACATACAAACATAAAATCATGCCTCTTTCTGATAGAGGTAGGTAGAGACCACGGACTTCCAATATAATTGCTTCAAACTTCTAATTGCTCAAACGACTGTTAATCTTTGATCACTGTTAGAAGTAGAAGTATTTTGTGACAACTAAAAATATTTTAAAGACTTCGTTTAAATACTTAATTTGGAATAAAAAAACCCTCAATATTCCTTTGCTTCTTTGTATAAAAACGAACTCAACGGTTTTCAACATAATAAAAAATATATGTTATGTATTCAAACTGATCGCAAACTTTTTTTGGTGTGTGTTCATTATCATTTACAACTTATAAATAGGCAACGAGATTGATATTTACTTCGATTTCACATTGACATTTTATTACTCCAGTAAAAGTTGTTTCAAAACCTCGTGAGCAACTCGAATTATACGAATCCTCTTATTCTAACAGCTTGTACTGAATAAAACGTTAAGTGGCGCAGTTAGGAGGAGAATCTTACATTCTCTCAGGCCATTCAACCCAAATGTTTTTCGATAAACGTAATGTGCTTGTTTACACTTTTGTCACTTTTAGTGGGACATTTTAGTAGAGACTAGTGAACGCCCGCGGCTTCGCCCGCGGACAACTATTTTGTATCCCACGGGATATCCCACATTTTCCGGGATAAAAAGTAGCCTGTGTTATTCCGGAACCTAAACTGATATAAAACTGATATAGATGAAATTTAGATTGTAGATAAGATAATATTCCAAATTTAATCGATATCAGTTATGTAGTTATGGGGATACGTGATAGCAAACATTCACATACACACACACGGACTTTCGCCTTTATAATATTAGTAGAATTATTGCATGAATACATACGATTGTAAAATAAATAAAGTAGGCACTAATAAATAAACAAAGATTTGTGTTAAATATCAAAATTTATATTCAAAATTTTACAGTAGTAGGTACCTACCTATTATAGTTAAAAATTTATAATAAACTAGCAGCGCCCTCGCGGCGTTGCCCCTGTAGTTATGGTATATGGTGATGATGATGATGATGATGATGAAAAGTAGCCTATAACCATTTTCAAGAGTTTAGCTATCGAATGCAGAAATAATTTTTCAAATTCGACTGGTGATGGTGGTGGTTCCAGAGATTAGCGCGTTCAAAAAAACAAACTCTTCCGCTTTATATAATTAGTACCTATAGAAGTATAGATAGATATTATGAATAAATATCTAGTTCCTCTCTACCTTGTCACTTGCAGTGGCACCCATTGATGTTGATTATGTAAAATTGTATACGAAGACGTTACGTTTTATTCATAGTAGGTACTTATTTTAGATAGAGCCTTAACTTTGTAGGAAATTATATATACCATTTGTTGGTCTAACGATAATGTTAATTTACTTGAAAATTACTATTACTTACAAGAAAACAGTGGGTGGAAATTGGCTGAATTTATTTTGCTCAATATTACTTTTATCTCATAAAAACAACTCGCTTCCTTTGCTTTCTATAATACAAATTACTTAGATTACTCCTAATTAATAAAGTAAATTGTTTATCAAAATATACATCTGAACAAAGTGTAGCTAGTAGCTAGGCAATTTCTAGGGAACAAAGAAAAAATTAAACAACTAATTTTATTGAACAAGAACTTACTATTAAGCCTTGGTGAATTCTCAAAAAACGGCTGCCGCATTTTGGATAGCTTTGATACAAAAAATATAAAGAAACCTGAATCCGTACCTATATTATAAATGTGAAAGTGTGTTTATTTGTTTGTTCATTTGTCCTCCTTTCACGTCAAAACAGAGTGACGGATTGATGATGATTTTTTGTGTGGAGATAGTTGGAGGACTGGAGAGTAATATAGGCTACTTTCTATCCGGGTACCACGCGAGCAAAGCCGCGGGCAGCAGCTAGTATGACTATAATTATTCCTAGTATTTCTATAGCATGGTAGACATTCTCTCACATATCCTTCAAGATCCTGTGACGAGTACCTACTTGAGGTGTAGTTTGAGTGCAGTTATTCTTTATTTTATTTCTTACAAAAGTTCTATGATAGAAAAACAGATTTATTCAGTTCAACCGGGTTTCAAAATTTTTATAATTTTCGATAAAACCGTTTTTGATAAATATTATCGTGACACGGTTTCTCTTATAAAACGGCCACTGTTATGTGAAAAACAAAAAATTAAACCTGATTATTCCGGGCACTTAGATTCATTCTACGTGTGCATTCACTCTAAGCACGCTGAGTTAGTGGTAATACCGTAAAGCACGTTTTACACGATCAAACTATGGAAGACCTGAGTGAACATACTTCGAACATTTTGGTGTCATTTGGAGAAGGGCCAGGTCAAAAGTACCGGCGAGTTTGTATGAAGAACTAGCTAGAACCCGCGACTTCGTACGCGTTCGGGTAATTTTTAACCGACTTCCAAAAAAAAGGAAGTTATCGAGTCGGCAAGTTCTTTTCAAATAGGTTCTATTAGAGAACTTTTCCAGACCACGTTTCAGGTCATTTTTTTCTGACCCTGAAAAACCTGAAAATCCTGAAAAAAACTGAAAACTGAAAATCATGAAATCCTAGAAACCTGAAAATCCTGAAAAACCTGAAAACTGAAAACTGAGATCCTGAAAAACCTGAAAACGGAAATCCTAAAATCCTGCAAATCCTGAAAAACCTGAAAATTGAAACTCCTGAAACCCTGAAAACCCTGAAAATCTGAAAACAGAAATCCTGAAAACCTGAAAATTGAAATCCTGAAAAACCTGAAAATCCTGAAAACCCTGAAAACTGAAATCCTGATAACTTGAACCTGAAAAACCTGAAAATACTAAAAACTGAAATCCTCAAAAACATTAAAATCCTGAAAAACCTTATAATCCTGAAAACCTGAGAATTGAAATCCTGAAAACCTTGAAAAACCTGAATATAATGAAAACCTGAAAACTGAAATCCTGAAAAACCTGAAAATCCTGAAAACTGAAATCCTCAAAAACCTTTACAACCTGAAAATCCTAAAAATATTGAAAATCATGAAAACGGAAATCCTGAAATCCTTAAAATCCCAAAAAACCTGAAAACTGAAAATCCTGAAACCCAGAAAACCTTGAAAAAACTGAAAATCTGAAAACTGAAATCCCAAAAACCTGAAAATCCTGAAAACCTGAAAACTGAAATCCTGAAAAACCTAAAAATCCTGAAAACCTGAAAATTGAAATCATGAAAAACCTGAAAATCCTGAAAACTCCCCCTGCTCGCGAAGCGTGCGGATTTTTTTTAGACAAATGCAACATTTGATACCTACTTGATTTTGCTAACGGTGCTCTAAGAAACAGCTGAGAGCTTGTCGGTTCCTATACTGTTGTCAGATATAATCCACTTTTCTCGCAATACATATATTTATTATTGGTAGGATTATGAAGCTAATAAAAGCAAGCGAAGTCAGCTTCGAGCTAAGCGAGTGAAGCGAGCTTTGATTTAAACAAACGAAGCGAGCTTCCTCATTTCGAAATTTTTTTCATGTTAAATGCTTGATGATACGATTGTTCATTCAACCATTTTTAACCATTTTCCTCCCGTTAGTGGTAAAATTTTCGAAAGTACTTTCTTATGGATGTTTTTTACCTTTTTATAAGTACACATACAAAGTTTGAAGCAAATCGAACCACCCGTTAAGAAGTTCCATTACCCTCTGGCACTCCCTCTGAAGGATAATTTTGAATTTTTTTTACAGATATTTTTTATTTGTGCTGAAATATATTTGTACCGACTTTCAAGCAAATTAAACTACCCGTTCAAAAGTTCCCGTACAAACTTTAACATTCCTTTCACCCCGTTTTGAGGGTAGTTTTAAAAAAAACTTTTCATAAACTTTTTTTAAATGTTTTGAAGAACATAACTGCTAAGTTTCAAGTTTCTATGTTCAAAGAATAAGACTTTTCATAGAAACATTTTTAGCCCTTTTCATCCCCTTAGAGGTCGAATTTTCAAAATTCCTTTCTTAGTGCACCTCTACACCATAAGAGGAACGCACTCTGCAAATTTCATGCTTCTAGGACTTATAGTTTAGGCTGTGCGTTGATATGTCAGTCAGTCAGTAACGAAAGCCTTTTATATATTCTGATGATACAGTGAGAGTGAATGAGGCGAAAGAAGTTATGTCAGGATCGTAGCAAGGTGAATCCGATATTATGTAAGTATATTTGTATGTAAGAAATGATGACTACCGAGATTAAGATCATTGCTTCAAATAAAACAAACATGTTACTCAGATATTGAGATTAATTAGTATCATTGTTAAAAAGTTATTTTAGTCAAAATAAGACACTTTTAAATTAATAATGAATTTTGCAATTTGGTTTATGTACAAATAATTGTTTGTCGTCAAATTTTTTGATAAACCCTTAAATTATAATTAGGTACTTACCTCTTATAAATGTTCTTTTAATATTTTTGTTTTATTTAAAGCCAAACTGTTGGGAACAATACTTTCTATAAGAGCTTGTTGGAGTTAGGTGTAAATACTTCATTTTCTTAGTAAAACTAGTAGCGCTCCATGTGACCGTGCCTTTAGCATGCTGAGTTAGCGCTAATACCTTTAAACCTAGGTTCAACCTATTTAGTACCGTTTCACGTCGATAAAACAATTTAATGGCGGCTTTTAGCGCAATTTATGTGGGTTAGCTGAACAACAGTGGTGCAACCAGCGATTGTAACTGAGATTAGCTTGATTAGCTTTAGATAAGGTGTGACTTTTGTATAAATGTTTGATTAGCACTGTACTGAAAAACTTAGGCCTTTACATCTTATCTAGATTTGACAATCGATTGGATTCAATCAACTGGATCAAGTCGATTATACCAGGTGTGGACATGAATCGGCTGGTCCAATCTAATTGTCACCTTCTAATCTAAAGGTGGGTGGCCGGCATTATAAAGCTAAAGGAGGCAACCTAAGTATATCTACACTCTACACTATATATGTATAGACACTACTGTAGTACCTGGGATACCTACAGATAGAAAGTTCAGGCACTCACTCAACCAACACCGCTTTCCTGTAATTACAGCTTTGCGTTGAAACGTCAATACTTTTATTAATTAATAAAGATTTTACCGGAAGTTTCCCATCAATAGGTAATAATCAGTATAATCTACCTTTTGTCACAAATAAGATAACGTTCCAATCTAACTGGCTTAATTGGCAAAGTAGGATAACGACTTGGCCGATTGGATCTCATAGGTGTTAGTGGGGAAACCCCCCCTACAACTGAGAGTGGTGAAGTAAGCTATGGAGCAAACAAAGTCAAATGCAAAACGCATTTAATCTGTAAAACACTTGAAATCATTTTGAAACGGCTTATTGACTTTTGGGGAACATGATGGAATTGTTCACCAAAGGCAGAGTAGGTCTCTGCTACGGGCCGGCCCATCTGGACCACTTGATCGTGGTCTTTCGACCAACCGTTGCTGTTGGTTAGTTGTATAATAATGTCGATCGCTCTTGAAATTGTTGCTTGCGCGATCTAGACATATGATGTTGTGTCGCCATCTTTTCTGAAACTCGTAGGGCATAGCATGTCTATGTGGTTCATCTAGCGACAGGTCACTACAGACTGTTTATATCTACAGAAATTGAGCGTAACGACACGTAGCATGGCAAACATCGACAGACAACGACAGACATCGTCGGTCGCGGCCGCTCTCAAACAAAAGACTGAGAGAAAAGTTGTAAATATAGCTGTTGTTCATACCTCCCAAACGAGCTTTTTATGTTACCTGAAACTTATACCTCCGTTGATATCTCCTGCCCCCATAATAAGGAAAATTGCCTGAACAAGACCGCCATTCACTTTTGTGAGCTTCTGTGTTTAATCAAGCTTAGTTGTAATAGCAGGAGTGTTGTTTGTTGATTTTAGATAAGACGGTCCCTTTATTTTTATAATTCTAGTTATGATACGCTTACGGTTTACCTACGTATTATTTATTCATGAAAATAAACTAATGGGGCTTAAAGGACTGCGTCCATTGCGTCGGAACTGGAGCGTCCGGTACCATATAAATCCATACAAAGCAACAAATTCAGACGTTGCGGACTCTCCGATTTTGATGCTATGGTGGACACAGCTTAAATGGTCCCTATGCATTGTTATTATGAAAAAATGAAAATGAAAAAAATGAAAATGTTTATTTCTTTAACTTAAAATAAAAACAGAACAGGTTGAGAATCTCCTTTTAAGCAATTAATATGCTTGTGTTAGGAGAAACTGCTCTTAGATAACAGGTTTTATATTTGTTTACAGAATGTACCTCTATTTAATAAACATTAATAGTTAACAGAATAATAAAACAATGATAATACTTAGTGCATATATTTCATAACCTTTTCGGGAAAATCAGCCAAACTATAAGTTTTAAATTGATGATTAGTTTTTAAAACGCTTACAAAATACATGATTGATAATTCTTCATTAATATTGTACAGTAACTAGTTTTAGTTACAAATTATATTGGTATAACAATAATACCTATACCATGTTAATGCCTTACCACACTGTTGTGGTTTCGCTGTGGTGTCCAACATAGAAAATATTTGACATGACATTACTATTAAATAATTCGATTTTACTCACATTTTACTAGGTAGCAATCCTATGACACAACCTCTAATGCGTAAAATTATTGAGTATAGTGCCGAAACGCATTGTAAGATCTTTGTTTATTTTGTAGTTTATTCTCTTTTATCCTTTCAAAATCTTGAAAGTTTACTCCTCCTGACTATTTATAAAAAGGCTATATTATATAGAAAGGCTTAAACTAAGTAATTGCTGAATATAGAGAGTGTAAATAAAATCCACCTTTGATGAGCGTTTACCCTGGTGTGAGAATATTCTCGGTTGCCAGCTACTCACACTTTTGTGGCTATTTACTACCATAAGTTGTTTAATAATCGTTTTTAAATCTGTTTGATTTTCAAATAAAATAAAATAAAATAATACTCAAGATACATTAATTATTCTTAAATTAAAACTGCCGTCTGTGACAAAAAGTGATTTAAGTATAAAATATTACGACATCTTACGAAAAAATCACTCGGTTATTGGTAAAACGTAGGTAAAGTAAGTTAGTAAATTCGTATGAGCCAGTGGCCGATTCTGGTGATGGAGATTTTAGACCGCATCAAGGCCGACGTCATGGTTTATTGTAACGGTGATTTATTTTTCAATTTTATATAGGTAAGTACTTACCTATAAGATCATTTTTTGAATACGCTTAGCATTGCTCAAATACTGCCCCACTTTTAACGAACGCCGTAGTCTATCCATGAGCTTAAAGAAAGTCATACCAGAAATCAACTTTAAGTTATGCTAAATCTGTCGTAAACAGTTATGTTGGCAACTCCGTAGAAACCTCATCGGCGAAGCTAAAACTTTGATGAGTTAAAACTTACCGGGAACCGAGTGTAATCCGCTTTGTAGCGATTTAAAACTCTGTAGCGGTAAAATTTCCGTAACAACTTATCGTACCTATACACTACTTGGAATTAAAGCCCTGATACCGTATGAAGCTGCCAATTTATTAAAGTTGAAGATGAGAACAGCTTAGATAAAAATATGACGACCTCTGTGGCACAGTGGGCGAAGGTTTGCTTGAAGGTTGCTTCGATTCCTGCCGTGAGGTAATGTTTTTATGAGAGCAAATATTTGACTCGGATCTGGGTGTTTTTCTATGTATAATACGGATGTATTTACAAAATGTAATCAGTCATGGACTCTCTATCTAGATTGCTCTGCTTACTTTGGGGTACCTAGTACTGCTGTGTGAAATGGTTTTTAAGTCGCAGGGAATACTTTGATAGGAGGCTAGTAGAACAGAAAGTCAAATGCTGATGCTAATAATAAAAGCAAGATGGCGTACTAGTACAACTGGTACTTTTGGCTAGAATTTAGAGACGTAATAACAATTCCGTTACCCCAGAGTAGGGTGTGACATAGCTTTTGCTTCGGACAAAAGTAGATCGAAAGCGCAAACCCTAGGGAACAAATCGTTTGAACTGCACCAGCTCAAAACACGTAATCAACTATTACGTCACACCATCCACATTCACCCCGCACATATCAGAAACTCACACTGAAACTCAGAATTGCGCTTAGAATGCAATTGGTTTACTCAAGCCAGACTATACACATTGCATGTAAGAATGGCTATCTTACTCCATACCAGCGCGGCGTTCGAAACTCATGTAGGTACCTACTGTGTGTAAATTTTTAAACAATTTATTCTTCATAGTACAAATCGCCAGACAAACTTTTCATGTCGTAAACAAATTGCTGTTAAATCCACACTAACGGACGTAGTATTCCCATCTTTCACACGAATATCAAAAAAGATTGTAGATACCAACCTAAAAAGGAAATTTGTTTGCGCGCGCTTTTCAAATGCACCAGTCCGGGTCTGATCACAAGTTATTCTCTATCTATACGTTTCTCTATGTTGAAGACACTAGTCCTTGAATTAAGTAGAATGAACCAGCTGCTTTATACTGTCGGTAATAGATGCGAGGCAGTGTACTCGGCAAAACTCAGGTCACGTGGAAAACTTCGCGAGCTCTGTCTCACGTGATAGGTGGTAAGTCTACAAACTACAAGTAGATCGAACAGTGTAGATAATTATGATAATACTAACAACAGAGAAAACCTCTAGTTTGTTTCAAGATAGCTCGCGACTTTAATAAGGTAATCGGGAATTATTTTCTCTATGCGAACGGATTTCCCTCCGTCTTCTGTTCAAAATGACTTTAGGGCATTATTTCATTTTCCATAATGGGTACTTTTATCTGCTGTTGGCACGCTTCTGTCTTTTAATTGGGTTTTCTCATACAATATTACATTCCTCGCATTTACCACTTTTTTAATCGCAAGGTATTGCTAAACGTGTGTTCTATTCTAATATGCATGTGTATATGACATTACTAAAACAGAACAAATACAGACGAAAAGCTTATCTTAAGTTACAATTTAATAAGGTTTTTGTTAGTTGTTTGTTCTAGATGATTTTTACAGTGGCCTATGTAGTTGGCGTCCCAAAAATTGTAACCGACAACCATGGTTTTCTATGCAGGTGTCATAGTAACAAATTACCAACATTTTGCATATCACCATGTGTCAAAAGAGCAAACAAGCAAACTTTTGTGTGACGTGACGTGCTTCAAACCAAGAAGATTCTAAACTACGTAACTGGAGTGCTAACTGACATTTAATGTACAAAGGATTTTGAACCTTATCGCGACTGGACAACGATCTATTATCATCGATCGAGCGAGCGAAGCGAGCGAAGATCTTAGTGGCAAGTTAGGCGATTTTGCTTTGTATGTTTGTATGTTTGTATGTTTGTATATTTGTATGTTTCAATTTTATGTTCTCGCATAACTATCGAACCGCTTATCCAATCTGTATGAAACTTGATAGGTCAATAGGTTGTGCTATGGAAATTTGCTGTGGAGCGTATGAGCGTAATCGATGAAGGAAAGGAATTATTGTAAAGATATGGGGTTCCCAAGGGGGTAAATTTTTTTCAAAGTTACCCAAATATATTGAGTGGGGTGTCATATGAAAGTACTCAATTTATACATTCCAAAATGGTTTTTAGTTTTCTTCTAGGTTCTATAGTTTTTGAAATACAGAGAAAAATAAAAATGATGAAAACCAATTAACGGATGTATGGAGAGTGCTCCCGTTTCATAGAGTTTCGATGTATTCGGAGGTCTGGTTAACAGACAAAGAGTGTGGCATCGTTGTGGTTTGGTTTGCAATGATTTTAGTTGCTTCTTGATATTTTTCCTTGAGATTGAAAATAAAAGCCGTGTTGGCCGAGTGGAAGAGTGCTCGATTTTCGATTCATAGGTCGTAAGTTCGAACCCTGGCCGTGCTCATCAATGGATTTTTCGATTAGAAAAATTTAAATGCGCATTAACACGAGCTCTAAACGGTGAAAGAAAACATCGTGAGGAAACCAGTTAACGTTCTAATAGCGGCGATGGGCTTGCAACCTGTCACGTATGCAAATGCTAACTCCTGCAAAACCCAGCGGTTTCGCGAGCTTTTGTCACGTAAAAGCATTTTCGTGTTACTTCTAGAATACCTAAATACTTAGTGTTTGAAATAAATAGAGGTACTCAATTAGGTACTTTGAAATAAGACTTGGCCGCAGGCGACCGTATTAAACATGCATTTAGTTCCTATTGCTAAGAATGTAATGAATTAAACTAATAAAAACTAATAAATGTTGAATCTAGTGCATATACCTATACCTATACAATATTATCAAACCAGTGTAAAAAATAGTGTCTCATATCATAAAGCCCCGTGTTTCTGATTATCATCTATCTTTTTAATTAGAATGACAAACAGCTGGCATGATAGATTGACAGTACTGAATAAAATCCTGTGGCTTGTGGCCTTCATATACCACTCGTATTAACTTCTGTGAATGTTGCGCCACGGATTTAACTATTGCCATCCTTATTTGTCACTGTCTAACAAAAATGGATGGCAATAGTTAAATCCGTGGCGCAACTTTGACAGAAGTTAATACGAGTTTATTAATAGAGGCCTACTTGTTTAATTTTATATTTAACTTGAGCTCGTCTCAAAATAACGCGGTTAAAACTTTCATCAGATTGTTTGGAACTGGCAATTTCCAGCCGTTTGCTTTCGATCCTTTGTGTATGTTTAATAACTAGACTCACGTTTATGTACAAGAGTTTTGTGTTTGCTCCCATAATCGTCTTAGTGAAGGAATATTCATAGCAATGTTAACTTTTTAATCAAAATCAACATTTATATAAATTTAGTGTATACGGGAAGACCTTTTCCGTAAGTTAATAACTTACGGAAAAGGTCTTCCCGTATAAATGAAAAATGAAAAAGTTAAATATGATCTGATTGAATTCCTAAGAAGCGGTAGACATTCTCTCAGATCTTTAGCCATTTATACACCGTTTATTTTTGGTCAGTTTAAAGCCGGCGCCTACGTAATCGATAACCTTACTCAAAAATAATAATAAATATGAGATCAATTTTTTTGCAATTTATAATATCACGAAACATAGGCAGGATAAATCACGGAGATACGTGCTCTGTGCTCAGCTGTTGCTACGGCGTAGAGTCTACGCTACGTCGTAGTCATACATACATACCTAGGTCATTAGCTCTGCGCGCCTACGACACCTTACCAAGTGTTTTCCTCACTTTTGTTAATCTTTTCAACTAATTAGTTTCGTATAAAATACTTATCAAATTAAAAAACTAAACCAACGACACGAATACGACTAAGCAATACAAGCAGTGGGTGCTGGCTTTAAACTGACCCAGAATTAACGGTGTATGATCCTCCGAGGTAAGTCCAAATATATAATTGGGTAATAAAATACATTTTGTAGCTCTAAACGGTGAAGGAAAACATCGTGAGGAAACCAGTTAGCTTCCTAATAGCGACGATGGGCTTGCAACCTGTCACGTATGGAATGTAAACTTCTGCAAAATGTGGAAATGTACCAAATGTGTTTGGACATTCCTCTGACTACCCCGTTAGACATCTTCAAATGATCTAAGAATGCCTACAGATCTGAAAGAATATGTCTACCGCACCTTGGGAATACAGTCGTGATCATCTTATTTCTTTTTTTTTTTCTAGAAGTATCTAACAGATTGCAAGCCTATCTCCGCTTTTGGAAAGCAACTAGCTTTTTCATAATGTTTTTCCGTCATTGTTTAGAGCAAGTGTCAATGAGCATATAATTTTTCGGAACGAAAGATTCATTAATTCTCAACCGCGATTCGAACCCACGATCTTCATATTGAAAGATCTTCGTAGTGAAGATGCAATATCCTACTTTCTCTACACGGACTGTTAATATTTTAAGGTTAATTTAATCAAAATCTTATAATGCTAATCGCTTTATCTACAACATCTAAGGAGATTGTACACTGAGTTTATTACTTTTTATATTTGCTCGTAAAAATGAACCCTGCTGAAGCATGATTAAAGATAATATTGTACAGCAATATTATCTCAAAATACGCTTTTAATTACACGTAAAAACCTCTCTTCTATTCATTCGGATAAAACGCAACATTTTTACGACGGCAATAATGTGGCTCCATTGTGTTTTATAAGAAATAAACTTAATGAAAATCTCCAGGGACTTAATAAGAGTGGATGGATAAAGTACATTATGGCAGGTTCAACGGTTTTCAGGACAATTTCAATATTAAATTAAACAATTTAAAAAGAAAGAATAAATTCGACGTAAAACACTTAAAGCGATGAATTAAGAACTACATTTTACAAACACTTTGGTGTCCGTAATTTTTCTTTAAAAGTTTATTTTAAGAATAGCTCTTCCAAAGTCACCACTGTCATAACAAGACAACTTACTGTAATGTTTGTCTGTTTGTAATAAAAGGAACAGTAAACTCTGCGGGGAAAAAACTAAACATAGTTGCATGCTCCAGCACTGAAAAACTGAAAAGGTTTATAATGTAGGTAATATAAGCACTATTGCGTTCAGTACTTGCAACGCATATCGTTCGGACTCTTTTAGACAAGGTCTCTTTTAGACAGCGTTACAGAAATGGGCTGGGAATTGTTAGTTATATTTTTTTTTCTTCGTAAAGAGCTTCAAGTAAAATAAGACCTTTAAAACAAAAGGTCGATGCTTAAGCGTGCTATTACAGCAGACAACGTACTAATTAGTATGCATCAACTAAGAATTCCAAACCACAAAGAAAAACTGCAGAGCTTTTCAAAGTTCAGCGAACTAACCACTTTTATGAAATACACTTTTATTAACTGGCATATCTCTAGTGCACGCTCCTGGGGAACGAAACACTTCAAGTGCTATTGACTGTGGCTTTCTGTGACGTTCGAAGAAAAAGTGAAGGGAGAATTTCCGACTTCACTTGACCCCACTCAACGATAGTGACAGGAGAAAAAGAAAAGTTTCACTCGCACCAAGGATTACAAGCTATGAATTCACAAAATGATGCAACCGATATTGAAACTTAAACTCAGTAGAGGAGAGTCTATATCTCATTTCGTCAAATTGACGAATGTAGCCATGGATCCAATCGCTTCGGCTACAATCTATACAAACTATAACGAGTCTAATGCAAGCGAAATAAAGGTTATAATACATTGACAGTGAATCAAAGTGTTATACAAAAGTCGATAATGACTCGTTGACCGGACCGCCCACTCAATGTCCGCCATAAATAAATAAGTGTCCATCGCATGAACACTTCGCACTGAAATGCCACTTCCATTATAAACTCGATAACAATTTGGGATTTGAATGCTTATTAATAATCACTGGCAAGGTAGGCCAGTGATTATTACGAGTAATATCCCAAATCTCAAAACAAAAATGTCTTGGATGCCTGAAACTTAGAGAATATCTATTCTCTGAGTTTCAGGCATCCAAGACATTTTTGTTTTTTTTTTACGACCTCTGTAGCTCAGTAGGTAAAGGCCCGCCTGTGACGGAGGTTGCGGGTTCAATCCCCACGCAAATTTTTGTATGATCTGCAAACCTTTTGTCTCGGGTCTGGGTGTTTTGTATTTATAATTTTTGTATTTATAAAAAAAAGTACTTATAAGTACCTACTTATGCTTAAGTAGTATATCACTTTAATTGGCTTCCTATACTTAGCTAATTCGCTGTTATTTCCTAGTGTAAGAAAGCTGTTGGATCTCCAATAAATAAATAAATAACACAAGCTGTGCTTAGCTTGGGGCTACATGATGCTGTGTGAAATGTCCAACATTGTTTATTAATTTTTTATTTGAAAATGTCTAATATCTTTCAGTGCCTCTGTTGTTTAAATACATTAGTAAAATATATGTACTTAATACGAGACCGCAAAGAGTGACCGTAACGTGAGTCCCTTTTTCCTACCCTGATTATGATTCTCCGGATGAATCAAAATATTATCGGTATCTGAATCGATATTATTTTTACGTGAATAATTCCCGTATGCTTATAAATGTCAAGTACGGTACGACTCACGAAAGTTTTGAAAGCGTAATATTAATATTGAATAAGCATTTCTTTCGGAAAACGATAACTTCTCTCATTACTGACACATAACATACTCGTAACTAACTAAAACTAATAAAAAAAGAAATCTAAAACTACTGGCTCTACTCTACTACAAGTTCTAAATATTTATAGCAAAAACA
Source organism: Camptogramma bilineatum (assembly GCA_958496255.1). Classification (NCBI taxonomy): domain Eukaryota; kingdom Metazoa; phylum Arthropoda; class Insecta; order Lepidoptera; family Geometridae; genus Camptogramma; species Camptogramma bilineatum. Next base: position 6,304,301 of record OY292460.1, read on the forward strand.
TGAGTTTTGACTGACATAAACATGACATATTTTTATGCTTTACGAACAAGGATCTTATTGTAAGCGAAATAGGTCTGCTCGTTCATTGTACATGTCTGCAGAATAATCAGAGCTCAAAACCTTTGAAACAAGCATTGATTGACAGAGCTCGCTTCACAAGTTTATCGCAGGATAATTGATAAAGTCAAACTCCAAATGCGGATGCTTCAATCAATTTGTTAGGATGTCTGTTATGTCAGTCTGATAGTTGACATTTTTTACATTATCACGCAAACATTGGATGAAACGAAGAAGTCAATTTATTCCATATTTTACCTTTTGAAAACTGTATTGAGTGAAATGAGGAGTTCTTTTTCCTTCAACTCTAGAACTATACTACATTTGTACTTCATAAATCGGTCTGATTGTCCGTTAGCTGATAGACTTACGGACTTACTGAATGACGGAGTTTAGGATGTAAGTACTTAAGCAAAATATTATGACTAGGACTTCGTCAATAGGTATATCGATCAGTGTATCTATGTGTCTGTTAGTTCGTCAATACATTCCACTTTCTTGTAACAGCCTATCAAGATTCAGAGTAGTTTAGTTTTATGTATCCGCTATTAATTTGCAAACGTCCACCGCTAAGAAATAATGTCCCACTAGGAGCGCGCCTGTCGAAGTGAACACAATCTAGATTGTTCGGAAATGAACCTAACCGTTCGCCCTGACCTCTGTAAGGCTGTGGCTACAAATTACTATAGCATACACTGGCAACTCGATAAGGCAATGAGTTTCGTTCGGTACATGCGGTTATTGGTTTTGTTTCGTAGAATTTGATTGTACAAAGGATACATGCGCTGTGGAGAATTTTCGCAGAAAATAACTCTACTAGTTCAAAATCAATCCAATTGTATTTGCAATATTTAGAAAAACAGTGGCTACTGAACTTATAAAATCGTTTTTCCTGGCTGAAAGATCTTTCAATGCATAGCAAAACTACTAATGAAACATGAAAATATTGATTACAGAGAAGTACTTAGATAAAATATTTGAAAGCGGGGGGGATAAGGGAAGAAAGATTGTAAGGAAGTATTAGTTTTTCTTAACAAACCCCGGACAACAGCTGCTAGTTTATTAAATTTTTCGTAACGAATGCTCATTCTCTCTCTTCTCTCTCATTCAAAAGCTTTCATAAAAACGTCCATGAAAGCGGGTCATATCGTATGCACCACCCGATAAATGCGTTTATAACGAATGTCACCCTCTGTGCCCACTTTATTCCGATTTAAAGTTTTCCCCACTACTTATTCCAACCACAACCTAACATGAATCCGAAAACATCCTTTGATGTTCCGGTTCCGGTTCAGCTAAGTATCAACATTTGCAACATTCGCTTTGCTAGAGGAAAATTTATACGACTACTGACTACTGGACGGACGGACATTTCTCTTTTGAATAGTTTATGTGAATTACAGACGTAATCGTTGCGCTTGAAACTTTCATGTTTTCAGAGACAAATTTTACTTTGAGATACGGAATTAAAAGTGAATAATGGAAACGGTACACTGAAGGTGGTACTTATCTAACTAGGCGTGGGTAGTTAGTTGTCGCGTACTGAAATATATGAGAGAGTGCACAAATAAATGTCACGCGATCACAATTTATACCACTAGCGTAGTCACTTCAAAATCATTAAAATACTGAAACCCTGTAAGAATCAGTCAGTTAGTAAGTATTGATTTATCTTTAAGATAATATCCTCTTCGAAATTGACTGGTAAGAACCACCGATTTTACTGGTTTTTTCGTAAAGAATTCTATTTAACTTTAAGAGGAAAACCCCATTCTATTACCAATGCAAGCGATGTACGGTCAACGCCGCACGAAGCCTGCCTGAATCACACGTAGACTACGTGCTAAACTAGCCTGTTTTAAAACTTTAAAGAAATAAGGAATTGAAAATACAGAGATGGCGTTGTGCCTGCGTGATTTTTTTTGTTTTACGCTACTGGATGAGAGTCTAAATCTAAAAAACTAAACAGAATCATAAATGTCCCCAAGGCATATTCTCTTTGAAGATCGTTTGAAGATGTCTGAAAGGTAGTCAGAGGCAAGTCTTAAAAATAAAGAAACACGTTATTAATTTTTTTAAGAGTCCTAAACACGGTTTATTTACTTGCACTGTACGACTAAACCGTGTTCAAACATCAGTAGGCACGCATGTAAAGGGGACATTTCACGCACCAACGACCACTAATGTTTTTATTGGGAAAGCATATTATGAGGGAAATTGAACTCGTTCGCTTTTATGGATGTCTATATAGACATTGATTTTTCAGTAACTCGCAAAGGCGACACAAACAACAGGAAAATGTGAACAAATATCCTTTGACGATTTCAAATCCCCGTTTAATGATGCTTATAGAATCAGATCAGAGGTCGATCGATGAGAATGGACGAGAAAATGAGTCTGGTAAACAAAAACATCCTCATTTCGTCAAAGTAAAATCACATTTCTCAGCAAAGTTTCCAAGCCCGTAGGTATTGAATTACTTGGGCCACATGAATCAGCGCTCTGATGAAAATGAGTATCCAACTTTTTTCACAAACTTGAAACGAAATTATTTCCCCTAGAACTCCCAGCAATGTTTTCTACGTTCGCAAAAATAGACCATCGGCTTGATATATGAAAAGCGCTTACGAAACAAAATATACAAACAAAAACCCTAATACCGTACAGAGTAGTGTAATTCCGAGCTAACGTTTTGTAATTAATGCGCTCGGGCGAGCGGGCCGCATATCTTTGCACGTTGAGAACATGCATCATTTTATATGCATTGGTTATTTTCAGAGTGCGAGGCGAAACAAAAAGGGGAGAACGAAGATAAAAGGCCGCTGCAGATCCCGTGAATGGATGTTTCCGTGATGGTATTGCGTGGCCTTTGGCGTCTTTTGAATGGCTTAGCAAATGGTGAAATACGAGTATAAAAGTTGGCATGAGGTGTTGTAGAGGGTTTTTTTCAGACAAAGTAGCACGAATAGCGTGCACGTCATTCTTTCTTTGGGTTTCGTTTGAGCTCAAAAAGCTTCAGTGTTTGTTTAGCAATACTTTTATTTAGCCAGAACTAGCAAATTTTTTAATCATGGTGGCGTTGTTAGCTAGTCTTGGGATGTTCACTAAAAATACCTACAAACTACAAAGCGTAAATTGTTCAACATTACCTAGATAAGGATTTATTTTTTACCCGACTACGGCGAAACAAAAAGGAGGGTAATGAGTTTGACCGGTATGTATGTATGTATGAATGTTCATCTGTTCCCTCGTAATTACCTGAAACTAGTTATACTTATATAAAATTTAAAGCTACTTTATTAATAACGTTTACTAAAATAAGGATTAAGATCTATTCTGAAACTAGTTAGACGTATTTAAAATTAAAAGATGCATTATTAATTACATTTACTAAAAAAAATCACCGAAGTAATAGACAGCTTAATCCAATTCACTCAAAGATTTACTGTTATTTTAAAAATCAAATATCGTATCGTTGTTGTTGGTCAATAGAAGCAAAAAAGGCTTTATTTGCAAATCGTATTTTTATAGGTTTTAGAAATACAATAAAATGTGACAATAAAAACCCAAGCAATGTTATATTCAAAGCACGTTTCATGTTCATGTTCTTCGGAATAATTTATGGACTTATGTTTATTTCTTTCAGATTTGATAGTGATAAATGTAGACCATGTGACGTTTCACATTTACCTACATAAGATTAATGGTTGGAATATAGAAATGGTATTGTTAGCAAACATAAACATATAAAACATCCCTGCATGGAACAGAAAGCATTATATCATCTGTTTTGCTATAGATTACGTCAACGATGTGAGGTCAAGTCCACTTTTTATGCAATAAGTTATTTTTTGCAAACAAAGCAAGCAAAAAATAGACCCATAGTTTAGAAAGTAGGTTTTGTAGGTAACCTAACCCAACCCTGTTTGTTATTCATGACTTAAATGCTCTCTTTAATGCCTCTGACACATTTTTTTTACTTTTGACTCAGTCAAAGGCTTTGACTGCCCTTTTGAAGTAAAAGAAAGTCTACTTTCTCATTTTTAGAAATATTTTTTTCAAAATTTTTCTCTCAAGTCGATTTATGAATGAAAACTTGATGTATAACATTGTTGATGCTGATGAAATTAAGTAAGGAACCTTCAAGGCTCAAATTTGGTTTTATGTTACTAAAACGCTGTTCAGCCTTTTTCTGCACTGTAATTCCATTTTCGCGGTAAATACTAAAACACCGCTCGATGGCCGCTTTGCTTGGTTCAACTCTTTAAACTAATTTGAGTCGGCACACACTGAAATGTAAATTTAATTTTAATTAAATGTCCAATTTTATTACCCACAAACGGCGATTACTACCGCATAAATGCTGGTCATTAATTAATTTAATAGTATGGCTTTAGTATTTTCAAAGAAAATAATGCTCTTATTTTAATTTTAAGCAAGAAAATATTTTAGTTGGAAATACGTCCAAGTACATATTTGACAAGTACTTAGAAGTTAGGATTCTGTACCAGTTTGTCGGCCAAAAGATCTTTTGTTTCACGTTACAAGTCAAGTTATGAACTTAGTCATTAATAGAGTATGGAAAAGTGCTAGTGTTAATCGTGGCGCCTTTGACTTAAGCTCCAGAATGAAGAGTCTGAAGGAGTTCAGTATATTGTCACACCGAAAGTTTTCGCTTACTTAGTAGGAAAAATTTAGAAATATTTCTGCTCTATAAGATAAAACATTTTATACTCTACTAAGCTTCACTGAGCACTAGTGGATATATCCACTCATTTTTTGCCCATCTTCACTAAAAGGGCCAACAGGAAGTTTTAGTAGTATTAGATCCTACGGGAATCAACGCAACTGTATTCTCGTTATCTGCCAGTGGCAGACATTTACCAAAAATAGACGCGCCTTTACACAGAATCATCGGATCGGTCAGTTCAGCAAAATTTGATGTCTATAAAGATTCCCAACCTGGCTCCCGTTTACTAGTTACCATTATATAAACCTGCCAAGTTATGGGTCTACAGCACGTGCTAAGTATCAGCAGCGGGCGAGAGTAAAGTGTCTATATCGGTTAATCTCGCTATAAACCGACCAGTTTTGTAGGTCCGCTTTCCTTCAGAGTTGTTACTGAACCGCTATAACCGTAAAATGGTCGGGTTGTACGACGTCTCGCGTTAATCCCATATGTGGCCGACTGCCGGCCTCATTGAGTGGCTATTATGAGATGATTATAATATCTCAGTGGCTGTGAATGGTTTAATTAGAAGTTTGCAGCTGAATTCAGGAAGAGTGTGAAGCTTAATTTTTAAGTTCTAAAAATACCAAGATACATTTTTAAACCTTTAGTACGTAGGTACTGCAAACTACTACTACATTTTTTTTGTTACTTTATGATGTTTTATAAAGAGTTCTAAAGAACTTCAAGCGCTCTGTAAACTAGGCAAACATGTTTTGGGCAGATTGGGCTGCCTATTAATAATAGTGACAATCTAGGTAGGTACTCGTATGTACCTATATGTTTACGTAGACAAAGAGGTCTATTGTAATGGCTGGCTGCCAAACCATAACCAATCTCATAGCTTGTCCTGGTAGAGTGTGAAGCGTACACAACATGGTCATTAAAAAATATCACACAATTTACAAAGATCGTTAAAATAATTAAAAAAAATTGCAAATAACATTTACTTTATTTCAGCATTATCACACGAATATTCAACGTCATTTGAGCCTCTGTTTATTCCCCAAAATGTCAAAAAGGTGCGATGATTATGCACGATCACGACTTCAGTAGACGAGATAACGATCCTTTGACACCTCAAAACATTCCGCTTTGTTGTTATTTAAATAAGGGTCATTATTGAGAAAAAGTATTTAGAACAAGTTTCGGTTATATCACAAACAATGACGCGACGATTCGTGTGCCATCAATCACAAGTGGTGGATGATGTATGAATGGGAGCATCGCCATTGGAATCTCTGTTCGGAAGCGGTAGTTAGCAACGTCATTGGATATAGTCTATCACTTATCGGTTTTATGAAAGCATATTTTTTGCGTTCTCTGTAACCTAGATTTCAACCATGTGATTGAGGATATAGTAATTTTCAAATCAGTTTTTTGTATCTCTTTCATTATTTTGATACCTTTCTGGCCCATAAAGGTTTAAATATGTGAATACTCATAGGTACATCAAAATCTTAGCGTTTTTTGAAATCGTATACCTATTGCATTTTTTAGCTCCATATTGTGAGATACATTTTCAGTACTAAAAAAACGGATCTCGTTTGAAAAAAAAAAAAACTTAACGTAAACTTCGTATTTTTTCTGCAACAGTTAATGTGCTTCTACTTTTACCATTTCCCATTTGCAGATAAATGAATTTCATATTTAACTCAACTCGGCTCTTCTGAATGTACGCGAGCGATAAAAAATATCGAGAGGAGAAACCATTTAAAAAGAATAACAACAAAGTCTCTCTCACCGGGTGTTTCCAACTGCCGAACATGAAAAGATAAAGCCCATTGTTTTTGTTTTAATACTTCCAAGTCCTATATTGGATTCGTTACATCGTAGCTTCGTCGGTCCATTAGGCTAATAGGGGTTCAGTGAGACGGCAAAAAGAGATTAAGCTGTGCTCAGTCATCGCGTTTCGTTACTGCTATTAATTGATAAGTGGTTCTCAATAGATTGCGCCCGTCGGTAGATCATCTAAAGATCAATGATGCTTGGATGCAGATTATACGGGTTTTACAAGTTGAGTGTGTAGTTTTGTAAATAGAAAAACGTTATTTAGGTATCTAAAAAAACTGTGATTATGAATTCAAATTCCTTCGACTGTAACGAATTTTGGGAATAAAATGTTTTATAAATCCTCTGTAATGTAGTAAAAAAGCTTATCAAATATTCATGGATTCATAATTACTTTACAATAAGGACGATTAGGCCCAAGCAGGTAAATAATAGCAAAAATTGTTCCTTAATGCTTTAAATTAATTTTACTTTACTAAAAACAAGCTGAAATAACAACGCAATACTTAATGACACATTCATAGTAGATCGCTTACACTCAAAAACAAATGAATATAAACTATTTTATGTTGTTATCGGGCACAGATCATGAATTATTTAAAGAAATGCTCGCAAAATAATCTGGTTTGTGTATTAAAGATCAGCTTCAGTACCTAAAGGCGATCATAAAATATCGAGAATGGAATGAAGCACCGGTTTTATTGCAAACCGGAGCCAAAAGAGACCACAAGTCTATTCAGTCGTAATTTCTCAGGGTAAGATACTGTAACTGTTTGCCCAGATATCGCCCATTTGTATAATAAGTCGATAGGGATCGTCGTTCAAACTCTCAATAAGGCCCCGCTGAAAAGTTTCGACGCATACACTTTTACGATATATTGACATCGGACAGAACAGAAATTACTTTGAGCTTTAAGAAATCCTAAAATATTGCAGTTACGTCGCCAAAATTTGAAGTTATTGCTCTACACAAACGGGACACAAATCCCAAAATTCTCCTTAGAAGACGTAAAACGTGATCCAATTTACAATGCCTTCTAATATTTCAGATTTGTTACGATCAACTTTTATTACAAATTGGAATCGTCTCGATGTGTCCCGGGGGACAAGCGGCCGACCTTTTCATCTTTGATTCTTTCTGTCGGTTATGATACGATACCCATTTGAAAGAAGTTCTCGAGTTAACCCACTCTTAAAGTAAGGCCGAGTGTATATTCCCACTACCCAACCAGTTAAAGCAACTCGCCGTTTGTACCTACTTTACCCGGCCGATTGACAAAATCAGCCAGCCAATGTTTATCAAGTGTATATAGAATGTATGGAAGTATGTAAATGAATGATAAATGCACATAATTAGATTATTTCACCCATCGCAACTTTTTACAATCATAATAAGCTTTTTTTGGTCCCTTGAAAAAAGATTGTAGCTAGTAAACTCATAAAGCTGAAAATATTTCAAAAGTGTTTAAAATAAAAGATGTAAATTTATCGGCTATCACTGAATGCAATCCGTTTATTGAATTTATAGACGCAATAACGAGAATTAATTGTCTTTAGCTGTAATGATCTTTGCAAATAATATTCCATCCACTGATGTTATATTATAATAGTTGTATAATTGATTTGACATACCTTTCAATCTTGATATCTCTTTCCATCCAAAGGTTGTCTGGAAGAGATCGCTTCTAAGCGATAAGACCACCCATTACATATAAGGATTACTCATGAGGTTATTTATTCCTTTTAAATGTTATTTTAAGATGTGTACAATAAAGAGTTTTCAGTCAATCAATGTGCTCCCGGCCTAACGATAAATCTATTGTCGAAAATACGGTACGTATTATAGCTTCAGTCAGGATCGGTTTATTAACTTTGCAGCAAATCATAAAAAAAGCTATATCATTTCTGTTCGACATCGCGTTACTTTTTTCCGATCAAATACGTTGACGTAATTTGATGATTTACTGAATAAATGAAAGAGTGACTTTTTCATACATTTTTCAAGACAATAACAATAATGTGCTTGCATATGCTTGAGGGCTAATAAATTCCCTTTTTTTTCTTTGGTTACAATTTTTTTTCTTTTTTACAATTTTTGTGTAATTATACTTGGGCTGATTTTTCAATCGATAAAAAACTTTTATCTGAGGAATAAAATATGGCGTTATGACATATTTTCAAGACTATTTTTTTCTGTCTAATCGCATATTTATTTCCTCAGATAAAAGTTATCTAGGTATTGAAAAATCAGCCCTTAGTCGATAAGACATAAATAAGTTCCAAAGACTTCTAAAAGAAAAGTGATATTTTCTACCTAACCCACACTCTCATCGAAACAGCGAGTAGTATGCAAAGTGGTCAAATGTTTGTCACAAACTGGTACCCGACGAGCTCTTATTTGTGGATTGGTAGAGTACCTCCCCGAACAAAACCCTGCGAAATCTGCATGTAAATATCTCTCGGGTTGTTTCAGGCTTTCGTTTTTAAGAAACTGCTATCAGTATAATGTTGCCGTCTTATTGCAGGATACACTATTGTAAAGCTTAATACAGGCCTAAAATAATATGATTCTACACATGCGATTGATATTGATCTATCTTCAAATGGTTGTACCCTATTCATATCCCTCCTTGTCCGAACTTAAAAAAGAATTCGGTAAATTATGTGAAAACAAACAAAATTCATGAACTAAAAAATAAGGTACAGTGAGTGAGTAAGCAGAACGGTAAAATATTATGCAATTGTTGTTATGTACTGCAAAAAATTTAAAATAAACAAATTATTCACATAGCAATAAAATCAATAGATACTTCTTCGTCTTTCCTTAATGTTTGAGGGGTCGTGAACCGTATAATATCCGTCCACCTAACCCGGTCAAGAGCCATGTGGAATGTAAGTAGGTACGTTACTATTTTGTAATTTAATTTTTAATACTATTTTTTTTTTAGAAGCATCACTCACATAATTGTCACAAGAACTTTGGCCTCGCCAAAAGAACAAAGGACTGTTCAGTGAAAATTGTTGGCTGATAATTTGTGTTTCTGAGATTTTTAGTAAGACGGAAGTTACACCAGAGACGAGTTACCCCCAAATACTATGCCTCCGCTTTTTAGAAATCCTTCTTTTCGTCCGAGATGGTACTTGAAAAACTACTACACTACAACTTTGTGTCCTCTTTTTGATGCAAATAATTTTGGGGTACAGAAAGTTGTTTTGTCGAGAGCTTTTGTGAATAATGAAAATGTCCCTCTTGAGCCCTTGAGGGGAAATATTATAATTAGGGTTCCCTCTTTGTCATCGATGCTTGTTCAGAAAGAATTATATTATTTCTTCTTAAAAATAAATGGTATAAATGTACTAAAGCCTGACAAACGAAATAAATTAACCATATATTGTTCCTTTGCGTTTCGCATAATGTATCTTTTTCTTAACAACCTTGATCTTTAATTTTAAACTCACGAATCCAATTAATTACATAAAAGCTTCTGACTATAAAACTAAGAATCTATTATATGTATTTTTAGGCTCTATTTTTCTGTAACACGCCCCTGGTCATTAGTATTTCCATAACAAGAATGGCGCGATGGTAATAAAATTACAAATGTGGCCATCACAGGTCATTACGTATTCACACACACGTCCGGCGGTGGCCAGTTGGAATTGCTACTATTGTTAGTGACAACTGGCATTTCGAATACCACAATCTCTGTTCAAGTCTCACCCTTATAACGAGAACAGTAAAGACTAGTGGGTCGAGACTTCAGTATGGTAATTAACAATTCGTAGGTGGCTCTTCAATGATATCTGAAGTCTCGCGTGGCTTGTCTGTAGATCTTACTCAAATCTGCAAGAATAGTTTGAACAGTAATTTTATGGTTTTTAGCTTTACTTTAATTCCATTAGAATGGATTCTCTTCGATGCACTCGAGGCAAACCTTGCTTAATTGTTCTTGATATAGTGACGTTCTCAGTAGTCCGATTCTACTAAAAAACATTTTATTCACCAAAACAAAACGTCAACTATTGCGTTTTGTTTCTTAATATACTAATGACCAATGAGGTTAGGTTACTCTGTTTTGATGACGTTTTCAAACAAATTACCAATGAGGTTTTGTAAATTACTGTCATTTTGGAGAACGAAACAAAACGCAGTGGCAATGATACTTGAATGGTTAACTTTGTAAAAAATAGAGGAAGGGTAAATTGTCAGTCCCATAAAGTTGCTGGCTGGTTGTTGGCCTCTAATGTAAACGAACTTATTTTAATTGTTTCCTTAGTAACAAGACAGCGATTACATAAAATATCGTAAAACAGGTGACTTAAGTAGCTACACACTTACTAGCATAATGTTTTCTTGAGGGCTAAATGGGATGATAAAAGAGTCGAGCAAGCTTTACTCAGTCTAAGTGTTGCGCCAGGCACTACGCCATTGTGCTTTGATATATTATGTACAGTGCATATGTATGGATCCTTCCGACGCCGTACTTATAATCTAAATACATAAATAATAGGTTTTTTTTTATAAAAATAATTTTCGAACAACAAGCTTTTAGTAGAGCTGAATCAAATAAGCCTTAACACGTGTGTATTTTAATCTTTTTCACCAAGGAGTTTAGTTGAACAGCTCCTGACCTTCATTATCAGATGAGAAAGTAATTTTACTTTGACATTATTCTAAGAGTTCATGGTACGTCCCTAGCTCGCTGCTACTGTATTGACATTGAGAGTTGGCCTAGAATAGGCGAGAATAGGCCTTACTTAAAAAGTGAACACTGGTTAAATAATGCTCAAGATTCGCCCTGTCTCTATTTGACACGTACTATCTACCAAAAAAGGCTGGCAATTGTTTAAACGGTGTTTTAGTTTTGACAGAATTATATAAGTAGAGGGCAAGGAATTTCTATACTACGTACCTGGAATGCTGACTGAGACAGAAAACAAGGTCCGCTTGAGAGATAAAACTTGGGCGGCGTGTCTCTTTCTAAAGGGTGACCATAAACTAAATATTCCTAGTCCATAGGGGGCCTTTTCCATCATTTTCTGATTTACGTGATGTTTCAGGGCGTGATTTTTGAATTAAAATACTGATACAATTTTGATCCTTCATTTTGATTCTTGAATCTTGATTCTTGAATCTGAAAACTGAAATTTTGAATCTTGAATCTTTGAAGTGACAGCTGTCAAACTTCAAACGGCCATATCTTGGAAACTACTCGTCCTAGACTCCCCGTTCCCAGTTCAAATGAAAGCTATGACCAAGATCTTCATTTGAAGTGACAGCTGTCAAACTTCAACTGGCCATATCTCGGGAACTACTCGTCCTAGACTCCCCATTCTCAGTTCAAATGAAAGCTATGACCAAGATCTTCATTTGAAGTGACAGCTGTCAAACTTCAAACGGCCATATCTTGGAAACTACTCGTCCTAGACTCCCCGTTCAAAGTTCAAATGAAAGCTATGACCAAGATCTTCATTTGAAGTGACAGCTGTCAAACTTCAAATGGCCATATCTCGGGAACTACTCGTCCTAGACTCCCCGTTCTCAGTTCAAATGAAAGCTATGACCAAGATCTTCATTTTAAGTGACAGCTGTCAAACTTTAAATGGTCATATCTCGGGAACTACTCATCCTAGACTCCCCGTTCTCAGTTCAAATGAAAGCTATTGAAGAGATCTTCATTTAAAGTGAGAGATGTCAAACTTCAATCAGCCATATCTCAAAATCTACTCATCCTAGACTCTTCCTTTTTAGCTCAAATGAAAGCTATGACCAAGATCTATATTTTCAATAACAGCTGTCAAAATGACATCTGTCATCTGAAATGTAGGTCTTGGTCATAGCTTTCATTTGAACTGAGAACGGGGAGTCTAGGACAAGTAGTTCCCGAGATATGGCCATTTGAAGTTTGACAGCTGTCACTTCAAATGAAGATCTTGGTCATAGCTTTCATTTGAACTGAGAACGGGGAGTCTAGGACGAGTAGTTCTCGAGATATGGCCATTTGAAGTTTGACAGCTGTCACTTCAAATGAAGATCTTGGTCATAGCTTTCATTTGAACTGAGAACGGGGAGTCTAGGACAAGTAGTTCCCGAGATATGGCCATTTGAAGTTTGACAGCTGTCACTTCAAATGAAGATCTTGGTCATAGCTTTCATTTGAACTGAGAACGGGGAGTCTAGGACGAGTAGTTCCCGAGATATGGCCATTTGAAGTTTGACAGCTGTCACTTCAAATGAAGATCTTGGTCATAGCTTTCATTTGAACTGAGAACGGGGAGTCTAGGACGAGTAGTTCTCGAGATATGGCCATTTGAAGTTTGACAGCTGTCACTTCAAATGAAGATCTTGGTCATAGCTTTCATTTGAACTGGGAACGGGGAGTCTAGGACGAGTAGTTCTCGAGATATGGTCATTTGAAGTTTGACAGCTGTCACTTCAAAGATTCAAGATTCAAGATTTCAGATTCAAGGTTCAAAATTCATGAATCAAGGATCGAAATCCAGGATCGAAATCCAAGATCGAAACCAAGGATCGAAATCAAGGATCGAAATCAAAATCAAGGATCAAAATCAAGGATCTAATTCAAGGATCTCTAATTCAAGGATCGAAACCATGGATCGAAATCAAGCGCTGATTTTGTCGAGCGCGATAAGGTAAAAATATCCTAAAATTTAAATTACATGGGCACACTACTAATTCTACAACGAGTGTGAAAGAGACAAAGCACCCAAGAAAGCCTTCCCAACAAGACCAACAATCCTTATAACCAAGATTAAATGATAATAGATCGTTGTGTAGTCGTGATAAGGTTCAAAATCCTTTGTACATTAAATGTCAGTAAGAACTCCAGTTACGTAGTTTAGAATCTTCTTGGTAGAGGGGAACAAGTGTACCAAATTTCCAACCGATCAAGCACCGGCAAGTAGTTCAAAATTAAATTGAACAAGATTTGACTCCAACAAACAAACAAAACATTGCAAGGTAAATAAAAGCTTGTGAAATAACTAAAAAGGGAAATAAATACCAAGAATTTTTCAGGCTATCATTTCTCGTTCCATTTTAATACTTTCGAATCCTCTTTTAATATTTTGTTGGTTGAGTTAAGAGGATAAATGCTTTGACGTGCCGCGCACAAAGTGAGATCGTGGCCCATTGAAAGGGTTTATAAACCTTTTTGAATTTTAAATAAGTGTCGCCCACTACAGTGGGATAGCATAAACAAGCGCGAATAAATAATGGTGAAATATTTCACAATAATTTAAATATTCCGATAAATATGCATGCCTGTCAGGATTGTCAGACTGAAATGAGCTATATTCAAAATATTTGAGGCTCAGTACGAGGATATAAACTGACTGCATAAAGTTTTACAACAAAATACAATCACGGCTCTTTCCCATTGAAATGGACTGAGACCACGGTTTAGTATTTATTTAAACCTTAGTTATTAGCCATTCAGTAACGATAACTTGTCTGGATTTGTAGTAACAGAAGCACATATTAACCATCAGTAATCTTTGCTCACTAACATACAAGCAGCACAGTTTCTTAACAAATTCGTAGCTGTCTCTACTATATTGGCTTTAAAAGTTATGAACTTGTTTAGAGGGCTTAAAATTCGATGAATTATTTTTTTGCATAATTCCATAGATGAATTTGATATGACAAAATTTTTTTGATTGAAAACTTCTGCAGTCAGGAGCTAAATTAAATTCTTATTTTTTATTGATTGCCAAAAATTCTAGAAAAATATCTGCTGAAGGTATCTGAAAATACGAGTATCTTCATACAATTTAACAACGAACATTTGATATCAATATTTTGACCTAGCAAATAATTTTATCAAAAGCTGATAACTGAAATAAAAATGAAAAGGAAACTCAAAACAGATTGCAGACTGGAATATTTCACTCGCAGTCACATATTTTTTACAAATCTCTTAAATGATCGGCCATTTGTCAGGATTTATAACAACTTTTTCGATGTTTATTTTATTGGAAAGCCGGCATCAAAGCCAATTTATGTTTTTGGTATGAAGTTGCTTTAAAATTTTCGCTGAAAAAAATTAAGAATCGTCTTGTGTCTTCGTGGTTCAAATTTAAGTGCCGTGAAATAATGAGAGGTATTGTTAAAACCAAGTAAGTTTTATTAACACATTATCAAGATTCTTATAAATACTTATACTGAAAAAGTTACCTTACCATTTACGTGATAAGAACATAATTAACATAACCCTCATTCAAATTTTCAGATAGTCAAAGAAATACATACTACCTACTTTGAGTATTAAAATCAGCATACAATTTGTATTCCATTGTTACAAACTGCAAGTCCGTTAGTGAACTATAAGAAAATCTTATTTGAAATGGTTTCAATAGCAGTATTTATAATGAAAACAGTTTAAAATCATATAGCAATCAGGGTTTTCATTGCACGTATTACAATAAAAATTAATCACACAAAAAACAGAACAAAACCAAGCTTTTTGAAATGAAACCAAGTACGATACAAAATGAAATCCAACACTAAAACGATTGATAGCCAAATAAATTGCGATGCGGGCAAATTAAAATTCCTGTGACGTTGCTTTCATTATTCGAATGAAAAATATTTCCCTTCGTTTTATATTTGTAAATTGTTTCTTTTTTTTAATAAATGACCATTTTACTCAAATTTATTAATTTATTAAGATATTGGCACAAAAGGAAAGTTCTATCGTTATTTTATATGTGTGCATGTATAAGTATGAGTTCGATACTCTTTAAAATAGAATATGTGTGACGTCAAAGTGAGTAACATTTAAGAAATGTATTTACCCACAGAGCTAAACCATAAAAACATCGGGTGCTTCGTCGATAATTCATATTGAACCGTGCAGCTGAGCCATCCGAGGGCAGTCAGGTGA
The DNA here is from genome assembly GCA_958496255.1 of Camptogramma bilineatum. Classification (NCBI taxonomy): domain Eukaryota; kingdom Metazoa; phylum Arthropoda; class Insecta; order Lepidoptera; family Geometridae; genus Camptogramma; species Camptogramma bilineatum. The sequence goes on from OY292460.1 coordinate 6,319,784, forward strand.
AACATTGCGACCATTAGTCGAATGAGATCCCCCAAATTAGGCCGATCGAACGAGCCGTAGACGAATTATCCCGGACTTTTCCCGAATCGTAGAACCCTATGTCAGAATTAAAACCGACTCTAGGGGTGCCTTAGACCAGTGTTCTTTTAGTAATTTTTTGTGTTCAAGGTACATCTGGGAAAACCGGAAAATTTTGGAGGTAGGTACACCATAAATGAAAAATTTATTTTTTAATGGGAAACATAAGCTTGTTTAGTTGATCATATGCGGTCCCAATCTGGAGTAACTTAACTGATATAGGTAACCTATTTTTACGAGGCACACCAACTTCTTCTTCTTCTTTCGTATGCCAACTGTGGTGACGGAGTTTTTAGTTTTTTTTTTACTAGCTAAATGACCACAATACACCAGTGTGCGCGGCACACACTTTGCGGACTACTGCTTCAGACTAGCAATTTTATTAAGGCGATCCTTGCCTGAGTGCTCTCATTTTGAATGTTTTAAAAGTGTTTTTGCAAAGAAAAACCTTTCAACAATTTAATTTAGAAATGTTATGCTAAAATTTAGAAAAACTGATGTCAGTGAATCCAGGCTTTATGCTACCAGACTCATGTCATGGCTGAAGTAGCTATAATGGCAGCTATACTTTGTAGTAGAAAATAATGTAAAAGAAGGCTTCGAGTACAAGTTTTATGTAATTTAAGTTAAAAATAATAAACAATTGGTATTGGTATAATATTAAATTAATCATTAATCAGTAACTGTCAAAGAAGACATTTTCTGTTATATTGAAACACAAAGGCTTTAATGTGAACACATTGATGTTATTGAGTAGGTAGCTGGTGTTCGGATTGATTGCGTGTCAGTTGCGGTAATATACAGCATATAACAAGCTGCTCCAGTTGCTCCGTTTAAATTGATTTAAATGGTTACAGAGCACTTAAAGCTATCGTGCGTAGTAATATGATAGTGATACTCTATCGACGGGCCGAAATTTGTTTGCAATATTAGCAGCATTTACACGCAGAGATCGGCCCGCGGGAAATAGCACGTGCCAAGGTTGGAAACCTTTGCTAAAAACCTTACGTGTAGATGCGTGACGATCTGTACAGATATCTGTACAGATATCTGTGCGGTTCGGAACGCAGTCCAGATGCGTGGTAAAAACTCTACACAGATATCTGTACAGATATCTGTGCGGTTCATATCTGTACAGATATCTGTACCGTGTAAAGGCCGCTATTGTTTGGAAACCGAAACTCTCAAAATAAGCCCGTTGAATTATATTTTTAATAGACATAAAAAGACAACCGACAACTTTTTACATAACCTACAATCACAAACTGAGACGAATTGCTCATTTTTATTGCTCGTGCAAGGAGGCCCTAAAGTAAGACTCTTAAAGAATTCTGCCAACATTTCTGTGTAACTGAGCCTGAGCTAAGACTGATGTAATTTGTGCGAAACTAAGTTAGCTCCTGCGCTGAATTAATGGCGTGAGAGCTTCTAATGTCCTCCGAATTCGACTATTTCCTTTTGAGAGCTTTGTACAGTCAATTCCAAAACCATACATATCTAGAAAAGTAAAAAAATGACCGACTGATAAAAAATAGGTACCTACATAACTAAATTTAATATGATGTTGATAATGAATAAAACAATGTTAATTGTAGAAAAATAAAGAATTTTTTTAGACTAAGGGGTGATTTTTCAATCGATAAATAACTTTTATCTGAGGAATAAATGTGGCGTTATGACATATTTTCAATACAATATCTGTCAAATCGCATATTTATTTCCTCAGATAATAGTTATCTAGGTATTGAAAAATCAGCCCTAAGGCATGTAAAAATGACCGACTGATAAAAAATAGCTGCTGTTCGTCAACTCGTTTAGTTTCTAGTTCTACTCGTTCATCGCCAGCGGTCAGACAATTGCCTGAGGCTGTGACTCCACCAACGCGGAGACGAGAGGATATAATTTTATTATTCACACATTGTCGTCTCGGCGGTGTCACAAGATGTGGTTCTTTGGTGGATCTCAGCCGAATGACCTTATCTTTTTTGTATGCTGACTGTATCTAGGGAGGAAAAATTTAATCTCTATGCCAAGGACTTTCTTTCTTGGAAATAAATAGAGGTTTTACTACGTTACGTTTAAATCTAAAGCTAAAGTTAAGGCGCTCATTGCTTTAAAATATAATGGCTGTGACTAACTGATGTTTTATCAGATTACTGCAAACCTTTTATTGTGTAACTCACAAAACAGTGAAACTAAAAACGGAACCAACTTTGTTTAGAAAAAAGTCTAGAGCCTCACTTGTTTTGTTCTATTTTGTAGAGTTGTGAAAAGTCAATTAGAGGAAAAGGGAATGGTTGAAAAATGTTGCAAGTATGTCACGAATTTCGACAGTGAACTAAGGTTTTTAGAGGGATATTGTCTACCACACAGCTCTTATTTCAGGTTTACGGTTTTTTAGGTATTGCTATTTTTTTGGTGAGATATCTAGTGATGTAACCGAAGTAAGTGGAACATTATTTAAAAACTTTTTTAATTACTAAAGTATATTAAAAAAAAATATTATAACAGTTTGATACAATTATTTTCTTTGCTGTGTTATCCTTACAAAATGTAAGTGTTACATCAATTAAAAAAATAATCTTCATACAAAAAATATTAAAAGATTGAAAAAAGGCCTCATTGTTATAAGATTGAGTTGAACATTAAGTAAGATTGCTTGTTTTAAAATGTTCTGCCGACAAGCTTTTCATTGTATAAAGTTATCGTGAGATAAATCAACCTTGTGGAATAAGGTAAAGTAATATTTGAGTAAACACTGGAAAATTTTCCTGTTCAAAGTTAGAACATTTCGCGAAAGTAAGAAAGTGTTCAACGGCGACATTATTATTTTTGCAGCTAAATCTCCGGCGCTGCTGTTAATTTGTTGGAAAAGGGCAATTAGCCATCTTTCTGTCAGGTGAGGGCGCACAAATTATCGCTTAAATTTCAGTTTACGCTAAAAGGACGTTATTAAATTCCGAGAGACTTTTCGGGTTAAAGCGGAGAAAAGGTTGAATTTTTAAATAATTATCAAGCTTTCCCAACTTTCCCACAGATTGTGGAAAAATTGCTGTTGTCTTTTTGTTTTCAGTGGTTCCAGTGGAGCGGAAGATGAAATAGTCATCCCACGGGAATTATGTGAAAAACATGACGGCACATTTTGTACGAAGCTATTTTGTAGTTTGGTAGTTTTTCACTGACGTGGCCTTTCATGCTGTTATTTTGTGTAAACAAAGTTTTACAAGCGCGTTTATTCGTGAACAGGAATTTGTTGTTTACAAAGTTGTATGTATTCGTACATTCAATATTTACAAGTGTACATGAAACAGTTACTTAACAAAGTAATTTTATGTGGGTCCCCTTTCCGCAGGATGTAATTTAGTGTGGAATTATGATAGCTCGTAAAGCCGTACTAAGCCTAAAGGTAGTCCGTGCTATTAAAAACTTTGAAGCGTTGTTCAAGCTTTAGTCTAAAATTCCTTTCCGTTTTAGGAAATAGGAAATAGAAAGAGTGCAAGTGAGAGATTATTTTGGACTCCGGTAATCAAAATAATTATAATGAGTATTTTTATAACTTAAACAAAAAATATCTTACCAACGTTACTGCATGTATTTTCATCGAAAATTGAAAGGTTTTATGTTTCAACGTTTTCAAGCCAATGTTAATTACAATTACTTTCCTCTGAATACAATTAGTCCGCTTCAAAGAGTTGCTCTAATGAGTCGTTAGTAGACGTTGAAGTCACAGCTGAATGACGACAGCTAGATTGTTGATTTAAATGTAGAAAATTAGGTTACAGTAGCCGTACCATGAACTCTTAGAGCAATGTTAAAACAAGCTTGAAACATGACAACGAATGTCATTTTTAAAGCAGTAGGACGGTTTCAAGCTTGTTTTAACATGCTCTAAGAGTTCATGGTATGGCCCTTGGTAATATAATTACTTACCTTGTACGACATGTCCTTCTTTTTTCTATATTTCATTCAAACATTATTTTACGGCTTGTTTAAGTCACAAATATGCAAATCAAAATATTGGCGATATTTCAAATGTTTTAATACTTATGAGATGTTGTACAGTGAGGTTGGCTACTTCTGAGCGGATAAGAACTTTTTTTTTCGACACCCTCGAGTGGGGTATCAAAATAATGGGCTGTACTAGGCGACTACGAAGCTATTTATATTCTACATGTTTGAAAAGTTTTTTTATAAACTGCCTCTTGTAAAGTAAACACGTTGTCAGAGGGACAGAGAAGGAGAAAGGAAACCTTTGAATAAAAAAAATCCTAAGGAACCTACACTAACGCGAGCAAAGCCAAGAGCAAAAGCCAGTGTGATTGTGTTACTTTTACTAGTCTTTATCGTCCTGCAAGCCAAATGCTTTCTCGCACCGATCTACATGTTGCTAGAATTTTCCAAATAAAATTAAAAATGTATCGCCAATGAATTAATTGATTAATTGGAGTGTTCTAGCTACCCAATATAAACTGTGTCGAAGGTGAAATTTTAATGAAACAGTGCGCATGGAGCGTAATTACCACCTTCCACTTACTTGGTCTCTGTAACAGCCTCTCAAGACTTAATTAGCCTTGAATTATATGGAGTGTTACTGCCTCCCGTTATTCTGATGCGCTATGAAGTTCATAATAAGAGCTAAAACACAAAACTGCGAATTAGAGCGATGCGAATTCACAACACAGGAAACTGTATGTACTGAAGATTTCTACGATAAAAGTAAGTAAGTTCGTATGAGTAAGTGGCCAACTCTGCGATGCGACGTCGCATCGCAGTTTTGTGTGTCGGCCTTACGAACTGCATAGAAACAAAGAGTCAAATCTGTAAAACAGATTTCAAAAAGTATTAGACAGATTTAGAAATGTTTTCGAAGAAAACTTAGAAAACTTATGTGAGTTGTACTTATTAGGCGCTGGACACACAGAAAAGACGTAAGACGCAGACGGGGCGTGGACATATTTTGTCTCTTCCGCGTCCCTTTTATACAAAATGTAAGAAGCGTCGCGACGCAAAACAAACAGAAGAGACGGGGCGCGGGCGTAACGCTGTCCGCTGGTGCCCTGTCCGCGACGCGTCCTCGTCTTACGTCTCTTCTGTCTGGCTTGCACCTTATAATAAAACACGGAAACTACTCACTTAAAAGTTCATTTCGATTTAGATACCGACAGTGTTTCGATTCATCCGGAGAATCTTCATCTGAGTGGGATTTCTTTCCACCCCATATGATGCCATCTGGAAGAGACTAGCGGTATACTAACTTCTCGGGGTCGCGTCTCTTAAAATATAAAATTTACTATATTTTGTACTGAATGGTTGCTTCGGGGATTCACCTAGACCTCTTGGCAGACCATCTGCCAGATGGGTGGACGACGTAGTTGCCGTACAAGGTAAGACCTGGATGCAAAGGCCTAGAGTAGAGCGGTTTGGTGGTTAGAGAAGGAGGCTTATGCCCAGCAGTGGGTTATGATGATAATGATGATATTTTGTGCGTGAGTAATTTCAGTATCTTTTAATTCAATGTCAAATCTATTTATGTAAAATTTCGATGTGCTTGTGTTCATAACTTTTGTCCGCAAACTTGACCGCTTATAATGTGTTTTGTACTTATGAGGTCATCTGGGTGATTACTTATTTTACTGTTAAAAATAATCTTGTTAATGGAGATTATTAACATAGTTTTTATTGTCCTTTGGCTATAAAACGAATTTTATAGGAGTGCCTACATCAAAATGCTTACTACGGCTAGATAGTAAAGCATTTTACATAAAAGGACTTACATTTGCCTATATCAGCATAATAAAATTGCGAAGGTTATAATTATAATTATTACAGGGTTGTTATTCTACACATCAATATTACTTAGGTACTTTAATTTTATAACAAAGTTGTTTGTTCGGTCTGCGCTGTAAAATGTATGGTCTCAAATAAATGTTTTATATCTTTCGTGATTCATGAAACTTTTATGATTATTTTTGGTTTACGACAACCTTAGAAACCTTTAATTAATATTTCTTTCATTTTATTAATTTGGACGCTGTATTATGACAAGAGTACTCAATAACTCTATTAGTGAACTAGCTTCTACCCGTTGCTTTGCACGCGTAGTATGAACATTTGTACGAACCTACGTTGTAATTGTAACCTTAGGACAAAGATTAAATTCTTACGTAGCACTAAAACCGTAGCGATGCTACGACGTAGAGCTTTTGCGTAGCTATGCTACGTAGATCCAAATCTTTTTTTTTTTTCTCTTTATTTTTTTTTTAATGTAGAACTTTGATCCATTTAATGGGTATGTCAGTTCCGTATACACTAACATAAACCTAACCTAATTAGGTAACTGATTAACTAATTAACTTCAAGTATCATTGAATAGAGGGCCTTAGCGGCCTCACTCAATGGGACAGATAGGATACCTTGAACTATACCTAGTTCCAAGAGATTTCGATTAAAAGTGGCGTTCATCCTATCCCTCACCGACTGAGTCCGGACACATTCCACTAGGAAGTGGTGAATGTCTTCCGTAACACCACATTCAGTACAGTTAGGCGAGTCCACCCTCTTCATGAGATGGTAAAATTTGTTGAGTGGTATGTGGCCGGACCGCAGCCTGTGAGCTAAAACAATAAGCTGCCGCTTTAGTCTACTGTTCGTTCACCAGGGGATAAATTGAAATTGTTGCAGTGTGTTGGCCGAGTGTGTTAAGTGACTCGACTTTTAATCCGAAGGTTGTGGGTTCAAACCCGGCCGTGTAACAATGGGTTTTTCGTATCGAAAAAAATATGCGCATTAACACGAGCTCTAAACGGCGAAGGAAAACATCGTTAGGAAACTGTTTCTAATAGCGTCGATGGGTTTTCAACATGTCTCGTATGGAAATTCTGCATTTGGGTATGTACCAGATATGTATTTGGAGTCAGAAAATACCTCTGACTGGGGGTAGTTAGACATCTTCAAAGGAACTTGCCTAAAGATAAAAATAAAATCTACCGGACCTCGGGAATACAGTCGTTTTCATATTTTTATTTTTCATGTTGCTACGGCATTCGACATTATAGTTGAAACAGCTAACTTTTGCCAGTGAAAATACAACTCTAAAAATAAATATGTGTTCATGAACTCAGCGGTACAGACTGGCACAGACGTTTTTATAGTTTCAAATTGTTTTTTAACTTTAGTTCTTCCACAAGCTATCTGAGATTTAAAAGTTTTCTCCTTTATAAGTGAACTTGTGGGTGAAAATTAGTTTTCTTTATAACTTGTAATTTTTCTTGCGCGCTTATGCAAGATTTGTGAAAGGAAAACTTTTAATGTTACTTAACAAATAAAAATAAAGTTTTTACTTCTTAATTAACTAAAACGAAGGTTTTTACTTGTTAACTGATATTAAAAGTTTATAATTGAGCTAGTTAGTATTAACTTTGTGACAATGAACTTGAAAATTACAACGTTAAACGAATCAATGATAAAGTTAAAAAGTTTTTACTTAGTAGGTACTTATAAGTTGTAAGTTATGGGTATGTGTTCGCAAATATGACATTCTGTTAAAACTCTCTAAAAATATCTTGATTTCTAAAAAAAATTGATTATAAGCCCGGGGATAACTTAGGCCTTTACATCTTTACTAGATAATGTATACAGTGTCAGGAGGCAATCTTTGCCTACACTAACGGGACACTGTAGTGCCTGGAACATTGTTTGAGATGGAGTAGGCTTGCCCAGCACCTACACCATCCTTTCAGCTTGACCGGCCATATCCAAAGGAAAGACATGGTCAATACGTGTGGGGCTGACTAAGCCGCGGGTTTCCTCACGATGTTTTCCTTCACCGTTTAGAGCTCGTGTTAATGCGCATATAAATTTTTCGAAACGAAAAATTCATTGATGCACGGCCAGGATTCGAACCCACGACCTTCGGATCGAAAGTCGAGGTACTATCCAGCTCGGCCAACACGGCTCAGGGTTAATCGTAAGCAAGCTTTGTTCTGAAAGATCTTTAAAACAAAGTTTGATTGAATAACTAGAAAGTTTAGAATCTGTTTCTCGCTAATTATTCAAAACTAAACTCGAAATTCCTAATTGGGTTTATCACGGATTCATTACAGTAACGATTCTTAATGAACTTCAAGTGGCCATTTTCACTTTGTAAAGAGAATACTAATGAGTTATTTATATTCAGCTACCGTTATTCTACAGCCTTAATCCCAGCGGCAACCGTCATATTACTTTCGTAATTATAACACCCAATTTCATTGATTATAAGATTTCTCCTCGATTCTGTTCCACATAGTTTTGGCAAACGTGCAGAAAAATTAAAAATTCACACAGGAAATGATCAATTGTTCAAGAATTTAAAAAATAAACACACATTATTATTAGTTAAAACATTTTACAACAACAATAAACTCAGAGTCTCATGGAAATTAAAAGTGAAGTGATGATGTTACGACCAACGTTTTTTAGAAAGCCAAGGTTTTTTAAGCTCTCCTCAAATATTTATTGCAATGCTGATTGAGAGAAGTAATTAGTCGATCCATCCAGCATATAGGCCTTGTTTGACTTGTTTACAGTGTTTTAGTAGGTATTTAGTAAATACTCTAGAGTCCAAGTGTATTATGTTAGTAATTAGTTAGTAATACATCAGAAGAAACGAAACGATAGCGCGTTTTAAAACAACGATATCTATTATCGGCCAAGAAAACTAAATAGTTTTCTTGGCCGATAATAGATATACTACTTTTTTGGGAAATCATCTTATTTCCACGGAAAAACATGTAATATTACATGTTTTTCCGTGGAAATAAGATGATTTCCCAAAAAAGTAGTAAAAAGTAGACTATGTCACTACTACCCTCCAACTATCTCCACACAAAATCACGTCAATCCATCGCTCTGTTTTGACGTGAAAGAAGGACAAACATACACACCTTCACATTTATAAATGATGATGATGATGAGTATAAGTAGGTACCTATATGATGATTATGGACGGATGGATTATTCTAGAAAATACAAACAGTTACAAAATGACCTTCTGGAAATATCATGCCTAGTAAAAGTCTGGAAGTGTTTATTTGTGTGTCAATCTACTTACCCACATTAAAAAAAAGTAATTAAAATTCATCTCTGTTCATACATGCACCATCTAAACAGGTCACCATTACCTACACGCCAGCACATTCATATTAGAGTGCTTCACATCTCTCACTCGCTCTTAAGCCTCTTTCACACGAGGCTTACTTAGTTCCAGCTGACTTTGAGCCGAAATCGGCGACTATTCTGTATCGGAATGGCGCCGCCAGCGAAATCGCAAACGGTTGAATGATTTTGAAGCAAATCAATTGCTGACTTTGTGCTGACTGAATGATTTGGCAAGCATTTCGCAGGCGTCATTTTGTTCGTATGAACGCTCTGTTCACAGCAGTAATGCTTGATAACTGATGATCAGATACGGGATTTTGTTTTTATCATGTACATTCAACTGACTGGTCTCTCGTTTCCGTTGGCAGTAGCTAAGCCTTCTGGTTGTGGGTTCGATTCCCACCAAGGACAAACATCTGTGTGCTGAACATAGTTTGTTCTGATTCGAGGTTAATGAACTATGTCATTACATCAGGCAGAGTGTGGTCAAACGCGAACCTATTTTCATTTAAAAAAAAAAAAAAATGTTGGTACTACAAAAAACTAGGTTGGTAATTACAAAAAAAGTTGTGTTTAGGTATGTATTTTGTATCCCGTATTGTCAGTTACTGGTTTCTATAGCTTTTCGGCTCCACTAACAATACATTGCATTTTACTTACCTATAATTATTATGAATTCTTTAAAATTGAAAGCAACTTTGTGTTAAATTCGATTTAAACACGTAAGCAGATTGGACTGACGTAAAATAAAAGATTACATTTTATGGTGTTTACACTACTCAAAATGGATCTAGGCATTCGTGAAGTTAGCCGTTTTGATTAATGGTTAAAAGAACTTACCTGAAGTGAATTTCAACCATAATTATACTAGATGCTGCGTCCGAATAGATTTAAAGAAAACCATGTAGTCCGCCTTCCATGTATAGCATCGCAACACTGTTTAGCGCTATTTTTTAGGCTAATTTTGAAGATCTGAAAAATATTCAAACAGAAAAAATGAGAGTGTAACACTCGTTTCTGTTACTATCGGCTACCGTCGGCGCGCGCGTCATTCTTTTCAGAGCACGTTCAGCACGATCAGCATTCTGCAACATTCATTTATTTATTTGGGTTTGGCACAATAACCGCGAAGCACGCAGAATTGTTGTGCCTTTCAGGGTGGGCGGGAGTTTAAATCTATTCGGACGCAGCATCTAGTATAATTATGGTTGAAATTCACTTCAGGTAAGTTCTTTTAACCATTAATTATACGTCGATGCTGCGTCCTCTAGATTTAAAGAAAACCATGTAGATGTTTAGCGTCTGTTGCAGAATGAACATAAAAAAAAATCACAAATATAAGTTCATATACTTACTTAAGTATATTCAATATTTATAAGCATCATACGTAAGTATACTCTTATTAGTAGGTACTTATCAGTACTTCATTGATACAGCCTTAGAAAAGGGCGTGTCTTCAGTAGAAAGAAAGAAAACAAAATTATTTAAAAAATTTTGCGAAACATAGAAAGCGTCCTGTCCACCTGACCGTACTTTTAATAATGTTTGTCAAGTGTCGATGGAGAACCCAGCCCGGCTGGTGGCGGAGGTGACCGAGAAGAAACAATTAAACACGGACACGTTCACTCCGCTCTCATGCAACGTATTTGTTTGATCCATCGAATAATTATTTGAAAGGTTGCGTTGTGGACAGGTTATTTCACAGTTAATATCAAATGATTTGTGTACGGAGGAGAATTCGACAATTTCTTTCTAAATAATGATATACCTACTAAGGTAGAATAGAGAATATATATATATATAACAATACGTAGAATAAAGTCAGGGTCTAATAGTAATATTTGTAGATAAATTGATATAAAATATGGCAGATAAAGTCTGCGAGCGTTGTCTTGTTAACAACGTAGAAAAGGTACCAATTTTCTCGACAGTACATCCAGTGAGGTACCTAGAATGGTTGGATATTTCGATAATTGATTTGATATAATAAGTATATTACAAGGCAATGCTCCTGCCAAGTCGAATGATATTTCGAAAAAAGTGGGTTTTCTTTTTTAAAAAATACCTGTAAAGAATCTACTATTGGTACATACCGTACTTTTCACTGGTGTGCACGAGTGTTCTTACCAATAACATTTATGATAACGCTGACCGTTACTAATTAAGTTCCTTCAACAGCTCCTTTTGAACTGTTCTGTCGAAAAAAGTATTTTCCTAACAGCTAGATAGATGATCTGTAACAATCTAAATAATTTGATTGACAAAAGATATACCACTGCTTTAAAGTTAGATTATAATAAATTGAAAACGTTTTTTGATAAGGAATTATAAATTTTGTCAACGGAGTCACTAGGAATATGCCGTGTTTTAGATAGGTAGGTAGGTACGCCTGCTGCATAAATATGGCGCACGCCTGGGCAAGGTTGCGCCAAAACGGGTGATGTTCCCTTGGTTGACTAGGAAGAATAAGTATACCAGGATCTTCGTCTTCTACAATTTAACAAAAAACATTTCAGTACCAATGCATATCGAGGAAATGCGTAAAAGCAGTAGGTACTTTTCCTAATTTATAGCAAAAGACGTTTCAATTACATTTTTCAATTTAACCTAGACGCAAATAAATTGGTATTTGGTTGACCTAACAATATAGAACATAAATAGTATTAAAAAATAAAGTTATTATAACTACTCCAGATTACCTAGATGGCAAGTAAGTATTGCTTAGGATCCCGGTCTGAATCACTAATATTGCGGGATTATAATGTAAGAAACAAAAATAGATAAGTATATTTATGGCTTGACAATTTTAAATAATAAAATAAATATTGGTGGACATTTTTCACACAGCGCCATCAATCCCCAAACCAAGCAAAGGTAGTATCAGATAACTGATAGAATACTATTTGTATATTTTTTGTAAATACATAACATACTTATTGTACTTTAATGCCAATACATTTTATTTTTGAAATTGATTGAGATGTGGAAATTATAGGTATTCCATCCATCCTATTTATATATGACAGCGGTACCTGTTATTGATTTTAAGTACCTATGAAAAAAATTACTATGATAATAGTAGTTGATAATATCAACTATAATTTATTTAAAACACATTGTATGTAAAGATTACTGCAGTATAGCAGTAATTTTGACGAAATGATGTTTAAACCTAAAAAGGCGGCTATGGTAAGCCATTTCGGTTGCAGATCAGCGGTTGACCTCTAGCCATATATATCATCAATCACCACATTATGACACCCCAACCATTAACTGATGGATCAGCACTTTATAGTTTGTAAATTGTAGATGTTGAAGAGGACATCTATTTTGGGCTTTATGTGCGATACTTAATCGCCAGTAAAGTCTTCGAGCAGATATTTTTTAAACACTTTCAGTGATTATAACAAAACCTTTAATATCTAATACATTATTAACAATGAAATATTTTTGACATAATTAAGTCTGATTTTTCTTTTTCTTTGTTGAAATACCTTTTATTTTTCGCGTTCAAAACGCTTTGTGTACAGTAGTTACACCGAGCCGTATGCTCTGTACAGGACAAAATTCAGTGATTGTACATACTTATAAATTTAGCAAAATCACGGAAGGTTCTAGAATCTTCGGTAATTGCAGTGACATAAAAAAAAAAAATATATATATATATATATATATATATATATATATATATATATATCATTATGTTGTGTTGATTTGAGCCTCATTTTTAAATATTTACGCAATTGAGTGGTTATCAAATAACGCTCCTAAATGAGTTTACTTTATGTTATGTTTTTCATTCTATGTAGGTTGGTTGAGCTGATATAACATATCATCCAGATAAGCTACTAGTCTGCGACTTTGGCTCTTAGATATGATAATTATGATGTAATTATAAGCAATTAAAAGAAAAATATGCCTTTTTAAGATCAGTAGTAGTCATGTAGGTAGATACGCCCATTATTTACCTACTAGCTTTTACAGTGTAAAAAATATCCTCCATACTAAAATGGGGCGCAATGGTAATTACCATTATCAGTATTTGTTAATGTTTTGACACAATATAAATCGTAGTATAGAAGGTGTCTTATTTTTGTTTATATAACAATCAAAACTAGTGAAACAAGCTGACCCGCCTACTCAGTACATGCTGATTTGCAACTAAAAGTCACCGTTGTAAAACTTAGGTAGTTACAAGTTTTGATACGGTGTTGCTCATTTCAACTTAAGGAAATGGTGGGTCACAGGCTTCAATATACTGTGGTAAGTATAAAATTTTTAAAAAGAAGTTTTAAGGCCCTGCAATACAACTGGGTCATCAGTAATTGATAATCAGTTTTTGTATGGTAAAACTAAATTTTACCAGCGTTAGGTACCTCTATTGTCGTCGACGGTTGCGGGACTTGTTCGGCGGCGGCTCGCGATGTAGCGGCGGCGGCGGAAGGTCTGACGGCCGGGTTGAACTCGAACTCCTCATCGTTGACGTGGACGGCTGCTGCTCGTAGTAGGTACCGGTTCTGGACTGCAGTTGTCTTCGCGGTGTTTTGACGTGGGAATCGCAAAGTTTCCGATCCAGAAAATTTAAGTTGGGATCTGTTCTACGAGGTACTGGATTTATTAATTTGTCAGCTTGACCTTTCGATGACCTTTGTCATGGTGAGACACTAATAACATTTATCGCACTTCCGACAATTTCTTGATGATCTCAAGTTTGGCAACGTCATACCTACATACAGTGTCGGGTAGGTATTTTGTGAGGTTAACTGGACCAGGTATATATTCGTGGTCCCAGCGGCTTTTGGGAATCTCTTATCGGTTCACAATAAGTAAAAAATAATTAAGTAAGACAGCACTTACCTAAGGGTTGCCTTTCGGAGTACGTACTAGCAACAAATCTCAGGAATCAGCAACTTTTCTTTCGGGGCGTACCACCAGCTCCTCTTCGCGTCGAGACCGTCCAGCAGTATTTTCCCCAACGTTTGGAGATTTTATTGGGGTTTTTTCACCCCATTTTTTAACATAACATTTCCAAGATTTCATCTGGTACTGGCACCGCATGGGAGCCAACAAACTGCCGTGCAGTTGGCACGCTCTTGCGAACTGAGACTGATGAAGCCTCACCCATCACGTGGGCGTCGTACTTGGCTCTGGCTAATCTTCCTCTAGAAGGCCATCATCCGATCGGCATGTCGGAATATCGGACGAGTTTCTCTCGTCACTTAGGCACATTTTAGACGGACACCGGAATTTGTATAGAAAAAATTATAATAATATAATAATGTAGGTACATTATATTTTTCTATATTCCTTACATCGGCGGCATTGCGTAGATACCCACGCGTTAAGAAAATAAAATTAATTATTCTATTGTAAATCTCGAATCGCCACGTTATGTCATCAGGTTATTACCTGTGTATATTATGTTCAGGTAGCATTTGTGAATAGTCAAATTGTGCTTAGTAGTAACCACACCGGAGTTTCTGATCTATGATTATGATCTGTAGGTATAGAAGAAATAAATCCTCTAAGCTCCTTACTTTCTGGATGGCATCGCGTACCACCACGTTAAGAAAGTAAAATGTATTATTCCAGGGTAATATCACGTATCACCACGCTAAGGAATAAAAAATGTATTATTCCAGGATAATATCACGTATTACCACGCTAAGGAATAAAAATTTTGTAACCATCAGGATAATATCTCGTATTATCACATTAAGAGGTACGTAAGTGTGGGTAGTTGTGCATTGCTAACCTTTATTTTTCTTTCTTCGAATCGTAGAATTCTTTGGACGAATATCACTATCACTCCATAACAACTTTTTTACTCTCCATAAACTCCATAAACTTCATAATAATAACATTCACTTTGCAAAAATTATCACTTTGAATAATCGAGTCGATGTTGACGATGCGGAACACGAAAAACGAATGACGCGCGCGCCGACGGTAGCCGATAGTAACAGAAACGAGTGTTACACTCTCATTTTTTCTGTTTGAATATTTTTCAGATCTTCAAAATTAGCCTAAAAAATAGCGCTAAACAGTGTTGCGATGCTATACATGGAAGGCGGACTACATGGTTTTCTTTAAATCTAGAGGACGCAGCATCGACGTATAATGCGCAGTGCAGCTTTTCATACAAAATTTTGTACTGCGCATCGAAATGGCTAACTTTACGAATGCCTAGATCCATTGTGCGTGCTGTATCTACCACAGAATTATATCGAGATAGAAGCAAAGAGTGTATGTACCTCGCGTGCCGAAAAGAAGGTCTGAGGACTTATTTGCTCGCCGCGAAGTTTATTCCGAATTCATTCCATTGTGGTTTTAATTTGACGCGCCAGACTTGGCGAGCATTGAAAACCAGCAATGTAATCCAAACTGTCAACTGCGTTCGTCAAAGTACCTACGCAAAATGTTACACGGTCGGTTTCCATACAAATCAACGAACTTTTTGCTTCTATCTTGATATAGTTATGTGGTACTGGTTCTGACTTTAAAATAAAAAAGCGGTAATAGCAATTTTCTTCCGACGGCAGATACAGTGCGGCACCCGGCACCAATGTAAAAGAGGCTCTTTATAAACCAAGAAAACAGTTTTAAGCTCACTGAACTGGTAAAGTAGCATGACTTATTAATATAGGTAAGTAGCAACTTGCTAAGTGGGCGTCTAAGGAGTGGCTGGGGAAATCACGGGAAAGTTTACTGAACAACGCAAGAGGAATAGCATAAAAAAGCAGATAGTCATTTATTAACTCTAAACTAGTTATTTATAAAGGACTTAGAGGCTTCCTAGAACTCAGATGGCTAAATCTCTTACGTATCCACGTTCATATATTCGTTATATATATTCGTTCTCATTCACTCATCGTTGTCGCGTCACTAATACTTGATTCATCCGCATAAACAGTGACATACAACACAAATATATGGTCAGTATGAAATTCGAACGTTTCCACGCGATCCTTCCTTTCTCCTTAATAGGTTGTTCACCAAAGCCTTGTAATGTATGAAAGTGTGTCAAACGATATCCAAAAGGTCCACGTAGGCTGGCCACTTTACTTTTGATGGCGGAAGTCCCTAGTCCATAAAAACTTCGAAATAAATCAATCAAGTGTTCTTTGCTACAGGGAATAGACGGCCCTGAGCCATTGTATTTCACTTTATTATTTGTTATGGTCCACGTAACTTCAGTTGATTTATTTCTTTTGTGCTGAACCTTGGGGGCTGACAGTAGTTTGAAATTCAATTATCAGTTTGGTTATTCTAAGCATTCAATGGGCTTAGAATACATTATTCTAAACCAAAGTAAAAATATTACATCACATAAAATCGTATTCTACATCACATCACACTAATCACACTATCACATCACAGTAATATTATAAATGCGAAAGTTTGGATGTTTGGATGGATGTATGTTTGTTCCTCTATAAATCAACTACCAATGAACCGATTTGTCTGAAATTTGAAATATAGATAGATAATGACCGGGAATAGGACGTAGGTTTCATTTTATCCGGGTGCCACGCGAGCGAAGGCGCGGACTTCGCTGCTAGTGGATTATACATGTCTAAAGGTAAACTATCTATGCTTCTATTTATGCCTACGAGTACATCATTCGGGACGCTGGTGCTGTAATGTCTACGACAGTGTTGCTAATCTATGTTTATAAAATAGCATATTAACAGTCGATAAAATTATTTATAATTTCACACACTAGACGTTTGTTTGCTTTGAACATAAAATCCACAGTCCATCGAACTAGGCCACTACAGTAGAAAAGGGTTGGAGAGGTGTATTCAGATCTAATGGCCTTTCAATCACATCGTGAACTCTAACCTACTCCTTTCAGTATTTTCTATTCACCCCCCGGTAAGTGAATGTCGGTATTCACTCGTCCCTATCTACTAGAAGATGAATTACCCGGGTTCCGTTGGGATCTAAATCGAAAATTTTATACTAGTTTGGAAAATCTTTTATGAAATATTGAAGGAGTAATATAGTTTGCTTTTTGTAATGAATATAAAGTAAAATCCGCAACATTGTTTCTATGCTATTGTTTTAAGACTCGTTTCTATTATTGATTCGCAGTTTTTCGAGAAGGTTTTATCAAATTTCAATTTTTTTTTTCATCTTTGTACCTACTGTCTAGGTATCGGTGTAACTTAGAAACTCTGTGACAACTTTTATCAATAGAATATTTTTTTGCGATTTTTTGTGTGACATAAACTGCCTTATTTATTCTTTGGATTACAGTTATTGATATTTAATAGTTGATGGTAATATTTTTTTACAACATCCGCTTTCAAAAATTTCTACTCTCTAAACATATGAGCCGTACCTACTACACGTACACTTACAAAACAAACGCTCTTCAAAGCATTCGTTTGTGAGCCGTACACGTACAGATACAAAGCAAAGCATTCGTTTGTGGTTTAAAACAACTTGTTTTATTGGCAGGTTGATTAGCCAATGGACAGTCTCCAATTAACACCACTGGCAGATGCAAATGCGGATACTACTGGTAGCTTCTATTTCTACACTCGACATCACTTTAATTGGGGACCAGCCTAGCATTTCTGCTTTGGGAAATTCTGTGGCAAAATCGCTTTTGAAACTTGCATGCAAGGTGTAAAGGGACCGCTCTAATTTAAAGTGGATCTGCACGGTTTGCCTCTTGCGTTTTTGCAATTTGCAGAACTTTATCAGGTTGTGTCTTGATCAAAATATGATTCGCAACAAAAACGTAAAAGGTATTTCTGAAATAAATAAAACCGGTCAAGTGCGAGTAGAACTCGTACGCCGAGGGTTCCGTACCTACCCATTATACCCATTATGTTATTGTAGCCCGCTTATTTGTATGAGCGCCCATACAACTCAGAGGACAATCTTAATTGGCGTCAACTATGTATGTATGGGAACACCCTTTAATTTTCAACTTTTTTAATTTTTTGGAATTTTTCCTTTATTTGTGCTATAAGACCTTGCTTTTTGCCAAATTTCGTGATTCTAGGTCAACGGGAACTACCATTTAGGTTTTCAACCCAAAACCTCTAGGGTACTTCCGGTTGACCTAGAATTGTCAAATTTGGTTACAAGCAAGGTCTTACAGCACAAGTAAAGGAAAAATTCCGAAAAATTAAAAAAGTTGATAATTAAGGTAAGTTTTGGTACTTACAAGTTTTCACGAAAACCTAAATTTGCCTATATCTTTTTATAGTGTTGACTCAGGACCTTGATTTTTATACTCACAATAGGGACTATAGACCTCAGTACATGGTATAAATTTCAACTTGCTAGCTCCACCCGTTCCTGAGATAATCGATGGTGACACACGGACAGACGGACAGACGGACAGACAGACAGACGGACAGACGGACAGACGGACAAGAAAGTGATCTTATAAGGGTTCCTTTTTTTACCTTTTAAGGTACGGAACCCTAAAAATACCTTTATGTAAACTTATATGTAAATCATCAATACCTTTCTTTAATTTAGTTTTCCACCTATTCTCTAATTTTTTTATCAAAGTTATTATTACCCTCAAGAGCGGGAGCGTCAGATCTTCCTGTTTGGTTCCAACTAAAATCCTCGTCCTTTCAAATACGAGCACAATACACGTATTTTTCGTAGCTGCACCCACAGCTAAACATTACTGTTTTGTTTAACATAAACAGTGAAACTGAACATGCTTTTAAACATGCTTATAAAACTATGGTTTTAGTTTCCGGGAGCGTTTTCCATACGCCTTGTACTAGTATGTACCTCGCTAGATCATTTGAGTGGCTGTGTAGGAAGACTTACAAGGTTTGGTACATTGACCTCACGCCCGTTTGTTACTTGGATGTGTAGTCAGCTGTGGATGTTCTCGCTTTACAATAAGATGTTTCTGGACTAGTGAATTGTTGATGTTATAAATTGTTGGCACAGTGATCCTTGCTCTAATGGTATGTTGATCTTATAAACTGTTGATGCAATAAACCATTAATGAGCAGTTGATCTAGTGGCTCTATGTGTGGCTCTAGTGGATCTATTTCTTGTGATCGTTGAACTTATGATTTTTGATCTAATTTATGAGATCCGTTACTGTATTACGTAGGTTACTTATGAAAGCAATGTAAGGCGTATGAAGTCGCGGGTAATAGCTAGTTTATAATAGTATAGCTTTCGCCCGCGGATTCACTCGCGTGGTACCCACCCGGATAAAAATTAGCTTATGTGTTATTCCAGGTCATAAACTATGTACCTACGAGTATATTCCAAGTTTCATCAAAATCTGTTTACTTAGTAGTTTTTGTGTTAAAGAGTAACACAAAAATAGTTAAAGTTATTTTAGTTTAAAACTCAACTTAAATAGTAATTTTCAATAAAAATTTAGTTGCATATTTAATCTAGGTACCAATATTTGAACAATAAAATAATTTTAAATGCTTGAATGTAATAAACATAATTCATACAAAATTACTGTATTAGACAAGTTATGCCCCGAAACTTTTACCCAAAACGCCAAAATTTCTCGAACAAATAAATAAGTAAGACGAAGCAAAAAGCACAGAGTAACTTCCACAAAATTCGGTATAACACATCGCACCTCACAAGTAATATAGTTGCAACTCAAAAACAATGATTTTGAGATATCGCGTTTTGAAGTTTTAAAAAATCGTACCGTCTAAAATATTGACAATAATGTCTTAACTTAAATGCAGATATATAGGTATATCGCTTGGCTATGAATATTTCCTATTCTAGTAAGTTTATAGTAAATAGCTTTTATAAAATGAATATTATTCTAATACCACTCAGAGTTACAACTGTATTGCTTATCTATTCAGGTACTTTTTTGAAATATAACTATATTGCCTGTTTTAAAAACTAACTTTTGTGCGTTTCGACGGTTATAATTAACGTTTTAATGTACATTTTCCTAGTGTTTCAGAATTTATAATACGTTTTATGAAGGTAACTTGTATTTCTCGTAAATTAAATTCAAAAAATGTTATAACAAAATACTATATTTAAAAATCAACAGTAGCTAAACAAAAAATAAGAAACCGAAGAGAAATAGTAAGTACTTTACCACAGTTTAGGTACCTAATTATCAAAAATGTAGAAGAGCTTCAATAAATGTAGAATACAACTTCTAAACTATAACCATCATCATCATCTCTGGCGTTGGACGTCCACTGTCGGATATAGGCCTCTTTCAAAGATTTCCATGTATTGCGGTTGGAGACGGCCTGCATCTACTACTACCTGCAGTTCTGCAGATCTGCAGTTTTTACAAGGTCGTATGTATATTGTCGGTGGACGTCCAACGCTGCGCTTGCCGGTCCGTAGCCTCCTTTTGAGAACTTTTTGGCCCCATCAGCCATCTGTTCTGCGTGCTATATGGCCTGCCCATTGCCGCTTCAACGTGTCAATCCGTTTGGCTATGTCAGTAACTACGTATCTCCTCATTTCTGATTCAATTCCGCCGTGAAACCCCAAGCACAGCCCTCTCCATTGCTCGTTGAGCTACTCTGAGGCCAATAGTGAAGAACCACGTATTGATTGAAGACTTTTGTCTTAATGAATTGACGTAGTTTGGATGAAAAGCTGTTACAAAGTGGCGTTTTTAAACAAAACTTCAAAACTTCGATGTACCGATAGTTCATTCGGCATCGCTGGAGAGACTCGAGCTCCTCCCATGTTTCAATTGAATTGAAGGCTTTCTCATAGTCCACAAACGCGAAACAAAGCGTCAAGTTATATTCTTCGGTCTTCTGTATGACTTGCCGCAGCGTGTGCGTGTTTGGGAGGCTGAAAGTCATCAAACCTGCGATCGAGACAATTCGTGATAATTCTTGAAAATAGCTTATAAACATGGCTCAACAGCAAGAACAGCAACACCACGCTCTTGTTCCATGCTTCTGCCGTAGTACCTTTGAGCCAGATGGAGTTGAAGAGCTTTTGAAGGACTTTAATTACCGGTGATACACCCGCTTTCAAAAGCTCTTGAAGTTATTCCTTCTTCGCCCGGCGCCTTGTTGAGAACAACAGTTCTTAAGCTGCTTCAGGGCCACCCTGATCTTGTACGGGTATCAAGTTGATACCCGTTTTGAAAGCGGGTGTATCACCTAGGATATCCTCGGTGCGGTTTAGTGTCGGGCCAGTTTGGCTATCGGGTCTTCTTTAGCCGTACCTACTGCAAACAGGTTTAGTGACTGAATCGTAGACCTGTTCTTAGAACCTTTCGACTTCCCATAACACTTCTGCTTTACTTGACGCTACACTGCCATCTTCTCATCTCCTCAGCTTCTACTATATAATTTCTATTAAACTTAAATTAAATTTCTTGGCGAATTATTGGAAAAAGGCCAGGTCAAGAGTACCATAAATCGACGAGCTTGCATGAAGAATGTGATAAGAGTGAATGAAGCCAAAGAAGTGTGTCAGGATCGTAGCAAGTGGAGATCTGTGGTCTCTGCCTACATCTATGATGGGAAACAGGCGTGAGTTTATGTATGTATGTACAGTCAGCGTCATCAATCGGTATCCCCCTATTGATTTTAACAAGGACCCTTTTCATTTCAACTTTGGATTTCAGTCGGATTTGCTAGTATACTTATGGATATCTAATTTCGCTCGAGTTCCTATACTAGCAAATCCGACTGAAATCCAAAGTTGAAATGAAAAGGGTCCTTGTTAAAATCAATAGGGGGATACCGATTGATGACGCTGACTGTACCTAATTTCTTTTGAAAAAAACAATTAGCTGTCACTGTTTTATTGCATCGGTAATGTATGCTGAATTTCAGCTCAATCGGACACAGGAAAATGACAGAAAGACAGACAGACAGACACTGAAACAGGTGAAGCTAAATAAAAACTTGTAAAAATATGCACAGGCAATAGAGTTACATTTAGAAATAAGCAATACCTCGAAGAACTTATGCGGTAATCTTAACAGGTCATATAGTGTTAACTCAAACAAAATTGCGGCAATATAGTTGTAAGTTGAAATGTTTTTTGTAAAAATCTATTTAAAGGAAATTACTAACAAGCAATACAGTTACAACTCTTAATGTGAACCTCATGGCTTATTTTTATTGACAGGCAATACAGTTACAACTAGATAATACAACTATATTGATTACTTTTAAACTATGTTTTTGTATCCAAGCTAACACTCCAATGTTTTATTTTGAGATGTAACAGGCAAAACACGTCTGGCACGAGTTGTGACTTATTCAACAGGGATTCAACTTAGATGTAACTCTGCTACTTGACAAATTAATGAATGAGATGGATAGTCAATAAAGAGTTTTAGTGCTACCATTTAGCAATAAAAAGAGGTAGAAATATAAGAGTCTCACCAGTCGATAGAGAAAAAAAAATTGTATTTAATGGCATACTTAACTCAATATTGCAAAATTTTGAGTTGCAACTATATTACTTGTGAGGTGCGACATGTAAATTGCTCTGAAATTGCGAGTAACTTTGCCTTCATAATAAATCCTGCTTTCTATAAGTAAAGCTTAAGGGCGCTTACACGGGCAATTAAAGTTGAGCAACACCTTAATAATTCACTGCCAAAGTCTTTAATGGGTAGAGTTGCTCAGGTTGATAAGATTAAAATACTTCTAAGTCTGTGTGATCATTAATAAGAGTTCTGAGTAGTTTCAGTCCAATAGTTGTTTAATTAAAATATATTTCCCAAAAAAACATTGAGCAATAATAATACTAAACATTCTCAAAAAATATTACAAATACATCTTCAAGCACGATGAAAACTTTCTCAATCATGCTGACACCTCTTTTTTAGATAATTAAAAGACACACACTACACATTCACATACACACAATATTACATGTATTTACACACGTCTACATCATTATATTATTATAGGAATTGTCATTCTAGATTGCTCGTTCCTTGCGCCAAGGTCGTATGAAAGGATTTCAATTAACTCGAGATTGAGCTATAGAATCGCTTCAGCAAACATCTATCAACAGTTTTTGGTGGTTACAGTGTCGGTCGATGAAGAGAATTTGTGGGAGGGAATATGCAGAGAGATATCATGAATAAATCTGTTCGCATGGATTTTAATTGCCATTTTATATAAAAAGTTGCGCTACGCATAGCAAACATAATTGAGAATCCTGAGTCAAAAATCTGAATATCAAAACCATAAACTGTGGTATTGTCTTAGTCGTGAGTATGTTTAAGTTTACCCTCGAATTTATTTCCAATCACAACAGTCTGATCTTGTATCAATGATTCAGATGATTACATTACGTTTCTACAGAACCCTGTATATTCATAACATTTTCCAAGAACGGAATAACAAGCACCTAATGTGAAAACTTTGCCAATAAAACATTTATGTATACGAAGAAGTTCGTGGTCTACGTGGAATGATATAAATACGCACTGGCATTAATCAAAACACTCCAATAATATATTGAATCTGTTCAAACGTTTTGCGGTAAAAATACCTCTTCAAGAGCGTGGCCCAAATAAAAGCGTCCGAGTGAAGCGCGCTCAACCCTTTTTCAATTAAAATTCAATTAAAACCGAAAAAACATTAATGTTCACTGTATAGGCAAGTATACAAACATAGTGGAAATAAATCTTTAAAGCAATTCAAACTCAATTACTAGGGTTTACTTTCGACTAATGGGAAAAGGTTCTGCTTTTGTTACGAACTGATTTAATTTGGACGTTCGATACTATTGACGGGAATGCGGGATTGTACGTACCTACAGGCGATTGTAATTTGCGGAAACAATCAGTGGAACTTCCAATTCTTGGGAGCAAATGGTGCCATTAATCGACTACGTAAGAAACTACTAATATCATTCACGGCTAGATAGCCTGTCAATTATTAAACCTACCTAAAGGTTGAAAGAACGTGTGTCTGCTCCTGTTTTTACAATCCAGATTATGTGTTAAGAGAACCCTAGTGTCTAGTCAAACCTAACATAGGCTTTAAGACACTATTTAACAGACAAATGTATGTGTTGATGAATAAAATATCTATCTATCTATCTATCTATTCCACAAGTTCTCGTAGTCCAGCCTCAGTAGCTTTCAAGCTTAGCTTTTACAAAGCCTGAAATATTTATATTTTTAAGTGCTTCTAAGTTAGTAAGTGCTTCTGAATATATCTTATGCGACTGCTTGTTTAAAAGTATGTATTTCTGTCCTTTCGATGGCACTCTATTTTGTCGCAACAAAAGCCACGTCGGACGTGATTGGCCTAAACTCAGGAACGTAGATGCGACCTAGCATCTAATGACGTCCAACTATCGACAACTTCTAAGTTTAAGTTCAGTTTAATACCTATATGCAATCAAAACAGTCACAATTTCTGTCGTCAATAAATACTCCATAATTAATGATCATTTTATTTGCGTAAAAGATTCGTCTTCCACGAAGCAACACTAACAAACTTTCAAGGTAAAAAAAAAGGTTAAGTATTGGTTTGATTTTCCCCTTTTCGCTTAAACTACGTACAATCAGTAAATCATCAGTTTTCATAGATTTAGGAAGTCGAACTCAATTAGGGTCATGATAATTCTTCATTGTTCTTCATATTATGAGCGACAAAAATTATGTTAATTTTTGTTCCTGTTTTTTAATACTTTTTAGAAATATGAAAATGTTTTTCAACTCTTTGTAACTAACTAACCATTGTTAATTATGGTGTTTAAAATGTTGCTAGTAGGTATATAATTTTTGGGACTATGTCATTAGGCTCTTGGGCTTATCTACAAGAAATTATAAATTTATTTTCTATTGGTTTCAGATTTAAGCTCGTAAACGTCCTGTGTATATATTTTCCAAAACAAAAAATCTTTAAAACGTAACGCACGACTAGAGGGCTGATTGTCTAATTGTTTCATAACTCAAATTGGTCTCAAAATGTCAATAAGGTTTCGTAGGCATCTTTTGTCGCGTTCGGTCTCGTTGAGATGAGAGTGGCAGAGCTACTTGCGTGGTCTGTCGTGTTTGACAGTTTGAGACCGATTTTGGATGCTATCATAGATAGACAACCAGGGGGCGTGAATCGTATCTTGGTAACAATCAAAGTAAAGAGTACACAAATCTTTAGATTCGTTTTAGAATTTACCTAACTCTAAAAAGCCAAAACTACATCACTGGTAATCAATAGTTTCAATGAATACCCCGATCAAAATTTTGTTACTTGAGCATAGTTCTACAGGATACCAAGATTAAAAACAGAAAGCAACCATCCGAACAAAGAGCTCATCCAGCTCAAATTACCGGGAGAGCTGTTCTGCTGTCGTTAAGTTTTACGATTGGTCATGATTACTTAGTGCTGCGTCGAATGTACCAGCTGTTTTGTAAACAGTTTAGACTCCCGAGACATGATTATTGGTACATTTTGTTCGTTATTTCAAAGTTATATTTTACTAAACGAAACATTGTCACGATTGTATCGTCAAGACGAAGTAGACATTCTCTTGGATCTTTATGAATTTTAAGATCCCTTTGAAGATGTCTAAGAAGATAGTCAGAGGCACGTCTAATACGTTTTTGGCACAAGTTAATTATGTTTTATTGAGTTACTACAGTACACTTTTTTGTGGTCACCTAGTACATTTACTTTTAAAATCTGTCTTCCAGTTCCGTTATTGTAACTTTTATTTTAAGTCTTGGCTATAAAGTCGTTAAGCCATGACGAAGATGGCACGAAATTTCTCCTGAACTTTCAGCAAGAAACTTGTTCAAAGTGGCAATTTTAAACTCTAATAATGTTGATAAAAATGATTTTGAATTCAAACGTTTTCTGAGTTAAACTTAAATCCATAAAATGTTTTTTTTTCTTGCTGTCTCTACTACAAATATTTAACTTGATTTATTTGTAACGTCCAGCTATTTATTTGCAGTTTCGTTCTCCAAACATTCAAAAAATTCCATGAATTGATAAAACTGAAACATTTGTTCATGTTTTACTTTGAAATTGTCAGAATTTGTAGTCAAATACCATCCCAACCATTTCGACGTATGTATTGGAATAAAATGCTCATGTGAATTTCACTATTTGTATATTCCCGTTATGTGGAATGCTATTTACAAAATATAGGTTTGTGCCGAGGTTTGTGCCAAACGTAGCTATGTTCGGACTTGGCTCTGACTGCTATTTGTGTAAGTCTTTGCAGGATTCGAATAGTCATGACAAGATCATTTACTTTTACGTTATTGAGTACAAGATGAAAGTAGTGTTATAATAATCATCATCATCATCCACACCTCGATTTACCCACTGCTGAGTTACAGGCCTCTCTAATTTTGTGCCATGCACCACTTTGAAATTTGTGATTTAGGTGATACAAAGTTGGTCATGAATAAAATTCTATCGTCAAATAATCCAATATACCTAACTAGCTTCCGCTCGCGGCTTTGCTCGTGATACTAATAAGTATTTTAAATAGCCTGTTATGCTATTTCAGTCCACTATTTACCTATTCCAAGTTACATTCAAATTAATCCACTTTAGCAAACGCCCACGCAAGTAGCTCACTCTCATTTCAATGAGACTGAATGTGACAAAATATACCTACGCGATCGTTTGAGTGAGACTGACAGTTTGAGACCAATTTGAGGTTTGCGACAAGTCAGACAATCAGCCGCCTGTCTGGAGCGCAGAAGTTCTATTGTTATAAATTAATAATTAATTTTCAAGCACAATTTCAAAACTAAACTTTTTTCCCTTGTTAATAAAAAAAAAACTTATACCCATATCCCAGATAAAATTATTGGTAAAGATGTATAAAACCTTCACTTTACTCCCGCGTTCACAAACATCTCAGAAAAAAAGGCCAATATGTTATTCATAGAAGAAGTTTATAACTTGGATACTTTGAGCAATTTTATGCAAGAACTTCGCACATCAAAATAATACGGTAGTGTAGTTTTATCTACGGACTAGCTGTTACCCGCGACTTCGTACGCGTTCGGGTAATTTTTAACCAAGTTCCAAAAAAGGGGAAGTTATCGAGTCGGCAAGTCCTTTAAAAATAGGTTCTATTAAAGAACTTTACCGTAGACCACGTTTCAGGTCATTTTTTTCAGGGGCAAGTATCACCAAGCTACTGGAGGAGCTCACCCTGGAGCAAGCCACATAAAATTGCACGTGTGAATAACAATCCTGTCTTAAATCTATTCCAGCTAGCTGTTAAGTCTGGCCCTGAGCCTATGGAAGCGAAGCATCGAGCTATTTTTAGACAAATGCAACATGTGACGCTTGATTTTGCTAACGGTGCTCTAAGAAAAAGCTGGGTGCTTGTCGGTTCCTAACAGTAAATTACTTTGCTCGCAAAATACTCATGAAGGTAATAAGCGAGCGAAGCGAGCCTCGACTTAAGCGAGCGAAGCGAGCTGGTCCCGCTCGCAAAGCGAGCGGAAATTTTTTAGAGAAATGCAACATGACATGTGTCACTTTATTTTGCTAACGGTGCTCTAAGAAAAAGAGGGATGGTTGTCAGTTCCTAACAGTAAATTACTGTGCTCGCAAAATACTCATGAAGCTAATATGCGAGGGAAGCGAGCTTCCTCGTGAAGGTAACATGCGAGCGAAGCGAGCCCCGATCTAAGCGAGCGAAGCGAGCTTTCCCGGCTCGCGAAGCGAGCGGAAATTTTTTAGACAAATGGAACATGACATTTGTCACTTGATTTTGTTAACTGTGCTCTAAGAAAAAGATGGATGGTTATCGGTTCTTAACAGTAAATTACTGTGCTCGCAAAATACTCATGAAGCTAATATGCGAGGGAAGCGAGCTTCCTCTGCTCGCGAAGTGAGCGGAAATTTTTAGAGCAACATGACATGTGTCACTTGATTTTGCTAACGGTGCTCTAAGAAAAAGAGGGATGGTTGTCAGTTCCTAACAGTAAATTACTCGTGAAGGTAATATGCGAGCGAAGCGAGCCCCGATCTAAGCGAGCGAAGCGAGCTTCCCCAGAAATTTTTTAGACAAATGCAACATGACATTTGTCACTTGATTTTGTTAACTGTGCTCTAAGAAAAAGATGGATGATTATCGGTTCCTAACAGTAAATTACTCATGAAGCTAATATGCGAGTGAAGCGAACTCCGATTTAAGCTCGCGAAGCGAGCCTCCTCACCTCACGAAGGGAGTGGAAATTTTTTAGACAAATGCAACATGACATTTGTCACTTGATTTTGTTAACGGTGCTCTAAGAAAAAGATGGGTGCTTATCGGTGTTTAACAGTCAATTACTTTTGTCTCGCAAAATACTCATGAAGCTAATATGCGAGCGAAGCGAGCACCGACTCAAGCGAGCGAAGCGAGCTTCCCCTGCTCGCGAAGCGAGCGGAAATTTTTTAGAGCAACATGACAATGTGTCACTTGATTTTGCTAACGGTGCTCTAAGAAAAAGCTGGGTGCTTATCGGTTCATAACAGTAAATTACTGTGCTCGCAAAATACTCATGAAGCTAATATGCGAGCGAAAATTTTTAGAGCAACATGACATGTGTCACTTGATTTTGCTAACGGTGCTCTAAGAAAAAGAGGGATGGTTGTCAGTTCCTAACAGTAAATTACTCGTGAAGGTAATATGCGAGCGAAGCGAGCCCCGATCTAAGCGAGCGAAGCGAGCTTTCCCGGCTCGCGAAGCGAGCGGAAATTTTTTAGACAAATGGAACATGACATTTGTCACTTGATTTTGTTAACGGTGCTCTAAGAAAAAGATGGGTGCTTATCGGTTCTTAACAGTCAATTACTTTTGTCTCGCAAAATACTCATGAAGCTACTATGCGAGCGAAGCGAGCACCGACTTAAGGGAGCGAAGCGAGCTTCCCCTGCTCGCGAAGCGAGCGGAAATTTTTTAGAGCAACATGACAATGTGTCACTTGATTTTGCTAACGGTGCTCTAAGAAAAAGAGGGATGGTTGTCAGTTCCTAACAGTAAATTACTCGTGAAGGTAATTTGTGAGCGAAGCGAGCCCCGATCTAAGCGAGCGAAGCGAGCTTCCCCAGCTCGCGAAGCGAGCGGAAATTTTTTAGACAAATGCAACATGACATTTGTCACTTGATATTGTTAACGGTGCTCTAAGAAAAAGATGGATGGTTATCGGTTCCTAACAGTAAATTACTCATGAAGCTAATATGCGAGTGAAGCGAACTCCGATCTAAGCTCGCGAAGCGAGCCTCCTCTCCTCGCGAAGGGAGTGGAAATTTTTTAGACAAATGCAACATGTGATGGGTACTTGATTTTGCTAACGGTGCTCTAAGAAACAGCTGGGTGCTTGTCGTTTCTTATTCTGTTGTCAGACATAATTCACTTTTCTCGCAATATATTTATTATTATTGGTAGGATTATGAAGCTAATATGCAAGCGAAGTCAGCTTCAAGCCAAGCGAGTGAAGCGAGCTTCGATTTAAACAAACGAAGCGTGCTTCCTCATTTCGAAATCCAATTTTTTTCATGTTAAATGCTTGATGATACGATTTTTCATTCAACCATTTGTAACCATTTTCTTCCCGGTAGGGGTAAAATTTTCTAAAGTCCTTTCTTAGGGATGTTTTTTACCTTTTTATAAGTACACATACAAAGTTTGAAGCAAATCGAACCACGTTAAGAAGTTCCATTACCAACTTGAACACCCTCTGGCACTCCTTCTGAAGGATAATTTTGATTTTTTTTTCTATAGATATTTTTATTTGTGCTGAAATATATTTGTGCAAAGTTTCAAGCAAATTAAACTACCCGTTAAAAAGTTCCCATAGAAACTTTAACATTCCTTTCACCCCGTTTTGAGGGTAGGTAGTGTTAAATATTTTTTTTCATAAACTTTTTTTAAATGTTTTGAAGAACATAACTGCTAAGTTTCAAGTTTCTATGTTCAAAGAATAAGATTTTTCATACAAACATTTTTAGCCCTTTTCATCCCCTTAGAGGTCGAATTTTCAAAATTCCTTTCTTAGTGCACCTCTACACCATA
This sequence comes from Camptogramma bilineatum, assembly GCA_958496255.1. Taxonomy (NCBI): domain Eukaryota; kingdom Metazoa; phylum Arthropoda; class Insecta; order Lepidoptera; family Geometridae; genus Camptogramma; species Camptogramma bilineatum. The sequence goes on from OY292460.1 coordinate 6,349,979, forward strand.
AGAGGAACGCACCCTGAAAATTTCATGCTTCTAGGACTTATAGTTTAGGCTGTGCGTTGATATGTCAGTCAGTAACGAAAGCCTTTTATATATTCTGATCACTGCTTTAGCACGAGTTTCTTACAAAACCGAACAAACATCAGTTACTTTTGACATTCGATTTTCGATGTCAAATGTAAGTTGGATTTTCCGTGTCTGGCACGGCCATAGCACGGTCATGGTATGATACTGTTTAGTATGTCTTGACCTTTGGGATTTTACACTACTGCTTGCGTACGATTAGGATCGAATTGGGTCAAATCCTAAAAATAAAACAACATAAATCACACCTAGAATTACGATTCTTTCAGGAGTAAACACCTGTTTTGAGGATAAATTAAAAGCAATGAACTTGCTAACAAGGAAAAATAAATTCGTCTCGACTCGTCAAAGAAGGGTAATTTAGGTGTGAACTATGTATTTGTGTAAATAATGTGAAAAGTAGATTTTGTCAGTCATAAAAATTTGATCTGTGCAATAAATTATTTTGAAAATATTGTCAGGAAAGTCAGTTTAACTCTTGATAGGGGTGCAAGTTTAGCTGTTCTAAATACAAGTTTGGGGTTCAGAAACTTTTACAAGGGGTGACCGTAATATTACCATAAATATCCGCTGTTTCCCAAACGATACTTGTAGTAGTTTTGGGTCACTTTGCTTAATACTAGGTCTGTGCATAATCGTGGGTCTGTGCCGTCTTTCAATTTAAAACCACGGACCATGATCAGCTTTTTTGTTTCTAAAATGAGAGAAATGCTAAAGAAAAAAGTCGTAAGGTGACCAGGGCCTCTAGCCAAGTGGCATCAATCGATTCTATTTCTACAATTCGCTTCGCTTCGCTTACTATCGCCGATGTTTCATTTGTGGATAAATGAAACGAAGACCACGTGACCTTACGTTCGGCCAATGAAACGTCACGTTCGAGTGTTAGCGAATTATAGAAATCGAAACGCTTCATAGCGAATGCCGGTTGGCTAGGCCCTCTGTAAGTACAATTACTATTTGAATTATGTAAGCGGTAACATACAGTTGCAAGCCCATGGAAATGGTTAGTCACGTACGTTAATCAATTTTAAAATAATTTAAAATTATAATTTATAAATAAAGGTAGTTCAGGTTTTATTTAACACACGGGAATTACTCACGTAAAATTATCGTCGATTTAGATACCGACAATGTTTCGATTCATCCGGAGAATCTTCATCTGGGTAAAAATAATTGAAAGTGAAATAGTTCAGGTTTATTTGCAAAAATGAGTAAGTAACCATTTTCAGTTTTCTGTTGACTAAATTCATTAAATTCTGGAACCTATATAGCTGTGTTTTACGACTGGAAATTATACAATCAGAGTTGTTTGACTATTCCTCACTTTGTAGTACCAACATTTGTTGCACGTACGAGCTTTCGACCATTGAATCGGATGGAAATGTCAAAACATTGACCACTCTACAAAAGCGTCCATGGACTGTTCTGTCATGGTGTGCACAATAAAATCAGCCATAGTAAATGGAACGTTTTATTTCGAAAGAAATAGGTTGAATTGAATTGAATTGAATTCAGTTTGAGTTGAATTGAAATTCAAAAGGATTTTAAGTTAGTAAGTATAAACATAGGCTCATCAGTAGGTACTATGAAAAATTAAGACATAGTTATGGTAAAAATCCCCACCAAATAGAGTCACTCCATAACTATGAAAAAACAAAAATATGAAGATTAATTCCCGTGCGTAACTTTAATTAATAGCAAAACAGCTTCGAAAAATCGTCAGTCGTTTTATATGAGTTTGTATGAGTTTGTATTTTCATTAACAAGCTTTTCAACTCTCACCCAAAACAAGATAATCAAACACAAACTTTTCCAACATAAATTAAACTTTCAAAAAATAATGAATACGATAAGGCTCAAACCTTCCTAAATCCAATTAAGCTGATAAAAGATAAAACACGGACTAAATCGACTTCCCGAAGCATAATGTTAGCGTAATTCTTTAATCAGCCAGGTACCGGGTAAAAGCTTAATCTTTCAAGCTTTCGTTTGTTAAAAACGGACACCGTAAGAATGATCATACAAACTAGTGGCCAACTATGGTGAGGAAGTTTTTAGGCTGCCGGAAGGCCTCCGTTATAGCTTAACGACTTAAAAGCTGGGACCGACAATTTAAGGCGCGGGACATACAGAAAAGACATAAGACGAGGACACGTCGCAGACATAATATGTCTCTTCCGCGTCCCTTTCATAGAAAATGTATAGAAGCGTCGCGCCGCAAAACATACAGAAGAGACGGGGCGCCGTCATATTTTGTATGAAAGGGACGCGGAAGAGACAAATGTCTACGCCCCGTTTCTTCTACTGGCCTGCTCCTAACGTGTCCTCCGAAGCACGGAAGCGCTGAGCTGTTACTGTTACTTACGGTCACCCATCCAAATTCTGGCGAGCTTTTCACCTGAGCCAATGCAAACTTATTAGCTAGTTTAGTTATAGAGCTCGTGATATAGCTTATATAGTAGTTTTTGCAATGTTGACAGTTGACTTTAGTTTCAAGAAGCCCAGCATTTGAATCGATCAATGACGAAAGACCTGTCTTTCAAGTTAAACTATGCCATCAAAGTTGTCCACTGACTCGTTCAAACTTACATTTGAAAAAAAAACTTACAGCCAAATTTACATTTGGCTCAACCACACGCTGGCCCAGGCTCGCCAAGTGCACGCGAGTGCCAACGTGTGGGCAGCACCACTCGCCTCGCCTTGCCATCGCTCGCCTAGCTGGCCGAGTGAGCACGAGCGCCCACTTACATTGGTTTGCAAAGACTCGCCAAGCGTGTGGACGGTAGCACTCGCCTTGCGTCGACTCGCCTTCGCTCGCGCTGGCTTAGGCTGGCCCAGCATGTGAGGTAAAGTTCTACTTAGTCCTCTAGTAATTTATGTAGGTACTGCATTACGGTAGTAAAAATGCGTTTACCGCTTTTCAGAATTTGTTTTGGGATGGAAGATTTACGAATAGCCCTGTTTTACATGCTGATAGTAATCTGTTAGATAAAACAAGAATACTGATTAAAAGGGCTAGGTGGCGAATTCCCATGGGAAAATGGATTTCAGTTCAGTGATTTACATTAAATCAATTTAAGTTTACGTTCAAGACAATAAAAAACATTAATATTTATTTTGAAATTGATAATTGTTAAAATTGTTAAGTATATACAAAATCCAGACACAGTACCATCATCTATGTTAATCACACATTGTTCGGTTTCTGTTGTCAAATTGAGGGTAGTTTGGTAAGTCACCGCTGATCCTGCCAATCAACGGAAGCCAACGGGACAGACAGAATTTCGTGACGCGTCGAGCTGAATGGACGTTCCATGTGCTCTCATTAAACGTGCTACATTTCTCGTTTCCTTATATACCAAGTGTCTGTGGTCACTACCGTGTGGTGTTAGTGGGACTGAAAACTCTTTGTTCTGTTGTTCGTACTTCACGTGGACTTGTCTCCTGAGAGCTGTGCATCATCATCTTCAGCCAGCGAAAGTTGAGAAAGGTCAGTGGTGCTCAATTGCCTTCTTGGAGACGACAGAATAGACATCCACCTACATACACTTTTCATTCATTACCAAAATCACAAAACCTGCCAGCAATACTTTTTTTAAAGATCGTGAATAAACTGCACAATCTAAATGGTCCTCCGATAGCCCGGATAGGTTTTGTGATTTCTAGAAATCGTATTTCTATCTAGCCGTGCTAGAATTTTCATTCTAATTCGTAATTAGAGTGATTCTACAGACGTTCTGTAGGTACTCATATTGAGTCTGACCGTGTCAGGCAAGTGAGTACATATTTCTCTTATAGCTTGAAGCTTGTAATCAAGCTATTGTCAATTTAAAGACGTTCTTTATTTGACCTACTTATTTGTAAATTTTGTAAAATAATTGTCATACAAAACTACAAGTTTTCCATCGTATTTAAGCCGCGTTATTTGCTGGCAGGTTCACATATACGTATCTATATATACATATTACACGTAATATTTATAATCGTATACAATTTCAGTGTATTTGTGATTAATTTACATAGAAATATTGACTAACTTTGATACTTTGAAACATTTCTTTGTTCTCGCTAACTGCGTAGTTAGTAAAACAAAATGGCGCTCTCCGGCAAACCGCCACCTTCAAAAAAAGGGCAGTCATCTAATGTTGAATCATTTAGTCAAGAATTAACCGTGTTAATTCAACGAAAGCAACGAATGTTTTCCAAACTGCAAGTTGTATATGATTTGAGTAACGATATTTCGGATTCTGAATCGAAAGATATATTTTTGATGCACATGTTTGAAATTGATGAGCTACGTAGTCAATTCGAAAATTTGATGTTTGAAATTTTGGAAAAAGAACTTGAAGATGATCCAAAAGCCTCTCTCCGTAGTCATGAATTAAAAAGTTTTGATGAATTGTATTTTCGCGTCAAACTTCGTGCATCAAAATGCGAGCCTGTAGCTACCGCTGATAAGGTTGAAAGTCCCTCGCGCCCTTTAGAATCTCGACCAAGACTTCCGAAATTGGAACTTTTTGCATTTGATGGAAATATTGAAAATTTCAATACATTTTTCGAGACATTCTGTTCTCTCGTTCATAATCAGACGAGCATTCCCAAGATAGATAAATTTCACTATTTACTGTCATGCACAAAAGGTGCTGCACTTAATATCGTAAAAAGCGTACCTATTTCTGCAAATAACTACGAACTCGTTTGGCAAAGTCTTCTTGAAAAATATCAAGATAACAGAATGTTAGTCGGCAGGTATTTAGATAAAATGCTTAGCTTTTCACCGTTGCAAAAGGAATCAGCTGATCACTTGAACTCGTTCATCGAAAACTTTGATCATTCTTACAAGGCTATAGAAGCGATGAATATTGAGAATTTAAGTAGTTACATACTGTGTCACATTGCTTTAAAGGCATTAGATCCTGCTACACGTAAAAACTTTGAACAAAAATTGGATCAAAAGTCGATTCCGACTTTCGCTGAATTGATAGTTTTTGTGCAAAATCAAATCAAAATTCTCAATCATTCGGCTTCGTCAGTGATTAGTTCTAGTGCACAGCAAACTAGTGTTCAACGTAAACAAGCGGTGTCCAAGCTAGGTAAAAATAATTACACTCATGTAGCTTCTTCAAAAACAAAATTATTGTGTTTACATTGTGGAGAAAATCACATGATATTCCGTTGTGATAAGTTTCGCAATCTGAGTAATGTTCAACGAATCAACCGAGCGAATGAATTAAAATTGTGTCATAATTGCCTTAAAATGAATCACACTTCTCAAACTTGTAAAAGTGAATTCAAATGTTACGTTTGTAAACAAGCGCATCATATATTATTGCACCAAGAAGCTAGTAACGACAGTATTGCAAAACCGGTTTCTTATTCTGTGCCCACTTCAATCGAGACTTCGCCGTGCGAGGCTCAGGCGCACGCTGCTCGTAGCAGCTACGTAGCATCTACACATAACTATGCAGTTATACTAGGCACAGCTGTTGTTCATGTTTTAGATTCGTTTGACAAATACCAACCGTGTCGTGTTCTCATTGACTCTGGCGCACAATCGAATTTTATTACAAATGATTGCTTTCAACGATTAGGATTATCCGCAAAAAAATGCCCATACAATATTTATGGCCTGAGTGGCGAAAATGTTAAAAACAATGGAATGGTGTCCGTATCTATTAAACCGCGCCACTGTACAGCGCCTACCTTTAATTTAGAAGCAGTGATTTTATCTCGCCTGACCGCCGACTTACCTACCGTGCAGATTCCAAACAATGTAATTAAAAACTTTAGAAACCTGCAATTAGCTGATCCATGCTTTTATCAACCGTCTCCAATTGATATGATTTTAGCTGGTGACATTTTTCCGGAAATTTACGATGGAATGAAAATTACTTTTAACCCTAACCAACCCGTCGCGTTAAGTAGCGTATTTGGTTATGTTGTAACGGGAAGACTAGAGATGCAATCCTCTAGCAACTGCCATGTTGTAGCGTCTACAACATCGCTGGTGTCGTACACCACCGAAGAAAGTTCTTTGAATGAGACTCTCAAACGTTTTTGGGAAATAGAATCTTTGCCGTGCGAAGTTCCTATAGATCCGTTAGAAGAACTAGCAGAAAAAATGTATGTTGAAAAACATTATCGTGATGAAATCGGCCGGTATGTTTCCCCGATTTTATTGAACCCTGATCATGAACCACTTGGTGATTCGTATGATATCGCACTCAAGCGACTCGTTCAGGTTGAGCGACGTCTCGCTCAGTCTCCAGACCTTCGTAAGGCCTATGTCGACTTTATGGACGAATACGAATCCCTCGGTCACATGGAACCGTATAAGGCTCCCGAGCCATCAGGCTATTTTATCCCACATCACTGTGTGTTACGCCCGTCGAGTACTACGACCCCCTTGCGCGTAGTATATGATGGTTCCGCCAAAACTAGTTCTGGTACATCTCTCAACGATGCACTTTTGACAGGAAAAAAGCTACATCAGGATATTCTTAAAATAATAATGAATTTTCGACTTTACGATGTTTGCTTTACGGCTGATGTTTCTAAAATGTACAGAGCTGTATTAATTGATCCTGCAGATAGGAAGTACCAACACATTCTTTGGCGAAACCACCCCTCGGAAAAGGTTCGGATATTTGAGCTAACTAGGAACACATATGGTCTCCGTAGCGCACCATTCGTCGCGGTACGAACGTTGCATCAGTTGGCGGCGGATGAATTGGCGCTCAATAAGTCGCCAAAAAGTATCTGCCATCAGCGGCCGAGAACCAAGGCGGCAGAAGTTCTTAAAAAGGGATTCTATGTTGACGATCTTTTATGGTCGTGCCAAACTAAGATCGAAGCTTGCACGTTGCAAGACGATCTAACCTCCCTACTTAAAAGTGGTGGTTTTGATTTAAGAAAATGGGCTAGTAATTGTCCTGAATTGCTAACTAGAATGCAATCTGATCAAGTTTCTGCAATCAACTTTCAAGATGATACTTTATTATCTTCTCTCAAAGTGTTAGGTTTGACATGGCTACCCTCTTGCGACTCATTCTCTTTTAATTATAATTTGACTGACGCAAAACAAACAAAACGATCTGTTCTAAAATTACTCGCGAGCATATTCGACCCTGTAGGTTTTATCTCGCCATGTACTTTCGTCGCGAAGTGCATAATGCAAGATCTTTGGAAACTCGGGCTAGGTTGGAATGATCAGTTACCGACTGAGTTGGCCTCTCGTTGGAATAGATTTATTTCCGAGTTATCAGAGTTAAGTAATTTACGAATTGAGCGTCATGTTTTAATAGCGAATTTTAACAGAGTTCAGTTAATTGCATTCTGCGATGCGTCATCGCGTGGCTATGCAGCGTGTGTATACCTACGTAGCGTAGATGAGAATGATCACGTAAAGGTCAGGTTGTTGACGAGTAAATCGAAAGTCGCACCTCTAAATCCAATTTTGTCAATACCTAGGCTTGAACTTGAAGCAGCTTTGCTCCTATCTAAGCTTGTAAATTTTGTCGTACAAAATTTAAATGATTTTGAAATTTCAGTCACTGCCTTGGGTGATTCGAATAATGTTTTAGCGTGGCTTCAAACACCACCTTATAAATTAAAAACTTTTGTGGCTAACCGTGTTAGTCAAGTGACCGCAGTAGTCCCGTCTAATTGTTGGTTCCATGTGAGCAGCGAAAATAACGCTGCCGATATATGCTCGCGCGGTGCGATGCCAGCTAGCTTTGTGGAAGGCGCCGTGGAGTGGGTTCAAGGTCCAGCGTGGCTTTATGATGACCAACAAAAATGGCCTATTAAATCATTTTATGTAAAGGATGATTCTAAAATTCCTGAACTAAAATCTAATTGTGATACATTTGTTTTAAGCTCGTGTGACGATAAAAACATTTTAAAAAACGACTTAGAATCGAACTTTAATAGATTTTCATCTTTTAATAAATTGCAACGCGTTATGGCTTGGTGCCATCGATTTATAGATAATTTAAAAACTAAAACTATGCGTTCAGTTGGCCCTCTTAAGTCTTCTGAACTAAAGAAATCTCATGATTCCATCATTCGAGTGATACAATTAAATCATTTTCATGATGAAATAAAATCGTTGCAACAAAATAGATACGTAGCCTCACTACGTAAACTTTCACCCTTCGTAGATTCTCATGAATTTCTCAGGGTGGGGGGTAGGCTCGTGCAAGCCGACCTTCCTTACAATACAAAGCACCCGGTGCTGTTACCTAAATGTCACACAATTCATTTAATTATTGAATACTTTCACAAAGTATATTTACATGTCGGACCTCGTACGTTACAAGGCATCCTATGTAAAAGTTATTGGATTGTAAATGCTCGTAGCATTATCCGATCGGTCTTATCTAAGTGCAAGATTTGTTTTCGATGCCGACCAAACTCAATTCAGCCGGCTATGGGTACGTTACCTGCGCCTAGGCTAAAACCTGATAAGGTTTTCAACCACGTTGGTTGTGATTTGGGCGGACCCTTTTTTGTAAAGGAAAGTTTGAGACGTAATGCGAAGGTTTACAAGTCGTACTTGTGCCTGTTTGTTTGCTTCTCGACAAAAGCTGTGCACTTAGAATTATTAACTGATTTAAGTTCTGAATGTTTTTTGGCTGCATTTGATCGCTTTACCGCACGCCGCGGACTTTGCAGTTGCCTTTATTCTGATTGCGGCACGAATTTCATAGCTGCAGCTAAACATTTAAAAGAAGTCGTCAACTTCTTAAATAGTAAGGATAACCAAGATAAGATTATCGATGGTATGACGTCACGAAAAGTTGAGTGGCGCAATAATCCGCCTAATGCACCTAGTATGGGTGGACTCTGGGAGGCAGGCATTAAATCTACTAAATATCACCTCTACCGGGTAGTGGGTGATCGCTCATTAACCTTTGAAGAGCTAAGCACTGTCTTCTGTAGAATTGAAGCCGTATTGAATTCGCGCCCCTTGTGTTCACTATCAGACAATCCAAACGAGTTTGATGTGTTAACTCCTGGTCATTTTCTTATAGGCCAAAGTTTATTAGCTGTCCCGGAATATGACTTTTCAGATATGCCTCTGAATAGATTATCACGTTGGCAATCTATTCAGAAGACATCACAATCCTTTTGGAGGCTTTGGTCAAATGACTACCTTCACACTCTCCAGCAGAGAGCGAAGTGGTTTTCTTCACCTCCCAATCTTAAAGTGGGAGATTTAGTTCTGATTAAGTCTAATTTGACTAAACCCCTTCAATGGAACTTAGCACGGGTTGAGCAAGTACACAGTGGCGTCGACAAAGTAAATCGTGTTTTAACTTTACGTAGTAAAAATGGATTAATTCAGAGGCCTACGAATAAAGTCTCGCCATTGCCCTATGTAAATTAATCACATCTACAAATATAAAACTTCTTTAGTATGTTTATATTTTTATATTCTACTATACAATGTCTACTTAACATTTCGTTACACTTTACAATTATTGTATTTTACTTATATTATACTTTATAAATAAATATATTTAACCTTATTATGTTCTGTATATTTTTATGTTTGTTTACATACTCCACATGCATTTTAGGGAAATCAATCATATTGATTTCGGTAGGGGGTATGTTCGGTTTCTGTTGTCAAATTGAGGGTAGTTTGGTAAGTCACCGCTGATCCTGCCAATCAACGGAAGCCAACGGGACAGACAGAATTTCGTGACGCGTCGAGCTGAATGGACGTTCCATGTGCTCTCATTAAACGTGCTACATTTCTCGTTTCCTTATATACCAAGTGTCTGTGGTCACTACCGTGTGGTGTTAGTGGGACTGAAAACTCTTTGTTCTGTTGTTCGTACTTCACGTGGACTTGTCTCCTGAGAGCTGTGCATCATCATCTTCAGCCAGCGAAAGTTGAGAAAGGTCAGTGGTGCTCAATTGCCTTCTTGGAGACGACAGAATAGACATCCACCTACATACACTTTTCATTCATTACCAAAATCACAAAACCTGCCAGCAATACTTTTTTTAAAGATCGTGAATAAACTGCACACACATATATATCCGTTACGTGTGTAACATTATCATCTATGTTACACACGTAACGGATACAGCTACACTTATCACACTAGAACAGTTCAAGAAATCTCGATAACTCAGCCAATTTACTCAGAACTTATTACTCCACATATTGGAGTGCACCAGTTCGGCATCTCCAGAAACTGTTGTTGAGAACAGAACAGAACAGACAACCGCACTCATATTCAGAATAGTTGGCACTTCAAAATTCCGTAGTTTGAACCTTGTTTGAACTAGTTCAGTTCAACTACTAGCGTTTTGAGGGTTCCTGACGGCGGCGCTTCAGTGCAGATGGACTTAGAAGCACTCGTGGCGCACCCTTTGTTGTGATGCAAAGTTAGTTGCAAACGTGTGGGCACAACAGCGCAATCTCTGCATTTAATAGTCAAAGCTAAATATTACTTTTTATGTAAAAAAAGTATATAAGTAGTAGTCATGTACTTTGCATAACACAAGCTCTGCTCATTTTGGGGCTAGGTGATGCTGTGTGAAATGGTAGGTATTTATTATTTTTTGATGCTGGACCACGATCACATAAATATTATTATAAACGGGATAATTACCATGATTATTGAGTTTTCTTGCTTCCTTGCTTGCTTGTAATTATCCCGTTGATAATAATATTTAAGTTCGTAACCATGATCGTTTTAAAAGTTACTATATCATGATCACATACATTATAACACTACACAGGTTTTCTAACGATATTTTTCTTCAACATCAAGAGAAATATACCTATAAACACAGATTATTATTTGTCGATACTGGCCTTAAAAAAATACAGTCAACAAACTTGCTACCTTAACAAAAATAAAATTAAGTGGCAAAACAGCTGAGCGTTTCCGTGCTTCGGCGTACCGATGGAGGCCTTCAGGCGGCCTAAAAACTCCGTCTTCAGAATTAGCCAATAGCCTATAAGAACATACATGATACATGCAAAATCATCATCATCTTCCTGCCGTTGTACTTACGTGGGGTCGGCACTACAACGGCACAACATCTATTCACAACTTACCTAATGTCTTTTATTTCAATAATTGTTCGTAGGTATTTATTGAAGCACCACCTCCTTTCACATTCATTTTTATTCCAGTCCATCCAAAGGTTGCCTGGAAGAAATCGCTTTGAGCGTTAAGGCACCCATTGTGCCACCGTGTATTAGTATCTAAGTTCTCTAGTTTAAGTTTGTATTAATGTTGGTGTAACAATAAAGAATTATCTATCTATTCTTCTTCCATTTCCCTCTATCAGCCGTCATCTCAACATTCACCCCTTTCTTACTCATGTCAACTTTCACACAATCCATCCATCTTTTATTTGGTCTACCTCTACTCGTATATCCATCCACTTTCATATTAAGCACTCTTCTCGTAACATGATACATGCAAAATGTGCATGAAAAATGTCCCTGATACCTATTATAAACTTCCCGCAAGTTCCACTCATATCAGCCGAATACGTCGAACGTAAAATCAGCCGCGGAATTTCGATCCACATACATTATTCTCATGATTAACTCATACCCAACGTATTGAGATGTTATCAGCTTTACAAATATTATGATGAATTTTATACGATGATTATATACGCACAAAATAGCAACGTAAAAGCTTTACCATTGGATCATAAAATTGATAAAACATTTTATCGTCTTACTTGAAGGGCCAATCATGAAATGAGATATTTTATTACATAGGAATTTGATTGCTAATCTCGATTTCGGAACAATTTACCTTCATTACAATTCGCGTTCATTAAACCTTTATTGCTTCACCTTTATAATCTCAACGCTTTATACGTTTTGTGAGCATTTTAATATAATTACCTAACTACTTAATTAAAAATATTTAATTACCTTTAGAAGCAGCGACAAGCTTGTCGAGTAAGCTTACAAATTGCAAAATTTGGACATTAGTAAAATTGGTTTGACTTGATTTGTAAATTGGAAAAACATTTTTTAACTTGAAATCGACAAGTCATTATTATTCTAAGCCTCTAAGGACTTCCATTACATGAAATACATTTCCATTTGTAATATTTTCAATTATTTGTTTGCCGGAAGGTTGAAAAGCGAATCTGACAGCCTTTTTCGGCCAAAAAGCTTTAGTAGCTTATAAAAATTGCGAAGGAAAAGAGTGCTCAGAACAGGCTTTCCATTTCCCATAGGAGGCTCAATGTCGCAGCGCGTCCGCGGTAAGTGGAAGAAAATATTTTCATTTCGATATAATGAAATGCAAGAGATGGTATGCAAAGTATATCATCTCATCCTGTTGATATAAATTCTTGAATTTTTTTTTAATTCTGCACGAAATCGAAGTTGAAAAGCACAACAGATTGATCGGGAGTCTTGGTAAAAGTCAAACATTGACTAGACTTCGACCACAGTAGAAGTCAGGCTGCAATTTTGTACTATAGCTGTACAGCAGTTTCCTGTGGATATGGCCGATTAAGCTGAGAGGATGGTGTAGGTGCTGGGCAAGTCTATTCCATCTCAACATAGTCCCAGGCACTACAGAGTGTCCCGATATATGTGTAGGCAAAGATTGCCTCCTGACACTGTATAAATCATCTAGTAAAGATGTAAAGGCCTAAGTTTTGAGTTTTTTGTACAGCAGTAACAACAAAACAGTTACACTAAATTCTACAGAGTATCAAAACTACTTCAAATACAATCGTGAATATTATGGTTCTGTTTACAAATGCAATCTTGAAAATTGGTTTTAAAATAAAATAATATCGGATTAAAAATTTCATCACATAACATGAAAAGCATTATCGCTCCATAGACACGGATAAATCTGTTTGGTGAAGTGTCACTGCAGATAAATCATGGCCACTCACTGTAATTCCGCCGCGGAGTAGCCATCACTGGATTTATATTACTGCCGCATTTAACTGATATACAGGATGTAAAAATATAATAATGATAATGTTTATTTCCAAAAGTAAAAGTTTATACAGGGTGTTTCTTACAAATAGTAACACAAAAGAAAAATATGTTTATCGCCTTATCTTGTAAATAACCCTGTCTGACCCGTAAAGCTGTTATTAGGTTCGACTTATGTCATCTCTTTTAGAAAATAAAATAGGAAAACACCTGTTTATGGCTGAAGAGACGATGGCAGATGACACGTGCAGCAGCAGGTACCTACATGCATTTGAAAAAAAAAATAATGAGAACGACATCGAGACCCACTAAAAGTAAAATCACCTTCAAATATAAATTATAACTTTATTAACGGTACCCTAACGTGCAATGTTTGTGAGCGCACGTTTCACTCTGTAGCCGAAACCAGTATGTACATATCCACATTCATTTCTAATTCTCTTCTAGTTAGTGTTATATAATTCTTTCTATTTTTATAAACCAAGAATTCTTAGAAAGTCGCTACGTAAGTTCGAACCTTTTGTTCAGGTACGTTGAAGAAACCTTATGAAGACGGCGTATATTACTTAGTGGTAATGGTAAGTATACTCCAGCTTATATAGCTCCCAGCTCCAGTCACCTGCCTCCACTGAATCCTTAAATCAACGTTATGCGACAGTTATTTCAGGCGCGAGAGCCGAATAGCCCTCCAGCGAATCCTGCAAATGAAATGTGGCATCTACAATGAGCTTCCGCTACTTTACTCCAGATTCAAAGACGCTGTCACACGAGCGATTTGCAAAGATTTTTGTTTTTGATTTGAACATGTGAAAATTAATATTGATCCAAAAATGCATTAAATTTTATTTGTTTTTTTATTTGTCTCGCTTAAGAAAGCGACGATGAATTATATTTAATCTTATGGTAAGTGTATAATGACAGTAGATTTATGACCTAAAATGAAAAATGACATTTAGTAATAAGCTATTTAAATTACCTTAAATAATGGAAGGAATTGTGACTTACTCTAATAGACGGCTAAGAGATTGCCACGGGCCATGTGGGGTAGGCTAGGGACAACACACATTTCAGATTAGTTTTATGATTTTAAGTTAATAAATTGCCGTAAAGAGCAATTTTAGTCGCCCGTCTGAGTGCAATTTTTATAGCAGCATTCTTTCATTTTGAATCCTCTTGAGATATTTTTGAATTATTACACTCGGACCTTAGTTTTCAGCTATTGTGCGCACGAAAGGAGCCTCAACGAAGCATACAGTATTGTTTTTCTCAACACACTGGTCTTTTGACCACCCGGTAAGAAAAAATGTATAAGAAGTAAAATGAAACAGTGTTTATTGAAGATATTTGTGAGCATTCACAATATTGAAAAAAAAAAAGGTTCTTAACAAAAAAATAAAAAAAAAATTTCTTTACACTATAAGTAGGTACATAGATTGTAAATCTGGAGAGGTAAGATTAAAGAAATAATTAAACGTTGGTTGTACGGAGAATTTAAATTGTAAAAACAATTCTGATAATTTATTTATTTATTTAAGTTTAAAACATTTTGAGTTTTTTATGAGTAAGTACCGAAAGAAAGTGGGTTTATCTCTAAATAAGTTAGATGGCCTCTTCTCGCTTTTGGCTTGATTGCAAAAATAGAATGAAAACTTGAAGTAATATTTTAAAATCATAATGATTGCTTAGATTCTTAAACCACTTAGACCATCTTAGATTTGCATAATTGTAGTGACAAACAAGCACATTGTTGTTTTTCACAAGGCTTATCATCCTTTCTTAGTATTTTATTGCTACAGATCTATATCCTGTTGAATTATGTTGTAGGTATTTCTCGTAGAGTGTAGGAATAGTCACAACAAATAAAGTCTAGGTGGAGTACTGGGAGTTTGCTGAAACCAGATCGCTTTTATTTTTATGTATAGGCAGGTGATCGGCGCTTACTTTACATCCGTTAATGTTGACGTGTTTACTGTCAAGCCTCTGCAGTGCCCTCTGAAGCGGAGGGTACTACAATTGGAAGCATAAACAAATATAAAAAATGTTTTTTTAACTAAAATATGTTTGCGTTTGACCACACCCTGCCTGATGTAAAGCAACAGTGTGGTCTAAAATAGAGCACGCTCAAATCGAGAGTCAGTAGGTTCCTTCTAAGTGAAGGAACCTATTGACTCTAAATTTGAAGACACCCAAATTACCTATACTTTTCTGGAAATACAGACCCCGGCAAGGAGTCCCGTTCGCCGTGCGTTTGAAAAATGTAGACTTAAAACACTTAGTGTCGAACACTAGGAATATCAACCATGTACAAATGGCGCCTTTTCGGGTGTCTGGAAATCCGATGGAAGAAAGGAGACGGCAGAACCAAATTGTACAGTTCCTGAGCACACTCTTAGGTGTCGGTAGCACTCAACATTTTGGTGTTTGATCGATAAAACGAGAGATATTTCACTCAAACTAGTCAATGCAAACATCGCTTAACTATTTTTGATTATCTTCTATCTTTACCGCTACAGGCGGTAAGACACCCGCTTTCTTCCTAAAACCAGCCTACAACGAAGCACTTTTCTTGGAAGCGCAATAGATATTTAATCCGACAGATGAAATTACAGTAAAGGTAGACGAACTGAGTTCTATGTGTGCGTGAACTCATGAAGTCTTGTAAGATTATTGTACAGGATTGTTAAATCCAATGGAGATTATTGTGTTTCAGTATTTCGTTACAATTTACTTTGGATTCATGATATTATAAGGCGTCCTTAGATATGAGCGTTAAGATACATGTTCGTAGCTGACTGTAGGCAGCAGCAGCAGGCGACGACGTGCGTGTCGCTGGCTTCTAATGTATTTCTATATAACTGACGTGGCTAACGACATGTCGTCGGGCCAAACGGTAGACGACACGCTCGCTTTGACATAACGTGGCGACACGTCGCCTACTTCTGCCTGTCATCGACTACGAACTTGTACCTTTAACCACCGCTGTAGGGTTAAAAACTAAGCCTTGAGCGGCTAACCATTTTACGACAGCAACGTTTATTATGCGTTTGACTTTGACGTCGATTTTTTTTATTCAATCTATCTCGTCCCACTGCTGGGTAAAGGTCTCCCCAACTCTAAGGCGGCGTCGAGGTCGACCGCGGAAACGTTGGTGCGACGATATCGATGCCTCCAGTCACTCTCAAAGGCATGAGACGGCGAGAGATAGAGATAAATGACGTCGATTATAATGTTCAAATAATAATGCCCAAACAAGCTACAAAATGAGCCTTTCTAATCGAATAGTAGTACCAAATAAAACAATTCGATTAATTAAAATTAATAAAAGTAAACACAAAATTGAGCGTAATTTTATTTTACTTTTTGCCAAACGTCCTTGAAAATGTATCATACAGTTTTATTTGAATTTACCCCAATTTAAAGTAATGATCATACGTTTTTTAATTTGATCTTTGAAAATAAATTAGTTTACTTTGAATTACCTTTTATTTATGTATATTTTAAACAATTTAACTTTAGCTTTCATTCTGTTTAAGCCGTAAGTAAAATAAACTCTTTCAATGTTGACCGTTAATGGACCTTCAGGGCGACCTTAATTTGGTCGATTTAAATTCGGTTCTGAAAAGGTCGGCTCCATTGAAGTGTCGGTCGGCCGGTATTTATTTACGTGGCTAAGGTACGACCGCGAACTTTCTACATTTAGAATGTATTATGGAGACGATTTATAGCCGCACGGGCTAGTCATAAGATAGAATCAGCCGTGTCTGTTTGGATTTTGAATGAATGAAGAAAATTAATGCACACTTTCAATAGCTTTGAAACTATACAACAAATGATAGAACTAAGTAACATATACAATGTGGCCTTATCGCTAAGTAGTGATCTCAACAGCGACCTTTGGATGTGGAGAAATAAAATAAAATAAGTAAATAATGCTGGACATTTTCAGACAGCATCATCTAGTCTCAAAGTAAGCAGAGCTGGTGTTATGGAACTACATGACTGATTTACTTCTATTTTGTATTTTTTTGTACATACATAATACATAATAAATACACCCAGACACGGGACAAATATTTGCTTCAAGGCGAGAATCCTACTAATATTATAAAGGCGAAAGTCCGTGTGTGTGTGTGTGTGTGTGTGTGTGTGTGTGAATGTTTGTTACCACGTATCTCCATAACTACTGAACCGATTTTGATGAAATTTAGAAGGTAGATAGATTAGGTTTTGGAATAGGACATAGGCTATTAAAATTTTGAAAAATCAACCCCTAAAGGGGTGAAAAAGGGTAAATACTTTTGTATGAAACTTTTTAACGCGTTATCCTATTTACTTGAAACTTTGTTCAGATATGTAAAATAAAAAATGATTGAATACGTGTTTCAGGATTTTTCAAAATAACTCTTAGAAAGTGATAAAATGGTGTTTCAAACATAGTACGGAAACTTTTTAATGAGTCATGCGATTAGCTTGAAATTTGGTTCGAATACTTTAAATACAAAAATAAATAAACACGTGTTTCAGGGTTTTTCAAAATAACTCTCAAAAAGTGGTAAAATGGGGTGTCAATACAAAACCACCATACTATACCAACCTCCCATACAAAATCGGCATGGCCATTTGGTTCCAATCCTACTAATATTATAAAGGCGAAAGTCCGTGTGTGTGTGTGTGTGTGTGTGTGAATGTTTGTTACCACGTATCTCCATAACTACTGAACCGATTTTGATGAAATTTAGAAGGTAGATAGATTAGGTTTTGGAATAGGACATAGGCTATTAAAATTTTGAAAAATCAACCCCTAAAGGGGTGAAAAAGGGTAAATACTTTTGTATGAAACTTTTTAACGCGTTATCCTATTTACTTGAAACTTTGTTCAGATATGTAAAATAAAAAATGATTGAATACGTGTTTCAGGATTTTTCAAAATAACTCTTAGAAAGTGATAAAATGGTGTTTCAAACATAGTACGGAAACTTTTTAATGAGTCATGCGATTAGCTTGAAATTTGGTTCGAATACTTTAAATACAAAAATAAATAAACACGTGTTTCAGGGTTTTTCAAAATAACTCTCAAAAAGTGGTAAAATGGGGTGTCAATACAAAACCACCATACTATACCAACCTCCCATACAAAATCGGCATGGCCATTTGGTTCCAATACTTCATAAATATAAGTGTTACATGTTAAATTTGTCTAAAAAAATTCCGCTGGATTCAGCTTGGGAAGCTCGCTTCGCTCGCATGTTACTTTCATAAGTATTTTACGAGCAAATTAACTTACTGTTATGCACCGACAACAATCCATCTTTTTCTCAGAGCACCGTTAGCAAAATCAAGTGTAACATGTTGTATTTGTCTAAAAAAAAGCCGCTCGCTTCGCTCGCATATCAATTTCATGAGGATTTTACAAAGTCACTCTCAAAAAGGGGTAAAATGGGGTGTCAAAGATTGTATGGCAACTTTTTAACGAGTGGTGCGGTTGTCTCGAAGCTTGGTAATAATACTTAAAATAAAAAATATTTGAATACGTGTTTCAGAGTTTTTCAAAATAACTCTCTAAATGGGGTAATTTGGGGTTTCAAATTTTGTATGAGTAATTTTTAATGAGAAGTACGATTAGCTTGAAATTTGGTTCTATATACTTCATAAATATAAGTGTCACATGTTAAATTTGTCTAAAAAATTTCCGATTGCTTCGCGAGCTGGGGAAGCTCGCTTCGCTCGCATGTGAATTTCATGAGTATTTTACGAGCAAAATAATTAACTGTTAGGAACCGACAACTATCCATCTTTTTCTTAGAGCACCGTTAGCAAAATCAAGTGTCAAATGTTAAATTTGTCTAACAAAATTTCGCTCGCTTCGCTCGCTAACCTCGATGCTCGCTTCGTTCGCATATTAGTTTCATGAGTATTTTACGAGCAAATTAATTTACTGTTACGAACCGACAACCATCCATCTTTTTCATAGAACACCTTTAGCAAAATCAAATGTCACATGTTAAAGGAGACTGTTTAAAAGTGGTCTATGAACCAATAGCGATACTGCTATGGTATTTCTGTGGGGATACCTCAACTACATCCTTGTGCAAGGCGGCATCAAAATCTAGCCCGGCAGTTTTGAGAAAAATAATATTTTAGAATTCACATTTCTTGCAACATTTTTTTATTTTAGAAACGTTTTGAAAGGTTATTGTGGTTAGTGTCTGTAAAGTTCTGACTACAATGTAATAATATACATATTTTAAACTTTCACGACTTGAACACATTTTTTAATTATTATTAACGGGACTTAATCGCGTAATGAAATTGTTTTATTTACCTCGACGTTTCGGCGACATTACAGTCGCCGTGGTCACGAGTTTTTTCGTCAACACCACACAGTCGCAACCCTAATAGTGATTTGTGTTGACTGAATGAGGGTAGTTCTAACCTCATCAGTCAAAGATTTGAGCAAACAACGGCCGCCAGTCTACTCGTGACCACGGCGACTGTAATGTCGCCGAAACGTCGAGGTAAATAAAACAATTTCATTACGCGATTAAGTCCCGTTAATAATAATTTAAAAATGTAATAATATGGTGACAGCGAGCTGATCTGATGATGGAGTCAGAAGCTATTCAACAGAACTCCTCAATAAATAAGTCGATTGAGTTAAAACTTGGCAAATCTGTCAAATTCCAACTATAATGTAATAATATGGTGACAACGAGCTGATCTGATGATTGAGTCAGGGGCTGTTCAACAGAACTCCTCAATAAATAAGCCGATTGAGTTGAAACTCGGCATGTCTGTCAAGTTTCAACTACAATGTATGGTGACAACAAGCTGATCTGATGATGTTGTCAGTCAGGAGCTGTTTAATATAATCAGTTTCAGTCAGTTTCAGTTTCAGTTTCAGTTTCAGTTTCAGTCAGTTTCTGTTTCAGTCAGTTTCAGTTTCAGTTTCAGTTTCAGTTTCAGTTTCAGTTTCAGTTTCAGTTTCAGTTTCAGCTTCAGCTTCAGTTTCAGTTTCAGTTTCAGTTTCAGTTTCGGCGTCGGCGTCAGGCGTCGACTTTGGCGTCGGCATCGGCGTCAGAGTTGGCGTCAGTGTCGGTGTCAGCGTCGGCGTTGGCGTCAAAGTCAGCGTCGGCGTCAGAGTTGGCGTCAGCGTCGGCGTCAGCATTGGCGTCGGCGTCGGCGTCGGCGTCGGCGTCGGCGTCGACTTTGGCGTCGGCATCGCCGTCAGAGTTGGCGTCAGCATCGGCGTCGGCGTCGGCGTCGGCGTCGACTTTGGCGTCAGCATCGGCGTCGGCGTCGGCATCGGCGTCGGCGTCAGAGTTGGCGTCTGCGTCGGCGTCGGCGTCAGCGTCGGCGTCGGCGTCGGCGTCGGCGTCGGCGTCGGCGTCAGTATCGGCGTCGGCATCGGCGTCGGCGTCGGCGTCGGCGTCGGCGTCGGCGTCGGCGTCAACTTTGGCGTTGGCATCGGCGTCATCATCGGCGTCGGCGTCGGCGTCATCATCGGCGTCGGCGTCGGCGTCGGCGTCGGCGTCGGCGTCAGCGTCGGCGATTATTAATAACTAATAATTATTAATTTACATTGCAGTTAAAACTTGACAGATATGCCGAGTTTCGACTCAATCAAATTAAAATCAAATATTTCTTGAGGAGTTCTGTTGAGCAGCCCCTGACTCCATCATCAGATCAGCTTGCTGTCACCATATTATTACATTGTAGTCCGAACTTTACAGACACTAAGCAAAATAACCGTTCAAAACGTTTCTAAAATAAAAAAAATGTTGCAAGAAATGTGAATTCTAAAGTATTATTTTTCTCAAAACTGCCGGGCTAGATTTTGATGTCCCCTTGCACAAGGATGTAATTGAGGTATCCCCACATAAATACCACTACAGTATCGCTATTGGTTCATAGACCACTCCCCATACAAAAAAAAACAGTCTCCTTTGTCTCAAAAAATTCCGCTCCCTTCGCGAGCTCGGGAAGCTTACTTCGCTCGCTGGCCTCAATGGTCTTTTCGCTCGCATATTACTTTCATGAGTATTTTACGAGCAAATTAATTTACTGTTATGAACCGACAACCATCCATCTTTTTCTTAGAGCACCGTTATCAAAATCAAATGTCGCATGTTGCATTTCTCTAAAAAAAATCAGCTCCCACCGCGGGTAACACCGCGGGGCACAGCTAGTCAACCATAACTCTAAAGACATTTCAAATATGCTAAATAAAAACATACATTTCAATTATGCTTTGTCCTCTGTCTTCTGTGTGTGTTGTCAATAAACTATATTCTATTCTAAGTATATACTATTCTAGGCCACAATCTACATAGTAATTTTATATTTCATCTAAATCAGTTTAAAGGTAAGCGTCCACATGTCGGTATCGTACGCTTCGGACGCATCGCACGCAACGGATCGTAGTATTATTTGTATAGAAACTCATATAAGTGCGTCCACCTGTCCGCATCGTACGCATCGCATTACACAGATAATCCGCTTGATGCGATCCGTCCGCTGCGTGCGATGCGGGCCTGTGGACGCTTACCATAAGTCGTGATTGGAAAACAAACAAACTCACAAACTTATATACTTACTTAAGTTAAAATGTTACTAGGATTGGATATAATGTTAGGTCCAATCTATTTTGAAGCAATCAAATAGACGTACAAAATTTAAATCTATTCGTATTTTCCAAATTAAATAGAAACCGATTGCGTCGGTTACTCGACCCGCAAAGTTCATAGCCAGCAAATCATCAACACTTCAGGGCCCTTTAGAAACTTTTCAGATGCTCAAATTACATAAACCCTACTTCAACTTTATTGTCTTCTCAGAGCTAAGATATATTTTATATCTAAATCTAGTCTGATTCCACCAATTTCCTCAAAACTTCGAGCAAAATATATTTCATAGAATCAAGGTGTAGAAACGATATTTATTCTCAGCAATTCTCTCACGGTGGATATCGTTTGTCTCAAGGTAATCTTGAATTCAGGCCGTAAGCCTAATATCCGACGAAATACGCTCAGTAATCACTCATGAATATGGTTTCTTATTAGATTACGTGAAAGATATACTATTTCTTTTTGTAGGAATCTTAACAATAATATAAATGAGAAAGTTTGTATGTTTGCTTGAGCAAATGTGGATGGAACTTGGTATACGTATTCACATAGGTGTAGGTGTGAGATACTCGTAGCACGTAATTATGTTACTTTTAATGGTGTTACTACGAGCAAAGTCACGGGCGGAAGCGAGTGATAATTTTTATATTATAGATAGTACATATTTTCACACTCTGATTAAATAATTACAGTGTTTTTGTTACAATAATATGCTCGTACCTTACTTAAAATGCATTGCACCTAAACAGAACAAACACACTTGTGAACAAAATACTCTTTTCTCCCTTTTACGATATTTTTAGACTTACGGAACCAAATTTTAAACTAAGGGTGTTGCAAGAAGGGAGACACTGGACTCTTTTCGATAAGATTGTTGTGTCCGGTTTCCAAATTGCCAATGACGGTTTCGAGGAAGGCCCGTGTTGGTTATAAAAGTGTCGACGGTTGAGCATTACCTAAACTAGCTTAAGTAATTATCCTGAGGCTTTAAGTTCATACTCATTGTTACAAGGTTCATACCGAGACTTTTGTTCAAACTCGTCCAGTGTGACAAGCTGCTGTTGCTCTTCTGCTTTTTTTTTAACAGCGTCCAATCCATTAGGTTCTCACAAAATTTGAAACATCAATATTGTTTTTACACATTCATGTTTTAGGATCGATTCGAATTTAGTTATAGCATGCCCGGCGGTCACCTACCATTTAGTTTAGTTGTGAAACCTTCTTAAAAAAATCAGCTATCAAATGAATAGATATAATAATAGATATAGGTATAGTGTAGAGCAGGTATGGGCAACCTTTAGAAAGTTGCGGGCCAAACTTTAGGATGTTGAAGAAGTCACGGGCCATAGATATAAAATAGGGTAGATTATTAAAAAAAAACAGTTATTTTTTTTTTTAATTTGTGCTTCTAAATATGCAAATCATTTTCCTTGCAAATGCTCTCAGTTGCGGGTGCTTTCTTCCGCAAGGTTTGATCTGTAGGAGTCACTTAGCTTCACGTCTTCTGACTTTACGCAGGCCGGATCAAAAGTCGGGGCGGGCCGCATCCGGCCCGCGGGCCGGGGGTTGGCCACATATGGTGTAGAGTCTACATTTAATTTTCTAAAGAGCGTTCATTACTACTCTACACTGTAGACTAGTATAGAATGAACGCGTCTGCTAATTCAAACATTCAACTATGTTCGCGTTGACTATTCTGTTCAGTTCGGCTCTGGCAGTTGGTAGGATAAATTGTTACAATGTTTGTGATCCGTGTAGAGTTAATAGTGTACATCCGGTCGTATGAGATTTAATTGTGACACCATTGCGATCGAAAGCAGGCTTACAAAGCACTAAATTAAAAATGCCAAATGTAAGCTTCTGGAGCCGTACCACGAACTCTTAGGCCGTCCGCAGTTTGCATCTGATTTTACAACGTACGTTCACGGACGTACGAATTGACCTCGAACACTGGTTGCGTTTTTTTCCGTTACATTTGAATGAATTACAACAATTTTAACATGTGTTTGTATTACATTTTATACATTTGTATCCGTACCGTACACCAAATTAATATTTTTTTCTTTAATAACATTTAACGTATGGACGCCTAAAAATCAGAGCAAGTCGGGATTGATTTCGGACGTTGGAACTATACGCACGTACACGCACGTCTAATCGAATAGAATGTGCGAGGCCCCGTAGTACTCGGAGTGTTGGGATCGTTCGTGCGTGTTCGTACGTATACGCAACTCTAAAATTCGAATGAAAACTCATGCAAACTGCGGTTGGCCATAGAATTAATATAAGCCTGAATCAGTCCAGCTTTAGGCTTGTTTCAACATTCCTAAAGAAGAACTGTTTCAAGCTTGTTTTAACATTGCTTGAATTCGTAACAAAACCATATTGTTTTAGCTGCTGCAGTCCTGCTTTAGTCGTTGTCATGAATGACATAAATGACGTAATTATTATCATTAGGCATCACTGTCATTAATCATTAAGCAGGACTAAAGCAGGAAGTAATCCTATTATGGTTCTATCCTTTTATATAGAGGTAAGGAACCCTTAAATAGAAAGAATCCTCTGAATAAGCTTTTCAAGTGATTACTTTTATAACTTTGAAAGCAAAACACCAGGGTCAATGGACTTGCAACACCAACTCATAAACTAACTTCTGTGAGCCAACCCCGGTTCAGCACTTTACAAAATAAAAATGCTATACAGTTCCGAAATGTTACTTAATTTGTGTTTAGAACGAACGTTGTTCTGAACTCGTTTGTTGAGTTATTTTGTGTTCTGTGCCGGTGGGTCTTTTGTCTATTAACAGTTATTTTTGGAACTGGCAACTTTGTAGACAAAGGTTAGTACAAACGTTGCGTTTCAGCAATCGCTAAAATCACTGTGATCCTTTTCAAGTCACAAACATTTCACTAAAATCAAATCCATGTTTATAAATTTATAATAATTTTTCAATTATTAGAAGATACATTAATAACACATATTTTATTAAAATTGTAAGTAATTAAGCACGCGACGCCATGCAGAACACACTGTTGTATATTTTATTGCATATTCCAAGTTTCATTAAAACCCGTTCGAAGAATAACAAACATTCATCCATCCATCCTCACAAACTTTCACATTTATAATATTGCAGTAGGATTACATTCTCATGATTTCTGCTTATCCCAAAGATAAAATAGGGCAGTAAACTGGTTAATTTGTAGCTTTGGGCCCGACCCATATTCGTTATTTAGCTCGGCCCGAGTGTCACGGTCTGGATGGTTCCACGAACTAGGGGAAATAAATAGTCTCATATTCACAGTGTGTTGCTTTCCAGGTCTAGTACATAAGTAATCTCACTAATATTATAAAGGCGTAAGTCCGTGTGTGTGTGTGTGTGTATGTGTGAATGTTTGTTACCACGTATCCCTAAATAGCTTAATAGCTATTGGTGCGTATAACCTCTGGAATAAAAATTGCTAGGAAATAAAAATCATACGCGCGGGAACTGATTCAGCGATGCTAACTTTAAGGCAATGATTTAAAAGTCCAAATTCATCAAGCATGCCACATACCTTTGATCAGCGATCTCCAAGCAGATGGAAGCGATGCCGCGTTAGGGCTTAAAGCTCGCAGTCCAGACACAACACCACGCTGGCCAGCGGTACACAACACAGTCTAGTCTAGATAATACAGATAACACTTGATGTAGGTTCAGTTCAGGGTTTAAAGACGAGATGATTCACGTCAGAGCGAAAATGTGGACAAAACAGGCGCGTGCGCACTGTCCGATAATCGAAGCGAGACTCATCGAGCGGAGCCAACAGCCGACGTCCATCAGCACAAAATGCTGACCGCGGCGGTTCTCCGCGCGAGTTTCACCAAACAACAATATGCGGCACTTATTTAATAAACTAAGACTATTAAACCAATGCCTCTCGATCGCCATAAGGTGATGGAATAAAATATAAGAATTATAAACTATGAAGCGCAACCATTTTCCCCGGCTTGAAAGTTCCTACTTTCGAAACACAAGGAAAGGTAAATAAAATTGCATATCATCACAACTCTACCAAAAGTTATAAGAACTCTAAAGTTGCGACTCTATATTACAAACAAGAATACTTAACTAACTATTCTACGCGGTAACTAAATCTAATACTGCACATTGGTGCACGATAAGACTTAATCTTAATGTTAAACAAAACTTATTGAGTTGGCAAAGGGCACAACTTTACTACCGGGCGACTCTGAAAGATCCCGCTTTTAGTCTTTACGGATGCGACTCTACAAACTCCGTTTTTATCTGGAAATATTTCTGTAATTACTCCTAACGGCCAATGCAGAGGCATGATATTGTCCTGCATGGAGACGACAACCATACCGACCCGTACTGGATTGGCAGGGGTGTTCCATTTCTGTTTGGATTGTAGGGTGTGCAAATACTCTTGGCGCCACCGCTTCCAAAAAGATTGGACCAGTTTATCCATCAATTCATATCGCGAAATAAGGTTTAAACGCGTTTCATTGACTTCGCGAGCGGGAAGAAATAAAAGGGGTTTCGTATGCAAAAAGTGCGCTGGCGATAATGAAGCAGGCTCTGACGGATCCGAGCTGACCGCATACAGAGGCCGTGAGTTTAATAAAGCTTCTACTTGAGTGAGCATAGTGTTAAGCTCATCAAAACTAAGAATTTGCTGACCGATGACCTTGTAGAGATGCGTTTTGACACTTTTAACTTCGCTTTCCCAACAACCACCAAAATGTGGAGCTCTACAGGGGATGTTCTTAAGTGTAATTCGATGCTCTGCAAGTTCCTTTTCCCATAAGGGGTGATACTCTTTAGCCAAGAATTGGTAGAGATCCTTGAGATAGGATTTGGCTCCAATAAAATTGGTAGCGTTATCTGTGTAAAGACACTGAACCGGACCTCTACGCGCCAGGAAGCGTTTAAAAGCTGACAGAAAGCTCGCAGTGCTAAGATCTGAGGCAATCTCAAGATGCAGAGCACGAGTTGTCAGGCATGTAAAGAGACAGATATACGCTTTCCTCGTTTTTTGGCCTCGAGCACGTACCGACGTGATCAAGAGAGGTCCCGCATAGTCGCATCCTGTTTCAGAAAAAGCCTTAGGAGCAGACTCAACGCGAGCACGTGGCAAATCCGCCATTATAGGAAAGGTAGGTCGCGGCTTTGCTCGAAAGCAAATATTACAATTAAAAATAATGTGACGTGCAATACGTCGCGCGGAAAGGATCCAGTATTTCTGTCGTAGAAGAGATACGAGCAGGTTTGGACCTGTATGAAAATTTTTCAGATGATAGTAGGACACTAGAAGTTCCACTATATGATCTTGACGCGGAAGGAGGATCTGATGACGCGAGTCAAAATCTAGCTCAGAGTTTGCTAGGCGACCTCCAACGTGGATAAGTCCTTCGTGAAGAAAGGGACTTAGCCGTTGTACGGGCTTAGAGCACAATTCATTGCGTGCTAGGCGATTGAGATCAGCTTCAAAATGCATCCTTTGCACCGATCGCAACACAACGAATTCAGCGAACTCTAAGTCAGACGCGGTAACGGGCCCTCTAGGGAGCCGCTTGATGAACTTATAAACGAAGCAAATCGTTTTTAAATATTTCATCCAGGAAGAGAACCTGGTAGAACGAGCGTATAGAATGTCGTCGGAAGGAGGACTTCCGTCCGAGCATTCGTGCGAGAGCACAGGAAGAGCCACGGGCTTCATTTCGGGAAGCTCTTGCGACTCGCCTGAGACGAATGGTTTTATCGGCCATTCAGAGCGGGGAAGCTTAAGCCATGGCGGGCCATTTAGCCATAGCGGATGATGGACTAATTGGGCTGGCGTTAAGCCGCGAGAGAGGCAATCACTGGGATTTTCAGACCCTTTCACGTGAAAGAAGTGATCTGCCGAAAGATTCTCATGAATCTTAGCGATACGATTGGCTACGAAGGTGTGCCATCGATGCGGTGCGGAATGAATCCAACTCAAAGTTACAGTTGAATCCGAAAAAGCTACGACTACCTCAATGGCGTGCCGAGCTGCGAAAAGGTTATATACTCGCTTTATCACAGTTGATAAGAGGAGTGCGGCGCATAGCTCGAGACGAGCTAGAGAAACGACTTTCAGTGGGGCGACTTTAGATTTCGCACACACCAGCGAAACGACGATACTACCGTCGGGTTTGACAACGTGGGCGTAGACCGAACCACCGTAAGCTTTCTCACTAGCGTCGGCGAAACCGACGAGTGAGAGCCTACAGCGTTCTATAACACCGACATGTCGCAAAAATCTCAATTCAGAGATAAGTGGCAATTCAGCTTGAAATTGTTCCCACAGACGAACAATGCGAGGTGGTGGGACGTCATCCCATCCAAGTTTGACAAGCCAAAGCTCTTTGATAAGAAGCTTGGCGTATAAAATTATCGGTGCCACGAGGCCTAGAACGTCGAAAAGACGTGCGATGGAAGAAAGAATATTCCGTTTCGTGCAAGGGCGATCATTAGGATTGACCTGGAAAGCGAAGCAATCCTCATCAGGAAACCAACGAAGTCCCAGTATTTTCTGTGTTGGATCTTTACTTAGGTCCACGCTCTGTGAAAGTCGTAATGACTCTGGGATAGTCTGAAGAACATCGACACTGTTGCTAGACCACTTCGTCAGCTGAAAATCACCGAGAGAGAATATTTTTATCAGTTCACGAGCAGAGTCTATAGCCAGCGCAGTGCTAGGTATAGAGCTGACTATATCGTCCATGTAAATATCTCGCTGCAAAATGTCCCTGGCGAGAGGTAACTGCGTTCCTTCATCCTGACATAGCTGTTGGATAGTGCGAATAGCTATAAAAGGACTACACTTCAATCCAAATGGAAGCACGGAAAACTGAAAGATTTGAAGTTCTTCTTCTTCATGAAACCGATATAAGATACGTTGAAGCGAACGATCTTGCGGGCGTATACCTATACGTAGGTACATAGATTTGACATCTGCGGAAATAGCGACACTGAAAAGCCTAAAATTTAACAAGATGTTAAAAAGGTCAGCCTGAAGGACTGGACCTGCGTACAGGATATCATTGAGCGAGGTACCATTGTCTGTACATGCACTGGCATCTAGGACCACGCGCAACTTAGTGGTCACTTTATCCTCTCGAATAACAGCATGGTGAGGAATATAGTATTCCATTTCTCGCTCCTTACAATTTCGTTTGGGCAACACACTTTCAGGTACGATATTCTGCACCAAAGAAATGTAATTGTTCTGTAGATAATCCCGTATGACGTCATCGTAAAGGAGTTTGACGTTAGGAAGCGATTTAAGTTTACGTTCGAGGCTAAAAAATCTTTTGCGAGCTATGTCAAAAGAATTTCCTAACGCTGAAGCGTCTGTTTTCAGTGGTAAAGCTGCAACATACTTGCCATTTGGAGCGCGGGTAGTTGTGGTACAATAAAACTGTTCACAGTGTTTATCATCCACACTCCCAATGGACGAAGCCGTAACATCTTCAATCTCCCAAAACTTACGAAGATCGAAGTTATCGAACGAACTCGCAAAGAAAGACAGCGTGTCAGTTGGAGGTTCGATAATAGGTGCTTCTCCTAGAAGTATGTAGCCGAGCACAGTCTCCAATGCGTCGGGGCAGCCGGGTACGCTGGTCACGTGACCTGGTCGCAATAACTTAGCGAACAATTTGACCCCAAGTAACATGTCAATATTACCTGGCACACCCCAGGTGTCATCCGCAAGTAATTTAGGATCAATGTGATTCAATTCGGCAATATTTATAGCACACAGAGGAAGCTGGCCGGTTATTTGATCCAAAACTAAAGCGTCAATTTCATACCTAGGCTGCGAGCGAAGCCGTGAGCTGAACGTAAGGTTCACCGAGCCGCGAACGGGCTGCGACGTGCCACCAATACCACGAACGGTATCTATCGAGTCCGCATGTATAGTTAGACCGAGCATACGGCAGCAACGCGACGTGATATAATTCTTTTGAGAACCAGGGTCCAAAAGACATCTAACCACCATGTCATTACCCTTCCTACCTGCCACTAAAACCTTGGCCGTAGCTAGCACTTCGGTACTCCGGGTGGCCTGGGCTTGTGCAGAAGAATGCGTACACAACGCCACACGATCCGGAATAGCAGGGTCGGCCGCAGAAGTTGAGGCGGGGGCGACCGTGGGGGCAAGCGCAGGGGCAAGCGCAGGGGCTTGCGTCGATTGCTCAAAATGCAATAAGGAATGATGCTTACCGTTGCATTTCTTACATGTGGACTTGGATAGACACTTAGATACGGTATGTTGGCTACTTAGGCAGTTACCACATCTGTTATTGTCTTTTACAAACTTAAATCTATCATTCACGCTCAACTTTTGAAACGTATTGCACGTAAACAAGTTTTTATGCGTGGAATGACAAAGCGAACATTTAGATTCAGTAGCTACAAACACCTGCGATACCTTGGATGAGGTGTTGGAGCTACCTGCGGGGGCGGGCTTAGTTGCCGCAGAAGAGATGCGAAACAAGATTTTGACTTGTTCACGAACAAACTTTACGAAATAATCATAATCTAACTCCTGTTGATTACGAAGCGACATTTCAAAATGTTTTGCGATATCTGAGTCTATTAACTTAAGACCCAAATGAATAAATATAAAATCATCCAAGTTATCTATTTTCAATTGTTTGAGTCCCGCAACCGTAGCAGTTAATTTATCGAAACCCTTTTCAATGTTAGCGGGCGTCGAACCGAACGATTTCAATGAGAACAGCTGATTTAGATAATTAGTAGCGAGCGCGCGAGTATCCAGGTATTTTGCGATAAGCGCATCCCAGACCAGGCGGTAATTATCACCGGAAGGTACAATACCTACTGCCACATTCCTAGCCTTTCCTTTTAAACAACTCAGCAGATAATGAATGCGATCAGAATCTGATAAATCGGCGTTAGTATGTATAATACGTTTGAACGTCTCGTAAAAGAACGGAAAGCTCTGAATATCACCGTCAAAGGTAGGCAACTCGATTTTAGGTACCTTTATGTGAAAAGGATTAGGGCTCGATTTCGTGCTAATCGAAGCAGCGGGTTCCTTGGAATCATGTGATTCCGTAAATGAAGCCAAAGTACTTTTTATCTCGCAGACCAACTCATCAAATGAATTTAAGGCACTATAGCTTACTTCACACTTTGGATCTAATGTCAATTTTAACATATTAATCTCGTCCATAATTTCATTGAATTCGCTACGTAATTTATCCATTTGTTTAGCCTGAGCAATAAAAGTTTTACGTAATCTTTCGCTTGTTAAAGATTTTGTTGTATCGAAAATACTTTGAACCCGTGCGAAATACGAGTCGCGTTTAATTTCTAATAATTTGAGTTTCACCTTGTCACTCATTGTGAACAGAAGTTAAAACCTGACAAAAAAAACAAAATTTTAATTTAATCAACTGAACCCTTAAATTATTTCTACGGAACCCTAAAATGCGTGAGTGAAATTAGGGGGGCAAATCAAAACAATAACTCGGCGAACGATTTTATAAATAGTAAATAATAGTACGGAACCACTTATCCGTACGCGCGAACCCTAACAATAATAAATTGTAAGGTTTAAAAATTTTAAGCGAACAAAATATAACAGATTGCCGATAACAAGTACAATGCAATAAAAATAGTAAACACGCCTAATACCTTAAGAACGTAGCTACCTATTTCGTATATTTATGCTTGGATATACCTACAACCTTTCAACACAAGCCGATAAGTAATTAGCGTGTATGTTGAATGCGATGCGATAACAATTCTGCACTACTTCTATTTTTATGAGATTAACTTACTCAAATACCTATAGTACAGATGTTTTTTTTAAAAGTTAAATGCGAAAACTACAAATAAGTATAGACACTTATTACGTACCTATGCGATGCGATTGTATTTATAACGAAATCCCTTCGTACAAAACAATAAAATTCCTAACAAGTAAATGAGTAAACGACCTTTCGAAATAATTTATCTAGTAAGTGTTACGATTACCAAGTTAGGTACGGGTGATATGTATAATTATACGGCTGTATCCTATGAGGCACAAACACGTAAAGTTTATACAAATCTGTTATTTTTACCTGAAGGTTCCTATCAAAAGATCAAGTTTCCTTACAAAATAAAATAACAAGCGACGCGATGATAAGATGTTTAATTGCACTAATTAAACAAATGCGATGTAAGATGATTAATTGCAATAATTAACAAATGCGATGCGATGGAGTCTCGATATTATAAAAAAATACCTACTCGTGCAATACGAATATTGTAGGCATGTACCTAACAAACCCACAGTACAAAGTGTATCTATCATACAATCGATATTCATTCAGTCAGCAACTCTCGATTCGAAAAAAATATAAAAGTTTCTAATGCGTAAATAATTAGCCGTACGAAAACAAAGAAATGGAATATTCCACAAGTTTCGAAGGGCAACTCAAAGTCATACAAATACCCACAATTTTTCATACACGAACAAAAAAGTATGTAATTACGCCGAAAATAAACTGATTTATGAAATGAACTTATTTAGCGATATGTATCAACGTTGATATTCAATTATATGTATATTACAGTGTTTTAATTAGCGAAATTAAAGATTTAAATTAAAAATCAATTTGCCGGTAGAACTATTGAATGCAAGGTAGTATGAACCTTATTCTCTACGCAATAGAGGTGAGAGTTGTGTGATGATATGCAATTGTATATGGAAATTTCCCGAGCTTTTTGCTTAAAGTTAGACTTTTAGAACGTAAAAAATAGGCCGTAAATAGGCCCAAAAATAATTTCTTCGTACTCAAAGGACCAAAATGAATTTAACCGGGTCAGAATGACCAAAATGAATTTATCCGGCTCGAAGTGACCAAAATGGTGCGTATAACCTCTAGAATAAAAATTGCTAGGAAATAAAAATCATACGCGCGGGAACTGATTCAGCGATGCTAACTTTAAGGCAATGATTTAAAAGTCCAAATTCATCAAGCATGCCACATACCTTTGATCAGCGATCTCCAAGCAGATGGAAGCGATGCCGCGTTAGGGCTTAAAGCTCGCAGTCCAGACACAACACCACGCTGGCCAGCGGTACACAACACAGTCTAGTCTAGGTAATACAGATAACACTTGATGTAGGTTCAGTTCAGGGTTTAAAGACGAGATGATTCACGTCAGAGCGAAAATGTGGACAAAACAGGCGCGTGCGCACTGTCCGATAATCGAAGCGAGACTCATCGAGCGGAGCCAACAGCCGACGTCCATCAGCACAAAATGCTGACCGCGGCGGTTCTCCGCGCGAGTTTCACCAAACAACAATATGCGGCACTTATTTAATAAACTAAGACTATTAAACCAATGCCTCTCGATCGCCATAAGGTGATGGAATAAAATATAAGAATTATAAACTATGAAGCGCAACCAGCTATATTAAACCGATTTTGATGAAATTTCGAATGTAGATAGCTTAGGTTCTGGAATAACACACAGGCTACTTTTTATCCCGGAAAAATGAATGGTTCCCGTGGGATAAACAAATAGTAGTCTACGCGGGCGAAGCCGCGAGCGTTCACTAGTGATTAATAAACGTATTTTGGCCAAATATAAGCTTTAAAATATTTTTACCAAATTGAATAATTTAATGCCTCTTTACATCTTACGATGCATTGTTGTTTATATCGCCTCATGCACTTATTTCTAGCCGTGTTATAACTTCTAGCTATATTACTTACATAAATACCTCAAGAACTACGTGAATACGATACCTATGCCATTGCCTACTTATTTTGATTGTTTATTATAGTATCTATGCTAGCTATTTCAACTTTGTATGTATACTACTTACTTACCTATGTATTTACGACGGATGTGAGTGTCTACTCAAACCTATTAAGGTTTTCAGGCACAATATTTTGTTAAAATAAGTACCTACTTTATAATATGAAATAAATAAAAAAAAAAAAAAAAAAAAGAGTATTTTATCAAGTGTAAATAATTTTTTTTATAAATTCAACTATAATAGGTAGTTAGTCGAATAGTAAATTTTCAATAATGCATTACTTAAACACCCTCACTCACCTTTGATTGAACGAAATCGTTAAATAATTGTTAAGACTATTTAAATAATTTTAAGGATTTATAGTATAAGAAATCTCATTACTTAATAGATTGCCTACAGTTATTATATTGTTAGCTGTATCCACAGGCGATGACGAAAAAGCAGACGGCGTTGGTATAAATACGGGTGCAGGTCGGGAACGGCCGCACTTGCTCGTTGGCGTTCGACGTGTTAACATCAGAGGAAACTTGGTTTCGTAGTTTGTATGGTCGCGTGAGCCATTTTTCTTGTGATTTGTGCGTATTTTGTGAAGTGTCAAATTGGATATTAGTTTGTTCTATTTTGGGTTGTTTTTGTAAAAGTAATTTTGTGATTTTGATTAAAGTTAGATTTCTCGATTATATTTTTTTATCTTTAAATCACTCCTGTTCCTAAGATCAGTAAGTGGTGTAGTGTTTGTACTTTGTATCTATACAATAGATTTATTACATTGTCTCATGTACACCAGTTGAGGGCAACACTGAGCCGTCAATCGTCAGTCTAGCGGTAGACGCGGTGCGGGTTGGACGTGCGCGTGTGCTCGGATCTGAGTGTAGTAGTGAGCCAGTGAAGCACCGATACATTAGTGATTTCTCTTTGTGTGATAGTGATCACTACAAGTGGCGACGAGGATAAAAGTCAGTAAATAAATTTATTTATTTGTTAAAAGGGAAGGAAGGTGACAATAAAAAATGGTTGAATTTTATAAAATCCATATTCGGTATTTTTATACCGTATTTATATTTCTTACTGGGCGAACGTAATAGTGTAATCCTATTCTATTAAACGAGCAATATTTGTTTAATGTTTGAAGTTTGTTTCTATGTACTGAGGTTCTCGAAAACGGCTCTAACGATTTCGATGAAATTTGCAGTAGGTACGGGTGTTTACGGAGGCGAAAAATCGATCTAGCTAGGTCTCATATCTGGGAAAAGCCGTTTTCTTGGCATTTTCACGCAAATAGGTTTACCAGTGCAATGTGGTTCGTAATCGAACCACTAGATGGCGTTATGCATCCGAGCAGAGCTCGGTCGCCCAGATATTAGTAAAATTAATCTGATAAAATCTAACTGATCGATTTAACAGTTAGATCGATAAGGAATGTTTTTTACGCAAAATAATTCCAGTGAGTCATCCGTTTCATTCCACTCTTTTCTACTTGAATCGTAAAAGTTCAAGTTGGTATGGATGAAGAGAAATAAAAATAAGAAAAAAAAACATTAGATGATTATGTACCTTCCTTATCTCTTGACAAAATTAAAAGAACAGAAATTGCTACTTACTGTTAAATTATTCCGTGTAGATAAAATAGGAATATCTAGTCGAATGAATCATTGTTGTTTATTGAATAAAGTGCAGGGCGATTGCATTGAACGACATACCTACCTACCTAGATTTTTATAAACTTTCCTAGTGAGGTCAGCGACCTACTAATATTTTATAGGCAGTTAGGTACAAGGAGTCGTAATGATAGGGACGATTCCTTAGGTAGGTACATAAAGGTTGTTTTGAAAACCCTTTATCGAGTTGTTTTGTTATTGTATTTTGACTGAGGAGGGTAGACCGTTTTGTCTGCACATAACTTAACTACCTACCTTCTATCTCGCAAAGACTTCGGTTACCCGTGATCATGGTGCATGCAACTGCGTTGAAATATCGGGAAGCAAGAAGACTCAATAATCATGAGTGTTTTCTATCTATTCGATTGGCCTCTTGGCCCAGTTGGTGGTGGCTCTGCCTTCTGTGCTGTGGGTCGTGGGTTCGATTCCCATCCAGGACGGGCATTTGTGTGATGAACATGGATGTTTATTCTGTGTTTGGGTGTTGGAAAGTGTAATAAATGTGTATTTACAAAAAGTATATAAGTGTTCTATCGGTTGTCTGGTTCCCATAGAGCAGGCTTTGCTTGTTTTGGGGCTGGATGGCGCTGTGTGAGGTGTAACGATATTGAATTATTTATATTTATTCTATTTTCTATTTATAATTTGTATAGATAGATTTTATGTAAGTACCTATTAGTACCTAAGATTTAACATCTGTTTATTAACATTATCGTTTAAACGGAGCATACTTTGGTAAGTACTATAAATATTAATTAATAGGCATCAAATAATAATCATAACAGCACAGGCCTTTCATTCGGTTAGATATTATTATTATTATTATTATTATGTTTTGCGATCTACATGAGCTCGGTTCAGAGAAAAGCCGGTAATTATCTAGGGCACACGGGCCTAGGCCAAGTGTGCACTGGTTGTAGGTTGGGCATTGTTATTTGTTTGTAACATTTTAGAAGAGGAGTCATTTTGTAAGAATTTTCTGACTATCCTACATGTATTTAGTATTACAGCTTTCTGTAGTAGAACAAAGATCTGCTTTGGTAATTCCAGCATATCCAGGGACTGGAACAGCTGGTTTGGAATAACTTACAGCTGGTTTGGAATAACTAACAGCTGGTTTGGAATAACTAACAGCTGGTTTGGAATAACTTTATTATTATTATTATTATTGATTTTCGATTCTTATCGACTCGACTCATATGAGTCGGTTGATTAATGATGAACACAGGCCAAAGCCAAGTGCACATCATGTGGGGTTGATATGAGGTTTGATGTTATTATTATTGTTATTATTTGTACTTATGTTAAGGTTCAACATCTTGGGACTATGGAGTCCCGGACCTTTGATAGGCATGCATGGGGCCGAAGCCAAAACACAGCCCTTTTGACAACTTTGATTATTTGTTATTATTATTGGAGTCATAGTGCCTACTTACAATCAATAAAATGAATAATCATAGATTTTTATTAGAATTGAAATAAACCAACTCTTTGATTTTCATTAAATTAAAAATATGCAGATACCCACAACAAAATAAAAATCTTGATTTTCATTTAATTGAAAATAAACTGGATTTCCATTAAATTGAAAGTACCTATGTTATGTTACAAATTGAATTTGAGACTGCAGGCTTCTTTTAAATAAGAGGTAGGTATTATACGTAGGTGCGTACCATACGTATGGACTTTCATTAAATTGGAGGTGACTTTCATTGAATTGGAGGTATCTAGACGTCTATTTAATTGGATGTATGGACTTTCATTAAATTGGAGGTGACTTTCATTAAATTGGAGGTAAGGACTTTCATTAAATTGGAGGTGACTTTCATTAAATTGGAGGTAAAGACTTTCATTAAATTGGAAGTGACTTTCATTAAATTGGAGGTATGGACTTTCATTAAATTGGAGGTGACTTTCATTAAATTGGAGGTAAGGACTTTCATTAAATTGGAAGTGACTTTCATTAAATTGGAGGTATGGACTTTCATTAAATTGGAGGTGACTTTCATTAAATTGGAGGTATTGACTTTCATTAAATTGGAGGTGACTTTCATTAAATTGAAGGTATGGACTGTCCGTGGCACCGATGTTGTACAGGTGTTTGTTGAGGGGACAGTGACCTGTCAGGGTCCTGTGATTATTTTGAGGTATTTCCTTTGTAGGTTCATCAGGCGACGTGTCAGTCGTGGTGTGGCTGCTGGTATCGCTGCTCTGGACTGTCTGCAGTCCGTCCACCGATCATTGTGAAGGTTTTAGGTGATTTTCCGTATCTAGGTGTGTAGCTGGGAGAATGGCAGAGAAAGGATTGGAGCTGGGCTTTCCATTTGTGTTTCTGAGCCCTTTCTGACTAGTCATCTGCGGCGTCGTTTCCCAGTGATCCACTGTGTCCCTTGATCCATTGCAGAGTTACCCTGTTCTTTGCGGCGATACTCTCAAGAGCAAGGTGACATTTGTATATGAGCTTGAAGTTGCACGTTTGGCTCTCCAGTGCTCTGAAGGTTGCTGTACTGTCGGAAAGTATTCGTAGGCCGTAGTCTTCTATCCCTCTCCGCTTGACAGCAGTGGCAGTTGCGGTTATGGCCACACATTCGCATTGGATAATGGAACTGTGTGAGCTTAGTGTACTCCGACGCCGGTTCCCTGGTTTGTTTCGATCCGTCAGCATAGACCTGGACTTAGTTGTTTCCTGACTGATGTCTTTGGTTTTCATGTATCTGTAGTTTTTAGAGATGTTGATTGTCTGGGGATCTTATCACAGTCACACGGGGCGCATATAAGCGGTTCGTGTGATATGGATCTGTCTAGAATACATGCGTGAGAGCTCCTGGTGTTCCTCCATAGGTTCAGATGTGAGTCTGATCGGCCAGTGTCGCTTCCTGGTGTACGTAGGAGTCTAGTGGGATGAGGCCCAAGATTATCTCCATGACATAGCTGTCGGTGTTGTTCTCATGCAACCCGTTATTACAGAGCATGCCAGTCTTTGAAAGCGTTGTAGTTTGGTAATTGCAGTGTTGAGTTTAGTCTTTTCCACCGAACAATAGCACCATATGTCACTTTTGGTCTTACTATGCCTGTGTATAGCCATATGGGTATTTTGGTGTTAACTCCCACAATTTCCCAAGTATTCTGCTGCATTAAAAGAAGAAAGTGCATGCTCTCTGTAGTTTGTGGTCAAGATGCTTATTCCAAGCAATTTTCTGTCCAGTATGACTCCGAGATACTTGACTTCGTTGGTTAATTTGAGCTCAGTACCTATTGAGAAGTTTGGGGGGTCTTATATTGCTAAGTTTCTCTTGTGTAAACATTATGAGTTCTGTTTTGGTTGAGTTGACTGATATACCGTGGCTAGTGCCCCAGGTTTCCACCATTTTTGAAGGCTGTTTTCATCGTGTCACACAATGTACTCTCGAAGCATCCAGTCGCTAGGATGGCGAGATTGTCTGCATAGCCTCCGGTGACGAGCCCGCGACCATTTAGTTTGCGGATAAGTCGTCAACTACTATGTTCGAGAGAAGGGGTGAGAGGACGCCGCCCTGGGGGCAGCTCTTGCTACAATTCCTCTGGTCGTTTTGTTAACTGTTAGCTGAATCGCTCTGTATATTGTTTATCCATTCTGCTAGCGTTGGCGCGGTCCCGTATCTTTCCAGTGCTAGGTTTATACTGGTGAATGTCGTTTTATCAAAAGTGCTTTCTATGTCCATGAAGGCACCTAGTGTCGATTGTTTTGCTGATCGTCCGTCTCCGATCCGGGAGACTACGCTGTGGAGAGCGAATTCTGTCAAATTTGCAAGGCTATAAGCATGCTGGTTGGGGTGAAGTAGGTTGTGTAGGAGGGTGTTACCTCTGATTTCCTGGTCACATAATCTCTCGAGGGTATTGAGAAAGACGACTTTAGACTGACTTGCCGTAATGATTTTGCTAGTGCGTAGTCGCTCTTGCCTGGTTTGGGTAAAAATACTATCTTCACTTCCCTCCATTTTTTTTTGGGTATGTTGCGATGAGCTATTCTCCTCCTCATGTTGACTAGGTGGTCGGCTATTAGTGAGCTACAACATATTAGTAAACCCGGGAATATTCCGTCTAGTCCCGGTGATTTGAAGGGAAGAGAGCTGTTGATTGCCAGAGTACCTTTTCTCTAGAGACAAGATTTTGGGGCTACGTTCCAGTCTTGGTTGCCTGCTGCCCTGTCGCAGTGCAACATCCATTTGTGGGATGCCGTTATTTGGCATCCAGGAAAGTGAGTCGCCAGCAGTAGTTCGCTGGTTTCTTCATCTGTTTTGTGTAGTTGTTATCGTACCTTTTAAGGTGTCCGATGGTACGTTCAGGATAAGGCGATAGTATGCCTTTGATTGTGAACAGGCATAAAGTACCCATGTTGAAAAATATAAATGAGACAGATAATGACACTGAAGTTAGAGATCAAGATAAGTTAAAAAAGGAAAAAGGAAAGGAATGAAGGAACTGGACAGGGACTACGAAGGAATGTGGTGTGAAAATGAAAATTAGTGGTAGAAGAGACCAATGGAAATGAGGATCAGATAAATTAAATTAAATTAAATTAAAGATAAAGATATAAATAAAGCTATACAATTAAAATTTAATGCTATATTAGAAATGATTGATTGTCTTAGTAAATAATAACTAAATGATTATCTATAGTATTGATTACATTTAAAACAAAATAAAATTTGTTAAAAAGGAAGGGATGTAGTGTTTGTACTTTGTATCTATACAATAGATTTATTACATTGTCTCATGTACACCAGTTGAGGGCAACACTGAGCCGTCAATCGTCAGTCTAGCGGTAGACGCGGTGCGGGTTGGACGTGCGCGTGTGCTCGGATCTGAGTGTAGTAGTGAGCCAGTGAAGCACCGATACATTAGTGATTTCTCTTTGTGTGATAGTGATCACTACAAGTGGGATAAAGAGCCAGTAAAAAAAAGTAAAAGCCCACGAATTTTACACCAAAATGGAACAAACCTACCCACACGTAAAGAAAATTTTTGATGTTTGTTTGTGGTTATTTGTGTTGTGTTTCATTCTCACTTCGCGAGGTAGTTCACATCGTAGCAGGCTACGACCTCCTTCGTGCAGCGAGGTGCCGAGCGTCCAGGTGCCATGGTGCAATCATGGGGTTAAAGCACGCTCGCGTTATAGATCTTCGTGCAGTGAGGTGCCAAGCGTCCAGGTGCCATGGTGCAATCATAGGGTTAGGGCACGCTCGCGTTATAGATTTCGATCTCGTTCATCAAACGTTCATGCCACTCACTGTGTCCTAAGTAGTGAGTCTAGGTCAGGTAAGCCGAGCCCTAGGACGCCCGCCTGCCAGGTGGAGTGACGATCTGCGAAAGGCTGCCGGCACAAGTTGGATGCGTCAAGCTGAAGACAGGGCGCGATGGCGCTCATTAGGGGAGGCCTATGTCCAGCAGTGGACTGCTATAGGCTGATGATGATGATGATGATGATGAAGCCGAGCCCTAAAATGGTAAGTAAGAAGCGTTTTAAACAATGATTTGCATCGAAGCAAACCACAAAGGTTCGTCGTGTGAAATTACCTACTAGGAGCCGAACCAGAGAGCTTCTTGTTGCGAATCAAACCCGTCGTGGTGAGTATGTGAAATGTGTAGGGGTTACTCGATGACCTCTCATATGTAATAAAGTTTTCTCTGTGCACAGTTTTACAAGTCTGCATAATGCCAGGCAGTCGCCGCGAGCTGATGCGGTTGAGACGC
This sequence comes from Camptogramma bilineatum, assembly GCA_958496255.1. Classification (NCBI taxonomy): domain Eukaryota; kingdom Metazoa; phylum Arthropoda; class Insecta; order Lepidoptera; family Geometridae; genus Camptogramma; species Camptogramma bilineatum. The sequence continues at coordinate 6,390,843 of OY292460.1, forward strand.
CTGCAGCTACGGCGAGACGACGCGAGCAGCTGCACAGCGCTTGGTGCTCTGGCGTGGCGAGCGGTGTCTGCAGACGTGTGCAGCGCTCTTCAGCACAAGAGCTGAGGGTCTGTGATTGACCATCGGTCCCGCTTTGCGGCCGGCAGACCTGTGAGCAGTGTTTAACACTCGACAGGTAGACGATCTCATCGTCGGCAGCAGGGATGGACACGAAGTGTGTCACCCTGGGGTCTGGATTGACCATCGGTCCCGCTTTGCGGCCGGCAGACCTGTGAGCAGTGTTAAACACTCGACAGGTAGACGATCTTATCGTCGCGGGGATGGGCTCGTGCCCACCCTGAAGTCCAAGTGGTTGGACTTGCTTGTCCCTAAGCAGGTTTCCACAACGAGAGGCGAAGCTGAGCGGTCGGAGAACGACCGAGATGCTGATGCCGATGCCGACACAGATGCTGTGTGAAGACATTATGGAAAGGAGTAACAGGGCCCTATTTTCATTATTTTGATACGGCTCTGAGATGAAGTATGTATGAGCGTGTTTTAAGGCGATACACGTGTGTGACGTATGAATTAACTGAAAGCGTTATAGTGAAAGGAGAATGTTCAGTTTTTAGACTCCAGATGTCTGTCCTAACACATTGTTTTCCTGCAGGTGATGAGCCTGATGAGACTAACAAAAAGTCTATCAGCCTCCGCATAACAGGGACCAGGCGTTCAGCGCTCCATGTCCTGGTTCGAGGCGGGTCCGTCATCGGTAGCCGTCACCGTCGGCGGCACCACACCGAGTTCCCGGGTTGAGGACAACCCTCTGTCAGGAGAGGCCGTGTTAGCTGTATCCACAGGCGATGACGAAAAAGCAGACGGCGTTGGTATAAATACGGGTGCAGGTCGGGAACGGCCGCACTTGCTCGTTGGCGTTCGACGTGTTAACATCAGAGGAAACTTGGTTTCGTAGTTTGTATGGTCGCGTGAGCCATTTTTCTTGTGATTTGTGCGTATTTTGTGAAGTGTCAAATTGGATATTAGTTTGTTCTATTTTGGGTTGTTTTTGTAAAAGTAATTTTGTGATTTTGATTAAAGTTAGATTTCTCGATTATATTTTTTTATCTTTAAATCACTCCTGTTCCTAAGAATATTATTATTAAGGTGTCCTCTTAATGCAGGACACAGGCCTTTCTTACTCTCTTTTACGTTCTTAATCCAATGTTCCTTCAGTTATGTAATGCAAAAGAATATAAGTACCTACTGTAATTCATTTTGAGCCTCCAGTGAAATGCTCCAACTGAGATGTCTGTATGTCTGTAGGCAATTAAATTGGAATTGGTACAAGTGCCTTGCGAATTATAACGAGAAACACAGTGAGGGAGGAACCAGCTTAACCAATCCAGCAGGTAAATATGTCCTACATCCGTACCCATATTATAAATGTGAAAGTGTGTTTATTTGTCCTGCTTTCACGTCAAAACAGAGCGACGGATTGACGTGATTTTTTGTGTGGAGATAGAGAGCTGGAGGGCAACATAGGCTACTTTTTATCCGGGTAACACGCGAGCGAAGCCGCGGGCAGCATCTAGTAATGTTATAAATATGTGAAAGTTTGTTAATGAATCACGCAAAAACGGTTAAAATAGACGGATTTCAATGAAAAAGAATAGATGTAGAAAACTAATTTTCATTAACATCATTTGGAGACGTTTAGAATTTGACCACACTGTCTTTATCAATCATAGAGATAAATTGGGAGTTCAAAATTGTTGTACTGTTTCTTCTAAGCTGTATTCACACTGAAGAGAATATCATTCATAGTCTGTTCGAAATTAATGATGTAATGCGGTCTCGTTCGAAAACAGACGCGAGTGTTGCGGTCCTGTACTATGAGTGATGATTTATGTATTCCGATTCATGTTTGTTCAATTTCAAAACTAAATACTTGGAATTAGAACTGAGATTGCTCTGAGAGTGAGTGACTCATAGATGGCTCATTAATTGCGCAATTAGACCTGAACTATCTCACGATGCTCTATATAGATGTATAGCCAATATATAACAAACTCGAGTTACATCTCGCATTTTAGCTTTCATAGTAAAAAGTAGCCAATGCAATTTCAACAAACACAATGTAAATCCAAATAATTCAAACTTGTTCGCCTATTGGGACGTGAATGAGATAAACAAACAAAATGTTTAAAACATTAACAAACACACCTCATTCTATTAATTTAATCAACCGGTAACAACCACTCAGTAAAAGCCTGTTTACTATAAAACAAGCAGGTTTTATTAATTCAGCAAAACGATGAAATGATATACATTTTCGGGTATGTTGTTATATAAACTGCATCTATAATAATAACCTTTGCAAGACATAATGAAACTAGGAGGAAACTGACTTGACGTCCTTTCAATATTTTTATTGTTCAAAAATCCACGAAGTTATTACACGGTTCAGTGGTTAAGAGCTAACAAGCTCAGCTCTTGAGAGCATGTTCAACATAGCCTTTGCAAGGTTACATCCACCTACCGTTTTATTATAAACTGGTAGACTAGTTTCTTGTTTGAGATCAAAGAGGTAGGTAAGTTGGGCTTGCAAGGTATTTAGACTGTAGTAGAAACATACTCAAACTTTAAATAAAATACTTACTTTAAACTTACATAACTTTAAACTTAAATAACTTTAAATAAACTCACAACTTTTGACAGTTCTATACGAAAAAATATAAAGATTTTAAGGTTCACCTTGTTTTAAGTTGTTAATTTGAAAGAATCTGAGCATGATCCAAAATGGTCTGTTAATTTTATTGTCACTCAAAACTAAGTAGGTATCTAGTACTTGTAAAAACATTCACTAATTGGCAAAACAATCATCATTAAATAATCCTACTAATATTATAAAGGCGAAAGTCCGTGTGTGTGTGTGTGTGTGTGTGTGTGTGTGTGAATGTTTGTTACCACGTATCTCCATAACTACTCAACCGATTTGGCTGAAATTTGAAACATAGATAGATAATGACTGGGAATAGGATATAGGCTACTTTTTATCCCGATAAAATGCATGGTTCCCGTGGGATAAACAAAATAGTAGTCCACGCGGGCGAAGCCGCGGGCGTCAGCTAGTTTCGCGATAAGGTCATTATTACGTTTTTCAAATATATCTATATCTAACACGTATCTAAAGTAAGTTGATTTTTTTCATTATATAGTATAAGTACACTAATAGTTAAATATATTAATCTAATAATTAATAATAAAAACAAATTCAATTTAAATGTGCACAATAGGGAACTCCCACAATTTTTTTTTATGATTTTATACGATAGGTTATATCGTCAAATAACCGTAATAAAAATTCCAGCGCCGAAATACTAAAATTTTATAACAAAAATAATTTTTGAAATTTACCAACATTTTCACGCATCTGAAACACGATTATTATTGTTGTCACAGATTACTGTTTTAGTAACAATTTGTGAACTTTGACGTATGACGTCAAATTGATACTAAGTACAACAGTAATCTGTGACAACAATAAGTTCGAGTATAGGAATGGGTCTTTAGTCGTTTCACACCGCAAGCGGTTCGGACCGCGGTGTGAATAGCCCCAGAGCTGTTTTTGAATGGGTTCTTTCGCACCGCGGTGCGAATCGCCCCAGAACTTTTTGTGATGGGTCGATTCGGACCGCTGCTGAGGGGGAACAAAACAGTTATCTTTTTAGATAGGTGAATTCGGACAAAGATACATAGTTTTACACACATTTCTTAAAGTACAACCAGGCATGAAATAATAGGACAAAAAAATCTACACTAATATAATATATAAAAGCCTATGCCGAAATTGGTGCCTTTTTTGTTTCGCGCGGCCATCAACCAAACATTAAAATATAAACTCTTAGGAGTATAACAAACAATATTTGTGAGAACAGTATACAGCTTCACTCAGCCAGGACCGAGTTATACAGGGTGAGTTTTTCAAGAGTGCCTCTAGGGCCAAATCTGAAACTATTAGCAATAGCGAAAAACACTCAAAGGAGTCTCTTCAGCGATTTTGATCAAAAGTAAAACTGCATCATTACATTTTAAAAATAATCATTTTCCTGGCCAGGAGTCGAACCTGTTGGTTACAAAAAAAAAACTTTTTGTATTGTTATACCATCCGATAGTGTAGATAATAAGGATCAATTTCTGAGGAGAAACTACATGCGTCAAACTAACGGAAAGTGTTGATTTTTAATAAACTGATTTAAACTCTTAATATTTCGTAGATTACCCATAACTTTTTTTTTATTAGTTTGCCGTATATAGCTTTTCTCAGAAATTGATCCTTATCATCTACACTATCGGATGGTATAATAATACAAAAAGTTTTTTTTTAACCAACAGGTTCGATTCCTGGCCAGGAAAATGATTATTTTTAAAATGTAATGATGCAGTTTTACTTCTAATCAAAATCGCTTATGACACTCCTTTGAGTGTTTTTCGCTATTGCTAATAGTTTCAGATTTGGCCATAGAGGTACTCTTTAAAAACTCACCCTGTATAACTCGGTCCTGGCTGAGTGAAGCTGTATACTGTGCTCACAATATTATTTGATATACTCCTAAGAGTTTATATTTTAATGTTTGGTTGATGGCCGCGCGAAATAAAAAAGGCACCAAACGCCCATACAAAATCGGCATGGCCCTTTCTGGGCGACCGAGCTCTGCTCGTTGGCAACCAACGAACGCCATCTAGTGGTTCAATTACGAACCACATTGCACTTTTTGCGTGAAAATGCATAGAAAATGGCTTTTCCCAGATATGAGACCTAGCTAGATCGATTTTTCACTCCCATAAACACCCGTCCTGCAAATTTCATCGAAATCTCTAGAGCTGTTTTCGAGACAATTAGACAATTAGACAATTATTTATGACTTATGACTAACATTACAGATAATTAAATCTAAGGCGTTAATCTAGTGAGATCAAAAACTAAAACTAAAACTCAGGACAAACAAACATCAATCAAACAAACAAATATTGCTCGTTTAATGGAATAGGATTAGAGAGATACCTAAGTTTTGTTTATACACTTATAGATATAGTAAATAGACACTTATAGATAATTTTGAACACAGCAATGCCTTTGGTCCATTTTCATAAATATTTGTCCTATCTAGCTACGAAAGAAGATTTTTTCTTCACTGATTAAATTTAATCCATGTAGGTAGGTACACAACTGTGTTTCATAACCAGCTACGAAAGCGGATTTTTTTTTTTCTTATTTTAGTAACCACGAAATAGACTGTTTTTTTTTTTACTTTTTGGTAACTAGGTAGCTACGAAAATGAACGCTTTTTTTCTTCTTTTCATAACCGTTATCTAGCTTCTTTCGTATGAGCAAGTACTCAACTCTGGTGACGGATTTTTTAGGCCGCCTAAAGGCCTCCGTCATCTTGCCCCCACAGGGGGGCCAACTTGCCCCCCCGAGGGGCAAATTGGCTAAACTTCTAAAATAGGTTTCTTTGACCCTACTGAACCAAAATAATATGCAAAAACATTCCAAAAAAGTCACTCTGGGAATTTATCTAAAAAATATGGGCTTTTGGTACACTGTGCTGTGGTCCGAATCGACCCATTTGAAAAGATACTTTAGGCGATTCGCACCGCTGTCACCACCCTGGTGCGAAAGAACCCATTCAAAAATAGCTCTGGGGCGATTCACACCGCGGTCCGAATCGTTCGTGGTGCGAAACGCCTAAAGACCCATAGGAATTGTGAAAATTAAAAAAAAAACTTATCTATGGATCGTCATTTCTGACTCGTCCTTGACTTTTCTTATGAACTCGTGACGTCACATCCTTTCACATCCTTTTCAAGTATTTTGAAATTCCTACTATTTTTTGCAATTTTTAAAATTTATTTTCTAATCGAAAATGGTTTAATATTAAAAAATAATTACACACACATACCTCTAAAGCAACAATGTTCATAATAAAATACATTTAACCCGCTTTTGAATCAGACGCATATTGCCTATTCAAGTAAAATTCTTCATTTTAATCTCCCTTGTAATGCTGCCGATCGTTTTTTGCAACCAACGAAAATAATTCCTCGAAAAAACAGATGCGACAGGAAAAAATATTGGCTGAACGCGGTGAGGTTTTATTTTTTGGCTCGATTTTGCAAGCTATGATAGTAGTGATGCGTCTGGCACATGTCAAAAAAAGTTTCCCATCGTATGGGTGAACTCGTCAAGGTTTTTTTCGAGAATATATTGTTTTTGCGCAAAGTTTTGCGAGGTTTGTAAGTTACAAGAGATTAGGGAAGCGCTGGATGAAAATATGGAAGACTGATTTATCTTTATTATTTGGATCAAAGTAAAAACAAAGTGCAATAACAAAACAAAAATTTACCCACTAAAAATACTTTATTGCACCCTATAATAAAAAAAAACTAAAATCTAAACTATGACATACAATCGGTGGTCTTATTGCTAAATAGCGATCTCTACCAGCCAACCTGTGAATGGAAAATGATCAACCTAAAAAATAGCCTTGATTTCAATGGTTGTTAGAAAAATTCAAAAACAACATAAATATAATTGAGTTATTGTCTATAAAACACTAATAGTTGCTTTCTTTAATTTATAGGTACTAATTACATATTTTACAGTTCAAAATTTTGTTAGTGGATTTAAAATAAACATTATGTAGATCAAAGTTTGTGGATTCAAATCTCTCTTAGATCTCTTAGATCAAATCTCTTCAGATTCAAAAATTTCATAACAGTACCTATACCAGATTTTAATATTGATCTACTAGCAATTTACAACCAAACTCATAGACTCAAGAGTAGCCAAGTTACTTTGCTTGTTTCACAAAATAAATAAACCCTTTTCACAAAGGTCAAACAAAAAACCCATGTAAATGTCCACGCGACAGTATTGATTTGGACCCGATAGCACGGAATTTTTCATCGAACATTTAATTTGCTCTGCCCCTTTCGCGTCCGTCAACAAAAACTCGATGTAGGTATGTTTGTCCGAGTTATATTGTTATTCTTATATAGAGACAGAATGTATTCAAACAACGGAAACGACCCAGTCCCTTTAATTTCCGGCTGCACTTGTGTCTTGTTTATTTTCATCTTTGCCATCAATTTTGTCGTCCACGAGCTGACAGACATAATGGTTTATGGTACAGATTTCTGCTTGTGATTTTTTCGGTCCGTTTTTATGTTTTCAAACGAAAAAGACAAACATAGGTATTTTATTTCGTTCTTGTTTTTTTTTTTCATAAAAGTTACCTATCGCTGCTTTTAAACGACAGACATTTGGAATGCTCGACAAAATGGTTATGACCCAGACGTGACCCAGACCTAAAATTAGTTGATAGACCAATTAGTAACTCAATTAAAAAGAATACAATCGATCAAGTACTTAAAAACTCCTATTATATAACAAGCTACCAAGTTACAAACAAGGAGTAATTAAACTTTGAGACACCTGAAACTCTTACTCACTAATCCTGGAACGATAGTTCAACTTTTGGAGCTAAAATGGTGCCTAGATGTTTTTTTCTTCTAATTCCTGCAACAGATATTCATTCAACAACATCTTTGTAATTTTAAAGAAGTATGGCGAAAGTCGACCCAATATTTTATAGAATCGTGCATGGTGAAGAACATAAAATATAAATATTATTTTATTGTCAGACTTTCATCCTAAAAACTAGTGATTTTTTAAAGCTGGGTATAAAAAATTAAATGATTTTCAAAAATGTGTGTAAGATTGACAACAAAACCTTTTCAAGGATGCGAAAACTAAATGAAACTTATCTGTTATGAGAAAATGTCAGACTGACATTATCTAAGCTAGTAGCATTGAGTTCAGTTTTTCACTTCGATTTCGTTCGTGTTTGTTTGTGCAGAGATTTCGTGGTGTTTATTTAATTTAATTTGTGTTTAATCCCAACTTTTAGAGGGTAACTTTTAGTATTATTTTGTTTGCGGTGGTAGGTTGTACAAATCTTGGTTTATTTCGTTCATGAACGAGGCAGATTATAGTTGGGTCGTAGCTTCAAAGAACTTCGCCGGCATTCTTTAGAATGTTCAACCAATAATCTGACTCATAAAATAATTGCATAGCGGCCTTTCACCACAGGTTATCTAAACTAATTTGAATCTCTGTAAAATTATGACTTAATATCTTTTGCCATGTTTTTAATGTAATAACGAGTAAACACTGTTTTTTATTTTATTTATTTTGTTGTTCTATTGCAGCATTCACCGGAGTACAGTATAATGTCAGCATTGCAGTGTTGAAAGCACACTGCGTATCTTTGTCAATATTGTGTGACCGCGGTGAGCTTGCCGCAGGCATATTGATATATGACTCCACCCGGACATGCCAAAAATTCACCATTGCCCTAACAACGAGAATAACACAACAGATTCTCTGTAAAAGTCGATTTGACAGATGTCAATGAACAAACTGCGTCAATACTCGTACTCGGAAAATGACGTTTCTTCGCTGAAGAAAAACTTTCCGAACAAAATCATCGAATCGGATGCATTTTCAGAAGTTTAAATCGTGCTGCTGGTTCCTTTCTGCCTCATGACCTGCCTTCCAAACAGTTCACAGAAACGCCCTCTAGATGGCAGAGAGAAATCAAGGCGCATGCAATGCAGTCACTAATTAGTTCAAAATCTCGGAATACTGATTGGTACAGGCGCTAACAAAGGCTCTGGAGCACTCGAATTGGGACTCATTAGTGTCCCTTTGAAACGACTTGTTTGACATCTGCGTAGAATTCACTCTCATTTGGCACTCACAAAGGATGAGACTCTTAAGACCCTCCGAAGAAATTGAAAGTTCCATTTAGACGTAAAATAAGAAATGTTTTTTACCTTCAAATGAAAATTTGCGACGATAAAATTGCCACTTATTAAGTTTCATTCACCGAAATTAAAATGGCACAGTGGTTTCAGAAAACCAAAGCAAATTAATTTGAACCATTTAAATTAATTCACCTAATTTAACGAATACTCATTTTGCACTGCTCTGCTCATTATAATAATGTTGAGTGGCATATATAGTATTAATATCATCCGAGCTTAGTGAAACTAGTGGGATCGTAATTCAGTTATTTTGCACATTAAGCTACACCACAGAACACAAGGCGCACTCCACACTTTAGGTACAAAACTACAAGTACATCGGAGTGCCTTTTCAATACAATCCAGATAAAAGACAGAGACAATTTATGTGTTAAAAAGGTGTGGCAATATTAGAATACATCGCAGTAGCTAGGAAGCGTTTGTGCAAGCTGAATTGAACGTTGTTACTTTACTGAATACGATACACAGTCCTGCAAATTGCAAAAAACGCAAGAAAATTTGAATTTCGCGGGCTACCGTGGCCTGTCTCGGACATCTTAAAAAAAACACCTAAAGAGCTGTAAGTTGTCGACCGTGCTTTGGTATACATTCGTTAAGCTGTAAGTACTTTAAAGTTTAGTTAAATGTTTAAAAAAGACGTTTATGAATAAATCAATAGAGTCATCATCATCATCATCTTCATCAGCCTATAGCAATCCACTGCTGGACATAGGCCTCCCCTAATGAGCGCCATCGCGCCCTGTCTTTAGCTTGACGCATCCAACTTGTGCCGGCAGCCTTTCGCAGATCGTCACTCCACCTGGCAGGAGGGCGTCCTACACTACGTTTGCCGAGGCGTGGTCTCCACTCGAGAACTCGATTCAATTGAGTACAAAAAGGAAACGTTGACTACCGCAAAAGTTAAAAACTACCCAAAAGTACGCCATAAAAATAAAATTTTAATAACTTTCAAATGTCACTCATTTTGTAAATTTTAATTTGGATATGTCAATGTGAACGAAATGAGAATATTCACGTTTTACGAAGTTTTAATTATTCAGTAAACGTACATTTTATATTTTCGGTAAGCAATTTATAATACCTACTGGTGTGCCCGGGTTATTGTTAAGTGGCGTTTCTAGCAACTAATATAAATTTTTATACTTGAGAAAATATCGCTGAGATCCGCAGTCTAACCGCACGTATCAATCTTTCTTGTGGTTATCCCAGCGAATAATGAAACAAAACCATAACATAATAGCGGCCTTTACACGTAAAGTTTAACCGCGGGAAATAGCTCGCGCCATTCCATCCTTTGCTCCAAAACCTTACGTAAGATGCGCGAGGCCTGACAGTTCGATCTGGCATGTCGACATACAGTTTTTTGAGAGTTTTTTGCACGCATCACCGTTCATAATCGTACCACGCGCCAGTCTAAACTGTGACAGGAAATCTGCGATTTAAACGGCACAGATTTATCCGCGGTTCTGAACGCAGTCCAGATGCACGGTTAAAACTCCACCGTGTAAAGGCCGCTATTAGGTACCTATACCTAGTTGAAAGAGCTCTTTTTCTACACCATGCAGGTATGCATTCAGTGCCAGGTTATACTATGTTGCAAGTAAATGTACCCCTACCCAGTGCCGCAGGAAACGACCGTCGCAATGCAGATCCAAAAACAGTAGAATCTCCACTAAAATCGGGTCTATTCGTTGACCAAGCCGTATTACTAGTCCAGCCGTGTAACACACCTGATCCCACTGATACTAATTGGATTTCTGTCACTATTACGAAGCAAGATTACCAAACCGCCCCTGATTGACACCGGGACCTAATCCTGTACGTACTAATGCTGTCCTGAGACATACAGCATTGAAATAATAGTTTTACACTAGCTTTTGCCTTTCCCGGTTGCCCTAAGTGTAAGCGGTTACAGAAAGTGACTGGCAGGAGCTAGATGAGGGAAGCCGAGGATTGTGTTCAAGTAAGTACTCGTACAATTTGAGAGACCTATATCCAGCAGAGGGTTTCTACAGACTGATGCTGATGATGATAAGATTTTGTCCTCGATCACATAATTTCTTGGAAAAAGGGAAAGCTTGCTAAATATTGTATCTGGATAGGCCAACTATTTACTTGAAACATTCAAATGATCCTTATTGACTGAAAATTTGAAACAATGCCGACGTCTCAAAAACGTAGTCTCAAAAACGTATGGATTCTAAATGATTGAGCGAGTTTTTTCCTTTTTCTATTTAGTTTACGATAGACCTTGGATGAAACGTCAGTGTTTATACGTCAACACAGTTTAGTACTTTTAAAATTAGTTATGTATCTTAATTCTATACTTAGGTACTAATATTATAAAGAGGTAAAGATTGTTTGTATGTAGGAGGTAGTCTTCGAAATTACTCATCCGATTTAAAAAAATCTTTCAGCAGTATTTAGAATGAACTTTCAGGATGAACATAGGCTATATGTTGTGTAGGCAATGCTGCGGAAGCTAGTAATTAATAACATTAGATGACGCAGCTTTTTTTCCCGCGGTTACGTTTGCGCCATTGATTTGGCCCATTGATGGTGGAAACGTAACTGGTTAGTTATGTTTTTTTATACAAATCGTAGTTCTGTAAAATGTAAGTTTTTTTTTTTACTTTTAGTTGGCGTACAACTAAAAGTAAAATGTTCAGTTTAGCCTGGCTGTGTGTCCCCGTCTGCTCTGATCACGTAAACAACTGGAGTTTGTGCTGGTCGTTAGCAGGTAGTCTTGCCTAATTGCTGATTGCACATGCCCTAATGATGCCCGTAATAAACTCCAGCTCTTTTAAGTATAAATTAGTAGCAAAATGTTGGAAATTTAATGTGTAAACCTGGGATTTTTTATTAAAAAAATGTTTTAGTAAATTATTTGTAGTTTGTCATGAGACAAAATACGACTAAAATAACTACTGACTAGGTCAGTAGTCAGTAGTTATAAAGCGAATTAGTAGTAGGTTATATTGGGATGAAATAGACGTGCAATGCACAAACTGGTGAACAGAAGTTGAAAAAACTAATCAATCAATCAATTAATCAATCATTGTGTGAATATTGCAAAGAAATATTGATCAATATTGCACAGCAATATTGATTTATTATTTATTATGCGAATCAAGGGTAAAAAACAGATGACAGGTAGGAAATATGTACTGTATAGCCTTGAATCTGCTTCTCAGCAAGCATAAATGGAAATTAAAAAGGAACCCTTCATGCATTCGTAAAGTTCGTAAAGTTATGTACCCAAATTATTATGATAAATTAGTCTAATCTACCCCTTTTTCATCTCTTCGTCTTCAAAGAGTTTTTAACAACATTTTCATAAATTATTAACGAAAAGATAAATTTATAATCTGTGAAAGTTACCCTTATAAATCACAATTAAAAATAAAAATGTTACAGTCCCTTACTTTTTCATAAGTCGTAAACCGCTGGCAGTAACAAAAATTATTATATTTTCAGCCAAAAGTTTTGATTATTTGCTATAAAAATATTAATAAAATATAGATATATTCTCTTCCTGGGACTTTGACAAAAACAATTTTTACTCAAAATTAGTTTTTAATCAATGGGATAACCAAGGACCAAAATAATTATCTGACAATATAAATGTCCCACAATTTTCTATCATAAATCTATGTACATTCTTTCGCCATCTCTATCTGAGTCAAATTAAGTAGATGATTAAAATTAACTTGTTTCCTACAAATTAACACTTGTTTAAATTAAGTTTTACCGTGTAGTCTCATTGGAATGACGTCATAAAGAAAAGCAAAAAGTATGTTTTTCGAACCTCGGGCGTGGTGGGTTAGGCTAGGACGCAAGAAATTCTAGTATAAAACTTATGTCATAACTTGTATAACATATAATAAATGTTATAACATAGTGTATTTTGAAAACGAAGTACTTGAATACATATCGTATCAAGGCTAAAATCGTCTTCCAATTCCGCTGTTACAACAAACATGCTCTTTTCAGCATCCGCAATGGGGAGACTGAGACTGCATCGAGAGTCGACAAAACGCGATGCGTTTGGTGATTCTCTGCGTTCGATCGCAGTATCAAAATCGCGTGTTTTCGATGCTGCATCGATTTCCTGCATTCTTTTGCTACTGCTGCGATCGCCGATCGCCACATTTGGCGTTTTTAAGTGTGCGGTGTGGAATGGTCGCTGCATTTTGCGACTATCGGCGGTTTACCGCCGATCGCCGATGCTAAAAGTAAAATACGATAAAATTCATGGAATAACTATTATTAAACTGTAATTCGTGTGTTCCGGGCAGCACTTAATTTTACGCACCTCAGATAACGTGATTTTATTAGAGCAGTCAAGTTTATGGCCCAAAATGTTATTATTTCAAACAACTATGAACACTATTACAACTTTGGCTATTGCTTGTCGAAATTAATCCGATTGGCCATAGAGTAAAATATACCGTCCTACTCATCATAAATCTTTAATGTTTGACTGTTTATCATTCGAAATGGCTGAATCGTTTTGGTAGAAGCTTTATAATATTTATAGATGACCTTGAAATCGTATTAAATCCTTTTTTAAAAATTCAGTTGGTAACAATTTTGTTTTACATAAATACATAAATGTTAAACAAACTCTCTTTTATTTTGGTGTTTCCACAGTGATACTGAAATCGATATTCAATGAATGATTGAATATGTAAGTTCTCATCCATTTTGATGTTGGCAACCCTGACAATATCATTAGTAAATTAACAATTTAAATTAAGGATATAAATCTTAAGAAATAACAGAAGTTCAACAGTTTTTCAAAGTGTAAAAATGCTCACATGTTTTTCTCCACCATAAAGGTCCTCTCAGATCTCTTGACACTCAAGGTCCTTTGAAAATAGGGGATAGTCAGAGACATGGTCGTTCGGGTAACATTCGTTTTATGCCTACTTACTAAAATAGTTGGTATTCTCTAGTTTTCAAAAGTAACACCCTCTATTATGATGTCGCAGTTTTTCAAATTAAGACAGATTTCACGGGATTGATTCATGAAGGTTTTCAATTATTATTCTACTCGAATTTGAGTGAATATTATTTCAACAAATTAAAACAAAGTTTGATCAAAAGACTGCCCAGAAATAAAAACAATTCCGGCCGAATACGTGTCCTAGTATCTTTATCCAATTATTTTATTTGTAGATAGTAGGGAAGTGTATGTTATCCACTAATAGGATTACACAGACGAAAACAGATGATATTTGGTATTTGGGCATCTGAAAACCTTTGGACCCAGGACATTATCTTATCCCTACAATATACTAAGAAGGGTCTGTCTTGAGCCTAAACATACTGAGCTCTAATGTATACAATTCTGACATTTCTAAAGACAAGGGCTGCCTACCGTCGTAACAAAGGTACAATATTGCCCCTCAGGCCTGTGTAAGCAAATATATCCATATTTTATAGCAAGCCTTAGGCTACCAGCAGGCATCTACCGTGAAATCCCTAATTCAGATTTCAAGGTAAAATTTATCCTTGAACCCTCGTCGCTTTCTTTTGTATTCAACAAGACTAAACTTGTTATTTATTATGGGTTTTGAGGTTTTCTATAATTCAAATGGTTGCTGAATCTGTTACCTACTCATTCATTCAGTCATTCAAATAAAAGAAAATTACTTAACCTTTCAATAAGATCATTGTGCTCGTAGATTACTTTGACATCATTGGCCTTTGGACATCTGTTATAGATGATTTAGGTGGCGTCATGTTACAGAACAGTTATTTGAACATTTTCGTTCGTGGCTAAAGAGGCCTATGCGGGAGTGGCTGCCTGTGGCTTTGACACGTCACTAGTTTATTCTTATAAAATTTTAGAGATTTTGAAACCAATTTAGTGGAACGCAAGCCCTACTTAATGAAATAAAAAAAATGCTTTATTTTGGCACAGTTACATGCGACCTAATCACAGTAAACGGAGGTTTGTATTGGGAAACTCTAAAATTCAAGAATGACCAATCCTTATGTAGTGATTATAATATTCACAACCATAAAAGTCTCAAACGTACTTTTGAACCTATCCACTAGAGCCTTTTTTTACTAAACAAATTAAAGTTCAAGTGTTTTAGAGTAGCGCTCTATAGCTGTGGTTTCACAGTATCGCGTCAGGTGTGCCCTGTTTAATCTCCTAATGGCCCTGCGTCGGGCTTTGCCCCCACAACGTACGACACAGCTTAATCAAATGAGAAGGTTATTGTCACAGAACGGACGTATATATTGCTGTCACAGCAGTATTATACTAGATTTCTAGCCATTTCTAGCCAAGTAAAGGTGAATCCTATAACATTGTTTGTTGACAGTTTTGAAAAATGTGTGTTGATTAAGATTTGTAGAGAGTAAGTGGTGGCGAAGAAGTGCTAGTCCCAATCAATATTGTTACGCTGCTGCGTCAATGCTATACTACTGCTACGCCACTGCTACTTAACATCCAAGCCATTGCTATGTCACTTCTGTGCAACTGCTACGCCATTTACGTGTCTGTGCTAGGCATAGAAACAGCGTAGCAGTGTCGTAGCAGTAGCTACAATACTGCTACGCTGTTCCTACAACAATAAATTTTATGTTGTAACAATTGAGAAATAACAAAACTGCTACATCTCACTTTCTACAGGATAAAATAAATAAAATAATAATACAGAAATATGACTTCTTATATATTTACACTATGGTGCCTCTAGAAAGCAGTAGTTTTCGATACATGTAATTTATTTTACCACCGCACTGTACTTTACGCGATGGATTTTTGAGCGGTTTGGCGATAATGGTACGTTTCGTCGAATAAACGGAGGTTTAACAGTCGAAAGTAGACTGTTATTGCCTTTATTACGGAATAATAATAGTCTGTTAAAGTGACTATGGACATTTCTCTTTATTCTTCTCTATATTCTTTGGACATATCTCCAGAAATGAGCATTCGATGGAGCGGCTTGTTGTACAAGGACAAGTACAAGGTAAACGAAGCCCTGGTCGGTCACCAACTCGCTGGACCGACCTAATCAAGAAAACAACCCAGTCCACTTTAGTACAGTGTGCTCGCTATGCAACTAACCGCCAGAAATGGAGATGTATCGCGAGAAGAGCGGCAGCCCTGGAAAAAGACGACGAAGAGTTGTGCGACATAATTTCAACCACGACCACTCTGCCAAGAGTGCCCGACTAGGAAGAAGAAAGTGATTATGGTTTAAAATTAAGTTGACAGTCCTCTCAGCTTAGTTGGTAGTAGCTCTGCCTTCTGCTGGGCCTTCTGTAGGTAGTGGGTTCGATTCCCACCCAGGACAAACATTTGTGTGATGAACATTGATGTTAGTTCTGTGTCTGGGTGTTTAGATAAATAAGTCTGTATTTAAAACATTATTTTGTGTATTTTTTTTATCTGGGTCCCTTTGTACAAGCTCTGCTTACTTTGGGATTAGATGATGCTGTGTAAAATGTCCAGCATTATTTATTTATTTATACTTTAGTTAAAGATGGTTAAAACAGGACCTTAAATTCTAGTGATGTTTAATCTACTAAAGCACGGTCGGGGCTTGATTTTTTTTTTTTATTTAAGCCCGGTCGGGCTATATACGCGCGACTGTCCAATCAGAAGCAAAGGCACTTTAACAGCCTGAATCTATCGTTATAAATAACCGTGAAATAAAAACTAACTTCCTGGTATTTATGGCGTGACTAAAACAATTACAAAACCTCAAATCAACCCATGTCTTGATTCTAAAGATAGTTGCATTAAGGCCAAGCTCCAAAACGGTTATGATTGTTTGCCTGCAAATTGTAACTAAACGGAATATCTCATCAAGTTACAACTCCAATTATGTGATTTTTTAATATTTTTTCTATTCAGTTCTAAAAGCAGAAACACGATTAATAGAAATTTACATGATATTTTTAATGTTTGAAAATGATACCTTTTCTCAAGATTTTTGCATTTTTCTTGAAAACCAGTTCAGCTACATATACAAAATAAATACTCACAGAAAGGAAATTTAGTCTTTTATTTGCTTCTAAGTTATCGTTTACCTAGACTGCTTATTTTTCTCATAATAAGCAAAATTAGTTTTGAGCTTTACTTCTGAGAACAGAGAGTTAAACAGATCATCCGAAATTCAACCTTATTGAGTCCCGAGTTGCTATATAACTAAGAACAGAATCGAACGGAGCTCATTCCGCTTCTGGGCGGTCACAAGGTCGGATCCACGCGCGTTTTGACATTTTGACATTTGACAAACTATTTGCCCGCCCCGGCTTTGTACAGGTAACAGAAAATGAAACCAAAAAGTCATAAAGTTAGTAAGTATTTAGTTTTTTTTTCGATTAGGAAAAACAATACTAACTTTACGACCTTAGTAATAATGCACAGTCCCTCCCTAAGGGTAATTTTGAATAAAGTAAAAATAAAGTAGGTATTTAATTACTCTGGTGAATCAAACCAGAAAATATTTATTTGAAATAGAACTTTATTGCAACTCCTTTAAAAATTCATAACTTAGTACTTATTATTTTATTTTTATTTAAGAAATTACATTTATTTTTTAGAAACTTGCCTCCTTTTTTCACCTTCTTGTTAGATAGAACAGAAGATCGAAGATCACTAAAGATTACGAGTAGAACAAAAAATCGGCAAAATTAGTTTAGTAGTTACGGAGATACGTAGTAAAACAAACATTCACACAAACTTCTCTCATTTGTTATATAATAGGACTAGTCGAAATCGAATGTCATTCGGAACAAAATGGAGTGGAGTCGCATCCTCAACTATATAATTTGGTTTTTGTTCAAGGACTGTGTTGGCCAAGTGGGATATTACTCCGAATTTCGTTTTTTTAGCTTCACTTGTATTCATCTGTGTCAACAGAATCTTAGAACGTAGTTTTAATCCATTTCAAAACGTCGGATCAAAATGTGCACACTTATCAAGGATCAAAGACATTATTATTTTACCACGTTTTTATTAAGTATACCTATATAGTCACTTTCTTGTTCGTCTGTCTATCTGTCTGTCGTTCCGTGGAAAATCTCGCGCGACTAAAATTTCGAGCACTTTCCGTGTAGCTGGTCGGCTAAAACTGTCAGGGTAGCTCACAACTCGATGACAACGCATTCTAAATAAATAAATAAATAAAGACGTGGTTTTTAGTTTATTTTTTAATCTAAAATTAATTTACATAGTTAATTTTAGTACTGTAATTTTGTACTTTATCGACTCGTTTGTAACTATAGCATGTTTTTTAGTGTTTTAAACTCCGGTTGGTGCATATATCCAGTGCCGAGTGACCCGAGCGCTTATGGGCTTAATCGATGAAGGGGTTGTAAAGATATTAGGTACTCAAGGGGGTAAAAAAATAAAAGTTATACAAATAAATTTAATGGGGTGTCATATGAAAGTTTATGGTTCACAAATTGTAATTTACGCTAAACTTAACGTATTATGACTTCCCTGAGGGTGGGTGGCGAGCAGGATGACACTTTGGTTCTTCTGGTATCGGAGCAGAGTGGTCGCTCCTCGAGAGTAGTAATGTTCTGTGGGTCGCTTTGCCTCTTTCTGTTGAACTCACCGCGTTTCCATTTTGTTTTTTAAATGGTGATAGTAATTCTAATCGGCAAAAATCGAATCAATCCTCTGTTTAAGTCTTGTGAAAGTAATTGTAATTATAAAATAGACATCCTGACTACACGTTACATTGGTTATTTCGTGTCTTTGAACATATCGGACCATCCATACTTCACGCCCAGGGCGTCGATTCCGGTACTGAACTTTTTATCAACCTCAACCAAAACCTCAACTAAAGCGACTGTTTCCATGACTACTAATAACAAACGACTCAGTTGTGGTGAGGTTTTGAACTTTGGCAGTACAAATTTTTGAAAAGCTATTCTACTATTTCACCAAATGGCTGACATTTAAGAGTTCGAACCAAAACCAAAGCGGTTGTCATTTAATAGAATACAGGCCCAGAACCTCTCCCTGACAAGTATATGATCTTCTTATGAAATATTATCTTATTCTATTAAACGAGCAATATTTGTTTGTTTGTTTATGTTGTTTGTGTACTCACGTTCTCGAAAACGGCTCTAACGATTTCGATGAAATTTGCGGTAGGTACAAAGGTTTACGGTTTACGAGAGCGAAGAATCGATCTAGCTAGGTCTCTACCTAGCTAGATCGATCGAGACCTAGCTTTTTTTAAATAGGTACATACTTAACTCATTTTTCTTTTTTTCTCGATTTGCACCCAAGCAGAGCTTGGTCGCCCAGATATTCTATAATAAGTAATAATAATTATGAAGGTAACAACTAGGTATCACTTCCATCGAAAAAAAATAATTGATGAAGTCTCCATGACAATGTTCGCTACTTCAACAAGATGTAAAAATTATAATTATTCTAAGATAGTTTCAAAAGTTTTAACATGTCAAAATATCGTGAATAGATAGAGGGTAGAGGGGCGTTTGGGGGGAGTCAACGATGACATTTCTTTTGAAAGCTTGCTCTTAATGATGTATTTCTAACTAAAAATGGTGACGTGTAAAAAGAAACCTCTTAAGTGGACTTTACAGCATTTTGTTGCAATCTCTTTTCATTACAATAATTATTAACAGGGAAAAATCATTTTCTGTCCTACCTTAATGACAGTTGAATAAAAACATGAATATGAAAGTTAATTTTCATGTTGATTAAGTAAAATGAAGTTTATTATTCATGTTTATTAAACATGAAACATGAATAATAAACTTTAATATACAGTTTGCCGTGATCATGGCGCATGCAACTGTACCGAAATATCAGGAAACTTCAAAATCCGCAAATAATGGTATATATCCCGTTTTTTAGCCATGAAATGCTCATAACTATGAAAGTATTCAAAGTTTTATGAATAATAAAAACTATACGTTCGATATATAATTTTATGTATAATGTATAATCTAGAATTGTCTACTTCAATGATATACCGATTCCAACATTTTGAGCTTGTAGTTTACTGTCAAATAAATATTTACCTCTCTCAACCAATAGCAAAACGGTGATACACAAAACATTCTTTCTGAAGCTACACAAAAAAAAAATAAAAGGAAATCTGTATCAATCTCTCAAATGGACTGAATATGGTTCGAACTCACCGATCAAAGGGTTCCTTTGAAGATACAGACGTGGGCTGGAAGGGATTGAACCGATGCTTTCTTTGTTTATGTCAACCCGGTTGTCTACTATTACTTCGATATAGATATAGCCATGAGGCCTAACTTATAAACGCCTCTCAACTTGAACACTTTAGGCGGCCTAAAAACTCCGTCACCAGAGTTGGCCACTAGATCATACGAAAGAAGAAGACCAACTTTAAAAAAAAAACAGGATACTTACCGTAAAGAGTGTGTCTTTTGTTAGCGTCTCAAAATATTATCCTTATAACTTCAACTACTGGTAAAGTCAACAGTTTTTACAAAGTAAAACAATTAGATCGTCGTTCTCCCAAAGATTGTGAAATATGTAACGAGTCTTAAAATAAAAAATCGTAATCCAAGTTTTTACACAGATACAAAATAAACTATCCAATTCTATTAAACGAGTAATATTTGTTTGTTTGTTTGTACTCACGTTCTCGAAAACGGCTCTAACAATTTCGATGAAATTTGCAGTAGTTATGGGTGTTTACGGGGG
This sequence comes from Camptogramma bilineatum, assembly GCA_958496255.1. Lineage (NCBI taxonomy): Eukaryota > Metazoa > Arthropoda > Insecta > Lepidoptera > Geometridae > Camptogramma > Camptogramma bilineatum. The sequence continues at coordinate 6,411,406 of OY292460.1, forward strand.
CTAGCTAGGTATCATATCTGAGAAAATTCATTTTCTCGGTATTTTCACGCAAAAGGATTTACTAATGCAATCTGGTTCGTAATTTCATGTAATTCATTGATACTAAGTGACTGAGTGGTTGGGTGTCCACCTTCCAACCGAAGGCCGCGAGTTCGAATCTCAGCCATTGGAAGCTTGTTTTTTGTTCTTTTTAATTTTTCTTTATTTGCACCCGAGCAGAGCTCGGTCGCCCAGATATTTTATAATAATATGTCAACCTATTGGTTGGATTGTTGTGTGACGTAGTAAAATACTATCAAAATTACAAAATATTTCCGCGAAATATAGGCAAGGTAAATGACGCGTTCGGCACCACCGTATTTACGCGTCGATTTAACTAACAATCCAATTAGCCCCTGGACAGACACAGAATACTAATTGCTAGTAACGCGAGGCCAACGGAATGGAGCGGTCACTGCAAAAACAAACCGTAGCATTTTGTTTGAATCTAAAACAAGCGAGGAGCAAAACGATATAATTAAAAACTTACTAGAAAATATTTTGTACAATCAAAACATAATTTTACTTCATATTTGAAACATTTAGTTTTACTCTAAAAAACGGTAAAAAAATAATATTTGAAACAAAACAACTTTCTCCAGGCTCCACCAACGTTACTAAAACCACTACCTACACATTTTTTACTAAAGATCTTTACGTAGTTTTATCGGTTGTTAATTGAACGGCATGCGAATGCTTTTGTTGACTCAAAACGGACGCAAGTACCTACTATTTTCTTTATGTTTGTTTTCTCTGCAATTAGTTTTTAAAACACGTTTCAATAAATTTCCTAAATTGTCAACAACCTTGAATTTTTATAAGTTTTTAAATCGTTACAAACGGATTTACCACCATTTTAATTCCCTCAGAAATTGAAAAAATATAATTGAAAATGTTGTTTGTGATGTGATGCCAAAATGGTGTCGTCGTAAATAAATCTATACGATTTGAGAATTAATTTCCTCACATAAAATGGTTGGAAGAACTCCCAAGTGGTTAAAGCACTTAGCAAGAGTGCAATGTTTCGTATTACCGCGAAGGACTTGGCAATGCATTACCATATTTTACTGGCATGAGTTAGGCAGGAATATTTTGCAGTTTTCTAGTACACTTCGGAATTCTAACCCCCAGGCCCTTATAGCCACAATACATTTTAATTAAAGTTTTATATGTGTGCTTAAAATTTATAATCGGTACTCTATTGTTTGAGTAATTTATGCAGGATGATTTTTTGAGACGGGACAGTAAGGGCAGCTACCTTAACCGTTGTAGCTACAGGAAAACGTTCTTAGGAGACTATCCTTAACTTTTGAAGATATTTTAACTTGCATTCACAGATTTTGAAAAAAATGTAGTCAGCGAGAAAACGGGAACACAAAAACTTTTTTGATGCCCATCGATCCTGTTTCATCTAAGGATTAAAAGGCTCTATCGGACCAACTGAGGTCAGAGTACTAAAAAAGTCAGAAAACACAAGACAAGAAACAGACACAAGATAGAGCATTTTAATCCTTTTATGAAACAGGATCGATTGTCACAAAAGTTTTTGTGGTTCGTATTGGTACTTCCTGAAAGTTTTCTAAACAAAATATTGATTGTACTCATTTTGAACATTAAAGAATCAGGTCTTGATTCAAGCTAATCCGTTATCCAGCCATCCATTGGTTTTGTCCTGATTCGGCTATTCCAGCGCTGGCCGCATTAGCTGAAATCCCTTCGGCCCGAGAACAGAGCAAAGAGAAAAAGTCGCTGGAAAAGTCATTAGCGCTGCAGCTGCTAAATGGTAAAACTGATAATTTATTACCAACTGGGCTAATCGAAGATTTGTAACTGCTTTCTATATTTTAACGTCTAGAAAGTAAAATAACATAAAAACTCACTTTTTTTTATACCTGAGATCTCTCTCTCTGTGGTCGGCTCTTCATGCCTGAAGATCGTGATCACTGGTCGTCTTCATGATAAAGTGGACAGCTTGCCTCCAACGAGTTCTATTAGTAGCTAGGTGGACCACATCATAGAACTTGGCTTTCTTCTCTTGGAGCTGGTCCGTCCATCGAGTTGGGGTCCTGAGATAGGTATGATAGTTTTGAAAACTCACCCTCCTAAGAGGGTTAAGAGGAGACACAAATGAATGAATTCCGTTGGCCTTATGTTAGTGCCAAGTGACAATACATAAAATTAGTAACATATTCTGACATTATTGGGCACATATCAATGTTCGTCGCGGGTAGGTACTGAACGTGCTAATGTTAAAGTATTTTTTTACACACTGAGTTTTTATAAGTATCTAAAAAAGAAATGAATATAAAAAAAAACATCGAATTATTTATTGATTTATGTATTTATATCAACGAGGAGAGATTTTAAACATTGATACTACGAGTATTTTGGTGGATTAAAAAAACTAAATCAATAAAATAAAAAATATACTTTCCTATCTGATTATGAAACACAGTTACGAACATGGAATAAATATTCCTTTTTAATAACTAGATACGAACCAGTGAAAAAAAATCTTCTTTCGTTGTGAAAAACAGTTTCGAAAATGGACCAAAGGGAAATTATTCGTATTGTAATAAGTTATTGATATCCCAGACTTTACCAAGAGATAAGATTAGAAAGTCAATAAAGTTATTTGAATTTTGTTAGTAGGTAACGGAAAATATTACAAGTTTTATAAATTATAGATGGAAATGAAACCTCGTTTCCGAGATATATTAATTAGTGGTGTGCAGTGGAGCATAAACTTTAATTTGCATTCGTATTCCGATTTGTAGCGAATGGGTGAAAAATTATTCACTTTATTTCAATTAATTTCGCATTTTTTCCTGTACACAAAAACGGCGGCCGTATTATTTTACTCATTCAATTTTGTATTCTAATGAGATGACGGAGCGCTCTGGTCTCATACATGAGAACTTGATCTACTTTAGTTCTAATTGTAGTACAATGTTCACAGGCAAATAATAACTAGTATATAATATGCATATTGGCCCCAAGATTATGTACTTTCCATCAAATCTCTTTCAATGTAAATAGTGTGGATGCTTTTGTCGCTCGAGACGGCATCTATTCTCACTTAATACGAGCACAATGCACTGTTCCCGCACGATTTAAACAGACATACTGTCGGACGCGACTTTGTAATATAGGGGGCTTGCAAAATGTATGGAAATGCGGCAGTACGTTTGTCACTTACGAAACGAAACGAAACGAAACATTATCAATACTGTATCCTCAAGGTGGTAGACATTTCCTCAGATCTTTTTTGAACATTTCTAAAAGAGTAGTCAGGGGTGTGTGTGTGTCTACGCTCAAAGGAAACAAATGTTTTTTACAATTTAGGTTCTTTTAATACTTTCGCAAAATACAATTTATATTAATAAAAATGCGTAATTAATCGTAAAGGCGCGCGCGTGTGATCGGGTGGTCGGGCTGGTGGCTAGTGACGCGTCGCCGCTCGCGATGCAGTGGCAGGGTCCCGTCCCCCCGCGTCCGCCCGCTCCCCGCCAGGCTCCATTGGAATGTGGGGGCCGATAGGCGCACGCGGCTGAGGCGTGAACATCTTCGGGGGCCTTGAAAGACTCAACTTTCAAGATTCTTATTCTCCTTCTCTTCTGTGATGATGTCGTGCTCAAGTGGAAGTAGGCAGACCTTGTTTACGGCTCGTCGCTCGATTCCTCGGAACGTTAAGAAGTCCGCCACCCTGCAGACATTGTCTGAGCCCATATAAAGACGCTGGACTCGTCCGATTCTCCATTTGAGGGGAGGGAGACCATCTTCCTTGAAGACGACTAGGTCTCCTTCTTGAAGGTTTCGCTCGTGATTGCGTCCTTTGTAACGCTGTTGTAGTTCTAGTAGGTATTCGTTTCTCCACCGGGCCCAGAAGTGTTGGCGCAGTCCCTCGATCATTCGGTAACGACAGCGGATGCGTGTCTTCGCGTCGGACGCTGGAGGTGATGGCAGTGACGTCAGCGGCCGCCCGATGAGGAAGTGCCCTGGGGTGAGAGGAGAAAGGTCGTTTGGGTCAGATGTTAAAGGAGTAAGGGGTCGGGAGTTGAGGATCGCTTCGATTTGCGTAAAAAGCGTGCTCAACTCCTCGAAAGTTAATGACGTATTTCCAGCTATGCGCTTTAAGTGATGCTTTGCGCTTTTTATGCCGGCCTCCCATAGACCTCCTAGTGAGGGTGAATAAGGTGGGTTGAAGTTGAATTTAATGCCCTCATTTGCGGAGTAATCTTTAAGATCACGAAGACTTGACCGCATTACCCTACCTAATTCATTGTTGGCCCCCACGAAATTTTTACCGTTATCACAGTAAATGTTGTCAGGCTTGCCTCTTCTAGCGATAAATCGCTTTAGGCTTGAAATGAACGCTTGAGTGCTGAGATCGCTGACCGTTTCTAAGTGGACTGCTTTAACAGAAAAACAAACAAATAAACATAGGTAACATTTTGATATTTTATTACCACGTCCGATTTTATTAGAAATCATGAACGGTCCTGCGAAATCAACACCACAAGTTTGAAAGGGATAAAATTGTGAAACCCTATTTAAAGGTAGGTTTCCCATGAATGGCTCCATTGTCTTGGCTTTATATCTTGTACAAACAATACATTTACGAACTGTACTTCGTGCTAAATTTCTACCACCTATAGGCCAGTATTGTTTTCTGAATGAACTCAGGAGCAGCTGAGGGCCGGCGTGAAATAGACGGATATGTTCGTATCTCATGAGTATCTTTGTAAAGTGATGTTTACTATCTAGCAGAGCAGGATGCTTTTGTTCGAATGAAAGAGTCGCATTATCAAGACGACCACCTACTCGTAAAATTCCACTGTGGTCAATGAAAGGAGCCAACTGTAAAATTGCACATTTAGGTTTGAGTTTATTTCCTATCTTTAAAGTGTTTATTACCGATGAGTATGACTCATATTGACAATTCCTTATCAGTAGCTCGAGTGAATCGTTAAGTTCCTTACTACACAAAGGACTAACATTTTTATTTTTATTTTTGCAATTACCTATAAATCGTAACACGTAGGCATAGATTCTTATCAATCGATTGGGGTTTGAATATTTATCAAAGTCGACAAAAGTAGGTATATTTTGTGCGTTATGGACTTGGATGGTATTTTTTAATTCTGGCAAATTTATTTTAGAGCTAGGAGCTTGCGGCCACTCCGTTTCCTGATTTGAAAGGAAGGAGGGTCCGCGCCACCACAAATCAGACTTTGATAAAATAGTAGGGTCTACACCTCGTGACGCCATGTCGGCGGGATTGACAGCTGTGGGTACGTATCTCCACGATGATAAAGACTGAGCTGAGAGCTCACGAATCTCGTTTACTCGATTGCAGACGAATGCCTTTAAAAGCTGAGGTTGTGAATTTATCCACGCTAATGCTATGGTGGAATCAGACCAATAGTAGGTACGATTGACTTCGCACCGAAGTGCACTCGTCGCTTTAGCAGTGAGGCGAGCTCCGAGTAGGGCCGCGCATAACTCAAGACGCGGTATTGTTAAAGGTTTTATCGGGGAGACACGAGTCTTTGCACAGAGTAATTTAATAGATATGCAAGTATTGGGGTCCACCGTACGTAGGTAGATACAGGCAGCGTAGGCATTCTGGGATGCATCTACGAAGCAGTGAAGTTCTGTGGAAATGGGTGAAGCGCAGAGCGCGAATCTAGGTACATTGACTGTAAGTAAAGAGTTAAGGCTACCTATCATCTTTTGCCACACATTTTTTATTTCAGTAGGGACTGTATCGTCCCAATCAAGTTTGAGAAGCCACAACTTTTGTAGCAAAATTTTTAAAGCTATAGTGCATGGACTTAATAACCCGAGTGGGTCAAAGATTTTACACGTATTTGACAAAATTTCTCGTTTAGTGACCTTTTGTTGATTGAAATCAACATTTAAGGTGAAGCGTAATGTGTCAGTGTCAGGGGCCCACAAGACACCCAATACACTGGATTCTTTACTAAGATCAAGGCCTTGAGTTTCAGTATCATGCTGAAATATCTGAGGACAGTTAGTACGGAATTTGTGAATAGGCAAGCATGCCGAATTGAGAACCTCTGTGACCTTTCTATAGATATGATGCAATTCACGCTCGGACGATGACCCGGTCAACATGTCATCAATATAAAAGTCTTTTTGAATAACTTCTGAAACAATGGGATCATCGCATTCCAATGCAAGCTGTTTGAGACACCTAGTACTTAGGTATGAGGCGGAATTTAATCCGTAGGTAACAGTTCCTAATTCTGCAAATTCGAGCGGCTTAACCTTATCGTCTCGCCAGATGATCAGCTGTAAATGCCTTTGTGAGGGATCTAAAGAAATCTGTCGATAGAAATTCATTATGTCACCCGTAAGGACGAACTTATGTTGACGAAATCTAATCAAGATATTAAACAGCTCATCCTGTACTACAGGGCCGGTATATTGAATGTCGTTTAATGATTTCTTTGAAGAAGTTTTAGCGGAACCATCAAAAACTACACGAAGTTTTGTGGTTTCTCTGGTTTCTTTAATCACAGAGTGATGCGGTAGGAAGTACCCAAATGATGGTCTATCTACTTTAGATAAATGCCCAAGCCTTTCATACTCGTTTATGAATTGAGTATATTTATCTTTATGATCAGAATTTTTCTCAAGTTTTCTCTCAAGATTTAAGAAGCGCTTTTCGGCCATCATGTATGAACTACCGAGCGCTTGCTCTGGTAATTCCCGAAAAGGCATTTTTACACAAAACCGCCCGTTATCTAAACGTTTTGTTGTTTCCTGAAAATGTTTTTCGCAAAATTCATCCTCGGGTGACATAGTGAGTTCTGAAAGTGGAAGCTCCTCAAGATTCCAGAACTTCGTTAAGTTGTCGTTAATTTCCTTGGTGAAATTGCAATGAATTACGTTACTTTTTTTATGAGAGTAACTATGAAGAGGACCTGCCACTAGCCAACCTAATTTTGACTCTCGAAGAATAGGCTTATGATGTCCTAATTTGATCCGCTTTGAAGAGATCACGTCGAAGAAGACTTCCGCCCCTAACAGTATGTCGACGTCAGAAGGCACATTGAATTTAGGATCAGCCAACTGAATATTAACTGGTAAGTTAAGATCGTGAACATTAATAGGAGCATTTGGTAAGTAGTTTTCCGTTTCCGGTGTCCGTACGGTGAACACATACGTCAACCGGCTCCGTGAATAATATAAAAAACAAGTGCTAAATAGTGTAAAATAAAGACTCTCACATCACAAATTCAATATCGGAAACAAGAAGAACAAGTTTAGAGTGTGAACACAGTGCGAAACATACTTTTACAACGAAATTATCGCGTTCTCATCAGTGAAAAACTAACCTAAAAAGTGTGACCGCTGTTATTACCATAGACAATCAAACAAAAGACAGCTGTTTGTGATTGATTCTATTCTCGAACAATATACCAACCTAACAAAATTGGATGACTGATAGTGTTTCCAGCTACAAACTTGAAAGAGTGAAGTGAATCAAGTTCATCAATCAATCAACAATATTGTAAACCGTCATCTGTCATTACCTTGAAATCTGTCATCCTCGGAACAAAACAAAACAATATCAAAATAAATATGGAAAAAAGTATGGAACTTCTACTATCAAAACTAGACGAAAAGTTACAACAACAAACCTTAATCATAACAACTGCAGTGACAAAAAACGTCATGGAAGCGCTGGATGAGAAAATGAAAATAATCACAGATGAAAATAACGCTCTCAAAACAAAAATTTCTGAACTGGAACAAAAGTTACGTAATTTAGACAACGAAAAACGAAAGAACAACTTGATTCTTTTCGGAATCGAAGAAATGGGAAAAACCGAAGCTGAACTTGTGGATTATATTAAAGATATTGTAACTGATACAGGAATTCACTTGGACAGTCACGAAATTAATAAAGTGTACAGAATTGGGAAGTGGACCACCAACAAAAACCGCCCCGTCGTAATCACCCTAACAACTTTATGGAAAAAGAATATTCTTCTGAAAAATAGATCAAGATTTCCACCAGGAATCTACGCTAAAGAAGATTACTCCAAAGAGGTACTGGAAAAAAGGAAACAACTCCAGCATCAAGTTGAAGAGGAGAAAAAGAATGGAAACATAGCATTCTTAGTCCACGACAAATTGGTAGTGAAAAAACCAAAAGAAAATCGAGAAAAAAGGAAGCGGGAAGAATCACATTCGCCAAACTCATCGACACAAAAGAAAAACAATGCTACTGTCGAGGAATACCCTGTACAAAAAACCTTAACAAAGGAAATTGTAAGACCTAATATACTCAACTACTTAGTAGAACGCAACAGGTCGTCATCATCAGTATCAGGAATTTCAAAAAACTAATAGCCGCTACCGACACCCGAAACCGAAACAAACTGAATAACTCAACTCTACCCGAATCAACTTTTGAAAAAAGCACCCCAAGCCGGCCGGTCACCGTGGGGGAAGATGACCACTACCCTCTAACCGAATCAACTGAATCAACCCAACATGACCATGAAATGAAAAAGTCAACAACAAAGGCAACAAATATAAATACAAGAAATATTGCAAACAACTCAGATATAACAGAAAACTTAAAAATCTGCACTTACAATGTCAGATCACTCTCATCAACCGAAAAACTGTTAGAACTCACCCTGGCACTAGAAAAAATCCATTGGGATATATTAGGCCTCTCGGAGGTAAGGAGACTGGGATGTGAAATTGAAGAACATCAACAATACATTTTCTGCTATATCGGAACCACCAAAGGTCTCTACGGAGTGGGATTCCTTATCAAAAAACATCTCAAAAAAAACATAGTCAACTTCACAGGCATATCTGAAAGAGTGGCATTACTACAATTAAAAATCGAAGAACTTAAAATCTCCATTATCCAGACATATGCACCAACAAAAAAGGCTAAAGAGGAAGAAAAAACTAACTTTTATAACGATCTAAGAAGAGCGCATGAAATTGCAAATAACACTGTCATTGTCATAGGAGATTTTAATGCAAAGATAGGACATCCAAGACCTCATGAAAATCTAATAATGGGAAAATTTGGATATGGCGAACGAAATAAAAATGGAGAAAGTCTAATAGAATATGCCCGCGAGTACAAACTGATGATAATGAACACATGTTTTAAAAAACGAAAAAACCGCAGATGGACTTGGGTAGCACCAGGAGAGAACATTAAAAATGAAATAGACTTTGTATTAACCAACAAACACAAACAAATAACAAATATAGAAGTACTACACCAAGTTAAATTCGCCTCAGATCACAAACTAATAAGAGCCACATTCAAAATAGATGCAACCAAGAAAAGCCGGAGCAATTTTAAAAACTCATCAAACATTCCAGAAACAGAACAAACTATAAAAACATACTTAGACAATTTACATAAAAAAATTGAAGCCCACAACAAACTACAAGATATTACAAAAGTACAAAACTACTACAACACCCTTGAGAAAATAATCATAACAAGTCTAAAACACAATCCAGAAGACACCAAGAACATTAAAAATCATAATATAATAAGAGACGAGACAAAGACGCTAATAGATAAACGCGCACAGCTTATAAAGCTCAAGAACAAGACAAAAGAAAACAAGACAGAACTCAAAATACTCTTCAAGAAAACAAACAGAGCAATTAGAGAGGATTACAGTAACCACAGACAGAAAATTATAAAGAAAAATCTGATAAACTTCAGAAGCACAAAACGAGCACACAAAGAACTTACAATGAGCAAAACATGGATAATGAAACTGAAAGAAGGAAAGGAAGAAATGAACACTCGAGAAGACATAATCAAATCCGCAACGAAATTCTACAAAGAGTTATTTAAAAAACCAACTGAAGATACACATGAAAACACCGGAACAAATAAAAACACCACAGAAGCAGATTCGACGACAACACCAATAACTGAAACAGAAACACTTATTCACATTAAAAAACTAAAATCTGCGAAAAGTCCAGGCCCAGACAACATTAGAAACGAAGCGCTGAAACTTGGTGCGCCCGTCTTAACAACATATCTGACAAAATTGTTCAACATAATTATCGATACTGGAGATATACCAGAACAATGGCATAAATCTGAAATAACTCTACTATACAAGAAAGGAGACCCCCACGACATCTCCAACTATAGACCCATAAGCCTCCTATCAAACATCTACAAATTATTCACATCAATACTGCTCAGTCGCATAACACCTCAAATTGACAACCTACAACCAATTGAACAGGCTGGATTCAGATCAGGTTTCTCCACAACGGATCATATCCAAACAATGGAACAAATACTTGAGAAATACAAAGAGTTTCGGAAACCTCTCTACATCACATTTGTAGATTACACCAAAGCATTTGACAGTATAACACACAACTCCATCTGGACAGCATTAGAAGAAAGCAATATCAACCAAAAATATATAAACATAATCAAAAACATCTACTCTAACAGCGTAAGTAAAGTGAAGCTTGAGAAAACTGGTACAGAGTTCCCGGTCACAAGAGGTGTTAGACAGGGCGACCCCTTATCACCCAAATTGTTCATCACAGTCCTGGAAAGTATATTTAAAAAACTGGATTGGAGAAATAAAGGACTGAGAATACAAAACCAGTCTCTAAACCACATAAGATTTGCGGATGACATTGCAATTTTTTCCGAATCATCAACAGAACTAAAACAAATGCTACTTACACTGGATGAACAGAGCAGGAGAGTGGGTCTACACATGAACATAAGTAAAACCAAAACAATGACTAATTATCTTAAAAATCCAATCAAAATAGGCATGGATACAATTGAATATGTCGATAATTACATATACCTTGGCAAGCTAGTATCTTTTCACGAAAACAACACAGAAGAAGAGGTAGACAGAAGAATCAACATAACCTGGAAAAAGTTTTGGGCACAGAAAGAGATCCTGAAAGGACCATACAGCCTAAACTTAAAAAAAATAGTCCTAGATACTAATCTTTTACCTTGCTTAACATATGGATGTCAAACTTGGGTCTACACAAAAAAGATAAGAGACAAAATTACAAAATGCCAACGTGCGATGGAAAGAAGTATTCTTAAACTAAGGAAAATAGATAAAGTCAAAAGTACAGAAATAAGAAGGAAAACTAAAGTGACAGATGCTTTGATTCATGCATTAAGACTAAAATGGCGCTGGGCTGGACATGTCTCAAGATACTCTGATCAGAGATGGACAAAACTTACTACAATTTGGAAGGGACCAAAAGGTAAAAGACGGGCCGGCAAACCCAGAAAAAGATGGCTGGATGAAATCATCGAAACTGTTGGCGAGGAAGATTGGACGGTGGTTGCCGAGGATAGAGAGAGATGGAAACGGTTAGAGGAGGCCTATACCCAAGAGGGGTTCGGTACAAATTAGAATAATTAAACTATTAAAACTGTAATTAAGTGAAGGTATCGAAATAAAGGGCTATATTATTATTATTATTATTATAATGTGTCAGTGTCAGGGGCCCACAAGACACCCAATACACTGGATTCTTTACTAAGATCAAGGCCTTGAGTTTCAGTATCATGCTGAAATATCTGAGGACAGTTAGTACGGAATTTGTGAATAGGCAAGCATGCCGAATTGAGAACCTCTGTGACCTTTCTATAGATATGATGCAATTCACGCTCGGACGATGACCCGGTCAACATGTCATCAATATAAAAGTCTTTTTGAATAACTTCTGAAACAATGGGATCATCGCATTCCAATGCAAGCTGTTTGAGACACCTAGTACTTAGGTATGAGGCGGAATTTAATCCGTAGGTAACAGTTCCTAATTCTGCAAATTCGAGCGGCTTAACCTTATCGTCTCGCCAGATGATCAGCTGTAAATGCCTTTGTGAGGGATCTAAAGAAATCTGTCGATAGAAATTCATTATGTCACCCGTAAGGACGAACTTATGTTGACGAAATCTAATCAAGATATTAAACAGCTCATCCTGTACTACAGGGCCGGTATATTGAATGTCGTTTAATGATTTCTTTGAAGAAGTTTTAGCGGAACCATCAAAAACTACACGAAGTTTTGTGGTTTCTCTGGTTTCTTTAATCACAGAGTGATGCGGTAGGAAGTACCCAAATGATGGTCTATCTACTTTAGATAAATGCCCAAGCCTTTCATACTCGTTTATGAATTGAGTATATTTATCTTTATGATCAGAATTTTTCTCAAGTTTTCTCTCAAGATTTAAGAAGCGCTTTTCGGCCATCATGTATGAACTACCGAGCGCTTGCTCTGGTAATTCCCGAAAAGGCATTTTTACACAAAACCGCCCGTTATCTAAACGTTTTGTTGTTTCCTGAAAATGTTTTTCGCAAAATTCATCCTCGGGTGACATAGTGAGTTCTGAAAGTGGAAGCTCCTCAAGATTCCAGAACTTCGTTAAGTTGTCGTTAATTTCCTTGGTGAAATTGCAATGAATTACGTTACTTTTTTTATGAGAGTAACTATGAAGAGGACCTGCCACTAGCCAACCTAATTTTGACTCTCGAAGAATAGGCTTATGATGTCCTAATTTGATCCGCTTTGAAGAGATCACGTCGAAGAAGACTTCCGCCCCTAACAGTATGTCGACGTCAGAAGGCACATTGAATTTAGGATCAGCCAACTGAATATTAACTGGTAAGTTAAGATCGTGAACATTAATAGGAGCATTTGGTAAGTAGCCAGTTATTTGAGGTACTACATAAAATTTAAGACAGACGTTAAAGGGCTGGTTAAGTGAGCTTATGGATAACTCGCAGCTGTCTGTTATAGGAACTTTTACGTTATTAATGCCAGATACACATAAAGAATCTGTATTGTCACTGATTATACCCATTTTATGTTTCAGGGTTTCAGTTATGAAGCATGACTGGCTTCCTGCATCAAGCAGAGCTCGAGCAAGGTAAGTATTTTTACTCTGTGGGTCAGTGACCCTGACCAATGCAGTGCATAGAAGAACCTGCTGATTAGAAGTCTGAGCGGACAGTGACACTGAATTTGTTGAAATTGAAGTGGATTCAACGGCCGGTTTGACGGCTGGTTCACTGACTGAGTGCAAGAGCGTGTTATGGCGTTCTCCGCACTCCCTACAAGTACCTTGAAGGCGACAGTCTTCTACAACGTGACCCCTCCTTAGACAGTTCGAGCAAAGGTTTAATTTTACGACTTCGTCTAACCGAACCTTAAGTGGTAAGTCTTTAAAGACGTTGCAATGTACTATACTATGCTGATGCTTACACATTGGACAATTATGAATGTTTTTACGTTTCGAGCTTGATGACGACACGAAACTCTTTGAGCTTCGTGGATTAGCACTCTTTTGATCACTACTCCTTACTACTTTAGGTTCAGGTTTAGATCGATCATTGTTATTGGCAGACATCGTCTCAAGAATGTCTGCACGGTTTCGGAGAAATAGAATCATGTCTGCTAATGACGGTAAGTTGGGCAAGGTATTTTTATGCTCTTCCCACTTCCTGCAGGTGACTGAATCTAATTTTGAGCAAATAATGAAACAAATGAGAACATCCCATTTGTCAGTAGGTTGGTCTAAGTTCTCGAGAGCTCGTAAGTTCTTTAAGAAAGTGTCTATTAAATATCTAATAGCCTTGTAAGATTCACGGGATAAAGGATCCATGTTAAATAATGCTTTTAAGTGGTTATTAATTAAAATATTCTTGTTATCGTAACGTTCACATAAAAGTTTCCATGCCATGCTATAATTTTTGGAGGTGAACTCAATTGATTTTATGACCACAGTTGCACCTCCCTCTAAAGATGATCGCAAATAATGAAATTTATTTATATCTGAAATTGAATCATTTTGATTGATCATTGACTCGAACGTGTCTCTAAATTCAAGCCACTTAAGGTAGTTCCCGTCAAAGGTAGGTAGCTTGATAGTAGGTAGCTTGATTGCATGGCTGTCGCAACTGCCACAAGACCGGTATGAATGAGCACTACTCGGTCTATGTTTGGAATCAGACTTAGAACATGACTCGACAATCTCCTGAGCAAGAGAAATCAATGAGAAAAACCTATCCTCGATATCATCACGTTCATTAGAATCATCATTTAAAGCTTCCAATTTATTTTCTACCTCATCAAACTCCGAGAACATAGAATGCACCTTATTTAAGCGAATGGTTAGTTCTTTGACCTGTAAACTATTTAGATCGTCTGGTTTCACATTTTTCAAAGGAATTATGTAATTTTCGAATTTAGTTAAGCGTCCCTTCATTGACCGTCGTAGATTAATTAGCCTTTTAAGCTCACTTGAATCGCTAGAAGAGCCTTCGCCTTCAAACTTATCAACATTATCCGCGTTAGACATGACTTTAAATAGATATCTAAACGAAGTAAGTTACGAACCTAGATACAACTGTTTTTCTAAACGAAAAATGAGGTAATAAGCACGATTCAAACAAGGGCAAACAATCAATTAGAGAAAGTAATCTGTGCACCAAACCAGTTGACACGGCGGTCAAGTCCTCGTGATGTGTGTCGGCACGTGGCAGCACGGCACGTCAAGCTCGGTACGACCAGGTGCGGCACGAGGCGCCCAGGGAGGCCACGCGGCAAGCAGGCCGTAATGTCCACTGGGCAGGATGATGATCAATCCTGGAATTCACCGGGGTTTCACGTAAATAACGTACATAAATACTTATTTTATTGTAAGGAGATTTATGACCAAGATTTTAGCAAATTGAGGGCATGAAAATGAAAAATATTATGCGGGAATGGTGTATAAACACCTTAATTTAAAGTATTTGGCAATATAAAGGCCTAAAGTTTAATGATGGCATGTATTTTAATGGATTAAATACATGTGAGAAAAAAATGACTAGCCACCTTGTCAGATTTTTGTTATGAATTCCGATTTATGCAATGAAATTATGATTTATGAAGCGCGCGCGCCTTTACGATTCAAGAAAATTATATTAAGAATCACGCGCGCGTCTTATAAAAACGTGCTATTACGCTCTAAAAATGAAATGCACAAAAGATGGCGCGTAGCGCAAGCACAATGATTGCAAAGAAAGAAAGGAATTCATAAATTACGTTTGCGTTTTATAAATTATTACAAGCTAGCGGTGAAGGAAAACACTGCGATTATGAACTTGTGAAATAATTAGCTGGAAGACAATAAAGTACCACGCACGTGGTATTCATGCACGAGTAGGGAACAAAGGAATTCCAAACCCGATAAGAAAGAGCCACGCGCACAAAAGAAATATGCTGCTGGTAAGCGATTATTACTCACTCAGATATTGAGCTCGCTTCGATACAAATCGAAGGAGGTATTTTGGAAAAAGGATGGATAGGATGGCACTACTTAACTGGCGATCTTGAATTGCTGGTGATGGCCGCGTCCGTCCTCCTGGATCCTCCCTGTCCTGTCACGGTCGCCAATTTGTCTACGCTCAAAGGAAACAAATGTTTTTTACAATTTAGGTTCTTTTAATACTTTCGCAAAATACAATTTATATTAATAAAAATGCGTAATTAATCGTAAAGGCGCGCGCGTGTGATCGGGTGGTCGGGCTGGTGGCTAGTGACGCGTCGCCGCTCGCGATGCAGTGGCAGGGTCCCGTCCCCCCGCGTCCGCCCGCTCCCCGCCAGGCTCCATTGGAATGTGGGGGCCGATAGGCGCACGCGGCTGAGGCGTGAACAGTGTGTCCAAATACATGCCCACATTTTGCAGTGCATTCCATACAAGTTGCAAGCTCATAACCGCTATTAAAAAGCGTTTTCTCATGAAAGCTAACTGGTTTTCACACGATGTTTTCCTTCACTGTTTAGAGATCGAGTTATGCTCATTGATTTTTTCTAATTATTTTATGTTTTTCCTTTATAAGTAGGCTTTTTTAAATTATAGTCAGTCTATCTGCAAAAGTTACTTTCAAGTCATTTGACGTCGGGTTTTAGTCATAATAAATGTGGCTTCCGTGCTTCGGAGGGCACAAATAATTGTTAAACCTTGACAAAAAACGCCGTCACCAGAATAAACCACTAGCACATAGGTACGAACATACACATAATAATTTTAGTTATAAGTCGTGTCTTATACCAAACAAGGCCTTATATCCCTCCAGCTTTATCCATTTTTCTTGTACAGAGCCAGCAGAAAAACAGCTAAATGTTGAAAGTGCTGATTTTCTATTTTTGCGAATTTATCTCTTTGCACTGGCTGCCAATTTGTTAGATACTTTTATTTCGTTTAGCAATTGACTGCATTTCCACCACATACCCATCTTTGAAGTTTCGATATCTATTTTGAGCAGCAGTCCTTATATAAGTATATTTTTTGGTTAACTTTTTTAAATATCTTTGGTACCAGGTCGTGTTTGTTGAGTGCAATAGTGCATCAACTTCTGATTTGATGGTCGAGGGGTTAGCAGTGCATCAATGGATTTTTCGCTTTAGAAAAAAAGATATGCATTTTGAGACAAGCTCTAAACGGTAAAAATAGTGCATTACTCGGCCCGCAAGTGCAGCATTGCCGGACGATCGTGAGTATGTGGGCCGAAGCGGAGCCGAGGCACGCATCACAGATTCCAGCAATGCTCAGTTGTGGCCAAGGCTTGTATAGTGCTTTTCTTAAACAAGCGGGTAGATAGTAGTAGAGTAAGTAAAGTCAAAAGAAACTAATTAATTAGAAGGAGATAAATAAAATGGCCTGATAAGAAATTGCAGGACACTTTCTGACACAGTACTGCAAGAACAATTTATCCCAAAGAAGGTTGTGTAAGAAATGGTTGGTTATCGTAGTAGTATCGTATAATAGATAATGATGTGCTGAATATCTGTTACTTAAGGAATGTTAACTTTTACAAAGCTTGAACATGTGTTAGATATTATTCCCCTGACAACCATTTATAAACTTATGGTGAAATAGTCTTTTGTTTTCTGTAAACTAATTTAAATACATGCAACTCACTTAAGAGCATCCAGATGACCTGCGTTAAGGCTGCATTACACCGGGGCAACAACATGCGACAGTGCCGCATGCTACATATTGTGGCATGTGGCATCTTGTGGCATGCTACAAATAGAAAGTATTTGCGGCATTAGTGGCATGCGGCAGCCTATTTTACGACGAGGCAGCATCGTGCTTGGGTCAGTCTGCCACATGTCGCACGGTTCTTGCCACAATGTGCGACATTTTTTATTCTGTGGCATTGCGGCATGCCACAAGGCTACATCCTTGTGGCATGCCGCAACGCCGCACAGTGTTGCCCCGGTGTAATGCAGCCTTAAGAAAACAGTTGCTTCGAAAACTGTTTTCCGTTCCATTATAAAAATATTGCGAGACATTTTTCATTCCATTTTTCGTATTTGCAAGCACACATACATTACCAGTTTTCTGCGAAACGTACTATCAAAAGAGCCACGAAAAACTCCAATTGTTGATTCACTTACGTCCCCGACTGTACTTAAGCTAAAAAAGCAAACAAGCTCTAACGTTTGGGCGCTTCGGTGAATTCGCCGAATTTAACACCAAATTCTATATTTATTTTATTTTCAACAAAATTTTACATATGAATTGCCAAGTTTGAAATTAGCATTTCGCTAGAAAAATATGAGGTTCTTTTATTTTTATTGTATCTAAACAAGCAAAACTCACGTTTTTCTTGTTTATTCTACCCCGTAATGGTTTCTGGGTTATCATAAAGTCATATGCCTGTCAAAACAGTTGCCACATTAAAACGTTTAGGTTTATGCCTCAATTCATTTGACTTAAATATCTGACAGTAAAAAATGATTTTAATGATTATTTCTGAGAAATAACTATAATTTCGTTTAAAATAATAACTAAGCCTTTAAAACTGTAAGTGCCTTCCTTAAACTTATTTCAAGAAATATTGTGAATCGTGTCTTTAGCTAATTTATATTTACTGAAACTTGGAATAAACGAAGGATATATGATAATACCTAATAATGATATATGAAAATAAGATATGATATATGATAAGGATATAATAAATTAATTCTTTATTGTACACGCTTATTATTTACTAATATAATTAAGCGGAAAAGTTTGTTTGTTTGTTCAAATGCGCTGATATTACACAAGTGAAACCATGGAAGCTTTAAAATTGGAACTGGTCAATGACGCCACTGCACCAAATACTGGTGCTGAGCACTTATATAATTTATACGTATTTGTGTTGTATGCTTTATGGACCGTGAATGCGATATCCCCAAAACGCCTCCACATCACTTCCATACAAACAGACACATAATTCAGTCGTTTTGTATTGTGAGCTGAAGAAATGAAGTGTTATGGTGCTGACACACTGTTAGGCATGAGTATACAACATAGGACGAAAAAAACTTGACCACGTCGTGATAATAATTTAGTTAATTTTAAGTATCGAGTTCTAAATGGAAAAGGTGTTTCTTTCTAACAACATTTGTGTGATGAATATAGATGTTTGTTCTGTGTTTGGGTGTTATAAAGTATTATAAGTATGTATTTACAATATAAGTATTCTATCAGTTATCTGGTTACCATAGTACAAGCTTTGCTTATTTGGGGCTAGATAGCGCTGTGTGAAAAGTCCACCAATATTTATTTATTTATTTCTTTGTAATATTTTTTGAACTAAAACTGACGTCAAAACTCTGTAGTTACTTTAAATTACATAAATTTCAGTTTCCTAACTAACAAAAAAAGAATAAAAAAATCCCAATCGTCAATTTGCAATAGCGTCGATGGGCTTGCAACCTATCACGTATGAATTGCTAAACTTCTGCAAAATGTGGGCATGTACCAAACATGTATTTGGACATACCTTTTGTAACGATCCCTATTTTTAGACTATAATTTAACTCAAGGAATTAATATTTTTTTCATCACTCATACTTCAGTCTACTTGAGAAAGAGCCCTTGAGCTTAATTTATTGAGATATTTCGTTTAGTGTAAAACTTAAAATTTCACATGACCATAAATTATAATCATTTAGATTGTGCTGGCGACAATATTTTTTTTACAACTCTTGGAACTCATGGGCATCATACTTTTTGTGCGTCTGGAAACTGAAATTAGGAAATAGGTTATTCCCTTTATTTTTTATATGCGTTGAATATTTGAACGTGATTGGGGGAACGCGTGGTGGTCTTTGACTAGACACACCTCATTTGGGAGGGGATGATTTTTTAACAAAAGGACGAGACTCTAGGGAAAGAGGACAGAAAGTTGGAGGACAGAAAGTGGGAGAGAGGGTCTGAGGGGAGTCGGAATTAGAAAGTCTGAGTCAAAAGTTGACTAGATTGATCGGTAGTTCAAACCCTAGAATCAGTGTTGGTTATTATTAGTAGTTGTAAATTAGATTCAGTGTAAATTGAAATAATCTAAGTATTTTACGGTATCCACGTTTAATTAAAGTTTACTTATAAATTCAGTGAGCAGTCTTTGGTAATGTATCTTAGAATAAGATAGTAAAATAATAATTCAGAGGAAGGCAGTCTAAGGGCAGGGATTCAAAGAATAGAAAGTTGATATTTAATTCCTCACCGCCATTCTATTTTATTAATAGAAATTACATTTAATCTGATTATGTGTGCATGGTAATTAAGTTTCCATACAGGTTAGGTGGTTGCTGAGATCGAGACAATTTATTAGATTTAACTGATCTATGCATGCTATTTTTTGTAGATATCCACAGTGAAGCTGAGAACGAGCAAACTAACACTGGCTTTAGCTGACGCTTACAAACATATCCTTTCCTATCCTAAATTAAGCTTTCAGTGTAACAAAACAACCCAACAAGCACTGAATTCACTTTCACTTTAACTAGCTATTAATTTGACTCTTTTTGTTAGAGGTCTATTATCTAGGCGCTTGAATGATGTCTGTGGTTATAGTGCATACGTTGTGACTTGTGGATTCCTAGTATGAAACGACGTCCTGCGGTCGTATTACCAAGTCTTAGAGCAATGTCAAAGTAAGATTACTTTCGTCCGTACTTAGATAAGACTGAAGTAAGACTGACGCAGGCATAAATCAGGCCTAAATCAACCTTGTTTTAATCCTGCCTTAGGACGGAAACAATCTTAACGCAGGGATGTTTTGGTGACATGACCAAGGAAGTTATATACCTACGTAACTGGAAGGTTAATTGAGACAGAAAACGCGGTCCGCTTGAGAGATAAAACTTGGGCGGTGTGTCTCTTTCTAAAGGGTGACCATAATTTATAAACTAAACATCCCTAAAGTCCCTAAGGGGCCTTTTACATCATTTTCTGATTTACGTGATGTTTCAGAGCATGATTTTTCAATTAAAATACTGATACAATTTTGATCCTTGATTTTGATTTCGATCCTTGGTTTCGATACTTGAATTCGATCCTTGATTTCGATCCTTGGTTTCGATCCTTGATTTCGATCCTTTATTTCGATCCTAGATTCTTGAATCTTGAATCTTGATTCTTGAATCTGAAAACTGAAATCTTGAATCTTGAATCTTTGAAGTGACAGCTGTCAAACTTAAAACCGCCATATCTCGGGAACTACTCGTCCTAGACTCCCCGTTCTCAGTTCAAATGAAAGCTATAACCAAGATCTTCATTTGAAGTGACAGCTGTCAAACTTAAAACCGCCATATCTCGGGAACTACTCGTCCTAGACTCCCCGTTCTCAGTCCAAATGAAAGCTATGACCAAGATCTTTATTTGAAGTGACAGCTGTCAAACTTAAAACCGCCATATCTCGGGAACTACTCGTCCTAGACTCCCCGTTCTCAGTTCAAATGAAAGCTATGACCAAGATCTTCTTTTTAAGTGACAGCTGTCAAAATGACATCTGTCATCTGAAATGTAGATCTTGGTCATAGCTTTCATTTGAACTGAGAACGGGGAGTCTAGGACGAGTAGTTTCCGAGATATGACCGTTTTAAGTTTGACAGCTGTCAGTTCAAAGCTTAAAACGGCCATATCTCGGAAACTACTCGTCCTAGACTCTTCCTTTTTAGCTCAAATGAAAGCTATGACCAAGATCTACATTTTCAATAACAGCTGTCAAAATGACATCTGTCATCTGAAATGAAGATCTTGGTTATAGCTTTCATTTGAACTGAGAACGGGGAGTCTAGGACGAGTAGTTTCCAAGATATGGCCGTTTGAAGTTTGACAGCTGTCACTTCAAATGAAGATCTTGGTCATAGCTTTCATTTGAACTTTGAACGGGGAGTCTAGAACGAGTAGTTTCCAAGATATGGCCGTTTGAAGTTTGACAGCTGTCACTTCAAATGAAGATCTTGGTCATTGCTTTCATTTGAACTGAGAACGGGGAGTCTAGGACGAGTAGTTTCCAAGATATGGCCGTTTGAAGTTTGACAGCTGTCACTTCAAATGAAGATCTTGGTCATAGCTTTCATTTGAACTGAGAACGGGGAGTCTGGGACGAGTAGTTCCCGAGATATGTCCATTTGAAGTTTGACAGCTGTCACTTCAAAGATTCAAGATTCAAGATTTCAGATTCAAGATTCAAGAATCAAGGATCGAAATCCAATATCGAAACCAAGGATCGAAATCAAGGATCGAAATCAAAATCAAGGATCAAAATCAAGGATTGAATTAAAGGATCGAAACCATGGATCGAAATCAAGCGCTGATTTTGTCGAGCGCGATAAGGTAAAAATATCCTGAAATTTAAATGACAAGGTCACACTACTAATCCAACAACGAGTGTGAAAGAGACAAAGCTACCAAGAAAGTCTCTCAACAAGACCAACAATCCTTATAACCAAGATTAAATTATACCTAATATATCGTTGTGTAGTCGTGATAAGGTTCAAAATCATTTGTACATTAAATATCAGGTAGCATTCCAGTATGTATATAACTTCCTTGGACATGACATCGACTAGATGCAGGACTGCGCATGTCCTGCTCGGTGTCATCGAGCAAGACATGCGCAGAGAGAGCGGTCAAGACCAAGGCAGGAATAAAATAAGATTGTTTTCGGACGAAAACAATGTCAAATCAAGCTTAAGGCAGGAATGGATTTCACCTTATTTTGACATTGCTCTAAGAGCTCATAGTACGGTTACTGAATAGCGCAGTACTATTAATCATCGACACGAAACAAGTGCTTCGAGTCTTATGGATTTCATTAAATTGTTTTGGATAGAAGGTCCATTTATTGCTCGGCGCTTAGGTTAGCTCAGATCTGTTAGATAAATCTTGGTGCTTGGAGCATGCCCAGCGAGCCAATGGATGCGTCAGGATGAGATTCTCCGAACACAGCGCAATGTGTTCTGGGGATGTCATGCGTATCACGCCGAGCGCCTCACGCTAACGCCTTCGAACAGCGCAGTTTGGTAAAAACGCAGCCATGATACAAGTACCTTGAATCTAATAGCATCTAACAGTAAATGGACCTTTGTTTGATTGAAATCAATAGGATTTCAATATAGGTAAAATATAGGCGCCTTCCCTTCCCTTTCCCTTTCCTTGTTTGCGCTTGCGGGGCTTCTGTAGTTAGAACCAGGAGTTTTCCTCATCCCTAAGTCGCGAGACAAGACATTCCTGGGCACATGACTCTAGGTCCTCGGGATTCTAGATGACTGTGTTGGGTAGGGGATTTTGCATGAAAACAATAAATTATTCTTGATCCATCTGATCTAGATTCCCCACATACATGATGACATGACCAATTTAACATTGGTCTTGACTGATCTTTTGTACATTTCATGCAAGTATTCATTTATTTCGACAAATTCACTAATGCAATCAATTTGTTTCCCTTACAGCTACTCCGGGTTCCATGGGCTCATTTAGAATTTAAGATTCTTATTTTACTTGTATTATAATTTAAATTTAACACCTTAGTCGTTGACTTGTCTATTGTGATTAAAACATTTTCGGTAACGAGATTATTTATGTAACAAAATTGCAACAGTATTAAATGTGTGTGCAACTTAAATATATTTTATTTTACCTTCTTGGCTTTCACATTTCATTAGGAATATTATTTTAGATAATAAAATCAGGGTAACTGATTAGCAGGTAGATTTCATTAGCTTCAGATTTACATTTATTTTTAGGTCAGGTTAGAGTTTAGTTACACTTTGACTACCCCCTTAGACATTTTCCGACCTTGGGGATACAGTCGTGATCATATTTCATTTTCATTTGCAATCATCAATGGTTCGGTGATTTACACATAAAAAGTTATTGAATTTCGATCCTTTCCGATTTTAAAGAAATCTTTCTATTGTAGATTTTTATTATTTACCAAACAAAAATTAAATAAAAAAAAAGTAGTACGATGGGTTACTTTAGTTAGAGCTTATTGATGGAAACCTTTAGAAACAAAAATCCGTTGCGATTTATTTCCAAACTGTGTGTCGCACTGTTATTTAGTATTTCGTATTGTGAGCCAGAAGAAATGAAGTGTTACTGGCTCAATTCATAGCCTTTCATAGCGTATAAGTGCGCTCTCCGCTTGCTCGTAATGGATCTATTATTGTTCATACATATTTACGACGCTTTTGTTTGTTTATTTATGGTTGTATTCTTTATGAATTTTGTTTGAATGGAAAAACAGGAAAACAGAAATTCGAAATCTTTTGAAGGGTCTTACCAGGATAGGTTGACTTTAAATATACCGGTGTGTTTATTATTCATATTCTCTGAAATAATATCAACCAGTTCCAAAATTGTTTTATAAAACCATAGAGTAAGAATTTTACCTATTTCCGTAAAAAAAAAAGGATATTTCAAAGGGTTGCTCCCGCACAGTACTTTTCGCTTGCAAAGGTTTATTGATGGGAATGGTTTGGTGTTAAGTAAACCCCGAGACAATGACCTTTTTCCGAGCCGATTTTGTTTAGTCGGATGTCAGATACTCTAATCCTTGATCTTCTTAGCTCGATATAGTTCTGTTATGTTAAGCTGCATAGATTTAGATTTTTTTTTCTTTATTTTGAAAATATTTAAAATAGATATAATCGTTACCTAAATACCTTTGCGGATCTGACAGGGTTTTTATTACTCACTGTATATCACGTAGACTTCAAAATATTACGGCTTTAAAAGGCGATAGTTTTATTGTATACCATAAAATATCGGGAGGCTCGGTAAATAAGATTTGAAAAACTAGTGCATAAAGTCTGAGCTCGTAAAACCGGACGTCCGGAGTCCGCCGCATCCGTCTGTGCTACTGAAAGCCTTTTAGTTCAATTTAGCGTAAAAAGAGACTCCTCTGTTCCTGTGTTTTATGCCTCTCGGGAAATTGCTCTCATCTCGAGCTTTTATTGACATTTTTAAGCTTCGGGAACAAACATGAAACTTGCATAATATTTTTTAAACTTTCGCTATTCATATCTTGATTTCATTCCGTAATAAAGTCCCCATAATCATAAAGATTTGCTTGTATTTATACGAGTATTATGAACACTGTTTTGGTTATGTATTGAAGTTTCAAAAACACACATGAAAATATGGCTATATCTTATAGCGAAGATTACATTAATAACATTTATGTTTCAGATATCTAGTTCTCAATGGTTTGGTTTCAAAGCCTACCTTTATTATCTGTCTGTCACCACTGCATTGACATTTTATTTTTTCTTTTTCACCTAAAAGTAAGAGATTTATGCTTAAATCGTTTCAGGAGAAAGTTTGAAGCGTTTGTGGTTGATAGCTCCAGTTCAAATAATGGTTCCTGATAGTTTGACAAAGTAACGTCCAAAGCTATCATCGAATGAGTTTGTGATCATACGTGACATTACCCTTTGACTTCTTTTGTGTAGGTTCGAGCACATTATGCCGGGCCGCAGCGTGTCGGGGCGAAGCGCAAAAATCCGCTCAAATCGCTTGAATATGTATGAATTATCGCACACTGTGTCGGGCTGCAGCGGCTCGCATTATTGCAAGGCGGATTTGCGTCCGTGCGATGCGGCCCGCACCGCCTCTTTGCGCCCCGTCAACAGTGTGCTATAGCAAGCGGATTGGTGTGCATGTGAAAAAAGAAAGTTCTTCGTCAGAGCTATCCATAACGTACAGTTGCACGCAAATTCTGGTAGTACACTGTTCTCGAAATCTGTCAATGCACTGCGACCCGGCCCGTAACTAATGTGCTAGGTAAGCATTTTGCACTCCGCCCCGCTGTGGCCCGGTATAATGTGCTCGAACCATATCGTTAATCCCAGCTATTAATATTTTTATTTCATAATTAAATAATTTAATTTAGTTATTGTTATGAAATACCATGGATAAAGAGGTACCTACGATAAAAATGGACCACTTGTTAAAACGAACTTACCTTCTAAAGTTAAAGCTAGTGGACTAAAGCCATCTATTTTAATCTTCAATTCGAATCAAACACAACGCACAACCACTCTAGTGTGTTTATGCTTTGACCTCGTCTTATTATGCCACTTTGATGGTCAAACAAAGCAATCTAACAGCCAAATTAGTTTACATAGCGCTAATGGATATTGAACTACGCTTGTTAGGGTGGAATCAATGTGGTCAGTAACCAATTAAGGTGATTATTCATGTTTCGTTCTCCAGTTACATCCTTTGAGCCCATGCATTCATAAGTAGATACCAACCACATTTTCCAAATTTGCAAAGACTAGAGTATGTTTCTTTCTTGTCACTACGATTGTATGTCAACGACAAGAGATAGCAATAGATTTAGCAGCTGTTGCCTTTAAGGTTTCGGTTATAAACACTAAAAAAACTTAGTCCTTTACATCTTTACGAGATGATTTATACAGTATCAGGAGGCAATCTTTGCCTTTACCTAACGGGACAATGTATGCCTGAGACATCGTTGCGATGGAGTAGGATTGCTCAGCGCCTAAATTATCCTGGGAAAGACATGGTCAATACGTGTGGGGCTGACTAAGCTGCAGGCTTTCTCTACTCTCCTGTACATTATTATTTCTTTGAATTAATATTTTACCAATACGACTGTTAATCCCGTAGCAAAAAGTAACAAAAAACGTTAAAAATGTCACGACCCATCAAAGCACAACAAAGCCGATAAACTTATAATCAGATTATTTTTGTCTGCCTTCAATTAATTCAGTAGAAAAAGTTTTGTTTCACATTTCTGAGTCCATTTGTGATTTATAAACGTTGCGGTGAAAAAGTTTCAGGCCATTTATCATGCTAAATTCCTTGAGCAAACTTAGATACTATTTAGCCAATGCACAATAAACAGAACAATAACAGTGGCTATTAATAATCTCTGGCAGCAGGCCAAGTTGTAAAACGGTTGCCGAAGCACTAGAGTAGCACCAGTTGTCGTCTTAAACCTCGGACACCCAGACTTCTATTTAATTTGAAGTTGTGAAATTATATGCAAAATATTTGTATGAATTAGTTCATAATGTTGACGATTTTTTTTTGTGTAAGTACTGTTTACTTACTAAAATTCACTAATTTGTAAATGTACTTTTTTAACGTTTTTTAATTAGGGCTGCTGCATCGACAAAAAGCTTTTAAAAAATACTTGCTCAATGATACTCGCTTGGTAGTCACTCGCTAGAAACACTCGCCTGGTACGTACCTACTTACGCAAACCAGCAAGAGACTGGGCGAGTAATAGCCTGGCACATTCGTACACTTGCTTACATCCAAGCGAAACAACCATCCAAACTAAACAATATTCTTTTCTCGCCAACTAGTTTCCAGTATCTAGCTCTACTCGATTATTTCGAGTAGATTGTACATTTTATGGGAATCTATCTATTAAATCTACTTATTTGTGACTTATTTCTAAAAAAGATTAACTTTGTCATATTATATTCCACTATATGAATAAAATTTTGATAAAAACCTTTGCCCCGCAGATACAATAGGTTAAAAAGAAAATTAGTTACAATAATTCTGGAAGAAATGAACAACTTCGAATGTATAGCGCTCTAGATGCAAACAGCTGTCGTGTTGTAGCCATAAGACAACTTGAGACGTTTAGTCGCCCGCTTTTGTCGAAGGCGAACTTGCTAGTGGTTAGTGTGAAACTTGCTGCGGCGAGCTGATACTGGAAGGAAATATTGGAAAGCTTCCGTTCGTAACTTTGCTTCATGAAGTATATTTTAATGCTCTAAACAGCTCTAACATGATTTTTTAGCTAGGTAAATAAAAAAGAGAAAATCTAATCCGAGATATCGCTGCCCATTGTGTAACAGGTCAAAATCTCGTCTGAGTGTATTTTTTTCAAGTATTTACAAATATTACTTTTACGATTTTAACATTATTGTAAAACGTCATCGCCATTTACTTATACTAATACTAATAATAAAGCGGAAGAATTTGTTTGTTTGAACGCGCTAATCTCAGGAACTACCAGTCGGATTTGAAAAATTATTTCTGCATGTGATAGCTAAACTCTTGAGGAAGGTTAAAAGCTACTTTTCATCATCATCACAAAATACCATAACTACGGGGGCAACGCCGCGAGGCCGCTGCTAGTTATCAATAATATCTGGCCAACCGAGTGAAAATCCCTATTTTCACTCGAGCAGAACTCGATCGCCGTTTTATCGTTCTCCGCAAAGTGAATTTTCCCAGAAATTATAATTTCCCCAGATATGAGACCTAGCTAGATCAATTTTTCGCCCCGTATTTCCTATAATATTTGAAATTTAATCGAAATCGCTGGAGCCGCTTCTGAGAACGTGACTACAAATAAACAAACAATTATAATAAAATATACAAATATTGCTATCTCGAGGTGATTTTTCTTTGTGTTTATTATGAAAAGTTAAAACTATAAGCTAGCTGAAAACCAGACAACACAGAGTTCGTTATTCAAACCCTTTTATCGCTTTTAAAACATAATAATATTGCCTACATGTTTCTTTGCTTTTACAAGGTATATAAAGGTACAGTTCTAAAAAGCTAATACGGACACAATTTTGCCTTTCACAAAAACTAGTTAACACCAGAAAAGAGACACAAAAGACAAAACGCCCTAATTAACGCCACTACCAAGGCTCCCGACTAATTTGCGAACCCTACTACCTCTTTCAGCTAATTCTAAAATGACTAGGAAACAAAGAAAATGTACCTACATTGTGTACGTAATGAAAGCGCTAATGAAAGACCGGTAGGTGTAAAATCTGACGTAACTGCACAATTTAAAAGCACTGTTTACGTAGGAAAAAACTGAGCGGGTTTCCTGCGCATGTTTGTCACATTTTGACTACCCTCAGAATTTATCGACTTCCCTCTTAGCTCTGTTGGCCTTCTACGCTGTAGGTCGTGGGTTTGATTCCCATCCAGGCCAAACATTTGTGTGGTGAACATAAATGTTTTTTCTGTGTCTAGTTGTTATAAATTTTTTTATGTATGTAATAGGGAACATGCGTCTGATTCAAAAGCGGGTTAAATGTATTTTATTATGAACATTGTTGCTTTAGAGGTATGTGTGTGTAATTATTTTTTAATATTAAACCGTTTTCGATTAGGAAATAAATTTTAAAAATTGCAAAAAATAGTAGGAATTTCAAAATACTTGAAAAGGATGTGAAAGGATGTGACGACACGAGTTCATAAGACGAGTCAAGGACGAGTCAGATATAACGATCCATAGATAAGTTTTTTTTTTAATTTTCACAATTCCTAAACTAGAACTTATTGTTGTCACAGATTACTGTTGTACTTAGTATCAATTTGACGTCACGCGTCAAAGTTCACAAATTGTTACTACAATAGTAATCTGTGACAACAATAATAATCGTGTTTCAGATGCGTGAAAATGTTGGTAAATTTTAAAAATTATTTTTGTTATAAAATTTTAGTTTTTCGGCGCTGGAATTTTTATTACGGTTATTTGACAATATAACCTATCGTATAAAATCATAAAAAAAAAATTGTGGGAGTTCCCTATTACACTGTATATTCTAAGTATTCTATCAAATAACTGGTTCCCATTGTACAAGCTTTGCTTAGTTTGGGGCTAGATGGCGCTGTGTGAAATGTCCACCAATTAATAAACTATTATTATCAAAGGATCTTGAATGTATGAAGATCTGAAAGAATTATCCACAAGGGTATTGTAGTCACTTTAGTTTCTAATAATAACAAATGCAAATAGTACTACGTTTATTTACGCTGCTTTTATCAATTCCATGAAATAATTATAGAGTCATCCATTCAAAACCACACAAAACATGCGGCGAATGTGAATTGCTATTCCAAAATGTATATAAACCACTCTAAATAGAATGAAAATGTCCCATTTTCATAAACACCTAATTAATCCACTAGCTTTCTATTCAAATTACTTCATAACAAGCTGAACTGAAACTGTGGACGTAAATGTAGAAATTGGTATCATTATCTGCGCTGTGTAATTCTAGACAAACTTTAGAGTAAAATAAGCTTTATTGGAAAGGATTAAATATCAATGTTGTTCGAAACATGAGCTGACTTTTAACTCAAATCAGAAGTCGAGAAATGTTCCACAGGATCAGTTAAAAAAAACTCTACTAAATGAATGCATAGTTAGTGTCTTACGTATGAATGCATGCTCATTCTCACTACTACATACATACATACATAAACTCACGCCTGTATCCCATCATAGGGGTAGGCAGAGACCACATATCGTCACTATTCTCTATTCTTACTACTATTTTTATAATTAGGTATGATATGACTCATTTTAATCCTTCGAACAGAAAACAAAAGTAAAACTGTTCGCATAAATATTATAGGCAGCCGTATGTAGACCCGTTGTAATTGTATTTTTTTTAGCTTTTATCTAAGGGTTGGTTTACACCTGGCGGAAGATGCGTCATGTATCTATCGTCGGTCGTGTAACGCCAGATTGGACAAATGGATAATAAAACATTAAATTTAGTCATTTAGTCAAACTTATTATAAGTTTAAAAACACTATTAGCCAGAACCTAAGTTAGGTTTCTGTATTTTTAGGAGGGTTCAAAATCAAACAAATACTATGGAAGTCTGTCACTGATTTGATTTTCTCTCAACGTTTTGTGTTTAAAAATCGATCTTATTTCCTGAAAATTTGGGTTCCCACATTATAGTCGTATTGCTCATTATACGGACTAAAAGTGAAGGAAAAAATGTCATTTTTCCTTCAATTTTGACATAAAACGTATCAAAACTAATCAAAATTGAAGGAAAAATGACATTTTTTCCTACAATTTTAGTCCGTATAATGAGCAATACGACTATAGTAAGCTTACTGCAAATTTTACTCTGTTAGAAAGCTTACCACAGCTCAGTTTGCATTGAGCCATTTTCAGAGAGTGAATATTTGAACAACAGAACTCCACCGTTACCTGTGTCGTTCTGAATAGGCAGACAATTCCAGAGCAGCAACTAAAGGAATTAAAGTAATTATATGGGGGTCAAAGGACCTTACTTTATAAGTAGTGCCTAATTAGACAACTCCACAGGCAACGGGTTGACAACTTTTATAGCGACAAAGATAAGTACTCTGATATTTAGAATTACTTTTGTGTTACTGGTTTCAAATTGAAGTTGAGTTACAAGTTTTCGGAGATAATTGATAAATCGAAAGAAGGTCGATGTTATTGGGTCAATCTTCAGAATCAGCGCACCTGGTTGATCGCTATGGCGCCCCTTAAATATCGATATTATTGCTTTTCTGCTCCTTCAGGGGACAATATGAAAATATGCTTATTTAGACACCTCATTCTCGAAATAAAAATACAGAAAAGCAATAATATCGATATTTAAAAAGCATCATAGCGATTAACCAAACACGCTAATTCTGAAGATTGACCCATTTAAGCATCTCATTGATTAGCGCTGACGCAAATGATTATAATCGTAATGGAAAATGTTTAAAATTACAGAACAAATTGTTCAAAACTTAGGTATCTTATTTATTACATTAATTTAAGCAACCTGAATGAAATCACCCAATAAATAAACTTTACAACCCTTCAAGAGGCAACAAAACACCTCAGGCCCACCGTTTTGAGAATGACCCGATTTAATCACAATTAAGTCAGCCGAGGTATTTAACTAAATTGTCAATTTCAATTGAAAATTCCTTTGAATTTCTCTTCATTTCGTTCTGAGCGGAGGCAAATACGGCAAATTCCTTTGTGATTTCCATGGACAGAGACAAAGCGGTGTTATAGATACATTAGGAATTCAAATTATAGAGAACCTGGTCCACATTGCAGATCGATTAGGCACTATCTTCTGTTCAAGTTCTCTTAGCTAGTTTCTTGAATGCAGCTTGTTAGCAGCTGTCATAAATCGTTATTTTATTTTTAAATCCCGAAATCTCTGTCTACCCTTATGGTATTTTATGTATTTACATATGTACGTACGTGTATACAGTTAGGTTTATAAATCTTAGTAAAATTCATAAAGCGCAGATTTGTAAAGTTCACATTAACCAGCGATGTGAGTCATTTCTTCCACGACTTTCTTGGATCTACACTAGATATAAGTTTGCGATAAGCAAAGGTTTTTTTTAGTTAATTTTCTGCTTAGTAAAGTAAGTTAGTATGAGCAAGTGGCCAACTCTGGTGAATTATAAAGTTTATCAGAAAAATAACTAGGTAAAAATAAATATCTTCAGTCCCTCGAGTACGCAAAAAAAAAAACTACAATAGAATTTGTGCTAATTACACAATATGTTCACGCCTCAGCCGCGTGCGCCTATCGGCCCCCACATTCCAATGGAGCCTGGCGGGGAGCGGGCGGACGCGGGGGGACGGGACCCTGCCACTGCATCGCGAGCGGCGACGCGTCACTAGCCACCAGCCCGACCACCCGATCACACGCGCGCGCCTTTACGATTAATTACGCATTTTTATTAATATAAATTGTATTTTGCGAAAGTATTAAAAGAACCTAAATTGTAAAAACATTTGTTTCCTTTGAGCGTAGACAAATTAGCGACCGTGACAGGACAGGGAGGATCCAGGAGGACGGACGCGGCCATCACCAGCAACTCAAGATCGCCAGTTAAGTAGTGCCATCCTATCCATCCTTTTTCCAAATACCTCCTTCGATTTGTATCGAAGCGAGCTCAATATCCGAGTGAGTAATAATCGCTTACCAGCAGCATATTTCTTTTGTGCGCGTGGCTCTTTCTGATCGGGTTTGGAATTCCTTTGTTCCCTACTCGTGCATGAATACCACGTGCGTGGTACTTTATTGTCTTCCAGCTAATTATTTCACAAGTTCATAATCGCAGTGTTTTCCTTCACCGCTAGCTTGTAATAATTTATAAAACGCAAACGTAATTTATGAATTCCTTTGTTTCCTTGCAATCATTGTGCTTGCGCTACGCGCCATCTTTTGTGCATTCATTTTTAGAGCGTAATAGCACGTTTTTATAAGACGCGCGCGTGATTCTTAATATAATTTTCTTGAATCGTAAAGGCGCGCGCGCTGCATAAATCACAATTTCATTGCATAAATCGGAATTCATAACAAAAATCTGACAAGGTGGCTAGTCATTTTTTTTCTCACATGTATTTAATCCATTAAAATACATGCCATCATTAAACTTTAGGCCTTTATATTGCCAAATACTTTAAATTAAGGTGTTTATGCACCATTCCCGCATAATATTTTTCATTTTCATGCCCTCAATTTGCTAAAATCTTGGTCATAAATCTCCTTATAATAAAATAAGTATCTATGTACGTTATTTACGTGAAACCCCGGTGAATTCCAGGATTGATCATCATCCTGCCCAGTGGACATTACGGCCTGCTTGCCGCGTGGCCTCCCTGGGCGCCTCGTGCCGCACCTGGTCGTACCGAGCTTGACGTGCCGTGCTGCCACGTGCCGTGCCGACACACATCACGAGGACTTGACCGCCGTGTCAACTGGTTTGGTGCACAGATTACTTTCTCTAATTGATTGTTTGCCCTTGTTTGAATCGTGCTTATTACCCCATTTTTCGTTTAGAAAAACAGTTGTATCTAGGTTCGTAACTTACTTCGTTTAGATATCTATTTAAAGTCATGTCTAACGCGGATAATGTTGATAAGTTTGAAGGCGAAGGCTCTTCTAGCGATTCAAGTGAGCTTAAAAGGCTAATTAATCTACGACGGTCAATGAAGGGACGCTTAACTAAATTCGAAAATTACATAATTCCTTTGAAAAATGTGAAACCAGACGATCTAAATAGTTTACAGGTCAAAGAACTAACCATTCGCTTAAATAAGGTGCATTCTATGTTCTCTGAGTTTGATGAGGTAGAAAATAAATTGGAAGCTTTAAATGATGATTCTAATGAACGTGATGATATCGAGGATAGGTTTTTCTCATTGATTTCTCTTGCTCAGGAGATTGTCGAGTCATGTTCTAAGTCTGATTCCAAACATAGACCGAGTAGTGCTCATTCATACCGGTCTTGTGGCAGTTGCGACAGCCATGCAATCAAGCTACCTACTATCAAGCTACCTACCTTTGACGGGAACTACCTTAAGTGGCTTGAATTTAGAGACACGTTCGAGTCAATGATCAATCAAAATGATTCAATTTCAGATATAAATAAATTTCATTATTTGCGATCATCTTTAGAGGGAGGTGCAACTGTGGTCATAAAATCAATTGAGTTCACCTCCAAAAATTATAGCATGGCATGGAATCTTTTATGTGAACGTTACGATAACAAGAATATTTTAATTAATAACCACTTAAAGGCGTTATTTAACATGGATCCTTTATCCCGTGAATCTTACAAGGCTATTAGATATTTAATAGACACTTTCTTAAAGAACTTACGAGCTCTCGAGAACTTAGACCAACCTACTGACAAATGGGATGTTCTCATTTGTTTCATTATTTGCTCAAAATTAGATTCAGTCACCTGCAGGAAGTGGGAAGAGCATAAAAATACCTTGCCCAACTTACCGTCATTAGCAGACATGATTCTATTTCTCCGAAACCGTGCAGACATTCTTGAGACGATGTCTGCCAATAACAATGATCGATCTAAACCTGAACCTAAAGTAGTAAGGAGTAGTGATCAAAAGAGTGCTAATCCACGAAGCTCAAAGAGTTTCGTGTCGTCATCAAGCTCGAAACGTAAAAACATTCATAATTGTCCAATGTGTAAGCATCAGCATAGTATAGTACATTGCAACGTCTTTAAAGACTTACCACTTAAGGTTCGGTTAGACGAAGTCGTAAAATTAAACCTTTGCTCGAACTGTCTAAGGAGGGGTCACGTTGTAGAAGACTGTCGCCTTCAAGGTACTTGTAGGGAGTGCGGAGAACGACATAACACGCTCTTGCACTCAGTCAGTGAACCAGCCGTCAAACCGGCCGTTGAATCCACTTCAATTTCAACAAATTCAGTGTCACTGTCCGCTCAGACTTCAAATCAGCAGGTTCTTCTATGCACTGCATTGGTCAGGGTCACTGACCCACAGAGTAAAAATACTTACCTTGCTCGAGCTCTGCTTGATGCAGGAAGCCAGTCATGCTTCATAACTGAAACCCTGAAACATAAAATGGGTATAATCAGTGACAATACAGATTCTTTATGTGTATCTGGCATTAATAACGTAAAAGTTCCTATAACAGACAGCTGCGAGTTATCCATAAGCTCACTTAACCAGCCCTTTAATGTCTGTCTTAAATTTTATGTAGTACCTCAAATAACTGGCTACTTACCAAATGCTCCTATTAATGTTCACGATCTTAACTTACCAGTTAATATTCAGTTGGCTGATCCTAAATTCAATGTGCCTTCTGACGTCGACATACTGTTAGGGGCGGAAGTCTTCTTCGACGTGATCTCTTCAAAGCGGATCAAATTAGGACATCATAAGCCTATTCTTCAAGAGTCAAAATTAGGTTGGCTAGTGGCAGGTCCTCTTCATAGTTACTCTCATAAAAAAAGTAACGTAATTCATTGCAATTTCACCAAGGAAATTAACGACAACTTAACGAAGTTCTGGAATCTTGAGGAGCTTCCACTTTCAGAACTCACTATGTCACCCGAGGATGAATTTTGCGAAAAACATTTTCAGGAAACAACAAAACGTTTAGATAACGGGCGGTTTTGTGTAAAAATGCCTTTTCGGGAATTACCAGAGCAAGCGCTCGGTAGTTCATACATGATGGCCGAAAAGCGCTTCTTAAATCTTGAAAAAAAACTTGAGAAAAATTCTGATCATAAAGATAAATATACTCAATTCATAAACGAGTATGAAAGGCTTGGGCATTTATCTAAAGTAGATAGACCATCATTTGGGTACTTCCTACCGCATCACTCTGTAATTAAAGAAACCAGAGAAACCACAAAACTTCGTGTAGTTTTTGATGGTTCCGCTAAAACTTCTTCAAAGAAATCATTAAATGACATTCAATATACCGGCCCTGTAGTACAGGATGAGCTGTTTAATATCTTGATTAGATTTCGTCAACATAAGTTCGTTCTTACGGGTGACATAATGAATTTCTATCGACAGATTTCTTTAGATCCCTCACAAAGGCATTTACAGCTGATCATCTGGCGAGACGATAAGGTTAAGCCCCTCGAATTTGCAGAATTAGGAACTGTTACCTACGGATTAAATTCCGCCTCATACCTAAGTACTAGGTGTCTCAAACAGCTTGCATTGGAATGCGATGATCCCATTGTTTCAGAAGTTATTCAAAAAGACTTTTATGTTGATGACATGTTGACCGGGTCATCGTCCGAGCGTGAATTGCATCATATCTATAGAAAGGTCACAGAGGTTCTCAATTCGGCATGCTTACCTATTCACAAATTCCGTACTAACTGTCCTCAGATATTTCAGCATGATACTGAAACTCAAGGCCTTGATCTTAGTAAAGAATCCAGTGTATTAGGTGTCTTGTGGGCCCCTGACACTGACACATTACGCTTCACCTTAAATGTTGATTTCAATCAACAAAAGGTCACTAAACGAGAAATTTTGTCAAATACGTGTAAAATATTTGACCCACTCGGGTTATTAAGTCCATGCACAATAGCTTTAAAAATTTTGCTACAAAAGTTGTGGCTTCTCAAACTTGATTGGGACGATACAGTCCCTACTGAAATAAAAAATGTGTGGCAAAAGATGATAGGTAGCCTTAACTCTTTACTTACAGTAAATGTACCTAGACTCGCGCTCTGCGCTTCACCCATTTCCACAGAACTTCACTGCTTCGTAGATGCATCCCAGAATGCCTACGCTGCCTGTGTCTACCTACGTACGGTGGACCCCGATACTTGCATATCTATTAAATTACTCTGTGCAAAGACACGTGTCTCCCCGATAAAACCTTTAACAATTCCGCGTCTTGAGTTATGCGCGGCCCTACTCGGAGCTCGCCTCACTGCTAAAACGACGAATGCACTTCGGTGCGAAGTCAATCGTACCTACTATTGGTCTGATTCCACCATAGCATTAGCGTGGATAAATTCACAACCTCAGCTTTTAAAGGCATTCGTCTGCAATCGAGTAAACGAGATTCGTGAGCTCTCAGCTCAGTCTTTATCATCGTGGAGATACGTACCCACAGCTGTCAATCCCGCCGACATGGCTTCAAGAGGTGTAGAACCTACTATTTTGTCAAAGTCTGATTTGTGGTGGCGCGGACCCTCCTTCCTTTCAAATCAGGAAACGGAGTGGCCGCAAGCTCCTAGCTCTAAAATAAATTTACCAGAATTAAAAAATACCATCCAAGTCCATAACGCACAAAATATACCTACTTTTGTCGACTTTGATAAATATTCAAACCCCAATCGATTGATAAGAATCTATGCCTACGTGTTACGATTTATAGGTAATTGCAAAAATAAAAATAAAAATGTTAGTCCTTTGTGTAGTAAGGAACTTAACGATTCACTCGAGCTACTGATAAGGAACTGTCAATATGAGTCATACTCACCGGCAATAAATACTTTAAAGATAGGAAATAAACTCAAACCTAAATCTGCAATTTTACAGTTGGCTCCTTTCATTGACCACAGTGGAATTTTACGAGTAGGTGGTCGTCTTGATAATGCGACTCTTTCATTCGAACAAAAGCATCCTGCTCTGCTAGATAGTAAACATCACTTTACAAAGATACTCATGAGATACGAACATATCCGTCTATTTCACGCCGGCCCTCAGCTGCTCCTGAGTTCATTCAGAAAACAATACTGGCCTATAGGTGGTAGAAATTTAGCACGAAGTACAGTTCGTAAATGTATTGTTTGTACAAGATATAAAGCCAAGACAATGGAGCCATTCATGGGAAACCTACCTTTAAATAGGGTTTCACAATTTTATCCCTTTCAAACTTGTGGTGTTGATTTCGCAGGACCGTTCATGATTTCTAATAAAATCGGACGTGGTAATAAAATATCAAAATGTTACCTATGTTTATTTGTTTGTTTTTCTGTTAAAGCAGTCCACTTAGAAACGGTCAGCGATCTCAGCACTCAAGCGTTCATTTCAAGCCTAAAGCGATTTATCGCTAGAAGAGGCAAGCCTGACAACATTTACTGTGATAACGGTAAAAATTTCGTGGGGGCCAACAATGAATTAGGTAGGGTAATGCGGTCAAGTCTTCGTGATCTTAAAGATTACTCCGCAAATGAGGGCATTAAATTCAACTTCAACCCACCTTATTCACCCTCACTAGGAGGTCTATGGGAGGCCGGCATAAAAAGCGCAAAGCATCACTTAAAGCGCATAGCTGGAAATACGTCATTAACTTTCGAGGAGTTGAGCACGCTTTTTACGCAAATCGAAGCGATCCTCAACTCCCGACCCCTTACTCCTTTAACATCTGACCCAAACGACCTTTCTCCTCTCACCCCAGGGCACTTCCTCATCGGGCGGCCGCTGACGTCACTGCCATCACCTCCAGCGTCCGACACGAAGACACGCATCCGCTGTCGTTACCGAATGATCGAGGGACTGCGCCAACACTTCTGGGCCCGGTGGAGAAACGAATACCTACTAGAACTACAACAGCGTTACAAAGGACGCAATCACGAGCGAAACCTTCAAGAAGGAGACCTAGTCGTCTTCAAGGAAGATGGTCTCCCTCCCCTCAAATGGAGAATCGGACGAGCCCAGCGTCTTTATATGGGCTCAGACAATGTCTGCAGGGTGGCGGACTTCTTAACGTTCCGAGGAATCGAACGACGAGCCGTAAACAAGGTCTGCCTACTTCCACTTGAGCACGACATCATCACAGAAGAGGAGGAGAATAAGAATCTTGAAAGTTGAGTCTTTCAAGGCCCCCGAAGATGTTCACGCCTCAGCCGCGTGCGCCTATCGGCCCCCACATTCCAATGGAGCCTGGCGGGGAGCGGGCGGACGCGGGGGGACGGGACCCTGCCACTGCATCGCGAGCGGCGACGCGTCACTCACAGATTAGGTAGAGATACTACGTATCAGATGGAAATGTCGGGAACATTTTAGTGTGGACTTGTGTTCACAGATTATATAGATGTTACTCGCTCCTGATTGGCTATCAGAAAACGATGTATGACGTTTCTTTTTTTTTTTCTGCTACACCGGCACCGAGCAGAATTGTCATTCTACCAAACAAATTAATTTAGTAGGATTGCTTTTTTCATTCATTATTTCTAAGGCATTGATCTCAATGTGTACTATTGAGATCAATGCCATAGTAGAGGTCAGTGGCCTAAGGGAAAGAAGGTGTTGTTGATAGAAAACAACGAAACATAGTTAATCATTTATTATTATTTTTTAAATTTTTTCTTAACACTACATAGTAGGTATAGGTATTGTTTAATAAACAAAGTTGCTTCCCGCTGTCTGTCCCTATGTAAAAAAAAAAACATCATCAAAATCCGTTGCGTAGTTTTAAAGATTTAAGCAATGCTCAGATCTTTAAAACTACGCAACAGATTTTGATGCGGTTTTTTTTAATAGATAGAGTGATTCAACAGGAAGGTTTATATGTATAATACATGCATAATATAGTACCTAGAGAAACACTGATAAATCTTAGGTTTCTGTGATGTGTGATGTGACCAGTGCGTCTCGTTCTCGTTCTCGAAATCTCGTTCAAACTCACGTTTCTCAACAAATCACTGCATAAATAATCGAGCCACTTTTTGAGTCTGATTACACTACACACTGGGAATATGGAATACAGCGGCCTTTCGCAAATTTGTACAACCTGGTACAACACAAGTTAACACAACACATAAAATACATCGTAGGTACTGAAGGTACAAACCGTTTGCAGCTAATAAGGAACAGAAATAGGCGGGGAAAATCAACAAACTAAATACACAATGATCGTTAGACATTAGACCGCAGAGCACAGACTACCCACATCCACAGAGATACCTACCCTCAAAGATCTCAATCATTCATTGACATTGACATTGTCATCAAAATAGCAACTCATTCGGAATCGGAAGAGTTGAGGAGCGGAGAACGAAATGTCATACATCGTTTTCCAATCAATTTCCAATCAAAGCACAGATTATATACAAGTCCAAGCTTCTGACTAGGAACATTTCTACCCGTGGCGTCACTAGCCACCAGCCCGACCACCCGATCACACGCGCGCGCCTTTACGATTAATTACGCATTTTTATTCATATAAATTGTATTTTGCGAAAGTATTAAAAGAACCTAAATTGTAAAAACATTTGTTTC
Source organism: Camptogramma bilineatum (assembly GCA_958496255.1). Classification (NCBI taxonomy): domain Eukaryota; kingdom Metazoa; phylum Arthropoda; class Insecta; order Lepidoptera; family Geometridae; genus Camptogramma; species Camptogramma bilineatum. The sequence continues at coordinate 6,451,107 of OY292460.1, forward strand.
CTTTGAGCGTAGACACAATACATAATCTACTTATATTTCAATTGCTCTGAATACCTATTGTCCCTGAAGACAAGTATTTTAGCTCAGGATTGAAATTATCTTAGAATTAGATGTGTTTTAATATATTGAGTAGTGAGAGACAGTGAGAATAATATTTAATTTATTATATTACGTTAATATATATTATTTATACGAAAATGTAGTCCCCACCGCTCCAGTCAATGTAATGCAAATATTAGTTTTACCAGTGTGTCAGAGTAGTTCATGTGTCCACATAATAAGGAGAAAGTCGTGAGTCGTTGCGTGGTTTGTAGTTGTAGACATTTGTATTAAATACATACCGGTCAAAATCATAACCCTCCTTTTTGCTTCGCCGTAGTCGGGTAAAACTGAAATTCACTTGTTACAATATTGCCTACTACTACTATTACAATGAGTATAATCCTATGTCTTTAGAAGTTTATTCCGAATTCATTACATTGCGGCTTTAATTAGACGCGCCAGACTTGGCGAGCATTGAAAACCAGAAATGTGCAGCGAACTTTGAACTGCGTTCATCAAAGTACCTACGCAAAATGTTACACGGTCGGTTTCCATACAATTCAACGAACTTTTTTCTTCTATTTCGATATACTCGTAGTTTTGTGGTTCTAGTATATTTTATACATTCTTCTTCTTTCGTATGAGCAAGTGGCCAACTCTGGTGACGAAGTTTTTAGGCCGCCTAAAGGCCTCCGTCATGGCTTAACGACTTAAAAGCCGGGACCGACATTTAACGTGCCCATTTTATACATAATATACTTATTTATATAAAGTGCATGTTATGACACTTCAGTACTAATAAAACGTTTTGAACAATACATATTACGGGACAGTCTCATGGGCATTCACAAGTCTGGATTTATTTGTAATCTGTGAATTCCAATGTAAGTGAACCCTCGATATTCAGCCACAAATTACGTAAGTGCCACAGGGTTGACCAATTTCGAACCCAAACTTGGTCGGCCTGTGTCGAGCTTATTTAGGTACAGTAAGTTCACTCATAGCCATAGATTTAAAATTGTTTTGTACTAAATTGAAAACTTTAGCAATACATTTTGATATCATACCCTGTTATTCATAATGGAATTAGAAGCTCGCAAAAGCTCAGACGACTGCTAAATTTGCTGCCGTTTCTTAAAGTATCAGGAACTATAGAACTCATGCGAAGAGAACTTACATAAAAATGTGATATGCTGGGAAATACTATGCTAAGTTCACAGACATGGACTTGATTCTGACAAAGCATAGATCAAAGGATCTTGAATATCTGAAGATTCGAGTGGATTTCAACGTCCATAACAGCTATGAGTCTGTTTTTATATTTAAAAGTAAAAAAGTTTGAACTGGATCAGCTCAATAGCAATGAATCAGCTGTTCTCCCCCTCAGTTGAACGTGATTGGATAACATAATGGGAACAAAGGAAGACGCAGACAGTAACGCGAGATAGCTACTGTTAATGAGATTTCCACGAGTATTATGATAATAATCTTTTATCTATTGTTTGTTCTCTATTTCGCTGCGGCCTTTTATTGAGCAACAAAGAAAATACTGTACGGTTATGACAGGCGATATAATATAAGATAATTGGGAGGTTATTAGTGAGGTAGATAAATTAATTGGTTGGTTATTATCATACCTAATTTAATACGGCTCCTGTTACTAACTACGCAAACATTTTCAGAATATTGATATTGGTTTAGTGTGTTAATAAGTCCCTGTATATGTATGTGCAAATAATAATTATTTTGGTAATTACACGCGAAAAAATAATATAAATAAGTATCTAGTTGAAAATATTGCTTTGGTTACTCAATTAAAATACGTATTAGTCACTTAAAATACCAATTTGACCCGGCTAGACCGATTCTTATGAAATTTGATTTGAAGGATTTGTCCTGAATAGCAGAGTCACTATTGAAACAGCGGAAAAATTCATGAAAACTTGTATATGAAGATTTTTAATACATTTTGTGTGCAACGGCTTTTTTGTAATAATATCTCAAATTCTGAGACTGTAGGAAGTTTACCAGGTCAGCGTTTTATGAATATAGAGAAGTTTAAAAAGTAGGGCTTATTATTAAAATACAATTGAATCCAACTTTTGGAGTACTTTCTAGTAGTTTACAACAAAGTCTAGAAGACTACATTCTAAAATAAGGACGCCTTAAGCCATTAGGATATTAAAACCGCAACGCTCGCGTGCAACCACGGAAAGTCTAATGTGATAATATCGGGGCAAGCATTGCAAACTCATTTGCTTGCTGCTGCATTTGTAGTTAAAGTAATTGAACAGAAAAGTGTGGTTTTATATTGTGGTGTGTTTTACCCAACTATGAAGGAGGAGGTTCTGTTTGTTTTATGCAAACAGTAGGGGAACCTGTTGAACCTCGGCCACACGATCTTATTTAATTTTTTTTGTCTATAAAGATTGGAATTAGGTTTACCAAATATGGACACATGTAAAGATACACTATTTGACTACATATTTATGAAATAAATTTTGTATTTTTATTGATACTTTAGAAGATAAAGAGATTTGAACAAAAAATGGGAAATTGTCGAAGGTACAACACACCAGATATACCTTGGTCACTGCAAGATGTACCTTGACCTTACTAGTTTTTTTCATGAAAATACCATGTTATCGAATCAAATAACCATTTTTTTTTTATTAATGGAAAGAACATTTATAAGGTATATACTTTAGATAAAAAAATATATATATTTACATTTGTATCTTAAGTTATGCTAAAATAATCAAAATAACTAAGTTCTTAAAATTTCTGTGATCTTAAGATCATTTTCGCGTCCTATTATAATAATTTATCAACAAAAGTCCAAATACTTAACAGCTTTTAGGACAAGGTAGACTTCTCTCTTTGTTTGAACATTCTTCGGTGTTTTTTTTTTCTGTTTGATATCTTGATACAAATTTGTACGTCAGCCCATGTCCAAAGTACAAAGCAAAAGTGGTGGCAAAGGTACAACATTGCCTCATTTTAAATTGACGAATTTTTAAAATGCACTTCGAGTTTGATTTGGGTCGATATATTTATGCCTATCTAAAGTCCATTTCACCTATATTTGATTGCACGAAATGATTATCTCGTAAGTGTGTACTGTTATCTATGAATTAACTTAAAGTAAACTTAAAAATACCCTCTTTTTGAGCACTTTTTTATATTTTTAATGCGCACGCCTCAATCACTCCACGCAGGTTTTTCGATTCTAGCTTCATGTTGGTGTTGACCAATGACGATTATAATACCACAGACAAAAACAAAAAAACTCGCACAGATTACGAAATAAGCCTTGGTGGCCGAGGGATATCAATGGACGAGGTTCAACAGGTTCCCCTACATAAAAAAATATTTTCGAGTACGAGTTACAATTGATGTCAATAAAACCGAGGCATTGCAAACTCATTTGCTTGCTGCATTTGTACAATATAACAGTACCTCATTCTTAAATCCGAAAGATTGGGTTTTAATAAACTTTAATAAATAATGTGTTTTAATGTTCGCGACACAAACACATTTTTTAAATAATTATCATCAAGACCTTATTCCCTATAATGAAATCATTCAACATTACGCGATTAAGGAGTGTCTCTCACTAGATATATTTTAACACAATCATATATTTAGCTCAAAAGATTCGTTTTAATAAAATTATTTATGCAGATGAATTTTTTTAATAATGTGACCAAAATGTTATCAATTTGGTCCAAATATTAATGTACCCGTATCGTCCGAATCACACTCGTTTCATATACCTTTATTCAACTTTCATTGATCCTCTATATACGCATTGAAGAGTAGAAAAAGAAGAGTAAAAACTGTAATAAAACACCATAACTTGCAATAACATTCGATTAGACAGGGTCCTTTCCCATACCAATTAACCTATTCGTTGTAAAAGCTTGGCAAGTTTAACTACGCAACTATTAAGAAACTTTGCGTAACAGACCCGTTTCATGACACATTACTAACTATATTGTAATACCGGTCTCAGGAAGTTTGTGTCATGCTAATATTCCAGACTCTATTTAAGTGGTGTTGGGCAGAAATAGACGTAAATTGAAGCAATTGTAACTTAGAAACTACTTAAAACAATTTATCAATGAGTTTATAGAGATCCATATTTTTGAGGGTGATTTGTGCTGCGTTGGACTCCAAGATTGTGTACCTGCAGCCGAAGTTAAGTCAATCCGTACCCATATTATAAATGTGAAAGTGTGTTTATTTGTCCTGCTTTCACGTCAAAACAGAGCGACGGATTGATGTGTTTTTTTGTGTGGAGATAGTTAGAGGCTGGAGAGTAACATAGGCTACTTTTTATCCGGGTACCGACCACGCGAGCGAAGCCGTGGGCAGCAGCTAGTAGATTCATATAACCAAGGCTTTTGTAAAATAATGATGGACTTCATGACAGCGAAACTATGTTCCAATTTCCATTTTGTTTTCTGAATCTTTTTCGTCAAGAGGCAAACTAAGTCTAAAACTGAATGGGACACTCTAATGCCTATCTCGTAATAGGCTTTTCCAGTACCAAAACCTTTAGTTTAAATTGGTCTTATCTACAGAGTAACCTGCGTATTTCTTCAAAATGGTCTCCTTCTTCGTTTAGAGCTCGAGTTACTGCGCATATAAATTTTCCGAAACAAAAACTCCATTGTTGAAAGGCCGGAATTTGACCTTCGGATTGAACGTTGAAGCTGTACCTTTCTATTAACCCGTCGGCATACAATTACCTAGAAATAAAGTTTCGAAACAATAGACAATTCCTTAAAGCGGAAGGCGAAATCTTGTTTAGCGCGAGTGCGAAATCAAAGTTGCAGAAACGTGTTGTCTCGTTTTCGTTATCGTTTTATCGAAACGTATGTGAGAATGTGCGCGACACGTGAGGGGAATCCGCCGCCTTATCGCATTACATGTCGAGACAACGCTGCAGAATAAGCCTGGTGCTACCTCGAATGGCAGAAGGATTCACTCACGGCACTTGAAACAACTGCAAAACATACCAACATACCGGTAAGATAGAGATCTTGGTCGCGAAAGTCTGTACAACTGCATTGATAGCAAGCTTCACGATAAAAAATTATATAAAAAAAAGAAAACAATGTCTATTTATCAAGGCAATCACAAGAACATATTCCAAAAAATTCAAAAATGGAACATGTCTAAATAAAATATATGTCCTAAAAGTATTTAAATCTTTAAATATAAAACAGATTTACACAATATTGAATAAACGTAGTACACTATTGTACAATATTATCCATCTGCCGAACAGGCAAGAACTCGTTTTTTTTTAAAAAGAGCCTACATTTACCTACATTACTACATTTGCAAGTGCGTGTGTCATAATCATAATCTAGGTGGCACACGCTGGAAAAACGCTGTCTGGCATGCACGGTCTAACAATTATAATCATCTCAATTTTTGTGGATCAGCTTTAATGTCTCTGAATGTGACCACAGTTTTCACAACATAAATTGAAAAACGATAATTGTCTGATTTCGATGTTCGATGTTGAGAAGCTCAGGGACGGTTTGTTGGCAATACACCAGCCAATTGTAAACGTGACATTAATGCCACACAATGTGTGGTCAGTATCTCATACTTCATGTCTTGAATGACAACAAGGTGACTAAGATTGCGTATTTCACGAGTTATATAAAAAATAAATAAATTTAAATAATAGTAGATTAGTAGCCAAGGGCTGTAAGGCATCAATTGCAGCCCGAGATATTTAGGCGCACGAGCGCAGCGAGGGTGTTACCTATAGTTCGAGGGTGCAATTGCTGCTTACATCCGAGCTAACTACTCTGCTTTACATCTCGATTGTGAGGTAGCTAGAAAAGCCCTAGGGCGGTAAGCTTACCGCCCTAGGGCTTTTCTAGCTACATTATTACCCTAGAGCGCTAATTGGTCACCTACAAGCCCCATTTGGGGGTAATAAGAGATGTAAAATACATTTATTTCAAGTAACACAACCCATAATGACAGTTATAAATAGCACACCGGGTTAGAAGGTAGGTGTTGCTGACATCAATGCCTCGTCAGACAGTCTACCCTTATGGCTATCATTGCCAGGACGGTGTTGGTACTTCCCCGCAACCTGCGCACCAAGGATGCGGCGCGCTTGCGTATAAGTAGTAGCTTTATTTCATCGCCTATCTGATAATCAGGTGTTGTAATACCTAAAAACTCTGAAAATAAGTCTACGGCTTATATTCAGGTCCGGTTTAATCGCAAGCGGGATGTGAACTCATAACGAACACTTAATTCAATTCTTCACTTTAAAATTATTTCAGTTTCACGGTAGCACTGGTTGCAAAGGAGCGTAGTGCAAAAATCGTGCAACATCTGTTTGCACTATTGATCATCACAGCAAAGAGTTGTCTCTTTAGAAAATAGGATAATGGATAACAACCTTATCAAGTCTGTACTTACTAAAAAACAATGTACTACGAGTACCTATACATTGTTTTTTAGCAAGTAGGTACTAGAAAGTAAGGACGCAGAAGTATCTAGATTGATTGTAAAAGTTGCATGAAATCATTTAAAAAATCTAGAATACCAGCTTTTTAGTCCGCACGATTCACGAGGTATTTTCCTACGAATTTTTTTTACTAGGGTGTAACAATGATGAAATTACCTCTTCGATTTCACAATTTTTTAAATTATTTTGAACCAGTTTCAAAGCAGTAACATTAAAAAAATGTATATTTTTCTAAATCAATGACGCTGGTATGCCACCAGCCCAGCACGGTCGTAGCACAGGCAAAGTTTCAAAGTTTCAAATATTCAGAATTAGTTGTGAGTGCTGTGTTGTAATTGCGTGCCGAATTCACATCAATAATAGCAGGTATAATTGGTCACCTAGCGTTAAATCCTTCCATAAACATTCATAATGTCCAAATAGCATGATATAAAATGAGCGAGTGTTCTAATAGTGATGTTCTATTCGAATGAGTAATGTCAGAATCTGAAATAAAAAAAAAATACCCCTACAGCATTGCAATGAAACTTATTGTGTAGGTAGCATTGTGTATAAACTAGTAGAAATGCAGATAAATCGTGAAATGGTACGCCACCTGCTTTCATTGTTTAAAACTAGATGGTGTGACTGACCCAATCCTAGATAGCGCTAACAAAAACGCGTGAGTGATAGAAAGAGCTGATGAATGATCTTCAAACGGCTGTACAGATTTTCATGAAACATAGATAAGAACTCTCTCGACAAAGACACCATTCAGACAAAAAAATTATAATTTAAAATCGGTTCATCAGTTCAGAAGCTACGATGACACAGACAGACACACAGAGCCACAGATACACAGATACACAGACGCACACTACAGACTTATAACACTCCTCTTTTTCGTGGAGGGTTAAAAATATCTCGATTTGCTGCACCAGATGCCACAAAGCAATTTATTGTATACCATCCATAAATACGATCCGTGGCTCAGAAGTGCCTCAAATACAGCTTGGACTAGCATAAATCATGCCAACAATAAATTTTTCACAATTCAATTACGTCCGAACAGCTGAATGCCCAATACTAATAAAAATCTGTGATATGTATTCCAGAAGCGAATATTACTACAGTCACCAGAAAAGCTAAATTTTTATGTAGCACATGCAGAGTTCATTCCTACTTTTCATCGAAATAAACTATTGATTGTGTTTAAATCCAAGGATTCAATTTATTTGAAATACCACCAGTGGATTTCATAAAATCTCAGTGAAGTTTTATATCAGATTGAAATGTAGCTGATATCTGAATAATAAAGTTGAGAACTAAATTGATATTATGAAAATGAAAAACGTAAATAAAATTATTGCTGGCACAACAAGCTCCAAAATTTCTTTAACCTTACAAACAAAGGTTGTTGACCTCATTTCGGTTTGGAACTTCGGAAATAAATTTTCCAAAACACTGCCAAGGGTGATCTTAATGAAATAGAAGGTGTTATTTTTTTGTGTTGTTTTGCACAAAATAATGTTCGAAATGTTGAAAATGCTCCCTTGGGCACCACTGAGAGCATGTTGTAAGTAAAGTGGAGGTAGAGTTTAGTAGAGTGCTCAGCTAAGTTTATGACTTTGAATGTAGACTCCGTACATTAGATTAGACAGATGGGTCAATCTTCAGAATCAGCGCACCTGGTTGATCGCTATGGCGCTCCTTAAATATCGATATTATTGCTTTTCTGCCCCTTTAGGGGCCAATATGAAAATTATGCTTATCTATACACCTTCTCGACATAAAAATACAGAAAAGCAATATCGATATTTAAAAAGCACCATAGCAATCAACCAAACACGCTGATTCTAAAGATTGACCCAGATACTTCGCATCAACAAATTTTTTTATTAACGTCTCAAATTATGTTTGAAAATATTTTTAACCGACTTAAAAAAAGGAGCAGGCATAGTATGTATGTTTTATTTGTGGACCAACTTTGATGATTCTTTTTTTTTAGTTTGAAACTTCGAAATTAGACCCATAATTTGGTATGGATCTGACGTGGGTCTTCGGTGTGATGAACAGAAATGTACGTCGAGAGTGCAGCAAAATAACTTAGCTCACTTACAACATTGATGTCGGTTTTTTGCCACTTGTTTTATTTATTCTTAGGTTTCAGAGCTTTTTTTCTAAAATTATTCCCAAGTAATCCTACTAATATTATAAAGGCGAAAGTCCGTGTGTGTGTGTGTGTGTGTGTGTGTGTGTGAATGTTTGTTACCACGTATCCCCATTACAACTGAACCGATTTTGATGAAATTTGGAATGTAGATAGTTTAGGTTTGGGAATAACACATAGGCTACTTTTTATGCCGCAAAAATGTATGGTTCCCTTGGGATAAAATAGTCTACGCGGGCGAAGCCGCAAGCGTTCGCTAGTGTTATCATAGGATAGAATTGATAGAACGTGGAATATTCCGGATTAGTTATAATAATAGACAAAGAGCGTTAATTTGCTAATTTAGATATCGCACAGCGTTCGAATAAATTATTTTAGAATCTGATTCGTGTTGTAACACGAATTTGAACGTAAAATGAAAAAATATGGTATTATTGAAAAAGGACATTTTTAAACACGATTCCGAGGGGATTGAACGATTAATTATTTGAATATTTGACAATGTTGCCAAAAAATTATTATGAAAAACATTAAAACAATGGCAAAAAGGAATTTACGAAATAAGTCATTGTTTTTGCCCACACCATCGAACTTTCAATCATCATGAAAAACTAGTTAGATTAATGTTAGTCTAAACTGGCATATCCATTCTATGCATCTAAGTTCCTAAACAAAAAAAAAATCATGATAAACGATTGAACTACAAAGGAGATTGACCATTTTTGTATGGACGTTGGACCAATTGACAACCGTTACAAAAGCCATGTCAATATTTACCGATTTGATGCTTTTTTATTTCTTTGCATACTGTTCACGCGTTGACGCGCTCTTTGATATTTTCCCTCAGTTTATGTACCTGGCATCTTACCGCTGAACAAACGCTCTTTTTGAGTGGTTTGTCAATACTGCGACGGCAAGCTTTTACTTTGCTCTGAGTTCTTTACGGATATGTATTCCGCATGTAAAGCTAACTACTTTACGCGGTTTGAATGTGAAAAGGATTTTCTAGTTTGGGTTACTGGTGCTATTTTCAGAGCATTTCGATGCTAAAAGAAAATTAACCAGGAACTCGTTATGAACTAGGTATTCCTACAAACTAAATATATGTACTTGTTCGCTTGGTAGTTGACAAAAACCACGAAAATAGTAATATTTACAGATGAACCAAACATACGGGTATTGTAACTTTTGAAACTATCATGGTTATGAACATAAATATTATTATCAACGGAATAATTACTATGATTGTTGAGTTTTATTGGTACGGGCCGGATATCGTTAAATCGGGAAGCAAAAAAACTCAATAATCATGTTAATTATCCCGTTGATAATAATATTTATAAGTACGAGTATTAATTGATCTTTTGAAAAAATATAATTTTTTTCCAAAAATAAAAATTGTAAGAATAAACTGTGTGCTGCACATGTTTATTTAAAGACTATCTATGATCCAGGATGTCCTTCTCTTGACCTCAAAAAATTTGAATAAAACACCGTCCTTTATAAGCTTGTTTAACATCACCCGAGGGACAAGTATTGGAAGGTTGTTCTTTTGGACTTAAGAATAATGGTCCCTTTTCTTCAAAATTGTGTAGATGTATATAGTTTAATCTCATTTTACTATTAAGTAAATTTGGCACAACACGTTCTGCTTCATCACTTAATTTTCGAACCGTTACGCGTCATTCCAATGTATGAAACATAATGGTTTTCTGAATATTCACTTTACACCATAATTTTCCATACAATATTATCATGCACTATGTTATTTCTATACACCGTTAATTCTGGGTCAGTTTAAAGCCAGCACCCACTGCTTGTATTGCTTAATCGTATTCGTGTCGTTGGTTTAGTTTTTGAATTTGATAAGTATTTCATACGAAACTAAATAGTTGAAAAGATTAACAAAAGTGAGTAAAACACTTGTTATGGTGTCGTAGGCGCGCAGAGCTAATGACCTAGGTATGTATGTATGACTACGACGTAGCATAGACTCTATGCCGTAGCAACAGCTGAGTACAGAGCCCGTATCTCCGTGATTTATCCTGCCTATGTTTCGTGATAATATTAATTGCAAAAAAATAGATCTCATATTTATTATTATTTTTGAGTAAGGTTAGCGATATAGATTACGTAGGCGCCGGCTTTAAACTGACCAAAAATAAACGGTGTATAGTTAAAACGTAGGCATTCTACGAACACATATCCGTAAATTTATACGAAATTGGAACAAGCTCCGGGTGCTAGTACCTGTTTCCACTCGATTTAATGAGTCGATGGGACAGAAACGCGGACACAGGCAGATTTAATCGCAAGACATTGGTCGGCTTTCATGTGTAATTCCCTAGGTCAGGGCTTCCATTTGAGTTCACACGTATTTCGTTATTTAGCAGATTTGCACCGCAAAGGCGAGGAATAGGCTTAAGCCAGAGTTTCTGTGTTCTCGGTCGCCGACCGTTCACACGGCCGTCATCTAACACAACATGGTCTTAGGCCTTTACGAGTACATTTATTTCGATGACTGTTCATATCAGAACGCCTGTTATGCAAAAGCATAAGAGGTCGGAACATACTAAACGTCGCGTTGTAGTCAGAAAGGCGTATCTAACCTTTATTACCTACCTTTATATTTAACTGAACTACGATCAAATGATTTATTTTGCGACTCACTTCTACTTGCGCCGTCGTTCATGTGGTGTGAACATAACCTATGACACTCAGGATTACCTACTGCAGCTTTCCGTACGCAAAATAGTTTTTAAGTAGCTTAGTATCTACCACAGCAAACTATCAAACTTTACCTCTATAATATTGTTAGTGTAGATGACACAAGAGTAAAAAAAAACTTAGGCCTTTACATCTTTACTAGATAATTTATACAGTGTCAGAGCGTTTGTCCACCGCCGCCGTCACCGAACCGTCACCGTCAACGAGATTATTTCTGTATGAGATCAAGATAACGTGACGGTCTTCTGGTGGACAAGCGGCTATAGTAAATGTATGGTCGCTACCTCGGCGCCGTCATCTCGTTCTCGTTGACGTGACGGTGACGGCGGCGGTGGACAAACGCTCTCAGGAGGCAATCTTTGCCTACACTCATCGGGACACTGTAGTAGATAAACTTAGGATAAACTAGGACTTGTAGGCACTACAAGAGTAAAGCAGCTTGCTTTAATGCTACACGTCCAGCTATACGTCTTCGTCGACGGCCGTTAACTGACGGCTAGGAAACCAAGCCTTTACGTCTAGACGTGGATCAGCTAAGCTCGGTAGACCGGTGTCAGCTGTTCTTAGTGTCCGGACAGAATAATCACTTGGCATCTAGATAATGTTTTAACCCACAGAGCAACTTGGGGACAAGATATCTAGTAAAACTATTAGTAGTATTTTGAGTTTTACTCATCTTACTTTTGTGTGTTCGTTTTTTTATTGCTATCTTACGTTTGTGTGTTCGTTCTCATAGTAGCCTGATAAAAAGTAGCATACTCTTTTTACAAGTTATGTTTTGCCTCATTTAAAATTGAGTCTGCCAAGTGCTAACATAAACAATTTAAATTTAGAAAACAGTTCTTGCATACTGTTTTACGGAATGACAGCGCTGTTCCTGCATATTTTACTAAGTGTGAATCTTTTGTTCCAATGTAGAAGAGCAAAGACATTGTGCTTAAAAGGAAATACCCAAATAGATAATCTGGGACCGTGCTTTCCTTTGAGATTTGTCCCAGATTAATTTGTTATTTTTCCAAAATTCTTCAAAGCTTAAACGTTTCGCTCGCAATGGTAACAATGTGGGCTAAAGTTCCGTTACCGTCATCTAGCCTCGGATTTCGAGTTATGATTTATTTAATTCTATTTCGCTTTGTTGTTCCGCTTCCAGGAAATTCATTATCCGCTGCCAAATGGAATTGGAATTTATGATTCGGTGAAAAGTATCAAAATGATTCCTTGTTTTGAATTTTCAACAATCCACTAATATTGATGCAATATTGCATTGAACAATAGAATTTCAATGACTCCTATTGTATTGCACAAAATAGTTGGTGAAAAATAAACGCCCATCGTGTTGAATGAGTATTACATTTGTAATGTTCGTTAACGTTATATATTGCGTTTCATTTTGCAAAGGTTTTCATCCTTTATCGTCGACCACGCAGTAATTATTGCGATATTCATCAATTAATTACGTTTTTTTTTTTAATTTACCTAAAGGAAACCATAGTCAAGCTCGTATCCATAGTATTCATCGTATCCATAGTATTTTATAGGCAGCGATGAGCATATCATACGTAGGTAGCACTAAACATAAATATCACCCAACAGTTACATAGTCCTAACACCATATTAGAATACTCCATCATAGCTACGATTGCCATGGTACACCACCTAGGCCAGGAACAAATATCTGCAGATCTACAAACATTTTGTCCCGTTGCGTTATATTGTTAAACAACGGCTTTTCGAAATGTCGAAATGTTCTATTTCACGAAGTCCGTTTGGTCTTAATTGTGTGTGTGTTCAGATGCACGTTGTTTCTGTGTGCGTAAGCTCGGTAGCGCTCAGAATCCTTCCACGCACACAGAAACAATGTGCATGTGCATCTACACACACAATTAAGACCAAACGGATTTCGTGAAATAGAACAACTATACCGTGGGCGTAAGCGTACCTACCACTTGAATTTTTTTTAAACAATTTGCGTCACAACGACGGCTTACGAATCCGACATATTATCAGAACGTGCAAAATGTAATGTTGTACTTTGTCTGCTACCTATGTCATCTTAAATCTTCAAGTTTCTTGAATACATAAAGGGTTGCCATTTAACTCCCCAAGGAAATCCTTGCCTGAATCTAATTGATATTCGAAATTATACTACCAGTTGTTAAAATGTGCTGTGAACCACTAAACTGGCCACTACACCGTTTCAGCTTCACTGAGCGTTAATTGAGCACAATAATTACGTCCATAAGTCCGTTTATATGTGTGCAATTGACTGTTGAAATTCGTTACCTAATTAAACCAAAGGATAATAAGGATGAATAACGAAATGGGTTTCCGAATACGTAAATACCCATTTCCTAAAGTGCTTACAAAAAATAAAATTCGATTTGCTTTCATGTCTGCTGCAGTGTAAAAAACTAGCGATTAAAGTTCCGAGAACGATATCATTCTGGAACATGAATCAGCAGGGTAATTACAGATTCATTATCCAACTGCAAGTTTCTTTCCTTGGGGGGATTCCATTTTCATTACACGGCAGTTAGGTGGGGCGAACTGCGTCCGTATGCAAAGTTTTTTCTATAGACTCAGAGACGGTGGTGATTTTATTAGGTCATACCACGTCATACTGCCAAGAAAAAAATTGGTATTTTTATCACAACTTTATCCACAAGGTGCGAGAGATTGGTGATATTGTAGTTTATTTAAATGCGATCGGCTAAATAAAAAAACGTAGCAACTCAGTTCAATAGTTAAAATAACGAGATGAGTCACGTGCGGGAAATTTTAGTGCATCTTGACATGCACTAAAATTTCCCGAAAAAGTGTGCCTTGAGATAACCAAGGACGTAATCACAAAATTCAGTGGATCCAGCGTAATGTCTATTTTTTTTTGGTTTCAGATAATACTTTGAAATTCTAACATGGATTATGCAGTCATCTTGAATATGACCTACAAACGATGAATTCGAATTGAGTTTGATAAGGTTCAATGCACCGATCATTAGTTTCAAACAATGGTAACAAAGAACTTAACAACTCTAGACCACAGTAATAAGCTTCTTCGAATTCAATTTAAAAGCCTCTCAAACAAAGACGATTATTACTTCGAACGTGGACACGTAAAGTTTTTATCAAAAAGTTTTCATCGAACGAGATCTTGCGAAGATCTATTTTTAAAAAGCGATGATCGTTTTAATCTCTCTTATTCACTTCGATTTTCATCCTTATATCTTAAGTAATTAAGGCTTATATCCTTTGTTATAAAACGTCATAGAGCGGCTACTGCTTTCGAGAAAACTAAGGCTTTGTGGAGGTGACCCGGTTGAAGGGGATTATTGAAAAACTTTGGAAATTAGCCAAGTTAGTCACTGGATCTATTTTTGTAACACTTGGTCGGATTTTATTAAATTGGATATAATTATAAAAATGTTAAAGGGTTGAAATTCTGCAAAGGCAATTAATAAGAACATGATGGGAATCATGTTTTCAGCCAATTTGTTTCCTGTTATTACAGCAAATTGCGTATCTCGGCAAGCACACATAATAGGTATGGGGAAGTTACAATCATTGTTTATATCTCATACAGAGATTTATATGTGTTAAAAGGACGCTTGAACAATTATATTTTAAGTCATAACACAACATTACAAAACATAATCTTTAGCTAGGTAATTTTATAGAAGCTTAAAGTTAACATAGTGTTTCTTTTCACTATAAATAATGGAAACTTTTTCAAGAAATTAAATATTATGTTACCTTTACGAGCACACACCCCTTAAGGCATTATTTTATTAGACAACTTTTCCATTACAGCAAGACGAGAACACTCAAGGAGTGAAGTATCAAAGGAAGTTTGCTTACACGTCACTTTGGCTTGACTACACTATATTAGCATGTAGAAGGGGCATCCATCATAAGCAGGCCCACCCTACCTCCCCTTTCTTGTGAAAGTTACGAGGCATGCGGGTCTGTGGGATAGATTGGAAGAGGTCAGGTGTGGCTGGTGGCCTGTTACCAGTTGTTCGTTAGCCGGGATCGGCATCCGGTTTCCTTATCAAGGCGCGTCCGGATCTGGAGTGTTTTGTTTCTTTGAGAATGTACCGGATAACCGGTGCCTCGGACTGGCTACTGGATTTAGACGCTTTGATTGTGCTCCCTGGAGTAAACTATCATAAACCTTTTATCTCTTACTATGAGCCTTCGATTGCTAATATTTGTAACTAGTTTCCGCCCGCGGCTTCGCACGCGTGGTTCCCGGATAAAAGTGGTCATTATCTATCTATGTGTTCAGCCTTATTTTTTTATTCAGAGTTATAGAGGAACAAACATACATCCATCCATCCAAACATTCAAACTTTCACATTTATAATATTAGATTTAGAGAAATAATTATTTATGCCTTAATTCATCTTAATTACCCAAGTGCAAGTGAACTAAGAATCAAATTAGATCAAAATTTCCTGTGAATGATTCATATTTTCTATTTATTAGTTCTTATTTTAATTTTGAACACGGAATCAAAACACACATTGCATAATCATAAATTTTCAAATTTATTACATAACTACCACCCGTTTAAAACTGCAGTTCACGTAAACGGGTTTTAGTGAAGATTCTGGTTAGGCGTCCTTATTTATCTCATAAAGAATCCTATTGCTGCACTTGTCACACACCGGGAGTTATTCACCAAATCCCGATAATGTAGCCACTCAACAATATTGAGAGATAAAACCGCAAGTCGATAATGTGATGCCACATTGACACAAAAGGTGGTTTCCTGTCGTCTTGAATGATCTATCTCATTAGGAGGAACAAGATTGCCTCCTCCTTTATTTGATGGTTGACAAAGTGAAGTGTATCAAAGGAAAAGTCCTTAGAGGAGTTTTTCTACGTTGACATAGTAAACTGAGTACACGCTTAATATAAACAAAATATTTTTGTTTAATGAGAGTAATTCTGAGTTCCAGCCTTGCATCAGTGCGTTTTCTAGACAAGACTAGCTAGTTTTTGCAAATAGATATTCCTATACAGATCATCTGATAGTTGGACGTTTTGCTACATGAACATTTTGCTAATTAGGTCTATTGCTCATTAGACGTGTCGCGCTGTTGGACACTTAGCTACTTAAACCTTCTGATCAGGACTCAGGAGGGGTTTTTGCAGTTCAAAATGTTTTCTTGTCACGCTTATATCAATGAAATGAGATAGAAGATAGATCAGCCGTTTGAGATTATAATTAAAAAAAGCTTTTACTAATACTAAGTTCATTATGAATTTGGTTTGGTTTATGTAAAAAGCTGTCAGGTTTAAGCCGCCAAGGTGCAAATTAAAAATGAATTCGCACCCAAACATGTAGGTAATTTGAATGAGGCCTATCATTCAAGTGTCAGCTGTTACACAGGTAAGCTCTCGCAATCTCGACAGACCTATACATAATTAATGTGAATGTTCACATGGATTAGTTTATGCGGCTGGATTTGTTTTGTGATACACCATAAATTTGAGGCTTATGTGGCTTAGACTAACTTTGACAAGGTTAATTTACGTTACTACATCAACATTTCAATAGCTCTTCGGTACCTATATAACCTACTGCTATGTCTCTGTTAGTATGAATTGGATTCATGATGGAAATGCTTCAAGTTTAACCTTTTTTTGACGATCCTCAATCAAATGTACAAAATTATAAGTAGTCATTAGAAAGATACAGACAAGTTACTTGGAAATGCGATTATTTTATGTCAAAGCGGGCTATTTTCAATAAACGGTTTTGTTTTAGCTTCATCAAGGCTTCTAGATACTGAGATACTTTGAATAGACAAAGCATCTATTGAGGTATTGGCCTCGCGATATCATAACCGTAGATCATTGCGTTGGCAAACTTGAATCCCTTGACAAATCAGATCCAGCTATGGCAGTTGTGCCAACATAACAACAAACAACCCTATTAAAGTACCACCAAGTGAAAGCTAACCCAGAATGGAGTAACAAACGGGGCAGTTCAGTTCATTACTTACCTCAAAACTGACCACAAAGTGACCGCAAAACTGTTTTCAGTTCTCCGTATTCGGTTCTACCACGCGGCAGTAATCACAATCCAACCGTTCACCCAAATCGGAATTGCCTTTCCTAATGGCTTACAGAGCCTACAATCGAAACAATACCGTATAACAAGCAGGATATTACAATAGTTGTGTTATCCGCAAGTAGTTCACGTCTATTACAGCAAAGCGGCGAAAGTTTTTCGATAAGTCGATTCCGTAACAGCTAAACTCTACGTTCATGCCTGGAGCTATTCGATGGCTTTTGTTTAGACATTATGAGAATGTACGAATTGTCGTGAACATGGTTCTTAGTTTCAGCGTCTAATATCTTAGGAGACGCTTCGCTTTCTTATCGAAAAGCGCTCGAGCACGATTGTCTGCGCACACAACTTTATTTATCTCTACAACTATTGTTCAAAAGTTCATTCGTGCTTCTTGAATTTTAGTTTCAATGCAGACAATGTTTCACCACTTTCTTTAAGACAATTTTTATTAAATTTATTCGGACGGAGCTTTCACACTTTACAGTTCATTTTTCACAGTTAGTATAAATATGGAATAGGTGGTATGTGTTGGTTTCCATATCGGAGATTTAATTCAGAACAAAATATTCAATTTAGACATTCTCATAAAAAATATACAACACAAAAGTCTAAATGCATCACCCTGACAATTTATGTGTGAACATTTCAGATTAAAAATATTCTGATATAATAAACGAAAATATGTTTCACTTTTTTTGAAGTCAGAAGAGCAGGAAAATATAAAATCATTTCCACAAATAAAATTCTCGACTCAGCACCAATTCAACCCGACATTTCATTTAGGCAACAGCGCGTGGTATCACAAGTTTTTCACAATCCCTATGGAAATTGTCGCCAGCGCTTTGCAAATGTCTGGTTCATTTGAATGCAATGCGTGGAGGCTGAGCTAGCGAGGCAGGAGGCAGGCGGTGGACGGGTCTAATAAAGTGATATCATCTAAGGGGCTGTCAAGTCGGAGCGGTGCGATTTACAAGCGGAAACTTACTGCGATGCGCTTTCTAGAATCAAGGAAACGGGTTACGTAACGTTAGAATTTTATAGAACATTTTTCTTGGTTATTTTATTTCCTTCGTTGAGTTTCTTCTTTGACGTTTGAGAAATGTGTAGAAAAATTACCGACGAAGAAATTTTAAATTCGTACCTACATACCTAACCAATTTTTATTATTTTGCATTTTTTTTTAAAGAAACAAAATAAAGGTCTAAAATGTGTCTTTATTTTTATAACCACAGGATACATTGTATTCTGTACCTACATCCAAAAAATTCGATCGAAAAAATGATTCGCGTTGTAAAGAAGGCTTAGTAAGGCCTCAGTTCCATTATCTTGGAAGCGTAAGTAGGTGTTGGTTTTTATATTCTTCTAGATGAGAACGTGGGTGAAGTGAGAATATATTAGGGGGGTTTATAACATTCTTATAATTTGCCTTTTCTTAAGGAAATTTGTTTTAAGCTGTTTTTATTGATGTTGTGAAAGCTGTAGTAAAGTTCAAATTAGTTTTTTTTTTTGGGCAAACCTCATCTTTATAACACCCTTTTATTAGCTTCACCTGTATCTATAAGTACTTATATGTAACAGAATCTTTGAACATAATTTTCATTGAAACTTTTCAGCTAAATTTTAAGCTTTCCTATAACATCGCACAGTGTGGGATTTGAGGTGAATTTCGGACATGGTCTTTTTATTGCAGAATTCGTTAGTATTAACGATTTAAAACGTTAGAGTAGAACTCCCGTGTTTCAGTTAAGTTTAGTTTCGGAGATATGAATTTTTGAAAATTCATATATTTTTTATGCCGAAAAAATTAAAAGTGTTGGTGCGCCTACATTATAAGATTATTTAATGATTTAATTTCTGTATATCTAAGAATGTCTCAAGTTGCAATTTTTGAAATAATTTTGAATCTTCTATATGCTGTAAAACGCGAGTAATTAATTATTTTACATTTTTAGTTTTTATTTTTTTACTCGTAAATTAGGCCGAAGTAGCACATAATTTATAGATAACACACAGCCCCAAATCATAAGCAATAATGTGGTAAAAAAATGGAAAGCTAATCTCGCGTGGATTGGAAGTTACAGTCACTTAAGTTTTTCCGTTATGGTTGTCACAAATATTTGTAACGTTTGGCCGAAAATTTAAAAAGAATTAATTATTGATAGAACTGAAAATCTTAGTGGTACCGAGACTGTGGATATTTATTTAGCCCTGCAGGGTATTTTTTTTTTTGGGTAATAAAACGAAACGAGATCTTTCCGAAAAATAGATTTATTTACTAACGCAATGAATAAAGTGAATCATTAAAACTACAACAAAAACATGGTGTTGGTGTTGTTGCTTAAGAATTGAGATACTCGTAGTTAAAAAAAAGAATGAATCGAGAAATTTTCAGATCTTCGGGGCTAAAATGGCCGCTATAGCAGATTCACAATAGCAATTGCAATAATGCCGTTCTTGTCACTCTCAGTCTATGAAAAACAGGGTTCTAAAAAATCCGATTTTTATAATAAATATCAAAAATCCGATTTTTTTTATATACAGGGTGAATTTTTGAGACGGGGCAGTAAGGTAGTAGTACTAGTAATTGTAGGATAGAGAAAAATAAATAAATAGAATAAATTAAATACATCGAGGAAATGTAGGTAAATACAATTAGGGGCCTACAAACCTAATAAATCTCGTGGTGTTTTTTGTCTTCGTTACAAACCCTTATCTCTCATAACTAATCGTAAAACTTCATAAAATAGCGAGTGTTTATTTTTTGAGTTTTTAGCAGGTTCGATTCCTGGGTGAAGCAAGCGAATTTTAGAAAATCTTTGAATGCCGTTTTGTTTCTTTTTAAAAATAAAGGAATGTTTGCTTTAAGTAAATAAATAAATAAATAAGTAAAGCAATCAATCTTAAGGATTTAAAGTACCTAGTTTCCCTCCAGGGTCCTTTGATTTTTTCCACCGTGTATATTTAACAAAAATAAGCAAAAAAACGTAACAAACAACGAAAGTCAATCGCATGTATGTTAGTAGTCCGGTCAAAATAGACATCCACCCATGCAAAAATTCCCAGAAAGCTGAAAATTGGTAGGAATGTTAGTTGTCAATGGTGTTCACCATTGACAACAAACTGTGTAAAGTCCCCATCGATCCCATGTACCTATGCTAAACTTTTTATTCAAGGTCAAAGTTGTCCAAAATCAGTTTTTTTTTATTTTTCCGCCAAACGGTTAGTTTTATGGTAAAACTAACTCAGACCGAAATGTAGATCATACTTTTCTCCACAAAATTTGCCGAAAACTTTTTTTCCTAAGATTCACCATTTCTGAGATATCGTGATTTAAAAAATTCAAATACTTAGTCTTATTCTATTAGTTTACAAAAATTTCCAGAAAGCTGAAAATTGGCAAGAATGTTAGGAACACCATTGTCAACATACTGTGAAAAGTCCCCATCGATCCCATGTATGCTAAACTTCATATTCTAGGTCGAAGTTGTCAAAAATTGGTTTTTTAGATTTTTCAACCAAACGGATAGTTTTATCGATAAACCAGCTTAGACAGAAATTTAGATCATGCTATTTTCCACAAAATTTGCCGTACAATCTTTTTCCTAAGATTCACCATTTCTGAGATATAGTGATTCTAAATGTTAAAAAGTGGTACCTATCCTCAATAATATGCACAATAATAGAATGTAATTGAGAATAGCATAATCTAAGGATTGTTGTAAACGATCAAAAGGAAAAAATAAAAAAATAAGTTCCTTTATTTTCGGCAAAAAAATTATGATTTTAAAAGTGTCAACCCTGACTGTAAAATTTTCGGCGAAAACGTTATTATTTAATAACTTCCAATCCACGCGAGATTAGCTTTCCGTTTTTTTACCACATTATTGCTTAGGATCTGGGGCTGTGTGTTATGAATAAATTATGTGCTACTTCGGCCTAATTTACGAGTAAAAAAATAAAAACTAAAAATGTAAAATAATTATTTACTCGCGTTTTACAGCATATAGAAGATTCAAAATTATTTCAAAAATTGCAACTTGAGACATTCTTAGATATACAGAAATCAAATTATTAAATAATCCTATAATGTAGGCGCACCAACACTTTAAAATTTTTTGGCACTAAAAATATAGGTATTTTCAAAAATTCATATCTCTGAAAATAAACTTAACTGAAACACGGGAGTTCTACTCTAACGTTTTAAATCGTTAATACTAACGAATTCTGCAATAAAAAGACCATGTCCGAAAAACACGTCAAATCCCACACTGTGCATCGCCATCTTAGACCAAAGTGACGACGCGCCAAGCTTATGCGTAAATTGAGGGTATTTTTAAAAGACAAAGTGGTAAGAAGTCTTGAATGTGTGCTCTCAGCTCACACACGGCCGCGCTTATACTGGAATGTTGAAAGGCTGTGTAAAACCTTTTGCTTTGCGGTCGTATTTGGAATGGAAGTATAATTCAGAGGAACTATAAGAGGAGTGACTATAAAAATGCTTTAAGGGACCGGCGAACGTACCTACGTACCTAGGAACGTAATACCAAAATAATTTAAAATTTGCGTATATTTTTATCACTTTATGTTATTTTCGGAACAAAAGTGTAACAGGAACCTAAATAAATACCTACTCTCTTAATCTAACAACATAAATTGATAAAAATATGCTTAAATTGTAAATGATTTCGGTATTACGTTTTTATGGAAATTCACCTGTCGCAGGCCTCTTAACGGGTTTAAGGACTTTTTCCACCAGTAATGCAAAAGTAGAAAAAATCGTTCGGAATGCATAAATGGTGTTGTTTATGTGATTGTAACTTATACGTATTAGTTCATATTAGTCTGAACGAAATAAGAAGTATTATGAGTTTTGTTAACAAACAAATAGTAACCATTGCCATTCTATGCTATTAATATTAATAATTTGCTTTAATAAATCTAAGTTTGGATATTTGTAATTCCACAAACGGATTTGGAAGATACTTAGATTAGATGTGGTGGCCTGTAATTGCAAATAGGCTAAAATGTTGTTACTACGATTTTAAAGAAGTGTGTGTGGCAGTAAACCTACCCAGTTGTTTTTTGAATTGCAATTATTATTATTTGTCGTTTTAATCATTCAGCGATCTCTAGGTGACCGCCTATTAAATGTGTCAACAAAGTTGCCTTTTTAATCATAGTACTTTTGAACGGACATGACGTGTAACATTTCATACATTAGGTACAACTGATATATGCACCAGGTGCATGTACTAAAAATTTGGTACATTCCATTATTTAAAGGATTATGAATTTCTACAGATCTTACAAAAAATCTACCGCGTCCTGAAAAACAGTCGTTATAACCTTTATTTACAATTAGCTATTCTGAAATTCCCTACTGTTCCGTAAATGCTTTAAATAGACTGGAATATTCTGAGCCAGCAAATGTTTGCACAGCGTGCTCTGGTTACAGTGAAAAAGATTTGAGGACATAGTAGAGTGTGCACGAGAGGACATTGTAAACACGTGACATAGTAGCTTGGTTATTTTCTTTATTGAATCTTGTACTGTGTTACTATTATACCAGTGGTTTACTTATAAATGACAGACAGACAGCTCTGCGAGGAAGCGCCGCAGTGACAACTGATGGACCAGTAGTGTCCATTGTGTTGTCGGCGCAGTGATTCCTGTTTTGAAGGGTCATCAGCGTGAGTGTGTCTCCTTTGGTGTCACAGACGTCCATAGGCTACGGTAACCGCTCACCATCAGGTGGGCTTTATGCTTGTCTGCAACCTAAAAGTCATGTCAGAGCGAATAAAAATTAGAGCACTGTTGGATTTTATTATGGATATAGTAGGAAATCCTCAAAGCACGAATCTTGCCATAACTTGTCGTCTTTATTTCTGATACGCTTACCTTTTACTAACTGGGTTAGGAAGTTAATTTTTGAGACTTTTCCATTATTAAATAGCATAGTGCAATCATAATGTATGTATGTTCGTATGAGCTAGTAGCTAACACTAGTGACATAATTTTTGAACCTCCTGATGGCCTTCGTCATGGCTTAACAACTTAAAAGCCGGAACTGACAATTCTCCAAAGCACAAAAGCGCACAGATGTCAATGCCACTAACCCTTCCCAATTGTGACCGCGCAACGAACTATCAAGAACTTTTAAGAAAGCTACGCTACGAGCGTTTCTTAAAAGAAGCACACTAACTTACGCTCTACATCAATGACCATGATGTATAAAGTTCCCAAAAGCGACAACATAACGTTCCTGGCAGCAATCTGATTCAGCAACAATTCGTATATACAAGCAGTGGGTCGGTAAGCCGCTTAGACCACCCTCCGAGCGCCAGACATTTCACCGACTACCGATTTGTCATTTATTGATAGCCATAAGATTTACCCTGGAAACACTCCAAACGACCCAAACTGAACGAGAAAAGGATTTTGTTCAGCGCATTTCGAAGCTTAGGTTAGAGTTCAATGTCGAAATAGGGATCTACATACATAAAATCACAGAGGTTTCCCTAAGGAGTGGACTAAAACCCATGGATTTTTTTTTTGCTCCGATCCCTTATAACTTATTGTGTTTATAAACCCATTCTGGCAATAAAATAGATAAAACATTTCATAACAAAACAAAGTCGCCACTTTTGCCAAAAAAACACAATAATATTTTGCGTCGAAGCATCTTAGGTTTGTTATTGTTGTTTGTGGTAAATGTATAATTTGCTGAAAACTGATTTTGTTTTCACATTAAGCTAATTCAAAAGAAATAAGTTTTTTTTAACATTGCTTGCTTGCTTTGACATTACCCTATATCATTTAAATATAGGAAGTAGTATTATGTTCACTCAAGAAACGAACGAATGTAAATGTGTACTCTGTTGAAATACTGAATTTGAAATCATAAGCAAGGAACCAGTGTAGTGTACCTACCTCCTAGTTTATTATTTAAAGTTGAGTCGAACATTTCTCTCCACTTTGTGGGCACGACACACAGCCAACAAAGAATTTTGCCTTGTTTGCCCTTGGATTACAATGACAGCCTCTTTGTATGGCTTATATCCGATTTGAAATGTCTTTTGTGTTTCCGTCAAATAATAGCGTGGAAATGTCGGAGGAAAATGTTGGTTAAAATATTTTTTAGGTAACAAGACATGAAAAAAAAAACTTGTATTAATGTGTTCGCATGGCCTGGTGGCCAACTCTGGTGACTGAGTTTTGAGGCCTTCTGAAGGCCTCAACGACCTTAACGACTTAAAGGCCGAGGCCGACCGACCGGAAATGCTCAGCTTTTGATGTCAATAGCAGTCACCCATCCACATAGTGACTGCTTACAGAACGTCCTTTAACTTCAACCATCTATCAAAAACGTTTAAGCAAGCTAGGCCACGAGCTCTTACTTATAAATGAATCAACTTGTGACATAGTCGTAGTACATGGATTAGTTTAATAACAAATTAAGTACCAACTTCGAGAATAATACTCCCGTTATTATCTGAGGACTTATGAAGATTTTAATAAAATTTTGTTAGATGATTTATGATTAATAGAAATCTGAATAACAGACGAACTGGCTTGCGGATAACTACTACTTTTACATCTGTGCTAGATGATTAAAGGCTCATTTACATGGTGCGAGTTTCTTGCCCCGAAGGTAATTATCGTCATCAATGTCAAAATAATGACAATGTAAACTAAACATTGAAATTATACGTGGAAGGCCGATAATAGCTTGTCACTGAATTGTCATGGAGCTAGTTTCTTGCATCTTAGATGTAAGAAACTCGCACCATTTAAATGAGCCTTTACGCGTAAGGACCGCGCAACCTATGCCTACGCTCAACGGAATGTAGTTGAGATGAAGTATTTTTGCCCTGAACCTAATCTAAACTCTCAGTTTAACTAACCTTATCCACAGGAAAAACATGGTCTACATTTCCTGGAACTAACTAAGCTGCGGGTTTCTTCACAATATTTTTCGGCACCTTTTCTGAGCTTATATCATAACATAGATTACTATTCTGAAATGAAAAATCAAAATCATAACCCTCCTTTTTGCTTCGCCGTAGTCAGCCCTCCTTTTTGCTTCACCGTAGTCGGGTAATAAATTGATGCGAGGCCAGGATTCAAACCCAAGAACTGTGGATCTAAAGCCGGTTTTATTTATAAAAACATAGTAACACTGTTATGAAAATTCTTCCCCACCGGGTTTGACTTATTGGTGAAGCTATGCCAAAGTTTAATTACTCATGGTGCTAACGACTTTACCAAATATGTCACAAAATTTGTTTGCTCTCCATCATTATTGAGGGTCATACATCACGTCGGAGTCAAGATTGATGGCCTTCTTACATCAAGCTTCATTAACCATCATAATTAATAAACTTCAGCAAAAACGTTAATACCACACCTTCGAAACAGGCGTACAATATTAATGATCGAAAATTACTGAAGGCAGTAGTGGAAAAAAATAATTGGTACGTGTGAATTGGTAGCGGTAAAATTAGAAAAAATAATAAGGCATTAAAATGAAAAAAGTTTACACAGTTTTAAAATGTACAATGTGCAGTTGTAATTCCACGTATTAACAATTATTTTAGAATCTCGTAAAATAGCAACCTGATAATAAGTGATCTCAAAGACTCGAAATCACTATAAAACGAATCTAATCAAAGGAACAAAATCTTGTTCAATAGGTCAAACCCATTTACCAAACACACCTCCAATATTTTACCAGAGCTTATGTAGCATATCAAGTTGCATGGCAAGCACAAATCTAAGTTATTCCTCAATGTCATAGCTTGCCAAATAAGAGAAACAAAACCGCTCAAATTTTTGTCGAGACAAAATCCAGCAAGGGATTTTTCGAACAAAAAATTGTGCGCTGCCATTTTTGTCGACTTATAAATTTAAAAGTCTTTAAAAAAGACTTCAGCACCCCTATTTTGTAACACATGGTAAGTCGTTAACTCGGATTCGTTCAAACAAAAATTGGTTTTTTATACGATGAAAACTTACTTTAAAATGGTAGAAGATAATTGAAAAAAGTGATAGACATGTTTGTTGTGTAAAATATGTGAAGTAATTTTGCACTAAATAACTTTAATGTTGTTCGTAAAAAATCTATTTGTTTTAACGAATCCGAGCTAGCGACTTACCGTGTGTTACAAAATAGGGGTGTAGTGCACAAAATTTCACTCAATTTCATTCAGAGACATTGTTCATCAAAAAATAAGTAAATACTATGTGTTCATAACAATAAATTCGAAACCGCCGATCTTGTCCCATTGTTTGAGTTAACAAGGTTCTTGTATTGTATAAGTTTGGGTCGAATTCAGAGTAAGGATGGGCGGTATTTTGTACGCAATGGGACCTTTACAAATTCTCTGAATAAGTTGTACATCTTGACAAATTTTCAAGTTTACGGTCATGTTGTCAACAGCTGATAAATACAGTAACATTACGACTTGCTACAGTTTCACCATTATTTTTTTTTATTTGTGTATGTGTGTTCGTATGAGCTAGTGGATAACGCTCTTTCTAATATTTTTTAAGTTTTAGAAATGTAGTCTTTAAATTATAATATAAATTAAATATTTTTGTGAAAATGTTAATGCTTGTCCACCGTCATGTTCATAGCCCATCATCATTATAAGAAGTAACAGAAACAAAGAAATACATACCTACACCAGTCGAAGCTAAAGAGACACATGTGCTTTAAACAAGCAGTGTCTGAAACATTGTTCACAATCAGACGTGATGAAATTCTACCTATACTCTCAGTTTATCGCTATGTTTATGAAAACGTAAATCCATCTGTATCCTAAAGAAAGCTAGAGAAACATGGTGTTCTATGCACAGGAGCAATGTTAAAAACCTTTTTTACAATCAGATGTAATGAAAATCTACAGGTATTCTCAGTTTATGTTTATGAAAACGCAATGAAAGCAGGTACGCTAAGTTAAGGCCATCTGCACACCCATGTCCTGGCAGCACCACCTGCTATTCGTTGTGTTTATGCTCTGTGCATGGCGATGCTTACTTAGCAGACTACAATAGAGCGCTTAATAACGCTGCTAGACATTGTGCTGAGTATTTCCTGGTTTTCTAGATGAGAAAGCGAGCTTAGATGGAGAATAGCACTAGTGTGAGCATATTTGAGTGTATTAAAACATCTATGCTGCTATCACTTTTGTTAAAACTAAACATAAGTTAGCTAATGTATCAGATTATTATCTGTTAAGTTTTTTCATTTTATAATGATACCGTCTAATAATGTTCATTATTGTCTCTTTATGTTTAATTCGATTAGAAAGCCATGACGGAGGCCTTTAGGTGGCCTAAAAACTCCGTCACCAGAGTTGGACACTTGCTCATATGAAAGAAGAAGATTCGATTAGTATTTTTAATACTGCTGGTAATCAAAAAAAATAAGTCAAATAAAAAATAAGATAAATCAAGTATTTATCACTGTTCACGCTAAAAAAGCTTAAATAAAATGATAAGATGTTATGATCTTTAGTTTGAACGAAATAAGAACTTTTGTGGTTTACAATTTCACCGCCAGTTTCACCCTGTAAACATATCGGTCTTTATTTTTCATCTTGATGGTTGTTACAAAAAAAAATCTTTAAATAGGTACCTAAATAATTTTGAGCAAGTTTTCCTACTAAGTAGAAAAAGCTTTTTACATAACATTGTGATACTTTTCTCATTTCCTTGAAGTGTAAAATGGAACACAAGTATGTAAGTAGAGCGCTTCCTGATTGCACCGAAACTGGAACTCGTGTGTTTTTTACACATTTTGCATAGTGCCGTTTTTATTTAACCCATAGCTGAATGCGCGCAATACAAAGGCGTGTCAACCTACCGGTGTATGTAAAACAGGCACACATGTTTCCTAGATAAGCCCCTGGCGTAAAAAGCACTGTTTACGATAGTACCTTTGTAGATTGGGCATTTTCGGTGCGTGTGCTCGTTTTGTAAGTACAACTGACAGAGTGAAAGTCAATATGGCGAGTTTTACTAGTGTAAACGTTTTCGGAAAATTAAAAAAAAAGGCCATGTTGTTATCTTAAAATATTAGGTACTGTTTTTTGGATTTTGACAATCATATCTTTGAATAAAAAAATATAAAATAATACTAAACAGTTTAAAATTACACTATAGTTACTTTCGGCCCACGGCTTTTCTCGCGTGGTTTCAATATTTTATGTAGCTTAGAGATTAGAATAAGGTTATTTCAGACCACACCTACTCTAAGTTTGAGTAAACACAAACGTATTGGCAAACTTTCAGATTCACAATATTTACGTAATATAAAGCAGTTGAGCCATCTTAAGGATCGTTATAAACGATCTATAGATTCATAACAAAAACATACCCACAATCAAAATCTAACTAGTGAAATGAAGATCGACGCCTACGTTATTCTCGGCATTCATGTCTCATCTAGTTCACTAAGGTCGCATACGGCTATGTATGTTGCAGTAATCATGGTTTCATCAAAAGAGCGCACAGTGACGCCATCAGAGCTCGTCACGACCGCATTCATTCGCGCCGCTGATGCCGCCTGCAATTATGAACTGCGGAGTGCAGTACTTACTTGCACTGTGTTTTGTGGTGTTAGGGCTTTCATACTTACTGCATTTATGCAGTATATATAAACATAACCCAGATATGCATGCATTTGAATGCATTTTTTCCTTGTATATTACTCGAAGTATGACAACTCACCACCTGATTTTACTATGGACTAATTACATTTTCAATCTTATCAGAGTATAGGCGGCTTAAAGCCTTTCTTTTTGAAGATAAATTATGGAAATCCAGCAATGGACTACTATAAGGGTCCTGACACATTATCGCGTCTCTACCCCGTCGCATAGTATGACCGTAGCAACACCGTCCCGGCAAAAATGATATTCTTTGTATTGAAATGTACCTGACGCCCCACACCACACCGTTCCCACACCGTCGCGTGCCCTGCCCGTGCCATGGCCGTCTTGTCAATCTCCGGCCGCCATGATTATTTTGCTGACAATCAATGACAAGCCCCGCCCATCTGTCAATCCATGTAACCATCATATTAGTAGCGTAGCCAGGTCAGCCCCTAGGGGCAGCTTTTCAGCCTTTTTCTATAAATAAATAATGCTGGATATTTCACAGCATCATCTAGCTCCAAGGTAAATAGACCTTGTATGGAAACTATATGACTGATAAACTACTTGTAGGTACCTATCCTTTTTTTTTGTAAATACATAATATTACATAGAAAAACACCCAGACCCGATACATATATTTGCAGATCATAAAAACACTTGTGTCGCAGTGGGAATCGAACCCGCAACTTTCTGTGTTTTAGCTGGACCTTCGCACACTGCGCCACCGAGTTGGTTCGTTTTGTTGGTACTGGATGTTGATTTATGTACACGGGATTTTATCGCGTAATTTACCTTATTTATCACGACGCGACGTTTTGGCTGTTACAATAGCCGTGGTTGCGCGCAGTCTGCCCGTGATTATGTCAAAATGACAGATCATGTCAAAATGAGAGATTATGTCAAAATGACAGATTACGTCAAAAAGACAGATTAGGTGTATATTAAAATGACAGATGGGCCATATCTCGTAAACCACTTATCCCAGACTCTCCGTTCTCTTCAAGTGAAAGCTATTGAAGAGATCTACATTTAAAGTGACAGCTGTCAAACTTTAAACGGCCACATCTCGGAAACTACTCGTCCTAGACTCCTCATTCTCAGTTCAAATGAAAGCTATGACCAAGATCTACATTTAAAGTGACAGCTGTCAAACTTTAAAAGGCCATATCTCGGAAACTACTCGTCCTAGACTCTCCGTTCTTAGTTCAAATGAAAGCTATGACCAAGATCTACATTTAAAGTGACAGCTGTCAAACTTTAAACGGCCATATCTCGGAAACTACTCGTCCTAGACTCCTCATTCTCAGTTCAAATGAAAGCTATGACCAAGATCTACATTTAAAGTGACAGCTGTCAAACTTTAAAAGGCCATATCTCGGAAACTACTCGTCCTAGACTCTCCGTTCTTAGTTCAAATGAAAGCTATGACCAAGATCTACATTTAAAGTGATAGCTGTCAAACTTTAAAAAGCCATATGTCGGAAACTACTCG
Source organism: Camptogramma bilineatum (assembly GCA_958496255.1). Taxonomy (NCBI): domain Eukaryota; kingdom Metazoa; phylum Arthropoda; class Insecta; order Lepidoptera; family Geometridae; genus Camptogramma; species Camptogramma bilineatum. The sequence goes on from OY292460.1 coordinate 6,481,767, forward strand.
TCCTAGACTCTCCGTTCTTAGTTTAAATGAAAGCTATGACTAAGATCTACATTTAAAGTGACAGCTGTCAAACTTTAAACGGCCATATCTCGGAAACTACTCGTCCTAGACTCTCCGTTCTTAGTTTAAATGAAAGCTATGACTAAGACCTACATTTCAGATGACAGATGTCATTTTGACAGCTGTCACTTTAAATGTAGATCTTGGTCATAGCTTTCATTTGAACTGAGAATGAGGAGTCTAGGACGAGTAGTTTCCGAGATAATGGCTGTTTAAAGTTTGACAACTGTCACTTTAAATGTAGATCTCTTCAATAGCTTTCACTTAAACTGAGGACGGAGAGTCTGAGATAAGTGGTTTTCGAGATATGGCCAACCTGTCAATTTAATCTGTCCTAATCTGTCATTTTGACATAATCTGTCAATTCAACATCTGATATTATTCATCAGTAAACTTTATACACTATATTGGTACATTTGGTGACAGCTGTCACTTTAAATGTAGATCTTGATCATAGCATAAGTATTTATTTATAACAATATCGATTTTATTTTTTGTTGATGATGAAGATTTATCTTGTTTTGAAGTTTATCAAAATACGGCTTCGCGGCTGTGCCCCTATTTGATAGTTTTATTTCGGGGTATTGTACCTTGACTGTCCATCCACAGTAGGAGCACTAGGATATGCTTATCCTTATGTTCCTACTGGTAGGAGCATAAGGATGTATTGGTCCTCGTGCAGGAGCAGTAGGAGAATCGAGTAGGAGCAAGAGGAAACGCTCCAATATTGGTTAGATAATAATTCAGTTATTTTTCTCACTTCACAAAGTCTTTCAAGTACCCCCATTTATACACATGTACATGTACACATTCTAAAAACCTATCAGTATCACCCCTAAATATCAAGTAGGTATACCTATAATTTATAATTTTTACCTACGAAAATTCCCCCAAAGGATTTCCTCCTGAGTCGATAAATACCCCAAATTTGAATTAAAAACCCCCCATCTAGCATCACTGAATGCGTTCCGCACGTTATGTGACATTTATCAAACGTCAAAATCCCATACTGCCCTCCGAAATCAAAGTGTAGTAACAGCAAAAACACGATTTCGAAAAAAAAGATAAGCTTACAAATTAAAAAATGTCTAGAAGAGGTTATTCATAAAAACTTGAATGTAGAGTGAAAGTACACTTAATCTATACCAACCAGTAATAAAGCGGAAAAGTTTGTTTGTTAATTTGTTTGAACACGCTAATCTCAGGAGCTTTGAGGAAGGATATAAGCTACTTTTCATCATCATCATCATGATCGCAATAATAATTATGCCATCACTATGGATTATAATTGGGTTTCTAAAAGGGTTTCTTAAAAGTCTGTTTTTTTAAACCTTGTAGATAAAACTCCCATTTAAAGTTACACAAAATATGATGAAATATTGCACTTTGCTAGTAAACCCGACAAAATGTGTGCAATATGTATTTTAGTGTGGTTTAGCTTGTAAACGCTCAATATTTACTAAAGTATTTTACAAAAAAAATTGAGTGATAAGTTTTAAAATGGGCTTTCAGAATAATTGTGTATTTAGCATAAAACCAACAAAATGTCTATTACTGTGGTATAGGCTCGGGATTACGCTTCGCAAAACGGTTATGAGACGGTCCTAGTTTGATACGGTCTTAGTGTGTAAGGTGCTATTTTCGTGACGGGCTCGGTCATGGCTCGGCCCGCTTATGATACTGCGCAGTGAGCGCAGACCTTAATGGGCATTAATGTACTAATTATATAGGATGATGATACATTTATTCAGTGCGTATATAACCCAGGTATGCATCATTTTCATGCAAGCATCAAAAGCAACAATATACATTACAGTAAAAATGTATATTTTCTTCTACTGAAAAAACTGAGCGTAGAACGAATCACATGCACTATGCTTTGAGATGCTCAGGCTTTCATACTCGCTGCATTTCCGCATTTATTTATTGAGTATATTATAACCACAACACTGTTATGTATCGTTTACATACATTCATAAAAAGTAGGTGGTTTTTGTTTTAAAACTATTTGAATGAGGATTCACCACCCGACATAACTCTAATCAACTTTTAAAATACAATAATTACCTTTCAGACAGTCAGACTACAATTATTTGTCAGAAAGCTATTTTTAATGCTGTGTTAAAAATACATTCTTATACGTACGGTTCTACAAAGCATTTAAAATAATATTCTAAATTACCCACCATTGAAGTTGAAGTATAATTGGGTCTATTAAAACGACGACAATAGGTACGCTACACCCATCATCCTTTAATATTTTGCTCGTAGATGTACTAATATTTATGAAGTAATATTATACAATACGTGGTAACACGAGTCCGTATTGGAAGGTTATGATAATATATTATTTGTACAATTATTGTTTACGTGAATCAAACAATAATATTGTTATGGGTAGGCTATGATCATACTCGCGATTGTTTGTGTGTACGTTTTTAATCGACTTCAAAAAAGGAGGAGCTTCTCAATTCGACTTTATGGTTTTTTTTTGTGTCTAGCCATCCATAGACCAGCTTAGACTCTTTATTGTTTTTTGTTAATTAAAAACCAAAAAATAAAAAGGCAAAAGAACTCGCACGAGGTCAAGTTAGTGTTGGTCAATTTAAAGTTAGTGAGTTTAATTTCAAATTTTAGAAAGCTACAGTAATCTATTTCTTATAGATATGTTGTCTTATAAGCGAGAAGCGCTCGTGGCGTAGCTTGCTTAGACGTTCTTGATTGATCGTTGAAGTTAAGCAGCGTTGTGCGCGGTCACAATTTGGATGGATGACCGCAAGTGGCATTACGAGCTGAGCGCTTCCGTGCTTAGGAGGGCACGTTAAAATTGTCGCTCCCGGCTTTTATGTCGTTAAGCCATTACAGAGCCCTTTAGGCTGCCTAAAAACTTCGTCATCAGAGTTGGCTGCTTGCTCATACGAACTTACTTTTTACCAAGTAAGCGAAGCCAACCAAGCTCCTCTAATGAAAGAAAAAGTCTTCAGTATTTATAACTAGTCTTTCTAAGGCCTGTTCTATTCAATCCTCATTTATGCGTGTCTCAAGATTCATTACTCAATTTCCAAAGAGAACTATCTAAAAATCGATATTTGAGCATAGCCTCAAGCCTGAATATAGGCCTAAGTGATCATGGTAACAGTCAAAACTCTTAATCAGTCAAAAATAGTTTTGCCCAAAAACCTGTTAAAAGTTAAAACTCATTTTTACCGATCGTCAGTCAAAACTCTCAAAATTGTATGAGACGAAAGTATGGTTTATTCGATTTTATTATCGTGCTATAATCTATACATAAAATAATATAAAATAGTAGTCTGTTACCTTGTAATCGGAACAACTTTTGTTATGATAAACGGTTTAGCAAACTTTTTACTATCTAACACGTTAAAAATATTTTTAATCAATTTTTTTTCAGATTTCTTTCAGGCTACACCTGAGTACTTTGAAACCTCTGTAGAGATGATAGTGATTTTATAGACTGTAAAAGACATTTTATATACTTACCTATAGCTTTTTTCAGTCAAAACCACATTTGACCGATTAAGTGTTTGGACTGGGACATTCTATTTTATGGTATTGTATTCGAGATGATAATATTGTACCCGCGGGAAATTTGCTATTTTGTATTACAAGTACAAGATACCTACAAGATTTTCTATTACAAATACAAAATACTAAACCACGAAGATTATTACATAGATATTTATTGTCTCTTGTAAAAAATATGTCTTGCGTCCATAACTGAATGATTTGATAATTTTAGTTCACTAATTCAGTGGTCTTTTAAAGTTAACGCTAAATATTCTCTCTCAGTTTCTCTCATTCTCTCTGAACTACTTTTACCTATAAAACGTAATTACATGACAAATTTTGGAAGGTGACATTACTCTGGCAGAGTTAAACTTTTGACGTAAAATCGAGTAAATGGAAAAAAATATAACCATCGAGAACGATAAATAATAATTTAAAGAAATGTCCATCACGTTTTATATTTTACAAAGTAAATAACAAATTCAATTTCCTGGACTTTCTTAATGCATTTGTACGTTTTCCTGAAGGCACGTTTTCAATTTCTATTGAAATGTTTATTACGGCTTCTGCCGATGAAAGAAGAATATTTTGCGCACTAATTATTTTCCACTTTGCTCACTCTTGGATAAGTACTTCCTATTTGAGAGGGTGGTTCCAGCAATCATCTTCAATTTACCTGCGGGCAAGCAATATAGACGCATCTGGTTCACATTTACAAAAAAACACAACATCCAATTTTTATCATTTTTCATGTATCGATGTTGCAGTTAAAACTCATAAGCTGGATTCGACTAAACTGGATTAAATTTTTACTCGAGAGTAAACTACTGTTTGTTTGAATATTTTGACATTGTAAAGTTGACACATTATAACCAGGATAATTTGTATGCACATAATAATGTTCGGTTGCGCTTTCTAAACAATTGTATTTTGAATTATGTCGGCTAGTTACTCTGGAGTAAGATGACTTTTGATCGAATCCAGCCTTAATCAGTCAAAAGTTTATTGTGCATATTAGGTACCCTTCTAATTCAGCCATGATAAATAATTTCAGACAATGTTAAATACGTAGAAAGCTGACTGAGCTACGTGTTCCTAAAAAAATATTACCGAATGGTATGTATGACAATCTTTTAACCATTGTTTGAAGCTAGTCTTTTTATTTAGGTACACAATAATAGAAAATTTTTTGAAGTGTCTACATTCGCTGAGAGAACGAGCTGTTCCCCAAAGTCTATTTCACTTAGGATTAGGAAATTTAATTATCTAAATGTACTGGGCGCAGTGTTGTGAGGCATTAGGATGTGCCCAATTACTTGGGTAAGCAGTTGTTAATACAAATTAAGAACCTTTTCTGAGCTATATACGAAAGGGAACGGAGGTTTTATGGGACGTTAGTACAAAAATAGTGCTAAGCGTCTTAAGGAATGAGATAGGTAACTATTTAGCTTCCTTGAGAGACGTGTTGGTCGAGTGGGATAGTATCTCGACTTTTGATCCAAGAATTGCAGGTTCTAACCCAGGTACAGGGATCAATAGATTTTTCATTTTGGAAAATCATGGGCTTGCAACTTTTCTCGTATGAAACATCTGCAAAATGTGATCATTATTATGCCAAATAATTATGTATTTAGACGTGCCTTTGACTACTTTTTTTAGTAATTTCCAAAATATACAGATCAGAGAAAGTATCGGTTTCTGTGTTTCATTTTTAAATTTGCAAGCAAGAACCACTTTCCGGTTTCCGGGAGCTGAAATATATTAGTAGTGGTAGTACACACAGAATTAATTATTATCGGTGACAATGTGAAACTGTGGTGACAGCGATCATATCTGATAATGAAGCCATGTGCTGTTCATTGAAACTCCTCAGTGAATTAGATTAATATACCATACATAAGAGTCTAGCGAAATGCAGTCGCCGTGGCCGAAACCGGCTAGGAAGTCATCATCATCATCATCAATTATACCCATAATATTAGTCTCATTCGAATAAGCTTGTTGCCACCTCCTAAAAGCTAGTTTTCTTTTTTTTTTTTCATACTACTAAGGTAGCAGACAAGCATACGGCCCATGGTAAGCGGTTACCGTAGCCTATGGACGCCTATGCCACCAGAGGAGTCACACTCGTGCTGCTGACCCTTTAAAAATTTCAAAACGCCCCGTTTGAAGAACCCCATACTGTAGTCAATGGGGAAAACCGCGGCAGGTAGATCATTCCACAACCCAACTGTTCGCGGAAGGAAATTCCTCTGGAACCGCACCGTACGTGACCACATTGGCTTCAAGGTGTGAGGATGGATCCCCTGCCGATGGCGAGCATTGCGATGGTAGGATGGTAGTTACTTTAAAAGAATCGACAGAAATGTAATTTTATATGAAAATGAGAAGGCCGAACATTCAAAAGTCGGGTCAACTTTATCTAGTTTTTTAGCTACTGCTACGAAAACTTTTACTGACACCATAATTATCATACAAGAGACGTGTAGTTTTTGTTAATTATTGTGTATTTTAAGCCTAGTTATTACTAGGCATATAATTAAGTTTAACAAGGCCGATACGAATAAAAAATGTATAACTATGACGAGGAGAGTGGGTTAAATTCTTGTCTTAGTGTGAATTTTTAATGTGGTTTGTTACTAGCACTGGTTTCAACTCACATTTTTTGCAAGTTCTGTTGCGTGCCTACCATGCATCTAGGCCGATTTCTGATGAATGCTCAAAGTTAGGCGTGATTGAAACACAAACATTTAAAAAAAAATCAGATTGGCGGAGGTCACTGACATGCACAAAAACTGGCTTTGGTGTCAGTTTACAACCAGTATCCAAATTCATTTACAGGGTGGATTAAACCACCTAAAGGTGCGTATAAATTAAACGCGGCAGCCGCGCGAGCCAATGTTCGACCAGAGTTGACGTTCATTTGCCGCGCGAGCCAATATGTAGATATAAGTTGGACGTGGCAGGCGCGCGCGGCAGGCGATCCATCACGAACAAACCGCGAACTAACATTGTCGACAAAACTGCAAGCGTCCCCACTGCGCGCGAGCGAACGACTGAAGCTCCTTTGACGCGGTCTAAGAGCCTGTCCAGAAGGAGGGCGTTTCACGCGCGTAAACTATTGCCATCATCTTTTGTTAAACAGTCAAAAATAAGGATGGCAATAGTTTACGCGCGTAAAACGCCTCTATCTGGACAGGCTCTAAAAAACCGACAGCGAGCGGATCGCCCCGCGGCACGTTCGAGCGCGGCAATGTTCGCGTCGCCGCGCGCGGCGATCCCGTCTACATAGAGCGCGGCCACCGCACGCGCCAATGTTCGATGGCTTGCCGCGCTTAATTTATACGCGGCTTAAGACTAAGCACTACAACATGAGCACTACAATAACAAACTACAAAATGAGAATAGAAAAACGTACTTGTTAATCAGACCCACGTGTGTTTTCCAAGCTGAATTATTGTTTGATTACTGTGATGAGGCGTGCAGTGCTGATGAGAAGCTATGATAATTGCACCACTGCAGTGCTATTGTGCACTAAACCCGTTGGCCACTTGGAATGAAATTATTGACAGTGCTTTGTATTCATGGAATAGAGGATGGGGTTAGGACAGGTAAGATTTAAGTAAAAGGTTAATCGTTTGTTTCTGTTGTGCATTGACAAAACAAATTATCGCTAGACCTGACAGCTTTTATTTTGTTTACGCTAAAGACCAAAACAAAATGAAGAAAATTACCAGCATTGTTTAGTTAGACAAATAAATAGATTTACAAAATAACTAATTGTCAAGATTGTTGTTGAAAATAATTTTCAGATCACAAAACATTTTAAAACGATATTTAAAGCAACTGACAAAACTCCGATACACACTACCAGATTAAGGTAGGTACTTAAACCTTAGAACTCTGGGTCTTATTTATGAAAGATGTTTAAAGTTGAACACTGGTTAAACAACTTCCTGTCTTTATTTGTGGATAGAGAGAAACAGAGATAGGACGTTGTTTAACCATAACCAGTGTTCAAGTTTAAACATCTTTCATAAGTAAGGGGGTCTTTGTTTTGTTTTTGCTTATATTAATATTCTAAAACAAAACATGGTTATTTTACATCACAGTCTAAATAAACTTAATGAACTTAAAGAGATGCTAGGAAGATGCAACGCGGCGTCAACGCAGAGCATGTTTACAAAGACAAAAAAACGTTTTTGTAAAATACAAAATAATATACAAAACAATTATATGTTTCATCAAATAGAAGAAGCATCTTTGGTCCATAGCGAATCGAAGGAAATTGGGTGTTTATTTTGATGAAATTAAAGCCACAATAAAATTACTGGGGTAAAATAACTTGAACCTCAATTTATTTTGATTGGTTTTCCATTTCGTTTATTGGTATTGAATAGCACACCCCACGATGATTGCGGTCTGTTTTTAAATATTGTAAACACGAGTAGATAATAAAACTGGAGACAATTATTGGAAATAGGACGCACGTGTACAAAATGTTTGTATCCCCTTGGGTCGTGATTATTTTTCCATTGAAATTTCTTAGAAATTTTATTAGATAGCACTTCTTAGCTTTTCTAGGATTATTTTGTTCTTTTAATAGTAGGTATAACAGTGTTTTTTTTGTGTATTTTTTATTAATAAAATAAATAAATCATTCGTGGAAGAAAACAATTAGTCGTATTTCCTAAATCAGAATGAATTTTCTAAAACTACAAAAAAAATGCAAAAACTTTCTAGATCATTTTGTTCTTTTAAAAGTCTAACAGTGTATTTTTTACATTTTTGTGTATTTTTTATTAATAAAATAAATAAACCATTCGTGAAAGAAAACAATTAGTCGTATTTCCTAAATTAGTATGATTTTTCTAAAACTACAAAAAATGCAATAACCTCCAGCCGCCATATCGTTAGTTTGGGACGTGAATGTGAATTCACCCTTGATGGCGTTCCGTACAATTTACCTTCATTCGCCATAAAACGGTCCAGCAAAGCGTAGATAATGGCAGACAATTTCTTTTGCCACCTGAGCCTTGCCATACGTGTCTCCGAACTCCGATTACATGTCAAAGACAATTTGCGGGCGTTTTATGATTTTCACGGTAATTTCGTTTTCCTCGGAGGGTTCTGGAAACAAGAAACTGAAAATGAGATTGGAAATGCCAAGATTCTGTGTTTTAATGCAAGCTATTTTTCAGTTCTTTGAAAATGGGGAACCTACCTCATGGCTTGGAAATGAGCGCAGTTTCTGTATAAAACTAGCGCTGAACAATCTAACTCTTATTATTTGTAATTTTTGAGATTACAGAACTTTTTTGTGTGAAATTTATAGGAGATTGGTTAGCAAGGAAAATGTTTTTGAGAAAGTACTAAAATTCGCATCAAAGAAAACGTATTGTTGTACGTACAAACATGCTATTCTTGCATAGTGTGTTTATAAGCTACTTTACCCTAGTTGTCAAGACCTCGCTTCTCTTTGTCGATAATTGTATTAGACTGACACGAGACTGGTAGTAGACGGCACGAACATTGAAAAGCATATACCCAACCCATAGCCAACTAAACTACAATAACAATTTGATAAAATATACAAATTATTAACATTTACTGTAAATTTGTAACCTTTACCACAGAAAAAATGGTACAAAAGCATGACTTCGTGAAAATATTTATTTAAATAGCTGCTCTTGCTGCGACGCAACTAAGTGCAATTCAGCTCGCTTAAGTGCTTAGTGCCTAGCGAGATATTCACCTAATTGATGATACGAGATATTTACATTACCTCTCTTTTTAACGCCTAACTCTGTCACTGTCTGGCCCTTTACTGGCCTCACAGGTTAGTTCAAGCTTTACCCGTAAGTTGCGGATTCAATTCCTAGCCAAGACAATCATAATGTGTTATGAACACGGATGTTTGTTCTTGGTTTAGTACGTACGAATAATGTTTTATTAAATATCTGGTTCCCATAGTTTTGATTAAAACGGTTGTATGGATAATAAAATTATATTAAAACAAAAAAGAATGTTTGTATGTTTTTCAATTTTAACGTGGCATTGTATTATCTTGATATTATATATTTGGTACAATCGATTATTGTACAAAAAATTCGTTACACGCACTGAGCTAAGAATAAACTTAAACCCTAGTTTAATGATCGAGCCTAATTCTTTACTAAGCTTGTGAGCTTACATTTTTTATGACAGCAGGCTAAAAATGAACCGTGTACCAGTCACCGTCAGTCACGGCGTTCGTGAACCAAAGTGATTAAGTTCACTTCGTAAAGTAAACTTGGTTTTGAAGTAAAGAAGTTATTAGCTCGAACAGCATGCTTTGGATGATTGATTTTCCGTCAGCAACCACTAAGTTCTCTATGATTTTCTAGAATTGAAAACGGTTGAGTCGAATGCTATTTATTTACCTACTATCAAGTCTCAACAGTAGCGCCGATATCGCACGGGAGAGGAGATCTACAACCAACCCCAATGATCGTAATAATTTGTCAATGTAGCAAGGCTTTACAGAATATTTTTTCTTGTCACTCCCAATGAAAATAAATGACAACAGATTGTGCAGCCATCTGAGCTCTAGCCTTTGTCCATTATGAATAATAGGGTAAGTATTTGTTTCATTATCTCCATGTCAAGTCAGCTAACTGCCAGTTAAAGTGTGAAGTACAGTCAAGTGCACACGGCATTCACCATCACTCAATAGCATTAACCAGTTTTTAATTGTAGGAGTTATTCTATATCTATACTTGACCATAACGTTGCATGGAAAGTAACTTATCAAACAAAAAAACGTCAACATGACGCCCGCATTGTGACACATGCATGACCAATCTTATTAGGCGTCAAATTAACTGCTATTAACTTTGGTGAATGTACTTTACCGTACCTTTGCAGGTAGTGTAATGAAATCAATCACTTTTATCTGCAGCTGAAAACCACTGAGCAATAATGAAGATAATAATGTTTAATAGGTACTTTATAAGTAGGTAAGCAATTATCATCTCTGTAGCAAAATATTTTAGTCCATCTGAAATTATTTTTAGGCTTGAATTTTCAAGCCTATCAGTTTAATAAATTACAAACACAAAACCGATCCAGTAACATGGGTAATTGTTAACTAGATACCTAGGTTCTTCTAATCCATTAAACCTAATGATTACGTAAATATTTGTAGCGTGCTGGAAACTTTTGTAATAAAGCGGTTGTCTCGAAGCAAACTCTGCTTATCGAAGTACACGGTGTAGTTCAAACAACAATTTTTCATCGTTCAATATTAGAGGATGATATATGAAGGAAACTCTTTATGAACAACGATGAGCACTAGTTATGCGATTATCAACTAAACCGCGGACCTAAAAAGGTCGCTGAAGCTGAATCGCAATGTGAAATGAACTATAATGCCGTCTCTTTTTACTCTCAGTCAATGAAAAGAGATGGCAATAGTTCAATTCTTATGTTGCGATTCTGAAATAGCGACCTTTATAGGCCCGCAGATGAAAATAGAGGATAAATATCTGAGATAGACTTATATCTCGGAAAACAAGTAAGCGCGAGGGAGGCAATTGATTGTATTTAGAAAATAAAGCAAACATCTTGAGTAAGAAAAGTACCTATCGGTCATGCTACCTCGTACGCAACTTTAAAAAACAAAAGTATATAGTTATCCAATTCATTGTTATGATTCATGATACCAATCAAAATATTATAAAGTGATCCATACAATGGAATTGCTTAGCAAACTATTTTAGCTTTAGATACCTGGTTCATGTCTGCGAGCCATCGACCTAAACCGTTTTTTTTTGTTGCGAAAGGATTTTATACTGTAGGTTACTACCGCTGCAACTTAAATGCAATAAGGCGAGAGCAGTAAAATTGAGGAGGGCTATGTGCGCGGGGGAAACCATTTAGGTACGGACCTCGGCTTAGTTAGGCTTAGGCTTAGACCTCGCAGTTTCCAGGGAAGGTTGTTTAGACAGACTGCCCTGCGGGGCAGAAACGGAGGGGACGACCTTGACTGGCGTTGGCTACCTTTAACTTAAAAAAGGTCAGCACCACCAGAAAAAAATCAACGGAATTTATTAAATTAATGTAACAATGAGTTGATTTCACACATGATTCGAAAACTTTAATAACTTGTGCCAACGCCTTGGCATGTTGCTAGGTACTTACCTACTAGATATTGCTCTCCCGTTGCGACGTCCTTTTATTAAAACATCGCTTCAAGATATTGCTGTTCATATTTGGTCTAGACTTTAGAATGTTTGTCTCTTGTCATACATAGTTGAATACTTTTTTTTATAAATTGCATTATATCTCTAAACAATTCTTTCCTAGGAGTATTTCTCGACGGATTTTTGTTGCTCGTGTTTGCTTGCTTAAAATATTTATTTTTCTGTAGTAGCCATTCTTCATTTTATATTCTTAACATTTTTGGAAAAGTACTCGAAAAAAACGTCAACAAAGTTACCAAAACAAGCGAGTCCTGTTAAAAATATTGTCGAGAAACACGTTCAAAACTGTGGAATCCGCTTTTATTAAAACGGGCGAACTTTAAATTAAAATCAGTCTACATTGCTTTGTTTCATGCAGCATATTGCAATGTAGCATGATTTATGTGATTACAAATAATTTATTTTAGTACAGTGGGATACTAAATTCTAGCTATACGGTTCGGGTACGCATTTCACGAAAATTACTTCACCTTAGGGTAATGCTTTCACTTAATATTGTTTTAATAATTAGACCTTAATATTTATCTTGACAAGATAGATTAAAAGATTTTATATAAAAGGTCAAATATTTCAATATAATACCTATGCATACATTGAACAGGACGCTATTTGTAATAGGACCCTGCACTTATTATGTAATATATAGTATAGTACCTTAGTTATGTACCTTTAGTCTACTGGGCTATTTCCACAAGATGAACAAAATCAATTCATGTTGAGTGTGTTATGTTTTATCTAAATAGAAAAGTAACAACATGGACTAAACTACAAGTAATCAATAAAAGAAGCTCGTGAGGTACTGGTGATTGGGAGGTAATAATAATACAATAAATATAATATTAGTATTCTAGTTCAATATAATAAGTACCTAAGTACGTTCGTATGAGCGAGCAAGGGGCCAACTCTGGTGACGGAGTTTTTTGACTTTTTTTTTTAAGTTTTTTTTTAATCTACTTACAAAGTATTATTTTACTGATATAGATTTATGATCAGTACTCTAAGTACCAACAATCTAAAAGTACCTATTCGTATTTATATGTCGCTTATCTAGTATTTAGAGACTCATAATATGGAAGAAAGCTCTTATGCATTAACGTACCACTCTGATGATGGAGTTTCTTCTGGCGTGAATTAAGAATTTTTTTAATAAGTTTGTACTAATTAGTCTCCGTTAGGCGTGAATAAGTATAAGATTGACATGCTAAAATTAAATAACAAAAAACACGAAATTCAATCCGGCCACGACGTTTCCTTTGGTTATTCAAATACGCTTTCAATAAATAAATAAGTACTCTCTAACAAAGAGAAAATCAGCTCAAGTATATGCCGTCAAAACGAGTATAATAGGCAAGGAATGGAAAAGAAATTCGATTGCCTTCCTAAGGGAAAATAGGTATCACGAGATCAAAGCAAGTAATTGTATTCTGTTGTAATCTCGGCTAAAAGGAAGCGTTGTGAATTTTGTATGTGTATTGATGTATGTAAGCGGCATTTCTTTGAAAGCAACAGGATAGTGGTGAAGACACCCGTATTTTTTCCTAAACCATCAATTTCATTACTTGTATTAATACAAGTCTCACCATTACTTAACCATGTAAATTATGTTTTGCATAATAACGTGTTGACATTTTTTAATTTTATAGTTTAGTTTTATATAATAAACCACATATATATATTTAGTAGGTAGGTATATACTTAGTATTACTACTATTAGTATTACTTAGTACCTAGTTATCCTGTAGATGGCGCTCGCCATCGCGTTAATCGATACATGATCTTAACAAGATTTTCAACCTGACAAATATGGATTGCGTGGCCGAGTTGGTAAAGGCACTCCGGCTTGTATCATTGCGGTAACATAGGCTTTATGACACTATTTAACAGACAGATGTATTGTGTTGATGAATAAAATATCTATCTATCTATCTATTTATTTAGGTACTTATCTACGTCTAGGTACTTTACAAAATGACAAAATCTCGACTGTATCCACAAGACACAAGATTACAAATTAATTATTACGAAAATGTTAAAGATAAAAACAAACATGTTTTCTCCTATTTTGTTCTCATACGAGGACAAACTCGACATATTATTATGATAAACATTTATTTACTGAGACTAAAAAGGTACTAATATACGAACCATTATACACATTAAGAACATTAACAAATACCTACATAATAATTATGTATCCGGGATAGACTGGGCCAGGAAGACCAGCGATAGAGCAGTGTGGAGGAACACTAGAGAGGCATATGCCCTGCAGTGGGCAAATATATACTGAGGCAGGAAGGAAGAATAATTATGTATTCGGGTTTAATTATTTATCACGTGAATTATCTTTTTATTTAGCCCATTTTGACTGGATTGCACCATCCGTGGTCGCGGGAAGACTCTAACGGCGGTGACTGGTGCAATCCAGTCAAAACGTCGGGCTAAATAAAAAGGTAATTTACCTGGATACATTATTTATAATGTGTTCTGATCGCGAATGTTTAAAAAAAGACCATAAGAACCAGTTGAGCCATCTAAGGTTCGTTGTAATGAAAAGTATTTTGGACATAAATAAGTAGGGGAACCTGTTGAACCTCGTCCATTGATATCCCTCGGCCACCAAGGCTTTTTTCGTAATCTGTGCGAGTTTTTTTGTTTTTGTCTGTGGCATTATAATCGTCATTGGTGAATACCAACATGAAGCTAGAATCGAAAAACCAGCGTGGAGTGAGTGAGGCGTGCGCATTAAAAATATAAAAAAGTGCTCAAAAAGACGGTATTTTTAATTTTACTTTAAGTTAATTTATATAAGTATAACATACTTACGTACATACTTACGAGATAACCATTTCGTGCAATCAAATATAGGTGAAATGGACTTTAGATAGGTATAGAAATATCGACCCAAATCGAACTCAAAGTGCATTTTAAAAATTCGTTAATTTAAAATGAGGCAATGTTGTACCTTTGCCACCATATTTGCTTTGTACTTTGGACAGGGGCTCACGTACAAATTTGTATCAAGATATCAAACAGAAAAAAAAACACCGAAGAAGGTTTATACAAAGAGAGAAGTCTATCTCGTCCTAAAAGCTTTAAAGTATTTGGACTTTTGTTGATAAATTATTATAAAAGGACGCGATAATGATCTTAAGATCACGTAAATTTTAAGAGCTTATTGTTTTTTTATTATTCTAGCATAACTTAAGATAAAAATGTATATTATTATTATTTTTTATCTAAAGTATATACCATAAAAATAAAAATGTTCTTTCCATTAATTTAAAAATAAAGCGTAATTTGATTCGATAATATGGTATTTTCATGAAAAAAGACTAGTAAGGTCAAGGTACATCTTGCAGTGACCAAGGTATATCTGGTGAGTTGTACCTTCGACAAAATCCCATTTTTTGTTCAAATCTCTTTATCTTCTAAAGTATCATTAAAAATACAAAATTTATTTCATAAATATGTAGTCAAATAGTGTATCTTTACATGTGTTTATATTTGGTAAACCCAATTCCAATATTTATAGACAAAAAAAAAAAAAAATAGTGTGGCCGAGGTTTAACAGGTTCCCCTACATACATACATAAAATTACACAGGGGTAGGCAGAGACTACGGATTTCCACTTGAATCTGACACAGCTCTTTAGCCTTGCCTAACTATTTTGTATACAAAAAATATTCGATTCCAGAAACGTTTCCAATAATTTTAGCATCAGACGCAATAAATGGACGACGAATTAATATCGGAGATGGTCACATACGTTGATGCGTTGTAGTTAGTTCTTGAAAGCTGCTGGTGAATGAAACAACCTGGTTTTTGCAAAATTACTTGTACCTATCTCATCAGAATTAGTTCATGATATCTTGCCAAAAACTTTTATTAAAATAATCTTTTTACTAATAATTGTAAATCCTACAATTTACCAATGTGAATGTTTATATGTTTGGATATTTTCAACTCAATCACTCAAAAACGGCTGCACAAATTTGGATGAAATATGAATCAAAACGCGTTCGAAGCCGTAAGCGTAATGTAGTTTTTAATAATCGGGATTTATCAAGTTCCAATGGGAATTTTAGAAAAAGTTCTTCCGCTGCCTACGATATTACTAAATCAGGCAGCCAAGGCAGATTAATCATTGAACCGTGAAATGGCAGGCACATCATGATATGTCTGATGCTGCGGTCTAACTTCGACCGATACATTGATACATATTGCATGAGACATCCCGCCCACCCAATGAAGACGGCAATTTCACACTTGACAGGAATTCCAATTACTCCCATTTAATGCGGAATTGTATTATGGAATGGGACGTCTAGTTGGATTAGGCATACCACCTGAGATTGCTCTGAAACCAATATCCTGCTTCATTTAATTATAAGGTACCTACTTTAATGTTTATCATTATTTTTATTGTTTTTAAACTCTGTGAAAATGGTAAATAGAAAGTTCAAGTGAAGTAGTTAAATATTCAGCCGTTTTAGAATTTCACCAGCAATTACATAGCAGTGGCACATGCATTAAACATGAGCTCTCGTACAGCTGGAAAAATCTGATAAAAGCAGGCAATGTAGCACACGCCGCGTTTCCGTGATGGTACTACAAGTTTTCTCCAAGGCGGTGATTTATCACGTAAGCGCTGAGCTATAACCCAAATGTAAGAGCGATTGGTTGCAGGTTGTCTGAATGATGCATGAGACGCGACGCCACCCTTGCGCCAACTCCCACAGATATGGTTAATTTAATACGCTGCAACACTTGCCAACAGAACGCATAACTCCCACTTAACGTTTATTGTCGACGGAACGGTTATGCGCATTATCGATACCGCACTCTGTACAAATGTGTACGACAATCGTTGTAATAAAAATTTGCGAGCTCCCGCCGAGTGCAGACGCGACTCCGTCCCATAATCGTCGCTTCACGTCTAAAAATCCGCGAAAGTTTTGCTTCTACGCTATTGGCGTCGCCTCTTACATTTTATAATAACGGTAAACTTCTTAAACTTTGTAAGTCGAGGCAGGGATAAACGTTGCATCCTGCGGTGTTTGGCGCGCATCCAGAGGCGCCCGGTCACGATGCTTGTTCTAAATTATTTTATTTCTCTATAACTGCAGTGGTAATATTTAGACACTGTGTTCAATCATTGAACATGAATGTTCATACAGAAGTACGAACATTTACCTCATCCATTTCACACTTCAATTTATTACTCTATTAAACTAAATTCTTACGTGCCTTTGACGAGTTTAGCATTGCAGCGTCAGCTCGACATAGTTACAAAGCAAGAGATGCTGCGTCGAGCTCTTACACCGACGACACACAAATACAAATTTGTATTAGTGTTAATCAGATTAATCTGTATTTAAACTCAAGATAAATCTGAATAAAGTTAATCTCCAGCAAGTCGTCGAGTTACCATCATCTCCGAAGTACCTCCGCTGGAGGAGCGGCCCTGACGTCCCCACCAACCGCTGGACGAACCGCCTACGGATGTGCCCAGCAACCGCTGGAGGAGCCGCCCGGTCATATTCAGCACCCGCTGAATGACCGCCCTACTACCAACAACAACCCCGGGTCCCGTGGTCTACAAGCCAGCGCCCCAGCAGGCAACCCCTGTGTCCCGTGGTCGACAAGCCTGCGCCCAGCAGGCAACCCTGATGTCCCGTGGTCTACAAGCCTGCGTCCAGCAGGCAACCCCGGGTCCTGTGGTCTACCAGCAACAACAAAAAAAAACAACAACAACAAACTAAACTAAACCAAACTAAACTAAACAAAACCAAACTAAACTAAACTAAACTAAACTAAACTAAACAAAACTAAACCAAACCAAACCAAACCAAACTAAACTAAACTAAACCAAACCAACCAGGAGGAGCGAGGAGCGGCCCTAACGTCCTGAGAGGCCCCAGAACATGTTCAACCATTGAACATGTACCAGCCTGCGTGCCAGCAGGCAACCCCAGTGTCCCGTGGTCTACCAGCCTGCGTCCAGCAGGCGTCCCCGGTGTCCCGTGGTCTACAAGTCTGCGCCCAGCAGACAACCCTGATGTCCCGTGGTCTACAAGCCTGCGTCCAGCAGGCGACCCCGGTGTCCTGTGGTCTACCAACACCAACAACAACAACCAACAAACATCTAATCAGCGTCTACAGTATTACAACTAAGAAAACATGTAAACCTGACCTGCAATGCTAAATGAATCAGTCGAACTATATCAATTGGAGTCTCTACCCTGAGAGCCCCCAGAATGTTCAATCATTGAACATGAATGTTCATACAGAAGTACGAACATTTACCTCATCCATTTCACACTTCAATTTATTACTCTATTAAACTAAATTCTTACGTGCCTTTGACGAGTTTAGCATTGCAGCGTCAGCTCGACATAGTTACAAAGCAAGAGATGCTGCGTCGAGCTCTTACACCGACGACACACAAATACAAATTTGTATTAGTGTTAATCAGATTAATCTGTATTTAAACTCAAGATAAATCTGAATAAAGTTAATTACCAACAAGTCATCGAGTTTCACTCATCTCCACGAAGACCTACCTAGAAGACCCGGGGAACCTCTGCAAGAAGTACCTAGCAACCGCTAGAGGAGCCAACCAGGAGCGCCCAGCACCCGCTGGAGGATTGGCCCACGGACGTGCCCAGCAACCGCTGGAGGAGCCGCCCGGTCGTGCTCAGCACCCGCTGAACGACCGCCCCTTTCACAGCTTCCTCTCACTGTGGCCAAGACACCTTTAGCCGTCAGTAGATCGGTCTTGTGAGTCTGCTCGACCGGCAGTGAGAAAATCCATCCTGTGTACATTGCACGCCGTACACTACCCTTATTTCCTACCCACCTTCCGTCTGTCACCTTAGGTCTCCTGGTGACAGACATCCCGCACTTATCTATATATACATTATATATTTATATGGATAGGTTAGGACACACACACACACGTTAGGTTCCGTACGTAGATACTCTATCTACGTCACGTGATTAGGTAGGTAGGATTCATTAGGTAGGTAGTTGCAGTAGGGTAGATTAGGGTAAATTGAGACACTGGGTGTTTGTAAGTACACCCGTGTGCTCACTCATACTGACACACGTCGGGTCAAGTACCAAACACTAGGTGTCTCTTAGGTAGGAATTCATCCTGTAACTCACCTACTAGTCACACACCCATACGTCTACCTTAGGACGCATGTAGGGTTAAGTACCGATTAGTAGGTGATTTTACACACTGGATGTTCGTTTTTGCGCGAATCTCGTTGTTATTATTATTTATGGGCCACTGCGAATACAATGTCGATGCGAAATATTGTCGAGAGCACTTTGCTCCACCGGGGTAATTCGAATATATGAGTCGGCTGCTGCTACAAATATTATGAAGTATGTTCTGAAAATGTAGGTTTCATTGTTTACATTGTATAGGTTGTAAATATCCACTTAGTTTGCATTCTAGCAAGGTAGGAATTTAATTTGAATAATTTGAATGCATTTACTACACTAGTTATTTTCAGATAGTTGTTGTAACAATCGATAGCTCCAAAGTTGTCACTTGGAGTGCATTGCGCAATTCAATTTGCATAACGCGATAACAGATCCAATATCCTGGAGATAAACCGACAAACTATGGTTATTGATATTGCCTAGGTAAGTATAGCAAATTCTGTGCTTTTAAAAAGTGCTGGCCGTAATAAAAAAGGAAACAAAGTTATCAAACTTAGATACCTACTTGATGCCGCCGTCTTCGTTACTAGTGAGACGAGGTTTTTAGTTAACTATGTTTCAGCGGCCGTCATATAATTGTCACCATCTTTTAGGAAACTATATTTGAAGTCGATCCAATACTTCAATTTTAGATAAATAGTAGAGATAGATACAGTATAGCTTTTGGCTATCGCTAGTTCTTTCCAAAATGTTTAAACAAAATTCAAAACAAATCAACCCATGTTCAGCGAGCTCTATCTTTGTTCTTAATTTATTCATTTCGTTCTATCATCTTTGTGTTTAAAGCAACAATGTCACTCTCTTGCGAAATGGAATTTCGTAAAGGCGTCATGCGACGCCAGTAACAGACACTTGTGCACTTCTGCTTTGAAAGTCGCAGCATCTTGGAAGGAAATCTTTAACGAATCACTTTGACAAAGTCCCTGCACTGTCAAGATGGCGATTATGATATTACTGTTGTAGGAAGTGGGACCATTTCTATTTACTTTTTGACATCTCAAAAACACGCAAATCTCAATTTGTAATCGATCGAGCGAGCGAAGCGAGCGAAGATCTTAGTGGTAAGTTAGGCGATTTTGCTTTGTATGTTTGTATGTTTGTATGTTTCACGAATTGTTGTTCGAGCATAACTGTCGAACCGTTCATCCAATCTGCATGAAACTTAGTAGGTCAATAGGTTGTGGTAAGGAAATTTACGGTGGAGCATATGAGCTTAATCGATGAAGGGGTTGTGAAGATATTGGGTTCCCAAGGGGGTAAAAAATTATGAAAGTTACACAAATATATTGAGTGGGGTGTCATACGAAAGGGCTTATTTTGTACATTCCAAAATGGTTTTTATTTTTAATCTAGGATGTATAGTTTTTGAAATACGACCAAAGACCAAAAACTACGAAACCAGAGCTGCAAGAGCTCCCGTTTCATAGAGTTTCCATGTCTTCGTAGCTCATTGACTGGTCGGTCTTAAAAAGAGAGTGGCATCGTTGCGGTTTGGTTTGCAATGATTTTAGATGCTACTTGATTTATTTTCATGATAAAAAAAATTTTGATAAAAAATGAAAATAATTGGGGTAAAAAAAGTTAAGTAAACAAATATATTGAGTGCGGTGTCAAATGAAATGTCTTTATTTGTACATTCTAAAATAGTTATTATTTTTATTCTAGGACGTATACTTTTAAAAATACGACGAGAATTCATAAATATGAAATAAATGAAAAATTAGACACGACATTATGTATTGCATGCATGCTAGTATTTTTTACCATGAAGAGCTAGCGCAATAGGCATACCCGGCAGTAGTAGCACTTGAAATTATAGGGGTAGTCAGAAGAAAGTCCAAATGTTGGCCATCTACGGTGCGCGAGATCTCAGTTCGGGGCGAACTACTAGTTTTAGACATGTTAGTTTGTAAAGATTATTTCAAAAAAGCTTCTTAGTTCAGATAATACCAAAATTATTCCCCAAAAACATCCTAAGATAATTTTGTGTGTTATTTTACCAACCATTATTGATAATCCTACGTAACTCAATGGTTTAAGCAATAAAAAGTTTCACTTAGTTCAACGGTAAAACTTGTCGATTGAACTTTCTAGTTTAAACATCTAGACATAGCTCCAAAAGAATGCTTTCTTTTACCAAAGGCTTAAAAAAAAAGAGTTATGGCTTGATAGTAAAAAGTCATGAAGCAAAATCACACGCAAGCTACAAAAATAACGTTTTCGCCAGTGGCATCGTAATAAGGGAAAATGTCGTAAAGAAACTCTACACGTTTTTCATACACGTCACAAAAAGTCCGCGGAATATTATTCTACGTGTCGCAACTACAAAAGAAACGTGACGGTAACAAAATCAGGGGAGTGACATGCCCATAATAGGTGCGAATAGGCGCAGTATAATATTACGGGAAGTTTGGCATAGGTAAGGTGAAGCTTCCGTTCTCGGCTTGACTTCGTTTTGCCTGGTTCTTGAGAAAAAGAAATAAAAAATACGAGATCACGACTATATTCTCTAGACACAGGAGATATCCTCTCAGATAAAATAAGTGACTCTCTTATTTATTCGAGAGAAAGCGCTTCAATTCAAAGTCTTTCGATCCAAAAGTCGTGTTTTTGATCCCTCGTTTCGAAAAATTTAAAAGGAAAATGTTAGAAATTCAGTTTGGTTTTTAATAGCATCGCTGGTCTTGCAACCTGTCACATATCGAAAGCTAACTTCTGCTATGTTTCGTTTTCTTTTGTTGTATAAAAAAAGAAACAATTTTTGGAAAACCAAATAAGAGGCAGTTTATAAAAAAAAAAACGAAAAAACATGACTGCTGTGTAAAATGTTTTTGAACATACACATAGGTTTTATACTTTCAAAGCCTTTTTTTTAATACTTAGTAAAGGATCTTGAAAAAAAAAAATACTTTTTCAGACTGGACATTAAAGCGCATAATATTATACCTTCCTAGTGACACTCGCGCCATGAAGACGAATTGAATGTCGAAGTTGTTACGAACGGATAGGAATAAATACATACATACAGGTCAAACACTATACCCTTTTGAGCTTTGCCGAAGTCAGGTTAAAATAGCTGTGTTGTTAAACTGTTTGTGTTTTTTATTAAACGCCATTAACCCTGCGGATGAATTAAATCAGAGGTCATTTAGTTTTACCGACGTCGATAATTACTGCCGCTTCGATAAAATAGCGTTGCGGAGGGTAAATAACTAGTTTGTTGAAAATTCGGGTCACGGGAATAAAATCTACTGAATTTCATATTCGAAGCTTTAATTAATTTTTAGTTTCAGCCACTTTTATATTTTGCTATAACGAAAATAGAATGACATCTGTGTAATAGACAATCAAATAAAAACACATCCCATTTATTCAGATTGTATACTTTTTGTACACAATTGTTGACAATTAGTTTTTAACCAGAAACTATAAAGCAACAACTAAATAGACATACGACTGTATCCCCAAAGCATGGTTGACATTTTCTCAAAAGCTAATTAACTTGAGTCAACTCAGTCGCATTCTGTCTTGCTCCGATGTAACACGCATTTACACGCAGCACGTACATAATTGATCTCTTTCTGACAAAGGGGTTTTATAAATTATATTTCAGTTTTCTTGAGTGGTATGAACAATTCCGCGTATATTCTACCTAAAAAGTTTTAACAAAATTTCGCCGTGTTTTAGAGCTTTTTATAATGAGTAGAACGTCTCTATTGGTAATATCTCATTGCTTGGAACGCATATTATATTTCCCGAAACTAAATATTAATTATGCGCCGATATCCAAACTTGCAATCTTTGGGTCGAAAGTCGAGAGATCTAACCGTAAGTTGGACACATAAATATTATTCCTTCCTTTGTATAGATGTAGGCGACTGCCTTTCTCAACAAACTTGACCTCCTTCTTAAGGTCATGTCAATATTAATACAATTATTTGTTATCTGGCATCCACTTGGAAAAGGTTAAACATTTCTCGGTTGCTTCAACAAAACTGACAAAGACAAATAATGGTTTTAGCTTTTGTAATTGATGGCATGATGTGTACACACCAAAATAATACAGACTCATTGTTACCTACTGTTGACTTTAGGTATATGGAACAATTAGAGTTTTACATCACATCGGTTGGGTTATTGTTATTTTTGGTTTACATGACAATTTTAATAAAACTTTGAATACGAGTATAAGACAAAAATGTAGATTAAAATTAGTGTCCACCAAATTTTGTCGTTTTTGTACCTAAATTATGAAACCCCTTTGACACAAAACCGATAACTAGTATTGTGATACATTTTTCATCATCATCATTATCGTATGAGAATTCTCTTTTAATCGAGGTTATAATCTTCATGCCGAATTACTACTAGCATGTACTTAATTACATTTAACGTGCTTCGGAGGGCAGGTTAAATTGTCAGTCTCGGCTTTTATGTCCTTAAGCCATGATGGAGGCCTTTAGACGGCCTAAAAACTCTGTCACCAGAGTTGGCCACTTGCTCATTCGAATTTACTTACTTTTACTAGTAATTATATTGTTTTATATAAATTAAAAATGTAATCTGTTCATTTAAGATTGTATTTATCAAGTGTCTTTACATTTTAAGCATAAAAATCATACAAAGCCTAGCTGGTGTCCGACATAAGTTGCGGAGTTTGCCATACAAGTCACGTAAAGGAAAAGCATTGGGGGAGGCCGAATTATGCCACTGCTCCCTAGCAGCGCGTGACCCCACCGCACTACTGATATCCTGCTGAGGGATTCGGGCATTTATAGTGTTTAAAAACATACGTTGACAAAACATGATGAGAGAGGAAACAACGAAGTGAGGCGGTAAAGCATCTATCCTTGGAGTAAGGCATACTTACATGATGTCTCTTTTCAAAAATCGAGAGCCTGACCATAAAAAATTATAGTGTGCAAGGGGTTTTACTTTATTTATAGGAATGGTGAAAATAGGCTTATCTATTGACTCGCCGAATCATTTCTAAAGTACGTAAAGCTTCAGACGTTAAATTGTCGGTCATCTTTACTAGATGATTTAAACAGTGTCAGGAGGCAATAGTGCCTACACTTATAGGGGACACTGTAGTGCCTGGGACAATGTTGAGATGGAATTAGGCTTGCCCAGCACCTAAACCATCCTCTCAGCTTACCCGGCCATATCCACAGGAAAGGCATGGTCAATACGTGTTGGGCTGACTAAGCCGCGAGTTTCCTCACGATGTTTTCCTTCACCATTTAGAGCTGGTGTTAATGCGCATATAAATTTTTTGAAACGAAAAATACATTGATGCACGGCCAGGATTCGAATCCACGACCTTTGGATCGAAATTCGGGGTACTCTCCCTCTCAGCCAACATGGCTCTTACTAGGTAGGTACTCACATTTTAGTTAATGTATTAGGAAAGAAAGAAATTTAAAACTATTCTCATGTTCAAATGCAACTCGTGTGTTATGTTTTATAACAACAGAGTAACAAACAGGAAACCGGAATAAACTGACTGCGGAGGTTGTGGGACCCATTCTTTTATACTGTAAGGGTTTCCGTGTTAGGTCGTTTTATATACAAAAATATGACATAGCATAAATCGTATACTGCTGCTTATTAGAAGGTTGAAGAATAGTGTTGACAGAGCAGTTGGTATTAAAAATAATAAAAAGGGACTTTATATTCCTAAATAGACTATATTCTTTTTGAAATACATTGTTTTGGTATTTGAAAACTTAGTAGAGTAACCAATAAAACTAGTGAAGCTAAGCTAAATCGTTCAAAGACAAACTACAGTTACAGAATGTATGGTTGACCACAAAGAAAAAGTATCATCATGACTCACATTACCAACAGCTGTCATTGACAACGGTCTTTCCGTCTTTCGGTGGACACGCTAAACTGTCGGTTCCTGCTTTAAAGGCTAAAACTGATGGAAGTCTTAATAGCTCATACTTACTTTCTGGATAGTTTGAGGCAAGGTTGACGTTTTTCGGTACCTTTCAACGTTCAGTAACTTTAAATACAAAATTACACTAAAGTTGCACAGAGCTATGAACAAGGTAGGCTTATTTAAGAAACGAATCATTTCAACCCCAAATTAGTCCCGGTTGAACTTTAGAGCCTTGATCCGCAGAATATTTTGGTACAATTTATTTAGGTACTGCGCAAGACTGTCAGCATCAGTAAAGTATATTTTTTACATAATTTTAAGATTCTTTGTCAAAAAAGAAATGTCCATTTGCACTTAGCAGTAAAAATGTGTATAATGTTAATTCTAGCGCATTCATAATAGTCCGATCGGTCGAACTATCAGGAGTCTCAAGCAGATTTGGTTCGATTAATCTAACCAACTGGAAAAAAGTTCACATAGTCCGATTGATCGAACTATGCGGTTGAACCACGTGGCCACAGCTCAACCTGTCACGTGGTATACTTGAAAAAGCCGCCATGTGTCAGATATAATATTCCTACCTTACCTCTGACTTCCCTTCATCTTCAATGAAACTCGAACGTCTGCTAAGGATCTGAACGGGTATCTACCAGTCTCCAGGCAATTCATTTTCAACAGGCTGATTGTCTAACTTGTCTGAAACCTCAAATTGGTCTCAGACTGTCAAAACGATCGCGTAGATATATATTTTATCGCGTTCGGTCTCGTTGAGATGAGAATGACGGAGCTACTTGCGTGGTCACTGTAAATCATATTTGAGAGTTTGAGACCGATTTTGGTCGCTATCAAAGATAGACAATCATGGAACAGCAGTGCAAGCACCGTTCTTATCGATCGCTAAATTTGACATTTAGAATCGACAAAATTTGGATTTATCAATGAAAAATTTAATTTTATCGAATTCTATCGAATCTAAATGTCAACTTAGCGATCGATAAGAACGGTGCTTGCACTGCTGGTTGTCTTTAACATTCTGAACTTCATTCTATTCTTATTTATAATTTTATTGCGTTTTATCTTGTTTCACATTTTTTTCTCACATTTTTCAACAGCCTTATTTATTGTTGACTGTATTAGTCCCGAGGGAGAATGTGAATCACGTCCCGGACCCAGAATCCAGGCCAGATCTCAAATGATCCCGTAGTGCAGCAATTCCGAGCACTCGAGACATTGTCCGTATGTGATCAATGTGCCTACCAAACAATATCCAATTGTTTCTGGGAAAATGTTTTGTGGAAATGCAAAATGTATTCAAGCATTTCTTGCTTATCAAAACGTAGGTTTTAAGCAAGTCTATTTTTATTAGATGGTTTAAATAGCGTCTGAAGACAAATAAACAAACTAAATAAACTTTCCAATGACTTCCAATTTTTTTAATTCAACACAACGCAGCGCCATGTAAGCAAAGTTGAGACTATGATTACTGTGAAAGGGACTAATATTACTATAAAATACAAAGACATCTACATTTTCTTTTAGTAAAAACACACTTTAGATTCATATCACAAAAATCTTTGTCCTTGGTATGAATGGCAACCAAACCACTACTTACAACGCAAAACGATTATTGGCTGGGCTAAGAAGCCAGTCGATTTAAGACTAGAGCGTTATAACAGTACTTACATAATTCGAACCCTTATTAAACTTTAAATTGAACATTACATCGTAACAGCCTCTTAGGAACGTTCCCAGCTCCTGAAGTACAAAACATGATAGTAACAAACAACATTTGCTTCCGATTAAGATCGTTCCGAAAACAGAGCCAATTATTGTTATAACCTTCTATTACGCTGTTTGTATTTGAATAGACCGAGAGCAGGTGGGGCTATTTGGTACGAATATAAACAAATTAAAAAAAATTATACATGCCCAATAATTACCCACCCCCATATTGTAGGTAAGGTACACTAAAAGAACATAGAACAAAAAAATATTAAAAAATAAAATATAAAAACGACTATATTCCCACGGTACGGTAGACATACTCTCAGATCTTTAGGCATTTAAGATCCTTTGAATATGTCTAAGGGAGTGGGCAGAGGTTAATCCAAATACGTACGGTACATGCCCACATTTAGCAGAAGTGAGCATTCCATACATGATAGGTTGAAAGCCCGTCGACGCTGATAATTATACGATATGATAATTATACGCATATTATTATTTCAAAACGAAAAATCCACTGATGTATGTACCTACTGACGGGATTCGAACCCTTACCTTCGAATTAAAAGTTGCCAATGTTTGTGTTGAGATTATTAAAAAGATATCGCACATTCTTCTTATTTATTTATTTTAGGTTAAAACTTCGGGTAAGTTATTTATCAATCATATTTAACAAATCAATGCTAGCTCTCAGCCTAAACGTTTATGTAGTTGACCAAAAGTTAAATTAAACATTGGTTACGTGATATTATTTTGCCCTTGTAATAAAATGCAAATGGTAAGTACCCGACTAAATTGTAGCTTTGCCGGGCTTAAATTAGACGTATCGACCCCTTAAACGAAACTTTATCGTGCATTTCGTACAGATATTGATCCGATAAAAAAGGTTTTGGGCTAGCATTAAATTCTCATTTTGTATTTAAATCTTGAGCACCGGTTTGGAAGTTATTGAACTGAACGACGATATCGAGTCCTCGTGAATGTTTAGATACTAGGAAATAATCTGTATCCTCATTAGATATCAGTATTTTGGGAGCAAAAATGGACTTGGTTCGGAGAAAATATACTGAGCTAGGTACTCAATTTTGGCTTTAGAATGTGATGACTGCATGCATAATTACTGCAAAGAAATGAAACTGTTATTTTATTTCTTTTCTTTTCTCATGTTAAGTCAACAACAAACATCAACATTATAAAAATAACTACACAGTTACTTAACATCTTTCTACTTAAAAACTTACACATCTTTGAAAATAATGAACTAAAAAAATCATTTTTACTCTAGTAGATAATTATTAGAAATGAAAATTCTTATTTATTCCGATGATACATAAAAATAAATAAAAAAAACTCTACTTACATTATAATGCTTGCAAGTAGCATTATCTCTGATGTATCAGATCTTAATCTGAAGTTATTTATTTTCCTTTATATGTTTATTTGACTGTACCTACATGAGCAAAACTACATTATCAATGTTTTGAGTCTGTCTCATATTACAGTACAGTTTTCAAAGAAAAAAATAAAAAGGGTATAAAAACTATTCCGAAACTAAAGTCGCTTCTAAGAATTCAACACGAGAACAAAGAATAAGTAATGGCCGCCGTACTGTAACCCTTTTACGTTTGAAGCCCAACAACCGTAAAAGTATCGAATATCGTAAACTTGATCCTTGTAATAAAATTACATACCGTGAAGGGTGAAAATGAAATATTGTCTCGAAGAAAAAATATAGAATTTAATAGCTTGAATGACTTTCTACAAATGAGTTTTTTCTATCGAAGATTGTAGCTTGCGTGGGTGATCGACATACGAGCCTATACCGCGGTTTTAAAGAACGTCGGTTTTACTCGTGGCTCGTTGGTACTGACCGACTAACGAGTGAAACAGTCGTGTCGTAGTCGAATTAAGGTTTTGAATATTTGAAGTTTGATCGAGCTGAGTAAAACATGAAGCAAACATGACGAGCCGCGAGCCAGGCTCGTCAACTCGCAATGCATTCTCACCTTTGTTTGGCCACAATCTCACCTGATGGTAAGCGACGATTAGCCCGACGATATATCACAAAGGTCTAGAATTACGACACCTATTCACTCTTGACTTGAAGAGACCCAGGTTGTAATTATCGGATAAAAAAGAAGCCTTGATTAAAAGCTAGTAAGTTAATAAATTGTGTTTTTTGTAAAGAACGATCTTGGAATAAAGAATTAAATATTGAACTAACAGCTGATAACATTAGCATGAACATTGTACTTCGCTCCTTATGTTCCGTGTGTCTGTAATTTGTTTATTCATGTGGTGTACAGTAAAATGTTAATCCATCTACATATCTGATAGTACAGCGTGGATGAAAACCAGCAGTGCGATTCAGACTTCCGAAAATGCATCGGATTTGATGATTTTCTTCGGAAAGTTAACGTTTTTTTAGTGAAGAATCTTTCCGAATTCGGAATACATTGAAACGTCTGAATCGCACTGCTGACCATATAAAATTGGCAGGAAGATGATGATGTCAAGCATATAAAAATATGTGGAAAATGTATCCTTTATTTTATTACTAGTTCAAGACAAATAAAACGAGTAAGTCGCAGATGAAACCGGATATCCGGGATGTGGAGCACTTTCAGAACTTTAAGTGGATTTTCATTTATGTTTCCGTCTTTTCATTTAAATTTCTTTTTTATGGCCGAGTCTTTTGTGGGTTTTCTTATTATAATGAAGCTTTCGTTTGTGGTTTTGTTTTGAACAATATACGCATAAAAAGTACGTTTTACGGACACAAATTACTTTATTAGGTACTTATATGTATCTCTGGCGCTATCAAGACAAATCTAATGACGTATTATTTATCAAAATCGGTTGAGCCGTTGAGTAATAGAGGAGACATAGGAAGGACATACACACATTACTATCTAATACAGGTCAAACACATAACCCTCCTTTGGGTTTCGCCGCTTTTTCTTTTTCTAATGCCTCTCCATTACTGAAGGTCAGTTGTCATCCTGCCAAATTTATCTTTGTCTAGTGCTAGCCTAAACCTCGGATGAGAAGGTTCTTGGCCTAAACAGATCTTCCGCTCTCTTAATTCCTGTCCAATCTCTTATACTGCGAAGTCAACAATGTTCTCCGTCTTTCAACCCCTCTTTTGCTAGGTATTTATCCATCATGATCAGCTTTAAATGTAATTTTAATATTCCACGTTTTGTTTTTGGGTCCTCCTATTTCCCAAAAATCATTAATTTTTTTTAAAAAGCCTCCATGTTTTTTACCGTGTCCACTTTAAATGACCAAGGTTGTGTTTTTTCATTTCACCGAATTGTATTTATTTTATTCGGCATCAAACTTATTTTCTAAAAATAATGAAAAAAATCGAGCTTAATCTCGATACCTAATATGACCCTCTGGAATCAGATAGTTTTTTTACACACTAAGATATTAGGTCTTTACCTATGAAATTGCCGTTTTTTATGAAAAAAGTTAACGTAATTTTTTTTCTACAATTTTTATTTCTATTAATCAAAGTAATCACCCATGCAATCAATGGATCTTTGTCAACGCTGTGGCAGTTCATTAAGCCCTTCTTGAAGAAATTAGCTAGACAGGAGGCAACAAATTCTTCCAAGGCATTTTGTACTGCCTCTCGGGAATTCAATTTTTTTCCTACCAAGAAGTTATCCAAATTCTGGAAAAAGTAGAAGTCTATAGGCGCAAGGTCTGGTGAGTACTGTGGACGACGGAGAGCTTCCAACCCTAGCTCTTGTAACTTGGAGACCGTCTACTGTGCAGTATGAATTCACGCGTCGTCGTGCCGGAGCAGCGGTGACGAGCGATTGATCAAAGCTGGTTGGGGATTGCAAGCTTCTCCATCATTGTGTTCAGTTCTTCACAGTACAGATCTGCAGTAATGCTCATGCCATTTGGTAAGAAGCTGTGATGAATCACACCGGCGCTAGACCAACAAACAGTAACCATCACTTTTCTAGGGGCAATTTTTCGTTTAGGGGATTGTTTAGGTGCTGAATCCGGATCCAACCAACGTGCTAAGCACTTGCGATTGTCAAACAGAATCCATTCTTCGTCGCAGGTAACAATGCGGTTCAAATTCCTTCGTATGTTTGCCTGGTGAGCAGTGCAAGTCACATCTCGACGCGTACTTCGCGCTGGCGATCATTGAGTTCGTGGGGCACCTCTTTGTCAAGCTTCTTTACCTTGTCAATTTGACGCAAATGGACCAATATTGTTTTGATACTAACGTCGAAAGCTGCTGCTAATTCAGCCGTAGATTGAGTATCATCAGCCTCCACAATCGCTTTTAATTCATCATTGTCAACCAAAGTTTTTGGATGAGTACGGGGTTCATTTTCAGGTCGAAATTTCCAGAACGGAAGCTGGCAAACCAATAACAGGCGGTGCGTTCGTTTCTAGTGTTCGCTCCGTAAACGTCGTTGTTGTTGCGTGCCGCTTGTGCCGCGTTGCTGCCACGACGGTACTCATATTCCATAATTAGTCGAATTTTTTACGTATCCATGATGACGAAAAAGATTCAAATGCGATGAAAACATAACGCTAATCAATAAACAAATGACTAATTTTGAAAAAAGAATCCCATGTTTTTAATATAAAATTAATTTGGAATTAAAATTCTTAGTCAAACCAAAAAATATTTTGATTTGAAATGACCAGTACTGAAAAACGGCAATTTCATAGGTAAAGACCTATTATTATGACTCATGAAACAATGGCTGTTATAGTGACGCCTTTTTCGGCAGATACCACTTTGCCAATGACTTTCTTGCCTTTCGTAGCAACAACCTTTGGGTTTTTCTTTGGCACTGTGCTTATGCTCGCTTCGTCCATGTTATGTATGCGGCTTGGTGCAAATTTTGTGTTAATGTACACTTCCTTCATACTTTTGTAAAAACTGTCATCTTGTACTTTGTTGAACCCCATATCCCGTGCCAAGCTTGTTGGTGCCGATTCTCGTATAGTGAGTTGATTATTCCGTTTCAAAAAACTTTTAACCCAATCCCGACCTGCCATTTTAGAAGATTTGTCGAAGCGATTTTCAATTTTGTTTGCTTCAGCATATTCGTAAGCCAATCTTCTCAAGTCATTAATGGTCACGCCAGAAAATATGTCATCCATTTCCTTGCAGTGTATAGCAAACTCCATTTCCTGTTCACTGTTAAACGTTGGCTTAAAGCGACCCATTGAAGATGCCACTAAACCATGCTTGAGTCTTTTCCTTAGACAAGATTCGCTGATGCCGACGGCAGCTGCAGCAGCCCTTTGGCTCTTTCCATCTTTAATCAGTTTCTGGGCTACTTTTAACATTACTTCAGAAACTGGTGCACGTTCCGGTTTTTTTCGTTTATAAATACGTGGCATTATGATATGAAATAGCGCTGAAACAAACAAACAAATAACATGATTTCACCCTAATGAGTCATTACTATTTTGTCTCCGAAATGTTATATAAAAACACAACATTACAAAAGAATGCACACAAAATCAGAAACCAAGAACTCTCTTTTGCATAACATGCTCAGAATAGTTCCAAATCCATAGCAAAAGACTTACCAATATGGGCCTTGGAACTCAGATGCTGCAAAACTAACTTTAAATTGGCAAAATTGTAACTCTCTCCTTACCAAGTTGTACACGTACAACGCGGTCAAGCGACGCGTCGCAACTAGTCTGCATTAGGCGTTGCCAACCTACAACTGTATACCGCCCCTGTTTCGGAGATAATGACTGTGCGCTCACTTAACCCACTCCACTGCGCACGCTTGCCCCACATTTTAAGTACCTAACCGTAAGTTATTTTGTATAGCCAGTGTAAGGTCGCCGACACTGATTTGCCATGCGTATTTATTTTATGTATTGTTAATATTTTTAAATATTTATTGCTTTTCTATTTTGCGCGTCTTAATTTAGTCCATTTTATTATTTGTATAGGTGCTTTACTTATTTAATTAATTATTAAAAAAAAAAAATTGTTCTATTATTGCTGTGTGTAGTTCGCTCTGTAATGCACTGATCGGAGTAGGTAGAGCTATTTAGGTTCATTGACCGCAAACATTGATGTTAATATGGATATTCCACGGGATTCCGATTAATACTCCGGGATTCGATTATTATAATTCTTTTTATCAATAAGTATAGAAAATGGTAGATATAATGTAAGCCCATAAGCGCACAAGCGACGTTGTAAATTTTACATCAGCAATACGTTGCCAAAGATTTTGTCCGGTTTTTGACGTTGCCGCTTTGTTGAAACTCGTCGTGATATCGCTGCATTATGCGCTCTTGCTCACACAAATTATTTTTCTTATTATTTCGTATTATTTTTCTAACTAAAAGATGAATCCCGGGATTCGGGGAATATCCATATTATTTTATCATATGGCAAGTACATAAAATAGCTCTACCTACTCCGATCAGTGAATGTTGCACGGATGTAATCTAGTCCAATCTGAAAACCAGTGTTACTTCCTTACCATTGCGTTCGGAAGTAGACCATGCTGAGATTGGACTATTTTTTATTCCAAGTTGTAGGTACCGACCATAATCATTTTTGTGTTTGTGTTTCTTTCTTAGTTGCACCTATAGATTATCAAACGAACTTCTTAAGTGAAGTTCGATCACTGTAATATGAGTCACTTCATTCGAAGATATAATTTAAGTCACAAACACTGGTCACAGAACATTTAACCTATGTCAGTCCACTTCTGCTTTGTTTTTCTTTTTACCCGACTGCGCAAAGCAAAGGAAGGGTAATTTGTATTTTTTTTGTGTGAGCTAAATAAATGTTTTTATGTCGATGTCTCATTGTGTCAAAGATGACAATTGTAAAAAATAGTGTGTATGTAGGAATGTGGAAAAAGAAGACCATGCTTTACCAACCTCACAAAGACATGAGAAAAAGGAAGAAAAAATAAACTGGATTATTTATTCCACTTTTATTAAAAAGTTATATCTTATAAGTTTTTTCTCCAAAGGTCAAAATATAAATTAATGTTTTAATCAAAAATATTTTACTCACTACGCAAAATATACATTTCGCAGTAGGTAATTCGTAACAACTTTCGCTCTAACTTTTTCAGCGGAATTCCCGAGTTCACACAGAATGTTCCAATTACCCGCCAGATCCAAGTTCCAATCGTAAGTTCCAAGATACGGTATTAAAGCTGGGTTTGCATGTACCTACCCATAAACCCGGGTAATGTGCGCGATGGACCAGCTGCAAGGATAATGTCCTTCGCTCTTTATAACTGGCTTTATCTATAAGGCCGCTGCCTCGAATTTAGCGGGTAGCGGGGCGGTAGCGGAGCGGCGGCGGTGGCGGCTCTGGCGCGGCGCGGTGGCGGGCACTCCAGTCAAGCGGTGACAGCCCGCCCCCGCACCGCGCCAGAGCCGCCGCCACCGCCGCTCCGCTACCCGCTAAATTCGAGGCAGCGGCCTAAACCTTATGATCATCCTGGATTCATAAATGTAAAGTTGGAATGTTTTGACTCCTAATGAATGCAGGAGTTACTTACTGAGTTTTTGACTTGTGTGCAAAAATCTGGCGACACGACATCAAGATTTTGTGTACACGGACAATCAGTGCAAATTAGGTAATTATGAGTTCTGAATTTTTATCAGAAAGAAATGTAGGTATATTTTATAATTTTTTTTTTTTAATATCACTTGCGGCCCAAATAATCTGTTTTCTCAACAAAATATTATGTAATGCCTTTAAGAAAAAAAAAAAAAAAAGAAAAAAAATATATATATAAGTAGTATATCAGTCGTGTGGTTCCCATAACACAAGCTCTGCTTAGTTTGGGGCTACATGATGCTGTGTGAAATGTCCAGCATTATTTATTTATTTGTTTATTTATTTAAGAACTTTTTTAGGCGAATGCAACATCGACACTTGATTTTGCTAACGGTGCTCTAAGAAAAATCTGGGTGCTTGTCGGTTCCTAACAATAAATTAGAAATCACTGCTCGATTAGACAACTCATAAAGCTTTAGGAACTTATACCGGTCTACACTTGTATCATTGATACCAAAAAAAAAGACGGCTAAATATACATAGATGTATTTTTAGTAAAAAAACCTTTAGAAAAAAATATTGTGGGTTTATGGCTAAAAATTAAAAATAAGTGTTAGATTCCTCGTACAAACGTAGAGCTGAGATAGTGACCGCTTTATTCAAAACATACATAACCGAACATAGAACCTCCTCTTTTTTTAAGTCGGTTAAAAACTGAACCTCTTTCCTGCGTAAAAATCAGGATAATCTGTTCAAAGGCAAAGTGAAGTCTTCGAGCCGCCCAAACAAACGATCGAGTTAAAACTTCGAATTTATTGTTCACTTCACTCCGTAGTTAATAGCTTAGGATATTTTTGGGGTTAGCCGCTCGACTAAATTAATGAGTGTGGGACAATTTGGGACAAACAGACGATGTGTTGTTTGTTTAGGATTTTATTGCGAATTTTGACCTTTTTCCTAATGCAATAGAATTTTATTTAGGTTGGGAGGCTGAGGTCTGTCGATAACTAGGCAATACGCTTGAAATAAATAGGCTGGACCTTTATTATGTTGAGAACAAAAAATGTTCGGCTTCTAGGGCGCAATTTAAACGAACCCTCATAAAGTATTACGCGTAGGTTTCCCATGAAGATTGCGGTTGACAAGTGTAAGTAAATTAAAATTTAGGGATTATTCAATAAAAGGTGATAATTGTACTTTATCATGCATTATTATCATTATTAAATCTTGTGTTTTTTGTTTTGCGAAATATGGATCAATTTTGTGTCTAAAATAAATGAAATTATTATTATTATTATAAGTTGTTATTATTATTATAAGTTGCATCATGGCTTATAAGGAAACTAACCTAAATACATAATGCAATATACATACACAAACCTACATGGTCACAGTTCTCCCCGTAGGGGCAAGTTACTTAAAAGTTCCATCCTAGGAGTTTATTGCAGTGTTCGCAGTATTTTCGTAACTAATTTAGCGCAGTACAAGTTACGAGGCACGTTCTGAAACCTAAGTCAATAATTGTAAATTTCGGTGTCTAAGGGAAAATTTCAATTCGCACCGCGGTTATGGCTCGTGATCCGCCTGGAGAAATGAAATATTATACGGTTTCCCTGACCCATGTCAAATCAGCATTCGCAGGTATGCCACGAATTATTTACGGCCAACTCACAGCTATGAATTTTTTTATCGTTATAATAAATCTTTATTAGCCGACTTGAGTTCAAGCTGGCACACGCGTTTTGGGATTTATGGGCTAGTGCGTTTTCTATTTGAAAGCTATTAGCCGCTTATTAGCCTTTACTGGCGCTTAAAGCCTATAAAGGCATTATAAATGCTTTATTTGGGTTCGATCCCCGCCGCGGGACAAATGTTTGTATGATCTGCAAATATTTGTTTCGGGTCTGGGTGTTTTCTATGTACATTATGTATGTATTTAAACAAAAAAAATGTATATAAGTAGTATATGTGGTTGCCATAACACAAGCTCTGCTTAGCTTGGAACTACATGATGCTGTGTGAAATGTCCAGCAATATTTATTTATTTATTTATTTTGGCTAATTTCACTATTTTCTTATACAATTACTCATTTTACCGCAGATTACCTACCATTTGCTACAACCCTGAAATACATTTTTCGTCTCACTCCTTTAAATTTAAATTTTATATATCGAATCCAAACTATTATAGGTACTTAATTTATATATTAAATTCATCTAATGCCAGCAGTGGGACGAGATAGTTTGATTTAAAAAAAACTTCTAATAATGCATGTTTAGAAAAAATAATTGTTATTTTTTTCATTGTTGTTGCACTATGAGAAAGATAGGCCACACTTTTTTTAAATCACATAGAAACAAAAAAGATTTATCTAGTAGTATATCCTAGTCGTCCAAAGCAACACACCAACCCTATCTCAAGATAATATAACATTTCAGTGCCTCCAGTCAAAAAGGGCACAACTCAAATTCGGCACTTTTCAGGAGAGCCAAAAAACCAAACTTTTAATGTTTTTTGCTATTTCGCAAGTGAAATCAAAATTTCTATTGATACAGAATTGTAGACAAAAAATAGCCCTTTCATTTAACGGTAATCACTTTCACGTTCGTTTACTATTTCTATATTTTTTCCTTGTTTTACTTGGTGTTCAATCATTGAACATGAATGTTCATACACAAGTACGAACATTTACATAATCCATTTCACACTTCAATTTATTATTCTATTAAACTAAATTCTTACGTGCCTTTGACGAGTTTAGCATTGCAGCGTCAGCTCGACATAGTTACAAAACAAGAGATGCTGCGTCGAGTACTTCCGCCGACGACACACACATGTAAAACTACGTGACTGTTAATAAGATGAAATCTGTATATAAACTGTAAATAATTGTAAAATAAAAGTCAATTACCAACAAGTCATCGAGTTTCACTCATCTCCACGAAGACCTACCTAGAAGACCCGGGGAACCTCTGCAAGAAGTACCTAGCAACCGCTAGAGGAGCCAACCAGGAGCGCCCAGCACCCGCTGGAGGATTGGCCCACGGACGTGCCCAGCAACCGCTGGAGGAGCCGCCCGGTCGTGCTCAGCACCCGCTGAACGACCGCCCCTTTCACAGCTTCCTCTCACTGTGGCCAAGACACCTTTAGCCGTCAGTAGATCGGTCTTGTGAGTCTGCTCGACCGGCAGTGAGAAAATCCATCCTGTGTACATTGCACGCCGTACACTACCCTTATTTCCTACCCACCTTCCGTCTGTCACCTTAGGTCTCCTGGTGACAGACATCCCGCACTTATCTATATATACATTATATATTTATATGGATAGGTTAGGACACACACACACACACGTTAGGTTCCGTACGTAGATACTCTATCTACGTCACGTGATTAGGTAGGTAGTTGCAGTAGGGTAGATTAGGGTAAATTGAGACACTGGGTGTTTGTAAGTACACCCGTGTGCTCACTCATACTGACACACGTCGGGTCAAGTACCAAACACTAGGTGTCTCTTAGGTAGGAATTCATCCTGTAACTCACCTACTAGTCACACACCCATACGTCTACCTTAGGACGCATGTAAGGTTAAGTGCCGAGTAGTAGGTGATTTTACATTTGGTCCTTCGAGCCGGATATGTTTTGACAGCCTTGGTCATCGCATTCCTCTTTGAATATTTCTTGTTCATCAATTGTTTGTATTGGTAGTTTTGTATTGGTAGTGACTTCTTCTAACTCCCAACACTTGTGAAATTGTTTGGTTTCAGTAGTACGAGTCATCATGTTCACTACTTTAATAGGATTAGTTGTTTTAGTACCACATATGCCGGATAAAATCCACCCAAACTCAGTATCTTGAGCGATAATTCCGTTTTGTATTTTCTCCAATCCACTCAGTAGTAGGTTACTA
This sequence comes from Camptogramma bilineatum, assembly GCA_958496255.1. Lineage (NCBI taxonomy): Eukaryota > Metazoa > Arthropoda > Insecta > Lepidoptera > Geometridae > Camptogramma > Camptogramma bilineatum. The sequence continues at coordinate 6,519,895 of OY292460.1, forward strand.
TATTCTTGGGCTCCCAATATTATATCTATGGGTCCCCTTTTGTAGTATGTTGGGTCGGCAACTATCTTATTTTCAAAATAGGTTGCTTCTAGTTGTGGTATGTTCTCATTTGGTAAGGCACCGGTTAGTTTTGGTAGAATTATAAGCGTTACTGGCAGCTTATATTCACTGGGAAATCTTGGTTCTAGTTTGATATTTATCGAGTAGTTCGATGTTTTGGGTTTTTCGTCAGCAATCCCGATTATTTCGGCTTGTATCTTGCTGCGAGGGTATGCTAGTAGTTGAGCCACTTCTTCTGTACAGAATGAGGCTTCGGATCCCTGGTCGCATAAAGCTCTTAGTAAATGCTGCGTTCCATCAACAGCTCTTACCTTTACTATAGCTGTTGCGAGCAGAGTGGTTTTTGGTTGGTTTTGATTCATGGTAGTAGTAGTAGTAGTAGTAGTAGTAGTAGTAGTAGTAGTAGACATACTAGCTACCGTTTTTGATTTATTTGTTGAACTTGAACCGACATTCTTTGAACCACCTGGTTTTTCATTCAACTTAGCATATTGTGACTTGTACGGACTTTCTTGGTGTAAGAAGGAGTGATGTCCTTTTTTTCCACAATAACTGCATTCTTTCGTGCTAAAACAAGTATGTATGTTTTCATGCATCAAGCAATTCCTGCACATTCTTTTTTCCTGTACTGCTTTAATACGTTCTGGTATTGATAGAACTTTAAACTCGGTGCATTGGTATATAGTATGATCATTACTGTGGCAATACCAGCTATATGTCATTTCTTAATTGGACGAGAAGAACTCAAGAGCATTGTGTGCACAAAGTGAAGACATCAATGACAACGTAGTATTGACACCAAGTCATTTCTTAATTGGACGAGAAGCAGTAGGGGTACCAGATCCAATGGCAAACCTAAATACAGATACTTTAAACAGATGGAAACAAATTCAAAGAATGAAAAAAGAATTCTGGATAAGCTGGACTAAAGATTACCTACACCAGCTACAACAGAGGTACAAATGGCCACTTGCAAAAATAAAGGAGATACACCCAGGTGATGACGGTTTAACTAGAGTTGTCACTCTTCAAAAATCAACAGGTTCAACTTTGAAACGATCCATTCACACGCTAGTACCATTACCAGTAAAAGCTACTACTATGGGGGATGGTAACGAACCATCGACAACAGTACAATCTAATACTGTGAACCTACGAAATACTAAAGATCCTAAATGTACAAAATGGTTACAACTACTAATGGTACTACTAGTGATGTTACAAATATTTGGTACCACAGCATCAAAATATACTTTAAAAAGTATCCAACCTGGGTTCTATATCGAACAAATAGGAACAGTAGGTGTTGATCGAGGAGTGTTCAGAATAGAAACAGTATTCACAAGAGAACACATGATACAAGACCTCGAGAAAATAAAAGCAATAACATTACAATTTGATAAATTATGTGACAAATCGAAACAGTATCTGAAGGAAACACACTGCAAGCAATATTACCATTACTTGAAGGAAGAAGAAAATAAATTTGAAAGAGTTAAAGAATACTTGACAGAAGTTAACAAAACCAGAAGGAAAAGAGGGATATTAGGACAACTACTAACATCAGTATTCGGTGTAAACGATGAGGTTTATCGAGATATTGATTCACTCAACAAGAATCAGGAAAAGTTAATCGAGGCTGCAAATCATCAAACTAAATTCATGCTATCAACCATCTCACAAGTTAACAAGACCGAAATGAGCATAACACAGAAATTAGAAAAATTCCACATAAAACTAAACCAAGTTATTGATTACATACACGAAACAAGCTATGGATATAAGGAGATAGACAAAAACCACGCCAACATACAGATAATGGAAACCTACCAATTAGCAGACAAATACATACAAGGAATCATAGACTACTACGCAGGATTGTTAGGAATCTATTTAAGTAAAGCTACGGTGTACAGCGTACTAACACCTAAAAACATCAGTGATATAATAACATCAGCAAACAAAAAACTTCCTATCAATTTAAAAATCGTCCAAGAACAACTAATAGAAACAAAAATAGCGGAAAATGATACACACATACAGGTGTACGCATACTTCCCAATACAAGACACAGCTAAATACTTATTGATGCACGTTACCGCAATTCCATTCAAAAATATTGATCAATCATTCCAGTCTATAGAAATTCAGAAAGCATATATAGGGCTAGATTATAATAATGAATTATACTTTGAACTAAACCATGAAGAATTTACAAGCTGTTTAAAGAGATACTCTCATTTCATTTGCTTTCCTAGTGCGGTGAAGAACATGCAATTAACTCAAAATTGCATTGTTGACCAACTCTTTAAAAACCAAACACAAACAAAATGCCATACCAAGACCTTTCACATTTCGAATAGCATACTATGGAAACAATTATACATTCAAAATACATGGTTATTTATGGCCAAAAATCGCGTTACGACATCAATTATTTGTGACGGACAAAGAGAAGAAGTAGTTCTTCGAGATGTTGGTGTCATTAGAATCGACGACAACTGTATCTTAAAAACAGATAACATCATACTATCCGCCAAAAGAACAGTTTCCGTACAGCTCGCGATAGCTTCATATTCAAAACCCATAGACTTTAACTTGAACACTTACAATTACACTAGAAACATTTTTAATATAACTAGAGACGAGGTAGTGGATAGTTCAAATGACATCCTTTCACATATTGCTAATTCAGAACGATCTTTACAAACCGAACTAGACAACACTGTATGGAAACAAATTACTACACACACTTACACGGTTAGCATCATATCAGCATCAGTATTATTAATTTTAGTGATATTAATATTTTGTTACGGTCCACAGATGGGGAGATGGCTGGGAACGCTGAGTCGCGGACGGGAAGCCACAGCCAAGCAGTCAGCCAGCCACTCTACTGAGGGGAACATCAACCCAGTTTGCTCACAATCTTGCACCCAAACATCTAACCAACAACAACTACAACAACCAACAAACAATGATCCTGTCTGCAGTAGTCCTACCAACAAATCATGTAAATTTAGACCTGCAATGCTAAATGAATCCATCGAACTATATGAACTGAAGTCTCTACCCTGAGAGCCCCCAGAATGTTCAATCATTGAACATGAATGTTCATACACAAGTACGAACATTTACATAATCCATTTCACACTTCAATTTATTATTCTATTAAACTAAATTCTTACGTGCCTTTGACGAGTTTAGCATTGCAGCGTCAGCTCGACATAGTTACAAAACAAGAGATGCTGCGTCGAGTACTTCCGCCGACGACACACACATGTAAAACTACGTGACTGTTAATAAGATGAAATCTGTATATAAACTGTAAATAATTGTAAAATAAAAGTCAATTACCAACAAGTCATCGAGTTTCACTCATCTCCACGAAGACCTACCTAGAAGACCCGGGGAACCTCTGCAAGAAGTACCTAGCAACCGCTAGAGGAGCCAACCAGGAGCGCCCAGCACCCGCTGGAGGATTGGCCCACGGACGTGCCCAGCAACCGCTGGAGGAGCCGCCCGGTCGTGCTCAGCACCCGCTGAACGACCGCCCCTTTCACAGCTTCCTCTCACTGTGGCCAAGACACCTTTAGCCGTCAGTAGATCGGTCTTGTGAGTCTGCTCGACCGGCAGTGAGAAAATCCATCCTGTGTACATTGCACGCCGTACACTACCCTTATTTCCTACCCACCTTCCGTCTGTCACCTTAGGTCTCCTGGTGACAGACATCCCGCACTTATCTATATATACATTATATATTTATATGGATAGGTTAGGACACACACACACACACGTTAGGTTCCGTACGTAGATACTCTATCTACGTCACGTGATTAGGTAGGTAGTTGCAGTAGGGTAGATTAGGGTAAATTGAGACACTGGGTGTTTGTAAGTACACCCGTGTGCTCACTCATACTGACACACGTCGGGTCAAGTACCAAACACTAGGTGTCTCTTAGGTAGGAATTCATCCTGTAACTCACCTACTAGTCACACACCCATACGTCTACCTTAGGACGCATGTAAGGTTAAGTGCCGAGTAGTAGGTGATTTTACACTTGGATTGTGCCTTTGTTAACGCAGATGTAATGGAATAACGTTAACTATTCTAGTCAGTTTACTCGTACTAAAAGAAATATTACGACTTGTGCCTTTTGAATAATGGAATAACTTTATTAATACTAGTCGATTTACTCCTATTCAAAGAAATACTAAGACATAATCCATTAGTAACGAATACTTATTATGACAATAACGGCTTATTTCCATCAATTACTGATGTCGAGAGCTGTAGTTATGTAAATAGAATCTAGAGTTGAACAATAATTATGATTTTTTTAAATTATTTATTTCAATAAAATCAATATTATAACAAATGTTTTCAGTAAGTAAATTCTAAGTATTCCTCGGTATTTTAATTTACTTCCTCATTTTCTGGTATAAAGCAGAAACCGGGGTCGTCTTCAGCTCTCTCTGATTCAGAATTCAGTAAGTTGTATAAAAATCTTGATATTATGGTAGATCCTTTATGCGTGGGGATAACCTGACTCACTAGTTATAAAGCCAGCTTAGTTTCTCCAAGAAGCTCAGAAGTTTCCTGGGGTCTTCACATGCTTCGAGGTGTGAGTGTGACCTCGGGTTGTTGAGGATATGCTGCCGTTGTGCAGCTACGCCCAGGTATGCCAGGACTACGTGAGCTGCTGATTCTTCTTCGGTTAGACATCCCCTGCAGAGTAGGATGTCCGTGGCACCGATGTTGTACAGCTGTTTATTGAGGGTACAGTGTCCTGTCAGCGTCCCTGTGATTATTTTGATGTCTTTTCTTTGTAGGTTCATCAGGCGACGTGTCAGTCGTGGTGTAGCTGCTGTTATCGCTGCTCTGGACTGTCTGTAGTCCGTCGCCCGTGTCTATCGATCGTTGTGAAGGTTTTGGGTGTGTTTCGTATCCAGGTGCGTAGCTGGGAAAACGTCAGAGGAAGGAATGGGGCTGGGTATTCCACTTGTGTTTCCGAGCCCCTTCTGGCTTGTTCATCTGCAGCGACGTTTCCTAGTGATCCACTGTGTCCCTTGATCCATTGTAGAGTTACCCTGTTATTTGCGGCGATACTTTCAAGGGCAAGGTGACATTCGTATATGAGTATTTTTGGCTCTCCAATGTTCTGAGGGTTGTTGTACTATCTCGGGGAGTATCCCTATGCCGTAGTCTTCTATCCCTCTCCGTTTGATAGCAGTGGCAGCTGCGATTATGGCCACGCATTCGCATTGGAAAATGGAACTGCGTGAGCCTAGTGTCATAGATATGGTAAGATAAGATTATTTTTCATGTGTTTGTATTTTGTAGTGTTTCCGGGATGTCGATTGTCTTGGAATATTATCACACAATAATTATGGTAGAATAAATAAGTATCTCGTATCATGTGGTGGTCACCAAAACTTTTTCTAAAACTTGAACAAAAATCGTCAATTTGGTAATACTGGAAGGCAGAACGAGATCAATTACATTAAAACACAAAAATTAAGACTTATTTCCTTCATCATATTTATTCAATCAATACTAGCGATACACAGATAATTATAATACTTACTACGTAAAAGATACATTTATGTCTCATTATTATCCATGCATATAATCACCAAAAGCAACAAGTAGAGATATTCCCGTAGAAACATGCATAACAAATGGATCAACTTCATTTATTTCTAACTCTGTTTATCTAATGCATTGGAACATCATGAGTTATGCCTTTTTGTTTTATTGTAATATTTTTTTAACTGAAATTATGCCTTCATGTTCGATGATGTTTTGGGCTTATTGCTACTTATTTCCTTTTAGTTGGGAAATTTTGTCGATAACTAAAGACGTTCCCTTTCTGACAGTCGAGTTATACCCTTGATGTAATTGAAAAAACCAGGTTAGGATGCAGCTAGAGGTATGAATTTTTGATATGTTATGTAACTGGATACCTAGATCACGATAGTGCAATAAAAACAAAAGGGCACAACTCGACTTATGTCCTTTTTGACTGGAGGCACTGATTTATTAGAAACTATAGCATATTGGCTCCAATCCGCCATTACTAGACACCGGGTATCTTATCGACCCGGTCCGGACATAAGCATTACGCCTATTGGCATAACTTAAGATACAGCTGGCTATGGAGATGTTGGACAGACTGTTGTTTGCAGCTTATCTAAAACAGAATGCCTCTTGATAGGTATTATGCAAAAGAGCCGATTTAAGATTATAGCTGACCAATCGCCGCCGCACCCGAACTTCACCGCACCGCCTCGGTATTCTTTGTATGGAATAGGGAAGATGCAGATGTAATATTTTTCAATATTTTGTGTCCTAATTATCAAGAAACATAAAAGAAAGCCCAGTGCAACGTTTTTATCGATCGAGCGAGCGAAGCGAGCGAAGATCTTAGTGGCAAGTTAGGCGATTTTGCTTTGTATGTTTGTATGTTTGTATGTTTGTATGTTTCATTTTTATGTTCTCGCATAACTATCGAACCGCTTATCCAATCTCTATGAAACTTGATAGGTCAATAGGTTGTACTATGGAAATTTGCTGTGGAGCGTATGAGCGTAATCGATGAAGGGGTTGTAAAGATATGGGGTTCCCAAGGGGGTAAATTTTTTTCAAAGTTACCCAAATATATTGAGTGGGGTGTCATATGAAAGTACTCAACTTATACATTCCAAAATGGTTTTTAGTTTTCTTCTAGGTTCTATAGTTTTTGAAATACAGTCAAAAAGAAAAGTTATGAAAACCAATTAACGGAAGTATGGAGAGAGCTCCCGTTTCATAGAGTTTCAATGTATTCGTAGGTCTGGTTAACAGACAAGGAGTGTGGCATCGTTGTGGTTTGGTTTGCAATGATTTTAGTTGCTACTTGATATTTTTTCTTGAGATTGAAAATAAAAGCCGTGTTGGCCGATTGGAAGAGTGCTCGACTTTCGATTCATAGGTCGTAAGTTCGAACCCTGGCCGTGCTCATCAATGGATTTTTCGATTAGAAAAATTTAAATGCGCATTAACACGAGCTCTAAACGGTGAAAGAAAACATCGTGAAGAAACCAGTTAACGTTCTAATAGCGGCGATGGGCTTGCAACCTGTCACGTATGCAAATGCTAACTCCTGCAAATAGTGGGCTGGGCATGTACCAAAATTATAGAGGGAGGGGGAGGGTAGGGGGAGGGGGAGGGGAGGGGAGGGGAGGGGAGAGGAGCGGAGGGGAGGGGAGGGGGAGGGGATGGGTAGGGAGAGGGGAAGGGGAGGGGGAGGGGAGGGGGAGGGAATTGATTTTCTCATACATTTCGTATTGAACTGCTATTTTAATAATTTCTCGAACTAAGAGGCCTTGATGTATTGCATGCATGCCTATAATCTTTACCATTCTGAGGTAGCGCATTAGATATCATTCTGTGGTAAACACTAGAAGGAGCACTATAGGGGTAGTCAGAAACAAGTCCAAATCTAGGCTATCAATACAACGGTGCGCGAGATCTCAGTTCGGGGCGAACTACTAGTTTTAGTTAGTATTGATTTTTAACAATTATTACGAATTATAAGTACGTGAAACGGAACGTGTTTCAATACACCAATCAGCGTCGGGTAACGTCAGTGACGTAAAAATAAAAAATGATCTCGAGTAATCTCGACCACAGATCACTAATATCCTACAATCTCGAAACCATAGATAAAGAATCGTCGTCATTTTTCTTAGCTCGAAACATATGCAAACAGAACAGCCAGTAACACTTGACAGTTACGGCACGGGAGTGACGTCATCGGAATTGTATATCCGTTTGCGCGCGAAAATTTAAACGGTCAGTTTGAAACCGCAATTTTTTATACTTAATTAAAGTATTTTAATTTGATATTATACTCGTGGTCAATTCTACATGAAATTCTTTCAAATGAAAGCAAAACTAAAAATATTGCATCTTTCCTATTCTATGGACTAACGCTCACTACATCAATTTCGTAACGTCAGCTGATCGCCGCAACGCGCACAAGAGGCGATGCGATGCGATGGTGACTGGTCATGGTCAGCTATCACTTTTAAAAGTAAATAATTGATCATTTATTTTGGCTTAACTTAAAACTATAATTACTTAACTTAAGGCTATAGAGATGTTGGACAAAATGTTGTTTGCAGCTTATCTAGAACAGTGTTAACGATTTTTGAAAATCTATAAACACTCTTTTGCAGCACGTTTGCAGCCTATTAGTCTACTAAAGTGCGATTTATAATTTAAGGTCTATTATCTGTTGATTTACTGCATAATATCTACGCCGTAGCAAACTCCATGTTGTACTACGGCGTAGCACTGTATGCTAGTCAGCGGTTTTCATTATGCTAGCAGTCCTGCCCAATGAATATTACATGAGGCATTTGCGCGATCACTTCATCATAACGGATAATAGTATGTCTCCATCTGTTTGTCTAGATCTTGTTTATGCATAACAATCCTTCAAATAGGATTTATTTGAAACTGCAGCAGTAACTAATGGAACTTCAACTAGAATAAAAAAAAAAAAATAGAATTAATGAAAAATGAGACAAAAGATTATGTTATCTATATCAATAAAAATGAATGTTTGTATGTTTGTTCTCCATACATTACTAGACCGTTGATAAGACTGTGACTTTGGTAGGGTCTTGAGGACGCCCGCGAGGGTGGGTTTCTAGCCCAAAAAAATCTATAGATTAAATCCATACATTAAAAAATAAGGCAGCACGAAGTTCGCCGGGTCAGCTAGTTAAAGCAATAAAAAAAATGGAAATTACAGGTTTGTAGATTACAAATAAACTAGCCGAAAAAAGTTTTGCAAATTAAGTCGAAATATTTTAGTTAAAATAATGGTTCTACCATTTTATACACCCTTAAAATTTCGCTTGCAATTTTATGATAAGTCATTTAAGTTCTTTATAACTTGAAGTTACCGCATAGTGCATTATAAAATTTTAAACAATGGTTTGTGGTTGCTTAATTAAAATATTTTATTAAATATCAATTTTATGTACAGTGAAAACAAAATATCATGACTAACTTCAGAGCTTTAGTGCCTAGGTTATACAAAGTTTCAAGCCTTCTTAACATGCATTATGCGAAGCTCCTCCCAAAAGTTTTAAGTCATAAACTTACAAAGTTATGTGAAAAGAAATAAAAACGTGGAACCACATCACGTTACAGGGTGTCCATAATTGAAATCTAAACACCAACTTTGGACTCTTATGTCAAGCATGGTGTATTCTACGTTTTTTTTGTAGTTTTTTTTTTCTCGATTATTTTAATTTTTTTACTTTTAGTATATCAATAAAATTACGAGTGAGTCTACAAATAAAATTTAAACAAAATTCATTTTTATCGAAAGTGCACATTCACAATAGAAGAAAACTGCTGATTTTTTAATACATTATTTTATTAAGTAAGCACATTGTAACAGCAAAGATGCCTAAAAGATAAATAACTGTAATAATAACTAAAGGTGGCGGTTCACGCCCGAGACCGAGACCGGAGACCGAGACAGGAGACCGTTGTCATATAAAGGTGAACGCAGACTTGGTCGCACCGCACGCGCCGCATTCACCGCAGTCGTTCCCATCGCCGCACGCATCGCATTGGATTTCCGCATCCTGTTCGGCCGGCCGCGATGCGAATGGTGAAACCCGCGCTGCGCCGGCCGCAGCGTCCGATGCGGGCGAATTGGGGTTGGTGACGTCATCAGCTGCGGCTTGGGAAGTTCGGCCGCTTCAGGTACTGCGGCGACTGCGGCGCGGGTAGGTGTGCGAGGTTGCATAGAACTTCATATAAAGAATTCGAATGAGGGGACTGCGGTGCGTGCGGTGCGGCCCAGATCTGGGTTCACCTTAAACTGACGGTTCTCTGTCTCGTGTCACTTTCGCACGCTCCTACAAAGCCTGTCTCTGGTCTCGGTCGCGGGCGTAAACCACCTTAACTTTTTATTGGTTTGGAAATAAGCAAGATATTTCTAAAATTTAGAATGTAATGTAATAAAAATTACCTCAACTTTCTGCCAGATCCTACTTAACACCTAGGTCGTAGCTCCCAAAAGAGCCTATCATAATATGACGGACGTTATAGCAGCGATATTAATTAAGAAAATATAGGTAAACTTAAATATTTTCGATACTTCCGATCCTTATCAGAGCAGTGTTGTCCTAGTGGCATATAGGGAATCGACTTTTTGTGTTGGTGTTTTTATTTATTAACCAATGGATCGTCGATTTATGTTTTGAAAAATTTATATGGGCATTAAAACTATCTTTACACAGTGAAGGACAACATCGGGATGAAACCAGTTAGGTTCCTAATAGCGTCGATGGGCTTGCAACCTGTCACGTATGGAATGCTGATTCAAGGCTATAGCTGACCAGTCGCCGCCCGCACCGCATCGCATTATCAGCGTTCACTTTTTCCTTTAATTTTGGCTTGCAAAGCGGCGATCCAGTGGCGTTACGGAGTTGATGTAGTAAGCGTTGCTTCATAGAATTCCATACAAAGAATACCGAGGCGATGCGGTTTCGGATTCGACTGGTCAGCCTATAACCTTTGTTAGCCGGCCGTCTTTTGACGTTCATCAGTATTAAGGAACCGGGTTTACCGGTCACGGGTTCTTTCCCGGACCTTTATTAATGGACAGAGACATAAAGTCTCTCCAGGCATTGTTTCGTTTAAAGGCTAATGGGGTCCCACTGAGCCGCGTGTTATTCAAGTGTCAGGAAGATGAATGTCAGCTTATTTATGGGCTCGTGGAAAAATGCTTTTGATACCTGGAGGGGTACCACAAATTTTGCTGTGAAATAATAATAATTGAATTACTTTTGTTTGACGAAAACTATCTAATTTGTTGTAGTGCATTTACATACTCGTTTTAGTGTGAGCATTTATTTTGTTAGCTTCGTATAAAAAGCAATGAATATGAAAACATTACATATCATACACAGCGCACATAATATAATAAAAATTAAAAAATAATAATAGAAATAGATCTACATTCTACATTTAGGTTTTTCGTTTAAAGTTACAATTACTCTATTTCACGAAATTGCAAGCATTGTGAGAAATAATAGGCGTGAATATGGTTGAAACAATAAGTTTTTTTTTTAATATTGCAAAAACATTAAAAACTGAAACACACCGTAAACACACTGTTTGGGATTTTGATAAAAACCACCATAAAACTTCCACTGCTGTTTATTTCACTGAATTACGCTTTTACATTATTACAATTTTAGAGACGTTGTCGCCATATTGCTTGAAAAGTTCAGAAGGAGGGAAAAAGGAAACCACAGACTAAAATTACAGTCCTACCTAAATGTCACTGTCAATTTATTTAGTACGTCATTGCCAGTACTAAACATTCTGGGGCCTCCAAAGAAAGGAATGCCTCAGTAAGTATTTAAGCTGAGTTTACAAGAGTTTACACAATAATAAATAAAATTATTGAATTTAAATAGAACATTGAGTTTCATTTAAGTAGTTTAGAACCCTATTTTTTAGAAAAGTTAAAGTTAGGTACAGTTACTGTTAGCTAATTATAATGTACTTAAGTATTATTTATAGTAAAGATATTATCTTGAAAAGTTTAATAAACATTGGTTTAGTTAAATTTAGAAAAGTAAATCTAATGAGTTTAGCATTCTTGAGAACATAGAAGTTAGATAAACCAATATTAATCTAGGTTTAGTCTAGTAATTAGATACACATACTTACATGTTACGTTTAGTAAGTTACATATAGGTATATGTTTACATTTTTTAAAAATACAATGGAAATTAACTTATAATTAATTTCAATCTTTGCTTGGAAGCAATATTACTTTATTTACAGGTCTAGTAAATTCTCCTTTACTAGTTCGAATCTTTACAGATCTACATAGGCCATCTGCCTTGTTAGTGTTTACAGAGGTAATTCTACCTAAAGCCCATGAAGTGGGTGGACAAGTTTCATCTTTAATTAAAACTAAGTCTCCTATACTTAAATTATTTTGCACTTTTAGCCACTTATTTCTAGTTTGTAATTCAGATAAGTAACTAAAATAGAACTGTTTCCAAAATCTTTGTTTAAATTGCATTATTTTCTGGTATACATTCAATCTAGATTCACTAAAATCTAGTACATTAGGTTCAGGTAGGTCAGTTATAGCTGTACCTATAATGAAATGAGCAGGTGTGAGGCAAGTTAAATCATTAGGTAAATCAGTAATAGGATACAATGGTCTGGAATTAAGTATTCCTTCAATTTGAACTAAAATAGTATACAACAACTCATATGTTAATTTAGTGTTAAATAGATGTCTCTTGAGGAGAGATTTTACAGATTTAATTCCTGCTTCATAAATACCACCCATGTGGCTTGCAAGAGGACAGGTAAACTTGTATTCTATGTAATTTGAAGTACATAAGTCAATAATTTCACTGTAGCTAGTATCATTTTTAAACATTTTATAGAGCTCATGTAACTCAGTTTTAGAACCTCTAAAATTAGTTGCATTATCTGTATATAAGCAAGTAGGTATTCCTCTTCTAGAAATAAATCTTTTAAGAGCACAAATAAAGGCTTGTGCAGATAAATCAGTTACTAATTCTAAATGAATAGCTCGAGTAGCTAGACAAATAAATAGGCATATATAACCTTTAGAGTATTTACAGTTTCGGGTCATTGAACTTCTTATAGCTATAGCTCCACTAAAATCTATTCCTACATGTGTAAAGGCACGGGTCAACGTGACTCTGGGAGCAGGAAGATCTGACATCTGTTGCTCACAGACCTTGCCTCTATACCTAGTGCATCTAACACAGGAATATATGCATTTCTTTACTTCACCTCTACCATTGATAGGCCAGTATTTCAGTCTTATATTACAGAGTGTGTTCTGAACGCCTGAGTGAAGTAACTTGAGGTGATAATGCTGTATCAAAATCTGTGTGATGTGATTTTTGGCAGGAAGTATAATAGGATGTGCTTGATTGTATGGAATGTCTGAGTGCTGTAAGCGACCACCAACTCTTAGTATGTTGTCTTCATCTAAGAATGGATTCAGTTTCCTTAGTGGGCTGGATGTAAATGTGTAAGACTTTTGTGTGTGTGAAGTCTGCGTGTTAGTATTATTTTTGAAAGACTGTAATTCATGCATTTCCTTTGGGAAGGAATGACTTTGTGTTGTGTGAACTATAAAATTGTGAGCAATCTTTAGTTCTGTAACTGTCAAATGTGATGTATGTTTGTTATGTTTGTTTTTTAAGTTTTGTACAAATCTAAGTATGTATGCAACAATTCTGATAAGCTTAGAGAAACTGGAGTGTTCTGTGAATTTCTCAAAGAAGAATAAATGATTGATTTGTGAGTCTGTGCAGACATTGACTACTTGTGAGATTTGATTGTGTGATATATTTATGTCTACATCAGGTGTATGTGTTATTGTAGATGGCCATTGTGATTGATCTTGAGTCAACCATGAAGGGCCTTGCCACCATAGTGTACAAGATTGAAGATCTTTAGGCATGACTCCCCGGGTGATCAGATCAGCTGGGTTTTGTTTTGTGTTTATATAGTACCAGTCCTCACCCCTGGTGGTGTCGATGACCTGCATGAGGCGGTGTGTGACATATGTGTCGTGTTTGTGCTTGTATGGAGCTTTGATCCAGTGTAGTACAATAGATGAATCTGTAAATAGATAAGTTTTCTCAATGTTAATTTTGTTATGTATAATGTTTATGAATCTTTTTGCTAATTGGGCTAGCAAGAGAGATCCACACAGTTCTAAGCGTGGTATAGATTGTTGTTTTTTGATAGGTGCAACCTTTGATTTAGCTGTGATTAGTGTGCAACTTGTAGGTTTGTTAAGGTAGGTTGCTCTTAGGTACAAGCAAGCACCATAAGCTTTGTGTGAAGCATCACAGTATCCTAATAATATTATTTGTGTAGGTATATCTGTAAAATAATATCTAGGTATGTGTATAGCTTTCAGGCAATGTAGTTGCTGAACATAGCTCTGCCAGATGACTAGAGAGTCCTTTGAGATCAAAGAATCCCAGTCAATACCTTGTTTCCATATGTCTTGCATCAAAATCTTAGCTAGAATAGTTGTAGGTGCTAGAATACCTATAGGATCAAAAATCTGAGCTATTTGTGAGAGTATGTTCCTTTTAGTGCAAGGAGCAGTACTGTAGTCAGGAATGTTGACCTGAAGTGTGTCTTGTGTAGGTAGCCATTGTAAGCCAAGCGTTTTGACGGAGGCTGAGGTGAAATTGTATGTTTCTTGTGTAGTTGAGTGTACATTGTTATGTAGAGATTGTATATTTTTTGTGTTTTCTGTAGAACTTGTGCCTACATGTGATAGAATGTCTGTGTGGTTAGATGACCACTTGTGCAGTTGAAAACCTGCCTTGTTCAATAAGTCTATAAGCTCTGAGCATACTTGTTTACATTGTTCAAGAGTCTGAGATCCATACAAATAATCATCCATGTACCCAGAACTTTTAATACAGTCCGCTGCCTGCGGGTGTATATCTGAATGTGTGTCAGCTAAATGTATCATTGTGCGACAAGCTAAGTATGGGGCACACTTAGTACCATAGCAAATTCTGTTGATCTCTAGACACTGAAGCGGTTCAGATCTGGAGTCTCTCCATAGAACTCTTTGTAAGGATGTCTGTTGTGAATTTATCTTTATAGCTCTAAACATTTTAACTATATCACAAGAGAAAGCATATTTGTAAAGTCTAAATCTGAGGATAATTTCTAATAGATCATTGTATATGTTTGGACCTTCATACATTATATCATTGAGTGATATACCAGTGGATGTCTTGGCACTAGCATTGAAGACTGTACGTAATTTAGTTGTGATACTGTCTGGCTTTATGACCGCTAGATGTGGCATGTAGTAAGCTTGTGTATCTGTGGGTGAGAAGTCCTCTATGTAGTGAGCATGTCCTAATTGTATGAACTCATGTATGAAAGCTTTATACTGTGTGTAGAGATTTGTATCTCTTTGCATTTTAGATTCAAGTTTTAATAAGCATCTGTAAGCTGTGTTGAAAGAATTACCTAGATCGTCTATTCTATCAACCTGTAGTGGTAGGTCCACTGTGTATCTGCCTGAGCTGTCCTGTGTAGTTGTAGACATGTATAGCTCTTCGCAGTGTTTGTCCTCTGGTGAGAGTAGCTTTTGAGGAAGCAGCTCTTCTTGCTCCCAGAAGGATTGTAATAAGTCATCTGTTGATGTGGGTGTAGAAAACATGCTAGCGTGCATGCTGCATTTTGGTGTATGTAGGTGAGTATCAGGTAAATAGGAACCAGAAACAACCCATCCAAATAGCGTTTCAATTAGGAAGGGTAGGTGTGAACCAAGCTTTATGCGCCCAGTTTGCAGTGTAGCATAGAATACTTCAGCGTTCAGCAGTAAGTCAATAGAACCTGGCATGAAGAATGTGGGATCAGCGAGTGATTGAGCTTGTTTGTCTGGTATATGCCATGTTTGTGTATGTACATGCGTGTGAGGTAGTGGCACTGAAATACTGTCCATGACCAAGAAAGTTTGATTGCTTTGATAGGTGTTGTAGCGAGATGCAATATTCGTGTTTACACTTACTTGAGTACGCTCTTGGCTATTGCCTACACCTAATATAAGGCATGATTGTTGATTGACTTGTAGTTCCAGTTGAGATGCAAGTCTGTGAGTAGCAACGTTGACTTCACTTCCTGTGTCCAGAAGTGCACGCGCAGTGATCCACCGGCCTGAAGCATGTTGAACTCGAACCAGAGCTGTGGAAAGCAACATTTGATATGTGTTAGTGTTTGTCACTAGTACTGTAGAAGGTGCACTGAGTGATGTGTTTGAAAATTGAGTTTGTGTTGGTTGTATAGAACCTTGTTGTATATGTGCTTGAGTAGCAGCTGTTGTAAGAGTGTTTGCTGTTGCATGTATAGAATCTAGTGCCTGTTGGCTTTGTAGAGAATTGTATGTCTGTTGACTTTGAGTTGGATTGTATGCCTGTTGGCTGTGAGTTAGATTGTATGCCTGTTGGCTGTGAGTAGGATTGTTTGCCTGTTGGCTGTAAGTAGGATTGTTTGCCTGTTGGCCATGAGTAGGATAGTTTGCCTGTTGGCTGTGAGTAGAATTGTGTGCCTGTTGGCTGTTAGTAGAATTGTGTGCCTGTTGGCTAGAAGTGGTTGTAATGTAGTTAACCTGTGGTTGAGGCTTGTCCTCGTGTATGGATGTGTGATGTTTACCTTTGCATTTTAGGCAGTAAAATTTGGAGCACTTATGCCTGAATTTGTAGGGCTGTAAACAGTTATAACACAGTGATTTAGATTTGATCAGTTCAATGCGTTTCTGAGTTGTAAGCTCAAGATAAGTAGGGCATTTATGCAAAGCATGACCGCCATTGCATAGAATACAAGTTTCTCTGATTGTTGTGGATGTAACATGAGAGACTTTAACATTTTGGATTTTATCATTTTTAGATTTTACATCATACATTAACTCGAAGGCTGTTCTGCGTTGGTTTAGGAAATCAAGCAGCTCGCTTAGGGAAGCAATTGAATTTTCTTTGCGATTGATCTCCCAAGCGGCTCGGAGTGAATTGTCTAATTTTTGAGTAATTAGAAAAACCAACAATGCATCCCAGTGCTCCACAGGGAGCTGGATGGCTCTTAAGGAGTCTAGACTTTGTTGAAGCAGAACCAAATATTCTTTGAGGTTATATCGAGTGATAGTACTAAAGTTAGTTATGCTTTTTAGATGAAAGTTTACAATTATTGTTTGATTTTCGTACCTCTTAGCTAGGATTTCGAGAGCTTTGGAGTAGTTCTCCTCAATGATGAGCAGTGAGGCTATGAGGCCCGCAGCCTCCCCCGTCAGCGCCGTCTTCAGGTACTGCAGCTTGTTCACCACGGGCAGGTCGGTGCTGTCCACGGACGCGTAGAAGATGTTCTTGAAGGCTGGCCATTGCCGTATGTCCCCATCGAACTTAGGGAGCTCCAGTTGAGGCAGCTTGACACGTGGCTTGGTGTGATCATAGTGCGTACAGTTGAAATGATCCGTGTGGCGCGCAGGTGATGTCGCCGTCGTGGGTATTGTCGATCTAGCGCTCAATGCGTTCATCATGCATGACTTGAGTCCGTAATATCTGTCTTCGAAGACGCTCCGCTCCTCTTCATGAATGTCTTGTCGATCCGCGGCGTCGTCTATCGATTCTATTTGTAGCTGAAGTTCCTCGAACCGTTGCATCAATTGCTCTAAGTCTTCTTGACGGACTTTTATTTCGCTTAGGGAGTGTCGATCAGCGTCGAAGATTTGTATGTATTTCTCGATTCGAGTAAGCTTGCCTTTGATGGCACTTCTTCTTTGCTTGAGGGTTTGTAGATAGGTTTCATCTTCGTTTTGAGACATCTTTGTATTGTATTTCGAAGGTAAGTTTCGCTGTTGCGTTGTAGAATATTTCGTAAATTTCGCTGTTGCGTTGTAGAATGTAGAATTGTAGTAATGGCGTCGGTGCGTAGAGACCGCGTGCGTGTGTCGTGCTCACCGCGTGGCGCGTGGGCAAGATGGCGTACGGAAGTGTTGATTGCTCCGTACGATCGAAATCTGTTGATTTCTTGTATGTTGTCCTGTAGAAGACTGTTTTGCGTGTTCGCTGGTTGGCCGATTAGAGATGCCGAGATGTAGATGTATGAGATGAGATGTGGCTGTTGCCGTTTTGCAAATGTAGATGTTGCGGTAGGTATGGACTCCGTCTCGTTATTCGGTAAAACAGTGAGATTTTCTGATTTCCGTCGGTGTAAAGCAGTGGTTGATTTTTGATTCGACTGTTGTCGCTGTTGGTTCGCCGCCCAATCTCCGATTTCTGCGTTTGCGTGCGTGGGAGCGTGGATGCTTCGGATGCTTCGCTTCGTTCTCTCCGCCTCCGCACCAAACGACACGAAGAAAATGTGGCGATCCTCTTGAATGACGGCTTACGAAGGACCAGAATATTTGGGATTTTGATAAAAACCACCATAAAACTTCCACTGCTGTTTATTTCACTGAATTACGCTTTTACATTATTACAATTTTAGAGACGTTGTCGCCATATTGCTTGAAAAGTTCAGAAGGAGGGAAAAAGGAAACCACAGACTAAAATTACAGTCCTACCTAAATGTCACTGTCAATTTATTTAGTACGTCATTGCCAGTACTAAACACACACAACATCCCTTCCTCCGTACCCATATCATAAATGTGAAAGTTTGTTTATTTGTTTGTTTATTTGTCCTGCTTTCACGTCAAAACAGAGCGACAGATTGGCGTGATTTTTTGTGTGGAGGTAGTTGAAGGGCTGGAGAGTAACATAGACTACTTTTTATCCGGGTACCTTGCGAGCGAAGCCGCGGGCAGCAGCTAGTAATATATATAACTATTTGTAAAGTTATTTAACACACGGGAATTACTCACGTAAAAATATCGTCGATTAAGATACCGACAATGTTTCAATTCATCCAGAGAATCTTCATCTGGGTAAGGTGATTCCCGTGTGTTAAATAATGTCTAGTACAACTCACGAAAGTTTTGAAAGTGAAATTTGTAAAATTGTTTATTTTGTGTGATAAACACACGTGTTGCTGTCAATTTGTTGATTGCGTTGTTGGTAGCCCCTCTAGCTTCCCAACTCCCAGTTGCATGACGGCTGGTAATACCGCGCTTTCCGCGGTAATCCCGCTTTAACATCGCGATTTGAATATTTTTTTCCCGTGACGTGAAATATTTTAGCTGTGAATGCTTTTGAATGCGAAATGAACGTTCTATTTTCGGAGTGGTTTGGGAATTTTAATCTATGACACTATTTTTCCGTCTGAGTTATTGTTTCTGTTTTTTTTTTGAGTCAAACACTATTATTATTTTGTGGGACTTAAAACTAACGGAATTTCGTATTTAAGTAAAAAATAATATTACCATTATTTTATGGAATGTTTACTTGTATAAAATATAAATGCAGAATGATTTTTTTTAATCCGACTGGTAGTTCTTGAAATTAGCGCGTTAAAACAAACAAACAAACAAACTCTTCCGCTTTATATATTGGTAGGTATAGAGGTATTAGATATATTAATTTGTCAGTTTGTTTATTTTATTTATACTTAAAATACTTTTTGTGAACCCCTGCCATTCCTACCATCTCATTTTTTTCCATTTCATTCAAAGGTTGTCTGGAAAAGATCGCTTCTTAGCGATAAAACCGCCCATTGAATAATCTATTGCTTAAAATTTAATAGGTCTTAAGTTTCGTTTGTCGGTGTACAGTAAAGATGAATGAATGAAAATATCATTCATCTACTTTAACGGTATTTGAATAACTGGCCAGATTTGTGGTGTATTTTTAAAGGTGTAATATTAAAACGTAAAAATGTATGCTATCAAATACATTATTTAAGTACAAACAAGGTTGTTTTGTGTTATTACTGTTTGAAACTGGCCTTCGCTTAATTATGTCAGGGTCATCACGTCACTATGCCATAAAAATCGAATAAGCTATTACTTACCGAGGGAGTTAATACATAAGCCACATAATAGACCACCATCATGGCTAAAACTTATAACCATGATCGACCACTTAACATGAGCTACACTACAGTCCTCAGTTGTTAATACTACCGATCACCCATCTATTCAGTGACCGTGTTGACCGCATGCATTTCTAACGTAACATTTCCTTCCATAGGCCTTATCATACACGGTTTTTGCACTCCATGTTTAATGGTCTGGAAAGTGTGATAAATTACACACTAATGCCCTTTTTTGTCTCATGCAGGCATATACCTACAGGCCGTGTTTCATTGTAAGTTCATTATGTTAAGCCAAGGTTTCCTAGAGCGCCAGTCAACGCATAGAAATTAGCGTTGAACTGAAAAGAATCGAAGGATCCAAGGATCGAAGAATCGAATGATCGAAGGATTGATGGAAATCCATTTTTTTTATGATTAATTATGAATAGCGTAGGTACTTCATTTTATTTCAGCAAATCATCTATTCAACAATATGAATCTGTTATAAAGTAAATTCTCAACATTTAACTACGTTACCATCTGGAATTACAAATTCACTCACACAAAAACCATTTTCCGGTTCCTCACAACACCAAATCCGGAAACAACGTTCACTTTGTATTAAGCAATAGAAGCCTTACCTACTTTTGCTTATTTAATGCAGCAGCGAAAATTCCAAAAATATGGAAGATCACACCAGTATCTTCGGATAGGTCATAAAATAAGCTTTGTAATATAAACCAAAACCTTATGCTTAGGTCTTAGAAATACTCACATTTGACCTCGTAAGTTGAACCTTAGAAGTGCTCGTGGCGTAGTTTGCATAGACGTTTTTGATAGATCGTTGAAATTGAGTGACGTTTTGAGCGGTCACAACTTGGATGAGTGACCGCTAGTGGTATTAACAGCTGAGCGCTTCCGTGCTTCGGAGGGCAAGTTAAATTTTCGGTCCCAGTTTTCGAGCCGTTAAACCAAGATAGGACTAAGGAGGCCTTCAGGCGGCCAAAAAACTCTGTCACCAGAGATAGCCACTAGTTCATACGGACATACTTACCTACATCCTATCCTTTTCTATTAAACGAGCAATATTTGTTTGTTTATTTGTACTCACGTTCTCGAAAACGGCTCTAACGATTTCGATGAAATTTGCGGTACGGAGGTTTACGTTTAGGTCTCATATCTGAGAAAATTAGTTTTCTCAACATTTTCACGCAAAAAAAATTACCAGTGTTTCGTAATTGAACCACTACATGGCGTTAGTTGGTTGCCAACTGTCCGAGATGTTTAAAACAAATAAAATTGGCATTTCGTGATTGATGGTTAAAAAACATTTGTGTAGTTAATTGATTCAGGCGTGACTTTGCGAAGACCATCAAGTTTTTGTTTTTGTTTTCGCGCTGGTGCTGTTCCCGGATTTGCCCTGACTAGCCTGGCATAGTAAGGTTAGGCTGTGGAAAGTGGGTGGTTGGGTGGCTTTAGCGTGAAAATTTTGACGAATCTTTTTTGGTATAGTTTGGCGGAGGAGTACTAGATATTTTGAAATTTTCAAAAAAATCTAAACATTTGTGTGTTAAATTAAACGTTAATTCAAACCAGGACTGATAAAGAACTTACTGTTTTTGAACTAAGATTTGAAACTGTCACATTATTCGCGAAATCGCTAACAGTCTCCATTCCATATTGTTCGTGTCACACTATCAGATGGCTTTATATTGCTCATTATACGGACTAAAATTGAAGGAAAAAATGTCATTTTTCCTTCAATTTTGATTAGTTTTGATACGTTTTATGTCAAAATTGAAGGAAAAATGACATTTTTTCCTTCACTTTTAGTCCGTATAATGAGCAATACGACTATAGTAGGTAGCTAGCTATCAAAACTAGCTTTTTTTTTAAATAACTCATTTTTTTTTCTCTATATGCACCCGAGCAGAACTCGGTTGTCCAGATATTACATAGAACTTAAAACTCATAACATGTGACGCACGTATGTACATACTTAGAAGAGCGTGCTTACCATAAACATCAATATTCAAATGCGCAGGCTAAAAGCTCATATAGTACAGGTTTTATGGCGGGATATTTTTCATCGGCTGAATATTAAAGGGGAAATCCGGGATCACAGCGCCAATTGAACCATATTTTCACAGGCCTGCCTTTGAATATTCTATTGAGGTTGAAAAGCTTCTGACCATTGCTGTTTTGGTTACAGCAAACCGAAATTGCGGTACAATGAGCACTGAGTAAAGTAAAGATTGAAGTGATGGAAAATATTGTGAATACGTTGTGTTTGGAATGAAGATTTTTGTAAATGTTTTTGAAGTAACGTATATTACATTCAAAGGCTTATTTTCTGACTGTGGCAGAAGGAGATTTATATTTTCGATTATACGCATTATCTTTAAATGATTTTCGGGGGTATACAAAACCGCCATTTTTTTTATTCTGCGGGCTTGAAAAGGTCGATAAAGCAGAATCACAACAGAAATTGAACTATATTGCATTACATACACACGGACACTCACACCTAGATCACTGTCGGTTTGTTTGGTAATTAAAATGTAAATCCGTTATTGGCTGTCTGTAATAAATTGAAGTTTTTGTGCACTCGTTTTCTAAGAGCTGTGGATTTTGTTAAAGAAACAAATAAAAAATACAATGCCTCTCAGTCAATGAAAAGAGACGGCGTATAGTTCAATTCCTATTGTGATACTGCTATTGCGACCTTTTTAACCCCGCTGCACGTGTCAAAGGATCATTTGAAGTCATTAGGCCCGGTATTAAGAGGTTAACACTTTAGTAGCCATGATAGGCATTTTAACTTGATTGTTGGAAAATATATTAAACACAGTTAAATAATTATTTTAGAATATTTATAAGTCTAGTATGTCCACTTCGTAAATGTTTGACTGGCCTCTTAGCTCAGTTGGTAGTAGCTCTGCCTTCTGCGCTGTAGGTCGTGGGTTCGATTCCTACCCAGGACAAACATTTGTGTTATGAACATAGATGTTTTTTTCTGTGTCTGGGTGTTGTTAAGTTAGTGTTCGTCTTACATTGTAAATGTACGTCTGTGTGTGTGTTACCGAATAAATGGCTATCTATCTATAAAGTATTATAAGTACGTATTTACAAATATATAAGTATTCTATCAGTTATCTGGTTCCCATAGTACAAGCTATGCTTAGTTTGGGGCTAGATGGCGCTGTACCAAATGTTCAGCAATATTTATTTATTTTTTCTTTAATATTTACCTTAGTATTCCTATGATTTTTCAGAAGCGTTTGCAAAAGCGTGAAGCTGTTTTGTTAGACTGTTGTTTTTTCAGCTTGCTTACAGCGGTTGAATCATTTTCAGAGTCGGACATGTTGTGACGGGTAACCTGAATCAATGTTTATTTTTGAAATGTCGAATACTCGTCGTTTGTCGCCCGAAAAAAAAAACACCAACACTGGATGTTTCGGAAAAAGTTTTTAAAACTACGGACATCATTTTGATCTGTATTAAAGAAACATCTATACATCGAAGATATTTTAAGTGTTTTTTTTTTATCATTGCTCTGTCACTATACCACTTTTTTGTAGGTTTTTTTTAAATTTAGAAAGAACGGTTGCAAAACCGTTTTTTCTTTTTCACTCAGCTCTACAAGTAATATCAACATATGAATGTTACGACGACTATGGTTGTTTAATGTTATAACAGTTAATTAATTAAGTATACTATTAATTCTATTCTCACTATAAAAATCATTTCTAGTGACTATTTGCAAGCCCATCACCGCTTTTGCCTAAATAATGTTAGAAACAAAAAATCTAGTAAAATGAATTCGGAGCTTCTGAACGAAAGACAATCTAACACTCATCGAATACATTTTTGTGTGTTCGGATTTCAAAAATCCTCTATAGCCTAAAATATACTAATATATTCTAGGATCCTTCAAAAACATACATTATTCGTAGAAACATGAGCTACGTCAAAAAGGCAGTTTAATAGGCCGACTAGTTCAGGGGATGTCCATGCCCAAAATAGTTCCTTTCAGAATAGCTAACTATTCTCAGGTACCTACATAATTTTAACCCAAAAGTTTAATTCCCCGGGCCATGACACGCAAACTATGTCCGTAACTCTGTCGGCCCTGTGTAACAAAATCAACTGTCTGCCACGGCTCCCTTAGGTCCAGATGTTCTCTGTCTGGCATTTTCAATGTTTCTGCCATATTGGCCGAGGAGTATAGTACCTCGACTTATGATCCGATGGTCGTGGGTTCGAATCCTGGCCGTGCATCAATGGATTTTTGCACGTCCAAATAATTTGGTATTTGGCTCGTCATTTTTTTTTGTCCATGCCTATTAATCATTCTATTGAAACACTAATTGGTGTACTTCGATGTTTTTCTTCTTTCTCTAAAACAAAACATTCATTAATTTACGGGATTTCTTAATCACACTCGGCCAACACGATACTTTAGCTTAAAATAGTGATGTAGCTGGTTAGTTTACGCTATGTAGTGGATATCTAATTAGAATAGGTAATAGCGACAAGTCTCGGATACCCTCTCAAGATTAAATTGTTGTCGCGGGCTGGTAATTTATTTCAATTAATTCAGAAACGTGAACCGTAGACAGATTCACTGAATCATTTTTCTCCTCGGCGTAGCGAAGACGTTGACAAACGACCGAATTATTCGGTCACTTCACTACATGTCGCAAAAAGTGCTACTTGGAAATAGCGAGGGGGAAACACAATTCTGAGGCTCGGCAGGCAAACGATTAAAATGCTAACTTAACTGGAATTTTAATTGAAATGACGCGCTGAGATTCAATCTAAGTTTCATCCCACACGTACCACAACTACACCACACTGATGCGACAAAAAGGGGTCAACCTGTGGTTACGTGTGAATAGTGTCGCTGCAGCTTTTTACGGTTGCCTTTTGGTACCGATAAAATGTCGATGTGGTTGCGATGTCGCTAGTAGCTGCGATGTGGTTGCGTCGTGTGCAGACACAGTTCGACTCCAGCTTTCATAGAGGAAACTCACTCGACGCAACCGACGCAACGATATTTTTGCGATGTGGCCGGCCGCTAGTTCTCGGTGTCGCTGGTGGTTGCGTTGTCGTTGCATTGTGGTTGCGATGTGGTCGGTATCACACACGTCGTCGATAACGACTGCAAAATGTGGTACGTGTGAATAGACTATTCATTTTCAATACAAATATACGCCCGACTACGTAGTGTGTTTGTGGTTGTCGTGTGGACAACCACAACTATTAACAATTTAGTGTCTTCCCACACATACCACAAGGTAAGTATGGGAAGACGCTAAATCTAGTTGATAAGTTTTACCTGTGACCTGTTTCGATTACAAAACGGTTTTCGACATGAAAAATGGGATTTATTAACAAGCTCATTGCTCGCTCGACCCCAGAGATATGGAGACTGAACCGCTAATATTTCAGTCTGAAAAATCACAGTCGATTTACTGCAGTGAAATGCTATAGATAAAAATTGACCGTTCTCCAGCCTCCGTTCTACTGGCAATATTTCACGAACGCTGACGATGCTGGAAGCTTACGAGATATTTTAAAGACCAACTCCGACGAAGTTTCACCAAGTTTAGTATTTTTGTGACCAATTCACAATTTCACAGCTGCTTGTAAACTTTTCCAGTTAGAAAATATTGGTGTTATGTCAAGACATCGCTGACATTTGACATCGTAACGACATGTTGTAAAAAAACAATATTTCATGGAAAACTAGCTGAACCGGCGATCTTGTTTTCACCTCAGAATTCAAGATGTGTCATCCAAGGAAATTTTCGTAGGTATATAACTTCCTTGGTGTCATCAAAAAAGCCGTTCCGTATAACATGTATAAAATGATAGAATTAATGCCTTTTCATACGTCCCGGTTTGTCAAGTAGCCGGCGGTGGCGAAGTGTATAATCTTTACTAATATAATAAAGCGGAAGAGTTTGTATTTAAGTTTGAAAGCAAAAATCTTTGGAACTATCAGTCGGAGTTGAAAATTTATTTCTACTTATTGTATGTGCTATTTATTTCTTTTAAATTCCATGGCAGGTGAAAGCACTGGATACAGCCAGTATTTTGTAACCTCCTGACACAGAACTAACATAATTCATCACACAAATATCTGAATAGGAATCGAACCCACGACCTTCAGAACAGAAGCGCAGCGCAGCGCAGAGCTGAGAGGCCAGTCAAATGATAAACTTTTTATATTTTTGGATTGATATGATGAAGATATTTTTATTAAATGAAATCTGTTTACCTTTCATCATATTTTCACGAAAACAGACAATGTTCCTCAATATCTTACAAAGGCCCATGTTTGGGGAGGATTTTCTTTTATTCTTCGGTGCCTAATAATGTAAAATATTTATTCAACGTGCAAAGAAAGCGTTATTATGATAAATAATTTTATTTAGGCTAAGGGAGGGATATTAGATGTAATAATGAGCTACGGACGGCCGCCTAATGAAAACAGATGGCGTTTGGGGAAGAACTTGCAATATTACCAGGATCCAGTGAGATCAGCGAATTCAAAAAAGAAGAGCATTTTTTAAACCTTTAGATTGAAAAAGTTTTATGGTTGTGGAAGCAAGCTAGAGCTAAGGTATTGGCCATTAAAAAGCGAATAAAAAATAGTTGAGAAATGGAGTGAAGTTGTAGTTGGCACTGGTGAATTAGTAAAAGTCGGTTCTGTCATAAAAGTGAGCATGGTCTATGTAGATTCCTGTATTTTGTACCACATACATTCAATTTGTATTTTTTGAACATGACGTTCTGTTTTAATAACTCAATGACTGATATGATGTTTATAAATTTTGTACACATTTACATACCCATACAATTAGCAATCCAAGTGTTAAAAAATCCGTGACCAGAAGCTAGTATAAATTAAAATGTTCTTTTTAATTATCTTTTCGACATTGAAAACCAAAATTAGGTGAACAATGCGCGGTATCTCTCAAACGAGCAGATTTATCGTGATCAATCAACGTCCTGGTGATGCGTGCAAAGCTTTGGTTTCTATAAAGCGGCTTCGGCACAGAACAACCTTTGTTATAGCTGTAAACTGTAACGAGGTTTATGAACAGGTTTGCTTTTCGTAACTTCTAAACTACACTACAGTACGGCCAACGGATCTCGGCGTGCGTGAAGTTAGCCGTTTCGATGCGCAGTGCAACTTTTTCATACAAAATTTTCTACTGCGCAGCGCAGAGCCTGACTTCACGTACGCCTAGATCCGTCGGCCCAACTGTACATTGAGCTATATTTTCGAGCAAAGTTCTTAAGTTCTTAGTATTAATAACTAGTGAATGCTCGCTGCTTCGCCCGCGTGGACTTCTTTTTTTTCTCCCACGGGAACCATACATTTTTTCGGAATAAAACCTGTGTGTTATTCCAGAACCTAAACTATCTACATTGCAAGTTTCATCAAAATCGGTTAAGTAGTTACGAAGATACGTGGTGACAAACATTCACACTCACACACACACGAACCTTCGCCTTTATAATATTAGTTATATCAATAGTTTAAACGGTGTTTCAATTTTGACAAAAGTTGAGAGAAGTTTATAAGTTGAGTGGAAAGTTCCACGAACCTGGCCACTGTCATGTAATGCTATTACATTACATGACAGTGGCCACTTTAATTCAGTCCTCAAAAAAAACATAGCAAACAAGCCGCAATAGCTTGTTATGACTGGCCTCTTAGCTCAGTTGGTAGTAGCTCTGCCTTCTACGCTGTAGGTCGTGGGTTCGATTCCCACCCACGACAAACATTTGTGTGATGAACATAGAGGTTTGTTCTGTGTCTGGGTGTTATAAGTATGTATTTACAAAAAATATATAAGTATTCTATCAGTTATCCTAGATCAGTGGTTCTTAACCTTTTAGTGATGAGGGACCATTTGATAAACTTTCTGACTTGCCGCGGACCACCAACAGTAAGTTTTTTCTTTCAACTTTGATTTTTTGTCGCTTGTTTAATTTTTTTGGATAACTTCGCGGACCACTTCAAGTGGTTCCAGGGACCACCAGTGGTCCGCGGACCATAGGTTAAGAACCACTGTCCTAGATAGTGCAAGCTTTGCTTAGTTTGTGGCTAGATGGCGCTGTGTCAAATGTCCAGCAATATTTATTTATTTATTTATAGCCATTCTCTCAGATTGTAAGGCATTATGATCCAAAATCCTTTGAAGTTGTCAGACCACCGAAGCGGAAATTTCCTTATTTTCTTGTTCCGTATTTCCTTATTCCGCAGTCATGACGGCAGCCACTTTTCAGACAACCGAAGCGTAACCACAAGCGGATGAATGTGATGCTGAAATCCAAGAACAATTGATGGCACGTCATTTATACCGCGGCAACTAGACAATGATACAGGTATTGCGGACTGTATACAAATGATGATAACAAGGTATATGGAAAGGGCTGATAAATGGAACCACATTACAGGACTCATTTGAATATTTATTGAATCAGCTATAATAGTGTAACATGATATTAATGGTAATGGAATATTGTGTGTAACATTATTGAGTTGTGATGGCCTAGTTGGATGTTTTCTCAACTTTCTATTTGAAGGTTATGAGTTTAAATCCTGGGAGTGTTTTAATTTTTTTATATAGTAATATGTGTATTGAAATGTTTTATGGACACGGGATTTTATCGCGTAATTTACCTTATTTATCCCGACGTTTCGGCTATGTTGCAATAGCCGTGGTCGCGGGCAGACTGGAGTATGTTTTCAAGGTCCATTGTGAATCGGCGGTAGCATCCAAAACTACCCTCACTGATCTTCAGATTCCGGATCGGCTGCATTTACACCGCAACACACTACACTAACCGTATCTTGACACCGGAAAGTCACATTACGACGTGCACTGCATTTACTAATAACAGGATTCCATATGACGGGAGCCTGAATCCATCCTCGCGATTGAAATTCGGATATTTCTTGATTTCAATTGCCTCACGAATTATTCGCTTGTAATACTGGCGTTCGTTGGCAAGAATCTTGGGATCGTGAAGTTCAATCCAGTGATTAGGCCCGGAATCCGGATAGTGATCGCGAAAGTTTAAAAAAGACTATAGTAATGTGTTCATTTAAAAGGAAATTCGAAACCATCAAGAATATCTCAAGAATTGAGCTGATATTTATGCTTCTGGTAGTTCGCAAGCAAGAGCCGGTTACATAATTACTCTATTATTTATATCTATATTTTTAGTTTTTATAGTTTTAAACCACACTTAGGTATTACATCTATATTGTTAGTTTAAAGTATGTACCGCAAACTGTAAAGCATAAATAATAACTAATTTTTCATTTCATTTTTCTATAAGTAAACAAATACACTTTAGAAGCGAACCCAATACGCTAATTTCGTTGCCTTTAGTGCATTTGGTGAAAGTACCTCGAAATTAAAAAGCTTCAGATTTATCTCTACAGATTATTATTCAATCTATAGAGCGATGCGTACCTTAGCGTCTCAGGGCCCACTTTAAGATTTATTATGTACTAGCTGCTGCCCGCGGCTTCGCTTGCGTGGTACCCGAATAAAAAATAGCCTAAGTACTCTCCAGCCCTCCAACTATCTCCACACAAAAAATCACGTCAATCCGTCGCGACGGATTGACGTGAAAGCAGGACAGGAGGAGGAAATAAACAAACAAATAAACACACTTTCACATTTATAATATGAGTACGGATTTCAATTCAAATTAAGTATAGGTATACTACTACTTATTCAAAACCCTTCATTAAGATCATTAAAGTTGTCAACACAATAGAGCAACAGCCACTCCAACATACGAAAAACCATTTGGAAGAGTTGTCAAGCGTTCCTTTCAAGCCCTGCCATACATTTACCCGCACAAAGGAAATGAGAGCGTTTGCCAAACAATAGATCATGTACAGTACTTCACGATTCAGAGGTTCTGTGAGCATTTTATTTATTTAGAAACAGTTTTATGGCCGGTATGAATAGGTGTATGAATACTAAAAACTTGTAGTGACATCTACCTGTCGCTAGATGAACTACAGAAAACATGCTACGCACTACAGATGGCGCCACTCAACATCAACAGTCCTAGAACTCACAAGCAAAGTTTCCAGCGAATTGAAATATATCAAGGACTATCACACCAAAGGTCGACACGAGACCAGTCAACATAAAAGTCCGTCCAAAAAAAAAAAAAATCAACTGTCGGTCGAAAGACCACTGGCAAGTGGGCCAGATGGGCCGGCCCGTTGCAGAGGAACCATCTACTCTGCCTTTGGGGAACTATTCCATCCTGTTTCCCAAAAACTCTCGTAATAGTGCTTATAATATACTAGCGAACGCCCAGAGCTTCGCCCGCGTGGACAACTATTTTTTTATCTCACGGGAACCATACATTTTTCCGGGATACACAGCAGCGTGTGTTATTCCAGAACCTAAGCTATCTACATTCCAAATTTCATCAAAATCGGTTTAGTGGTTATAGGGATACGTGGCAACAAACATTCACACACACGGACTTTTGCCTTTATAATATTAGTAGGATCTTTGAGTTACACAGAATAATTATAATTGTTCACCTTTTCGATTCAGGTCTAATTTCATATGAATACCTACCTAATAATTTACAAGGGAAGTTTTATTTATGATCTTTAAACTGTGGCTGATTAATCACTCAGAACCCATCCAATTGTGCTTTCATCATCATCATCATCATCATCTCAGCCGTTGGACGTCCACTGTTGGACATAGGCCTCCTTCAAAAATTTCCATGTGTTGCGGTTGGAAGCGGCCTGCATCCACCGCCGACCTGCAGTTTTTACAAGGTCGTCTGTCCATCTTGTCGGTGGACGTCCAACACTACGCTTGCCGGTCCGTGGCCTCCACTCGAGAACTTTTTGGCCCCATCGGCCATCTGTTCTGCGTGTTATATGGCCTGCCCATTGCCACTTCAATTGTGCTTTACTGCATCGTAAATCCTATACATGTGAGCACCAGTCAATACCAGCTTTTGTATCTAAACCTAATAACGCTCCAAACGTGTAAATAACCCTCACTCTGGTGAAACGAAATTAAACAAAACGTTGGAAACTGTGTTTAATTAAAGGTGAATATAATATAGGTAGGTATTAGTTGTATATTGTAACAAACGCATCATTATTTGAATAATATAATACAATCATTTGTTTCGCGCAACATGATTTTGGCACCAGTTTCAAACAAGCTTTTGCCGATACTTTGATTTCATGAACTAAATTATAATGATGATAAACTGAATGATTTAATAAATATAAATTACAATGATTTAGTAGATATTCTTTCTGAATATTTGACAAAAGATTGATAGACTTCAGATACAATATAGTGTTTTCATTACACGTCGCAATGCATTATTGCAACTAGTGCTCAAGTTCAGACTAGGTTTTACGAAGACTATTATTATGCTAACTGGTATTCATAATTTAAAGTTTAAAGTCAAGACCATACAGCACATTTTGCATTACAAGCTAGTCAGAAGTGAAACTGCCTTGGGATCGAAATTTCACGATGCCTGTCGAGACCAGCTGACGCGATTTGGTTCAATTAGTCTCCCCAAAGAACACGGAACAAAAAAGCACCGATTTTCAAATATTAGAATGAAGCCTTCGAGAACAATGATATCAAAAGATTTTGAAAAGTTAGGTAATAGCCATACCGCTTAGAGGCTGAATGGTGCCTTAGAAGCCGTTTTTGTAAACGTGAAAAGTAAAAGGCCTGTGTTTAAAACCTCTGAGGAAACCTTAACAACCGTAATGCGAACTTTGAACTTAATTATAAAATCTGGGGTTATTATAATTTTATCACAAAGAAACACAGTACAGTTTTATTATAAGTAGGTATAGATGTCAAAAACTATATTAGGTTAACTAAATTCTGGAAATGTTTTGTTCAATTTCAGAAAATGGTTGGATCCTCTGAAATACATCCTCGGAAATACGAGTACATGAAAACTAAGAAGATTGAAACCGCGGACCGCAACTAGTTATTAATACAACGGTTAAGTACTCATTGTAAATTCGGTTTTCCTTGTCTAGATATGGGATCTAATAAGTACCAACTACCGTGAATTTCAAAGGCTTTGTACATAATAGGCAAGAGCGCTAAGCTACCTCAACTAATAACCACAGACAGTCTCGCTAATACCCAAAGCTTCTTAAAGCTTATCGCGTCCCTAACTCTTTATCATAATGTTGAGATAGGTAAACCACAGATCGAAGCAAACATCTCGTTAACTTTATATTACATGGTTTTCGGCTCCGTTTAGTATGTGGGCATCATTCATAGTCAAAGTTTTTAGAGATGAATAAACTGTCCTCGTTTATTATTTTTACGATTAACACCAACTAAGCATCGACACAATCCGACGTGATCTTAGAAATTCTATCCTACGTTGAACAATGTTATCATTTTATTATATCCTGCGAATGCGAATTAATAAAGTAATATTTATTTAAATATTACGTTTTGTAATCGCATTCGCATCGCAATTATATTACCTTACAACCTGAGTTGTCAAAGGAGTGCTTAAGCTATTGTCTTAATAAGCTGTGTTTCCACTGTGGGACTACGTAAACTTTATATAGTTTCTTTAATACCTTGCTTTACCGCTTTTGTCCCTGATTAAGCGTTAGCTTACTTGACTACCTACTTCAAAAGATTTTATCTTTGAGCGCTTTATTTCGCGGTATCTTAGATTTAAAAAATCTATTACATTATTACACTAAGAACTGTAATGGCTGTTTTAATCATTCTTCCTTTTTATAGTCGTTTAAAAATGTTCCTTCTACATTTTTCCCTACACTTTAAAGATCCTTGCTTCTACCACTTCTACTATGTAATATTATTTAGGTTTTGGTAAATATTTTTCTCAGAACAGATAGGCTTGATAAAACAAAACGTAGGTGATGGATGAGGTTGGGATTAATTTTGGCCAAATGTGAGTATTATCTTATCTAGCAAATTGAAAAAGTATTTAATCTACTTACCTACTAAGCAGATTCATTAAATTATGGCATTAAAACTGTGCGAAATAGTTTTAATATAATTAAATCATACTTAATGCGGTTTACCAATTTTGTATCCGTCTGTGGTGAAATTTGTTCAGTAAATTGTGCCATGCCCATTGCCCATTCAAGCTGGTATTTCAATAGTATAAAGGCCTTGTCAAATAGACAGCAAACCTATAGTTTTTATTTTGTAATGTATCCTTTGGATCTATGTAGTCATATAGAAAAGCGAAAGCGAACTGGGTGGCAATTCTAGTACAAAACTTTTATGAACCACAAGCAAAACCTCAACTCAACCTTAGATTTTCGACTGTTTCCTATTCTACTAATGACAAACGACTCAGTTGAGGTGACGTTTTAGCTAAGGCACAGATAATATAATACTATACTAGTAGCTAAGGTTTGGACTTTGGCAGAACAAATTTTTAATAAGCTATTCTAAGTACTATTCAATAAATGGCTGACATTTAAAAAATAGAACGATAACGCAGCGGAATGATTGTCGTTGTAATCTAGTAGAATTGCCCTGCTGATACATTACATTTGGTTCGGTTTGCTTTCGTGTTATGTTTGACAAGGCCTTATATTATATTTTAATTGTATTATTTTTGTTTCTTTCAAAGACAATGAAAAAGTTAATTGTTAATACTGGTGACGTTAATAGAGGGTCTTAGGGTGCTGCCACATTATCACGTCTCTACCCCGTCGCATAGCATGACCGTAGCAACACCGTCCCGGCAAAAATGATATTCTTTGTATTGAAATGTATGCGACGCCCCACACCACACCGTTCCTACACCGTCGCGTGCCCTGCCCGTGCCATGGCCGTCTTGTCAATCTCCGGCCGCCATGATTATTTTGCTGACAATCAATGACAAGCCCCGCCCATCTGTCAATCCATGTAACCATCATATTAGTAGCGTAGCCAGGTCAGCCCCTAGGGGCAGCTTTTCAGCCTTTTTCTATAAATAAATAATGCTGGATATTTCACAGCATCATCTAGCTCCAAGGTAAATAGACCTTGTATGGAAACTATATGACTGATAAACTACTTGTAGGTACCTATCCTTTTTTTGTAAATACATAATATTACATAGAAAAACACCCAGACCCGATACATATATTTGCAGATCATACAAACACTTGCGTCGCAGTGGGAATCGAACCCGCAACTTTCTGTGTTTTAGCTGGACCTTCGCACACTGCGCCACCGAGTTGGTTCGTATTGTTGGTACTGGATGTTGATTTATGTACACGGGATTTTATCGCGTAATTTACCTTATTTATCACGACGCGACGATTTGGCTGTTACAATAGCCGTGGTTGCGGGCAGTCTGCCCGTGATTATGTCAAAATGACAGATCATGTCAAAAATGAGAGATTATGTCAAAATGACAGATTACGTCAAAAAGACAGATTAGGTGTATATTAAAATGACAGATGGGCCATATCTCGTAAACCACTTATCCCAGACTCTCCGTTCTCTTCAAGTGAAAGCTATTGAAGAGATCTACATTTAAAGTGACAGCTGTCAAACATTAAACGGCCACATCTCGGAAACTACTCGTCCTAGACTCCTCATTCTCAGTTCAAATGAAAGCTATGACCAAGATCTACATTCAAAGTGACAGCTGTCAAACTTTAAAAGGCCATATCTCGGAAACTACTCGTCCTAGACTCTCCGTTCTTAGTTCAAATGAAAGCTATGACCAAGATCTTCATTTGAAGTGACAGCTGTCAAACTTCAAAGCACCATATCTCGGAAACTATTCGTCCTAGACTCCCCGTTCTCAGTTCAAACGAAAGCTATTGAAGAGATCTTCATTTAAAGTGACAGCTGTCAAACTTCAATCAGCCATATCTCGAAACCTACTCATCCTAGACTCTTCCTTTTTAGCTCAAATGAAAGCTATGACCAAGATCTACATTTTCAATAACAGCTGTCAAAATGACATCTGTCATCTGAAATGTAGATCTTGGTCATAGCTTTCATTTGAACTGAGAATGAGGAGTCTAGGATGAGTAGTTTCCAAGATATGGCAGTTTGAAGTTTGACAGCTGTCACTTCAAATGTAGATCTTGGTCATAGCTTTCATTTGAACTGAGAATTAGGAGTCTAGGACGAGTAGTTTCCAAGATATGGCCGTTTGAAGTTTGACAGCTGTCACTTCAAATTAAGATCTTGGTCATAGCTTTCATTTGAACTTTGAACGGGGAGTCTAGGACGAGTAGTTTCCAAGATATGGCCGTTTGAAGTTTGACAGCTGTCACTTCAAATGAAGATCTTGGTCATAGCTTTCATTTGAACTGGGAACGGGGAGTCTAGGACGAGTAGTTTCCGAGATATGGCGGTTTGAAGTTTGACAGCTGTCACTTCAAATGAAGATCTTGGTCATAGCTTTCATTTGAACTGAGAACGGGGAGTCTGGGACGAGTAGTTCCCGAGATATGGCCATTTGAAGTTTGACAGCTGTCACTTCAAAGATTCAAGGTTCAAGATTTCAGATTCAAGGTTCAAAATTCAAGAATCAAGGATCGAAATCCAGGATCGAAATCCAGGATCGAAATCCAGGATCAAAATCCAAGATCAAAACCAAGGATCGAAATCAAGGATCGAAATCAAAATCGAAATCAAAATCAAGGATCAAAATCAAGGATCGAATTCAAGGATCGAAACCATGGATCGAAATCAAGCGCTGATTTTGTTGAGCGCGATAAGGTAAAAATATCCTGAAATTTAAATGACATGGGCACACTACTAATCCAACAACGAGTGTGAAAGAGACAAAGCTACCAAGAAAGCATCTCAACAAGACCAACAATCCTTATAACCAAGATTAAATGATAATAGATCGTTGTGTAGTCGTGATAAGGTTCAAAATCCTTTGTACATTAAATGTCAGTCAGCATTCTACTTTATACATTATATTGGTACATTTGGTGACAGCTGTCACTTTAAATGTAGATCTTGATCATAGCATAAGTATTTATTTATAAGAATAACGATTTTATTTTTTGTTGATGATGAAGATGTTATCTTGTTTTGAAGTTTATCAAAATACGGCTTCGCGGCTGTGCCCCTATTTAATAGTTTTATTTTGGGGTATTGTACCTTGACTGTCCATTAGTAGGAGCACGAGGATATACTTATAAGGATATATTGGTCCTCGTGCAGGAGCAGTAGGAGAATCGAGTAGGAGCAAGAGGAAACGCTCCAATATTGGTTAGATAATAATTCAGTTATTTTTCTCACTTCACAAAGTCTTTCAAGTACCCCCATTTATACACATATACATGTACACATTCTAAACCTATCAAATATCACCCCTAAATATCAAGTAGGTATATAATTTAAAATTTTTACCTACGAAAATTCTCCCAAAGGATTTCCTTCTGAGTCGGTAAATACCCCAAATTTGAATTGAAAACCCCCCATCTAGCATCACTGAATGCGTTCCGCACGTTATGTGACATTTATCAAACGTCAAAATCCCATACTGCCCTCCGAAATCAAAGTGTAGTAACAGCAAAAACACGATTTCGAGAAAAAAGATAAGCTTACAAATTAAAAAAATATCCAGTTATTCATAAAACCTTGAATGTAGAGTGAAAGTACACTTAATCTATACCAACCAACCAGTAATAAAGCGGAAAAGTTTATTTGTTAATTTGTTTGAACACGCTAATCTCAGGAGCTTTGAGGAAGGATATAAGCTACTTTTCATCATCATCATCATCATGATCGCAATAATTATTATGCCATCACTATGGATTATAATTGGGTTTTTAAAAAGGTTTCTTAAAAGTCTGTTTTTTTAAACCTTGTAGATAAAACTCCCATTTAAAGTTACACAAAATATGATGAAATATTGCACTTTGCTAGTAAACCCGACAAAATGTGTGTAATATGTATTTTAGTGTGGTTTAGCTTGTAAACGCTCTATATTTACGATAGTATTTTACAAAAAAATTGAGTGATAAGTTTTAAAATGGGCTTTCAGAATAATTGTGTGTTTAGCATAAAACCAACAAAATGTCTATTACTGTGGTATAGGCTCGGGATTACGCTTCGCAAAACGGTTATGCGACGGTCCTAGTATGATACGGTCTTACTGTGTAAGGTGCTATTTTCGTGACGGGCTCGGTCATGGCTCGGCCCGCTTATGATACTGCGCAGTGAGCGATGACCTTTATGTGATTTAAAACTTCATGTTTGTTTGATAAATATTTTGACAGTGAATGAGACTAAAGACCAGTAACTACAGTAGGGCGTTCTTCAAAAAGGGCGTTTTAAATTGTTAAAGGGTCAGCAGCGCGACTGTGACTCCTTTGGTGTCGCAGGCATCCATAGGCTACGGTAACTGCATACCATCAGGTTGGCCGTATGCTTGTCTGCTACCTTAGTAGTAAAAAAAAAAAGATAAGCAAGTGAAAAAGTTGGAGCCTTTTTGCAGCTAAACCAAAAATTTATTTAGTCTTAGCTTATGTTGTTGTTTTTACTTAGTTGCAAATAAATGTTTTTCTGATTCTGATTCTGAAAATCTATACTTAGTCTATGCACCAAAAACAAAGTGAATTATACAATAGTGTTATTCTTATTACAGAAAATAGATGTTTTTAAACTTATCCCTAGTACGGTATATCGTACTAGGGATAAGTTTCGTAGTCGAACTAACTACAATCAGGGATTGCAAATGAAACTGAGTCACGGTAGGTGGGAGTTTTCAGCTGAGCCTCGAGCGAGTTTCGTTCTTCTTCCAGGAAATAAGATAGATTTTTGTACAGTCATCACAAAATTACACACATATTTGGATAATAATCCCTTGACAGAATAATTACCTTCAGTGATTAGAGTACAATTTCTCATCATCAACTGCAGCCTGACTTCACCTACTGCTGGGTATAGGCCTCTTTTTGCTCTTGCTACCGTCCTCGACTCTATGCTAGTCTCGACCACGACGTTCACAATACAACAATACAATTTCTACAATTATTATTATTATTATATTATTATTATTATAATACAATTTCTACCTAACAAATAAGTAAGTAAACTTTTTACCTAACTAATATAAAAATCTGAACCCCCATGAAAATTGTAGAGCAGTAGTCTAGTAAAGTTAGTTCAAAACATTGTTCGGACTAGTCTAGGTTGCACAAAATAATTTAGAGGGTATCCACGTGTAGCTTAACTAGTTCTGCTTGAGTGCCCCAGCTTGTATATAATAGTGAACTCCAAAAACAGGTAATTTCCGCTAAAACTCGTTTGAATTTAGCAGCTACTTGTTTACTTTTAGGGGTAGAGCTTTGATTTTTGTAAAACTGTAACCGTTTTGTTTTATTATTCAATTTTTACAAGACGTTTCTGTATTTAATTTATACTTATCTTTGACTCACCGCTTTACACATAAGCAAACGGACCACTGACTACAGTCACACAACGACAGCGACTTTTTATATATGTATTTTATAGCTGGAGCGAGTGGCCACCACCGGCTACACGTGTGCGTGTACGGCGCGTCTATACAACATTTATGAAAACTACAGGAAACAGGCCGGTAGCGACGTTTTGTGGCTCGTATGCGGCCAGGCTAAAATGTGAATCAAAGAGTAGTATATAATAGTATATAAAGTTCTTAACAATTATACATAGTGAAGAAACCAGCAAGTTTTCTGAAAAGTCCGCACTGTAGGAGTGTTTTGTATTAAATACTGTAAATAATGTCCCTCTAGCTAGACTTATCAAATGACTAACTGAAAACTTAAGCGGATCTTCACTTTTCATGAAAATATTATAAATTTTTAAAAGAAAAATATTACTAGTTCTATGAATATCAAACAAGTTTATAAAATCAACTGAGTCGTGTCATTATTGCCTTCTAATATAACATTGTTTATGTGCTTAGAGAAAAACTTTTTTTTAAACATTAACAAGAGTAAAGCAACTATATCAAGACCGTAATAATACTGGATCAGAATATTAGAAAATCAACATTTTTGAAATAGCGTTTCAACAGTTTTAATTTTGTTCAGTGATGATAAAACTTTCATATACTTATGAGAATAATTAACGATTCCAGCGCAACTCAAATTGTAGTTATTTTAAAGCTTCTTTTCGTTATATTTTTTTAATTGAATTATCATGTGTTCAAACACTTCACTTTTGGTTTGCGATGCGGCGATTCGGTGACGTTACGAAGTCGATGTAGTGAGCGTTGGTCCATAGAATTCCATACAAAGATTACCAAGGCAATGCGGTAAGGTTCGGGTGCGGAAGCGACTGGTCAGTTATAACCTTTAACCTGTAATTTAAATAATGTAGGTTTTTTTTTTTTTTTTTTTTTATTTAAGATAGGTTAGCTCTTGACTTCGCTCCTTGCCTGGGCAGGGATGAAGTCGACGATGGAGCGAGCTTCCCTAGAAAATGCCTATTAACTCTCCTTTTAAAGGTGTTCGGGTTATATGTAGATGGAAACACAGACGAAGGCAGTTTGTTCCATTCGACAGCAGCACGCATTATAAAAGACGATTGGAAGCGCTTCGTTCTAAAATTATATATAATATATATAAATTATATAGGTATCCATCATCTTCACAATCACACACATCACCAAAAAAAAATACAATAAAAACCAGTTGAGAGAAACGATCTCTAAGTAGCTCAACTGATCCAAACTACTGCCAGTCGGAAGCGTGCCCAAGACGCTGCTATTAAGATAGATAAAATTCTGTGAACATTGATTGCATGATGATGAAATTATTAAATACTTCCTCTAAGTAAATACGTTTACTTACATTTATATTGACCGTAAAGATAAGTGGGTGTATATTTTAATTTCCTATACATAAAGAGAAAGTAAAGTACTAGATGATAAAATTCAGAACCATCCCTTTCCAAGGATGGGTGATTTTCCATTGTCGTGAAAGCGACGGAAATTGTGGTCCTCTGACATTAAATTGTCTTGTATTCAGGAAAATACCCATTTAAATCTATTTATATAACCATTCAATAATGAAAACGGTTTATGTTAAAATAATTGACCAACAAAATGAGATTTCCCTAGGTTTGGTATATTTGTTCGATGGTTCTGTAATATAACTTAAATACGTACATCCCGTGACCACGAACACTGCAACGTGTTCGAAACGTCGGGAAAGAAAATAAAGAAAAGGTACGCGATAAAATCCCGTAATAATTATCATTATGGTTCTGTAATGTTGTCAAATGTCGTCATTTAGTTTTTAGTAACTAATGTGTAACACAAAAATTGTTTTTTTCATAAAATTTATCCTTATCAGTAGAATTTGGAATACTTACTGTTTATAGAACTACTGAGTATAGAAAAAAACTGTATTACTGATAAAAGGTACCCTTTCCAGTACAATGATCCAATTTCTGATAGTCGTTTTTTGTAAAAAATAAATTAAAACAATGTTTAAAATGGAACAAAGGAGTTATTCCTTTTCCTTATGAATTCAACTACTAGTATAATCAATCAGTCTAGTGTTAATAGATCACAAAATGAACTAAATATCAGCCTTGAGAAACGGTCGAGTGCTTCTCATTTCAACCCAACATTTTTTTTGATAACGAAATAGAACCCAATTCTCATTCCATCGTACATTTCTAGTTTTACTGTCTGTAATTGCATTGAAATGGACGCTGGTGCGTACATCCATACCTATAAAGTAGTACCAATAGTTATAAATACAACGTTGAAGCCTAGGTAGGTATACCTGTGTATTGGAAACATCGTAGTATGAAACTGGTTGACACTGTTTACCTGTAAATGCTTAGTAATCATGTCCCTTGTTTTTTTTTTTTTTTTTGAAAATTCCAAGAGTTTCCCAGAGGGTCAGATAGATAGTACATATCTAATCTGTGGAGAAATCTGTCGTTGTCTCTTCACACAAGTTACCACACTGAACACCTTCCTGTTCAAGCTGTCAGCAGTTTTCACCATTCGTTGAATAGCTTTAACCAGCTGGTATTTATTAGGCGGGTCCACACAGAGCGAGCAGCCTCGCGAGGCATTTGCCGCGCGAAGCAGCTCGGTTAGTGTGGACGTGTCGCTCGGGCGCGCACTACCGCGGGCGAGCGTCCGAGCGCCCGAGCCACACGTCCACACTAACCGAGCTGCTTCGCGCGGCAAATGCCTCGCGAGGCTGCTCGCTCTGTGTGGACCCGCCTATTGAAGTAGATGGCTGCCGAATAAGGTTTTACAGGGAGTAACTAATCAATCTTTATTTGAAGATGGTTAAACAAGCCTTTATACAGTAAAAGCTTGAAAAGTAGCAATAGGTGCCATAGAAAATGTAAAAATAATAAAAATAAAAATTCCTTTTCACAGAGGGATTCTTAAAACGAAATATATTTTCCGATTGACACCCTTCGTGAAGATCTTCCTATATTTCGAAGACCATGATTTACATTCTATAACATCGTTCGATTCCAAAAATCAGCAACCTATCAAAAAATCAAAAATAATTTATTCAGAACAGACAAGTAGGAACATAGTTTACCGAAGTACGATGAAACTGCAAAAGTTAATAACTGTGTATCAACCTGTAAACTCCACAAATGC
This sequence comes from Camptogramma bilineatum, assembly GCA_958496255.1. NCBI lineage: Eukaryota > Metazoa > Arthropoda > Insecta > Lepidoptera > Geometridae > Camptogramma > Camptogramma bilineatum. The sequence continues at coordinate 6,561,175 of OY292460.1, forward strand.
ATCCTATAGCTTGCTATAGGTATACCTGACTGGTTATTATTTCGGTGTCGCCGTTGGTCGCTGGCCGGTAAATTTATCGGGTGGTATTCCCGCATCCATTCTGTTGAATATTACATGAGGCGGGCTGATCACTGGCAGCCGACTATATAGCCTTTGTACTTCATTTGTGGACCGCTCAATCTTACTCTTGTCAGAAGTCGTTTTATCCCGTTTCGAGGTGGTTAAGAACGCTACTAGAATACAAATAAGGTGCTTTTTAGGTTAGCCCGTGTGATTTATAAGTAGGTAGTAGGTATTTGTTGCGTAGTTGATGTGCCTATCTCGGGAAATAATTCAGGGGAGCAGGAAGCATAAAACAAAAGCAGCGTCATACAAATTGATGACATTACAGAAACGACAATCTGCGTGTTGAATTTTAACTATGTTCTGATGAAGTGGTTTTATACAAAAGGTTGAAGAAATGATCCGTGTTTTATAGAGATTAAAACTTCTTAAATACGTATAACCTTCAAACCCATAAAAAGTTTAATGACTGTCATGGTAAGCTTTTTTTTTTAGTAAAACATTTTATTCACTTATTACAGCTTGTTACTGAATTTTAAGTCAGAATTCCTGGAGTTTGGCATGTATGCATACTCTGTGACTTTATAACAATACTAGCTGCTGCCCGCGGCTTCGCTCGCGTGGTACCCAGATAAAAAGTAGCCTATGTTACTTTCCAGCCCTTCAGCTATCTCCACACAAAAAATCGCTTCAATCAGTCGCTCCGTTTTGACGTGATTCCACGACAAATAAACAAACAAATAAACACACTTTCACATTTATAACAGGGGTACGGATAATGGCAGCGAACGAAACTTAAAATAACTGGGTTTGTCAGAATCAGCGCATTGTTACTGCCAAAAGCTGGTTTTAAATATATTTATTTCTTATTAACCTACTTACATAACTTTATACAATGTACAATTAGAACCAGTTGAGCCATCGTTGTAACCGATCTATAGGTAGCTAAACTGATCCAATCCTCTGCTAGTCGGAAGCGTGCCTAATACACTGGCAGCATTAACCTTTTTTTTAATTGAACCTTATAAACCTATTTTATTTCAAAACTTTAATGACAATGTTCAGATTATGTTGTGATAAAATTAACTATCCAATCTTTATCTAGTTTAATTGGACTACAGAAAAACTCCATTGCAGTAACAGCGCTGACCTAGTAACTTTTGCTTCCAAGAGTTGACGACCGTATTTGACATCAATATAGCAGGTAAATGGAGCTATTTTAATATTATCGATCGAGCGAGAAAGCGAGCAAAGACCTTAGTGGCAACTTGGGCGATTATGGTTTGTATGTTTTTTTGCTGTATGTTTCACTTTTTTGCTCTCACATAACTATAGAACCTTGCTCTAATCTGCATGAAACTTGGTAGGTCATAATAGGTTGTGTTATGGAAATTAACGGTGGAGTATTTGACCTTAATCGATGAAGGGCTTTCAAGGATATTGGGTTCCCGACGGATAATAATAAAAAAAATAAAGTTACACAAATATATTGAGTGGGGTGGAAAGGATGCTTAACATTTAATTTATACATTCAAAAATGGTTTTTATTTAAATGAAAAAAGAGGCAATGGCGTTAGACCGAACTACCTGGAAAACTCGAGGGGAGGTCTTTGCCCAGCAGTGGGACAGTGTAGGCTAAAAACAAATAAACAACGAAAAAAGAAAAATAAGAAACCGCTGTAACTCCCGTTTGTTCGGGTTGAACTTCCAAGATGTAAGAAAACGGCTGTTTATTATGTCGGTCTCCGTTTTTCAGGGAACTGAAACTCTAATGAACTTTTTCCACGCAGCAGTTGACTCTGCTTTGACCTTATAGCAAACGTTATCTGCGTTTTGCACTTTCAAAACTTAGATTAGTTAGTGGAACAGTTGCAATTTTGATGCTAATTACGATTAGTAAGTTCGTTTGAGCTAGTGCTATCTCTGGTGACCGAGTATTTAGACCCGTCATGGCTTAACGACTTCAAAGCTTCAAAAACGTACTCAGTTGCACCTAGATTGTCTATCTTTGATAGCGACCAATATCAGTTTCAAACTATCAAATATGACAGTCAGTGACCATACAAGTAGCTCTGTCACTCTCATCTCCACACAACCGAATGCGACAAAAGATACCTAGGCGATCGTTTTGACAGTTTGAGACTTATTTGAGGTTTGAGACAAGTTAGGCTGGATTTTACCAAACTGAATTAAGTTTTATCTGGAGATTATACCACAGATTAAACTGCTGTTTGTTTGAATATTTTCACATTGTAAAGTTGACACCTTACAACCAGGATAATTTGTTATTAAATAATGTTCCGTTGCGCTTTCTAAACTATTGTATTTTGAATTCGGTCGGCTAACGGAATAAATATTCTGAGAGTAAGATGACAGTTTGATCCAGCCTTGGACAATCAGCCTGCTAATGCCATTTGCAGTCACTCATCCAAACTGTGACCGCTCAGGACGTCGCTATCAAGAACGTCTAAGCAAGCTACGCCACGAGCGCTTGCACTTTTTAGAGTAGTAATATGAGGTACCGTACCTACGTAAGCGAATGAAAAAGTTTAAAAATAGATATTTCATATCATGTCTATTATAAGTCGTGTCGGCCAAGCGGGCTAGTGCCTCGAGATACGATCCGAAAGGCTTAAATCCTGGCCGCATCAATATGATCTTTAAATAGAAAAGGAAAACATCGTGAGATCGATGGACTTGTAGCCTGTCACAGATAGAATGCTAACTTCTGCAAGATGTGGGCATGTACAAAGTATGGATTTGGAAGTACCTCTGACTACATACTTAAACAATTTCAAAGATCTAAATATCTGAGAGAATGTGTACCAAGTCATGATCAAGTTTCGTCTTTGTTTTATTTTACGTTTCATGTTTATAGAAATGCAAAATAACTACTGTTTTTTTAGAAATTTATGAGTAACCAAAAAAAAGTCAAAAAATAACGTTGTAGCGTGTTTTTTTATGATCGTTTTTTTCAAATCATAATAATTCCTTTCGAATCAGAAAAGCCGACTCTCGACGATCAAAGCTTAGAAAACGTACTTCGTATCCCATTGATCAAATGGGAATGTTTATTGGTGGCCTGACACTTCATATTATTGAAAAGCCTGTATTTGTAAAGGTTTATCTATTATCTGGCTGTAACGCACTTGAAACATCTGGAAATAATAAAGTAAGGTAATTACGCGATAAAGTCCCGTTAATTCGTTTATATTGTGTCTACAAATCGAAAGTTTAAAATATGCTATAGCTTCTCCAAGTTTGATCTAAATCGTCCATGCTTGTCTCCTCCTCCAATTTTGTTACGTAGTTGAGACAAGGTTCAAATACAAACAGTATAACAAACATTTAGATGTTGATGGGATAGAAGGATGGAAAATGAAACACACTTTTTGGTACATTTCAAATTTACAAAAATCCATGCCATGCAATAGTTCATGCGAGTAGTCAACCCAAAGAGACATAACAAGATGAGAATACGTTCACCCTTGTCTAAAAACATAAGTATTATAATGTATAACGAGACCGCGAGAGAAACAAAGTTAAAATTATATAATGTTCAGTAGACAGGCTATCTATTATTATTTATGACAGAAACTAATCAGTTCAGTTAACACAACAGTATTCGCATGGGATTTGGCTGCTACCAACCACGGGCTCACTATGAATCTCATTTCTGCAGATCTCAAGGGACAAAACGGCCAGCACGTACTGGAAGCTTAAAGATAAGCCTGTTACTTATTATAGATGAGGACTAGCTGTGCCCGACGGTTTCTTTCACCCACCATTTAATTTGGTCTCATAACCTTCCTCAATAAAGGAGCTTTTAAAATGCAGAAAGAATTTTTCAAATTCTGGTAGTTCTAGAGAATAAGGGATGATTTATATTAGACCGGGCCGTGTCCGGGCCAACCTTGGTGTAGACGAGCGTCGTTTTTGTTAGTAGATGGGCCCGGACGGGACACGGATCAGGCACTGTTTAATATAAACTGCTTTAAACAAAATGTATACATGTAACGTTTCAAATCCGTGCCCCGTCCGGGGCCACGTACACGGCACGGCCCGGTTTAATATAAATCATCCCTAAACGTTTGAGGTGGATTCGCACGGGTAGCTCGCAAAATTCCAATTTTCTTGTGTTTTTTGCAATTTGCAGGAGTGTGTCAGGTTGGATCTTCGTGCCAGATATTCAATAACTTAGATAAAATTAATGAATATCTGCGTATGAAGTTGCAAATGGTATCTATGATTATTTTGTTTATTATTATGGAAATATCTATTATTATAATAATAATTAATGTTATTTACGCGAATCATATTTTGGTCAAGATACAACCTAACACTGTCCTAAGAATTGCGAAAACACAAAAAAAAATAATTTCGCGGCTACCTATACGAATCCATCAACTCTTTTCTTTTAACGTTAGTAGATATAGTATAAATGAGTCACCAGAGTTGGCCACTTGCTCATACGAACTTACTTTATAGATGAGTGCAGTCAGAGATCTACATTCTATGTATTCTTGTGAGCGGTCACAATTTGGATGGGTGGCATTAACAGCTGAGCGCTTTCATGCTTCGAAGAAGCATGAACTGCGTCACTAGAGTTAGCCACTTTCTCATACGAACAAAAACGTCATTGTGCAAATTGCAAAACGTGTGCTTACCAACTTTTTTTATAGCAGTAACTTTTTAGGTCAAGGGACAAAAGACGGACAAAACGGATTTCTTTTCGGCCTTAATTTTCTAGATTATTCCAAGAGTACCAAGTTGGATCAATTAGTAAATAGATTTGGTATATTCAGCTCTTAAATTGTTGCTGTCTTATTCAGAATTCAACTCTTATTCAGAAATAGACGCGGGAATTTATCGCGTTATTTACATCCTCGTTTCGGTTATAAATAAGGTAATGGCTATGGTAAGCCAATTTTACGTATTTTAAGTCGGGATGGATTCAAGATAAAAAAACGTCATGAATTCTCTTGTCTTTTTACTTTTAATTTACACTATTCGGCTAAAACATAAATTCGTAAACTAAATTCGAAGAGATGATTGACGTTAAGTTTTTGGTCATATTACTACGAGCTGTAGGATCAAAGCAAGATATGCCCAACATATTGAACCCTATTCATGACTGAACGACTCGAGCGGTGAGTAAAAGATGAACATCAGAGTATGAAATCCGAAGTAGGTATATTATATTCATTTTTACATTTACGAAAGCTTGCATACAATTCAAAAATGGTCAAGATATAATGCAGAAGCTGAGCCTTGAATCTTAGAAATAATTCATTGAAATTTTAGGCAAAAGATCTTTGCCATATTCACTTATTTATTATGCCTTGACATGATATCCCCAACAAGGATATTTTATGGTATGCACTATGATGAGATATTCGTGTCTGATGGCGTCGTGTGTTTTATGAATTTCAAGCATGTTACCTTTTAGTTTTGTTCTTTATAATAGAAATATCAGATAAGTTATTGCATACGAGTATAAACTATGGGCTGAAGACCGAAAGTTGTTTTGTGTGTGCTTACAAAACTATTTACTTAGCCTGATTAAGAATTTTGACAGTAAAATTAATATCTACCAAAAGAGGGTGAACCAATGGTGAGCCTACAAGTCAACGAGCCAACTATACAAATTAGCTCACTAAACTATTACAGGTTCAACGACAATACATACCTACTCCGCTGTCTCAGTGACCAGAACGGGGTCTTGGCCTTCGACAAAAGAAGACGCTATCTTGAGCTAGTTCGCACTAATCCTCATTGTAGAGCTCTTGTAGGTCCCTCTCTACCATATCCTTCCAGCGATATCGGGGATGTCCTACGGGGCGGCGCCCTATAGGACAGTCAAGGTAGATACTCGTACTACAGTACTTGACCATCATGTCTACCACGTCTTGGAAATCCAGTCGTATCATAATTAAGTTTTTCATTTTGTGTAGTTGAATCTGTTAAAAGAGGTTAATTTAAAATTCAATTACCAGAAACGCAAGCACAAATGAGCAGGTAATGTAGTAAAGCTGATCAATTATTTTGAACAACATTAATACACTCTGTGAATAAATCCAACCAACCATTCGTCTATATCAGCTATTCCACAAGCCTGTTAATGCACCGTCAGTTCACGGATCAGTGTTCAATGGTTTCCGGATCACGTCGCAGCTGAATCAGGAGAGCTAGGTCGTAATTGACTAGCTTTTTAATCAAATACCATTGGGTTTTTTACATTTTGCATGATTTCTATGAGATAACATATATCTGCAACGGCGCGTTGATATGCCAGGTATGGAGTTAAAGACACATCAAACAAATTTTAACTTTCACTAAAACTTTTCTTTCTCTATTTTTTTTAATGGTTTATGCAGCACCAAGTTACTCTATACCTACACTCAACAGGACTCTGTAGTGTGGACATATTATCTTGCCACATAAACCATCCATCTCTTTATTTGACCCTATCCACAGGAAAGTCATAGTTATGCCGACCTGATAAAACTACGCGTTTTCTCACAATATGTTTTTTTTAATGGTGTAATTTTCCAAAACGAAGAACCCATTAATGTATTATCCGGGATTCGAACTTCAGATTTAAATTCAAGGCAGCATCCCATTTGACCAACATGGATCTTTGTTGAAAAAATAAGACAGTTTCTAAAACTTAAAATGAATTAAAATAGATAAGCCATCATGGGTTAAGCTGTACAGATCCACCCAGTGATTTGATGGAGGTATTAAAGCGAAAAACGACGATTTAATAAAACTAATGGATCTTACGGAACGGATTGAACGGAAGACGAGTGATTTGACGTAATCCTGAAGGGGTTGGTTGAGAATACTTTGTATAGAACATGACAACCTTTTTCTTTGTCAAGCCTAAGCTACTAGCTATTTGATTATGGGCGATGATTTGAAAGTTTACTTGGACAGAGTTGCTAACATTCAAGTATGTTGTTTTGTTTACGTTTAGGCAGTATCAACGAAGGTTTGTCTGGTCCTTTCGGGTATGTACTTACTTATACATTTAGGACTTCACGATGACTAGCTGATAAACCAACCTGCTCCAGCTGAATAAACCGCGGGTTTCCTCACGATGTTTTCCTACAGTACAAAGTGCACATAACCGAAATGAAAATCTATTGATGCACAATCGTGATTCGAACCCACTAACTTATTCGGCTAAAACGGCTTCACTTATCTAAAGCGCGTTTTGTAAATTCAGAAATAAAAAAATGATTTTTGAACATTGGTAGTATACTTATATTTTTACAAACAATAAGTGAATTATCGGTGAGTATCTATCAGACCGCAGTTGATAATTGTATTGTTTAAAATCCAATTTTCATTCGCTATTTTCAATGGAACTTGTTTAAATAATGCCTTTAATCCATCGCAGAAATGTAGGCTTTTGTATAATAATTGCAAAATCAACTGATAAACTTCATTTTTGCATACAGGCATTTGGTGTCGGTTTATTAAAATGTAATATGAGGTATAGACTATGTAGTATCTGATAATAGGTATTCATTTTATTAGCATGTTTGAAAAAGTAATTCTTGTATGCTTTGCAAAATGGGCCGCTAACTATTAATAAATAATGCTGGACGTTTCACACAGCATCATGTAGCCCCAAAGCACAGAACATAAAGTAAGCAGAGCTTGTCTTATGCCAACCACATGACTGATTACTACTTACATACTTTTTTTTGTAAATACATACCTACATAATCCATACCCACCCATAAATGTGAAAGTGTGTTTGTTTGTTTGTTTGTCCTGCTTTCACGTCAAAACAGAGAGACGGATTGACGTGTTTTTTTGTGTGGAGATAGTTGGAGGGCTGGAGAGTGGCATAGGCTACTTTTTATGCCGAAAAAATGCATGTTTCCCGTGGGATAAAAAAGTAGTAGCCCACGCAGGCGAAGCCGCGGGCGTCCGCCAGTTATTAATAAATAAAAAATACCCAGATCCGAGACAAATTTATAGATCATACAAACATTTGTCCCGCGGATCGGACCCACAACCTCATGCGTCTCAGGCGGGCCTTCACCCACTGCGCCACAGAGGTCGTCAAAATATTTTAATACGGCTACGTAAACTTACTTACATTTATCATACCCTTGTTGGCCTAGCCTAGTGGGATGTATATTACATATTGACCTTGTGTGCTCGACAAGCATTCTCAATTTTATTATAGAGAGTTCAAATCTTAAACACCCTCAATAATCATACAAAAACGAAACAGAATTAGGTACGGCTGTGTCCCAATAGAATTTTGTACGATAGTCTTAGATTCAATCAAAATTATAGAGCCTCTTCAAAACTTAATTGTTCATAACGTCTTGAAGAAAAAGCTGTCAAATCCAAAGAAAGTTTATAAGCTAGAAAAGAACTAATAAACTCACTATTTATTATAGAAGGGGAAGCGTCGTAGCGAACTGACTTGCTCAGGAAACCAATTAGAGGGTGAATCCATTACGAGCCTTTATGACGTGCAGTTGTTCAGAAGTAATCAATTTCTTTGAATAGAATGTAATGAATGAACGCGATAGAATTCTAGCTGCAAAAGGCGTCCCCTTTTGTGTTTTATTAAAATTTTGTATTTAATGTAAAAAAATGTTTTAGTACCTTTAATAATAACGAGTTTGACATGCCTATTTTTCTTCATCAGGGTCGTCACCACGATTTATGTCGCGCGATGTAGATGTTGTATATTAGTTTTATACAGATGTTTTTAGTGCGCTTATAGAGGAAAATTCTAGAATAAAATGCAATGATTCTAAAATAAATTATATAGTTTGCTTCGGCTGTTGGTAACCTGATTACCGCAAAAGTAATTGCTAATGGAGATTAATCTGCCACGCGATCGCAACAACTCTCAATAATTTATGAAATTTAGTAGTGCCTGGGGCATTGTTGAGATGGAGTAGGCTTGCTTGCTCAACTAAACCATCCCCTTAGCTTAAGAGGCCTTCACTCCACATTTGCTTTGAAAAGGTTTACTACAATCACAATATAATGCTAAGTCTAAGCTAGAATATGCTTCTAAAAAATGTATTAGTAGTAATATTTATTATTATTATCCCTTATTCCATAAGCATGAAAATAAAAAAATGAGAAATTTTAATGTTTCCAAATACTTCATTCTGAATTATACGATACCTCTCATTTCGTTTTATCGACCTAAAAGTCGTTTCAGTTTTACATTTTATTTTTAACTATCCTTATAAAGCGAGATCATTGGGTTAAAGTTGATGATCATTCAGATCATGTTGCTTCCATACATCGATTATCGGACCTAAAGGTCTACATTTTGATTTCCTTATTGTCCTTTGACCTTAAGTAACCTGTATGGAATTATCCTGTAGGAATAATAAATTGATATTCTCTCTCATAGTGAAGATAATTCGACTATCATGTTACCATTAAAAAAGAGAACAACAGAACTTAGATTATATCGTGGATACAATAATAGGGGAAGCTGAATGGGGCTGTAACTATAATTATTATGGTTACCCCGTTCGCCTCCCTCGTTTGTCACGCGTTTCCATGGCTCTGGTTTAACCCTCCCCTGCCTGTCATTTGCAATTTTTTTCCACTCCAGCGGCCCTAGCCATATTACACTATCTATCGTCGCTGTAGAACGATCTATCGTCGCTGTAGAATAGAACACTTCAAAATGTATAGGATTTGACGTTCTGACCACGTGACTCATCTACTTGAAACGTCAAATGTCATCGCTATCGTTGCATCTATCGCGATAATAGCTGGAGATAAGTTCCTAGCCATATTACAATTTTGTGCCGATAGCTCAATCTACAGCGCCGATAGATATAGAACATAAATTGTTTATGGTCAGCGATCTTAAACGTCAAAACGTCTTGTGAATTGTGTGAATGTGTACGCGGGAGAATCGATAGTTTTGGAATAAAAAGTATCTATGTAGGTAAGTAAATTATGGCCTTGATGATTTATATTTACATTAGAAGTCATTTTTAATTTCTACTAAGTTATGTAGGTAAATCTCTCTCAATGTGTCATATGTTTATTTAATTATAGTAAATTATAATTATCGTAGTGAAATTAATACTTATCGGGTTGCCGCGCTGCTATGTAAAATAGGCTGTCCCGTCCATGTATGGGAAAAAAAAATATGGAGCTATACTATCGCAATAGGTATCAAAACTTGCGTAATTTTACACAGATTACGGAAAAGATAAAAAAATTAGAATTGTGTATCATCTTGAGGGCTCTACCACGCTTTGAAGTTTTGTAAATTTTACGTTTTACAGAACTAAGCCGTATGACTAAAATAATACAAAAACCAAGTTTAAAAGGTATTTCATTGTTGAAATTAATGAAACAAAGCACACTAAATCAAAATAAACAAAATAGAGTTTATAATAAAAGATAGAAACTTAGAATTTAAACTTATTTTTGGGTCCAAAACTTAGCATTTTAGCTCGAGATTGCAACCTGGTTCTAATCAAGCCATCTCTAGAAGAAGCGTCAGTTACACTTTGTGGGGCTTCTGTTGACAGTTTAACATATCTTTCTACACATTGTGTTATAAGAAAAGTCAACATTTTCCAAGCTCTTATATTTTTTCATGATTTAAAGGACCTTAACTCTACCAATTTACAAAGCGGAAGAGTTGGTTTGTTTGAACGCGCTAATCTCAGGAAATAACAGTCGAATTTGAAAAATTATTTCTGCATATGATAGCTTAATTCTTGAGAAAGGTTATATACTACTTTTCATCAACATTATCATCACGATATACCATCAGTACGGGGGCAACGCCTCGAGGGCGCTACTAGTTATAAATATGCCGAAGAACCGTCGGTGTTGTAACCTGACACCCAACCCTGGCAATCATTTTGGTGTAACCTCTATAAATTTTTGGTGGCTTAAATATTCTGCGTTTAATGCTACTTTCAGCTTCTCTAGCTTTTATTATTCTTCGCAATGTCAGGTCCCGAAAGTGGTCTCTATCATCAAACATTAAACTAACACTGTAGATGTTCTGGGTGCGCGAAAAAAGCATTTCTTTCGATGATAGAATCCACAACAGATTTCAGCTTTTTGTTTATAAATCGGAAGTACAAAATTAATTCAAAAAAAATGGTTGGATCCGTCCTTAAAAGAAGTATTATGCTTTATTAGGAACCAAATCGGCGCGTTTACTTTAACCACGTAGTTGCCATGAAATTGCAATTTTACTGAAGGATTTAGTAATGTTTGAGCTTAAATTAGTAGAAGTAAGCAATCTCAAGTATTTTCCAGGGTGACTAAGTTATTCAGCTATGGATTACAGGAAACAATTAACACAGCTTGACAAATCTCATTGAGATATTTTTGATCCTAAGGTTCTTAGTTTATTGATTACATTTTTCGGTAAGTCAGCTGATATCTTCATAAACAATCGCATAAATATCTTAATTGGATAGAGCCTTTCCATTATACTTCAATTTGAGTTCGGTTTTAAGAAAATAAAATTTATTTAATGAAGTCCTTTATAATTGGCGGCTGCCGATAGTAAAGTTCTTTGTATGGTCCCAATAAAGCACAAGTACGCCTAAAACTTGTTATTTTAAAATCACAATATCCGCTTTTAACTCTATAACAATCGCAACTTTACTTATAAAGCATTAAAATTGCTTTGGCTACGAAGAAAACACTCGCGAGTCAAGTTAACAAAGTCCTCAAAACAAGATGAAACTCTATGGTATTTGCAGGTTGAAACCTATAAAATCCAAAGTCGCTGGTAACGTGTTATTGCATGCAAATAAAAAAATCGTGTATGTATTCCACATATTATATAGAAGAAAAAATTAAAATCTTTGTACAGTTAGTTCACGAGCTGAAATTATAGCTAACGAAATATTTCCAAAAAAATGTCAATTTTTCAAAACTTTGAAGATGGGTAGAGCCCTAAAGATATAGTTTTATCTGGTTTTAAAAAATATTTTGGGAATCTACGATCAATTACGCAAATTCTGAGAGGTATTGCGTTACGAAAATCCAAAAAAAAAATTTTCGGGACACGCTAATGTAAAAGCCTATGCCGGAAAGTGGTGCCTTTATTTGTTTCGATCGGCCATCAACCAAACATTAAAATATTAACTCAAAGGCCTCTATTAATAAACTCGGATTAACTTCTGTCCAAGTTGCACCACACCTTACTTATTGCCATCCTTTTTTGTTAGACAGTGACAAATAAAGATGTCAATAGTAATCCGTGGTGCAACTTTGACAGAAGTTAATCCGAGTTTATTAATAGAGGCCTTAGGCCTTAGGCCTCTTATTAATAAACTCGGACATCTTTATTTGTCACTGTCTAGGCCTCTATTAATACTTCGGATTAACTTCTGTCAAAGTTGCACCACGGATTACTATTGACATCTTTATTTGTCACTGTCTAACAAAAAAGGATGGCCTAAGGCCACTATTAATAAACTCGGATTAACTTATGTCAAAGTTGCACCGCGCATTAAACTATTGCCATCCTTTTTTGTTAGACAGTGACAAATAAGGATGGCAATAGTAATCCGTGGTGCAACTTTGACAGAAGTTAATCCGAGTTTATTAATAGAGGCCTTAGGCCATCTTTTTTTTTTTACACAGTGACAAATAAGGATGGCAATAGTTAAATCCGTGGCGCAACATTGACAGAAGTTAATCCGAGTTTATTGATAGAGGCCTTATAGAGTTTATATTTTAATGTTTGGTTGATGCCTGCGCGAAAAAAAAGGCACCAACCTCCAAAATCGGCATGGCCATTTTTATAAATTGCTTGCATTTGAGATAAATTTTGTTGTAATAATTTCGAGAACCTAGTGTTTAGTCAAACTTAATCTAAGTTTAAAAACACTATTAGCCTGAACCTAAGTTAGTATTCTGTATTTTTGGAAATAAATAAATAAATAAATATTAAGTTATTGGTAGAATAGAAAACTGATTGATGTCAAAAAACTAAGTGAGATGGAAAAAAGTAAAAATCACATGACACATAGTCCGAGCAGCAGTAGCTGTTGCCATGGTTACAGCGCTTTCTATTGGGTTTGGCGATAGCTCGGCGAGCTATCACAACGATCGTTCCGTTCCGCGAGCGCTTGTCAAAAAGTGTAATATGGCTAGCATTTGCAGCGATCAGCGGAATAGAATCGACAGTGATCTATAAAAAGTTTCTAATTAAAGAAGTTATTATTCAACATCTGAATTCATGGAAGATGATTTAACAAATTAACTGTTAAATTCTCCTTGTAAGTGCCATTATTTATTCTAGAAGTATATTATGCGATATTATTAAGCAGTTTAGTGTAGTTTTTACCTAAAATTGTGGTAAAAATGGTCAAAACAAAACCTACCTCAGAGCACTAACCATAAACAATTTCTACTATAAATTCTCCTTGTTGTCAACTGAGATGTATCCAAAGATGCAACTGAGCGATTTTTACTGTAGAATAGATCGAGCGACAGCGCTGATAGAAATAGAATAGATACGGAGCGATTGTAATATGGCTAGGGGGGCAGTTTACTCATCTATACAATTTTGTGGGTGTATTGTATTGTGAAGTAACGTTGTATTGTGTTGTCTGTGTATTTTTGAGGAAAAGGCAAGTTGGTCTAATAGGTACATGAAGTCTGTTGGCTATGTTTGTTTTACACAAATTATTTGAACGTGCTTGAAGCTTTGCGTGACTAGTTTATCAACTTATACACACTAAAATATCTAATCACACTAATATATTAATGAAAAATTTTGGATGGACGTTTGAATGTATGTTGAATCTTCTATAATTCGACAACCACTGAACCAATTTATGACTGGGAATAGGAAATAGGCTATTTTTTATCTCGGAAAAATGCACGGTTCCTCTCGTAATTGTCGGTAATCGTGGGATAAATAATAGTAGTCCAAGCGGGCAAAGCCGCAGGCGTCCGCTAGTTAATAATAACATTATTTTAACATTCTTCCTGTTAATTTGTTTTAAATGGCTATTTTTATAAAAAATAATGGGTTTTGTTGTTATGGCTTATCAATAAAACAACTAAAGGAAAATATTTTTGAAAGTATACCGTTTTATTAAGCTGCCGTTTACAACTCTTAATAACACTGAGTTTCTCTGAAACTTGAATGATCGTCACGATAAATATTTACACTATCAATAACAAAAGACAATTCGATTACAACTTTGCCTTAGCCAAGATGATACAAACTTCTTTGAAGCTAATGTTTGAGTTACAGTGACAACATAATAAAATACTTACCAAATACTTATCAAATACATTACTCTACATTTTTACATTATAAAATAGTTTGTAAAAAGTTTTATAAGCTGATTTTATAACTATGAAATTCAACTACTAACGTAATACACCAGTAAAATAAGTTTAAGATAAAGTAAAGAAGAATATGTATGTAACCTAGAGTGAGATTATTCAAGTAAATGTTTGCGGAATCAGTCTTTCCTGGATTGATAATATACCATTGTTGTGATTTCCCTTATGGAAAAAGTGACCACTGAAAGTATTCCTAGCGAAATAATCGAAAAACATAGATTCCCTTTCTGGCAACATCATGGCATCAAAATAGTCATCAGGGTTGCCAACGATTAAATATTTGTTATCTTCCACGAGATGGCCAACTTTCGGCAAATCAATAATTTCAGAAAACTTTTCCCACATATTAGGCTCGTTCCAAACGATAGAATTCCGCACGTCCCTCTGTTCTTTCAAAAATGTGTATAGTGAATTATCAAGATCTGAGCCAAAATCAGTAAAGACATAGACAGTATTTTCAGCGTGTTGCATTATGCCGAGTATGTTTATGATGCTCACCTTTGTAAATTGTGCCCTTAGATAATTTGGTGAAAAAACTACAATGTAGTTAACATCTTTATTCCTACGCCTCATCTTACTCTTGAACTTATCTTTGTTTGTTGTAACTGTTACAAGATTTTTACCGATCGAAGCCTCACCATATACTTTGAGTGTAGGTAAAAATTCTTCGAAGACAAAATTTGAATCATTTTTATCGTATGCTATTATAAGACCTATATGGTTTTTGTAGCGCCAGTAAGCCAAGTAAGTGCTAAACTTTTGTTTCAATAGACGAGTGATGGGAGACATTAGGTGATTTCTGTAGATCAGGAATCCTATTATCACAAGCAAGTAAAAACTGACGACGGCTATGATGACTGACATGATAATGCTGTATCTTGAGTAGCAGGCTCTTCTTGCCCACAGTGGACATCCGATGTCACTTCTATCGAAGATCTGTAAAAAAATAGACTTTTTATTTGAAATGATGGTCCTCACACTTAACAAATTCCATCTGGGTGCTTTTTTTCGGATGCATTTAAAAACTTAAAAAAAAAACTTTTCAAATTAAATTAAAAAATACTTGGAAATTGACTCGCATGGAAAATACATTGCCTTAAAAACTACACTTCTACTTCAAACAAATAATTCTTACCTCCGTTCCAGAATCTTCCATTAGAAAATCTATGAACAGATAATTCCAACATTGGCAATATAAAGGATTAGCGGCAACCCATAGCTTGTTCAATCGTTTCTTTATTACGTCTCGGTAGCTTTTATTTAGGTTTTCTTCCGGCTGCAAAATGGACTTCGTTAAAATTAAATAAATAAATAAATAAATAATGATGGACATTTCACACAGCATCATGTAGCCCCAAGCTAAGCAGAGCTTGTGTTATGGGAACCACATGACTGATATACTACTTAAATACATTTTTTATGTAAATACATATATAATATACATAGAAAACACCCAGACCCGAGACAAATATTTGCAGATCATACAAACATTTTGTCCCGCGGCGGGGATCGAACCCGCAACCTCCTGCGTCACAAGCGGGCCTTCACCCACTGCGCCACAGAGGTCGTCCAGAACTAATTGAAAGAGTATCTGGCAAATGAATCGATAAAATTTAGATATTGAAAAGTGTGAACCGCACTACAGCGGAGCTAAAGTGGCCACTTTTGATGAAACATCAGATTTTTCATCTAATGAAACATCTGATAAACATAAAATTTTTCATCAAATGTTTTATAGATGCTTCATATAGGTATGTTTCATATATTGAATTGACTTGTTTCATCAAAAGTGGCAATTTTAGACCCCCAGAGCTGATGAAATGGCATTTATTAGAAACAAATAAAGTTTTATAATCCAAAATGTAAAATTATACGGTAAAAAAGGTTCTAAAAGATTAATTTATAATGTAACTAATCAGCAGCGGAGGCTAGCTTGGAAATTATGGGGGAATAGGCTATTTCTGGTATTAAAATATACTTTCATCGCTTACCCAAAGATATCGTATGCGATTATAAGAGATATCCAAGTTATCGTGGCCGTTAGTCCACCAGTCTTCAAAGCTAACTTTGAAATTATTATGACTCAGGTTCAACAGCTTCAAGTTATAAGTGTGAATAAACGGCGACGTTTTATTAGAAGTTGCATTATTTTTTATCTCTTTCGCTTCAAAGTTTAGCTTATTGTACGCGAGTGAGATCACCATCTTCTGTCTGTTATTACTAAATAGGTATGATGATATTGTCCGTAAGTTGTTGTGCTCCATGTTTAAGTACATCAGACTTAGTAGTGAAGAGAATGTTGAACTGAAATACAGTTAAAATATAATTATTAGATTTGCAAACGTAGGTAGCTTTGAGCTAACTTTGCTTTGAGTAAAATCGTTCTCTAAAGATATAATTTTATGACTAAACTGTGTGTCTGAATTTGCTTCATTACATTTATTCAGTCCAGTACTCAAAAATCGATTTTTTTATATGGATATGTTTTCGTTTTTAACATGAACACTTACCCGCTTATTTTTACTAATTTATTATGGTTCAGATGCAGCCTCTCTAAGCGAACCAGTGACGAAAATATTTTGGGTTCTAAACTGTTCAACTTGTTGTGACTCAAATCCAACTCCAAAAGGTTTATTTGATCGTTGAAGATAGCTTCTGGTAGAGTTTCTATATCATTATAAGCCAAAGAAATATTTGTCACTTTCGGGGAGTCAGCGAATGCGTCATACGGCAAACTCTCAAGACCACTTCGCTGTATGTATATCTCCTTTAAGTTTGTCAAATTCCCAAATATATACTTTGGGAGGTCTTTCAGTTTTGCATCATTATTTAGAATTACGACAGTTTCTAATTCTTCGTTGTGTTTAAGAAGGTTCTGCGGCAGCGCAGAAAACTTGTTAGAGAATAATGTTAGTTTCTTTAATCTCCGAAGGGGTTTGAAAATCGACGAGGGAAGCTCGTTAAGCCCATTCGAACTTAGATCTAATTCCTCGAGGACGTCGACCCCTGTAAATAGATCCTTAGAGAACCAGGTAACGTTGCTCTGCCATAGAGAAAGTTTTCTCAGGTAAGACAAATGCGAAAATAAGTTCGAAGATATATTGGTCATGTGATTGTGACTTATTTCTAAAGTTTCCAACCTTTCCAAGGGTTTAAATAATTCTTCAGATAAGTTGATTGTATTCGATCTTATATTCAACCAAGTCAGTTTGTTTATATCTGTGAAAAGATTATCCGGTAGATGTGTAATTCCATTGATTGAAAGTAATAGCTTCGTCAAGTCTTGTAGACCGGCAAAATGCTTCCTATCGAAATACCCGGATAGCTTTTTGCCATTTTGAAAGATCAATGCCATCGTTTTTGAAACTCCCATGTTTGTCAGGACATCTTTGAACGACGACGACGGCAGAGGACAGTCCTTGAAGCTGACTGACTTGAAGGAGCTCATCAAATTGGCACATTTTGGCATTTTACTGTAGTCGAGACTTGTTGCGTTCTCGCATTTTATGTTCATGTACGTGTCTGGTAGTAAATTTATTTTTACCGTCCGACCTGAAATCGAGATTCGCATGAAACATCTATAAAAATTTAGTTCAAAGGGTTTTAAAATTGAGTAGGAATTTTGGCGAACTGTGAAGGGGATAAAGTAGGCGTTAGCGTTTGAGTGCACTCACCGTCGATGTTGCAATTGAGTTCGACGGCGAGCGTGCCGCCGCAAACGCAGTTAGGGTCATTTGGACACAGCACTCGCGCCGCGCCAATTATTTGTAGTGCCAGCGCCACCGCCGCGACGCACACTAGCTTGCGAGCCATCGCCAGCGCCTCACATCTGTCCGTCACGTTTATTTCACACCCGTCAGTCTCGTCGCATTCAATTTCATTCTCTTTATTTTACGCGTCCCCTTTACCGGTACCATGTTTCATTGAATCTGCGGACAAAAGATATTTGATCATACAATTCACAATCTGATGCGCTCTGATTCACCAATACCGATGCTGGAATTAATTACGCTATTCATAGTTTACAAACATCGACAAAAACCGTTGGTAGATACGAGTAAATTGCAACGCCAGCAAATATAATGGAACTGTCTGTGCGATAGCCAGTTTTCACGATCCGATGCACCCGACAATTTCAGCTGATTACTATTTTTCGATAGGCAAATTTTGTGACGATAAATTGTAAACAAAATCACTTTGCGAGATTTGAGATAAACTATTTATTAATATAAATACCACTATCATGATTCAGGCCAACAACAATGCGGACTATTTATATTAATAAGCAACGGTTCGGGTGACCCTTTGTTAAATAAAATATGTCCAGCTATGATTTATTCATCGGCATTTAATATTCAAATTTTAATTAAATAATTTTGTGATACTGCTGGTTATTTTACTAGCGTTAATCAAAGTAAAAAATTAAAAATAACGGATGTAATTACGTTCTTTCCTATTTTGGAAAATGACTAAATCTAAATTTGAAATATCAAAATTTGAACACCACTCAGTGTTTCTTAGAAAATTATATAACTGTGAAAAATATCAAATCGTTTCCTCTGAATGGAAATATCGCCGTCCCCGGGGAACAAAATGATAACTGCCATTATCTTAGTTTTAGTGTTATGCCATATTTGTAATCTTTGGATGCTAATACATCTGCTCAATTTTTTTCGTAACTTTCATACAGTTATTCGCGAAGTTACAAAATATTACAATACTATTCCACGATTCGACCCATGCCTGAAGTTACAAGAATAAAGTTGTACTATAATCTTATCAAATTGTATTTACACCTGTTAATATGACAAACAATCATTATCATTATGTTCTCGTGAAAAATATTCGTCTAGATAATGATAACCGCATGTTATCATTTTATTCTCGTCAAAACTCGTCCTTGCATTTCGTATAATACACTATTATCATAATCGCTTCCACCCTGGTAAAGCGTCGAATAACATGATAGAATAGTGGTACAATATTAGGTTTTGCCTAGAAAATACGAGGAATAAAATGATAATCGACATTATAGAACTTAGACGGTGATTGATTTTGACTAACTTCTTATTTTTTAAATATCTCTATATTGGCATTTCTTACGCGTGTGTCATTAAAATATTCCGAATGCATAAAAAATCAGCATTGCTTAAAGCTAACAATCATCTGTCTACGTCCAGTATTTGTGAAGTTATTAACGAAAACATGTTTTTTGCTCCTCCTGAAAAGTTACGTTTTTGTAGTTATCATTTTGTTCTCCGGGGACGGCGATATCTTGATTTCAGAAATCAATGTTACGTTAATTTGAACTAAAGCCAAATCAAAATAAGAGCGTTCCTAATTGGTGGTGTCCAGTGATTAGCCAGTAATAGATTTCCAATTTATAATTCAGCTGAAAGTTAAAGTAAGAGCAAAGTGGGGCAGACGACAGCTGTCAGCATGTGGCTTTTTAGAAAGAAGCAAAATCAGAGACAGAGACATGCAATGTCAAGAATAATTTACCTAAGTAAATATAATAAAAAAAATAAGTCTGCAGGTAAAATTGAGTTATTTAATTTATTCTGCTCTAATTTAATGAAATGAATGAAAATCTGCCCGTTGCGAACAATAATATTATAAAATAAATTATAACATTATAACAGAATGTCTTTAGAACGTCTTACTGAAAGCCGATGGTGAGTGTCGACTTTGTCAATACAATTTCTGCTCAAAAACAGCAACGATCTAAATTTACAAACACCAGTTTTCAAAGCAAACAGATTACATTGAAAGACAAAGCCTTCAAACTTTGAACTCCTATTTATAATCCCTTTGTAAATGTACCTTTGGCTTTCATAGATAAAATTAATGGCTTTCGGGATCTACCAAACTAGTAACTTTGTTTGTTTTATGACAAAACATCTACGGATATGATAAAAATTGCGAAGGATTTTACTGCTCTGTCATAAAATAAAAGGCGTCCGCAGTCGAACGTGCTAAGCACCGATAGTTCTGCAAACATGATCATAACTTATACAAGGTGTAATAAGACTGCTTTAAAAACAATAGGAATGAACATCATTGTATCAATAAATTTTATATTGCGTTATGTTATTCGCATTCTAGGTAAAATAACAACTGCAATTCAATATCCGGAAAGTATTCAAAATAGGAATCATAATAAACGGTTTCTTCGATGAAAGTTGTTAGATTTTCATCGTAAATGACAATAAATAGACTACCAACAGTTGACAGTCTACTGTGTATTGAAATATGCCGGACGGTCCGAATGTAGTAAGGTTCAGTTTGAATCCATATTGTGTAAATTCACGAATAAGAAGTTTCGCGTTTGTGTAATCGATCGCATAAACCGTTTACGTGTAGATAATATGCAATTCAATCAGACACATCCACAGTCCACTTGTCCAGTCATTGTGTAATTTCATCTTACTAAATATTATAAATCTTTTTTTGTGAAAGTTTCTGTTTGTATATTTTATTACAACCACTGAGAAAAACTTGTTTTCTTTTCACATTCCTCACTTTAAAGTTACACAGGTCAACAAAAAATAACACATTCCATGCATGAAATCATAAAAAATCACGTACCTTTAGAAAATTCGGAAGCAGAACTCTTACAATCTATTTTTATATTTCTCAATTCTTCAACTGATTCGGGACTTTATCTTCGATCGGTAGAGTTGATTATCGATCGAGCGAGCGAAGCGAGCGAAGATCTTAGTGGCAAGTTAGGCGATTTTGCTTTGTATGTTTGTATGTTTGTATGTTTGTATATTTGTATGTTTCATTTTTATGTTCTCGCATAACTATCGAACCGCTTATCCAATCTGTATGAAACTTGATAGGTCAATAGGTTGTGCTATGGAAATTTGCTGTGGAGCGTATGAGCGTAATCGATGAAGGGGTTGTAAAGATATGGGGTTCCCAAGGGGGTAAATTTTTTTCAAAGTTACCCAAATATAATGAGTGGGGTGTCATATGAAAGTACTCAATTTATACATTCCAAAATGGTTTTTAGTTTTCTTCTAGGTTCTATAGTTTTTGAAATACAGAGAAAAATAAAAATGATGAAAACCAATTAACGGATGTATGGAGAGAGCTCCCGTTTCATAGAGTTTCGATGTATTCGGAGGTCTGGTTAACAGACAAAGAGTGTGGCATCGTTGTGGTTTGGTTTGCAATGATTTTAGTTGCTTCTTGATATTTTTCCTTGAGATTGAAAATAAAAACCGTGTTGGCCGAGTGGAAGAGTGCTCGATTTTCGATTCATAGGTCGTAAGTTCGAACCCTGGCCGTGCTCATCAATGGATTTTTCGATTAGAAAAATTTAAATGCGCATTAACACGAGCTCTAAACGGTGAAAGAAAACATCGTGAGGAAACCAGTTAACGTTCTAATAGCGGCGATGGGCTTGCAACCTGTCACGTATGCAAATGCTAACTCCTGCAAATAGTGGGCTGGGCATGTACCAAAATTATAGAGGGAGACGGAGGGGGAGGGGGAGACGGAGGGGGAGGGGGAGACGGAGGGAAAGACGGAGGGGGAGGGGGAGGGGGAGACGGAGGGGGAGGGGGAGGGGGAGGGGAGGGGGAGGAGAGGGGAGGGGAGGGGGAGAGGAGGGGGAGGGGAGGGGAGGGGAGGTGAGGGGGAGGCGAGGGGAGGGGAGGGGGAGGGGAGAGGTGAGGAGGAGGGGAGGGGGAGACGTGGGGGAGGGGGAGGGGCAGGGGGAGGGGAGTGGCGGGGAGGGGGAGGGGGGAGGGAATTGATTTTCTCATACATTTTGTATTGAACTGCTATTTTAATAATTTCTCGAACTAAGAGGCCTTCCCTGAGGCGCGGTACGAAGTTCGCGGGGTCAACTATTGAATATAAACACGACACGACTTAATGTATTGCATGCATGTCTATAATCTTTACCATACTGAGGTAGTGCATTAGATATCGTTGTGTGGTAAACACTAGAAGGAGCACTTAACGTAGGTATAGGGGTAGTCAGAAACAAGTCCAAATCTAGGCTATCAACACAACGGTGCGCGAGATCTCAGTTCGGGGCGAACTACTTGTAGTTTTAGTGGATATATATGTTTGGTTCAATCTGGCAAACATACTGAGAGTATCAGGTTGTGAGGTAGCCGGATTTAAGGCTTCCTAATACAGGTGTTGCATTTCCTGTTATGTGCGCGATGACGGCCGATTAGGATTCTGAACAGCTACTATTTACGATGTTTACCGAAGTGTCGCGATTTGCGATATCTGTTTTTGGTTCTCATCGAGTCTAGTTTAGCGTTTGAACCACTCGGAATCTCTATTTCAGTCGCTGGTGTAATAGTTGTAGAGACTTGGTACACTAATGAAAAATACTCGGACTGACTGCCCAAACGTTTTTAGTTGGAGGCTTTTAGGCCCAAAATGAATGACATTTATAATATCTGATCGCGAAAGTTTAAAGATCAGAACACATCAGATCGAATCGTTGTCGGGCAAAGTAATAAGGTAATTTACGTGATAAATACCCGGATATACGTGTATATATAATTTATAATATTAGTAGGATGAAACTGGATCATGACTGTATTCTCAATTTTTAGAGACTTCAAGATTAGTTCAGATCAGACAGTTAAGATTCTTTGAAAATGTTTAAGAGTCAGAGAGTTTGTGGCACGTCCAATCACAAAGGCACATGCCCACATTTTGCTAAAATAATGTCATCAAAAGAAAACACGTATCTTGTTACGCGTTACTGAAGCAGTCATTGAGTAAAGGCTCATTTACATGGTGCGAGTTTCTCGAATGCGAGAGGCGACTATCGTCATCAATGTCAAAATAATGACAATGTAAACTAAACATTGAAATCATACGTGGAAGGACGATAATAGCTTGTCACTGAATTGACATTGATGACGAGATTCGCCTCTCGCATTCGAAAAACTCGCACCATGTAAATGAGCCTTTACAGTGCAACGAAATGTCACAAATATGGACAAACCCTCTAAGTATCCTTCAAAGGATGAAAGCACTCATTTGTTATTGTTCTACTAATAGCCTTACCCTTTTTGGGACGACGCAGGGATATCGCCAAATATGTTTGTTCTTAATACAGAACCACTGAACCTAAAAGCCATTAATTTTCAAATTACTTTGTATCTACAATAGATAAAGACCAAAACGTTTGAAAGTGAGAAGTTTGCTGTAGAGATTTAGTAAGAAAAAATATTGGTATACTTACTTTTGAAATGGGTAGGTTGCTCGGATTACGCGTCGCTTCTGAAACTATTTTGAAAACGTGATAGGTACTGGGCAGTACCCTGTGGACCCAGGGTCTCAACCCTTCGGCGCTTTTGTGCTTCAGAGAGCACGGAAAATTATCGGTTCCGGCTTTTAAGTCGTTAAACCATGACGGAGGCCTTAGGCGGCCTAAAAACTCCGTCACCAGAGTTGGCCACTAGCTCATATTACCTTACTAACTTACTTATACCGTTTTTTGTAAACTAAGAATAAGCAAAACCGGCATTCGTTCTATACAAAAACTATGAATCAATTATGTTTGTATGTGGATAGTGCCGCTGATTATAATCTCTTAGGTATCTACAAAGGATCTTAAATGTCTCAAAATCTGAGATAATGTCTATAGCAGTTGTACTACAGTGATGATCATAAATAAATAAAATAATTTTCAAATAATAAAAGTAATATCACGTTTTATTTCGTCTCGTAGGACTGTTTTAATCTTTTTATACCTAAGGTACGCAATAAAAATATTCTGCAGGGATACCAACAGGCGCAGGTTACCAACAAAACAGAATGTTTGGCACGTACTTTAACCTCAAAGGAACGAGCGAGAACTTTCATAAAATTTCAATAAAATTCAAAAATTGTTGTAACTAAAGTAAAGGCGCAGTCCCACCGCGGCGTATGGTGTGCACGAGCACGCGGCGCATTTTAGCTGCGTGGATTAATTTGTTTGACAACGTGGGTCTACGTTTCCACTGCAGTAAACTAATATGAACCCACGACTATGTTCAACTTTAGCGCAGCACAGTTTTAAATCATATTCCTTGTGGAACAGAAGTATAACTACGTACGTATTGCATAGTGTTGACAGCGTTGCGCTGCGTGGTCACCATATTCAAGCAAGCCACGCGTATAACAATGATATCATTTGCAGTGGACACAATTACATAGTCTCCTGAAAAGCGAAGCTTGACGCACGTGCTTAGTCTCTTCGTGGACCGCGGTGGGTCCACGCCTTTACAGCTTTGTTGGCAAAGAAATCCTCTTGCCACCAGTTTTTAAATTCTTTCTATTTTGAAGTTCACTGTGGTTAGGTATTTAACGTTATTGAAAAAAAATATTCTAACGAATTGAGAACCTCCTCCTTTTTTGAAGTCGGTTAAAAATGATAAATAACTAACCACAGTTATGGCGTGGCGGTTACTGGTAGCAATTGTAGATGGTTCAAAATACACAAGAACTAGTTCAAACATCTAAAAACCCTTGCAAACGATCTAGCTCGTCAAACTGAAGTCTTAAGCTCACTTAAAATTGTTTATTCATAAATAAAATGTCCTGCCAGGTGGAGTGACGATCTGCGAAAGGCTGCCGGCACAAGTTGGATGCGTCAAGCTGAAGACAGGGCGCGATGGCGCTCATTAGGGGAGGCCTAGTATGTCCAGGAGGTATACTGCTATAGGCTGATGATGATGATGATAAAATAAAATGTGCCAAAACTCGAAGATGAACTAATTAATAAAGTTCTTTTATATAAAAAAACTCAATCCAGTAACATTTTCTTTACAACTGGAGAATTTCAGGAACAAAGAGGGTCGCATATAAAGTTGAGGCTTTGTTTGAGGTCGTGGGGACCCATGGCATCAAAAGGGTTAATTAATTAACTCAAGGCCCCTCTAATGCTATAAAACGGCCTAATTAGCTATAGTTAGATATACTTGGTAAATATTTGTTTGTCCTGAGATAATATTTATAATTATAAATTTTAATTAAAAGTCATTCTATCCTTGTTATTTAATAAACTATTCATAATTCTTAATGGAATAATAGAATAGAATATGAATTGTACAGCATAAAAAGAAACGCAAACAAAACGAAAAAATGGATAGTAAAAGATTTAAAAACAGTATTTTAAAACAGTGATACAATGGAATCTTAAAATTTTATAAAAACGTGTGTATTATCTGCTTATGACCCAAACACCTTTAAAAAGAGAGTTAATAATGCATTTTCTAGGGAAGCTCACTCCATCATAAACTTTATCCTTGACTGAGCAAGGAGCGAAGTCAAGATCTAACCTATCTTAAAAAAACATACATACAAGTACATTCACAAAATATAATGTATGGTGAATATTTGCTTCTTGATGTGAAATGAAGCAAAATTAAAATAAAAAAGAGGAATCATTAAAATTCCAGTTCTATGGACCCTCTAATTGAGTTTCTTTAAGCAAATAAGTACTCTAATGAAGGTCTACAGTTTTTTTAACCTTCATTTGGCTTTGACCTCGACCCAGCCCTCGATATGTCACGAACAAGGAACTATAGCCTTTATTGATTCTCCGCAAAATAATAACAAACAACAATGGAAACCAAATAACGAAGTATGAACGAAGCATTTACTAGAACAACTAGATAAATGTAACAAAATAAATCTTACCTGTTGATGTATTTCATCCAAGCACTATGTGTAGTATCTTTTACTATTGAAAACTAAACACCAATTGAATTATTTATTGAAGTTTTCAATAATGATTGTTCAAATATTTTAACTACGGCCTAATAAAGTTCAATTTACAATGACGTTGTTGATTCGTAGGAGTGAGCGTAGAGCCTCTACGACTGTTGTCTACGAGGGCTACGACGCGACTGCCGTGCTACGCCGCAACTTGAAGCCACGAATGAAAGAGATAGCTACAACGAAAAGGCGAATGGCGGACACAGCCGAATGAAAAAGTTTTAAGGCTGATTGCACACTAATACTGTTTTGAGTATTAAATCAGTTGTTAAGTTTGTGTTTTAAATTAGATTTTTAATTGTGTAATAGTCGTACGTTGTACATCTTTATTTATTAAATGTTGTAAATGCATTTTAATTTCTTAGTGTTGTTTTCAAATAATTGATTATCGTAAACTACTATGTTCATCCTGAGGGCAATAGCCGATACATGTGATGGGGTGATGTATTAAACACTCCATCACTATTTTGATGCAATAAAATATTTCTATGTTAGGTAGGTGACCTGGCATAGTTACTAATATACCCTAAGTCTCAAAAACTAACATGTTTATGGATCTGTGTTGTCTGAAAATTAACGAATTATTATTTTTTTCAACAAAAAAATTATAAAACTTAACCGTTTAAATTAAGTATTAAAATTTTTTATTGCTGTTATGGTCACATCGATGATCAGAAATAAGTTTTATTTAGTTTTGTACCACGGAATTCTAAATTCACATACAAAACACAAAATAGTATTCATAGTAATAATAATAATAAAAAATTAAAAAGCCTTTTTATTTTCATTAACTTAAAAAAACATAGTATGTGTTAGCTTTTTTTAGTACTCATTGTTATTATCCAATATTATTATTTTAAAAATTAAAATTATTATAAAAGTAATATAGTATTCATAGTAAACAAGTACCATTATTTTGCCTACGTGGCCCTTTCCTCAGGTAGAGATCTGAAGAGATAAACATTCACTGACAAAAGTGTAGGTTTGTTCCAAAGATGTTAATCTTTCTAACATAAACTTTTGTTTGTCTAAGCATTTCACAAACGAAAACAACCAACAAAAGTTTAAACTCCTTGTTTTAGTATGGATTTAACATACTTATGCCCGAATACTGAAACGCTGCTTAAATATTTGAGGCGTACTTATCTATTTGAGACGTTTTAGATGTAGCGTTTCAGTATTCGGGTGTTAGATACACAATAGGCTTTACAGTTTTCAAAATAAAAAATTACGTCGATGGTCTTACATACTGTTATGTATGGAATGTCAACTTGAGTCAAATGTGAGTATTATGTCAAATATGCACTTACAACACAAATATGCATAGCACGTGCGTCTGACCACCCCTTTATATTTTTACTAAAGATTTTGAATGCCTATAAGTCTGAAATAATGTCTAGCGTGCCTTGGGGATAAAGTCATGATATTGTATCGCTTTGTTTTTTTTTAAAATTAAGTACAAAAGTCCCAAAAAAATAACAAACACGCACAATTTTTTGCATTAGGTATGTATCATTAGAAGTATATAAGTAGGTAAACAATACCTTTGTTTATCGGGTAAAAATATTGTAATTATATTCAAAGTCGAATATCATTTTACCCTTTTCAGATGGAGCAGGCTCCAAGATTCTATCTCAACCGGTAGATAATACTTTTATAGTCCCGATGTTCAGATGTGGTTTGCTACAGAGAGGTACAAATATAATAAGTATGGAGAGGTATGATTATTTGTTCACTTATAATTAATAATAATAACAATAATGCGACACGAGCGACTGTTTTGGGGGGCCCAGTTTTGAGTTGGCGAGTCTCCACCCGCCATTTTGTACGTATTCATAAACATTGTTTCGGCGGCTGCCATAGTCCCCATAGTTTCCCCGGTAACCAGTCCAATACCCACCCCCATAGCCCGGTAGTAGTTTTCCATCTCTGTAATAGTCCTGCACAGACCGGGGGCTGCCCTTAAAATCATTTTTATAGCGTCATACAGGGTAGTCGCCGGAATGTGTGTCCATCACAAAAGATCAAAGTGGTCAAAAGGGCCTCTGTATGTTGGCTTCGGCCCCGTGCATGCCTGTCAAAGGTCCGGGACTCCATAGTACCGAGATGTTTAAATTGACATACAATACAATCATAATAATCTATTAATTTATCTTACATGCATTGAGTTATTATCTTAGTAACTAGGAAATATTAATGTTATTTCTAGTTAGTTTGATTTGAATTATACAGAATTTCTGTGGAATTATGTCTTGTGTTTCGATCAGAAAGGTACTTTCGAATCCTGGCCGTACTTACGTCAATGGGTTTTTCACTTTGAGCGGATTATATGCGCTTTGACATGAGCTATAAGATAAGACCAACAAAACCAAGACGATTAAGGTGCTAGACAAGCCTGTGGTGCCTTTTCGATCCCAGTAATATCCCAGGCACATAAGCATTATGTAAAGTGTAGGGTTAAATTGATTCCTGATGTTTTTTAAATCAACTAATAAAGATGTAAAGATCTAGTTTATCCTGTCTTAAAATTAATAATACTTAACTATAATATTCTTAAGAAAAACAGTATTTTTTTATGTCAATCCATTTTTTTTGCCACCTTGATATATAATGTAATATACCTACATATAGAAGGTGGAAGACACTACCACAGACTGCGGTAATCCACCTTCGGTCCGCACCTGCACGGTCCGCAGAGCATGGCAGCGAACGCAGTAATATACCTTCTCCATACTTTTCGTGTATGCATGTACCTAACCCGATTGTTGGGAATAACTGGGACTCCGATAATCTGTTTTTGTCCCGCGATGCCTCCCAACAGATCGAGGGACACTATAAATCATTTTTGAATATTTTGCGGATTTTCTGCGGTTTATCTTGCTTTGTGGGATTCGGTGTAAGCTTTACTTATTTTGAAGAATTTGTCTTAACAATCCCAGAGTCGTAGTCTTTATCTAATCTAAATAAAATCTCATCGTATATATTAATAAAAAGGTTCTCTCTTCTGTTAACTTAAGAATCTTTCTAATTATGTAGTATGTTTTTCGTTAATTTCTCTTGTTGTTTGTCATATTAGGTACCTTGTTTTTTTAATTTAAGGCAATCATTTTATTGTAAACCGGCCTCGCGCGATACAGGCTTGCCCCGTGCCAGCAAATCCACTGAAACTTGACTTATCTTTGGTAAATAACATTAATTTGTATTTGTAAAACAAAAATGTTGTTGGTATACACATAACATAAGAACGGCTTGACCTTTTCAGTTAATGTTTTTTTTTAATGTTTGTAATTTACTGTTGATTAAGGTTTTTAGAGGATTAAATTAGAAAAGTTACCTTTATAAATAGGAATTTTCGGGTCAACTAGTCTACAAATTTTCATTCCTTTAAACGATAAACAAGTGATTGGTTTTATTTAAACTTTTTAGCAGTTTGAAATTCTCATTATAACAGACATTCAAATAATATTTCGTAAAATACAAGTCACGTTTTCTCAAATTGTTTTAAGAAAGCTCACTTTTTAACACTGTTATAAAAGTCCCACTTAAGTGTCTGTAGTTAAATGAGCTAAGAAATTAAAAATAATTTGCATAGTTTTATACATTTTGATCTTACAGGCGACATCTTGGCTAGACAAACAAACTTAAAAGGCTTGCTAATGTAGGTAGGTATTCTCGCTAAAAGGGCTTTTCAATGTCGCTTCAGTTACTCTGAAACTAATTTACTTTTATTGATAACTTTTTTGGTCGCGTGGGTGAGTTACTCGACTTTCAATCCAAATCCGGTGTATCAATGGATTTTTATGATGAAAAATTATATGAACATTACGAACACGAGCTCTAATCGGCGAAGGAAAACATCGTGTGGAAATCAGTTAGTTTTCTATAGCTTCGACGGGCTTGCAACGTATGGAATGTTAACTTCTATAAGATTTGTTGTTTTTTGTTGACCAATAATAAAGAAAACAAAAATACTACTGCTTGAACAACTCGAACAATATTTTTTTAACAATATGAGTCTACGACAATCCCATTGAAATTCTAGCTATCAGTAGACCACCACTGCTCTCTAAAATAGTGTTAAAAGTGACGCAACATTCCCGGATAAACACGCTTCTGCATGTAAACAGGTGATACTTAAGGCCTTCATTACATTTCCTCTTTTAAGCGACGAAAAAAGGACACCTGAGACTCGGAAAACGGCAACAATTTCACTTTTCCCTGTCTATCCCTCGAAATTTTCGACGAATAATAATAACGGAATGACATATCCTGGGAAGTACACCTTTGTTTGCCTATGTTATCACGTAGGTACCGCGTCTGACTGAATATTTAAAGGTCATGCACGAATTCAGAAAATATTTCTTTGGGCATCCGAAACACTATTTCGTGCACTACGCATTCTGAATAAAAATTTTCTCTATAGAAAAAGCGTGTAACATTTCCTTAGAGAGTCCCTTAAGAGGCCTTCCCAGATGCTTTTAGTGGAATCACTGTATTGCGTGTTCTGTGTAATAAAAAGTATGTGATATTAATGTATAGGGTTAGGTATACAAATCGGTTTGAATACTACGCTAGAAGTTTCGACAAAGTAGGTAAATAAATTGTGCCGCCTCTAAAACATTCTGAGGTTCTAACTCAATCAGCAATTGAAATCTCTAATTATTTTCTGAAGGGCAAAACGTCTGAAGAATACAGTATTTAGGGTATTACAAAAGATTTCTACGAATCTATTATTTTATTCATGACTCTTATAAAAATTCACGAGTTACAAATATCTTTCACAATATACCGAGAATTGAATTCACTCGGGAGTATAATATAGGTGCCAGTTGTATTGTACGGGGACATACATCATCTTGAGTCGAGTACCTGCCCCGAAATTCAGTGGAGGATTTGAATAGATACCCCATATCATTGCTTCGTGAATTGTTCATAAATCTTCCTATACCGTCTTTTGTTTAGCTGGGACACAGGCTGGGTGGAGGGTGCGAATTCTCCCGGAGACACGGGGGAGCTTAGGCAAATTCCAATCCCAGCTTTTACGACCGAGCATGGGACTAAATGGAACGCAGCGAATTTCGGTGCATCCGAATATTAATGAGCGCGCTCTTTAGTTTATTGTTGAGTTTGCCCGAACTTTGTTTTGTTAATTAGCTGGTGGAAATGTTTTGCTGACTTTTCATTTTACAATGAAACTTCAAATTTAAGTCTAATGTGTATTTTTTTAAAAATTAATGTAAAGAAAGTAATGTACGAACAAAGTGTAAACTTATACAGACTCACGACTATATGAAAGGATTAACATTAATTTAGAAAGTTAAACTTTTCATAGTCATTCATCACTCAGTATCATTTCGTAGTCATTCAGTCTTCTCTTTTCCCGAAGAAAATCATCGAATCGGATTCGCATTTTTGGAAGTCTGAATTGCACTGCAGAACACTCACTGACATGATTTTACAAAAGCTTGATATTGTAAACATACTTTGTTAGGTCAATTCTCTCAAGGTCTTTCTCTATTTTTACTAAAACTATATCGGAGAGGCGAGAAAGAGTCAGAACGATTTTGCCTCGTCTTGCGCGTATTTTAACTTTCCATGTTTCCTTCAAAGCAGTCGCAGGTCACAGAATATTTTGAAAAAACAGAAGTCTTGATGAAAACGCATGTCAAGAAACTCGAGCTTAACTTCCTAATTTATGAAAGCTCAAGACGGATGAAGTTAGTATAAAATTATTATCATAATTTCTCACCAAAAACTTCCGAGTGAGTTGGCGTTATGAATATGCAAAGGGAAAGTTTTACGCGAACTTTTTATGGTCTTTGTCGGATTTCTTGTAATATTGTTGTACTTTTCCTTTTTCGAGTCTTCAGAATTATTATTAACAATTTTCCATGTTCGAGGGTCAAACTTTTCCAACATTTTGTAGCAACTTTTCGGACGGAACATGTTTTTTGCTACATCTCCAGAGTTTTTGTCTGTTATTGTAAGACCAGTTATCCTTTGTACCAATTTAAGTCTGTAACGTACGGACTGACTATCGACTCCGAAGCAATAGGAGCGAATTTGATTCCTTTAACAGGAAAAATTTAAGCATATTAAAAAACAAATTATTTTACAGAAACAAATAAAAAACACACGGTAACAAATAAAAGTACACTTCTTAACTTAGCTTATCACAATCTATCAATGTATTAATCTACAAACAATATCATGCAAATATATTTACTTACTGGATTTGCAAATTGTACTCCAGAAGTGCGATTCAAACCTTCTCGGAATGTATTCCGAATTCGGAAAGTGACTTTCAAGCAACTTTCCCAAGAAAAACATTGACTCGAATGCATTTTTCGGAATTCTGAATCGCACTGCTGGTGTGGTTGCAATTGTATCTTAGTACCAACATGATATCTGAGACCCATAAATATTAATCCCAAAAGCAAGAAATCTGAAACCAAAATAAATTAATATCAATCTTCCAACAATTGTAAGAAATGTCGTATTTTGTCGTTCTTTTATCTGTCATAGATTTATGTATGTACAGCGAATACGCGAATCCTTTCAGCAATATCTCAGAATTCTAAATTGCCGTTTTCTGTGACATATGACACGCGGAAAACAAGGTTTCGAAGTAAAGGAGAGGCGCCTTCTCTCATGCATTTCAGAAACATTCCCACAAAGTGAGTCTAACGACCTATTACTGTCTCTGTTGGCTTTACAATGTAGTTTTTAAATTGTGAGTCTATTTGACATAATAGAAAAAGCTGTTAGCAAATTCTTAATCTCTAAAACAAATGAACCAATTTTTGAAATAATTTCATTTAAAATTACAGCGCTGCGTTGTTGGTACTAAGGCTGAGGCCCCATTTGTGCGTTGCGTTGCGTCGCGTCGGCAAAATGTATGAGTAAAACGTCGCAGCGTCGACGCTGCAACGTTTTACTCATACATTTTGCCGACGCGACGCAACGCAACGCACAAATGGGGCCTCAGCCTTAGACTGCACGTGAATTCTAAGATGAAACATTATAGCATTATAGTCATAACTTTGTCTAAATACGTTTATAAGATACTCCTTATTTATAAACTACCTACTTAGAAAATGAGTGCCTTTCAATCTGAAGTTAAAAAGTTTAGATAATATACCTACCTAAAGATCGTGATCGCAAATGAAAATATACAGTTCGTGTAGTGCGTAGATACTTTTGCATTTTGATCTTGATCTATGGCGGGTCTCAAGTGACAAAAATGGCCTAACTTAACAAGACAGATGTGTAGCCAAAAAATGACCAAAAAATAAAAAGGGAATTTCTGCTCAGAGCTACTTTTAACTTCGTTATAAAAAATATTGTTTAAACCCTTTGAGGCGAAATAAAACTTTGAATAAAAACATAAAAATGAATTACAGACATGATTACGACTGCATTACCGAAGCGCGGTAGACATTCTCTTAGATATTTAGTCATTTAAGATCCCTTGAAGATGTCTATGGGGGAAGTCAGATATGATCAAACATAAATTTTGTACATGCCCACATTTTCCAAAAAATATCCCACTTGTAACAGGTTACACGTAAAATATGTTCCTTATAAAATTTAAAAGTTTAATTTTTGTAAGTATTAATAACTAATGGTTCGCCCCAGCTTCGCATGGGCTTAATTTATAAATTACCCGTGCAAAGTCGGGGCGCAAACTATACCTACCCTATGTTCATCAGGGATAATGTAGGATTTTAAATGTAAAATAATTTTTCAAATCGGTTCAGTACTCGTAGTTTCCTATTCAATGCAAACAAATAATCAAATCTTTCCTCTTTATAATATTAGTATAGATTTTCCTAACAAAAGTAAGTTTCCTAAGTAAAAGCATTCACGTGGTAAGCGCACATATTTAATTTCAATTCAGCGGACTATAAAATACTTTATCTTTGTCTGCACGTTCGTTCGCGGTTATAATAAAAAGTGAGTTGAGGTATTGTTTCAACTGCACTGAAGCATAAACTTTTTAAACTTGCTGACCTGAATTCAACGTCTTAGCTGATTTATAGTGAAGAGGACCAGGGTTTGCGTGTTAGGGGGTTATGAAAATTTGATTTACGAAATGTCTGCAATGCGAATTTTCACACCGACATAGCAGACAATAACATAAATAAGGTAGCCAAACATGTATCTTTGATACAACAAATAACCATAAAGTACCTATGTTAAATTGATGTAAAATATTTCCTTGAAAAAAATTAAAGAAATAAGATGTTTACGGTTACGAAAAATGTGTAAATAGTTACAAATTTTAATTCGAAAATAATAATTGATTTTATTAATTAAAAACTCACTTTTTAGATGAAGACTCACTTTTAAGAATACGCAATGAAGACAATTTTAGAAGGTTCAAGTGCTAATCTTAATTTAAATAAAAGTGTGAAAATATCGGACTGTTCAATAATATTTTTAGTGACGTCATTCAACTAGTTATAAGTGCTTTTCTTTCAGTCCATTTTCCGTCATTCCAATTAATTTATTCTATTGATCGCATGCACCTACTCATTACAGTAATAGAGCCATTACGTTGAACACAGACGGCTTCGCTAGTGGCGCGCCAAAATCCTTAAGCACAAGTTTTTGACGTTGAATGGCTATCAAGTGAACTCAATTTGCTCCTTGTTCGGTTTTTGGCTTTTTATACATACCACTATAATGTATTTTTAATAATATTAACAGGACTTAATCGCGTAGGGAAAAATTATTACATTTTTACGCTTAATCCTTGCGACATCTATCATTTTTAACATCACAATTATTATTATAAGTCTGTGTCTGTGTCGTTCTGTGTCCCAATTTAGAGTAGGCTGAAACTGGGACACAAAACAAATGAAATTTTGTGATTTGTGACATTGAGTGTTGTGTGTTGTAGTCACGAGTACATGATGAAGTGAGAAACTAAGAAAGTAATGCTAGGTATACTGAGATGCCGTAATAATAGCGAACGGTTTCAAGCAATATTGTCATGAATTATTGAATGATCAAGCGAGCTTACCTGAAGCGAAGCTCGATCTTGATTATACCGCCTTCACCGAAGAGAAGATTACTATGTAGTACGTCAGTACTCGCGTGGACAATGTCGCACAGTGTTCAGAGGTAGAAAGAAAGAAAACCGTAGTGCCCTCTCTTTCTATCCTCACGCCGCTCAACTCATTCTTTTTAGAGTAGACCTAGATACATACAGCAACATAGATCTGCAAGGGCAACTCGTTAGGGTAGGGAGGGACCTTGGTTCTCTTCGGTGAAGGCGGTATAATCAAGATCGAGCTTCGCTTCAGGTAAGCTCGCTTGATCATTCAATTATACCGCCTTCACTCTCAGAGAAGATTACTATGTAGATGTTCAGAGAATATATAAGATCGATGTTGCAATAAATTTTTGACGAGCATAAATGGTTAGTGTGAGAAGCCTGCTTACGAGTAAGTAGGTAGCTATATTGATTTTTACAAATAAGAACAGAAAAACTAAGATTTAAATGGAAATATTACATAGGTACTCAGTTTAAATGGATAAAACCTGTAATAAACTACTAGGTATTTGATTCAACCACAGATCCATTGTAAAAGTTGGTAAATGCTGCTGATTGTATGGATCAGCCTGCTGTCCTGAAAAACATCGATACAAACTCCTGCTATCAGAAATAGAGGCATGCCTCGTGCTGCCAGCTCTAAAATCGTAGTATCGATACCACTAACAGCTAGCAACTGCTTCAGCCAGCATCCGAGGGTCTGATAAGGTGCTTAAAGTGGGTTAACATAACCCAATATTCTAAATTTAATCTGATTACCGATGTACCTAATTAATTTACATTTCTCTAATGTATCAACTAGAGGAGGTTTTCACCGACACCGACAGGCAGGCTCATACACACTATAGCATAGCTATTATTTTAAAGTTTTTTTTTTTTTTTTTTTTTTAATTTTGTCTAAAGGATAATAAAACTAATTTAAGCGAACTAACGGGTCTTCATCGCGTAATTACTTAAATTTATTATTATTATTGTTATTGATAATAAAACTTTTCTAATTTATTATTTTTAAATAGAAACTGGACAGATGCTCGACCAAGCTTTTGATCAAATTAGGAAAATTAAAAGAAAGTTGCATTCTGCCACTACTTGAACTTTTAATTTAATTACGTAGATAACGAAATTACCATGGGTAACCATTTATTTAAGATCATTAGTAATTTAGAATCAATGAGCTTGGATTCTCTGGCTAGTTGATAATAATGGTAGTAAAAAAAATATTATTATTATTAGTTTTTATTATTACCTATTTACTTATTTAATTATTTTTGGATTTTCCGAAATAATGGAGGCCTTTGATTATTTATCTTAATAATCACAATACCTACTTGGATCCCAAGTAACATTGTGGTGAGAGAAAACTCGGTTTTAATTCTAAAAATACCGCTTAAAACGTTCTATAGTCATAATTTATAATAGACTTACTTATAAGCTTGTTTAAGTTAAAACGGCCCCTAAATCTGCAGTCATTTCTTTTCAATTACATGAGAGTAACAAGAAAAAAAAAAATCACATTCTCTAAAGCCGTAGGCAGTGTGTTCTAAGTGTGGTTTAACACTAAAACAAATAAAATAAAAATATAGCCGTAGGTAGGTACCTACTAATTTGACAGTCGAATTATGAATAATGTGGTTAGCCTCTAGACTAGACCATCATCTATTTTGTTTTAATACATTAAAAAATAGCAAATTATTGAAGGCATAATAGCATGAGTCTTTTCGAGAAAAGTTGTGAAAAAATCTGGTAGTTAGTTCCTAAAAAAAAATATGTACACCTACACCATTGCTTTAGTACAGCGGGTTAATGGAACTTGAAAGAGGAAAGAAGTAGATTTACTAGGGGAAAATAACATCATCTCTGTAACACAGAGTGATCTGCATAGAGGGTACCACGGTTGACACGACCACCATAGTAATGGTACCCTGACTACATACCAGTTACCTACCACATCAGATATAAACCTTTTTTAGTGTTTTTGAACTAAATAAAACAGTAGAAGTAGAACTGAGACCATAATATTTAAGTACATATTATAAAGGCATATAAATAATTTTAATAAGCACTTCGAGTTTATACAAGACGCAAATAAATCTATTATGTGTCTTATTAAACAGACAGACAATCTCCCTGACTTCTTGAGAATCTAATTTTCACTCCGTATCTATCTACATTTAGCCTGATGAAAGGTTTAGTTTTTATCTGCTTCCACATTCAGGGAGACAAAAAATAAAAAATAAGAATAATAATTACACCTATGACGCGAAAATGAACATTGTTTCTTTTTTCGTTCCAAATCCAAATCATGTTAGCTAACTTTTTAAAATATGGATGCACTTCGACCATCCTATTAAAATATATGACAATAAGTAGTGGTATTGTCTACACTAGAGACTTACATACATTTAAAGTATGTTTACCCAGTTTATTGTCTTCTGCAACTGATTTGAGACTAAAAAATCGCCATCAAATTCCAGGTACTTAAGTAGTTAAAAAAAAAAAATTGTCAACCTCTGTGGTAAAACCATGTACTTAATTCATTCCAGAATTACAAAAGCTGTAGATGAAGCATCCGTAAAAATATTGTACCTAATCATATTTTTGCGAATAGGATGGACAGCTAACAAAGTATTATTTCTCCATCAAAGTAGTTCCATCTGAACTACGTCTAAGTTATCGTTACTTTTAGACAAAGAAAAATTATTGTAGAATTTTCCATAGAATTCTTGCAAAAAAAACCAGCTGTATGAAATGGACATGCCACGATAGGTAACTATAGATAACTAGATAATAGATATAATAATAGATCCTTGTTATCGTTCTAATACTGCAATAAACAAAAGTTCTAATATGCATTACTTATTTAAATTTCAAACTCTTTTTACATTTAAATACCAAACAGTGTTTAAATATGTTTAAAGAGAATCTACTTATTCGTATCTTCCAAGATTTTTTGTATCTCTAAGTCTGGAAACTGTATAAGTAGTCATGGACATTGAATAATTATAATGACCCATCAGAATCTAGCAAGAAGTCTTTGTTTGGTATATTTTTTTATTTTTTTTTACAATTAGTTCTAATCGGTTATATTGCTATTAAGTAGATATAGTTTATTATTGAATTTGCTAGGCAACCACTTGCTGATTCTTAATCAATAAGTACATAAAGATTCATGTAAAAAATGAAGGGATTACTATTTCCGTAAAAATTTAAAAACTAAAAAACACAAAGCAAATGCTAGGCGTTGTAAATTCATACATGCTTCATGCATGTATTGAAAATAAAACCGTAAAAAATATAGTTTATGGTAGGTACTTATTCGTGAACAAAAGTTGATCTAAATGGACCGTATGATACATTCATACAGAATATTTCAAGATGGAGTATGTTCCATTAAATTGTTCATTAATCACTTCATTAATTTAATTTCATTAAATTCAGGATGAACTGACTGCTTCCATCAGCTTTGGCAATAAAGAGAATTTCCGAAATAAATTGTCCAGCAGTCAGTTCGCATTTTAACTTAGGCATAGTTGCGGTTTCAGTTTTAGGATAAGTACTTACAGCGCGGGTACATTTCAGGAGTTTAGTTATGAAATCCTGTAAAAGATTTTTGATAAGCAGACCCACATCGAGTATAAAATTATCACTCGTAATAAATAGAATAGATTTCCATTAGTTTAAAAAATTAATTCAAACGTCCTGCGCGTACCTGCGAGACAGTGGCGGGTAGCGGTGCACTCATCGCTGCTCGCCAGCTGACGGTTGCGGCGCGGGCGCGGTGCAACGAGCGGTGCACGGGGCGCGGCGCGGCTTCGGGACGGTCGTCAGCCTTGGCCTGCCACTGGCTTGTTATACGACTAGTTGACGTTGAAGTACGTCAGCTTGCCGACTCCCCGTGCTGGTTCTTCACTCCGCGGAACGATGAGCCTCTTCCGTTTAATTTTGTTAGACGAAATCTAAGCTTGAATCTCTTTTAATAATTTGTTCCTTTTTCTTGACGCATTGAGTGTCTTTGATAAAAGTATTCTAATGCCGAACTGTTTTCAGCGAAAAGCGATTTAGGTACCGATTTGATCTTGCTTGGTAAACAAGCGCTTAACCCTCAGTTTACATGTCTCGACCGGCATGGCACCAAACTCCACCGTTTAGAGTAGAACCCTTAATCAGAGGAAATTTTTTGGAAAAAAAATTAAACAAATTATCCTTCGGAAGACCGCTTATATTTTAGGTGGACCTTGAAGGTTAATCCGCTGCTTATAATATCTCCATTACGTCCGACCTTGAATCGCCGAGTGCTTGCAGCAAATCAGGATCTAAAATATCCTATTCGTAATAATATCGATATTGGGGCTTGAGACAACTTCGGGCCTATAGTGTGGGTAAGTAGGTAAGTAAGTACTTACCTCAATATTACCCTGGATAAAAAGTGAACCAGGGTGACTGATAGATTTGTAAGTAGGTATTATCTTTGTAAAACTCTAATTTAGGCGAAAAAACCCGTATGAGAATATTAATGTTTTGAGGGTAGAACAAAACATAGGTAATTAAAGCAGACGTTCAAAAAATCACGATGTTTTTCGAAGAGAAAAAAACGCATTTTAATAAACAGAAACCGCCATAACTCTAATTATTCGAAGAATGCAACGAATAAGAAAATTAGCTTTCATTGTTATCGCCAGGCACCTCCCAAGAATTCAAGGGAAAAAATAAATTCAAAAAATCACGATATTTTTCGCCATAATTCTCATAA
This sequence comes from Camptogramma bilineatum, assembly GCA_958496255.1. Lineage (NCBI taxonomy): Eukaryota > Metazoa > Arthropoda > Insecta > Lepidoptera > Geometridae > Camptogramma > Camptogramma bilineatum. The sequence continues at coordinate 6,601,149 of OY292460.1, forward strand.
TTCGAAGAATACAACGAATATGGAAATTTATCTTTCATAGTCATCTCCAGGCACATCCCAAGAATTCAAGGGGAAAAAATAAATTTTATCGTTGAATACAACGAAAAAATAGCCTGTGCACAATCAAACCCGCACTCACAAATATGAGTCATTAAATTAGGTCGGTATTAGGTACTATGGTTTGAACCAACCTCGATGAAAGCAACGAGGGTATCCGAAGAATGCAACGGATAATAAAATAAAATGTACCTTGAGTTTGCACCTCGCTTTCTGACAACTTTTTCACATATTTCTTCTTCTTCCGCTTCTTCCTTCGCTTCCATCCTCCGATTCCATCCTCCGCTTCCATCCTCCTTGGATTCTTCATGACGACGTTTGTAAATATTTTTATAACTGTGCGAACGCCGTGCGCGCACGAAACAGAATGAGTTGAGCGGCGTGAGGATAGAAAGAGAGGGCACTACGGTTTTCTTTCTTTCTACCTCTGAACACTGTGCGACATTGTCCACGCGAGTACTGACGTACTACATAGTAATCTTCTCTGAGAGTGAAGGCGGTATAATTTATGTCATGGCTGAATTTCATTTAGCCTGAACCAGCGTGCGTTACAGAGCTGCAATAAAATCGAATAAACACTTTTCATTCCGCTCAAAAAATTGGATTGCGAAACTGGATTGCACTATTCAAATGATTTGTTTTGACAGAGCTGGGTTTTTGCGAAGGTGGCCATTGGGTAGGCCCATCCATCAAAGCACAGGTAAAAAAAAGGAGAGAGGGTAGATCGCATAGTTTCGACGTGTTTTTATTGGTTCATTGTTCGTTAAAAGTGAACTTCAATTCTGATTGCTTTAAACAAGGACATAGACTTGTCAACCGTGATATTTTTTTATTGAATAAGTAGGTATAAATTATTTTAATGAAAATAAACTCTCGAGTCTGGAGCAGCGTTTTTCAGCCTTACGCTATTACGCGACACCTTTACAAGTTGAAAAACTCTGGTGAATAAAAAACAATTTCACACATAAAAGACGATCAATTACATTTCCAAACAAAATAGATCTAAATTAAGTGTATTTTAAGGTAGTCACGGGCTTATTTTGTATTGCAGTGTAAGACCCAAAACCCATGTCTTTTTCTTTTGACTAGTTTGTAACTGCGACTCCCTGAGCAAGGCTTTGCGATCCCCTGGGTATTGCGACTCACATGTTGAAAGACACTGGTCTAGAGCATAGAAAATAGTATCATGATAGAAGGAATATATTTTTTAGTAGTAGGGTTGTAATAAAAGGTGGTGAAGCTATTCGTAAAATGGTAATTTCATTAAGAAAGTTCCTTCAACACTAACCTTAACATGGCACTATGAACAAAGTTGTAAATCTGCGTAAAGTTTCCAGCAAGTCGTATCTCCGTCTGTTTCCTAAGTTTTTCATTAAGATCGTTAAGGACTGAATTACACACTTACAAATTGTAACACACGATATTTTCACACGATAATTTAAATTAATGTTACGAATGAGGCCACAAAAAAAACAAAATAAACTTTTTTGTATTTTAATTGTTTTGATCACTTTTTAGTTTATGAATTTATCAAAATAAAGTGTTGTGTTTTTTTATTACATCGCGTTCATTTTCGAAAATAAAAATTTTAAAATCAATTAATACATTTCTGTGTATTATAATAAAAGTTAAAAAGAAGAGCAATCACAAGGGCACATCAATTTTGCCTACATTAATTTTAATAATTTTTGATAGTTAAAATGAGTTCTAAATTTATAAAAATGTTGATTTGTCTTATCAGAACGAACGCTTATAAGTACTTCTACTTATATTTAAATATCAGCCTTTATTCTCTCGGATAGTTACATTTTTATAAATGTGTCACCAATGTATTTTATTGTTTGTTAGGTTCATCGTTACTCACAAACGGGTATCGTACTATACAATGTTCTATAGATTATTTTAAAATAAATACTGCGTGATCGATCCCTGAGCAACACTCGACAAAATCAGTTGGTTGTCTAATTAAAATAAAAAGAGTTCGCCATCAATGATTCGTCACTGCAAAATATTTTACTGCTTGTAAGATACATCGTAAACATCTTATTATTATTTTAAAATAGACATTACGATTGATATTACATAATCGTAAAGTATAAAAATACGCTCTAGATTATTTACTAAGAAGTGCCGCGTGATCAAGCCCTAAGGCGCACTCGGCGAAATTAGGCGGTCTTCTAATTAAACTAAACAGAAGGCGCAGAGACGTATGCCACACAGAACTTTCTTAGAACTTTTTAACGATGATGAGTTGTAGCTCCAAGCGGCAATTTAAACTTTTGAATTTATTATGAATCCCTCAACTCGATACGTTTGAGTTCTTGTGTTAAAATGTTGTTTTAGGAAATTATGCTTCTGTCTGCCATTTTCTGCCTCTTGCACATTTTACTTAGTAATTTACGGAATAAATAACGGCCGCACATGACTTTGTCTGTATATGGACCATTATAAAATTCATAGCCTATTATTATCATGTAAACTATGTCACTGTTAGTGAGACTGACGTAAAAATCGTCTAAATTAAAACAAAGTCAATGTTTTGTTTTAAACAATAGCAAAAACGCTCTTCGTCATTCTAAGTTTATCACTCAATCGCGCCTGTTTGTCAAGCAGAATGTCCCCATGAACCTTTTAAGGGATTTCAGTCCCTAGTATGCTAAAGGGACTATGGTAGATCATAAGAAAATCGTAAAATCTTCATTTAAACGTCAAAGTCTTTTATGATTCGTTTTAATTACCTCGTCTTTATATAATGTCGGAGTACACAGCATTTAAGACGAAAATCTAATTAAAACTGTTGCTGGCTTAAAAAAAAGATTTATAAAAGAAATCTTCAATGGACAGCAGCGTTGTAAAGGACAAGAAAGAAAAAACTTTATGAGTAATAAATTGTTCCTCTCTTCAAGTCTAAATAAAGGACACTACTTATTCTAACTTAACAAGCAAAGTACTTTTCCTTGTTCAACGCGGGATACTCTCAGTTTAAAATTAAATACGGAATAACACGTTACACACGAAGCTGTATTTGTTTGATTGGCGTGGTATGACACTGAAACAAATGAAGCAGAATCAAGCAGACGGATTTTGGTCAAGAGAGAGTCTTGACTTTTGGTCAAGACTCTCTCTTGACCAAAATCCGTGTTGGCCAAGACACGAGCTCTAAACGGTGAAAGAAAACATCATGAGGAAACTCGCGGCTTAGTCAGCCCGCACGTAAAGACCATGTCTTTCCTGTGGAAATGGCCGGTTAAGCTAAGAGGACACCCAGTGAGGCACTACTGTGTCTCACTCTCACATTTTTTTATTTCATTTAAAACTAACTACTCTTCAAATTGCTATTATTTATTTCACCATCACTACCTTAAAAATATAGAAAAATTATTACCATTGTAGATACCAACGTCTTGTGCAAGAGCCTCTATACCTCTGAAACTATTTTCGAAAATAGCTCACCAATGTAAATGGAGTATTTGCTTTAAATAATCTGCAGGAAAGGGGTGAAATTAGTTACTTACTCAGTACCGAATGTAAAAGTGGTACCTACTTACTAATCTATTAATTTACAAGAGTGGTAAAAATTTTACCAGATTTATATGAAAAAAGCTGAGAATATTCCTTACTAGCTGCTGCCCGCGGCTTCCCTCGCGTGGTACCCGGGTAAAAAGTAACCTGTTACTCTCCAGTCCTCTAACATCTCCACACAAAAAATCACGTCAATCCGTCGCTCTGTTTTGACGTGAAAGCAGGACAAATAAACACACTTTCACATTTATAATATGGGTACGGAGGTACGGATTCTGAGGAAAAAGGTAACACAATGTTTTCTCGTTTATTACCTGAATTCATACAATGACCATATTCGAATGTTTTGTTTGCTGAATCAGCGAATACAGTCATAAATTAGACACGATACGCGTACTCAGTCCCAATGATTAATGCATTCGATTATCGAGCAAACGACTAAACTCGGACTAAACTGAGCGTTTTGCCGCGGTAACGATGCCATTAATATTTTAAAATGGAGACAAAACATTTTTTTCCATTCGTGGAATTGTTTTCCATCCGCTCTGGAGGATAATATTGTCGAGATAACTTTGCATTGTACTTTGTTCGTGAACTTTGAAAATAATACGGGGACATTTTTTAATTGTTTCAAATGTTTGCGTGATTTATTACGCTGTTTGAGTAATTGATTACCAAGCTCTGTATAGGAAACACGTTTTATTCCCATTTGACCACTCGGCCCCAACCCCTTGAGTAATCAGTTGGGACTCAACCAGTATTTAATCCTAACGACCCTCTTGAGTATCTATGCCAAAGCCGGATGAGAATAGAATATGTAATTAAATTAGCGTTTCGATATTTAATAGAGTAGTTGTGACGGATACATCTTGCTACGGATACGATATAAATAAAATAAATGATAAGTAAAAATAATCACCCTGTGGGAAAGAGGTGTCCTTTTATGTATGTATGTATGATCACGACTGTATCCTCAAGGTGCGGTAGACATTCTCTCAGATTTTTAGGCATTTAATTCTTATGTTTCAACTCAACGCTTTTTAAGTATCGTCCGAACGTGCCAAATTATTTGAAGATGTCTCGAAAGCGCTCAGATTAAAATGCCACTTACATCATCCGAATTGTGACCGCCCAAAAATTTGTTTAACTTCAACGATCTATCAAGAATTTAATACGTGTGGGGCGTAGACAAACTACGCCACGACCGCGTCGAGTATAAAACTTATTTCTCTGAATTTAATATTTAAACCTTTCAATGAATTTTTTAAAAGAATCCGGGAGATTTCAGACAAGCACTCGAGGAGAACAGCACTCATCAATTTCTACTAACCTGTTTCAGTTTAGAGAATTACGACGGTAAAAGCTTTATTTTCGAAGAATTACATTTTGTAGAACTGTCGAGACAGAAGCGATTTATGAAAAAATTCAACCTTTCCTGAATGAGTGAGTGAAGTGAAGAATGAGGGAGTGAGGAGAGAGTGTGATGAAGTTCGGTTCTAAGATAGGCGTCTCAAACAAATAAGTTTTAAACTCATTTGAATCAACTGCGTGTTGATTCAAATAAGCCTTTTATAGGCATGGGTATTTTAATGTTATTCTCTGAAGAGCTCTGAGTTTCTAACTCCCTTATTAGACCAGCTTGATGGCATCATAATATTGCATTGACACCGAGATTTGAACTACTTATAATATAATATATTGATCACATTTCATTTCAATTATTTATGCTTTGTGTTGTAGATATTTTGCTTTCTTCGCTTCGCTTATTTTGCTCTCTGAAGCGATGTTTTTCGCAGTTACGGTTCTAGTGGCATTAATAAACGAATGCCTCGAAAGGTAAGTGAATCGGTTAGGGCTATATCTCATTAGGACACCATGGTTGCGCCACCACAACCAAAATGTACGAAAATGACACACGCAGTGTGATTCAGACCTTCTCAAAGTGTACCCCGAATTCGGAAAATGACGTTCCTTCGCCGAAAAAGGTCAACTTTCTGAAGAAAATCATCAAATCGGATGCATTTTTGGAAGTCTGAATTACACAGCTGCTGGGGTTCCGCTTGGTTTTGCAACCAAATTTACGTAGACATTAATTTTGTTGGTGGCGCAACTGTGGTGGCGCCACGATAGTGTTTTTGTGAGATAGAGCATGTCTCAGCCTAAAACTCGTTAAATCTACTATAGTGTTATACAAGCAGGTATAAAGTGAATTGGCGAAAATTCTACCTCCACTCGACTCTGCGTACGTCGCGGTCGAAATTATTCACGTCAAACAAAAGACCTTCTTTGGAGCAGGTGTCTGAAAATTCAGAATTCATTGCGTCGTAAACAAAAGGACATTTTTTAAGCCCTCACCGGAGTATTTGTTCCAGACACGTACTGACTCTCATATATCAATTTGAGACGCTTTTGTCGATCGATTGGTTGGGTTCTGTTTTTGAAAGGCTTTTAGTCTTGTGGTTTATGAAAATTGGCGTGAAACGGTGAGAAAATATTGCAATAAGGGTTTTTTTTTTCGGCAGTAAAATAATGAGTACAAAAATAAAGATCGAATGAAATCTGTTGTATTGATTTATAATTTATCATTTATATACCTGACGGCGCGTTATTGATTTTTGCATGAATTAAAATGAAATCAGTGTCTAGATATTTTTAATTTAATTGTCATTTAATTATTCTAGAATTATTTGATTATTTTTTTAATCGAAATTGTTAATTGAATGTAAATTGTTAGTTATTGATTTTTAAGGCTTTACTTGACTTCCGTTTCGTACGAAGAGAGAACGTCATCGTTCGGGTGGAGTCGCGAGCGGGTGTCGGCCAACGTCAGTAGTGGGGAGAAAGCTTATAAGCGCTGGCGCGCCATTGTGTCTTGGCAGTCTTTGATCGGTCGTTGCGTTGTGCACTCGTTCGCAAACCTACCGTCTCTTTGTTTTAAATTGTGAAAAGTAAACGTAAAGTGTTAAAGTCCATTGGTTTCTTTTACTGTGAGTTATTACCTGTGGAGTTTACATCATCTATTTACTCGGCTATCCGACATCAGAAGGTGGGATGATACCCGGAGACCCACAAGTGACCCCCCGACTATCTGGTGAGTGCGTTCCATTTTATTTTGACTCTGGTGCTAAATGTTTTCTTATGAAGGAATCTATTGAGTTTAGAATTTCTTAAAAACGTGACAAGATAATGCTGTGACTAGTTGATCATTACTGTGTGTGGTTCATCATCATTATCCTGCCTTTAGCCATTACTGGGCTTCATGTGAGGTTGAGTTTGATGACCTAGTTCATAACGTGAATTTGACTATCAACGAAGTGTTCAATTTGTTGTTTTAGGTTGTGGCATTTGGTTGTCCGTTGGTTTCGTCATAAACTGTGTAACTGGTGCGAGTTTTTTTTTGTTTAGATGTAGGTAGGCATAACCGATTGTTGTTCAAATAATTTCGTTCGGTTGGTTGATGTATTGACGGTAGATTACAAATAACGGTAGGTTAGGTATTGATAACATAGATTTTCTAGTTGCAACTTGGAGTGGTTTGATGCTAATAGGGCTGAAGTCTGAGTGACTGTACACCTAAATAACGGTACCGTTTCATTAACTGTAAAAAATTGATCTGTGTGGTTATCAATCTGTGTGGCAATCGATCTGTGAATCTGTGTGGTGATCGATCTGTGTGGTAATCGATCTGTGTAGTAATCGATCTGTGTGGAAATCGATCTGTGTGGTAATCGATCTGTGTGGTAATCGATCTGTGTGGTAATCGATCTGTGTGGTAATCGATCTGTGAGTGACTGTGTGGTGATCGAACTGTATGGTAATCGATCTGTGACTCTGTGTGGTAATCGATCTGTTTGGTAATCGATCTAGGTAGTAATAGAACTATTGTAGCAAATCTTGATCATCGGATTAATGTGATATGAGTAACTAGCTGATTCTCATAAATCAACCTTGATGTTTGACGCCAGTATGGCCGAACGGGACAAGATGCTGTTAGGATTCTTTTATTTGATCACAGATGACGAGACAGACGACTAAGCACACGAGGACGTGTGATAGCGCAGGACGGCCGTGACGGCGCGTTATTGATTTTTGCATGAATTAAAATGAAATCAGTGTCTAGATATTTTTAATTTAATTGTCATTTAATTATTCTAGAATTATTTGATTATTTTTTTAATCGAAATTGTTAATTGAATGTAAATTGTTAGTTATTGATTTTTAAGGCTTTACTTGACTTCCGTTTCGTACGAAGAGAGAACGTCATCGTTCGGGTGGAGTCGCGAGCGGGTGTCGGCCAACGTCAGTAGTGGGGAGAAAGCTTATAAGCGCTGGCGCGCCATTGTGTCTTGGCAGTCTTTGATCGGTCGTTGCGTTGTGCACTCGTTCGCAAACCTACCGTCTCTTTGTTTTAAATTGTGAAAAGTAAACGTAAAGTGTTAAAGTCCATTGGTTTCTTTTACTGTGAGTTATTACCTGTGGAGTTTACATCATCTATTTACTCGGCTATCCGACATACCTATATAATTCTCTCTCTTAGGGTGGATACAGGGATTGCGAGGCATGCGTAATATGCGTTTCACACGGCGCGCAACGCACGCCCCTCGATATAAATCACGTGCGTAGCACTATGCCTCGCCACGAATATGAAGGTCCACACATTGCGAAACAAGCGATGCGCGCCGTGCGCTACGCATGCCTCGCAATGTCTGTATCTACCTTTAGACATTTTCAAAGATCTTCAATATTTAAAGATCTGAGCAGATGTATACGGTTCTATGGATGGAATACAGTTGCAAGTCAGCAAAACAATATTTGTTGTCAAATATTGTTTTGTTAACTTGAGAGAGTGTATTCCATCAACCCGATAAAGTGCGATTGAAAAAAATGTCAAACTAGCTTCACAGAAACACATTTTGATAATTGATCGTAGTAGGTACTATCTGTGACCCCGTCATTCCATTTGAAGGTGATAAATCGATGGCAGCAAAGTAGATGCGGACATCTACAAAAACGCTACTTTACAGGAGAGCACATTTAGTAAAAACATGCTGCCTTTTTGAGAGTTATGAACCGATTAACATGAAATTTTCTGAGGTGCATTAAAATAACCTTCTTTATTGATTGTATAACAGATTTTTTTGATATATCACTGTTTTACTGAAATAATGTAGATGTACTTTTATACTCTGAAAAAACTTTGACGTAGAAGAAGACATCTGCCTGATATCCGTTTATACGTTGTGATAAAAAAAGCGTTCATTCCACCTAAAATATCTAATAAACTAAGATAATGAGCATCCGGTAATATTTCTAATGATATTTAAAGAAAATTTAAGCACCATGCAAACAGTATTCTCCTTTGTTTGACCAAATTTTGTAGATGTCTTCATTTACTTTGCATTTAACATTTCACTAAACTTCATCTACGTCTATCAGTTAAACTCATTTAGTTCCCAAAACTCACAAATTAGTAAAGGTATTTATACCTTTTTTTAAGAAAACATCATGAAATTTATTATTAAGTAGGTATTACACTAGATACCAGTAACTATCAACTAAAACAAAAAAAAAATCAAATACCCATCAATTTCTAACGTCTCTCTTTCTTAAAAAATCAGTCTTAGAAAGTTAGTTAGTCAATTAATTATAGGCCTCATTGGCCAATAGGTACATGGGAATTTATTAGTAATTCCCATTGTTTATCATCATTACCCAAACCTTAAAATAAATCAAATACCTACTTACCTACTTCGTGTTACTTCGTCACTAATTTTTACAGTTTTCGCATGAGAGCTGCACATCTTTTTATTTTTTTATCAATATTAAGAAAAAAAATCTTCTTCTATCGATCGAATTCTCTTTTCTGCATTTTCTGCTTTACTTCCTAACGTCAACTGTAAATTTACATCGTTTTCTCCGAAGGAGAAAAGCTTTCACTAGAAGCACCATTGCTGATGATGTTGCACTAGAATCAGACACGGGATTTTATCGCGTAAATAAGGTAAATTACGCGATAAAATCCCGTGTCCATAAAATTTTCAATATGAATGAATAGTGATCGCGAAAGTTTAAGAAAGACTATTAAGTACCTAGTGGTTTGATGTAGAGGAAATATGTGAAAATATTAAGGGAGGACCTAATAAACGCCAAATACGATGGTGTAAAGATGGCAAGGTTCTACATGAATTTAATTTATTTGTTGTAAACCTGAAGATGTAGTTGAAGAACATTCTAAATATTTTTTAAAGTAGTTTTAATAAATGGCATTAACCTGCTTTTATGAAAAGACCCTCTAAACATATAGGTATCTTAATTGCCGTAAGTGTCTGCTTGTAGATCAATTAGCTGAATTAATTCATTTTCTGCATCTTAATTTGAAAATAAAACAAAGAATTTGATAAAACCAATGTGCAAAATAGTGTATCTACAGAAAAATTAATGAATTTCCTTATAAAACACAGAATAGTAAATTAATTAGATTGGGATATATGCAAAAAGTACGACGGATAAACGGATAAGTGGCAGATGTCCTTGCTTACGTCGTACACATTTTTGGGCCACCTGTCGAAGCTCCGAAGTAAAGGCGGTCATATGTAAATGTCCGTTTCTACTGCGACGTTTTTTAAAATTCGTGTGTAGATGTCTTATTATACGTGCCAGATTTTCTTCATTATTTTGAAATTCGAAATTATTTTAATGCAGACTTGTAGATAAGGTTAAAATAAGCTCATTTTTGTAAAAAAAGCATTTTCGCAAAAATGCAGATGTCCGTTTCTACTTTGCTGCCATCGAAATATAACTCAGAGCCTGTCACGAGTAAACTAACAGTCTGGATATCAGTATCACTTTACTCTACTTACCTACTTAAAGTTGGGTCTACCGTCAAACTGTCCAACTCATAAAGGTAACTTCATTCGTTTCAGTGTGCTCTATTTCAAAGAACTAAAGACTATATTAGTTTAACTCAGTTGTAGGATTGTTGTGAAATCGAGTCGATGTTATTGCCTACGTGCCTGTTTGTGGACGGACAGACGGACTGACGTGACACGCTCTTTATTGGACTTGAAGTGACTGGCTGTTGGGACGTTCATCTTGAATTAAAAATTCGTATTTGTATTATATAGTTTTGAAAATCCGTTTAATATAAACATGAATCGTAAGGAAGCCGGTTAGCTTTGTAATGGCAATGATGAGCTTGCAACCAGTCATGTATGAAATGATAACTTTTGCAAAATGTAGGCGTGTACCAATATTTATGTATATGGAAATACCTCTGACTATCCCCTTAGATATCTTATAAAAGAACTTAAATGTCTAGAAAACTAAAACTATGTCTACTGCGCCTTGGGTAATATTGATCGTATTTCAATTAAATTGATGGTTATACTTACATAACTATGACTATGTTTCTGAAAAAGATAGCACCAAAAGTTTACTAGTAGGTAAAATGTACGTTTATAACCTAGCGTGATTCAAAATTTCATGATAACACTAAAAAAGTTCTAGAATTTTAAAACTTAGTACAAGTTTTGTAAGACATTTTACAGAACTTATTGCTTGACACCAATCACTTTGTAGCACGTAACCACATAGCCAACGACATAGCTAGTAAACTACACCAAACATTAAAATTTGTTTATACGGGCCTTAGAATTAGTTTTTACCATCTGTACTATTCTTAAGTTGCCTGAAATAAAGTTTATATTATTATTAAAATCAAATACTACTGAATATTTTGGAACTCCATACAATAATATTATTTCGATGTGCTGGACATTTCGCTCAGCAACATTTCGTTACTTTGGGGCTACACAGTAAGTAGAGCTTGTGTTACCTATGGGAACCACATGACTGATATTAATACTTCATACTTTATTTTTTTACATACAGATTAATACATATAGAAACACCCAGACACGAGACAAATATTTGCAGATCATACACACATTTGATTTAGGCAGAGCACGTCAAACTCTTTAAGTCAATTGAGTTTTGTGGTCAAAATCTGACGCGGTGGGAATCAAACCTGCATCCATGTTTCAGGCAGTCCTACGCCCACACAGAGGTCGTCAAACTCTGTAATTGAGTTTTTAGTACGCCCGAAGGCCTCAATTACTGTAATAGATTCTACGTGCCTGTATATTATTGCTAAAACCACGTTGGGAAACAACCAGTAAACGTTTATTTTGTTTAGCGTAATTTAGCTACGAACAATATGGTCTGCAACAATTACTCATTAACTACCGTTCGCAAAACATGTCGCTACATTTACACAAAGCTGCTTCAAAATTGCCACCCGTCATTTTCGAAATGGCTTAATTGGAAAGTTTCGTACGCGCAGTCAATTTTCGAGTAAAAGTAGCGTAGAACCGAACGTTTTCTCGCGTGACATACCACGCCCACGAAATAGCCCTGTTATAGGGTTCCGTGTTTTAAAAAAGTAAATAAAAATTTACAAGTCACCGTAAATGTCGATTTACACCATGTCAGTGAAGCCACAGTTCCGATACAGTACCAGCACAGTGCGAAATATTCGTTCATACATTCTCTATGAACGCATCCCCACTTGTCAGTGTTACTGACGACACAGTGATATGATGATACTGAAGTCAGTGTGATACTGAGTATCAGTGACGAAACTGAGTGTCAGTGAGGACACAGTGATATGATGACATGCACAGAGATGGATACTGAACTGAGCGAACACGTTGCCGGAACTGTGACTTAACTGGTATGTGTGATTTGTTTGACTAAATTATTGTTTGTGGTCTCAGTCAACTGATTTAAAAAAGCTATCGGTTTTTTTTATTGGGTGACTGAGACCACGGTTGCACTGTCTCGTGATCCCAGTGTCTCGTGGCCCCAGTCACCTGTATACTTACTTATATTATTATTAAATAGTTCATTGCCCACAACCGTTCGAGCTGAGTTTTATTTCGTTCTCGATATTAATTTGTATTCAATTCGGTGGCTATATTGAAGTAAGCTTAATTTTTAATTATTACTTGTAGTATTGTGACTAAAAACTTTGCATGCCCGAAACGACAGAATACATTGATACCTATTGTATAATGTTATAAAACCTTGTAAAACATGTATTCTATGCGATACAATTTTGATTAAGTAATTGATTGATTGAGTCTAAAACTTTTGGTTATACCAAACTAAATTATCATATCCCTATTCAATTCAAAGCTAGGCATCAATTTTTGCACTCGATTACAAGCATTTTACAACATGCAAGTATTTCAATACAGAACCCTGAAGGAGTGAGTATTATTCAAACTTGCTATTAATTTATAAATATTACTAATTACGTCCACATACATCAACTGGGGTGTTAAAACGTTGTCGAGAACGGTCACTTTACGTCCTGTTATGGCACGTTCAGGTACAGGTTGACTCACCATAAAGTTGAAATAAATAAAAAATGCTGAACAAATATTTCACAAAGCATCATCTAGTCCCAGCAGATCTTGTGTTATTTTGTTTGTAAATACATAATATATTATGCATAAAAAAATACCCAGACTTTTAAGAGAGTTTCAACGATATGATGTTATGCGCTCAGAACATTAACATCACCTATTAAACGCTGGTGTGCAAGTCGTAATTTTATAAGCAATTTCAAATAATAGCATGCACTTTCACCTTCTGCAGAGTACCTACTAGTAAATATTTTTAAAAAGTGAAATGATTATTGTTCCTATAATTTGATTTGTTCTATGTTCGTCCCGCAGAGTTTTGCTCTCATCTCAATCAGAATCAAGATAGCAGCATGTCGTTCATCTGTTTCTTATAAAACATAAATAATTTTATACTGAATATAACAATAAAAATATGTTTTTTACTGATAACCTATAAGTAAAAAAAATTGTAATCCTACAATGAAGTTTGTAAGTTTGGATCTTTGACTTAATCATGATCCCGGATGTAGATCGTGGTATAACTATTTAAAATGTTGATACCTTACGAGTGAAACCGCGAGTGGAAGCTAATAGTAAGTATATTATTATTTTAAATTTTTATAGTGTTAAACCACACTTGGGTATTATTTCATTGAAAATGAAAAGTCTTAATCTAATCGATGCTTTGATCGATAAATATGAGCTTATCAAGATTTTCAATTCGACAAATATGGATTCCGTGGCCGAGTTGGTAAAGGCAGGCTCCGGCTTAAGGAGGATCGCTTGTATCATTGCGGGTTCGAATGCGAAATCTTTGATAAAACTTTTCATTTTCAATGAAGTACCTAAGTATTTTGATTCCGATACTTTTATCTTGGGTTGTACTGTAAATATGTTATTTTCGTATTTGATCGTTCGTTAAGTAGTCCTAAATACCTTTGAAAAGTTCTTTGTTTGAGTAATTTCAGGAATTAAATTAGGCGGTAAGTCGTCGAAAGCGTTTATCGAAAATTTAACACGCAATACAGAGTGTAAAAAGACAATTAAAAAAACTTAAATAGACCTGCTTGCTTTCTGTCACGTCTACCACAAAAATGAACATAGCACTTGATGAATCGCAGTTTTTGAAATTATTTTTGAATTAAAGTTATTCGTCTGCTGTAAATAGTTGCTATAAACATAATTTTGCAATGTTGGATTTGTAGAGTTCTTTTAAATACTTTATTTCTTAGAAGGATCCACAGTTAACATGATAACATTATACTTTGAAATAACCCAGTAGGTACTGTTTCAGTTTATAGGAGTATTTTTATGACACCCTGTTTAATATTAAAATATAAACACTTTATACAAATGTTTCCGGGACAAAAGTAATCAGTAACTTAATTCTATTTTAGATTATTTCCAACCAAAAATACTAAATTGGTTCAACCAAAAAAAACAATAGAGTATTTTTCATTGAAATACGAGTAGGTAACTTTAAACTCTCAAAGTGAACATACCCAATTAATTAATATCGATCAAGTTTCAACATAAAGTAATTAACAGAAACGTGGTCCCCAAAACTTAACCCTTTGAGAAATTTCACGTATTAATCCAGAGACAATGGAAAACTTTGGAACGAAAGTTTCGTAGGTTAGTCTAGTTGTCTATGGAGCGCGGAAACTTATAGAACTTATAAACTTATATTGAACCTTATTTGAAACTCGTGCAGTCCTAACCGAACCGGATATTGGTACCTATATACCTAACAGCATGAGTGTCTTTACTTTCGAAGTGGTTTAAAACTTTTAGATAAGTAAACAGTCATCCACTTTTTGCCACATTCGACAACCTCTGTGGCGCATGGGCGAATGCCTGCCTGTAAAACAGAAAGTAAAAAAAAGTGTGTCGGACATGTAGTTCCTATAACACAAGCTCGAATGCCGTTGAAAATGTCGCAGGCCTCGTTCTATTTATTTTAAAAGGCTATTGAACTGTAAGTTGGTTATTCCACGTCATTTAGTTCAGAAAATTGCACCACACAGTCATGTCCACCTCATCCATGTAATTCCAATCTTCTGGCTTAACGAAGCGATGTGTAACTTTTTCGTCTTTGTGTCCATAACTCAAACTTGCCACGACAGAACATACTCAATTTTGAAGAGCATACGGTAGTTTTTCATTTGGAAGTAAAGTTAGTTTCCTATTTGCTGGGTCTAATACGATTTTTGGCCCTCGTTAGTACCTTTGGTTAGAGCTTCGTAACTATTATTTCGTTTTTGTTTGTGAGTTAGGCTTCAAGTTCGTAAAAAAGGAAGGTAGTGTAGGAAATCAATAGCTATAGCCTAATTTTAAAATTAAATTGATCCAGTGTTAATTATGTTAACACTTGGAGGGTTTGTATTCAAATCAATAGTTTTTAATATTTAACAAAATCATCTACCCTGTTTGACCAGCTTAATGACCTGAATCGTATACTTGCAAAATGTACACTCTGAACTCAGTTTTATAGAGCTAGGCCCCGGTTCATGAGTTTCATTAAGCTCCAATTGATTAATAGTGCTCCGGGACATCAAATATTAGAACTGTTTGTTAAATGCCTCCAGCTTTACTCGTGTTGATAAAGTTAGTTTTTTTTACTAATTTTTATAAATTATTTATTTACTAGCGGACGCCCGCGGCTTCGCCCGCGTGGACTACTTTTTTTTATCTTATGGGAACCGTGCATTTTTTCGGGATAAAAAGTAACGTAAGTATGTCCTATTCCCGGTCATTACCTACTTATCTACATTCCAAATTTCATCAAAATTAGTTTAGTAGTTATGGAGATACGTGGTAACAAACATTCACACACACACACACACACGGACTTTCGCCTTTATAATATTTATATTTATTTATAAATATTTTAATTAGACGTTTAAGTACGAAGAACTGTGTTGGCCGAGTGCGATAGAGCCTTCGGTTCGAATCCCGGTTGTACATCAATGCATAGATAGATAGATAGATAGATAATGCTTTATTGTACAACAAAAAAAATAAAAGTAATCACAAGAAACAAAAAACAGCTTAAAAATTTGTACAATGGGCGGCCTTATCGCTAAAAGCATATTTCGTTTCGGGAAATTTAAATCTAAACTGTGAAGGAAAACATCGCCAGGAAACCAGTGAGTGTTCTAATGGGCTTATGGAATGTGGAATTCTGCGAAATGTGGGTATGGTTTGGTATTTTTTGACGTGCACTACGTAAAAGGATCTTGAACTCCCTAAAGATGTGAGAAAATGTGTACCGTGCCTTGATGCTTGTCGCGATCTTTTTGTTTTTTTAGTAAGATGATATAGATTTCAAGTAACTTATACAATAATCCATTGGTACATGAGTTTCCACCACGATCCTCATATCGAAAGTCAACGTTCGTTCTACTCAACGGCACAATATATCATTTGTGGCTTAATTTTCAGCGTTTCATTCACGTCCCCTATTATTAATAATTTGGAGATTAATTATAACGTTATTAATATTAGCTGTAGCTATGTTTGTGATAATAATTTAATTTCACGGTATTGGCGCTTTTGATGCGCAGCGCTCAAGTGCTTGGTATATTTACGGAAATCGCTCGTAGTGTAATCATTTTTAAATTGTTGACTGACGGTAATAAAAATATATTTATATCTTGATTCATTTCTGTTGCTTAATATTGAAATATTAAAATGGAAAAGCTTTAAAACAAAATGTAAAAAAACGTATCGAGCATACAAAATAATGAAACGACCTAACTTGACTGCATAGCGTCACATCGGCTCGTAAAAGAACCCACGACAACATACGACGACAGTAGGTACTTGACTATGCAATGCATGCATAGTTGACGTGAATGAAAGTTTACTTAAGCAATGTTTTCTTTTAAATACTGCCGTCATTATGTAGAAATTTAAGTGCAGTATAGACATAAGAGTGATATTCAAAAGTCAAATTCTTAATATTGCGTTTAAAACATAAACCAAAAATATCCATGTAACATTTTTTAATTACCGTGTAGAATGACTTTGTAGATGAAGCAATAACTGTCTCAACCCAAAGAAGTACACTTAGATCGGAAGCATTTAACATGAGAATGAATGTGTTTTTTGTAAACAAAACCGAGAGGTCAGACAATAAAGAAAGACATAAACAACATTAGCGCTTTTGCGAAAAAAAACCTCCGTTTACAATAATGGAGAGTAACGATGCCTTTCCCTTTGTTTATAACGCTGTTTATTTGGGTATAAATCTTCTTCGCCCAAGTTTCAAGTCATGTTCCCCCGAAGTTACTTATAAGTTTTCAGTGAAAAATTGCAGTAATAATTTCACTTGAGCCGCAGTCTATTTAGGGAAAAGCTCTCTCACTTTTAAAATACAAAAACATGCTATTATAATAATGTTATAAGATAGATTTGTTAGATTATTTTCAGGTAATGAAAGGTTAATGTGGAACTAAGTTAGTATAGAAATTTTTTTATAGTTCTCTTATGCCCGGGTTACACGAGGCTAGTTTTTCAAGCTAGGATAGCAAGCTAGTGTTAGTAAGCTAGCAAGCTAGTACTTCTAGATAGTAAGCTAGTTTACAAGCCAGGATGGTTTTTAATAGGATGGAGTTCTATTTTTCAGGCTAGTAGCGCCCCCCACCACTGATTTTACTATCCTGGCTTCAAAACTAGCCTCGTGTAACCCGGGCATTACACTTAGGAAATGTACTTATTTAAAATTTCAACCACGACATTGATTGTTCATAATATATCGTTTCATATTGCTAAAATAAGGTCACAGAGAGGCCGAGGTTCTCAGTTTAATCCAATGGGGAAGAAACTTTATGGATGTATTTAAAAATATTATTTACAAAGTTATTTACATCCACTAATTTTTTAACTAGTTAGCTTTCTGATAGCGTCGATGGGCTTGCAACCTGTCACGTATGGAATGTTAACTTCTGCAAAATGTGGAAATGTACCAAATGTGTTTGGACATACCTCAAACTATCCCCTCAGATCTCTTCAAAAGGATCTAAGAATACATAAAGATCTGAAAGAATATGTCTACCGCACCTTGGAAATACATATTTTTTTCATCATATTTTTTTTTTACCTACTAAGTTTTGAACTGGTCATAATTCTAAGAATTATTGTAACATTGTACCTACTGTTCGTTTTGAGCAACAGATAATTCACACGTCTCACTTCATCACGTCAAAATAATAATTAATCTTTGGTTCTTGTTAAATGCCTCCAGCTTTACTCGTGTTGATAAAGTTAGTTTTTTTTACTAATTTTTATAAATTATTTATTTACTAGCGGACGCCCGCGGCTTCGCCCGCGTGGTTTTAATTGCGTATGAATTGGTATCCGTACCCATATTATAAATGTCAAAGTGTGTTTGTTTATTTGTCCTGCTTTCACGTCCAAACAGAGCGACAGATGGACGTGATTTTTTGTGTGGAGATAGTTGGAGGGTTGGAGAGTAACATAGGCTACTTTTTACCCGGGTACCACGCGAGCGAAGCCGCGGGCAGCAGCTAGTTTCAATTTAAATTGGTGTAGATTTCATCTTTATACACTGTGCCAGAGCTGTGAACTGAAACGTCTCTGTAATTAGATCCAAGACTGAACTTTTCCAAGACTTGCGCTTAATAGCTTTGTTAGTAACTTATTTTAATCATTCAGTATCATTGTGCATCGAGCTGGAAATATAAATTAACGTACATCTACTTTAGCTTTTTTCTTTGTAAGAGTTTTATTCTAAGAACACTTTACTGTCGAGTTTCTGAATAATTTTGCTTATAATTAAATTATAGAAACAAATTCCTACAAATACTAAAATTCAAAACTTTATAATTTGTTACGCAGAAAGACGATACCGTACGTACATCAATGAATTTGATTCATACCTATTTATTCTGTGCTAATCCCGAGAATATAATTTAACAATCTTTCATAGTAAATAACATTTTTATCAATAAAAATACTATCTGAGTCAGCTAAACCGGCACTGGCACTTAGATAAAATTCCAATGCAACAATGTACAAGAATATAAGTAGCTTCTGATTTATAGGTCTGGGCACTTTTCATAGCACTAGCATTTTGTGAAGGTAACTAAAATAGCTAACAATGAATCCTATTTCAGAAACGTAAAGCCCTTACCTTTGGGTCCGGCATTTCTATGAAACCCTCTTTACGCGGATAGGGATTTCTGACAAGGTTACATTTCTAAGAGTTATTATAATTTTCGATGCAGACAAGGAATATAATGTGGGGCGAACGTGAAAATGGAATAAATCTTAAAACGTAATATTTGTTATTCCTACTCACAAAGAAAGTTTCAAACTCAATTTTTAATTGAATTTTGTTTCACTTTTTTCCAGATAAAATAAAGTGACAAGAGGTTAGTGCGTAAAATAAAGTTATTACATGTTTGATTGGAGCTACGCTTAAGCTTTGATTTTACAAGAAAAATGGGAGTGCGTTGTGAAATGCGAAAGCGTAAAGTATTAATTCCCTTGTCTGCCGTGCTACAGTGGGGCGCGTTCAGCGCGTGAGCTCTGTGGTGTTTTTTGAGGTGCGTTTGGTGCCAACTTGATATGGCACCGACACTAGTTTTAGTTAAAAATTTGTTACACAATTATGGCAGACTTCATTTCCTAAAAACTCTACACTATAATTGACCGCATGCTCATTATATCTTGGATTAATTATATCTTTAATTTTAAATAGTTCATTTAAATAATAATTATGAACTATTTAAAAATAAAAGCTTATTGCCTTGCCTATGAATTAGCACGGACTTTTTAATTTAAATGTTTCTTCCCACCAAGGTACAAATTATTATCTCGAACTTAAAATTAGGAACTGGTAAGGTTTCGTGGGGTTAATGAAAACAGTAAATTTATTACTAGACAGGAATGTCTATTTGCAAAGTTTCCGATTATCTTCGCAATAAATCCTAGCTTACTGTTTCGGATGGGATTATATAATTGTTTTGTACTCTGAATATATTAAGAAAAAGGTAAAATATAAAACAAAAGTATTTATAACTATAAAAGGTAATCTACATAATTAGAAGACTTGAAAAAAGTCTAAATTAACCAGGGTTTTTTTAGTTTGAAACTGCCCAAAGCCGTTGGCAGCATACAGATCCATTGATCCAGTGATCCGTTGAAATAAATGAGACCATCTTAATATTCCTAGCGTCAATAGTCAATACTGTGCTGAAACTGAGAGAACTAACCCAGCCGAGGGAATAATATAGTAATTCGTCACCATGGGATTGAAATTGGATTAGTATTGTCCTAGTTTTAGTTATATTACTACGGTTCGCTGCACTACAAATCGTGACCTGATATTTATCAGCCAACGGTATTTATATGCCCGTATTGTATGCTTAAGTCGGCAAATGTATTCTGAATGTTAGACATTAACAGTTAATGTAAGATACACCAATCCATGCTAGTTGACGGCCTCAAAACCAGTCATGTGCCCTGTATTTCGGTCACGTTCACGCTGATCAGGAAATCCAATTTGGTGTGCAAAATAATGCAATTTTACTTCGTCCGGGCCTCGGTATCGATTTAAGCGTAAAATGAGATTGTAACCTTGTTAATGCAATTATACTGTCATGGTATACGCTTGTGTCAGCTTCGATGAGTTTTATATATTTGGAGGTGAATGATATTGATTGAAAAAATATGTAGTGTTCAATAAAATGTAAGAAGTTCTTTGGGAGCGGTGCTTATTATCTTCTAGTAAACATATAATTTTCTATAAGGTCTTCCTTAGTTTCATAAAATCTGTTGAAAAGTTTTCGGAGTCAGTTTTTAAAATAGTATTCAACAAATAAAATTAACATTTAACTTAACATGACGCAGATTCAGACTTTCATGTAAGTATTAACTTTTTTTAATAGTTAATGAACCTCTTAATGATAGGTTCATTAACCGTTTTAGCTTAAAAGGAAGCGTTCAATGAACTAAGGCTATTTTATGTGTTCAATTCGTGCCTTTCATAAAATGAGCCATAAAGTTCCGTATAATTGATCTCATCTTCCACGTGGTCAAGCACTCATGCAGCTAAATAGATATGACTGGTATCATGGTAGAAAAGGACGGACACACGAGGTTCCATGTGTGAGTAGTCAAAAGTGCACCTCACAGAGAGAGATTCATTACTAAGATTGCATTTCTACGATTGCGAATACTTCCCACAGGTTACCTAAAAATGTTACCTCCTTTTTCCACACATTTTCGAGGAAACTCAATGCAAGCAGAATAGAAACTCATTACTCTGCAAGTTAAGGCTCTTAGGTAACTTTATCTCTAAAAAGCTTGTTCAATTTCACATGTTCACAGAAAGTTCAGCGCAAACCCATTGTCATAAAAGTTTTTACTTAGTAATTTACCTACAAAACAATTCCAGGCAAGAAGTGCGGACACAAACGGGAGCGTGAATTTTCCTTTTTGACAGCAGAAACAACAGTCGTTTAACTTTTCGAGTTGGTGCCGTGATTTCCTCAAACCGAGGCCGTTGTTGGCAAATACTGTTATGGTTAAGGTGTGGTTTGTCTTTGTTTGCGCTCGTATGTGTAAAACATTCCTTATTTACCATGGAGACGGGAATATTAAATACTTAGGGTAGGTAGTAAAGATTATTAAAATGAACTCACGACTTTAAACGAAAGAACTCCGAGAAAGAACTGAGTTTTAATACACAAAATTTTACCTGAGCTATATTCATAATTAATTGTGTTATTTTACCTAGTTTGAAAGGAAGTTATAGCCTTAATTGCTATTAATAATGTTTGATGATATATAAAAAGTTATAATTGCGCTGTAAGAACTAGAGAGGCGAAGAGCGGTCTTGGTCGCGAAGGAACAGGAGTAGAATCACCTAGCTCTTAAGACGTTTCAAAGTGGTACACTTGTGATCTTATTGAATAAACGAATTTGACTTTTGACTTTTGACTTTTGACTAACTGATTTGTATAGAAAGCTATAACATTAAACTATCTCGAGTTTATGTTGTTATTACAAGAGTAGATGTTTAAGTAAATGTCAATTCAATCAATCAATCAATCAAATACATAATATTATATAATACGAGTGTCACACGTCACAGACATTACGTGCTAGTAAATAAGTTTATAATATGTATGTTAGACTATAAGGTATATATTTATATGGGCCGTAGTTATAAGTATTTAACATCTTTCACTTGTACTATTGTTGCCTGAAATAAACGTTTTATTATTATTATTGTTATTATTATATGCATAATATGCATATAATTTGTCTCAATGAACGTAAAGAAGAGCATTCTGTTGCAAATAATTTGACAACAATAATAATGACAATGTAAAGTGAAAAACTCAGAATTGTCTTGAAATGGATGTACAAGAAATAATTAGAATAGGAGCAAGTTCAGTTATGAACTACAATATTCTTCTCAGAAATTTCTAGGCGAGGTGCGAATAATTCTAGAGCGAGAACTTTCTAATAACATCGCGTTTTTAGATTCATTGCACCTTGCGGAAAAATTTCAAAACTTTCCAAGGACTTAACGAGTAGTGTCGAAGCCAATAGCGGCCTTTACACGGTAGAGTTTTTACCACGGATCTGGACTGTACAGATATCTGTACAGATTTCTGTACAGATATTTGTACAGATAACCGCGGATAAAACTGTCAAAGGTTGGAATGGCGCGTGCTATTTCCCGCGGCATCTGGACTGTACAGATATCTGTACAGATGTCTGTACAGATATCTCTGCGTGTAAATGCTGCTATTGGCTTATTTTACTACTTATAACAAGTTAAATACCTAAAGGTTGCCAATAAGTGGTTTCGCAGTAAAAAATAAAGTTCGTCTGAGCAAGTGGCCAACTCTGGTGACGGAGTTTTTAGGCCACCTAAAGGCTTCCGTCATGGCTTAACGGCTTAAGAGCCGGAAGCTCTCCGAAGCACGGAAGCGCTCAGGTCATTATGCCACTCCTATCCTAATTGTGACCGCGCACAACGTTGCTTAACTTCAACGATCAATTAAGAACGTCTCAGCAAGCTACGTCATGAGCGCTTTTTTTTTCAGTGTTTTGCTGTGGCTCGTTGAAAAGATGTTGCACGGCCACAGGCCAGAACGAACGCAGCATATTTAATATTTTTAATGTTTATCAATTAGTAGGTAACGCAAGGAGATTTTTACACTTTTTTTTAATTGGGTCACCCATTTATTCAGAGTTCACTATGATCATGTCAGTTTCATCGCGTTGAAGTCACCAATAATTATTGTTTGTTTAACATTACAAATTATAAATGTCCATATAAATGACCAAAGCAGCGGTAAATTGAAAAGAATGCCTATGATGTGAACTTTACACGATAAATAAAATTATCGGTATTATATTCCTACTTTTAATGGTCCTTTCTTTCTTCTCTAAAGTCAGTATAGAAGTAAAAAAAAAAAATGTAATATCGACGCACCGTAATTGTTGAAATTATTTTTGGGATGATGATAGGTATAATTAGGGATATAAATATTTTTATATAACTTAACTAAATCGACTCACACTTTTTACCATCATAAAAAAATTATATAACTGTAATGTAAGTATTATGCAAACGTGGTCTATAAATGTAAACAATATAAAATACAATAATCCAATAATTTAAAAATGATAATAATGTAGAAAAGCCACGTCTATCTTCCGATTAAAGATGTTTGTGAAACTTTGAGAATGACATTAATCCTGGTAATTTCTTACCGGTTTTTAAAGCATAAGTTTAAGCAGTTATCGTTTTCTCAGCATCTGAAGTTTAAATTAGAAGATAAGGGTGACGAATGTATTTTTAAAGTTTTTAAGTGCATTTTTTCTTTTAGATTTATAACTCTTAAATTAACATAAATATCAAGAAGATTAACTACAAACCATTAACTTGTAAGAAAGTGTTACCTACTTACTCTTATTTTTTTACAATGTACTCTTAGGCCTTTACATCTTTAGTACCTACCTACTTAGATGATTCATACAGTGTCAGGAGGCAATCTTTGCCTACACTTAACAGGACACTGTAGTGCCTGGGACAATGTTGAGATGGAGGCTTGCCCAGCACCTAAACCAACCTTTCAGCTTAACCGGCCATATCCACAGGAAAGCTATGGTCAATACGTGTGGGGCTGACTAAGCCCAATTTTACAATGTAAATATTGATAAAATCTTACACATTATTTGTTTCTTCTCGATTTACATTTATAACCATTTTGACATTTGTAATAGCATCGACTTCTGTTACATGAATCCGAATTTAAACATATCCTCATAAGTACTCACATATTTTAAACCAAAATTGCATCAAAGTAACTGTGCAACACTTTCTTAAATTAAATAAAAATATCAGTCGCTGTAGCCAACGAGGTCGCTTCGCTGAGTCCAAAGTTTAAGAGGTCTAGCACAAGACAAATGTACAAACGTTTTAAACCAGAACTAACAATACATCATCAAAGATAATAAACCAAGCTTTTACGTCATCTAAGTAAGTATTTTCTGTATTGTATATTTTCACCTAATAGATATTGACAATTCATCCTGAGATTCATCCTGAGAATCTTCATCTGGGTAAGGAAGGAGTTGCGGCAAGGTTGCTCCTCGCGGTCGCGTCTTACTGTTCTTTCAGTGGGTCCTTATTTTTTTCGCAATCAATTTCTCAGCGAAAATGTTTAGACCAGTGCTGACAGCTCAGTATCTCGTGAAACAGGACGTCGGTCGGTCGTCGTCTTAATGAAGTTATGATAAAGAACTTCATTTTCATGAAATTCACTTCACATAAAGCTAAATTTTGTTGAAATGTTTTAATTTTATATAAACGTTTAAATCAAGCAGTGTTCACAGTAGATTAGGACTTCACAGTCTGCGTATTCAATGTCATTCTGATTTACAAAAAGTCAAGCTCTCGGCTAATCCTACTATCCTACTAATATTATAAAGGCGAAAGTCCGTGTGTGTGTGTGTGTGTGTGTGTGTGTGTGTGAATGTTTGTTACCACGTGTCTCCATAACTACTTAACCGATTTTGATGAAATTTGGAATGTAAATTGATAATGACCGGAAATATGCTACTTTTTATCCCGAAAAATTGCACGGTTCCCGTGGGTTGAAAAAAATAGTAGTCCACGCGGGCGAAGCCACGGGCGTCCACTAGTACATAATATCCCTGAGCACGAGAGATTATTTAAGATCTACAGGCATTCAAACCCTATAAATAAAATCATCTAAGGATGTTTATTTAAGGATTAGTTGAAGAAAAACTTGCGTTGGATTTTTTAACTACAGCTGTACCTAATTCTTTTGTTACGTTTTATAACCTCTCTTCGAATTATCGAGAAACCTACTCATTATTACAAAACATCAACACACGAACGGCTGTGATCTTACTTGGCCTAAGTGACTTATTGCAATCAGTAGTTTTCACAGTTTTTAAAGGATAGAGTATGATACAATTTTACCAGCAGCCATGCCTTTTGTTAGACCTGCATGGCGAGTCACACTTATTCAAGTGCATTCGATTCGAAGATCTTCTTCGTTTTTAGAGCGAAGCAACGTCACTTTTCGATAAATACCTTCGAATCGAATGCATTCTAATAAGTGTGAATTAATATTATTATTGGTGATAAGCAAGCTATAACTCTCATTTACGAAAATGACGAGAAACTGATGTCTCAGTTAACATTATTATTATTTTAATAATGTTCTGTTAACATGTATTCTTCAGGTTTAATAAATACATTTCATTTCATTTCATTTCATTTCATTTCATTTCATTTCATTTCATTCATTTCATTTCATTTCATTTCATTTCATTTCATTTCATTTCATTTCATTTCATTTCATTGTCTCTCATGTTTGCATTTTGAATCCAAAAGTTTGTAGTGTTTTGGTTATTTGATTACGCATAATTATCGAAGATAATAAGGTTTGGAAAAACAAAAAAAAATAGTAACAAAAGCTGCATTCAATGTTTATACTATTCATTTATACCATTGGTCTAAGTACGTAAAGGTGGAAATCGCGCGAAGCGAAATCGCACCGTATTTGAAACGCTGAACAAGAACAATGAAATTCGTTAGACAAATTCGAAAAAGAAATACATTGAAGAAGTAACAAAATGATTCAAATTGCGAGTGCTTCTCGTTAGTCCGTGAACTGATTGAATAGACGGCAGGTTTTGGCTGATGAAATAAAAAGACTTTGGAGGTTGTAAAACGTTATCTTTTATTACATTTTTCTGATGCATATGAAATAATATTTTCCAATACCTAACTGAAAGAAAATTTTGTTAAATATCTACTATTCAAAAGAGACTAAGTACTCTATTGTTTTAGGACTACCCTGTAAGAATAGATGTAAGTGGAAATAAATAAATAAATAAATAAAAGTGCATAGAATGTGCTTCTTTATTTTTTTATCTTTAGAAATTATATTTGTTATAGTGTTTTACCATTAAACTAGGGTGTCCTTGTCTTTGATCATTTAACCACCCTGTTGATTTAATACGATTATGGCGATAATTTAGCATAATACATACAAATACTACAAATACTACTTCACTAAAATGTATGAGTATTTATGCGAAACAGATAATAAAATTTCAAAAGAAGTTTCAGTTTGACAGTTAGTTTCGAAATTCAAATTGAGTTTCATACCCTGACCGGTAGTATCCCAAGCATCCCGACCTCCCAGAGGAAATGAGTGTCACTTATCTGCTACAAAGTTTGATTATGGAACGGACGGGAAATTAGTAGTGGCCAGTTTCTATGGCTAGTTTATAGCTTTCAAGTCTCAGATTGAACATTTCCAAATAAATGCAATAATTTATTTGCATTATCTGTGAAAAAAGTAGTTAACATCTTAAGAGAGCCGTGTTGGCCGAGTGGGTTAGTGCCTCGATTTTCGATCCAAAGGTTGTAGGTTTGAACCCGGCCGTACATCAATGGAAGTTTCGTTCGAAAAATTTAAATGCGCAAAACCACAAGCTCTAAATGGTAAAGGAAAAGATTGTGAAGAATCCAGTCACCAGTAGCATCGATAGGCTTGCAACCTATCATGTATGGAATGTTAACGTCTGCAAAATGTGGGCAAGTTCCAAATATGTGTTTAGACATACCTTGGAATATCCCGTAAGAAATCTTCATAAGATCTTAAAAATGCCTAAAGGACATGAGAAAATTAAGATGGGATAAGATAAGATAACGTTTATTTGGCACACACACAGAGGATACAGAACAGAAAAACAGAAAAAGGAATGTCCACTGAACCTTGGGAATACAGTCGTGATATAATTTTTTATTTTACAACTTATGAGAGTTCAAATAAAAATGCAGCCAACGGGATAAATTCAGAACGCGGAAAAACCGTGCGCCGTAAATATTCTAGCACTTTAACGAAAGCGGTATAAAAATAGAACAATTGATCCGCCTGCCCAAGCAGTCTCTTTCCAAAACAACTAAGGCAAATTGGCGAAAGCTCTCAGAAAAAATAGCGCCAAATCACCAGTCCACGTCACAAACAAATAGACCGTGAACAGGCATTCCATAAATCCCACTTACTTTGCCGCTATCCAACGATTTAGAACTAACTCGTAGTTATAAATTTTCGGATACGCTACCGAAAATAGCTATGCGGTACGGCCTGGTGTGCAGCCAAACAGATGAAATGTAGCCTGTCGCCGCTCCATTAGGAATTAATGGACCGATTCGAGAAATGTCATCTTCCGGTAAACACTGACTATTACTCATTACTTCGCACCAGACGCAGAACTCACAAAAACAACTTGACGACCTGAGAACGAAGTGATTCATTTACCAGATGAACTGTCGAAAGATGCTTTCATTTACGCCGGCTTAGTTCTTCCTCTGGGTGCCATCAGGACATTTTTATGAAAATAAATAAGCTCGGTTAGTAAATTAGTTGGAATGAAATATTGCCTGAGTAAGGCCCTGAGAGTCGCAAGTTGGACTGCTGTTTACAAAAAAGCCATTTCACAAATTAAAAATGTTACTTTGAAGGACTTGAGCAATAAAACATTAACGGATAAGGATGCAGTAGGATTAAAATAATTCTAGTATAAATATTTTTTAATTTTTTCCTTAAATTCCAAGACAAGAGGTAGAGAAATTAAGTTTTAGCAAGACAGAGATGGAAGACTTTAGAAAACATGGTGAGAATTCTTAAGGGACAAAGATGATTGAAAAGATATGGATGAGGTCATTATCTGACAGTAGAATAAAATGATAAAAGGGCCTTAAAATACTGAATGCTTACTTCTGCGAAATGTGGGTAAATGCCATGTGCTTTTATAAATGCTTAATGGGTAATCGAATATTTACTATTTGTAACTATGGTTCATTAGCGTTTGTTTAACACATTTTATTTTTTGTTTTTGTATGTAAACTGAGTAGGTAGGTACCTACCTAGATAAGTTAGTCTACTTCATGTTGTTCTTTAGATATACTTATACAAGTCAAATCTTCTTGTTTGAAATAGGTAGGTACTTACTTATTTACTTACTAAGTATGTAGGCTTATTTTTATAAGAGATTCACAAGCCTGCGGACAAACCGTCACACGGTTTTTGCAGAGCTTTTAATTTAAAACTTTATTTTCTGTATAATTATAAATAAATTAAAAAAAAAATAAAAAAATATTAATGTGTATTTTTGACATGTACCTTTTTGTACGAAATAAATGATTCTGATTCTGATTCTGTGCCACGCCCTGAAAGTATTTTGAAAATGCAAGACAAGTTAGATTTATACAGCTTACTTACCGAGCCAGCTTCGCACGGGACTTCTGTTGATCCGATCACTGAAAAACTTGACAAATAATTAGGTAGGTACTTTTAATAAATAATTGTAAAAAGTTGTACCGAAACATTGGATTATCACTTTTAGACTTCTAAGATGCAAATTGTACGAATGATCTACGAGTATAACATCAAATACATTACGGCTAATAGCATCAGCAATTATGCAAATAAACAACATAGGTATATCTACTAAAGTATAAAGGTGCGTTCTTGCACAATACTTCTTACTCGTACAATCTGTTGGCATTTACTAAATATCTGTGCAGACTGTAACTGAAAGTATCACAAAAAATCATGAAAATAGACAAACATTATACAGTTTAATAAAAATCATGGTTATTTCCTTTTTTTTGAGAAAAAACTTTCTTCATTACTACAATAGAAAATATTACTTACTAAATTAACAATAATTAAATATTTTAATTTATTATTAAATCCGTACCCATATTATAAATGTGAAAGTGTGTTTATTTGTTTGTGTATTTGTCCTGCTTTCACGTCAAAACAGAGCGACGGATTGACGTGATTTTTTGTTTGGAGATAGTTGGAGGGCTGGAAAGTAACATAGGCTACTTTTTATCCAGGTACCACGCGAGCGAAGCCGCGGGCAGGAGCTAGTATTCTTTACTAGTAAGTGCTTTGTGAATACAAAAGTTGAAAATAAACAAAAGCCATCAGAACGAAAAGTAAGTAGGACATCTTTAAACTTTTTAAAAGGTTGATTAGAAAAAGACACCACATCATTTTTATCAAAGTGAAAGTTCATCACCTCTATAATATATTATGTAAACTATTTTGTTTTTATGAACACGGTCTTATGTCAATAAAAACATTTTTACTTT
This sequence comes from Camptogramma bilineatum, assembly GCA_958496255.1. Lineage (NCBI taxonomy): Eukaryota > Metazoa > Arthropoda > Insecta > Lepidoptera > Geometridae > Camptogramma > Camptogramma bilineatum. The sequence continues at coordinate 6,630,834 of OY292460.1, forward strand.
ACTTTTACTATTTACACATAGCTGCTTACATTATAGAAAACGCACTCTTATTATAATGGTGTTTGTTCCATGCTTGATTAATGACCAATAATTGCACAAGACAAGCGCCACTATACATAAACATACCTTTCTGTATAATCTAGAATATATACTTACGCACATTACTGCTCTATAATTAATGGAACAGTTATGTGCGTATTAAAACAAACAAGGATAGAAGATATTATTCAGCTTCAATTTACCTGTATTAAAATAACGTGTTAGAAACCAACCAAATTAAGCTATTTGTTGTGATTGTAATGTATTTCCCTGCTCCTGCAACATGGATGTGTAACGAAACTCGATTCGCTAGGAGATTAGATTTAAAATATTCCTTAGGAAGTATTATTCAAATCCTCGGAGCAAAAATTGCGTCTTTTCTGAACAGAATAAAATCCAAGTTAACCTGTAACCGCGTCGGTATCTAAAATTTAATCTGTGAAATTGATATTGTAGTCGAGTGGTTCTGGAGCGCATGTCAAAGTCCCCGACACTCCAATGTTTCACTGGGGCCGTGGCATATGGCGCGGTGAAATGTCGCAACGCATCGTACTGTCTATCCTGATGAATAGCTTTTATTGTGGAAAAACGAAAACTAAAACAAAACAGTTCACTGCAAAATATCGTCGAATTAGATAAAACGACGACAATGAAATTAAGAAAAGACACGATCAAAACTGTATTTCCAAGTAAATACAAATTTGGTATTTGCCTATATTTTGCAGCATTTCGTGACAGGTTACAAGCCAATGATAACTGGTTTGCTGACGATGTTTTCCAGTAATGTTTGAGCTCGTGTTAATGGGCATATTAGAATTTTTTCGAATTGAAAAATACAATAATTTACAACCGGAGGGAACCCCACTACCTTTGGATAAAGTTGAGGCACTATCATCAACCAACACAGCTTTAATTACGGATCGTGTAAAAACAGATGCCGGGATAAATTGCAGATCTGTTGTTGCCAAAACAATGACCTGAACAGAAGTACTCCATAGCTATTTTGTAGATGTCGAGAGTTTGTAAGCGCCATGGTTTCATAATATACTTTCATGGAGCTAAGCCAATGATCTGGCAGGTCGTAATAAATCATAGGATGCTCTGTTCAAACTTAGTGTTTGCCGCAATGCCGCATCGGTCCATATGTTCGCTCCCACTGCCAACTCCATCCCTTTATTCTCACATCAAGCTTTTGTTCTACAGACCTTTAGTTTTGATATTGGATTCCGACCACGTTCTTTTGCCAGATTTATTGGATTACGTTTCGCAATGCGCTTGTGCTGGCAACATTTCTATCCGAATGTATGGTAACAAAATGTTTATTGGTGCTTAGATATAATATAGACATCTATGCGATGCGTTGTTATAGTTTGCGTCATGTAAAAAGAATGCTGGAAGAAAGTGAAGGAATGTATTTTGTCTCATGTTTGCGAATAGGTAACCCATGCGCAAACATGAGACAAAACACACCCCGCCCCTTTCTTCTAGCGTTATTTTTACATGACGCGAATTATACGGCTGATAGTAATTGTGACCATTGTTGTTTAAACTCTGTAAATAGATTTTGAATTTATTGACTGACTGACTTCTAATTAACTTTGAAACGACCAAGCTTGCAAAATATGTAGATACTCAGAACTTATAATTTCCCAAAGTGAACAAAGAAGATAACTCTATTGAGGTTCTTTGATCAGTAATTTGTTTGGTTAAACAGGCTGAATTGTACTTACTTTTGAATTTATAATTGGCTTAAGCTTCACCAACAGATCAATCACAAACTTGAGACGTATTCCATCAGCGTTTGATCAAACTTCCTTATCTTCACTGAGGCTAAAAAGTAAAGGTCTGCGAAAAACAATATTTAGACCCCTTTTTACACTACAGTTGAATAAAGATGTAATTTCTATTATTCATTTTGGTTAATCTGCCTTGAACTGACAAACTGATAACTTTTGTAGAATCAACAGTATTGAGCATTTAATTTTGGAAGTTGAAAGTGAAAATATCAAACTTCAAAACCAATTACAAATTTGTCTCATCATATTGAAAGGCTCCCCCTCATAAGTTTTCGCAAAGTACCGACCAAATTTCGGGGTTCCGCAATATGGATTAGGTCAATTTAAAATGATTACCATAATTTCTTATCAGAAACTTTCAACCGAGTTTAATTCATGAATATTCAATCGCTTCCATATTTTGGTTGCTCATTTTGTAGATAGGGTAACTGTATTAAAATTTAAAGCAATATTTCACGCAACCACGGCCAATTTTAAGTTTATGAAACTAGCGTTAAAAATGTATACAGTGTAGTGCAAACAGGAACTTTAAAACATTACGTATCGATCCCGTTCAATATTCATGCATTATTATTTATTGCTGAGCAGTACGCGGAAAGTTCGACGTTGCTGCTAGTATAAAATTTGTTGTAACACAGCGCCGATAGCCCCGGGTTACTTCGAGACAACTTTTCCATTTCCCAGCGTCCGACGGAGAGTAGTTGGAGCACGCCAAACGCAGGCAACTGTCGATAAATCGCCCGGTCAGCGTTCCGATCATGATTCCTGTCTACGAGTATACTGCGACTGCTAATACGACCTCTCTCAACAATGTTCCATCTTTTCAATTTCATTCCAGAATTATTTCAAGATGTCCGAATCATCCACTTCTAATTTAATTACCTCGAGACATCAAAAGATAAATTACGCAGAACGTCGTTAAAAATAAATTTCTTTTCTTGTCAAAGTTCTTAGCCGCGAGGACAAAACATAATTGTAAAACTTGGGATAAGTCGGCGCCAAATTGCCTGTTTTAATTAAAAAACCGTGCGCCAAGGGTCTCGTGGTAGATAACAATTTAATGTAATGGCGATATTCAAAGAACTCCTTTATGGACAATTCGGGCGGGATCCTGCATAATGAATGAGTCCGCAGCTATAGGTACGTTATATCTCCAAAAATATTAGATTCGGTTCAGCCAAAGCTGAATAAGTGGCCCCGCAAGTATTATAACTTTTTCCAGTAAGGGACATAGTCTAACTTCATGGATATCACTCCCGAGTGTTTAATTTGACCTTTCATTTCTGCCTACTCTGTGAGAACGCAATTCCCGTATTCATGAAGCGCTTTGACAACTTCTCACTATGAGTGAAAAAGGAGAGAAACTATGTTATTGTGTTTTGAGTTACATATTCGGAGCACACATAACTCGATTTACATAAGTTTCGAAGTTTCTTACCCTTATTTACCTGTACAAAGGCATCTCTCAAATAAAGATGTAACACGCACGCCCGGCGCTCCGGGCCACAGTATGGCCAATTTGTGGTAGATTTGAATTTGCCTAAACCGTAAGAGAAGAGGACAAAGACAAAAGGTCGTCTCAGTCGAGATTTATGAAGATTGCGGTCGGTAAAATGTGTCCGCCGCCGGTAGGTGCGCGCGGAATTGATTCGTTGAAAGTACCCTCTAAGAATGAAACGTCGGCGCTACAAAATATTTCCACTGGCACTATTGCAGTGAACTCTTGAACTGGTTGGATTCAACATTCGTATTTTGTTCGTAAGATCTCTTTATTGTTGTTAAATTGATTATTTCACTCAACTTTCAATGTTTCTTCTTCAAACCGTGAAGCTTGCTTAATTTTCTTTGATTGTGATAACTTTTGGATCGACATCTATTAAAATTCATAACTAGTGCTTTATAAATTCAAAACGGCTTTGTCAAAGCATTTTTTACTGCACTTGCAGTAACGAGTATGAAAATCGAAGTCACTGTTGTGAGGTAAGACTCAATTATCGGTGACGCTGGAACCACCGGGAACCCTATGAATATTTATGACTGTATTTGCATGCCCGCCGCGTCAACTCGACCGGTATCGGAGAAAAAACAACGTCAAATCTGAGCAGCTGTATTACAAACAGTAGAATGACTCTCACATGGTACTTAATTTACATGGTACCGATAAACTAGATCCCTGGTTCAATCAAAATGTTATAGACAAAGAACTTAGAAATGTGTAAATTATTATTTGATTGAGATTGATGTTTTTAAGTAACATTTTAAAAAAGTATTATTTTAAGTGAGAGAATAACTGAAATTATTATCACGGCTATACATAGTGTTTCTACTGACTATAATCTGATGTCCATTCTGTGGTCAAATTGAACGCGAGTCATGAAATATCCACAAAATTTGGGACTAGCTATGTATACCGCAATCCCGTATTCCACTCTTTTTAATACCAGCCTTTGGAAAAGTGATTTTCATAAAACTTCAATAACTTTCACATTCTCAGTGATATTGGATTGGATGCAATAAAAAAGGTTCTGTGGCTATGGACATAAAGTGTCACGCAATGGTTGGCGACGTGAGACGTGCCTTTGAGCGTATCAGGCAGCTGATAAATACATAATGGTAGGTAAACAAGAGACGGTGCAGGTCTGCAACCGTATTTACCAACCCGCATGTGAAATTCATCCTTTCATTACCCTATGACTACAAAGGCCTGTAATTCCACAAAGTAACGTTTGTGGGGGACAAAGACAATAGTTATAGGAGCTATTCAATCAGTTTGCTCTGAATAGGACGGGATTTCAGTGTAGGGTTCCCCGAGGTCATGTATTACTGAGTTTACGTGGCTAGTCTCTATGGCACAAGATCATTATTTGATGAGATATTACTATGTACCCACTGATGGGTTTGATATAGGGGTTTATTTACGAGTCAATAATGGTTATGGTACTACATGTCTGGTTCGCTACAGTTGTTTGTTAAATCACTATTAGATAAGCTATAAGGAGTAGTTACTAAAAGCCCAAAGGTTGTAGCTAACTTATCAACTCCGCACCCGTACCGTACCGCACCGCGTCGTCTTTTGCGGTTTAGGTATTCTGTGTTAAGAATTATCTACTCAAGACTTTCATACACTTAGTTCATTTTTCATACGGAAATAATAACTAAGTATCATAAAATATTTATTTTTTAAAAAGGTTCAACAAAAGTAGATCTAGATATAAGCATTAGTACCTTCTATGTAAATTCGCAACATAAGACAATTTATAAAAATACCTTAAAGTAAAAATTAACGAAATCCAATTTGATCGTAGATAAATGTAAAGATAATTTTAAAGTAGGTAATGTTTATTAATTTCTCTATAAATTACCTAAACAGTTCTATCGTTGAAAAACTGTAGTAAAATAAACAATAATAAAAAAATATTTAAAAAAAACAAAAACCCGACTGCGTCAAAACTTAAAAGAAAAAAACAAGCCTGCAAAGAATTACTCACAGTCGGTACCCATTCATTTTATTACCAATCAAATCTTCCCAATGTTAGGGTCCCGACTGTGAGTAATTCTTTGCAGGCTTGTTTTTTTCTTTTAAGTTTTGACGCAGTCGGGTTTTTGTTTTTTTTAAATATTTTTTTATTTAACACTTTTTAGTTATGATAAAGTTGATTTTAAAATACCTATTCAACGATACCCCACTTGATATAGTGTGACGATTTTGATTCTTTTAATTTTGACAATATGGCGTCTGGTTGTAGCCCTGGTGAATTTTGATTACTGTCATATCTTTAGTGACACTCCCAAGGTTGAGACAAATCGATTGACGTAAGAATCATCAAAATCGGTCCACGCGTTTGGCCTCTAGAGTGCCACATAGAAACATCCATAGCGAGAATTATTATTAATCAACTTTAAACCGTTATTTTTCCTAAACTATTACTTAAAATGAAAAATGGTAAAAGAAACCTAAAGTTGATTTTGAAATACCTATTCAACGATACCCCACTTGATATAGTGTGACGATTTTGGTTTTTTTAATTTTGACAATATGGCGTCTGGTTGTGGCACTGGTGAATTTTGTTTACTGTCATGTCTTTAACAACACTCCCAAGGTTGAGACGAATCGATTGACGTAAGAATTATCAAAATCGGTCCACGCGATTGGCCTCTAGAGTGCCACATAGAAACATCCAAACATACATACATAGACTGATAAACACATTACCCTTCCTTTGCTTTGCGCAGTCGGGTAAAAATAAAGTTAAGTCAAAATAGACCTTTGTACGTTGCTTTAAAGAGTATTGTATCTTGACTGGTGGAAATTCTACGTATATACGAAGGTACACGTATTTCAGCACCGGTTGGCTTTGTACCAATTTAACAATTTAACATCACGTGCTGGGACTGCCTAGTACTAAGTAAGTTAGAGTAAGTCAAATTGTAGTAAAACTCTGAATCGTTAACCCTGTTGGTTAAGGCTTGTTTCACTATTCAGCGTGTCGCCGGTCGCGTCCGCAAGTTAACCATTCACAGCACAGATAAATTAATTTTGACCATTCACAGCACAGAGAATGTGCTGTGAATGGTCAACTCGCGGACGCAACCGGTGACACTCTGAAGAGTGAAACAAGCCTTAGTGGTAAGAATGGCTTTCAAAAAAACTCCAGGAAGATTTACCCATGTAGACCAGGTACAAAGTATTCACTAGGTACAATAAAAGAAAGCCGTTAGTGATTCTTCTGAGTCTGCAAAGAGCTTCGTCGTTATCTTGGAAATACGTGTCTCAACCATTGATTCTTCGATCTTGAGGCGAGTTTTCAATTGAGACTACTTGGCTTCGGAATAAAAGTTCAAAACTTTTTTTAGGTTTGCTGTTGGTTCCGCTTTAGGTTAATTGTTTCATTTAAATACGTTTTAAATAATGAATTTCATATTATTGATGCTATTGAATAATTGTCTTGATTCTAGAATAACTACGTTGTTATTCAGGAAAAGTTGCAGGAAGAGAACTCTTCGTATGGTAAGCTCGCCTTTGTACATGCCCTTACTTTATGTGTTTGTTCTATGTGTTTTATTTGTACAATAAAGAATTAAGAATGCAGAAAGTGAACCTTGTATAATAAGAATGAAGAAAGTGTATAACATTGGATATAATATAGTGAGCCGTGTTGGCCGAGGTGTATAGTACCTAGACTTTCGATTCGAAGGTCGTGGGTTCGAATCCTGCATCAATGGATTTTTCGTTTCGAAAAATGTATATGCGCACTAACACGAGCTCTAAACGGTAAAAGAAAACATTGTGAGGCGCTTAGTCACAGTCAGCCCCACATGTATTGACCATGACGTCTTTCCTGTGGATAAGGCCGATGGTCGGTAAGCTGAGAGGATGGTGTAGGTGCTGGGCAAGTCTACTGCATCTCAACATTGTCCCAGGCACTACAGTGTCCCGATAAGTGTAGGCAAAATAATGCCTCCTGACACAGTATAAATCATCTAGTAAAGATGTAAAGGCCTAAGTTTTTTTTAATGTAGTAGCGTGTCTGCAAAAAAGCTGCTGATCTGTTCTTGAAGGTAATGGAAACATTTTGTTTTCAGTTCCATTGATTTACTACAACTCAAGGAAAACGGTAGTAAATTGTTTTTGCAAGACTGCTAACAAGATATCAGAGTATTATGATAACAGAAACATTTTCTCTTTATCGCTGGCTCGATAACGACATGAAATTGATATTCTATTTTGGCCAATAGATAATTGGAGTCATAAACGTTTTTGGTTCGAGTAAATAATGAAAATAATCCATGAAGCGCTCGTATTATAACTTGCTTAGTCGTTCTTAAGTTATGCCACGGAGGAGGCTTTCAGGCCGCCTAATTTTTTAGGGAACCTGAGTTTACTACTAGCTCAAACGAACTTATTATTATATCTAGCCACGGCTTTGTTTATGTAGCGCACGAGTGTTTATTCTATAGAGTTTGTTCCAAAAAACTTTACATTTTTTGTGATATATAATAATTTACTCTTATCAATACTATTATCAACGGAATAATTACCATGATTAATGAGTTTTCTTGCCTCCCGATATTTCAACGCAGTTGTATGCCAGTGTAATTATTTTGTTTAAGAGTTCCAATGTAAAGGAAATCGTTTAAGAGTTCCAATCTAAAGGGAAAAGTAAAACCTAAAACCTAACTTTAATTCATTTGTACTTAAAGAATCGAGCGTGTATAAATCCGCAACCGTTCGCCGACGACCGTTTCGTCGATGGATATATCGATTTATTAATAACCAGTTTTAAAATTCTAACTTATTAGCGTGGTGCAACGACCTAAAGTCGATCTTGGCTCCAGAATTCGCCGTTTTAGTCCAGTCGACCAAGTTTTCAGAGATCTTTCTCGACTTCGTCGCGGATGATGCTTCCTATTTTCCGATTGTATGGTTTTTAAATTCAGTTTGTTTTTGTGCACTTTTTGGTTCGACTTGCTCTTGAGCGGTTTTTATTTCACGTTTGATAGAACATGACATGATGTATTGTTGCGGTTTTTTTACCTTTTAAGCACTACATTGTAGTGCCTCTATAGTCGTATTGCTCATTATACGGACTAATAGTGAAGGAAAAAATGTCATTTGTCCTTCAATTTTGACATAAAACGTATCAAAACCAATCAAAATTGAAGGAAAAATGTCATTTTTTCCTTCAATTTTAGTCCGTATAATGAGCAATACGACTATACGTACTGTGTTTGGGGATATAAAACAGTAAAAACACTAGTCTGTTTTAATACGTGTGCTTTGTGAATATTAAACATACATATATTCTACCTACAGTGACCTATAAATGTTTATAAAACAAGTATTTCATTAAGTCAGTTGAAAATAGACCAACAAAATTAAATATCTGCTCGTATTTAATATTTTGTTCACAAAATGAAATACTCAGCATGGTTTATTTTAATCCTTATAATTCACATCCGCAGTTCATTATGGCTTTAACGCGTAATTTTGGTTTTCTATAAATCAGTACCTGCCAAATAAAGGCAAAACAATTAAATACTTAATTGATGAAAAAATTATGTTCGCAAAAAATATTTGACCAGCAATATACCTAAGAAACAATTACCTAGGTTAATTTAAGGCAAACCTAAAACTGTATATTTTGTTAGAAAGAATATAAAAACACTGGAAAATTACTCAAATTGTTTTCTTCATTTCGTGGAATTATTTGTTGCTTTCATTTTGTATAATCATTGTTTGATATCAGCAAAGAAGTTCCTATCTGGTTTGATAAGCTACTAATTTAAATGTATGGCAAAATATTATAATTTTTATGCACACAAAAAATATTTAGTCTTCCTTCACTTCATGACCTTCAAATGCACTTGAATATTTATATCAATAGGTACTAGCTGCTGCCGGATAAAAGCGTACCCGGATAAAAAGTAGCCTATGTTACTCTCCAGCCCTCCAACTATCTTCACACAAAAAATCACGTCAATCCGTCGCTTTGTTTTGACGTGAAAGCAGGACAAATAAACAAACATTTGTTTGTTTATTTGTCTTATTTATTTAATAAATACACTTTCACATTTATAACATGGGTACGGATTTCAGTCCATTGCATCGTTTAAGTGCTTTAAAGAACCATTTCTAGCCGCAACTTTGTTACAAACAATTGACAAAAACCTTTTTTTTTGTAACATCATTTAGTTTTCTTCGCAAAGCGAATATGGGAAAAGATTACAGACTTGTATAAAATATTCAATTCAAAAAATAAATGACCCTAAGCTTAAACATTATAAAAACTTTTTGCTAAATAAAATTAAAAAAGTACTTGTACTTTTATTTTCTTATCCCCTTAATTATGAAAGATGTTTAAAGTTGAACACTGGTTAAACAACGTCCTGTCTACTTCTGTGAAATTCGTTACTATCCACAAATAAAGACAGGACGTTGTTTAACCAGTGTTCAACTTTAAACATCTTTCATAAGTAAGACCCTTAATATGAGCATAACATGACGGTCACTGTTTATAAGGAATTCTTAACACAACAATGATTGTAACATTTCACGAGCACAATGAACCACATTAACCTGTGGGTTTACTGTTTGTGATGAAACCTCATTGGGCGCTCGAACTGAATTCACTAGATTTATAGTTATAGTTGTTTATTGTCGATAACTGTAAATGACATTAATCTATGCCTTTAATATTGTAGATTTGATTTGAAATCAATTAATAGAGATAATACTTACCTACACTAACTTTTACCAAATGCAGGTATGTACCAAATTTGTATTTGAACGTATCTCTGACTACCGTTTACCGTCGATGCGTCTTTCAGTTAGTGTGTTGTAGGTACTATGCGTGTTTTCTATACAAATTGAGATACTGGCATACAATGTTAAAATCTGCAGCAACGTACAACGCGCCAGGGTGCGTCGCAGTATGAGAACCTCTTTATTCTGTTTCTTGAAAAAACCTATGCAGTAGCCATTTTAACTCCCTAGATATTTCATCAATGCCAATTCGATTCATTGAATTACAAAAGACAGATTCGATTACACGAATGATTTAGATAATCCTGCAACAAATAAACGGCCCTAAAACTACAATTTATTTACCGACTTCCTACGTCCGAGGGAATAAAAATAAATAAAAGCCGAGACCTTCGCCATCTTTTCTTGGCAATTTCCGTCGAGATAGAAGAAGGCAGGGACACGTGAAATCACAAGCTAACCCGCTATATCTATGCGAGTCGACAGCCTGATTTACTGGCTTAATCGAACCAGTGTTGCCACCTTAGCGATTTTGCCACCAGATCTGGTGACTTTTGAAGGCTTTTAGCGATTTTTTTTTTTCAGAATCGAGCGATACTGTTTTCCTTTTTGTTTTTAGTGATAGACAACATATTTCAGTAGGTATAAAACCCTGCAACACGACGACAAAAGCAATACAATTTTTTTCGATAAATCTCTTTTAAGTAAGTATTATTTGTATTTCTTTTATTTTGTGTTTATTATTTTCCAACAGTGGGCTTGTTATAATGATAATTTCAGCGAGATTATGGTAATTTAATTTGATAGAGCCATTTGACACTGTTTAGCGACTTCAAAATCGCTAAGGTGACAACCCTTAATCGAACCAAGGAAGACTTTATTACTCGCCTCCTTTGAGGCCAAATTCCGGTATCCAGATCAACGATAGCTGAACTTGTCCGCAATTGTGCGGTGAATTAGTTTGACGTATCTGGGGGCAATTGCACCAGATTATTTCCAAACATTTCTGATTTGAATCGCTAAGTTAATAAAATAGAAGTTTTAGGAATATACCGCGCTGCTTAACTCACTTAGCTCCTCTCAACTTCTGTCAAAGTTGAAACACCGTTTAAACTATTGCCATCCTTTTTTGCCAGGTATGGGCGAATGTTGAACAAATGTTAAACCAGTGTTCAAATTGAGAGGCGTTTTTAAGTAAGGTATATCTAAGTTAATGTTCAAAAAGTATTTATTTTTTTAATGAACAATATACTATGATATCGTCCCACTGCTGGGGAAAGGTTTCCCTCATATCTCTCGAGCCATCTCTAAATCTCTCTCCAGATAAAAAATGTACATCGATACGAAAAGAAGAAGAGGTAAAAATTATTAAGTACGTTATCTCTAACTTACATGTAATTTAGCCTTTTACATTATAATATAGAATTCAGAATCAGGAAGCTACATGCCTACAATGACCGGGCTCTGTAGTCCCTGTTTGTATCTCAAATATATTTTCGTCATCCATTGATTATTCATGGTTTAATTAATTTCGCTCGCGTACATAAGATAACCTAGCTATACTGTAATGGTTGACTAAACTGTTTGAACAATAAGCGTGTAATTAATTTTCAGACACAATATCGATCAAAGATGATCACAGTATAATCTAAATCGGTAGCTGGTACGTAATGAGTTTAATGTTTATTTGTAGGAAGATAACTAGAAATGTAAGTCTGATAATATTTAGGTAAATGAGAACAGTATTCTATCCTATTTTTAGATGTATTTGCATATAGTTAAGTAGTTTTAATAGATGCAAAATAAACAAGAATGTTTTAAAAGTAAATTGACAGCCTTTCTACCTTTTCCAAGTTGATGTTGAGAAATATCAGTATTAAATAAGATAAGCACTTACCCTACTGTTAATCATAGTTGACTTCTAAGCTTACTATTAGCTGCAGCGGCTGCTAACTCAGACAATCTCTTTTCAAAAATATACTCAATAATAACTACAAAATGTGAGTAGCAAGAATAAAGAGTTCTGTCCAAATTCAGTCAAGTAATTCGTGTTTTGTGTTAATGAAATGCTCAAATAGGACTTTCGCCACATTCTTTTTCAGCCATGAATTGTTTACGTGGATGAAGCTATACGACTAGTAATAGCATCACACCGCTATAGCACTGCTAAAAGCTCTGAATAAATCATCGCACCAATATTTTCTCACTAACTGTTCGTAGCGCTACAACACTGCTACGCTGCTACGGCGTAGCATTTGAGACAAACAGTCACAATAATCCGTACATCAAGAGTCTTACTTATGAAAGATGTTTAAAGTTGAACACTGGGTAAACAACGTCCTGTCTTTATTTGTGGATAGTGACAAACAGAGACTGGACGTTGTTTAACCAGTGTTCAGCTTTAAACATCTTTCATAAGTAAGGGGTTTACGTTTAACAAGGTAATAAATTATCTGTGTACCTCATCTAAATCCGTTTAGTTGTTGAGTAACAAACATCCAAACTTTCACATTAAATTAGTAGGATTATCGTTTTGCTAGAGGTATCAATATGTTCGCCTCAGCAAACATCCATTGCGGCTTACAGATACCTCCACGATATTAATTAGTGAACGTGTATGGCCTACGTCCGGAACGAGGTCAATAAACTTCACGCAGGATCTATTAGTATGGACACCGGTCTACTGTGACTGGTACGAGTATTCGATCCCCGCTGTGCGACAAATGTTAGTATTATCTGCAAATATTAGTTTCTGGACTAGATGTTTTCTATGTATATTATGTATGTAAGTATTTACAAAAAAAAAGTATATAAGTAGTATATCAGTCATGTGGTTCTCATTACAAAAGCTCTGCTTAGCTTGGGGCTACATGATGCTGTGTGAAACATCCAGCATTATTTATTTATTTATTACAGTTGAGTTAGTAGTAGTTTCCTAATATTTCCTATTTTTGCATACATACATAAGTGGATGAGACTCGCGAGGGATAGAAAAAAATGTCGTTATAAAAAAACCCTATACATATGTAGGCCTTCTTTTTATTACTCTTTTAATCACGCTTTTACTAATTTTCTAAAACAATTCCAAGTTTAGTCATAATCTGTCTAGCTTTTGAGACGTGATTGAAAAACAAATATCCAAACTTCCAAATAACTCAAAACTTTAGATTTATAATATAACTAGCTGCTGCCCACGGCTTCGCTCGCATGGTACCCGGATGAAAAGTAGCCTATGTTACTCTCCAGCCCTTCAACTATCTCCACAGAAAAAATCACGTCAATCCGTCGCTCTGTTTTGACGTGAAAGTAGGACAAATAAACAAACAAATAAACATACTTTCACATTTATAATATGGGTACGGAGTACGGATTTACAAGTGTATAACCCAATTTATATAATTATTATAAATCTCTTGATATAATGTATCCAAAAAGTATAATCTGAAATTACATAAAAGAGGCAAAGGAATTTATTCCCGTTTTATTAAATCTCGCATAAGATCCCGTTTTCGTGCGGCTCGCCGCATTTGTTTCAACTCAACTCAGCGTCTATTTGACTTTCGGCTTACTGTCCGCCCCAAGAGCCTTCTTCAAGAAATGTTAATGCACTTTCATGTAAAAGTTCCCGTTTTTGCCTTGCTTAACATCTGCTTAAGCTTCTTAAAATAAATTATTTTATAGAACCTCTTTGAGATGGTAAAACTGAATTTGTGTTTATTTACACTTTGAAAGTGAAACGAAGGATACTATTTCCGCTTACGATTGAGTCAAAAGCCAGTGCCAAGTGGTAGACTTAAAATTAAAATAAAATAAAAACAAAAAGCCTTTATTCATACTGCTCCACAAATTACTTAATAACTAATTACTTAAACTATCCACGTTTTCAGCAATTGTCGCCTCCACAGCGTAGGCCTCCCCTAAATCTCTACATTCGTCCCTCTCCCTAGCCTTCTTCATCCATTCTGGACCACATCTTTGTAAAAATATGTCCCTCCATCTCCTTTTTGGTCGGCCCTGTTTGCGATTGCCATCCAGTGGAATCCACTCGGTTGCCCGCTTTGCCCACCTATCGTTCTCCAATCTGCAGACATGTCCCACCCACCTCCATTTTAACTGTTATGTGCATATCTTGATGTCTGTTACTTTCGTTTTTTTCCTTATTGTTTATTGCTGATTCTGTCAGATCTTTTTATTCCAATTATAGGTATTTCTTTCCGTTTTCCTTTGACACACCGCTAGTTTTGCTTCGACTTCTTTTCTTATAGCCCATGTCTAGCCCATGCATAGAGTGGTAGACTTACAATGGTCTTAAAATATTAAGCAGACCACAAGGCAAATGTTCATTCAGATATCTTTTTACATAATTTTGAATTAACTTAGGTTAAAAAGCGATTTTCACCAGAACTGTACACTAAAAACTTACTCGTAATTTTTCATTTTTTCTGTTTTAAATAAAGTTATGAGACCACAAGTATTTTTCATATCTAACTAATAAGGATAAGCCGGTTCAAAACAAATGCAGCGTAGTATATTTTTATTTGGCAACACTCCCGTGCAAAGTGCCAAGAGCCTTATCACACTCTTTACAATATATCTGTTTACAAAAACAAAAAACCAGAAGAATTAGCTTACGTCCTGGTTTTTTAATATAGACAATGTGACGCGAGCACTACGTTGCTGTTGCGTGATCTCATTCGCGAACCGTTAATAAAGCAGGGTAAGCACGTCATTTCAGAATATATTTTTTTATATTGACCGTTTAAAACTAATGTATAAAAAAACAACAACTACTTATATCCAAAAATATCTGAGTTTCGACAATTACCTTGAGTAGCCTATAGTCAGCGTTTCATCTCGTCTTGATTTTTGACTGTTCTCAATGGGAACTGAGTTCCAAACTGAGACGACATTTGGGTCAATCTCCAGAATCAGCGGACCTGGTTGATCGCTATGGCGCCCCTTAAAATCGATATTATTGCTTTTCTGCCCCTTCAGGGGCCAATATGAAAATATGCTTATTTAGACACCTCCTTCTCGAAATAAAAATACAGAAAAGCAATAATATCGATATTTAAAAAGCACCATAGCAATCAACCAAACACGCTGATTCTGGAGATTGACCCATTTAAGCGGCTACATTGCTGTTTATCTATATCACCGAGGTTTCAAGACAAAATCAAGTCTTTAAATATCTTGTATGTGAACCCACAATATATCCAGAATTCATATAATAGAACAACTGATTTACTAGTTTAAAACACGGAATAAAAAGTGAAATAATGTAAAGCGAGTGACAGAGTGATTTGTGGCGCGGAAAGTGTTGTTCCGGCGCGGTTCCGGCTTCCGAATGTACAGGAAGCGTTCGTCGCGTCAGCCATGTTCGCCTTCACTCACCTTATCTGACAAGAATGCTAATGTTTCCCAACGTTATTTCACACTTGGCCAACTTCTATTCATCTGTAGTAAATATGGAACAAAAATTTTTTTTATAAGAATTACTTACGTAAAATTAACAATGAAGTATTTTGTTTATTTTATACCAAAAATGGCCATTCTTTTGAAAATCCTATAAAGGTATAGGAAACTATAAATAGGAAGTGAATTTACAGATACTTCTGACCAAACCGATTTTACAAAGCTAAATAAACTTTCAAAATAGTTCTGATTCAGAATAGATCGAGTGCCATAATGCTAAAGTGGTGTTGAAGTGTGAAATGAATAAATTATTCATGTGCACAATGGCAAAATATTATTTTATCATTACATGAGTTAACTATTGACAAACTACTTATAGTATTTACTCAGAATTCTTTTTTACGTTCAATTTGGGTATCGTAACTACCACCATGAATCCTATGATTGTCATTGTAACATCTGAAATGTTGGTTAAAAATCATACGATATTTTTCTCACGACCTTATTTTGAACGCACGCTCCAACGTGCCTATCTAGCGAAATCCACTTCACGTGATATTTTATCATTCGTTTCTTATTAAGTACGAGACTTAAAATAATATTCCTCAGTCTTTTTACCTCATCGTTCTAGTTTTGAAAGAAAGTTTCTTTATAAACAGGTATTGCCTGGCTCTGCGCTTGGCAGCTTATCAGACAGCGAAACTTACTTCGCTCTAAAGGAGTACATACCCAGTTTAACAGCGTTGGAAAAAAATCCTTTAAAGAAAATTCTTAGAAATGAAAAAATCGACATAATTATCGAGATTACTTACTTCTTACTACCTTAAAACTTATAACTGATTCTATATCAATATTGTTGATTGCAATACTTTTATGTGTTGTATAGTTGCAGGATTTTGCAATACTTTTGTAGTCAAAACATTTGATTTTCGATCTGTTATTTATGAATTTGAACCCAAGCGAACATTCATGGATTTTCATTTTCAGAAAATATTACAGTCCTGTGGATAAGGTTGATGAGCTAATAGGACCGTTTAGGTTCTGGGTAAGACTAGACTCCTTCATCTGATCAGAAAAATGTCTCAGGCACATCGTCTCGTTGCCTCTTGACTTAGAAGTAAACATTTTAAAAGTTTTGATGTAGAAAACTATTGGACTGATGTAAATTTTATTAAGTCAGAGTGTCAGGCTATATTGGCATTGCGAGAGCAAAGCCATAAGATTGTTAGAAGCTTGTAAACTATACCAAAGCTTATGATAATACTGGTTTGACATTCAATCAGGCAATAGCGTTTTAAATTACTAAGATAAAGCTTGGCATTGAGATAGTCAGTGACCCAATTGCGTTTAGGCTTCTTTTTCCTCGTGCAGTCACAAAATAAAGCTGATTTATGGTGTCCGTTTTTTTATAGCTGATTCACATCGGATTTTATAGAGACTGTCAACTTACTTATAGTTCCATTGGCTTTGGCTTGATCATGTTGAGTTAGGAAGTAACAGTTTTCATTTCTTTTTTAAATAGTTTTGAAGCGAGATACTTATTTCAAATAGTGGGAAAATTTATTACAAAGTGACCACGGGCACAGAATCAAGTAGTACCATACTTTAAAGCAAACTAAAATATGCCATATTTGTCTAGTTATTATCTAATCGCTAAAACTGAAATCTACAGAGACTTCTAACTTAAATTAGCAGACCGTTTATATAATTTACACATGCGAAAACTAAGTTCCCGTTTGCATGTCGTATAAAGTACGATTTTATCGCGTTTTGGCTTCAGTTTTTAACAAACTGAAGCCAGAATATGACATACAAAATTAAAAATTTACCTACTAAAAACGCCTCTCAAATTAACCGACCAGCAGACCACCCGATGATGACCACGATCCTCAGTCATGAGGGGCCGACTCGAACAGAAACAATGCTCAATATTCACCCTGTCACTATTTGTCACTTTCTTAGAAAAAAGGTTGGCAATAGTTTAAATGGTGTTTCAATTTTGACAGATGTTGAGTTGAGTTTATAAGTACCTAGAGCAGATAAAGTGAAAAAGGAAATCCTTATAGCTCCTCCAGACTCTCGAGAGAAGGCTCGGCGAGAAGTCCCGCCGAGACTTCTCGAAGAACAAACAAGCTATCCACACTCTCAATTTTTCTCAGTCGTGATCTGTTTCTTATCCGGTATGGACGTCGATATTGAAACTGCAGCCGGTTTGGCTCTGTGTGCCATTGCATACTGTTGTGAATGTTGTAACTAAAAATAATGTTAAAAAAAATTAAAATACTTAATGTAAAAAACTTTTATCTTAGTAGTTTCGACGTTTAGCATCCCATAAAATAGGCTCAGATTGAAAAAAAATCGATAAACAACTCTATTCATTATTCCACATTTTTACGAAAGAAAATTCTCGAAACAACCAAACAATAAGGATGTCTACCCGCCACCGCTCATTAATCTGCAATGAGACAAAACGTGAGTGTAGGAGTCTTTTCTCTTCTCGCCCGAGAAATCCTTTGGCTCGGCCAAAAATACCGACACCGATCGGAGAACAGGCGAGCCAGAGAACGAGAAGGCGAGAAGCTCCTCACACTCACGTTTCTCGGGTGTTTTCGGGGGTTCTCGCCGAGAGTCTGGAGGCCCTATTATAGAATCACTTGGTTGTCCATTAGGCTGTCCCGTCCATGTATGGGAAAAAAAATATATGGAGCTATACTATCGCAATAGGTATCAAAACTTGCGTAATTTTACACAGATTACGGAAAAGATAAAAAAAATACAATTGTGTATCATCTTGAGGGCTCTACCACGCTTTGAAGTTTTGTAAATTTTACGTTTTTACAGACCTAAGCCGTATGACTAAAATAATACAAAAACCAAGTTTAAAAGGTATTTCATTGTTGAAATTAATGAAACAAAGCACACTAAATCAAAATAAACAAAATAGAGTTTATAATAAAAGATAGAAACTTAGAATTTAAACTTATTTTTGGGTCCAAAACTTAGCATTTTAGCTCGAGATTGCAACCTGGTTCTAATCAAGCCATCTCTAGAAGTAGCGTCAGTTACACTTTGTGGGGCTTCTGTTAACAGTTTAACACATCTTTCTACACATTGTGTGATAAGAAAAGTCAACATTTTCCAAGCTCTTATATTTTTTCATGATTTGAAGGACCTTAACTCTACCAATTTACAAAGCGGAAGAGTTGGTTTGTTTGAACGCGCTAATCTCAAGAACTAACAGTCGAATTTGAAAAATTATTTCTGCATATGATAGCTTAATTCTTGAGAAAGGTTATAAACTACTTTTCATCAACATTATCATCACGATATACCATCAGTACGGGGGCAACGCCTCGAGGGCGCTACTAGTTATAAATATGCCGAAGAACCGTCGGTGTTGTAACCTGACTGACACCCAACCCTGGCAATAATTTTGGTGTAACCTCTATAAATTTTTGGTGGCTTAAATATCCTGGGTTTAATGCTATTTTCAGCTTCTCTAGCTTTTATTATTGTTCGCAATGTCAGGTCCCGAAAGTGGTTTCTATCATCAAACATTAAACTGACACTGTAGATGTTCTGGGTGCGCGAAAAAAGCATTTCTTTCGATGATAGAATCCACAACAGATTTCAGCTTTTTGTTTATAAATCGGGAGTACAAAATTAATTCAAAAAAATGTTTGGATCCGTCAATAAAAGATGTATTTTGCTTTATTAGGAACCAAATCGGCGTGTTTACTTTAACCACGTAGTTGCCAAGAAATTGCAATTTTACTGAAGGATTTAGTAATGTTTGAGCTTAAAATTAGTAGAAGTAAGCAATCTCAAGTGTTTTTCAGGGTGACTGAGTTATCAAGCTATGGATTACGGGAAACAATTGACGCAGCTTGACAAATCTCATTGAGATATTTTTGATCCTAAGGTTCTTAGTTTATTGACCACATTATTCGGTAAGTCAGCTGATATCTTCATAAACAATCGCATAAATATCTGAATTGGATAGAGCCTTTCCATTATACTTCAATTTGAGTTCGGTCTTACGAAAATAAAATTTATTTAATGAAGACCTTTATAATTGGCGGCTGCCGATAGTAAAGTTCTTTGTATGGTCCCAATGAAGCACAAGTACGCCTAAAACTAATTATTTTAAAATCACAATATCCGCTTTTAACTCTATAACAGTCGCAACTTTACTTATAAAGCATTAAAATTGCTTTGGCTACGAAGAAAACACTCTAGAGTCAAGTTAACAAATTCCTCAAAACAAGATGAAACTCTATGGTATTTGCAGGTTGAAACCTATAAAATCCAAAGTCGCTGGTAACGTGTTATTGCATGCAAATCAAAAAATCGTGTATGTATTCCACATATATAGAAGAAACAATTAAAATTTTTGTACAGTTAGTTCACGAGGTGAAATTATAGATAACGAAATATTTCCAAAAAAATGACAATTTTTCAAAACTTTGAAGATGGGTAGAGCCCTAAAGATATAGTTTTATCGGGTTTTAAAAATTATTTTGGGAATCTACGATCAATTACGCAAATTCTGAGAGGTATTGCGTTACGAAAATCCAAAAAAAAAATTTTCGGGACACGCTATTGTCCATGTCTATTCTTTCTCTCCTGTCTATACATCTTATTAGAGTCATGAAATTGAAATTAATAATACGTAGGTCTACAATCCTCGAAATTGTAGACCTACGTTTATACAAAAAATATACTTCTAAGTCTAAGCAATCAAAAAATTTACAATAAATACGGCCATTGACGTATCAAAACCTATAAGTAGGGTAGTTCCTGCTGACCTACAATTATGTTATTACACAAGGTCTCACTGACTGTACAAAAATCTAAACCATAATATAATTGCATAGTGGTGCATCCAGTCCCACTGTGGCGGCCATAGCTTCCTAAGAGGCCCTGGCTTTTCCACAACAACTGTATTTGCTGGGCGGTTCTCAGGTGTAAAGGATTTAAGTTCATTGCGCAGTCGAGTGGGAGGGCCTTCAACTCATATATCTTACAAGGCGTTTTGATAAAGCCTTACAATGTGCCTGTAGGGAATAATGTTATAATATATAATTAGCTAGACGTTCTTTATGGTTTTACTTGGCTTTGTAAATTGAAACATGGTCATATTTCACTTTTTATGTTGGTAACTTAATTTTTTTCAGGAACCCATGAATATTTTAATTTAAATTTTTCTCGGTTTTTTTTTCATATATGCATTGATAGTATCAAATCCCACTTGGACAATATAGAATTGACTAAGTAGTTAAAAATAAACAAATAAAAATAAAACGTTTTTCAGCGTTTTGAAAGGGAAAAAACGAATCCATAGATTGTCTACGTTGATTAAATAAAATGATACCTTTCAAAGGTAAGCCACAACAGACAGTCTTAAGTGCCTGAATCACGAGTACCTACGTCAAGTCTGTATTGTACATATCTGTCGACAGAGCAATCTCATTAAGCCCACAATAGTGTACGTACAGGCTATAAATCAAGGCATTGTGTCGGCGGTTTGTATGACATCACGGTATTGTGTCCTCAATTATGACGTATCATGACGTTTCCTCCCTTTGTGAACGTTTATATGGAGGAAGTAAACAAAGCGCTCTTGATGTGGTTGGCATAATTTTTAAATAAAATTACTTACACTTTTTTACATTGTGTAATCCTGAGAAATCACTAAGGCCTCTATTAATAAACTCGGTTTAACTTCTGTCAAAGTTGCGCCTAGGATTTAACTATTGTCATCCTTTTTTGTTAGACAGTGACAAATAAGGATGGCAATAGTAAAATCCGTGGCGCAACTTTGACAGAAGTTAATCCGAGTTTATTAATAGAGGCCTTAGGGTGTTATTAGGTTACCTTATGTTCGATTTATGTCGTTATTTATAGAAAATGAGTTATCTTGAATACTTAATTTAAGTAAAATGAGAAAACACCCTCGGCCATTTATTTAGAGTCAAATTCAAACACATTAAACCTGTATATCTAACTAAGTAAATGATCAAATTACCTGGGGTACTACAGTCAAAAGCCTGGTCTTACGCATTATATAAAAGTGTTTATTTATTCAGTAAGAGTAACTGCAAATTAGACAGGAAAAGTGAAACGAGAATCCGTCCTTTTGCTGTCAAATTTTCGCAGCCAGAGTGGGAATTCACCAAAACAAGTTGCGACTTTCATGCGTCAATCTCAATCACAGCACCCCTAGCACAGTTGCTTTATTTTATAAACTTTCTACTGCCAGCAGCAGTAACGTAGTACACACGATTTTAACTCGGCTTACTGTTTAAAAAATTATACATCTACCCCCCCTTACTTATGAAAGATGTTTAAAGTTGATCACTGGTTAAACAATGTCCGTTCGTCGTCACTATCCACAAATATAGACAGGACGTTGTTGTTTTGTTGTTATTTTTTGTTTTTTTACCCTTGATTCGCAATAAATATATTATGATTATGATTATTGTGATTATTATTATGTAAGATCCATTATGAAAATATTTAGAGTTGTTTGGGTTTTGTTTGAATGCTGATTTTCCACCCTGTATTACAATCTCATCAACTGTAAAAATAAATCCAACAGCAATGCATAAAAATGTCACATCAATGAATGTCGAATGTTTACAAAATCAACTGAGCTATACACACAGCCTCGCTCATTTGTTTTTTTTTTTCCATGCGCACAAATTATGTGGGATCCTCCTCCGTATTACTCGTACCTTTACATATTTATGTGTTTGTATTCAAACGCTTTTGAGTAAGTATATAATAAACCGCTATCAATATTTGTTTCTATTTCTTTTTTGAAATATATTTTAATCCATTTTGAAACACAAATTCGTTTGCCCTACAAAATCTATGAACTCCTGATTAGATGAGAATTTGTGGTTCACATTATTCATAGAATATCAGCGAGCACACGTTCTGTATTTGTATAAACCCAGCGTAAAATTATGATTTAAAATGAATATAGTTTTACAAAATAGAAATGTATTTCAGAAATGTTTGAAACAATAAGCTCATAAATCTTGGTGCATTTTGAGCTATAATAATGCAGACAGCGTGAAATAGTCTCGAAACATAATTTCATACAGAGTGCATCCAACTCTTTACTTGTAGTATGAACTTTGACTAAATTCCTGGAATGAAAACACTCAAATATCAGATAGTATCGGATTTCGCAAATATCTAGATATAATCTAGAATAAGCAAATATCTAGAATAGTTAGAAAAATGTAAAAAGTTATTGTAAAGTACGTAAGTTCGTATGAGCAAGTGGCCAACTCTGGTGATGGAGTTTTTAGGCCGCCATGGCTTAACGACTTAAAAGCCAGGACCGACAGTTTAACGTGCCCTCCGAAGCACGGTAGTTCCCAGCCAATAATGCCACTTGCGGTCACCTATCCAAATTGTGACCGCGCACAACGCTGCTTAACTTCAACGGTCAATCAAGAACGTCTAAGCAAGCTAGGCTAGGAACGCTTTGTAAAAAGTTATTGTGAAGTGTATAACTAGATTCACTTTATTTTAAGTGTGTGTGTTAATAAGTTTGTAGAAAATTGTTAAATAACGTAAAGGTAATCTCTATTTGTAAAAAAAAGTTGCTGTGATAGCTTAATCGTCATAATTACTTAGGTACGTAAACAAAAATGAAACGTAACAGAGCATTGTATGGTATTCTACTTCTATGAAATAGACCAAATGGCGCCGTCTGTGATCCAACTACCAAGTGATTTATGCATTTCATTAAGACTTCAAGTGCTTTCTTCGCCTTTTTACTCCAACTAAATGGAGGTAACGAGCATCTTGCTTTAATAATGAAAACGCTGAGAAAAATTAAAGGCTGCAGAGAGAATGAATTGAAATTGATACCGCAAACTTTTTCATCTGCGAACGAATGGCTGGAGGTGATATTCGAGTGTCTGCTACGTGGAGAATAAAATGGCTGCCGGCTGATATTTCCATTTCAATTTGCCTCTCATTCGATTGTCTTTATCTTGCTAATTTAAACTGAGTCGGAAGGCTGACGAAATGATAGTGCAAAATGATCCAAGTTTTTTCAAATGGTATAATTCCACTGGTGTAAATACAATTGAAATATATCACAAAGGCAGCCATTTGAATAAAAGAAAAGTGAAAAATAATTCCTCGTAATTACACTTTAATAATTCTTTTGTGGCTTTATCATTAGCTGACCTTTTGTTATTTCAATTTCCATTGACGGACCTTCTTTTTGAATAGAAACGCCATAATGAATACACCGTTCTTATTTTTTATGGTGTTTTAACAATTAATGTAAGCTTGCCTTCCACTTTTTTACCTAAATCGAAAACAACATAGGATGACGACATAGCATATTTTGAAATGAATTGGTGAATAGAATTAAAAACAGGCAACATTTCTAACCTCACCGGACAGATAGCCAGGATCTTGCTTCTACCAAAAAATTGGTTAAATTAAGATAGATAACTTTTTGCCTTTATTCCTGACAATTTTCAATTTAACCATTGAGAATCCCAATTTTTATATAAAGAAGATCTGATTTACAAATTGAAGAGAATTTTACGGTTCAAATTCCAACACGTAATAAGCCGACCGTCGGGTAATCTACGGAAATTGAGCGACGTAGAGCTAATCCCATGATACTGGCGACAATTTGACTGGGAGCTTCCCCACGCGAAGATAGGTATTTTAAAAAGCAAAGAATTGTACGAACCGAGAAACATTTCTTCTCCTGATACGCATGATATTTGTCGATATTTAAAAAGTCGCAGGCAAAACCTGGATCAAACGCACAGACAGGCACTGACCAAAAAGTTTCACATAAATAAAAAGGCCAGTAGGTGATATCCGCTTCATTTTGATAATGTTGATGAAAATAGCTAAATCCGTACCCATATTATAAATGTGAAAGTGTGTTTATTTGTTTGTTTATTTGTCCTGCTTTCACGTCAAAACAGAGTTTTTTTGTGTGGAGATAGTTGGAGGGCTGGAGATTAACATAGGCTATTTTTTATTCGAGTACCATGCGAGCGAAGCCGCGGGCAGCAGCTAGTTTTAAATAAAAGAAAACTCGTGATATTTTTTAATGTCGGATAGTATCGTACGGCAAACGCATCCCGAGAGATACAACCAACGATGTATTCCCGTTGTCCCCGGTGGTCGTGTCCCCGGCCCGGGGACAACGAGACGTCATTTTGAATCATTCCCGTTGTCCCCGGTGAGCAGATACGGCCAACGGGGACAACGGGAATTCTAAATTTCACGTGTCGTTGTCCCCGTTCAAGTTTTTTATTTTAAAATAAAAGTTTTGATGCGGTAGTATAACGCTAGTCTATCAAAAGCTTATGTCGGAAAGTGGTTCCTTTTTTATATCGCGTGGCCATCAACCAAACATCAAAATATAAACTCTTAGGAGTATAACAAACAATATTTGTGAGAACGGTATAGGTACATCTACACTCAGTCAGAACCGAGTAATACAGGGTGAGTTTTTCAAGAGTGCCTCTAGGGCCAAATCTGAAACTATTAGCGATAGCGAAAAACACTCATAAGAGTCTCGAAACCGATTTTGATAGAAAATAAAACTGCATCATTAGATTTGAAAAATAATCATTTTCATGGCCAGGAATCGAACCTGTTAAAAAAAAAACCTTTCTTTCTATATTATTATACCATCCGATAGTGTAGATGATAAGGATCAATTTTCTTTGAATAAACTGCATATGTCAAACTAATGGCAAGTGTTGATATTTAATAAACTGATTAAAACTTTCAGTATTTCGTACATTGCCCATAACTTTTTTTATTGGTTTGCCGTATGTAGTATCTTCTCAGAAATTGATCCTTATCATCTATCTACCTATTACACTATCGGATGGTATAATAATACGGAATTATTATTTTGAACCAAATAGGTTTAATTCCTGGCCAGGAAAGTTATATTTTTAAAATCTAATGATGCAGTTGTACATTTTATCAAAATCGGTTACGAGATTCCTTTCAGTGTTTTTCGCTATCGCTAATAGTTTCAAAATCGGCCCTAGAGGCACTCTTGAAAAACTCACCCTGTGACTATAACTCGATTCTGACTGAGTGTAGATGTATACCTACTGCTTTCACAAATATTGTTTATTAACTCCTAAGAGTTTATATTTTGAACGTTGGTTGGTGGCCGCGCGATATAAAAACAGGCACCAACCTCCCTGTGCGGTCCGCACACACTGGCAATAGGTTTATATTTCAAAAGACTAGAAAATCACCGCTAGTAAATTTTAACTGATATATTAACGATCTTATGATACAAGTGATAATGATAAATGAGACGCGCTTCGATTGATTGCTAAACGCGAACTGATTGCTCAATGATTTTTAAGCTAATTATTTTAATGGCGTAAAATGCTGCAATGACAAAATTAATTAGGACAATGTATGATGCTCGTACACTCCCATACAAAATCGGCATGGCCATTTATCAAATTCGTGGACAAAGACTTTCTAGGGACTGGCTAACTAGAGCACTGAGTAAGCAGCAAACTATACTAATATCAATATTGAATAACAATCTAACCGATAGGTTAGGTATTTAAAATACTTTCATAGTAATATTCATTGAAGTTAGGTATAAAAACTTACTTATAAAAACTTTTTTGATAGAAAAACTTTTGCACAAAAAAAAAAAAGATGGCGACTTTTCAAAACGAACATTTAATCTTTAATCATTTGAATCAATGGTGCTCACAGGTACAGCCGTCTATAGGTACAATAACACTTGTCCATAATTTTGCATCATATACGAGTACATTCTCTTGATCTCTTGATCTCTTGATTCTGCTAACACCGGGGACACCGGGAATAATTTTTAATCTTTTTATTTCATTATTTCACCGGGGACAGAGATCGGGGACAACGGGAACTATTTTTAATAAAAATAATGTATTCCCGTTGTCCCCGTTCACCGGGGACAAGCTCACCGGGGACAACGGGAATACATCCAACCAACGTAGCAGAATGACTAATCACTATGAAAAGAGAATAAACTTTCAAGAAACAATAATATTAAAAACATAGCAGGATGGGGATGAATTAGACCTGTGGGACTCTACTTTGTTATTAAATTCTGTCTGAAGGTGTTATTAGGTATCAATATTAGGTCATTATTTTCAGAAAGTAAGTTATAAAATTAGCCCAAAAAAAAGAGAAAACACACCCTTGGTCCTTTTTACTTCCTGGACTGTCTAAAATTAAAATGGGCATGGTCAAATGTATGACAAAGTTGCCTCATAAAAAGTGCTAGATATACCTAAGGCTATGGTAATTTAGATAGATACAAAAAGTAAGTGGTTTAAATTATGTTTAAGGGCTTACACCACGATTCCTAAAGTATTTAAGCTAGCCCAAACGCGTTTCCTGTAGGTATGCGTTGAATGCGTTTAGGATAGCTAAATAAAATAAGATAGGAACCGTTGAACAAGCCGCCCCAAGTATATAAAAGAATAAATCAAATTTGTTTTGTGTTGTGAAATATTCTAGAGATTCCTGCAAGCCCATTTTGGATCGAACAGGTTTTTTATGCATATTTTATTATTGGTTTAGTTAGAAGAAACCAGTTGGTATTTTATTAAACAGCGATGTGATTGCATTCTTTACGAAATGCTAGCTTCAGAAAAGTGTAAGCATTATGCGAAACATCTATTAAAACTTATGCATACCTACTTAGTAAATGGAAATGTACATACTAAAAACTGTATGTCATAATATTTTGTTACTTTTCTTTTACTACGAGTAGCTTATCAAAATATGACAGACTTATCGGACGCCTGCGGCTGCGTGGACTAAATTATTTTTTTATCCAACGGGAATCGTGCATTTTGTCCTAGGTAAAAAGTATCCTATGCTCTATTCCCGGTCATCATCTAACTAAATTTTGAATTTCAGCCAAATCCGTTTAGTGGTTGTCGAGTTATAGAGGAACCAACATAAATCTATCCAAACATCTAAACTTTCGTATTTATAAAATAAGTATGATTGGTTATACTATACGATCTCCATATTTTGATTATAGGTTAAACTTAGTATGGCTTTACATAAACATGGTTAAACATTATGTTGGCATTTACGAGCAAAGTTTTGTTGTTTTAGATTAGAATTTGCGGGCAAGCTTGGTATAGAGAACATGTGTTATTGGTACAATACTAGCAAACATGTGTTATTCATTTCATTTTTTCATTTTTCATTTTTCAGCCATTCTTGTCCCACTGCAGGGCAAAGGCCTCCCTTCCCTCCTTCCACTCTTCGCGATTTAACGCCGTTACAGGCCAAGATCTTAAATGGACATCCAACTCGTCACGCCATCTCCTTCTGGGCCTTCCACGCCTCCGTCTTGCGTTGGGTGGGATCCACTCTGTGGCTCTTCTTGCCCACAAGTCGCTTGACATGCGGCAGACGTGTCCAGCCCAGTTCCATTTGAGGCTAGCGGCTTTATGACCAACATCAACGATTTGTGTTTTGGAGCGGAGAGTACTGTTCCGCACGCGGTCTGACAGTTTTACTCCCAAGATACTGCGCTCCATGCCTCGCTGACAAACCCCGAGTGCGAACTTCTGATGATTAGTCAAAGACCAAGTCTGAGCACCATATGTAAGGACGGGGAGGATGCGCACGTCCATGAGTCTCTTTTTGAGGGATAGTGGTAATTTTCCCTTCATTAGGTCTTTCATTGACCAAAAGCTTCTCCAAGCATTTTCCGTACGCCGGGCAACCTCTTTTACTTGCCTTGCTTGCTGAAGAGAAACTATTTGGCCAAGATAAAGATACTCTTGGACGTACTCAACCCCCACGCCCCCCACATTCACGCTATGTTGCGTGCTGTTAGTCATGAGTTTGGTCTTCGACATATTCATCTTCAGTCCGACTTCAAGGCTGGCGCTGTTAAGTTGGTTGATCATTTCACCTAGCTCTGCTGCAGAAGAGGAGAATAACACGATGTCGTCGGCAAAACGGAGATTGGTCAATCTGTTATCTCCGACGACAATTCCCTTCTCTTCCCAGCTAGCACTCAACTGTCTGAAGATCTCCTCTAAAGTGGCGGTAAAAAGTTTAGGAGATAATGGATCACCCTGCTTTACACCTCTTTGTATGGGAAACATGTGTTAGTACACTAATAAATATTAAAGTACAGGAGATAGTGTTTGTAAGTAGTACATTAAATTCACTTTATACTTACTATGTTAAGTAACAATGTTCGTATGAGCTAAATGACTCACTCTGGTGATGAAGTTTGTAGGCCGCCTGAAGGCCTCCGGACCGATAATTTAACGTGTCTTCCGAAGCACGGAAGCGCTCTGATGTTAATGCCACTAATCCACTAATGATCCAAATTGTGACAGCTCAGAACGTCACTCAACTATAACGATTTATCTAGAAAGTCCACCCGTATTTATAGACAAGCAATTATTTGCTGCTAAGTAATTTCTCAAAGAAGTCATTACTTGAGGATAGAATACTTCGTTTTAAAATCTTATTCTATAGCCGAGTAATGTATATGTCAAAATCAAACGCAAAATGGTCGTGTTCTCAATGCTACGAGTAAAGAAAATGGTGACTATTACCTACTTGGCGAAGAATTCTAACTGTTGACAGTTCTAACTTCAAACTATAAAATAAAAATCATTACTAGAGTAATCACTTTTACTAAAGTAATTACTTTTACTTGTTTATAAATACGGGTGTAAGACTTAGACATAGCTTACTTAGTAAGCTATGCCACGAGCGCTTTCACCATCAGCAACAGTCCAATAACGAATCGACTTTAGGCAAACGGTTGTGGAATCTTGGGTACCCATTCGGCGGGCCATCCAAAATTATCCAGTGTGTTTATTTTACAACTTGTCTTTTTCAATTGGTTTACTAGCACCTTACTAAATATTTGAAACTTATGACTAGAGCTGATGGGTTATTCAGGAATTCAGATTACAAAAACATTTCAAAAACTTTTGTAAGTTGGTAGATATAGCCTAGACAATGAATATGGGATTACTTCATCATAATACCTTCAGTACTTCGTTTAAAGGTTGAAATCGCACCACCCTTGAAGTAAGTGTTCCTACGTGTTCCATTTGAGACATTACAATTGATTTCTCAGAGATATAAACAAGAAAATAAACATTTTATGATTCTCGGGTTCGCTTATGCCCATATTTTAGACTGATGCTCCGTTTAATGTGAGCAATGGTCATATATTGTTGGTTCTAAATTAATATCGGTAAGGTCGTGGCCAAAATATGGTTTATGGTTTTGGGTCGTACTTGAATTGCCTGTATTTTCAATTTAACGACTGGGCAGTATTACGCATGGGAGATAAAGATAAACAGTACTTACTCGCAGACCTCGCAGTAGATTGCCGAAGCTTAGATTGAGGTATAAATTTTCTTGCTTTTTCCATTTTATTGCTTGCAGTCAATCCTGTTTTTCATAATGAATTTAGAGCATAGTTTCTCAACCTTATTTTGCCCACCGCCCACTGTGCGAATATATTTTTTTAAGAGCCCTTATCTTAATGAGCCATCTCAATGCCCCCTAATTTTGTCTGGGTCTTTTACTGCCCCCCTGAAATTCTCAAACGCCCACAAGGGGGCGTTATCGCCCACGTTGAGAAACTATGATTTAGAGGCTTCCTGGAGAACCTAAAGCTGCTAAATCTGCTAAATCTGTTGAAAAAAAATATCTGAAAATCAAAAATCAAGTTTCAAATAATAAGTGTTAAATAATGTTTAAAATCAAGTTTCAGTTTTCTTTAACATTCCGATAAAATTGAGAGTGAAATGTATGTGGAAGGACAACGTCCGCCTACAGGGTCCGCTACTATAAGACAGGTAAAAAAAGCAATCCTAAAAGTTCTATAGTTTTCTACATAATTCTAAAATAAAAATAAAACGATTTTGATATTTTACAACTACCTACTACTGATCATTCACACAACCTTACAGTGCCTTGTAGTATAAAATAAGGTATTGAATAACTCTGTCTTTGTGAGAATAAATTTCTTTAAACCTAAACCTAATAACTTAGTTTTTTTAATTAGTTTTTTTGCGAACCTTAGTGGTTTTTCTGTGACATAGTTACCTAAGTTTCATTTGTAAAATTTTATATGGTAAATAAATTAAAAAAAAAAAAACTAGGCAAGAACATGTTTGTGAAATTTCCAACTGCTGATTTTTTTGCGAAGTCTTTTACTCATTCTTATTTTTAGCTGAGGGAGAATTAATGGCAGCAACAGTAAAGCAAAAAAGATATTACGATACTGACGCAACAAAACAAGAATTATTATTCTTATCCCGTTTATTGAATAGACGATAAAGATATAAAGGCTGTTAGGCATAAATATTGCTCAGGTTATCACGTCAAAGATCTATGGACGAAGGTAAGGAACGTAGGCCTATTTCACATGACTACTTTAAAAAAAATTATTACAACTACTTATTACGGTAAATTTTTACATGGGCAATACAGTTCCTGGGACATTGTTGAGATACAGGAAGTTAGTCCAACATTAATACTGGTGACTTAGTATAAGCCTTATAATTATAACTCGTGTCAATGCCTTATCACGAGTTCTAAACGGTGAAGGAAAACAATCGTGAGGAAACCCGCGGCCTAGTACATGGCCATGTCTTTCCAGTGGACAAGGCCTATTTAGCTGAGAGGATCGTTTAGGTGCTGGGCAAGCCTACTCTATCTCAACAATGTCCCGGGCACTACAGTATCACGTTAAGTGTAGGCAAAAATTGCCTTCTTATGCGTGCCTTTTTTCTCTAATCTGACTACAGAAGTCAAAAGCAAGCTATTTACTACAATATACACACACAAATTTCAATTATTCTTAACTAGCTGCTGCTCGCGGCTTCGCTCGCATGGTACCCAAATAAAAAGTAGCCTATGTTACTCTCCAGCCCTCCAACTATCTCCACATAAAAAATTACGTCAATCCGTCGCTCTGTTTTGACGTGAAAGCAGGATAAATAAACAAACAAATAAACTTACTTTCACAGTTATAATATGGGTACGGATATTTTCTTTAACCCTACATTGCATGAATTTTATCACGCATGCACCTTTTATTGTATGCTCTGTATTGCCTTCAGTGGAAGTACCGTACATCATCCACTATTATTTATCTGTGGTCGAATAGCTCTCCTGACAGTTATTGCCAGTTTTTATGCGTGAACTTTGGGAGGAATTCTATTTACTGGCTACATTGTCGACTATAATGTGAAATGTTGCATGTAAATCGAAAGAAACCGACGAAACGAGTTTTTCCATGGGTTTTCTTGGTGAAGTTTGCACATTAAAAAGCATTATAAGTACCTATCTGCTTTTATTTTATTGTGATTTTTCAGTTATTTTATTTTACCTTATTCGTTGACAAACAAAACCAGTACCTACCTACTTAATTAAATTTCTGTTAGTATTCAACTCTGGCTTTATAATTATTTTGGATTTTAAGTGTTTATTTTTTCTTTTAGAAAATTATTAAACTTAAAAGTTTTCTAGAGAAAAATCGAACAAACAAATAAAAAAATACACTGTAATAATAAAGTAAGTATATTTGTTACAAACATTACCTAATTGAAATCTGAAATGATTGTGGACTTAATAAATTGGGTTGGTATATTTGCAATGAAACCACGACTATCCAAGTCCATAATTGCTTTATTAGTTAAACTCTATGTAATAATAAAGTAAATAAAACCCCGATATCATTTGAAAAATTATATAAAATAATTGCCGTAATTATGAAAAAAATTCAACAAGATGACTACTTATTATACGACGTATTTACAAATCACGGTTAAACATTTTCAAGTAGATTCAATCAAGGTCTTTTTAAACTTAGCCACCATCACTAAAAAAATAAAAAAGGTAGGTTGTGTTCAAATCGTAGGTAACTGTTCTCAATTATGGCCGTTTTTCATCTGAAAATTTAAATTAAAATATTCAAAAATAGGGATAGAATATTCAAAGCAGATTAAACAACTTCTAAAAGGACAAAGTCAATATTAACTGATACAAACCCAATATTACAAAATTAAACAGCATTGCATACTTGTTCAGTGCCAAGTAAATATAGATCCTTTGCGGCATCGACGAGTGCAATATAATTATGGCAGTCTGAGGGCAGACTGGCAAGTACATGGCAACACCGGGCGAGCTGATTAAAGTCATAAATTGACACGCCAGATGGCGCGACCGGCGCTGTAAATCTGCAACCAATACGGCATTTGTCTCTATTCCCGTGAGTCGCGATTACGTCTAGCTATTCGATGAATTGTGAGTTCATGTTTGCGAGTTCATAGAAAACAAATGTTCTAAAAAATTCCAGTTACTAGGCCCTCTTCAAAAACGAAGGCACTTTCTGCATTATTAAATGATCCTTAGGTAACAAGGAAGTGGCATTATTTAACTGTTCAAGTAAAATACCTATAGAGCTCTGTTATAAAAGGAGTTCGTAGTACAGTCTGCTTAGCTGTTTTGAAATATTATGTTATCCCAGTTAAGACGTTCTGCGCGTTCACAAAATGGATGGATGACCTCTAGTGCCAATATCAACTGAGCTCTTTCGTAGTTCGGAGTACACCGTCGGTACCTAAAGGCGGGTCCAGATATGTATCATTTGCCCGATCCGATCACCGTATCCGTATCACCGACGCGTATCATGATCGCATATGTGGACGGGTGATGATACTCTATATATTATGAATATAGCTCTTATTCTATGTGGTCCCAGTGGTTCTACTAAATAAAAATGTTTTACTTTTGACTACAAAATAAAGGAGGGATTGTCAGATTATGAATGTGTTTCCAAGTTCCAATGTGATAAAGTAACTTTTATTCTGAATCAACCTGTACCTTTTAAGAGGAACTCTGTATTTGATATGTTGCGATAAGCAAACACGATGGAATCCAAATAATATTGCAAAGCGAGCATTCCTCGACAACTTTCCATCGCTAACTTATTTGTTTCTTATTGTATACGAGTAAGTTGCCTACATACGTAACTTGCTAACTTCGAGGAACTTAAACAGCAGCAATTTAAACTTTAAATTCATTTTAATGAAAAACATTAAGGGGAAACAAATAGTAGAAGCGTCGACGCGGGGGAAATGAGTATAAACTACTATGTTGAAATCTTAATGAATTTCAGTTTCGCTGAGTAGCTTAATATTATTTAGCACTTAGACTGGGACTGTAAGCATAAAGACTTTGTATGAAGTAGATACTTAGGAACACGGTTTCTAAGATATCTAAATAGCTTCTAAATGATCATAATCTAAAATATGTTCTAAGCTGAAGTAGCAGACGAGAAACTAACTCTCTAAAATCTCTAAGATCGACAGACGTTTACTTAAATCTTCATTTATTAGAGAACCTTATTGTCTTGGAGAGAGGGTTGTCGTTGTCGTACAAATATACATATAGCACTTGCCTACTTCTTGCATGTATGTAGTTGGTATACACGTGAAAAATGACAGAATGTTCTAGTATATAGGATCAAGCTATGATTTCTTAACAATGCTGTCCTTTATCGTTTAGAGTTGAAAGTAGAGATTACCTACCCATAAATCCAACATGGGTTTGAAGTTAGCGTTTTTAAAGAAAACATTGCTAGAGACTCCCCTTCTCGTTAAGATGATAAACTACATTTTAAGACTACTAGATTTTAAGATAAACTACACAATAAGTCATTCATTCTAGATGATACATAATAAATCATCCAGACAGACCTCAGTACCGTAAAAAGTAGAATGAAAATGAGGAGGCCTATACTCAGTAGGGAATTTGAACTTTTTAGATAAAAAAGATACATTCATATTAATAAAGATACTGTATAAATAAAATATTTCACAAAAGAGAATCTGGAATTTTTTGAGGACCTACCTAGTACCTATATCTCGGATTTTATTATTGTAACCTCAGAAGCCTCCGTTGCAAAAGAAAATAAATTTAACTTAGCAACGGACATTTATTACGATGTTTCCAACTTCGAGCATTTATTTTCCCTTAGTCCAAAGTTAAGAAAAAACAACCTGTTTTTGTATTGACATCTTTTCAAACCAACGAGTGTTCTTATTTGAAGGTTTCTTGTGTTAACTCACAAAATTATTGTAAGGTAAGCCACGTAAGCCACGACAGTTGATAATGTAAAGTTTTGAAGTGTTTTGAAGACTTAAGTGTCTACGGCCAGGCCTATTAGTACTGTCAAAAACATGATCGACTTATGTTTGTAACTATACTTTTCATGTGTGTGAATTGTGATATTCAATAGAAATGGCTGTCAATTGCAATATGCTAAGAAATACAACAGCAAGTCAAGGGGTAAACGAATATACCTCAAAATCATTATTCGAAATGGATTTCGAAAGTCTTGGATATCTCATCGAGGCGTCGCGAACTTCTTTCGTACCTACTCTCGCTGAACTATGTACCTTTTTGTGTAGTAGATAAAGTCTATATTATTATTATTATTTTAAAATGTGCGCGTTACATCGCTTTTCAGTGTGAGCTGGCCTTTAGATGTCGCTGAAAAAAAATGCCCAATTAAAAAAAACTGTACGGGGTGTAAGGGGGTCCAACTAACATCTTTCGGGCCCCAAGCCAACCTCACCTGCTCGCGGTGCACCCTGCCGACAAACGAACGAGGCTCTGGCGAAACACCCACCAACCCGCACTAGACCAGCGTGGTGGGATTATGGTCTAACCCCCCCAAATCATGGACACACAAAATACACCAAGGCCCCAAGTGCCCGGCGACTCCAGCGGCTGTGCTGGCGTTGACGGGCGCCATGCCAGCCCTGGGGTCAGGGGTGCGAAGAATCTCCGGGTGAGATCGCACCGTCAAACGACCACAGCTAATGTTTTAATGGATTCCGAATTGCTTAATATTCTAACGTATAATGTCCGAACATTGAGGGAAGACGAACGCCTCATCGAACTTGAAAACGCTCTCAAAGACATCAAGTGGGACATTATTGGGCTCGCGGAAGTAAGGAGACAGGGAGAGCAAATAAAAGAGACAGAAGACACTGTATTTTTCCATTTTGGAGAGAGCAATGGACTCCACGGTGTGGGGTTCATGGTTGCAAAAAGGTGGAAGGACAACATCATTGAATTCAAAGCATACTCAGAAAGAATAAAATAAAAAATAAAAAATAAAAATAGCCTTTATTTTCTACTACAACTAAATCTTAACTATCATAATTATTTATAAGTATTCTATTTTCTTAACTATTTGTATCTATCGCTGTCTATATATTTTTAATATCTATTTATCTGTTTACAAATGTTCAGATGTTTTTATGTTTGCATGTTCCTGTTTTCATTTATGTTTATTGCTTATATATTAGTAGTAGTCGCCTCTGCGGCGTAGGCCTCTCCTAAACCTTTCCATTCATCTCGGTCTCGCGCTACTCGCATCCAATGAGGTCCACATCTCTGACTAAAGATATCACTCCACCTTTTACACGGTCTTCCTTGTTTTCTTGTTCTGTCTCTTGGTAACCATTCTGTTATGCGTTTTGTCCATCTATTGTTATTCATCCTACAGATGTGTCCTGCCCAGTGCCATTTGAGTAGCCTCGTTTTTTTCTTTGCATCTATTATTTTCGTTATCTTCCTTATGTTGTTATTGCTAACCTTATCTGATAATCTTAGTC
This sequence comes from Camptogramma bilineatum, assembly GCA_958496255.1. Taxonomy (NCBI): domain Eukaryota; kingdom Metazoa; phylum Arthropoda; class Insecta; order Lepidoptera; family Geometridae; genus Camptogramma; species Camptogramma bilineatum. The sequence goes on from OY292460.1 coordinate 6,667,076, forward strand.
CTAGCATGCTTCTTTCCATTTTACGCTGACAGATGGCCACTTTTTCTTCGTCTTCTCTTCTCAGTGACCAGGTCTGGCAACCATATGTCAGGCATGGTAATATCGTTACTTCGTAGAGTTTTTTCTTGATAGAAATTTTGATGATACTATTTTTCATTATTTCTTTCAATCCCCAATACTTCCTCCAGGCTAGAGTTATCCTTCGTTGTATCTCTTTTTCTGTGTTGTTTTCAAATGATACTAGCTGTCCTAAATAAATGTATTCGTTTACAAATTCAATTTTTTCATTCATTATTGTAATGGTACGAGGTTCTCCGTTGGTTAAAATCTTAGTTTTCGTTGAGTTCATCGTTAATCCCACTTTTTGGCTTTCTATTGCTAGTTCTGTGACCATACTCTCTAGTTCTGTAGCGCTTTCTGTAAAAATCACAATGTCATCTGCGAAACGTAGGTGGTTTAGTAGTTCCCCGTCCACCATTATGCCTTTCGTTTCCCAATCTAGATGTCTAAAAATAGATTCGAGCACCGCTGAAAATATTGTCGGGGAGAGGGGATCTCCCTGCCTTACTCCTTTTTGTATGGGAAACTCCGTACCTTCGCGTTCTAGACGTACTTTGGCGTGACATTGTGAATATACACTTTTTATAATGTTTATGTATTTCTGATTGACGCCCTGTTGTGTTAGTGATTTCCATATAGCTTCAAAATGTAGAGAATCAAATGCCTTCGTGTAGTCTATAAAACACATATAAATCGTCTTGTTATATTCCTTTGCCTTTTCTATTAGTTGTGTGATAACTTGTATGTGATCCATAGTCGAGTAAGTTTTGCGAAAACCCGCTTGTTCCCGTGGTTGGTTCTCATTGAGAGTGTTTGTTATCCTGTTTAATATAATCTTTGAGAAAATTTTATATAGGTTTGTCATGAGACTAATTGGTCTATAGTTCCCTAGGTCGCTTCTATCTCCCTTTTTGTGCAGTAGTATGATTGTAGATTTTGACCATTGTTCTGGTGTGGTTTCTGTACTAAGGATGTTATTGAATAATGTTTGAAGAGGTTTTAAAAGTGAGATAGACAGTGCTTTGAGAACTTCGTTAGCAATGTTGTCACTTCCTGGTGTCTTGTCATTTTTTTGTGATCTTATTGCACGTTCGATTTCTGATCTAAGAATAATTGGTTGCTCTGTGTCTGTATTTACTGCATCGTATTGATTCAATGTTGTACATAACTGAGAGCTAACGCTATCCTCTGCCGTGTAGAGCTTTTTATAGAATTGTGTTGCTTCGTTTATGATGTCAGGCCGTCTTGATAGCATTACTCCGTGTTTATTTTTCAGTTTTTCCGTCCATTCTGACTTATCGCTTAGCTCTTTATAGGCTTTACGTAGAGCCCCCGTTTTGTTTATGAAGTTTTCAAAGGTTTTTTGTCGTGTCTCTCGTTTTTGATGTGTAATATTTCTATTGATTTCTTTGCTTATTTTTGTTATTTCGCATTTTATTTCTTTTGTTCTCTTTTTCGTGTATAACTCTTTTCTCTGTTCCAAGAGATTCTTTGTTCTTGCGTCGATATAATTGTTTATGTGTTTATTTTTTCGTGGCAAATGTTTTAGAAACTCCTGTAACTCTATCTCTAGCTTGTCGTATTGGTTTTGTACTCCTGCACATGAGCTAACAGCTTTCATAAATTTGATTTCCCAGTAGCTAGCGTCGTCCTCTGAGATAGCCGGTAGTTCTCTAGTGTAGTCAGTAAATTGTATTTTTCTCCTTTTTGGTTTTGAAGCCAAGGATAGCTCGCATCTTATCATCCTGTGATCCGTATTGAAATTCAGGTTTTTTATTATATCGAAATTCTTTATGTAGGATGGTTGGTTTGTTAGTATGTAGTCAATCTCGTTTAAATGCTGACCATTCGGGGATTGCCATGTCCATTTTTTGTGTGGTTTACAAGGAAACATGCTATTCATGAAGTAGTAGTTATTTTCGTGTGCGAATTCTATTAGTCTTTGGCCGTGTGGACTTCTTTTTCCGTGTGCATATTTTCCTATAAACTTTCCTTCGTTTTTTTGAGCTTTTCCTATTTTTGCGTTGAAATCTCCAAGTAAGATGATCTTTTTTGTGTGGGTGGAGTCCAAGGCGGATTGTACTGTAGTGTAAAAGTGTTCTAGATCTTCGTTAGTGCACTTCTCTATTGGGGCGTATGATTGAACAAGTGACCAGGTAGAGTCGTCAGGTGTCTGTATTTCTAGCAGCGCCACGCGATCTGAGAAACTTTTTATATTAAGTATATTGTTCTTTAGGTGTTTTTTAATTAAAAATCCAACTCCGTTTCTTCCATTCATCCCAGGTGTATGATACAAGATAAAATCGGCATGTTCTTCTATTATTTCTTTGTCTCTTCTTGTTTCGCATAAACCTAGAATATCCCATTTTATTGATTTAATAGCATATCTTAGTTCTTCTAATTTACTGTCTGATAATAATGTTCTTACATTAATGCTCGCTATGTAGAGATTTTGTGAGTTTTGTCTCTTGTTTATGTGTTTACTGTTAGTATTGTTTGATCGATATAGGTTTTGATCTTGGTTTAGGAGGTGGTGGTCTGACTTCTCCACGGTGACCGGCCGGCTTGGAGAAGGTAGAGAGGTTGCAGAGGCGCTAATTAGTTTTTTGAGGTAACTTCCACATGTTCCTTTGGTAGAGTCCGGTTGTTAGGATTCAGCTGTGACGGGCGTAGGAAGCTTGTTATGGTTTGTGACTTGTTTTGTTTTTTACATATTTGTTTCATTCCATTGCTGCCGCGTTCTTTTGTACCTTTCTCTGTTTCCTCAGGTGAGATGGACATGTAGCGTTTGTTCGTGTTTCTTTCTGTGGGTGTGTGGGGTTCTGTTTCCCGTGTCTTTAATGTCACAATTTTATCATAGCGTAAGACTACTCTTTTTCCTGACTCACGCTCGCGCTTAAGGTCTTCTTGTAAATCTTTCCGTTTTTGTAGCACGCTAGGAGGGAAATCTTCTTTCATGTAAATATTTGTACCCTCGAGTGATTTTTTCTTTTTAAGCAGTTCAATTTTCCTGCTGGTTGTTGTAATTGTGACAACAACTGGTCGGACTTTCCCAGAGTTTTTCCCCATTCTCCTAACGTGTTCGATTTCATATTTCTGACAAGGTATTCCCATTTTGTTGTTAATTATGTCCAGAACTATGGAGAGTAAACTTTCATATCCTCTCTCTTTCTCTTCAATACCAAAGAATATAACATTTTTTCTTCTTAGCTGTTTATCTAGGATTTCTATGGTTTTTTGTTGTTGTTCGATTTTTGTTTCCAACTGTTTTGTTCTGGTTTCCATAAGATGGAATTTTTCGTCTATGTTGTTATTTATAGACTCCTTGATATTTAGCTCCATCGCTTTCATATCTTGTTTTTGTTTGGATAGGTCGTCTTGTATATGTTGTAAAATTTTTAATACATCTTCCATTTTGATCGTACTGCTAGCGCCCTCTACTGGAATGCTAATATACTATTATGTGGTAGTAGTTTGCGCAGGAGTTTGATTTAGTGTCTTTGTAGATAGTTCCGCTACTCGACGGTGGATGGCGCTTTTATGGAGATTTTGTTATTGTTTCTGATGACGGTGGTTTTGATTTTTCTCGGGTATGATTTGATGTTGCAATTTATATAAGATTCACTGAACAGCTTCTAAGCACTTATTTCCTTCTTGAATTTCGAAAACTGACCTTGCTATTGACTTAGGTGGGGTGTTTTCTTCCAAATTGTTCGTGTTGAGACTTTTACACCGACTTTGGTTGTTGACGAGTTTTCGGATAATATCACATAAATACTGAGTTTCTGGAGCAAATAACACTTGTCCGGGGAGTTCACAGTTTGTTTCACAGTTTTATCGTTATTTCGCTTCGATTTACGAAACTTTACTATTTTTAAACACAGTGGTATAGTAGAGCCGATGTAAACACGAGCACAGTAGCGCCCTCTCTCCAGAAAGAATAGCAGTTTTAAAGTTCCAGGTGACATCGCGGAAAACACTGACACTGATACAAACCTATGCGCCAACATCTGCATACTCCGATGAAGATATCGAAGATTTCTATGATTTGCTCAACAAAGCCTGCGACGAGAACCGAGGCACTTGGAATATAGTCCTCGGGGACTTTAACGCTAAAGTTGGCACGAGACAAATCAATGACAACGAAGAAATCCTGGGAATGCATGGCTTAGGACAACGGAACGAACGTGGAACTCGCCTCATACAATTCGCTTTTGGGCAAAACATGCACATAGCAAACACCTTTTTCCCAAAGAAACAAAGTAGACGTTGGACTTGGGTGTCACCTGGAGGCAGTGTTAAAAATGAGATAGACTTCATTCTATGCTCTCATAAAAACATTATTCGTGATGTCAACGTACTCAACAGAATCAAATTTAGTTCCGACCACAGACCAATTCGAACCAAAATTAAATTTAACTTTAAAATTCACCGTGCCAAACTATTCACAAACCAAACTCGACGTTTACCTAAGGCCATTCTCTGCAACAATGCAGAAGAATTTAATATTGAAATTAGAAATCAATTTGAAAACTTAAATATTAATGAAATGGATGATGCGGAAAATCAATATAATGCAATAGTATCAAGCATATTTAACAGCAGCAAGAAAATAAAATACGTAAAGAACAAAACTAATAAACTAACAGCAAAGACACAAAAACTCATTTTGGAAAGAACAGAATTAGAAATAGGATCACAAAGTTATAGAAAAATTGACAAACAAGTTAAACGCAGTATTCGACGTGATATAAGACAGCATAACTGTAATTTAATCAGAGTAGCTTTAGAAAACAACTCTTCCCTTAGAGTAGCTAAACAAGGAATTGCTCAAGGTAGAACATGGATTAACGGGTTAACAGACGAAAGAGGAATTAAACATGGCAATAAATCAAAAATAATTGAAATCTGTACTAATTTCTATAAAGAACTATACTCAGACAATACAAAATGTAAAAATACTACAAAATACTGTTTTGATGACAAAATACCTAACCTAACAGGTGATGAAGTACAAAAAGCGCTTAAGACCATGAAATTTGATAGGAGCCCTGGAGAGGATGGAGTCACTGCAGAGGCTTTGCGAGCAGGCTTACCCACATTACTGCCACATCTGACCAATCTTTTCAATACCATTCTCGTAACTGGCAATATACCGCCCAAAATGTGCCACTCCAACATCATCTTACTCCACAAAAAAGGGGAAAAAAGTGACATAGGTAATTACCGTCCTATAAGTCTGATATCTCATCTGTACAAAGCTTTTATTAAGGTTATTCAAAACAGAATAAATGGACTTCTCGATAAACACCAACCCGTTGAACAAGCTGGGTTCCGCCCCAGCTTTTCAACGACTGATCATCTTCACACAGTCAATCAAATTATCGAGAAGTTCAACGAATTTAATAAGCCCCTTTACTTAGCCTTCGTGGATTACATGAAGGCTTTTGACAGCATTAAACACCAACATATTTTTAGAGCACTAGAGATCCAGGAAATAGATAAATTATATATAGAATTAATTAAAAATATTTACAACAAGAGCACTGCAAATATTAAACTTACGACATCAGGACCATCTTTTAATATTGACAAGGGTGTCAAGCAGGGTGACCCACTCTCTCCCAAACTTTTTACCAGCACTCTCGAAGAGATTTTTAAGAAACTGACTTCATCTTGGGCTCAAAAGGGAATAGTAGTTGGACAAAAGAGACTCACAAATCTTCGTTTCGCTGACGATATAGTTCTCTTTTCCCCTTCAGCTCAAGACCTACAATCAATGCTCCAAGACCTGAGCACGGCAAGCCTTGAGGTTGGATTAGAAATGAATCGGTTGAAAACTCAGATATTGACCAACAGCATCAAACGTAAGATCAAGGTGGACGGTCAAGAATTGCATTATGTCGATGAGTATACTTACTTGGGCCAGTTAGCTAGCTTCGAAAACAGGCAGGACAAAGAGATCGACCGCCGTGTCGAGAATGCCTGGAAGAGCTACTGGTCCATGAAAGCGCACATGAAGGGCAACCTTCCTTTGTCACTTAAGCGCAAACTCATCGACATGTGCATTCTACCCGTTCTCACCTATGGTGCACAAACGTGGTCCTTAACCGATTTACAAAAATCCAAACTCAAGGTTTGCCAACGAGCAATGGAACGCAGCGTGCTTGGAGTCAAGCGAACGGACAAGATTCGCAATACCACCCTGCGTTCGAAAACGGGCATTGCCGATGTAGGTAGGAAGACAGCCAAGCTAAAATGGGATTGGGCGGGCCACGTACGGAGAATGCACCCTGAAAGGTGGGCATCGATCGTCACGAAGTGGGAGCCTGAAGACGGGCGGCGACGCCGAGGCAGGCCTAGAAGACGCTGGCGTGATGATTTAGATGCCTTCCAGGAAGAGTGGTGGGAGGCGGCCGGTGATCGCAAGAAGTGGAAGGATATGGGGGAGACCTTTGCCCAGCAGTGGGACACTTTATAGGTTATTAAAAAAAAAAAAAAAAAAAAAAAAAAAAAAAAAACTAGATTTCATACTTCATTCAACTGGCACTTCGACACAACAAATAAAGACTTACTTACATAAAAAAATATGGTTATTTAAATAAAGATAATCGTATATTATTATGCAAAATAAGAAATTCCATTTAAAAGAACTCAGACGCAGAGCAAAACTAGCAGTAGGAAAGCTGCTAGTTTCTTGCTTTCTAGTCTAAACTCTGTGTTCATTGAGTTTAATGTTCACAGCAGTATTCATTCTGAATATTGTGATAAAAGAAAAATAATTTCTAGAAGAGACATTACAATAAACATTTTTAAGATCTGATAGAACGTCTACCGCGCCTGGGGATACAATCGTGATCATATTTCCTTCTTTTTTCCATTTCATTTTGGAATGTTCTTATTACAGTCTGTTCTTAACATAGACTTTGGATTTTCTTTCATCAATAATAATTGTGGGTTTCTCCAGATAAGTTGAAATATTGTCGATTACTTAATAGACACTTTGACTTGATTAGTAATTAGTGAAATCTTATCATAATTCAGAGTATTTTCAACACTTCTTTAAAATATGTTCTGAGAATGTATTTTAGTTGACTGTTTGGTAAGAAAAGGAATGAATGAATGAATTAACACTTTATTGCATGTAAGCAGGATACAAAACTTAAAACTACATAAATTAGTAGATACAATAGGCAGCCTTATCGCTTAAAGCGATTTCTTCCAGGCAACCAGGTGAGTTGAGTAAACAGCCAGTGTAAGAAGAGAAAGAAAGTAGTGCCCAATTAATAAAGAAAATAATGTACTTATGTACCCACTTAAAGATAATTTCAAAAATAAAAGAAAAGGGTTCTGTGATTTTACACAACTTCACTGAGTTTTCTTACTGCATTCTAAGACTATGGCAGACGTATGAATACGGAGTTCTCGGAAAACTGGAAGTGATAACAATGGAGAGGCATTTCAATGGAATTTGCATTAGAATGCGTTGAGTGCAGCAGCCTTTGTGATGAGATAGGGCGGTACTGGCGTACTAGAACTGAAAATGATTTGAATCTAAATGTTAGTATTCCAAAAATCACGAAGCTTGAATTACGCTTTGTTATGCAAAAAAACTGAACCGATTGGGATGGGACTTGGAATATTGATGTTATGTTAGCATGTTAGTTATTATTAATGCTACTCCGATTTGTTTTTGCATTATTTTTCATAACGACTTGTACATTTAAGGCTGGTTTTAGTGTAACGCGTACCGTCGGCGCTGATAAGAAGAGTGATCTTTATTACAGAAACAAGGATACTAATTGTTTAGCAAAAATGGCAACGCTCTGATTGCACTCGTCAGTGCTGAACAATCCGTATCCCTATTTCATTGTAATAAAGATCACTCGTCTATCAGCGCCGACGGTACGCGTGACACTAAAACCAGCCTAATTGTTTTCAGTTAATAACTTTGGCTGGTTTTAGTGTCTCGCGTACCGTCGGCGCTGATAGGCGAGTGATCTTTATTACATTGAAACAAGGATACTGATTGTTTAGCAAAAATGGCAACGCTGATTGCACTCGTCAGTGCTGAACAATCAGTATCCCTATTTCATTGTAATAAAGATCACTCGCCTATCAGCGCCGACGGTACGCGTGACACTAAAACCAGCCTAATTGTTTTCAGTTAATAACTTTGGCTGGTTTTAGTGTCTCGCGTACCGTCGGCGCTGATAGGCGAGTGATCTTTATTACATTGAAACAAGGATACTGATTGTTTAGCAAAAATGGCAACGCTGATTGCACTCGTCAGTGCTGAACAATCAGTATCCCTATTTCATTGTAATAAAGATCACTCGCCTATCAGCGCCGACGGTACGCGTGACACTAAAACCAGCCTAATTGTTTTCAGTTAATAACTTTGGCTGGTTTTAGTGTCTCGCGTACCGTCGGCGCTGATAGGCGAGTGATCTTTATTACATTGAAACAAGGATACTGATTGTTTAGCAAAAATGGCAACGCTGATTGCACTCGTCAGTGCTGAACAATCAGTATCCCTATTTCATTGTAATAAAGATCACTCGCCTATCAGCGCCGACGGTACGCGTGACACTAAAACCAGCCTAAAACCAGCCTTAACCGTATCCGGATACGCTGACGGTGTTAGTACTAGAGATGCAGTAGTAGAAGTAATGAAAAATATAAATTTAAAAACAAATTGCAGTAGCATTACTGATGACTAACATGCTTTAAAAAGCATGTTAAATTGTCGATCTTGGCTTTATATTAAGATTTAATACAGAAGCCATCAAGCAACTCAAAGACACCAGAATAGGCATGATGACAGTAATCAAGTATCGCCAAAATATTTATCTGATCTAATGAAATAGGATTCAAAGATTTTGAAAAATATATTTATTCTCTTATTAATGTCGAGATTACTAATTTATTTGCTAAAATAAATCTACAAAATACAACAATCCGCCATGATAGCCAAAACGCTCGTCGGTGTCATGGCGTCTGTCATTGCGTCTCGTCTCGGTAAACATCCTTTTGTTTCTATAGTAACTATGTAGGCATCACTGGTTGATATACCGATCCGTGACGTAAAAACAGACGCCATGACACCGGCGAGCGTTTTGGAGTGAATTTGAAAATTTAAATTTAAATGTACTTTTATTGCACAAAAACCTTAATTTTCTACAGAAATATGATATATTTTAGACATAATAGATCCTTCTGAATATCATAGAAGAGATTTTGAAAATTAGGATTCATGCCTATTGACGAGAGAGTGTCATCAGAGTCGACTAGCTCAAACAAACTTACCTCCAAAACACAAAGTAAATACATCTTGCACGAGTTTTGATTTTCACAAATATTTTTCTGGTAAAATTATGGGTCCAGGCACAAATAAAGCAACAGATACAACGGAGTAATGAGAAACAAATGTTGGCGTTACTGGCGCGCTTGTAAATATTGTATTATCTGCGGATGATGTTATATCTAATGTAGAGCAATACTCCCTAAGAGTGATAAGATAACTTGACGGCTTCGTGGAAAAACATTTGCTTTCTATTTTCCAAGAATATAAATATTAGTATGACAGAAAGACTGGGATAAGAAACTAAAATGTCGGCATTTGTTGTAATATTTCGCCGTACAGTTACTTCGAATACGTGTGATGTGTTGTATACGTACCTAATTAAAATACTGTGCTTTAACTTGTGAAATACCACCATCATCGCCAAATCTGTGTGACGCTGACGTGTCCCTAAATATTAATATTACAATATTACCGAGCTAGCACATTATGGCAACAATATTTTGTTTTATTAAAAAAAAATGAAGTGATAACACCACCTTGTCCAGCTCGAAAAGCAGTTTAATTATGAACGTAAGCACACCTAATTTTATACGAATTTTATCAATAATGTTTTATAAACTTGTTGTCATCGACAGAGCTATGTAACTGAAACTGTAACACAACTTGCTCGTGACTATACGAGCTCCCAACGCCAACAACTATTTCACATTCCGTAGTGGTATGAATTGTGTTATCTTGCTTTCGTTGTTTTTGGGTATGTTTTTATTTGGTTGCATGTGAAAATATTGCTCTCAGATTCAGTTACGCTGCAGAACCAGTGTTTTGAATTCTGAAAAGGTTTTTCCAGTGCTGTTTTTGTTTGGATAGAGAACTTCAATATGGAGCGGGAATCTTGTTGTTTTCATTATTCATGTGAACTCTCTTTGTATTATAAAATAATACCTATATAAAGTCTGTTGCAATAAAAATAATTTCAGAAAAAGTAGTCTTTTGTGTAGAGAGTACTATTAAAATGAGTTTTTAGATAACTGAACATGGTAAGAAACTTTACATTCAGTAACGAAAAGATTGTAGTAGAAACCATCTTAATTTAATAGCAGATGTTATTTACAACAACTTAAATATAAACCACCGGTCTAATAACAAAAAAAAAATTATGGTCATTAAAACTTGAAACCCCTTCATTATCGCGGTTTCGGAGTTCTTAAAAACAGTATATTTTGTGAAGCTGGACCCTCATTAAACAAGACATACGTTTGTAATCTGAATGCAACGCTCAAATTTTCGCTGGTATTGTTTATACAGAATTTTTCATTATGAACAATTAATTCAATCATGAGATATTTTCTTTCGTCTATTACTCTCGTCTATTATCTACTATTATTCTCTCGTCAGTTACGTGAAATTCCAACATATAAAATAATACTCAATTCGATTTGGTAGATAAAAACACTTCGCGAATTCCAAAATGCATTTTTCCCGTCGTCCGCCGATAAAACCATCATTTTATATCAAATCGAGACTAACTTGGCAACGCAAGTCTTCCTCTGCGGTATGTATACCTACTTGAGACGAGGGCCCTTAACTATATCCACTATAGTGAGGTAGGCAAGTGCAACATCCACAGAACTTCCCAACAAGCGAAATTGGCCTTAGATATTTTTTCTTTTCGCTTACTTTGCGCTCTATTGCGTATGAATAGAGTTGATTTTTAATGTTCAGGATTGTGAATACAGTTGATTTTTTAATAAACTTGTGGAGTCAAGATGCATGTGATGAGTGGAGTCGAGCTTCGTTATCCGACTGCGGCAGGACGATGCTAATTGTACACTTGTCAATATGAATAGCTTGTACAGCGTTGTCGCTACTGACTCAATTTGTAGAATTTCGACAATACAATAGAGGACAACTTTCAAATTACAGGATGGCAATTCTACTAGATGACAACGTCAATCATTCCGCTGCGTTTTGGTTCGATCTCTTAAATGTCAGCCATTTGGTGAATAGTAGAATGGCTTTTTAAAAATTTGTTCTGCCAAAGTCCAAACCTTAGCTAAAACGTCACCACGACTGAGTCGTTTGTCATTAGTAGAATAGGAAACAGTCGAAAATCTAAGGTTTAGTTGAGGTTTTGTTTGGGGTTCATAAAAAGTTTTGTAAGTACTAGAATTGCCACCCAGAACGAAATAGATGAAGGCTGTATTTTTCTAAAGGTAGAATCAGACGGTTCACTCAAGTGAAAGATCACGCGAACGAATACCTGGGGTTTTCTATGACACTTTTCTTTCATTTTCAAATGTGTCACTTTGAGTGAAATAATATGCAAAATGAACGATGGAAATGAACGAAAAATGAACTATCTGATTCCACCTTAGGACGTATTTCTCAATGATTTTAGCATTGATATAAATCAAAATCAATAAAAACGCCCCATAACTTTGAGCGACCGCATGGAAACGTCGTCGTCGTGACTGAGCTTGTACTGTATACCTATTTACTTTCCCATAACGAGGAGGCCTATGAGGCCTAGAACTAAGACGGCACAATAGATGATTTGAAATCATCAACTCTTATAAAATCAAATCAATATAAAAATCTCTTCAGAAGACCGAACGTTTATTACAGAATTTAAAGCTATTTTTCAAATTAAATCCGTTAGTGGATTGCAATATCCGCATTTGGTCCGAGACAATAAGTCTTGGAGGAACAAAACGCACACATTTCTGGTGAACCCACTTCGGGACCGAGTTGAGTCAATATTGACTGTAGGAGAGCATCTCGTACATAATCTTATAGAAACTGTTTGCCTTCACGATTGAAGGTTCGTCGCGCTTAAGACGCTCCTGCACGGGCAATTATTAAGCAGTTGACACAAGCAAAAAATATTAAATTAAAACAAAATGGTAGGGTGTGAAATATGGTATGAAATAAGAATAATTGAGGACATAGAAAAGTGGTAAGTACAGTTTGTTTGTTTTACTCGAAAAACATAACCCTTCTTTCTACTTTCTTTCTGGGGGCAGTCAAGTGGAAATGAGGTAGTTATCATTATCTCATGACATAGAATCACATTCCTTTGAGGGAACTCATTTAAGCGACAGAAACGACTTTCCACTGACCTGATTAACTCACACAGCCCCAAATTAAGGAGAAAAAGAAACTAAGAAACGAAGAAGGACCTATGGGAACTGCTTGACTGATATACTACATATATATTTTTTGTAAATGCATAATAAGTATACCTATATAGAAAAACACCCAAACCCAAGATAAATATTTTACGATCATACACAAATTTCCCTCGCGGTGGGAATCAAACCCGCAACCTTCTGTGTTTCAGGCGGAACTTCGCCCACTGCGCCACAGAGATCGAGAATGAGTTAAGTCATGCTTAAAGTATCGGGCAATAAGAATGTTCTCTGAAAATTGCCCGTGTAAGAGCATCTTTGGGAAAACTTTCGCATTCCAAATGGAATTTACATATAGGGTACGGGGCAATATTTCCGCCGAAGATCCGATTCGAATGTTGCTGACAAAATGGATCGAATATCTATCAGAGAATCTGGGCTGTGCATCGATTGTTAAGTTTCTATGGATGGAGACTAATTTTGAACTCCATACGCCTTTAGTAGATTTAAAGGAATTTTGTTTGCTATAAAACTTAGGAAACTTATGAACATTAAACGCACTAAATACATAAATAATTACTTACAACTATAAAAAAAAATCGAAAAAAATCACACATTCTTAAAACTATGCAGTGTTATAATAACCCTGTCCGATCCACGAAAGTATTTTTGGAAAATGACATTAAATGATAATCCAAAAAATATTGCAAAATGATAAAACACACCCTTGTATTAATAATTACTGACTAATTCCACCCATTTACTGTCTAATCGATCGAGCGAGCGAAGCGAGCGAAGATCTTAGTGGTAAGTTGGGCGATTTTGCTTTGTATGTTTGTATGTTTCACGAATTGTTGTTCGAGCATAACTGTCGAACCGTTCATCCAATCTGCATAAAACTTGGTAGGTCAATAGGTTGTGGTAAGGAAATTTATGGTGGAGCATATGAGCTTAATCGATGAAGGGGTTGTGAAGATATTGGGTTCCCAAGGGGGTAAAATTTTCTTAAAGTTACACAAATATATCCAAAATGGTTTTTATTTTTAATCTAGGATGTACCTATAGTTTTTGAAATACGACCATAGAACAAAAACTACGAAACCAGAGCTGCAAGAGCTCCCGTTTCATAGAGTTTCGATGTCTTCGTAGCTCATTGACTGGTCGGTCTTAAAAAGAGAGTGGCATCGTTGAGGTTTGGTTTGCAATGATTTTAGATGCTACTTGATTTATTTCCATGATAAAAAAAAATTTTTGATAAAGAATGAAAATAATTGGGGTAAAAAAAGTTAAGTAAACAAATATATTGAGTGGGGTGTCAAATAAAAGTTATTTATTTGTACATTCCAAAATAGTTATTATTTTTATTCTAGGACGTATACTTTTAGAAATACGACAAGAATTCATAAATATGAAATAAATGAAAAATTAGACACGACATTATGTATTGCATGCATGCTAGTTTTTTTTTACCATGAAGAGCTAGCGCAATACGCATACTCGGCAGTAGTAGCACTTGAAATTATAGGGGTAGTCAGAAGAAAGTAGAAATGTAAGCCATCTACGGTGCGCGAGATCTCAGTTCGGGGCGAACTACTAGTTATATATGTTTACGTAGTTCTAGTTTCATTGTTATTTTCGAAAAACGAACAAGAAAACTGGTGCTGAGGGCTCTGTATAATTATGTGGGGAAACCTTAAAACAACCGCCGAGCATTCACGCGTACAGAAACCAACCGTAATCCTTTGCTGTAGCAGATTAAAACCACATTCATTCTATACATAAGGATCTAGCATTTGGTGAAAATGTATTTTATATTTCAGGGAAATTTTATCACATTTCCCCGAAATTAATGATGTATTCTTTCTTAAAATTTAAGACCCTAAATGTCTTTAGCAATTTTCGTAATGTTTATTGTGTTCGAACGATTTTTAATTTCTAAATTATAAAGTGGTTTTAGGCCGGCCTTAGAGAGGCTTTAGAGTGTGCGAGGCCCCGTAGTACTCGGAGTGTTGGGATCGTTTGTGCGTGTTTGTACTTATACGCACGTCTAAAATTCGGATGAAAACGCATGCAAACTGCGGTCGGCCTTATCCTCACAAAGTACCTATATGTACGTGCACAAGCAAAGTATAAAGAAAGAAAAAGCAGAAGAAGTGCTTGCTATTTGTTAATCCTGGTATCATCCACTGTTGGGTATAGGCCTCTTTTCGCTCTTGCCAAACTTTTCTGTGCTAAGCATCTCTGATCTAGATTCAGCACGCGTTTTTGTCGGTATCATTATCCCACCGTGCATTTGGACGACCCAGCCTCCCCTTGGCCACCACTTCATCAAAGTCTTACCCAAGAGTGTCCATCCAGTAGCCGTACTATGAGCTCTTAGAGCAATGTCAAAATAAGGTGAAATCCATTCCTGCCTTATAGCCCAGTCACCTTAGCATAAAAAAGGGCTTAATCTCGGAATGAGAGATAATAAGCTGAATTCTCGGAATGAGAGATAATAAGCTGAATTTTCGTATATACCTTCATTTAGACGTCCTAAAAGTTGTCTCAAAAGTCTCATAAAATCTCGTGTCTGCGTCTTAAGTTATTCAAGGTCAAAGGTAAAAAAAATAGTTTTTCGCGAATATCTCGGTTGCTATTGGTCCAATGATGTTAACATCTATTATAAAATTGTAGAGCATACAATTTGCGACAAATTTTGTTTAAAACATTCTTTCATGCGCTCAACCGTTTTCGCGATAGAGTAGGGTGAGTGCGCACTGCGCAGCGCTCAGCCATACGCGTAGGTACTGTAACGCAAAGTCAAACCTGAATATCTGTGAATACCTTGAATTTTGAATAGTTTGTTTTATTTATCAGTTAATTATCGACCAAGCGAGCAAAGCGAGCTAAGATCTTACGATTTTGCTTTGCATGTTTGTATGTGTAATTTTTATGTTCTCGCATAACTATCGAACCGTTAATCCAATCTGCATGAAACTTGGTAGATAACTAGGTTGTGCTATGGAAATTTGCTGAAGAGCATATGAGCGTAATCGATGGAGGGGTTGTAAAGATATTGGGATCTCAAGGGGGTAAAAAAGATAAAAGTTACACAGATATATTGAGTGGGGTGTCATATGAAAGGACTTAATTTGTACATTCCGAAATAGTTTTTATTTTTGTTCTAGGAAGTATAGTTTTTGAAATACACATACTGAACGCTTTGCGCTCACGGCCCTCTATCGCAAAAACGGTTGACCGCATGGAATTTTTTATTTTATGAATTGGTCGCAAATTTTAAGCTCTACAACTTCATAACAGATGTTAACATCACTGGACCAATAGCAACCGAGATATTCGCGAAAAACTATTTTTTTTACCTTTGACCTTGAATAACTTAAGACGCAGACACGAGATTTTATGAGACTTTTGAGACAACTTTTAGGGCGCCTAAATGAAGGTATATACGAAAATTCAGCTTATTATCTCTCATTCCGAGGTTAATTCCTAATTTGACTGGACTATTAAGCTTGATTTGACATTGTTTTCGTCCGAAAACAATCTCAAGCTGGGAACAAATTATCGGACGCGGCTGACGGACGCGGTTGACAGCCGCGACTGATAAGTGTGCACACCGTCCGAACACCCAGCGGGCCAGATTGCCTTCGGACGTCTGAAGGTCCAAGGACGCGTCCGCGACTTTCGTCAGATAAAGTGCACAGTTCTTTGTTCGTTCTTTATCCAGATACCTATTCAGTCGCGGCTGTCTGCCGCGTCCGTAAGCCGCGTCCGACAGTATGTTTCCAGCTTTATTTTATTCCTGCCTTGGTCTTGACGCAGGAATGCAGCAGGACATGCGCATTACACTCTCTCGACGCTCTCTCTGCGCATGTCTTGCTCGATGACACCGAGCAGGACATGCGCAGTCCTGCATCTAGTCGATGTCATGTCCAAGGAAGTTATATACATACAGGAATGCTACCTGACATTTAATGTACAAATGATTTTGAACCTTATCACGACCGACTACACAACGATATATTAGGTATAATTTAATCTTGGTTATAAGGATTGTTGGTCTTGTTGAGAGGCTTTCTTGGTAGCTTTGTCTCTTTCACACTCGTTGTTGGATTAGTAGTGTGACCTTGTCTCTTAAATTTCAGGATATTTTTACCTTATCGCGCTCGACAAAATCAGCGCTTGATTTCGATCCATGGTTCGATCCTTTAATTCAATCCTTGATTTTGATCCTTGATTTTGATTTCGATCCTTGGTTTCGATATTGGATTTCGATCCTGGATTTTGATCCTTGATTTTTGAATCTTGAATCTGAAATCTTGAATCTTGAATCTTTGAAGTGACAGCTGTCAAACTTCAATTGGACAGAACTACTCGTCCTAGACTCCCCGTTCTCAGTTCAAATGAAAGCAATGACCAAGATCTTCATTTGAAGTGACAGCTGTCAAACTTCAAACGGCCATATCTTGGAAACTACTCGTCCTAGACTCCCCGTTCTCAGTTCAAATGAAAGCTATGACCAAGATCTTCATTTGAAGTGACAGCTGTCAAACTTCAAATGGCCATATCTCGGAAACTACTCGTCCTAGACTCCCCGTTCTCAGTTCAAATGAAAGCTATGACCAAGATCTTCATTTGAAGTGACAGCTGTCAAACTTCAAATGGCCATATCTCGGAAACTACTCGTCCTAGACTCCCCGTTCTCAGTTCAAATGAAAGCTATAACCAAGATCTTCATTTCAGATGACAGATGTCATTTTGACAGCTGTTATTGAAAATGTAGATCTTGGTCATAGCTTTCATTTGAGCTAAAAAGGAAGAGTCTAGGATGAGTAGTTTCCGAGATATGGCCATTTGAAGTTTGACAGCTGTCACTTCAAATGAAGATCTTGGTCATAGCTTTCATTTGAACTTTGAACGGGGAGTCTAGGACGAGTAGTTCCCGAGATATGGCCGTTTGAAGTTTGACAGCTGTCACTTCAAATGAAGATCTTGGTCATAGCTTTCATTTGAACTGAGAACGGGGAGTCTAGGACGAGTAGTTCCCGAGATATGGCGGTTTGAAGTTTGACAGCTGTCACTTCAAATGAAGATCTTGGTCATAGCTTTCATTTGAACTGAGAACGGGGAGTCTAGGACGAGTAGTTCCCGAGATATGGCGGTTTGAAGTTTGACAGCTGTCACTTCAAATGAAGATCTTGGTCATAGCTTTCATTTGAACTTTGAACGGGGAGTCTAGGACGAGTAGTTCCCGAGATATGGCCGTTTGAAGTTTGACAGCTGTCACTTCAAATGAAGATCTTGGTCATAGCTTTCATTTGAACTGAGAACGGGGAGTCCAGGACGAGTAGTTCCCGAGATATGGCGGTTTTAAGTTTGACAGCTGTCACTTCAAAGATTCAAGATTCAAGATTTCAGTTTTCAGATTCAAGAATCAAGATTCAAGATTCAAGAATCTAGGATCGAAATAAAGGATCGAAATCAAGGATCGAAACCAAGGATTGAAATCAAGGATCAAAATTGTATCAGTATTTTAATTGAAAAATCATGCTCTGAAACATCACGTAAATCAGAAAATGATGTAAAAGGCCCCTTAGGGACTTTAGGGATGTTTAGTTTATAAATTATGGTCACCCTTTAGAAAGAGACACACCGCCCAAGTTTTATCTCTCAAGCGGACCGCGTTTTCTGTCTCAATTAACTTTCCAGTTACGTAGGTATATAACTTCCTTGGTCATGTCACCAAAACATCCCTGCGTTAAGATTGTTTCCGTCCTAAGGCAGGATTAAAACAAGGTTGATTTAGGCCTGATTTATGCCTGCGTCAGTCTTACTTCAGTCTTATCTAAGTACGGACGAAAGGTAATCTTACTTTGACATTGCTCTAAGACTTGGTAATACGACCACAGGTGTCCTACCCAACTCCATTTTGAGATCGTATAATACGATTCCTGACGTTCTTGACTTGGTCCGGTGTCGAATTTCCAAGTTTGAAGTTTGAAAACTGACATTTTAGTGAGAAAACTCTACTGGCTGATCGATTTATCAACACACAGCTCTCATGACTGGACGAAACAGGCTTTGGTACACAGATCTACGACACGAAAGGTGGTCATTAGTGTAATCATAATCTGAACATCATGAAGTGAACTGAATCGAATACAACGAGACAAGACAAAGAAACTAGAAACAATCAAGGATATCCTTTCGATTGTCATTGAACGAAACATGCCTTCTGATGGTGATACAATTTAATTAATCTACAGAGTCCAATAATCCTGGAGGAATAGTTAAACACAGCCTGCTTCGTAGCACTTTGTGGGCTGCTAGAACCCCATGCTGTACTCAAAACGTGTTCCAGCATTTAATTTGGACGTTAAGACCAGCTTTAATCGGTGTTCGGCCGACGCCGACGCTTAGTTTGTTTTAGTTACTTGTGTCCAAGTTGTCAGGCAAACACGAAACTGCAAAACTTGAAGTTCCCTGGGCGTCTCTCAGCGCCGCGACGTTATCTTAATTAAGGCTTTAGCTTCGAAGTTCGGTGACGAATTTGTTAAAACTTGGCTGGCTACTTCTAGAAACTTTTGCCCATCATTGCCTCCAAAGAAACTGTTTTTCAGGCTGTTTCTGTCATTTTTGTAAAAATAAAAGTAGCGAAAACTGACTTTTCAAGTTTTTCATCTAATACCAAAATGTTCATAAAGAAAAAAACAGATTTAAAAGTTGTAACTTTCTAAAATTTTAAAAATCACTAAGTTGAGATTAAGCACAATAAAGATTAGGTGTAGTAAATAAATAAATAAAATAAGAAAGGTCAGCGTTGTACCAAGAAATTATTTCAGACCCGTCCAAAAATATTTTCCAAAAGTTTCATCATGGAGCTCATGAACAAACAAAGATATCCAGAACGGTCCATTAAAAGGACGTGCAAGCATGTTTTACATAAATTAAATTGCGTTGCGAACACCAAACAATGCGCAAAATTATCAGTGGTCAGCAGCTGGCCCTCTGTTTCATTACAGTCAACAGTTTAGTTAAAGATAGGCAATTGAACACGATTTATGCAACACTGTCGTAATAACGATCTCGGTGGCTTAGCGGAGGAATGCGAAACGTGCGAGTTCAAATTAGAATGTTTTGTCATTCACCAACTCTAAATAAAGTGTTGATAAGTTCTACCTACTTTACTTTACAAGAGAAGAAAAAGAGTAATGTCCTAATGTAAGTAATACAACTGTGTCAATAAATGGACCTTTTTGATCTTTACTAAATGATTTTTACAGTGTCAGAGCTCAAAAATTATGCCTAAATTATACGGAACCAAAGTTGGCCACTTGCTCATACGAACTTACTTACTTTACGGGACGCCTGAGTTATTGTTGTGATAGAGTAGAAATTTTCCAAAACCATGCACAAATTCAAACTCACGACACGACCTTTGGGTTAAGTCAAGATCCCACTCGGCCAACACGGCTAAACTGTGTTGGTCACATTCAGCTCAGAAAAAATGAAAGAGACGAATTTCTCACTATAATTGACAGTTACTTTACTATCTTTTTTTTTCTGAAGAAAGAACGAGCAAGCTGCCTCGCCTGATGGTAAATGATTACTACCACGGACAACTGCAACATCAGAGCTAGGTGCGTTGCCGGCTTTTGAGATAGAAGTAGGCTCTTTTCTTGAAGGTCCCTCGTATAGATTCAGAAATACCGCTGGTGACAGTTAATTCCACACGGCAGTTATACGAGGCCGTACAGTTGTAGACTGCCATCCATACAATGTGGTGGCACTTTGTTGAACTTTTCTGAGAGATGGAGGGAAGGAAGAAACAAGCTCTCAATAGTTTTTCTCCCTATTCAAGGTTTGTAGTTTGGCACATTACTTAGAGGTGGAGAAACAAGCTTTCAATAAAATTCTTCTCAAGACTCAAACATTTTCTTCCCTTCGAGAAGCCGGCCATCATCTCCTCTGGGCGATAATTGCAAACTGTTTACCGAAGCTGCTATCAGAGGCAGCTTACGGAGGCTTCCGTCGCCCGAGGACCGTTTCCGCCGGATCCCGGACGCCGACCGGGACTAAGCGGATTGCAAACAGATCGTACGTACCTTGTATACTTGTATACCAATGATTATCGAAATTCAATGTTCGTTGTAAAGCAGACAGTTTTGTTATCATTATTGCCTAAAATTTCTATGAAACAAAGGAAAAAAGAAGAAAGAAAATACATTTATTTGTTACAATGCAAGTGTAAATGTTTACAAATCCTTACAATAAGTATTACCCACTAAAACAAAGGCAGAAGCAGAAGACAATCAGAAAAATAAAATAGTACCTACCATGATTTACCTAGTTACTTACAGAAACTAAACTACTAGGTACTTATTATTATTTACATATGAAAGTACATTAGAACTATCTACGGATTGTAGTAAGCAATCTATAGATACTCAGATAGCTCAACTGATCCAAGCCAGTGCCAGTATAGGCGTGACACTGATTACATTACCGCGATGAATGACAACGCAGCCCCCCTAGCCATATTACACTATCTATCGTCGCTGTAGAATAGAAACACTTCAAAATGTATAGGATTTGACGTTTCAAGTAGATGAGTCACGTGGTCAGAACGTCAATTCCTATACATTTTGAAGTGTTCTATTCTACAGCGACGATAGATCGTTCTACAGCGACGATAGATCGTGTAATATGGCTAGGGCCCTGAGCCAAATAGTGTGATGTCACCTTAACCTGTAGGTCAATTATACTTAAAAACTTTTTATCAAAGCAAAACATCAACTAAGTTAAAAATAATTTCAAAATGATGCATTCCTTATTTCTTTGTTGTTTTAATTCAGCTTTAATTCATTTACTTATTACATTCCAATCTATATTGATAATCAGATAAACAAAAAAACTCATAAAACCAATGAGTCACAATAGTCACATGATTCACATGTTACATTTTGTGATCTAATAATATCATGGTTCCGAATTAATATTCAAAGAATTATTATTCTTTGTCACATCCATTCCATCTATTCCATTTCATTCATTACCACCACGTTGAAAGTTATTGTAGCGGTTTTGTATCACGAAATCAAACGACAACGATCGATAGGTCAAATTAATCAAATTTGAATCAATAATAAAAAATACGTAAAATAATCTATTCTAAATGGTTTATATAGCCGTAGGAAGCAGTCTCTATAATTTAACGTGACGTGGATGAATAACCTAACAAGTAATTCCTCCAATAATTCACAACCCACCTTAATTCTAATATGCGGTGATGGACCTGCAACCCATAAATGCCAACTTCTAAAAAGTGGACAGGTGCCTAATAAGCCTTAGACTATATTTCATAGATTATGATTGTTGCACTCGTCAATGTCCTCATAAAGTATCAGACTGGTATTATGAATATGAGTAATATCTATTGACAAAAAAATATCTGATATGAAATGATATAGAAATAAATTATTATATCAGCTCACCAAGGAAAACTGCTTATCTTAATGAGTTAGGAGATAGCAAATAGTCACGTTTCACATTTCTGAGTGTTCAGTAATGCTGATTTAGAGGTGGTTTGATTGCATGCATACGAGTACATGTTAGGATTTAATTTTTTATACCTATTTAATAAAATACATTTATTGGAATCTAATCTACTACATAACTTACCAAGTTGAGTCATCAGAGGATCGTTGCAAACGACAAATAGCTTAACTGATCCAAGTCACTGCCAGTCAAAAACGTGTCCAATTTGCTGGCAATATTACTTATTGGCAATGCTAATCCGTTTAGCCGAATATGTACCAGCTCTCGAATCACGCGTCATGATATTAGATGAACCTACTTATAAGTGTGGCAAAAAGAGCATTGTTCTTATTATAATATGACATGAAAAATGTTTAAATCAAAATTTGTAAGGCAAGTTCAGTAGAATAAAGTTTCTGCTCGGGTTTTTCTTTAGTGCTAGTCTACCTTTCAATCTCTAAAATATTATTAAAAGACAAACTTACAAATTTCCAAGTAGTTCCAACTAGATTCACGGATCTAATTTCAACAGATTGTGATAAAATGCTCCTAGCAGGTTAAATATGTAGGCGTAAATAGCAACAGTTGTACATTTCGAAGCAACTCTGTACCCAGTTGAAGTCTGTATTGCCACTGGAAACCAGACGAAACTACATCTAAGTTTAGCGAACTTCTTGTGTACCTGCCGCAAATATAATCGCGTAGTCTAGCGCGTATTTCTAAGACAAATACCTAGACTGCACTCCGAAAGCGTTCAGATACCACTTCCTAAAGTTTTGCTTAGTATGGCAAATACGAGAAAAAATATATGTGGGTAAATCAATGGAAATTTTACTTTGAAAAAAATATCACATTCATGGAATGTAGGTAATAATCTACCTTTATTATCATTTTGGTAACAGATTATTATGATTTACGATATACTTAGAGGAAGAATTTGGAAAAGAAAATACCACCCTCTACTTCTACTTAGGTACGTCTACTTAGGTATGACGGTGTAAGGAGATTGGTAAAGTTTAACGAAACTAATGAAAAAATGCAATGAAATGGTATTTGAACTTTTCAGAACATTGCCGAATCCTCAAGCAGTGCAATCAGACGATGTTCGATCTCAGCAAGTTTCAACTTTTCCGATCCAACTTGTGACCCGAGAAGAGTCTTTCTTCATTTCAAAATCGCGATGAAATTCGAAAGTTTTCTGAAGACTTATTTTGAAACTTCTTTATTCGTCGTATAGGTATCTAAGTTCTGAACGTTTCGAATACTCGTACTCTCTTGCTAAAACTTTTAATGGAAAAATCGATGGATAAGAATAAAAAAAATAGTTTTTCGATCTCTCAGCGTGACCGTTCCTAAAGCTCAAAATTCTCAATATTTATAAATACTT
Organism: Camptogramma bilineatum; assembly: GCA_958496255.1. Classification (NCBI taxonomy): domain Eukaryota; kingdom Metazoa; phylum Arthropoda; class Insecta; order Lepidoptera; family Geometridae; genus Camptogramma; species Camptogramma bilineatum. Next base: position 6,690,495 of record OY292460.1, read on the forward strand.
ATGTACGAAGAGAAAAATCTCGGACACTTTTAACTTTCATAGTTTTGTTTCAAACTCTATCTTTTCTGGCCGGGTAGTGGTGACGAAACAACGAAAAGCAGGGCCCCATACAGTGAATATAAATGAAACAAAGCTTTCACTGGATTCATGAATGACATAAAGATTTTAATTTTTTTTGTCTTATAAAACTTTTGAAACTATCCTGGTAACGTTTTCAGTGTAATGTTATTCAATATTTATAATAAAACTGCATTGATAACATATAAATTGTTTGAACCAAACAGTATTGTTTATCTTTTCTCCAATGGTTGATTCGTTTTAATTTTCCCAACGTTTAATGTAGGTATCTGGGTGGTACGAAACTGGCGACCGTTCAGGTGCACACAATTGAGACTTAACACAATTGAGTTCGTTATTCCAACGCCCATTGTTCGGTAATAGAACCATGGCGCCGATCCACGATCACCCGGTTTGTAGACTTTAGAATCATTGGGAAGTACTATTTTATTTGTAAGTTTAAAATTTGTGCTAATAAACCAGATCTTCAACAATTTTCTTTCTAAAACCCCTCTAATACCAATATGTTTTATGTAAACAGTAGGTATGCTTAGTGATAAACGTGCGTATAAACCTGTTTATAGCTCAATTTTCTGAATAAAATACTGAAATTTTGAGCAAGAACAAATGAATAAGCGATTTTTCGTCTTGCCTAAACAATTTCCTACTGGTTGCACGTTTGTCTTGCAGTTTCGAAGCTACAACCCATTACTTGTTGTTCTTATTTTCAATTCCATGTAAAGCGATTCTATAAATTTTAAAATCGCTGCCCAGACAGGAAGTCAGATCGAAATCGTGGCAGGGAGGAGGAAATTGCTCATTCTCACGCGACCGACCGCGCCGCTTCACTCCGGGGAATCCGCTCTAATGGAAAAAGTTAAAAAAATATACAAAACTTTTTTATTACAGAAACCTCTAGAGACCCAAGATAGCCGTGATAGAATACTTTCAGCTCTCGAATAGAATAATTTAGTGGCTGTTGTTTGTTTGATGCTATCGCTTGGCTGTGTCCTTTCAAAGCAATGATGAAACATGGCCATGTTCATCTTATGTTTCGATTTAGGGAAATAAAAACCTTATTTTTTAATAATATCGTTTGCTATTTATTTAATCGTAATCTACATTATTTATACCTATGTATGCAAGACCAAAGCAAATTGAATTGTAAAAATAATAAAAACTTTAAGAAAATGAATTGTTTTAACAATTCAATTTACTTTGTACCTAAGTAACATTTTTGTATCGAAAATAAAAATTAAGAGAAATTAATTCCTCATTCTATCAAACATTTACTTACCAAACTTTTACTAAATCATCGAAATATTTTAAAACTACTTAGATCGATTTGATCTATAGGTTGAATTGATTATTTATATCATGATTACCTACATAATAAAGTAATTAATGATATAATTATACATAGCCGGACATAAGTTTTTCCAATGCTGTGCCATCTGGCTTCAGGCCTTTTCTCAGTCAAAAACCGTTACTCAGACCATCATTCAAAATGTAACTTTTTAGCCACAATTAAAGTTTTAAAGAATAAGTTGTTAGCAATCATATTACCATTATTATTCAGCCTTGTTTGTCCCCCTGCAGGGCAAAGGCCTCCCTTCTCTTCTTCCACTCTTTGCGACTTAGCGCGTCCACAGGCCAAGCTAAGATCAAAGTCCAGCTCGTCCCTTCGATCTCATTCTGGGTCTTCCACGTCGTCGTGTCACGTTGTATCGGGTCCACTCTGTGTATGTATGTCGAATTATGTAACAATAGAAATAACAGACTGGATTATAACCATACCCTTAATATAAATGTGAAAGTGTGTTTGTTTGTTTGTTTGTTTGTCCTGCTTTCACATCAAAACAGAGAGACGGATTGACGTGATTTTTGGTGTGGAGATAGTTGGAGGACTGGAGAGTGACATAGGCTATTTTTTTTCCCGTGGGATAAAAAAATATAGTAGTCCACGCGGGCGAAGCCGCGGGCGTCCGCTAATCCTATCCTACTAATATTATAAAGGCGAAAGTCCGTGTGTGTGTGTGTGTGTGTGTGAATGTTTGTTACCACGTATCTCCATAACTACTGAACCGATTTTGATGAAATTTAGAAGGTAGATAGATTAGGTTCTGGAATAGGACATAGGCTATTAAAATTTTGAAAAATCAGCCCCTAAAGGGGTGAAAAAGTGTAAATACTTTTGTATGAAACTTTTTAACGCGTTATCCTATTTACTTGAAACTTTGTTCAGATATGTAAAATCAAAAATGATTGAATACGTGTTTCAGGATTTTTCAAAATAACTCTTAGAAAGTGATAAAATGGGGTTTCAAACTTTGTACGGAAACTTTTTAATGAGTCATGCGACTAGCTTGAAATTTGGTTCGAATACTTTATATACAAAAATAAATAAACACGTGTTTCAGGGTTTTTCAAAATAACTCTCAAAGAGTGGTAAAATGGGGTGTCAAAGATTGTACTATACAAAACCACCATACTATACCAACCTCCCATACAAAATCGGCATGGCCATTTGGTTCCAATACTTCATAAATATAAGTGTCACATGTTAAATTTGTCTAAAAAATTTCCGCTCGCTTCGCGAGCTGGGGAAGCTCGCTTCGCTCGCATGTTACTTTCATAAGTATTTTACGAGCAAATTAACTTACTGTTATGAACCGACAACCATCCATCTTTTTCTTAGAGCACCGTTAGCAAAATCAAGTGTAACATGTTGTATTTGTCTAAAAAAAAATCAGCTCCCACCGCGGGTAACACCGCGGGGCACAGCTAGTAGTTTAATAATTTAAACCATCAATCTGGTTATTTTGAACTATAAAGATCTCCGTCACAGCTTAACGCGTTCAGTGTGTACCTACATGTGTGTCATACACATATCTGCAGACTGTATCGCGACGCTCTTCTTCTTTTCTCCTGTAGATCACCGCAGAGCTGTAAATAGCCCAATCCCTGCCCTAGCTCTGCATCTTTTCGTTGCAATGAAATGTTTTTCAAAGAAGCTTTTTGAAAAATTATAATAGATACATTAACTGATCTTTGCCCCAAAAAGTTGAGTGTACTCAAATCGCTGGCAGCGTTGTCATGCTAGCTGTATGACCACGCCAATCCTATGAGTCAGACTCGTGTTTAATCAACTGATTAAATTTTCCACGAATAAGCTAGTAAAACCATTTTGTATTATTTATACCCAAAAGTAAAATATCGATCGATGATAAGGCTGATAAACCAGCGATAAAGTTATGTACGTTTAGATTTCACAATCGCTATATTCACTCAGTCGCAAACTGGATTCTGACTAAGGCTCGTGTTTATATTTTTGTGTAATTTAATTAGTTCAACATGTGGTAAGTAAATCAATATTTTCAATACGTAATGCATTTCACACGGCATATAGTGTCGTGGTGTAGACGGAAGAGAAATGATAAACTTTCTACCAAGTAAAACAGTGTGAAACGACTACTATTATCGCGGTTTAGGAGTGTTTTATGTTATGGAAGATATCGAGTCGTGTAGTGTAATCATTAAGTAGATAAGAACAAAAAAACTCCAAAAAGATGTAATTTCTCTATGTTGCTAAATTGATAACTTTGCGAACAAGGTCGGACCTGGCTACGTTGTCGTCCGATTGACTGCGCAATGGCTTTCTAAAAAACTGGTTTGTGCGCAATCAAGCAATTTATTAGCTATACACCTCCACTTCGGCACTTCATTTAGGACTAATATCTGGGCGACCGAGCTCTGCTCGGGTGCGAATAGAGAAAAATTTAAATTTACCCAAAAAAAGAACAAATAAAAACTTACAAAACAAAAAACCTATCAATGGCTGAGATATGAACTCGCAGCCTTCGGCGTTGAAGACGGCTACTTTAAGCAGCGAACATGGTTATACATTACCTTAGGCCTCCAAATGTCAGGAGACAATATTTTCCTACACTTAACGGGACACTGTTGTGTCTGGGACATTGTTGAGATGCAGTAAGCTTGCCCGGCACCTAAACCATCATTTCAACTTAACCGGCCATATCTACAGGAAAATTGAGGCCAATACGTGTGGGGCTGACTAAACCTTGGCTGACTAAACCTTCCTTTTAGTGTTTCACCTTCACCGTTTAGTGTTTTTGTTATGCGCATATAAATTCAAACGAAAAATCTATTGTTTGATATACGTCCGGGATTCGAAACTACGAACTTCGGATGGAAAGTCGAGGTAATTACCTAGTCGGCCAACACAGCTCAAGTATCGATGAATCATTATTGTGTGATGTCGAGAATTTTAAACCAAAAAAATCGTGTAAATTATAAAATCATTACATATTACTTAACCGTATTTTTTTTTGTTGCAGTTGCGTGTGTAATTTAATATGCAAACTCATCAGTTTGGCAGTATCAATATTGTTCCTGATTGCTGTTATTCTACTTATATTGTGGGGAGTAGGAGTCATATTTGGTAAGCCGCGATTTCATTACAAAAATATGGGCTTGAGTACAAGAAAATATAATATTATTTATTATTGTTAAACATTACTATTTTTCATTTCAGGCAAAGATGAACCTGATGCGATAATAACTGATCAAACAAGCCGCCTCTTCGACAGTTCCAGAAAATTCATATCTACTTATTAATTTGATCTAATCAGGTAGGTTTAATTTTCCAAAATTATTTATTGTTGCCTAAATTCATTTGGTGAGAAACCAATTCAACAGTGTATTACGATGTTGTTTTTGAAATGATACATGTATAGGCCTTACTTATAAACGCCTCTCAGCTTGAACACGGGGTTAACAATGCTCAAGATTCGCCCTGTCACTATTTTTCACTATCTAACAAAAAAGGATGGCAGTAGTTTAAACGGTGTTTCAATTTTGACATTAATTAAGAGGAATTTATAAGTAGAGCGGAATATGTTTAGGTTATTGTAACTTTTTTATTTATATTTTCTAAAGCTATAAAATAATGTGCCTATAAGGTTTTTCTAGTTGATTTTGTATAAATAGCAAAAAGTTTCGCTGTCATGTAAAAATCTATAAACTCTTTTCTATCACAAACTCTCTATTTTATTTTCTATCCTTTCATTGCTCTAATTCATTCTTAATCATTTGCTTAGCAAGCTACGTACTAGTGTAGTTTGTTGTAAGTATAATTTTATACTAGCCTTAATTCCATTAAAAAAAAACAGCCTATTACAAACAGGAACAAGAGTACCTTTATAAATGTAAGTACCTACTAACATTATTTTTAGAATTTAATTTGTGGTTCCTGAGATTAAATTTTACGAATGTAGTCTTTACTTTTTTACCCGACTGTGGCTAAGCCCAAAAGGAGGGTTATGTGTTTGAACTTTTATATTAGTTACTAGCTCCGCCTTCTCGGTCTTACCCTCGTAATGATGGTTTATGGTGATTATGAATAAAAGAAACCACTAAAAAAGAGAAACTACTAGTATTAGTATTTTATACAGTATAAATTATTATATACCTACAGTATGGTTTTGTTTTCTTTATCTTTAAACAAAGCAAACTACTAAAAACCAACCAACACTAACCAAGATTAAAAATGTTAGTGGGGAAAACGCCAAAAGTTTTTTGAAAATTGTCATAATCCCCACTGGTGGATAGATGACTATAAGTATCATAGATAAAGAATCGTCGTCGTTCCTCCTAATAATGTATATCTTAGTTCACTATCTTCAAGCAAAAAGTTTACGTCCAAATAAAAGTTATACTTAGACACCCTTACTTATGAAAGATGTTTATAGTTGAACACTTGTTAAACAACGTCCTGTCTCTATTCGTCACTATCCACAAATAAAGACAGGACGTTGTTTAACCAGTGTTCAACTTTAAACATCTTTCATAAGTAGGACCCAGAGGGTCTTCCTTGGTCTTGGTTTCCTTTACAAGCTCGCTCTAGTTTTCTTCTTCAACATATTCTTTCTACATTCCTTCTTAAATAAATTTGCTGAAAACCTGTTTAGTGATAAAAAAAATAAGATCTTTGTGATTACTATGACTTTTTCAGATTAAAAAGTTGAAAGTTATCGAAATGTCTCTGTCTCTTTGTCTAGGATATAAAAATATGAAAAAGCGTACATTCTGCTTATGTACATAAGTACGTTTTTTCATTTCCATTAAGCAAATGTGGTCTTTGAATATATTGAATTCGTCAAACAGATTATATTTATCTGTGGCTATTTATTTTAAAGAAATCAGATAAAATGTGGTAGGTACCTAAGTGTTAATTTTCCTTAGCAGTTTATCATTACTACGGATTCAAAGCCAAAAATAAAAAAGTCTTTTTTTTCGTCAACATCATCGTCATCTTCCTGCCCTTGGCCTACATTTCGTGGGGTCAGCTTGATTAATATTCCATAGAAAAGTTTAAAGCGATATGTACGAAATGAAAGCTAGATATCAAATCTACATCCAGGTATAAGGTCTTTGTATACATCCCTATGCTCGTTCCTGCACAGGTATAAGGTCTTTGTTCCTGCATTAGGCTAGTCTGCCGTACAACAATTCATTAATTTAGCTCTAAAAAAACTCTGTTTATTTATCAATACAAAATTTGAGAAAGCTAACTTATTTTGTAATAAGTCCCTATATTAAAGTGTCTCCAATTTTAGACATAGGTCTTAGCTAAGTTTTGTCTCACTGTGGTAACAATTCTGAAGATATTCTATAATCACCCTTATTTGTACCCACTAACTAAAGATTTCCTTTCAGCTGCATTGTTAACCTAGTATGCTTGGCCGTTACTGTACTTGCAGGAGTCGCGCTGTGTGTGGTTTTAGTACTCGTTATAATGTGGGCGATTGGATTAATATTTACATAATTATGTAATGTAGGTAAGTAAGAACCTACATTTTTATTTATTTCGTGATGCCAATAATAAAGCCCGTGAATGTTTAATGGTGTAATAATTTATGATTCTTCAAGATACGCCATCTAGCGAATAGACACAAAACTAACTGAGGAGAACTCTAACACTGAGTGTTGCTTAAAAGCTTAAGCAGTGTTTGAACAGAAAAAAATACGGTTAGTATTAGTTCAGCATTTTGTCACTAGATGAAAGTGTTTTTTTTTTATTTAAGTTTTATTTTCTGCACAACATTACATTCAGACTATTTCATTTTTGAATTTGCTTCGTTGTACGTTTTGAGAACTAAGTACCTATAACCCCATTATTCAGATATTTTGCAAGGTTTTTTTTTATCACTATCAATATGCTATCTCTGACGCGGTTCATTGTTGTTTGATTATTAGTTAACTCATTATCAGTCCTTTTATTTATCTACGTACAATGAGTCATCGCTAACATGGTGTGTTTCATGTATCGGCCACAGTAACGGGATTAGCGATTGCAATCCCGCAGCCTGCGGGATCCCGCATCTTAGAAATTACATTACCTATGTAAAAAATCAAATTGAAAATACAGATTTTGTGTAAAAATCAACTTTTAATAAACATTACTACATTGGCACCTTTTTACATTCAGTAATCTGTGCATTACGTTATCTTTCAAAACGTATCTTTTTTATTATTCTGCAAAACAAACACCACTTTCTCCTAGTAACTGTAAATTGCAATGTAAGACGCAAAAGCCGTCTTTATACGTACCTACCAAGACTTTATTTTCTCACTAGGCTTGTGGTAGTGATGATACCTGAATAAAAACATCTTGAGAATATTATCGTTTAGGTACCTATGTAAGTTTATGTACCTACCTACCTACCCAGCTGTTTTCCTAAAATTAGTAGGTAATTGGGAACATGCGTCTGATTCAAAAGCGGGTTAAATGTATTTTATTATGATTTATGAACATTGTTGCTTTAGAGGTATGTGTGTGTAATTATTTTTTAATATTAAACCATTTTCTATTAGAAAATAAATTTTAAAAATTGCAAAAAATAGTAGGAATTTCAAAATACTTGAAAAGGATGTGAAAGGATGTGACGTCACAAGTTCTTAAGACGAGTCAAGGACGAGTCAGATATAACGATCCATAGATAAGTTTTTTTTTTAATTTTCACAATTCCTAAACTCGAACTTATTGTTGTCACAGATTACTGTTGTACTTAGTATCAATTTGTGAACTTTCACGCGTGACGTCACAATTCAAAAATTGTTACTACAACAGTAATCTGTGACAACAATAATAATCGTGTTTCAGATGCGTGAAAATGTTGGTAAATTTTAAAAATTATTTTTGTTATAAAATTTTAGTTTTTCGGCGCTGGAATTTTTATTACGGTTATTTGACGATATAACCTATCGTATAAAATCATAAAAAAAAATTGTGCGAGTTCCCTATTGGCCAAGTACTTAAAATTAAATAGTACCTACCTAAGTATAAATAGAATGGGGTTGCCTGTGAGTCTATACATAGGTACCTAAACTTAATCCAGTTTTCATAATTATCGCTAGTTTAAAAAATAAACAATAAGGAGGATCTTCTAGAATCTGTGATTGAAATTGTAGGTAATAATTATAAATCTTTCCTCCTCCGCGCTTCTGCATTTTTAGTAGGTAGGTATATTAATGAAATTAATAAAATACTTATCTATGTACTTACCTACTAGGTAGATACATCCCACTCAACGTATTCTAATTGGAACACGTAGTCACTAGGCCAGAGATCTATAACGTCACTGCTGCAATTAATAAATTTATAAACAGGTTTATTTAAAAGTTTCTTAACCCCCCCCCCCCCACCCCTTAGCAAAAGCAATATTGAACAGTTGAACCCCATTACGTTCGGGAAACCTAGTCAATCTTTGTATAAGGAACCCTTGGACACCCCCCCCCCTCCTCCCCCCATAACAAAGCTGCTATCTCAAGTTAAAAAAAAACAATGAATATGTAGCACAAAACATTTCTTTGAACCAAAAATAATTAGTAAGTAAGTATTTGAATGGACATTATTATGAAAGGACATTTTTATGATTGGTCACATTATTATGAATGGACATTAAGTACTTATTATGAATTGTAATTTTTATAAATGTTAATTATTAGGAATAAACATTAATAAGAATGGTCTTTTTTATGAATGGACATTATTATGAATGGACATTTTTAGACTAAGAATTTGTTATTTTTCAAAATTGGACATTAGTCGTGCAAAGGCTCTAAATAACTATATTTCAGGTTCTACGACTAGCTGTGACTTAGGTATGATCACAGAATAATGTATGATTCAGTTTAGAAGTCAGTAAATCTAAAATAAGCAAATTAGAATGCTGACAAATCTAGAGAAGGTAGGTATGTGTAGGTACATAAGGTAGTGAACATTGCAACATTGCAGTTAACAAGGCATAAGAATAAAGCTGAAGCTTAATATTAGGTACATTAGAATAATTAACAAACAAGAGATGTGGAAGTGCGCTTCTTTCTAATCTGCAATTTTATAATCTGTGGAAGATACTTACGTCACGGTGTTCTGTTCTATCCTACATAGTATTCCATGGCTACTGGTGCCCCTGAGTCAGCTAAACATTACACCACGATTTCACTTTGCGACCGTCTCGCTTTAACTAGTGCAATCAGCTATATCATTTTGATCGTGCATCTCGTTTTAGCGTAGGACATTTTGTACGTATTGTGCATTCGAGACACGGTTAATACAGTCGGTTTGGAGACTTGGTCTGTTGTGTACGGTGTTTTATTTTCATCAATTATGTCTGGATGTAAGTATTTATACTATTTTAATAGTGTTAAACTCACGAATTCTTAGTTATTGGTTGATTTTTAGTTATTCTACGAAACAGTGATTGTTTTGATCATGATTGTATTTTCATAGAATGCATAAAGCTATATTTGTTTGCTAAACACAGCGTCAATTTTACCGGTTTCTCTTTTGTCATTGTTATCTATAGGTAAGTAATGTTGGTATGTATGTCGTTTTGATTTAATAAATTAGTAATTTTTAAGAATGTTAAAATATTTGGTAGGTACAGGACATAGGTAACTTTGCTAATAGACAATTTTTTTTTCGAGTAAGTTTTCATTGTTCTTACTGATTGTGCATGAACAACATAATTTTATACTTTTGCCGTTAGTAAATCTCGTGTTGTCTAACCGATTGCGTCACTTGCGACATAAGCCCACCGAAAACTAACCAAAAAACAACCGAAACGAAAACTACTAAAGATCGATCTATTAATTAAATTTTTGTAATATCTAAGTACCTAAGTACTTATATAAAAAGGTTATTGTGCTCATCTACTAATAATACTTAATTAGTGCTCAATGAGTAGGTACCTATCTAGGTATGTGATAGCAGACAAATAAAAGTTAGTTAAGGATTGAAAAGCAAAAAGTCATCATGGTCATTATTGTCTCGCCCTTATTTGAATAGGTAATTACTAATCGGAGGATGAGCGTAACATGTTTTCGTTTTCCAGCCTTCCTCTTTTAATGTTATTTAATTTTCACTCAATTCTCAATGGTTATAAATGCAAATTAATACTATTTCAGATCCAAACCAACCACCACAAACTTGGCACAGCGTGTCGACTCCCGGCCAGTATGCTTCACCACCCGGCCAGCAATACCCTCCACCTGGTCAACAGTACACCCCACCAGGGCAGCAGTACGCCCCACCTGGCCAACAGTACGCCCCACCTGGCCAGCAATACGCCCCGCCTAGCCAACAGTACGCCCCTCCTGGCCAATACGCACCACCGGCACAGGGCCAATATGCGCCGGGGCAGCCTTACCCACCTCAACCTGGATTCGCGTATCCTTTCCAACCGAATCAACCGAATATAGCTCCTTCTCCCACTGCGCCTTCGTACTCATACCCTGGCCATCCAGCAGTCACGCCACAGCCTGCTCAAGCTCGTAAGTATTCTTGCTCTTCACAACCTGAACGTCATGATGTAACTAAATCTATACTAATAGTGGTAATAGTAAAGCGGAAGAGTTTTATTGTTTATTTGAACGCGCTAATCTCGGAAACTACCAGTTGGATTTGAAAAATATTTTTTGAATCTGAGCTCATTTCTTGGAAAATGTTAGTAGGCTATTTCTTTTAAATTGAATGACGTATGAAACTCCGGGCGCAGCTAGTCATGTACCTACTTATAACTAGTAGTTCGCCCCGAACTGAGATCTCGCGCACCGTTGTGTTGATAGCCTAGATTTGGACTTGTTTCTGACTACCCCTATACCTACGTTAAGTGCTCCTTCTAGTGTTTACCACACAATTATATCTAATGCGCTACCTCAGTATGGTAAAGATTATAGGCATGCATGCAATACATTAAGTCGTGTCGTGTTTATATTCAATAGTTGACCCCGTGAACTTCGTACCGCGCCTCAGGGAAGGCCTCTTAGTTCGAGAAATTATTAAAATAGCAGTTCAATACAAAATGTATGAGAAAATCAATTCCCTCCCCCTCCCTCTCCCTCTCCGCCTCCCTCCCCTCCCCCTCCCCTCCCCCTCCCCGTCTCTCTCCCTCCCCTCCCCCTGCCCCTCCCCTTCCCAACCCCGTCCCCCTACCCCTCCCCGTCCCCCTCCGTCTCCCTCTATAATTTTGGTACATGCCCAGCCCACTATTTGCAGGAGTTAGCATTTGCATACGTGACAGGTTGCAAGCCCATCGCCGCTATTAGAACGTTAACTGGTTTCCTCACGATGTTTTCTTTCACCGTTTAGAGCTCGTGTTAATGCGCATTTAAATTTTTCTAATCGAAAAATCCATTGATGAGCACGGCCAGGGTTCGAACTTACGACCTATGAATCGAAAATCGAGCACTCTTCCACTCAGCCAACACGGCTTTTATTTTCAATCTCAAGAAAAAATATCAAGAAGCAACTAAAATCATTGCAAACCAAACCACAACGATGCCACACTCTTTGAGTGTTAACCAGACCTACGAATACATCGAAACTCTATGAAACGGGAGCTCTTTCCATACATCCGTTAATTGGTTTTCATCATTTTTATTTTTCTCTGTATTTCAAAAACTATAGAACCTAGAAGAAAACTAAAAACCATTTTGGAATGTATAAATTGAGTACTTTCATATGACACCCCACTCAATATATTTGGGTACCTTTGAAAAAAATTTACCCCCTTGGGAACCCCATATCTTTACAACCCCTTCATCGATTACGCTCATACGCTCCACAGCAAATTTCCATAGCACAACCTATTGACCTATCAAGTTTCATACAGATTGGATAAGCGGTTCGATAGTTATGCGAGAACATAAAAATGAAACATACAAATATACAAACATACAAACATACAAACATACAAACATACAAACATACAAACATACAAAGCAAAATCGCCTAACTTGCCACTAAGATCTTCGCTCGCTTCGCTCGCTCGATCGATTATCTTATTATTAATACCCATGGTAGCAGTGAACTACTAAAAAACCATGATAATTCTAAAAATAAATGGAATAATACAGGGAAATAATATTTGCCTACTTTCCTTAAAACGATATATGGATAAAGTTACTTTTTTTATTAGATACAATCCGCAATGTATTACCATAATGTAAACTAACAATACCATAAAGGCCTAACATAATCAGTCTAAGCGCTTGTTTCACAAAATCCGAGTAAGAGCCAAGTAACCTGTGAGTTAAAAGTGAGCAGTAACGCGCACACGACTTTCACCATGATTAGAACTAACCAGGTATTATCTGTATGTGTAACTGCTTACTTTTACTTTTACTTGTCAAGTTAGGTAACGTATGTAAATAAAACAGGGTCAATCTCCAGAATCAGCACACCTGGTTGATCGCTAGGCGCCCCTTAAATATCGATAATATTGCTTTTCTGTCCCTTCAGGAGCCAATATGAAAATATGCTTACATCTCCTTCTCGAAATAAAAATACTTACAGAAAAGCGATAATATCGGTATTTAAAAAGCAGCATAGCAATCAACCAAACACACTCTTTCTGGAGATTGACCAACATACACAAGCCCTATAACAGCGAATTCTGTTACAGAAATCGAATGGATCCCGACAACACCGCAGCAGGCCGTGGGACTAAGTGACAGGGCTGTGGTCGGTGGGTTCGAAGGCCATGACGGCAGTCCACTGTGGGTGATCAGGGCCAGGCATGAGGGAGACTTGATCCCTGGAAAACTCGCCATTAAGCACCACTCCGCCTACGTCGCCTGGGGTGGCAAGGAACACGCCGTGAAGCAAGTCGAGGTCAGTTCAGTGGATTATCCTGCGGACCTAAAAAGGTCGCTATTGCAGAATCGCATCAAAGGAATTTAACTATTGCCATTTCTTTTCACTCTCGGTCAATGAAAAGAGATGGCAATAGTTCAATTTCTTTAATGCGATTCTGCAATAGCGACCTTTTTAGGTCCGCTGTTCTATTATTCTAAGTCCGTTTGCATTATGTTGTGCATTCTACATTCATTCATTGTTTTAGTATGCGTAAGCAGAAGAATCATTAATGACCTTCGAGTCTTAACACATTAAAACAATGTAGGTACCTACTGCACTCACATATACATTCACATATTATGTAAAGGCAGTACAAAAAACAGTGAAATGATCAACTAGCTCAGTGCCAGTTTAGTGACTTCTTAGAAACTTCTGTAGTAGCTCAAACATCAGATTTCTTTTGGCTAGGTATTAGTAAGAATCTAAATAATTTAGGCATTTCTTTTTTGTATTATTCTAAGATATTTACTGTCGCGCTAAGTATTTATATTTACTGAGGCCTTTAGGCGGCATAAAAACTCCGTCACCAGAGTTGGCCACTTACTCATACAAACTTACTTTTTTTTATCATCCCTTATGAAACTTATTGTAAGCAACTGATATTAACAAAAATAACACCATCATAATTATAGAAAGAAAATCAAAAGAAGTAAAAGATGTATTTCTCCATTTACTTAAAAAATCATAATAAATTTCAGGTTTGCTGTTCCCGACCGGAAAAGATCCGGTGGGTGGAGAGCAGGGATGGTGTTATACCAGCGAACGCTGTAGTAGCAGGCAACACCTCGTCTGGCGAGCCACTGTACGTCGGCAGAGCTAGAGAACAAGGCTCATTGACGCCTGGCAAGGTATTTCTATTGCATTTTATACCTTACCTCAGGTTTTTAGAAAGTGCAAGCTTGGAGACTCGTAGGACTCGTAAGCTCGTAATCAAAGTTTTTTGAAAGAACTTCCAAAGAATTCCAGAAAACTTTTGACAGTTTGGCTCATGCAAAAGTTTACACTGGCCAGATCTGTCTGTGTACTGTACCTAGACTGTCTACTATTTTGAGACCACGCGTTTTTTTTCTACATTCCATGGTCTGAAGAAGTCTACCATTTGCGACGATGGCACTGAATGTATCATAGGGCATATAATATGGTTATGAGTCAGTATCAGATTCTAATAAGTATTTGTATCAAAACAAATTTAATTTACGAGTATGATGAGTGGTGTCATGGGTTAAACACTAAGACCCTATATCAAAATAAAAAGCTTCACAAGGCGAGTATGAAAATGTATACAATACAATACGTTTGAAAACAGTTTGGAGTGACAAATCATAGAAAAACTTACCTACACTAAACGGTGGTAGTTTATTTAAACTTGTAATTTTTAATTTTTATAGTGTTAAACCACACTTAGGTAGGAATTGTTATTTTTTACACCGCAGGCGGGTTTTTTAGTATTGTGTACTTACAATTTGTGAAATATCGGCATTGTCTAATTTAAACTAGGTATGCCATAAATAATTTTCACGAGCTTCTGTGAGCACACACTGAATTCCCGTCTGTAAAGTATTTTCAGCTCTATTTCGCATTATAAATTAGAGCTTAAAATACTTTGCTTTTTCTGTATTTATAAATAGTGTTATCAAAACTTTGCTGTCGGTATTGCAAACAGCTGGACTAAGAAAAACAAATACTTATATTGATATCGTTCTAGCATATTTTATGATTACGTTTTCATTCAGATTCAGATAGGCGGCAAAGGGATTCCAATCTGGCACCTGGAATGTTAACTTCTTTCAAAAAGTTAACACGTGCCCAATAAATACTTGGACATGCCTCTGACAACGCTTACTAGACATCTTACATACTTACTAAAAATAATCTCGAATGTAAGGAAATCTGGAGAGGTGTCGTGCATGTTTCCGTTAAAGTATATTAATAGTATGTAGTGTTTGTTTTTTTAAACTATTTCATATTTTTAAAACTACAAATTTGCTTTTGTAGCAGATCGAACGAAGATGTGAAAATAATTTTTCTTTTTTTTTTTGGGGAATTGTACGTACAATTTTGTTTGTCAAAATTTTATTACGTTCAAAGATTGATGAAAACAAGCTATCATTGATGAAAACAATAAAGCTATAATTGATGAAAACAAATCTTGTTAAAATGTACTAACTTATCCTTCTTTATTTTGTTCCAGGTGCAACCAAGCCACAAAGGAATGTACATTTCTTTCGCGGGCAAAGAAGTAGCTCACAAGATTTACGAAATTATGTGTTACGTTTAGGTACAAGTTCATCTAGCTAGATCATTCAACGATTGTATAACCTTAACAATACATACTTTCATTGAATTTCTTACTCTCATAGCTTCCAAATTTACAATGAATCTAGCGAAAATTTTGTAGGTATGTAAACTAAGTATATAAGGGGATAAAGTTCTGGTGTTATTCGTTTTAATGCAGAATTTTCTCATTCCATGAAATCTCAAATGAAAAGTCCAGTATCTCAAGGTTTTTTACTTATCCGGGGCTTATACTTTTATGTTTTAGGGTAAGAAGTTACATGTTCAGTAAATGAAAACTGATAAAAAATGAACTTGTTTTATAAATAAAATATTTTTTATTACTTACATCTGGTATTTTGTTATCTAAATATATTAATTTTTCTACCACATCGTAGGTACCTATGTCAAGAAAAATTAATCTAGAAATTCCTAAATGTTGAATTTGTGAATGGCTAGATGACCTTCACCAAAAATAATCACGTATTATAAATATTTTTAGTTATCCGCATCTACTGCGGGCTAAAAAGGTCGCTATTGCAAAATCGCAATAAAGGAATTGAACTATTGCCATCTCTTTTCATTGACAGAGATTGAAAAGAGGCGGCATTATAGTTCATTTCATATTGTGATTCAGCTTTAACAACCTCTTTAAGTCCGTCTCAGGTAGTATAGTTGGACTCGGTAGGTGATGCTGTTGACGAGATCCAGAATATTTTTCGACCGACCGACAGGACAAAGTTAAATAATTACTTTATATGGTACAAGATGGAATTAAATACTAAATTTGACATGCAATAAAAGGGTGCTGTGCTTGTGTTAGGTACTAAAAAAATTGATATTTCAAGGATGTTTCCCTAATCTTTTGTTACATTTAAATAAAAAAAAAGATTGCTGGACATTTCACACAGCGCCATCTAGCCCCAAATTAAGCAATGTTTGTACTATGGGAACCAGATAACTGATAGAATACCTTAAATATTTGTAAATAATACTTATAATACTGTATAACACCCAGACACAGAACAAACCTCTATGTTCATCACACAAATGTTTGTCCTGTATGGGAATCGAACCCACGACCTACAGCGCATAATATTGTGACTACAAAATTTTAAGCGTAATTCATCCTACTTTTGAACACCAGTCTACAAATAACGTTATCAACAGATAATGCGATCCTGTACCTACTGAGCAAATACATTTGTAGTTATTTTTTGCAACAGTTTGATAAAAATGTAAACTATAACCAACAATAAACTAGCATGTAAATATTTAATACTTTACTTTTTTGACGAGACCAGTTAGCTCGATATATTTGAATAGAACAAGCCATGGTAAGACTCAGTCTAGACTCTAGGGCCTCTAAATAAACTCCGCTCAACTTGTGTCTAAGTTGTACCACTGATTTAACTATTGCCATCCTTATTTGTCACTGTCTAACAAAAAAGGATGGCAATAGTTAAATCCGTGGTGCAACTTTGACAGAAGTTAAGCCGAGTTTACTAGTAGTTCGCCCCGAACTGAGATCTCGCGCACCGTTGCGTTGATAGCCTAGATTTGGACTTGTTTCTGACTACTCCTATACCTACGTTAAGTGCTCCTTCTAGAGATATCCACACAATGATATCTAATGCGCTAACTCAGTATGGTAAAGATTATAGGCATGCATGCAAATACATTAAGTCGTGTCTATTTTTTTATATTCAATAGTTGACCCCGCGAACTTCGTACCGCACCTCAGGGAAGGCTTCTTAGTCAATCGATTCCCTCTCCCTCCCCTCCACTCTCCCCCCTCCCCTCCCCTCCCCCTCCCCTCCCCCTCCCCCTCCCTCTATAATTTTGGTACATGCCTAGCCCACTATTTGCAGGAGTTAGCATTTGCATACGTGACAGGTTGCAAGCCCATCGCCGCTATTAGAAAGTTAACTGGTTTCCTCACGATGTTTTCTTTCACCGTTTAGAGCTCGTGTTAGAGCGCATTTAAATTTTTCTAATCGAAAAATCCATTGATGAGCACGGCCAGGGTTCGAACTTACGACCTATGAATCGAAAGTCGAGCACTCTTCCACTCGGCCAACACGGCTTTTATTTTCAATCTTTATCAAGAAAAAATATCAAGTAGCAACTAAAATAAAATAATTGCAAACCAAACCACAACGATGCCACACTCTTTCTCGGTTAACCAGACCTACGAATACATCGAAACTCTATGAAACGGGAGCTCTCTCCATACTTCCGTTAATTGGTTTTCATCATTTTTGTTTTTCACTGTATTTCAAAAACTATAGAACCTAGAAGAAAACTAAAAACCATTTTGGAATGTATAAGTTGAGTACTTTCATATGACACCCCACTCAATATTATTGGGTAACTTTAAAAAAATTTTACCCCCTTGGGAACCCCATATCTTTACAACCCCTTCATCGATTACGCTCATACGCTCCACAGCAAATATCCATAGCACAACCTATTGACCTATCAAGTTTCATACAGATTGGATAAGCGGTTCGATAGTTATGCGAGAACATAAAAATGAAACATACAAACATACAAATATACAAACATACAAAGCAAAATCGCCTAACTTGCCACTAAGATCTTCGCTCGCTTCGCTCGCTCGATCGATTAATAGGCCCTAGGCCTCACTTATAGACTTGGTCTTACTTATAAACTTGAACACTAGTTAAACAATGCTCAAGATTCGCCCTGTAACTATCTGACACTATCTACCAAAAATGATGGCAATTGTTTAAACGGTGTTTCAATTTTAACAGCAACGACGATATTTTTTTTATAGTAAAATATAATAGATATAAGTATCATATTGGTTATATTTTATAAAGGGTATTGGGATTCCTTCACGCCCTACGTTATCTGTCTATGCCTAAAACTTGTTTCAATTCAACATACCTACCTAACTAATCTTTAATTCTCCTTCATTCATCTCTAACTGATTCAGGTCGCAATAACTTGCGACAATAACTTGTCCTAACGGACAACGAAAAATCTATAGTAGTATAGAATATCCACATACTAAGAGAGTTTATTTGATAAATAGGTTGTTTTTATAAGAGCTACCATAGAGCAGCCATGAATTCTCATAAAGGGTGCTATAATATCCCAAGTAGAATTCTGAAGCTCTGCATTGTCATTCATAACACCTAATGGACTTTGGAATCTGATGTACCGGCGCCGGCGCGCCGGCGATGACGCTGAAAAGGATAAACCAATAGCTTTGCCGGAAATTCGCACAAGAGATCACCCATTCGCTGATTTTAAAATCGGAACATGACATTTAGTCACTGATTCGCCAATTGAAATACATATTGGAAATACGCTTATTGTGTACAGGAAAGCGTCGTCGTGAAGACGCTTTCAGAAACATATATTTAAACCAAGTGTTTTACAAATGTACAAAACTAAATACATTATTCAAATATTTTCAACAATATAGTTCCGCTGTGTAGAGAAGTGTGCATTGTTTGTGATAAATTTTTGTGTATCATTTATAAGAAAGCACTCTCAAAATGGCTTCATGTAAGTACAAGTTTCCTTATTATAAATTAGTGGATCCATGCATATTTTTACATTATTGGCAGAAATAGGTACCTACCTACATAAGAATATTTTGTTCAAAATGATTAGAAGGTAAAAATGGAATACCTAAGTAATTTAATTGTAGGTTACTTACCAACCCACAATTATTACTAGCTATTTATAAGGCTGTGATAACAATTAATCCAGGTTATCAATTATAGAGCAACAGATAAATAGAATGTTTTACATTAATCAAAGATTACATTATTACTGCATCATACAACCTAGTCCAAGACGAAACCAGTAGGCAGATGAAACTAAAATTATTTCTTTGTTAAAAACGCCGGTATCTCAACTTTTTAAAATCAAGGATAACTGGCATACACACTTATAGGAAAACGATGTATCCAACAAGAAACTTTGCTTTGCAAAATTATAAAATACTAAAATAAACATCAGAGGGCAGGCAGACCCTTGAAAAGTAGCGTCAGTCAATTTAAGGGTGGTTGACTCTACATTCGTACATTCGTTCGCGAACGAATGTAGAGTGCTAATGCACATAGGTACCAAACTTACTATGACCTTACTTTACGTCATATCTCAGTACGGACCAAAGTATTCTTACTTTGATATTGCTCTAAGACTTGGCAGTACGCCCCTTGGACTCTACTGTCGAACAATTAGGTACCACTACCTGAGAGAGATACTGAGAGATTTTGCCTACAAGAATGATTTATCTTTCAATCTGAACAAACATTATGTCATTATCATTGTCACTTTCTATTGGGTCGTCACATGCTTTTATCTTTCATTCCTCTATCACGTCTCAGTTCAATTTTCATTTTTTATCCATGTTATCCTTCATATGCATCTTTATTTAGCCTTTCCACTTTCACTTTTGTAGCTAAAAAGTATTTTTGAATGGTTCTCTAAGATTAAGTACACAATTTTTCTCTCTGCATGGCAAAATTCCTTCTTTTTAAGATCGGTAAACAGCTTTAACGAACTGGTTGGCATTCCTTTAAATTTTTTTTATTAGGTCTTTTAACTCAAAACCTCTACCTCTTACATTATTACAGTCCCTCAAGGCGTTGTTGGTTCAAACTAGTTCCATATTTATAATGACGTAATTCCTTTGATAGTATTTTTTAGAAGCTTATGTCAAACTCTTTTTTAAGCTCTATATTATGTTTAACAAGTAGGTATCTTAGTTTCTATAAGCGAAAACATTAATGGGTTCTACTTTATCTCATTTGTTTTATAGCTAGGTTGAAAACTGTTTTTTTTTTAAATAAATACTTACCTACTTACTTAATTAAATAATAGAATTATTTTTATGTCAAAATTCAAAGCTCTCCCCAAAAAGTCGTGAAATGCGCAGAAGAAAATTAAGATCCAAATGAAAATTAATGTTCATGACTCTATCCTCAATAAAACATCCACACATCTTTAGACTCTATCAAGTTTCAAGATTTCCGATCCTTCTAAAGTCATTATTTTTTACGGACTTATAATAATTAATATTATTACTTTTAAAACAAGAGATGAACGACGTAAAGTTATGAAACTCTAGTCTCTTATCAAATCATGAGTCAGAGAAATAAATAACCTACGTTTAGCCACAGAGAGATGGGTAATACCAAACCAATTTAAAAACAAGTTTCTTTGTACGGAACCACAGCAGATACATACATTATACTCGTAACTACTGAGTGTTTTGCTACTTAACTAAAAGGACTTAAGTAATGCAGTTACATTTTACATAATATAAAAATAGAAGGAAATAGATTTTTGGCTGTAGAAAAAAAATTAAACAAGACATAGTCAAATGAAACATATTCAAAACAAAATACTTACCTACTTACCTATAAAAATTATAAATCAAAATGTAATAAATTAAGTAGGTACTTATTTTATAATTTTAATAAGAATTTCGGTTGGTCCTTGCTTTTATATTTAGATAAAAGTTACAGTAGGCCTAATTATTTGACGTTAAAATTTCAATAGCCATTACGAACGTTCGAATAAAACTGGACATACCAATTCACTACCTACGTCACGAAAGTAGTGGGTAGAAAATGATTGAACTTGAGGAAAACCGTTCTTTGCTACGTAATTTATAGCAGAATACGTAACAGTGTTTATAATAAACTGAACGCCAGAGAGGAAGATAAGTTCATATTTTACGTAATTAACCGACTTCAAAAAAAAGAGGAGGTTCTCAATTCGTCGGAATCTTTTTTTTGTGCTTTTTTTATGTACGAGTATGTTCACCGATTACTCAAAGACGCCTGGGGCTCGATTCCGGTACCGAACTTTTTATCAACCTCAACCAAAACCTCAACTAAAGCGACTGTTTCCATGACTACTAATAACAAACGACTCAGTTGTGGTGAGGTTTTGAACTTTGGCAGTACAAATTTTTGAAAAGCTATTCTACTATTTCACCAAATGGCTGACATTTAAGAGTTCGAACCAAAACCAAAGCGGTTGTCATTTAATAGAATACAGGCCCAGGGGCTCGATTCCGGTACCGAACTTTTTATCAACCTCAACCAAAACCTCAACTAAGCGGTTGTCATTTAATAGAATACAGGCCCAGGGCCTGTATTCTATTAAATGACAACCGCTTTGGTTTTGGTTCGAACTCTTAAATGTCAGCCATTTGGTGAAATAGTAGAATAGCTTTTCAAAAATTTGTACTGCCAAAGTTCAAAACCTCACCACAACTGAGTCGTTTGTTATTAGTAGTCATGGAAACAGTCGCTTTAGTTGAGGTTTTGGTTGAGGTTGATAAAAAGTTCGGTACCGGAATCGAGCCCCAGGACTGATTCGGAAAACTCTTTTTGACGTGATAACGTCTTATAAATCGATGAACGCCGCCGGCTACACGCACGAAAAAGTGTCTCTCACGAGTCACGTTCCGCCTGAGCCGAGCGTGCAAGTGAGAGCGCGGAACAAGCGATAGAGAGGCACGATCGTTCAACAATATTTTCTTATAACGTTATCACGTAAAGTTATCGTCCGTAAATCGACTTTACAGATAACCATTTTTTTTTTTTTTTGTAAGGGTATACTTTCCTATTGGTGCCACCATTTGGTGAGGATCTGTCGGGGATCATCGGAGTTATGAACAGAAAGACACCTCGAGAGTGCAGAAAATTGCTCAGCTTTATAACATTGAAGTCGGGTTTTTAAAATTTTTAATTCAGTCACTTGTTAGTTTTGATGATTATAATGGTTATATTTTTTTGTAAGCTATTAGAAAGCTAACCTGGTTTCCTTATAATGTTTTCCTTCACCGCTACGATACACATATAATTTAACCCTCAACATTCGGATCGAAAGTCGAAGCACTATCCCACTCAGTCAATACGATTCTTACAGAAGTAGTAATCTTTCCGAATCCACAAGATATATTATTGAAATCTTGTGCACGTGTTCTTGCAAATCGATGTTGGCGCAGGGTCTTTTGGTCTCGACATTGTAATTTATTGAAATGAAAGTGACCACTTGAATAGACGCCCCACCTCAATCTGTTACGTTACCTACCTGCTTATTTTGCATCTTGACGTCACAAAACTTATTGACGCGCTTGATAAGACGGACTTGATATCTGTCTGTCTCTATGTATCACATATAATGATAGATATATATGTAGGGAAGGTATTTGTAATGAAATTGTTCGACAGTCTATGGGGTTACATCATCATTCACGTTATGATAGGTAAACGACTCTTTTCATAACTTCACCACCAGAAAAGACCGATATGAATTAGGTCTATTCTAATTCTTACTAGCTTTATACACGATAATACGTTTATGACTCATACAAAATTATACAACATTTTGTCTTTGAAATTCTTGTGTACCATCACACATATTTTCCTCAAACAGATCACACCACAATGAAACCTCGAAAACCTGGATGCTATTCTGCTCCAAGACTGAAATAACCATAGTGTATTTTATTATGATTCCTTTTTGAAACTTCAGTAAAACTTTTATAATAACCTCCTGTGCTTTTACTAATTATTAATTTTTAAAAGCCGTTATTAAACCTAGGAAAGTGGAAAATTTATCCTTACAGGGTTGTAGGTAACATTTGTAAATGTACACCATCTCTTAGTTGTATGTAATTTACTTGTTCAATCAGTCGACCACAGCAATAGTTGCTATCGGCACGTCTATTTTAAGCCTAAACAAACATACTGCACGTTGCATTGTTTGTAATAAGCTTAAATTTATTGCAAGCGGCGTGCGCACCCAGCCAAAGTGGATGTGAAGTTTTATGAGATCTTAGGATTATCATTTTGGTCTCTTTTCCCTGATCTGTCTAGTTCCTAAATACCTATAATTTGCCAATGATAGTGTGTATTGGCTTATTGTCAGAGAGACTGAGGAATTTAATTTAATTAGGTATTTTGTAATGGATTTTTTCATGAATAAAAGACAAACGTTTTTTTGAAATATGTAGTGAAAAGGAAAGTATCTCATTATGTTTCGTCATGAAGGATAATCCCAGCATCATCAATGGCCACTTTGCTTAGATGGATTTGACTTGTATCTAAACCATCATCTCAACTTAATTGTCTTTGCATCGTACTGACTGAGCCGCGGGTTTCCTCACGATGTTTTCCTTGACCGTCTAGAGGTCGTAGCTGTAGCCATAGGTCGTGATTCAATTCCCACCCAGTACAAATATTTGTGTGATGAACTGAATAATGAAGATGTTTGTTCCGTGTCTGGGTGATAAATAGTTATTTGTGCAACAAGAGAGCAAAGTAGATTTTTGCTTCGAGTGCTGATTTTAAATCCCGAGCAAACGAGGAATTGTAGAAATAATTTAAAAAGGCGTGGATGCAATGCTTAGGTATGTTTACATAATGTTTTGATGAAGATTATAATTGATCACCAGATAGGGTGTGTCTAGTCACGCAGTCACGTAGTCCACCCGATGACGTGGCAAGAAACGCCCGGCATGTTGGCGAGAGCATTCTTTAACGCCGTTGACTGAGTCATGCTCTTACAAGATAATTGTATAAATAGAATCGTAAATAGCTCTTTATTGTAGGAATGAAGTCAATGTCACATTTTTCCCTGTCTACATTCTTAATCGAACAGAAAAAAAAGGAAGTAAGTAATTACAAGATTTGACTCTCCAAGACAAGTTAAATATGTTCTTATCCAATACAAATACTCAATTTGTGATTTCAGAAGCATTTCAAAAACATAATTATCAGCTCAAGTACCTAAATCAAATTATGATAAACGATGATTGGAAGAAAGTCATTGAACTATTGTGAGACATAATGATTTGTGGAATGGATAGCTATTACAAAATATCTGATGTAGGAGGAGATTTACATTTTAATTTTAATATAAATAGTGATTGTAAATAGATAATTATACAGTTTTATTAATGTCAAATCGTACTGATCTTACATTCTTGTGGCAGTTAATTTTGCAAGTGGGGAATTCCAAAACATCTGGGAAACACGTTTTGAGAGAGATATTATAGTACCAAAGTGATAAATTATCCGCTAAATAAAACAAAACAAAGAGTCGAGCTCAAGTTGGCAGGGACACCGGGAATAAAATTACATATGTAATTTGTTTAAATTGTTATTGTTTTCACCACTTGGGTCGAAAATAATGGGAATACATATCAAAATGTTATAAGAATTTTAAAATACACGAACCAAGTGTAGAATGGAATCAATATCTACTAGGTACCTACCTACATAAAAATAAAAATATCGCCGTCCCCGGGGAACAAAATGATAACTGCCATTATCTTTGTTTTAGTGTTATGCCATATTTGTAATCTTTGGGTGCTAATACATCTGCTCAATTTTTTTCGTAACTTTCATACAGTTATTCGCGAAGTTACAAAATATTACAATACTATTCCACGATTCGACCCATGCCTGAAGTTACAAGAATAAAGTTGTACTATAATCTTATCAAATTTTATATACACCTGTTAATATGACAAACAATCATTATCATTATGTTCTCGTGAAAAATATTCGTCTAGATAATGATAACCGCATGTTATCATTTTATTCTCGTCAAAATTAGTCCTTGCATTTCGTATAATACACTATTATCATAATCGCTTCCACCCTGGTAAAGCGTCGAATAACATGATAGAATAGTGGTACAATATTAGGTTTTGCCTAGAAAATACGAGGAATAAAATGATAATCGACATTATAGAACTTAGACGGTGATTGATTTTGACTAACTTCTTATTTTTTAAATATCTCTATTTTGGCATTTCTTACGCGTGTGTCATTAAAACATTCCGAATGCATAAAAAATCAGCTTAGCTTAAAGCTAACAATCACCTGTCTACGTCCAGTATTTGTGAAGTTATTAACGAAAACATGTTTTTTGCTCCTCCTGAAAAGTAACGTTTTTGTAGTTATCATTTTGTTCTCCGGGGACGGCGATATAAACAGGCTCACGACTGTGTCTCTTGGGATATCCGTTTCTTTGGCAGTCAGATTCAAGTCCCCCGCTTATCAACTCAGATCAACAACAGGAGTAATGTTGAGGTAGTACCCCCTACAAAGAAACAAATAAGTCTAAATACATAAACGGCATTCACATCTTTCAGGTAGTGAGCATTTCACGTGAGAGGTTGTAAGCCCATAGTGTGATTTTCACACAATGTTGTCCTTTATCACTGAGAACTCATTTTGGTGCAACAAACTATTCGAAACGAAGAATAGTTTTTTAATTCCTCCTCGTTTAATCGCTCTCTTGTCAAATGTGATTTATTGTTTTGTTATTTGTATCTTTGCTGACTGTGCTGTTTGTGATAAGATATTTAAAATTTTATATACCGTCTTATCTCAGTGAACCAAACTATAAATAGATAGAATAGGGAAACTGTCTGTTTATCTAAGTTGTCGGTTTTGTATTACAGTTGCAGTTGTCATTGATGTTGCTATGAGCGCACTGAAACTTTGTAACAAATGTTACAAATGTTGCGCAAAAGAAAAAAAGGACACGGAGGACGACGGAAAAGAATCAGAAGACGGATCTGACACAGAAGAAAAATCTGGCTCAGAAGAAAAAACGAAGACTAAGAGTAGATCTGCTAAGACTAGGAAAAAGAGAGAGGCAGAATACAAACGTAAGTTTACAATTACCGGTGAGCTTTAAAGATTGAACGAGATGAAAGATGTAGATATCATTGAAAATGAAAAGTCTTATCATTTGCGATTTGCGAAAGACTTTCAGACATTTTCAATGAAATAATACCTAAGTATGGTTTAACGATATGAAAATTAAAAATTATATGAAAGATGTATGTCAGGATCGTAGCAAGTGGAAATTTATGATCTGCCTACCCCTATCTAGGGGACAGAGGCATGATTTTGTATGTATGTTATGTTGGTAAGATTTTACACATTTGAAGTGGTCACTCGAGAGTCAAATTTTTATACTTCTGGATGCGCTACTTATTGAATTACTAGCTTCCGCCCGCGACTTCGCTCACGTTCAAAAACGTCTTTTACCCTAATAAAAAGTAGCCTGTCCAATTCCCGGTTATTATCTATCAGGCAAATCGGTTCAGTGGTTGTCGAGTTATAGAGGAAAATCCAAAAATCCATCCAAACCTTCGATTTTATAATATTAGTGTGATCATCTTTTTGCTACCGCGAGTTCTGCCTATTTTACCTAGTATTCTATCTTTAATTCGCATAACGCGTCATTTGATAATAATTACAATTTTTTAATTTCACTCTTTGATGGAAAAGATGCCTATTTCAGCCGACAGGGTTGTGTGTATAGTATAGCGTACGCTATACACAAAACCCTTCTTTTGCTTCACGTAGTCGGCTGAAATAGGGATCTTACCACTTCATTTGTTTTTCTATTCTATGGGTATGTATGTTACAATAAGGGAAGGCAGTCATTTGCCCATAAATGGGATATACGAGTACTTGGCTTAGATAATGATGTTGATAATGAGTATTAACTTACAACTTTCTTTTTTTATTTCAGCTGTCAAACAAAATGAACCCGCTACCACAACTTCAACCGCGCAACCTCACGCTCAACCTCTGATCACGACTCAACCTGTGTCAACGACTGTAGAAAACCACTTTAATCCTGTATTCAATATTATAAACTCGCCTTACGCACCACTTCCGAATACTCCAGAGCTGCCAGGCATGAAACCAGGGTCTTCCACTTCTGCATCACCTAGACCTGGAGATGGCAAGTAAAACAACAACGTTTTACATCTAGTCTTTTTTAAACTTTCGCGATCACTATTCATATTGAAAAGTTTTACATCTACTTTTTTTTCAACCTTGGAGCAGATTTTTCCTACAGCACTTTTATAAAAACCCTTACAACGTAATTAGCGCAGTTAAAGTTAAAAATTGTAAGCCAAAAGAGTTAGAAACAAAACAAGTTTCGGAATGTGGAACAAATCTTCGAAATTCTATGAATGTAAATTCTATAAATGTCAATTTATCTCAATGATACGAGTACATTTTGCATTTATACAGCTCCCAATGATTGACCTATCATCTGTTATCTTAATTTTCTTTCCCATAATGTTTTTTTAGGTATTAATATGAGATTTTCCTAATGATACGAGTAGCTTTCACTTATCAACAATAATATTCCTAATATTAGGTACTAATCATAAAATGAAATAGTCATATAAACAGTCTTCCTAACATACAGTAATCTTACAGTTTTTAATCTTATCCGTTTGTTGTCACAATATACTAACAGGGTGAACTCATATTGCATTTAGCATCTATTAAAATAAATTAATAGGTGTCTCTACCTAAAAAATCACACAAAAGCTGGTTTATAAAGACAATCGGTGGAAATTTAAAATTGTAGTTATTTAATTTAAATTACAATAATAATTGTAAATGCGTAAGTTTTTGTGTCAGGTTTGACGACCTCTGTGCCGCAGATGAAGATCCGCCTGAGACGTAAAAGTGTGCGGGTTCAATTCCCGCCATACATTTTCGTATTAAACATAGAAAAACTCTCGAAATAAATATTTGCAGATCACACAAACATTTGTCTCGCTACGGGAATTGAACCCGCAAACTCCTGCGTCTCAGGCGAGCATTCGCGCGTTGAACTACAGAGGTCATCAAATAAGGTGTATCTAAAATAACAGTGTACAGTTTAAGTTTGTGATTTCTGACTATAAATTATTATAATTAAAATAATAAAATACTATAATAAAATGTTTAGAAACAATTTTATTTTAAACTAATATACTTACCTAAATAAGTTTCTACTTACTAACTTTTCACTACTTACCTACACCTTTTTAGCTGAATACTTAACGATAATAAACCTTAAAAAATAAAGTTCTTTTCGGGATTAAGTTTATGAAACTTTACTAAATATGGACTTACTTAAGTAAGGGACAATGGGTACGGTTAAGTTTTGTTCTGGCACTCTTCGGCCGCTACCGCAGCACGCTTCGTTCGAATTCTCTTTAAAATATCTAAATTACTGGCATTAAAATACCGATTTTTAAGTGTGAGGAGTCATTCGCTTTTGCTTGATTGTGGCTAAACTAAAAAAGATACATAAAAAGTGGATTACATAAAAAATATCTTCAATTATAAATGCAAAAAAATTAGAAAAGGATCTCCTGTGTTATACTAGGGCATAAGTACAAAAAAAAACCTCAATTATTCTTATTTCATACCCGCAATCGGGTTTTTTGATTTAATTAATATGTTTTGGTTTTTCAGGTATTATCAAATGGATTCCTTCAACAATAGACACATTTGGAGGTCTCTTACAAAAAGCGGTTGTTGGCGGATATGATATCGATGGTTCCGACTTGTGGATCATCAGAACAAGTGTGTATGGAGAAATGATCCCGGGCAAGCTGAACGTCGAACAAAGTTTGGCCTTTTATGCCCATAAAAGAAAAGACACTTATGTTGAGAAAAATACTGAGGCCTTTCAGGTTAGCATAATCCTTATGTATACTTGTTTTATTGTAAAAGAAGACTAAAGAAAAGATGGATGAATTGCAAGACGACATGAGTGAAAGGAGTGAGTGCTGGGATGACGGCTGATGAAGGAAGTAGAAGATGAAGATGTGGTGTGTCAACCCTAATAATGGGAAACGCGCGTGGTAATCGTCATCATCATGTTAGGAAAATAACAATGTAGGTACTACATAGTGCCTTTCAAATTGATGTCAACTGACTTAAGGAATAGGGGTGCTGATATATATTTAAATCAAACGATAACATAATCAAAAATAGTTTGAACACGTATCACAATGGCACAAATGACGGTATTATTTAAACATCAAAATTTTGTAGTTCAAGTGTACTCTTTTTATTTCCAGGTCTGTTGTGTCGCTCCAGAACATAGCTACAGAATTGTCTGGATTCAATTCTGTGACGGCAGTCTGCCCAAAAATGCAATTGTCGCCAACACGAAAGATTCTGAACAACCCCTTTACATTGGCAGAAAGCTTATTGAAGATAAAGAACGAAAGGTTAAGAGCTTATGCCCCGGAATGGTAACTATTGAACTAGACAGTTTCAGAATTTATCCATGTCGAATATAGCAAAATCAGTTACGGCCAATTTCAATATTCTATATAACTGTACTCGAGCAATTTTTGCCGGACTGGAGGGTTGTTGCTGAAGACCACGATGTCTGGAGGGAGTGGGGGAAGGCCTTTGCCCAGCTGTGGAACACTCATAACTGATAATAATAATAATAGTGCCATCCCCAGTACTCATAACTTACAAAACACCATTGCGGAGAAACTTTCCAAATAATATTGACCAGATAAACAAAATGACACGCATGTGGCGCCTGCAAAACGTATCTGTGATAAAAAAAAAACTCAGGCCTTTACAGCTTTTACTAGATGATTATATACAGTGTCAGGAGGCAATCTTTGCCTACATTTAATGGGGCACTGTATTGCCTGGGACAATGTTGAGATAGAGTTGGCTTGCCCTACACCCAAACCATCCTCTCAGCGTAACAGGCCATATCCACAGGAAATACATGGTCATTTCTTGTTGGGGCTGACTAAGCCACAGGTTTCCTCGCGATGTTTTTCTTCACTGTTTAGTCGTGTTAATGTATTAATAAACTGTTCTTTTAATTGTTTATAAATTGTGTTTCAGATTCACCCGGACCGTGGGTTGTATATCACATTCGCCTTGAAGGTGCATCTCTATAACACCTTTGAAGTTATGTGTTTGGAGTGATTTCGATTTTTTTTGAAAATAATTTGCTTACTTGCTAGATAATTATTTATTAATTATTTAAGACCCTGTATTTTTTTATTTGTAAGTAAGTACCTACTTACATAAAGGCATGATAAGGAAAACAATAATCATTGTATAGTTGTGTACTGGGTATAAGTTACATAGTTTTTTTGTGATGTGATAATGATTCTTTTTGCAAAGGCAAATGAAATTTTTATATAATTACTTGCCTTCTAGTGTTATTTAATTTACTCAAATATTGATAATTTAGATTTTATATTATATAATATTTTAAAATGCCTTTAGGTACTACTTTTAAGTCGACGTGAATAACTCATTCATAGTTATCTATCAAAAAACTTTGCTCAAGATCCACCTAGCAAATTGACACTATGTTGTCTTGTAAAAATCGATAATTTATCATGTCTTAAATACGGTTTTAGTTCAAAATGGTATTTTAAGCATAATAATATTTATAAAAAAAGTCTTGTGGTATTCTATGGCGCATAGTCAGTTGCCATCGCCACTGCAACCACCAAAGAATGTAGATAGCTAGTTATTATGTTGTTTTTGAGGCTTTTAGAGACATTAGCGGCCTTTACAACTAAAGTTTAACCGCGGAAAATAGCACGCGCCATTCCATCCTTCGCTCCAAAACCTTACGTGTAGATGCGCGAGGCCTGACAGTTCGATCTGGCATGTCGACAGACAGTTTTTGTGAGAGTTTTTTGTACGCATCACCGTTCAAAATCGTACCACGCGTCAGTCTAAACTGTGACAGTAATTAGCACGACAGTTTTATCCGCGGTTCGGAACGCATTCCAGATGCACGGTTAAAACTCTACCGTGTAAAGGCCGCTATTATGATAAATGTAGCATTTATATAGTACTTGTGTTTATTTAGCATATTTTATATACTTATAGCAGCATTTAAAACTGCATTGCCTACTGAATTGGTTTAAGAAATGTGTATCGAAATGGATCACCGAAAAGAATGCCAGCCCCTAAACCGTATTTGTTGCCCTGGTTCTTCACCGTGTGGTTGCGAAGGACAGGAGTAGAATCACCAACTCTTTAGACGTTTCAATGTGAACCTAGAGGTCCTACTAATTATGAATAATGTTTGACTTTATGATGAAAAGATGATATCGTCAAAATTGCTGGTCGTATAGACTTAAGGATTACTGTAGGTAGATGCATCATCACTCATCACACACACAAACGGCCAGTTTCAATGTTCCATCTATCGGCGGTTTTGCTAAGTGTGGTCTTACTACACCATTATTTAAAATTGTTAATACAGTAGTAACATTACTACTGGACTATTGAAGGTTATTAAGATGTGGTGTTGGCGTAGAATGGAGAGGATCAGCTGGAAGGAAAGAGTGACCAACATTGAGGTTTTGCAAAGAGTGGAGGAGGACAGATCGTTGTTGCAAGTTGTTGAGAATAGAAAAGAGAATATGATTGCCATCATACGACATGACAATTTCACTAAGAACATCATTGAAGGAAAATTGGAAGGAAGGAGAGGAAAAGGAAGATCGAGGATAAGCTACTTAAGCCAAATGAAGGAGAAGGTGGTTGTCATGTCGTATAAGGTCAAGTAGGCTGCCCTGGAAAGAACTTCGTGGAGAAAGTGGCATCAGTTATGCCGACAAGGGGCAATACCCTAGATAAAAAGAAAAAGTAACGTTACTATTTAACCACAGTAAACAAAATTACTACAGATAAGAATATTGAAACTGGTCGTAAGGGAGACCGTAGTCAGTGATGATGATGGACGTCAGGCTGTGAACGATAAATATAAATAACCTTTTTAGACGAGGATAGACTTTAGTCAGTTAGAACATGCGTGAAACCTTTCAACCTTTTAGTACTGTTATGTGCCGAATGGTTATATTAACAATCTAAAGTGTGTTTGTAAAATTAAAAAAACTATATAATACAACTGAGATTCATTTTAATTTAAAATAAGTACGCACACAATCTAAAAATAATTAATAAGCCTGATTGTATAGTACGCACGATCTAACTAGGCATTTGTTAAGTTAATCGTTTCGATGCGCGCAGTACAGCTTTTTCATACTAAATTTTCTACTGCGCATCGAAACGGCTAACTTCACGAATGACTTCTTAGATCGTTCGTACTTGCATAAGATTAAAAGTATATTTTTAAATAATAGAAATATACTTATCTACATCTAAAATGACCTAAGATAGTTTTAAAAATACCTTCCAGTTTATGCAGTGTCTTCCAGTTATTTTTATGTGGAACTTGTTATGTAAGGCTTGTATAATAATTATTACATCTGAACCTACTCCTTTTATACAATTAAAATGTACGAAAACAGTTAAAAAAAGTTTTTTTTATTTTTTATTTAAATCAACTACATTTTAAATATCACAATTTATAGTCTACTTATAATCCTAATAGGAATTCTATCATAAAAATAATGTAGCTAAGCTACGTTTCTTTTTTCTTGTACAAGATAGTTTAAGTTTTTTTTTATTCCTTAAGAGAATCCTGCCATGATACTTTCTATTTCTTTTCTGAAAGGCGCTTTATTTATACTTTTATAATTAATTGGTATAGATATATAAATAATATAATTGCCAATCATCATCGTAGGTAGATTATAACATTGATATCATTGTTGCTTTTCCTTGAACATAATAAATGCTTAATTTTGAACAATCTTTTAATACTCGTATTAACTCTAGACACATTTTTTTTTTGTTTATTTAAACACTTTTTTTATGCCTGTGTCATTTATAAATAAGCACGGCTTAGCCATAATGTAGTCAAAAGACTAACTAAGTACAATTAACTGTAACGATCGCATAAAATCATTTATTTCATTAGTTACCTAGATACTGGTGCAGATATCGGTACAGCTTATAGATAGATATTAGGGTGGTATCAAAGTTAGGTAGTAGTTCTATAGAGTCAACAGTAAAGGAAGAAAACAGTTTGCATGTTTGATTCACTGTGTCCATATACTTACGTGATTTAAAAACCTTGAATACTAAAAACAGTTCTGAAATCATATTTAGATGATCCGTGTATTTAATAGTTCTTTTTCGAGATGCAACATCTCGTGTAATTATGGTAGAGATTCACTTAGGTAAGTTTCTATAACCATTAATTAATTTTGTATAATGAATTCAGAACACTAATAACTTGGAACTAGTGCTGGCATTTTCATCTGCACAAATAAGTTTCACTCACTGTTGCAGTTTACTGTTGCACAGAATACTTTCAGCAAACCCCATTTCGATCTGTGATTGGTTGATCCTTTCGTCAGTTTCATTTGAATTATGAACATTTAGAATTTCCTTCTTTTCTTTCTCGTCTGCTTCGTAAGCTTTATTTTCAACTCCCTTTTCCGTCATTTTAGCTTCATTTGCTTTTTTGATATCATTGCTCTGTTTCTTGTTGGCTAGATAGAGCCACCTGAAATTATAATGGTGTCATGGTCAAGTTGCTTCTGATTAAATGTATTATCAAAATTGAACACTTCATAAATTGTTCAAGAGCCCCTCCATGTTTTGCAAATTTAGATATTTCAATGTTAAATTATTCAGCTTGTGTCTCACATATTTGAATCGTAAAAGAGAGAATTCTAAACCTTTTGACTAATCACAATGACTACTTTCCTTTTAATTATTTGTAAGTAGGTAGTGCGAATTAAAAAAATCCTATTGTAATTTATATTTTATACGTACAAAAATATAGCAACAGCCGGCATAGTGAGTCCACCGCCGAGTAGGAAGAAGGCCCCAGGGAAGGTTTTGATCGTCGCCGTATAAACCGTGGTGTACATCGGAGCGTAGATCAATGGCATCATCGCCTCTGCTACACCGAAGAATGAATTCACTTTCCCTGTAATGTGTAATAGGACTAAGTAAGCGGAAAGGATTAAATAATTCTTCAATTGGTTTCTGAAATATGAAAGCAGAATATAATGTAGCAATTTTTCTTCCGAATGTTTGCTTGGAAAATACTGAACTGTATACTGAATAACTTCGTTCGCGTGGTTTTAAAGCAAAAAGTAGTCTATTTATTACTCCTCGTGTTGATTTAGTGAGAAGTGATAGAAAATGGCCCAACGCAAACTGAGTAAGCTGGGAACCCAAACTCTCAAAAGTAAAGGTGGTGACAGACGACTGACATGAATGTGCACTACGATGTTAGCACGTTACAAGTTAAATATTCAGCATGTCAGTACTTCGAGCCGACCAGCTCGATGACGAGCTCCGAGCACCCGAGCTCGCTCCACCAGGCTCGAGGTTTCTTAGCATATAAATACACAATACAAGACAGACGCTAGCGGCGCGAGCACCGAGCCATTTTCACAAATGCTGGAGATGGAGCACAGTCAAGCATAAATTCGTCGCGCATGAGTATTTGATCACAATGATCAAATCGATGCGAATGTTCACATCAGTTGCCATGAAATTACATAATCAACAGAGTTCCGATGAACGAGTTTGTTCAATTTTGCACCAATTTTACAAATTATTCTGTTTAAGGAACGCTTCCATGTTCAATTTGTGGTCATTGGTATTTAAGTCTCATCTAGTACGTCATCATAATTATAAACTTATGATTATTAAGTACTGCATATGAAAACATTGAAAACAAATTCAATGTTTTCGCCACATTATTTTCTACCAAAATTTTTTTAATTAGTTTAGGTAATTCTTATATCTTACCCAATTCGTCTTTAGATACCAATTTGGACACCATAGATCGCATCGCAATGAATGACGTTCCGTTGAAGATTTCAATCAACGGAGCTGAAAAATAAAGTAGCAACTGAAGTATACATTTAAGATTATTTTCTTTTAAGAAACCATTAATTTTATACAGTTCTTACAAATTAAATGGCACATTATAATATATATTTTAGAAAAAAAATAATTTAGTCGAAAGTTTTTACCTATGTAAATGTGCCAAGTTTTCGAAGCGAAAGCGTACATGAAACCAGCTAGAATTTTGCTCGTGCACGATATGACACCAATGATTGCGTCATCATATTTAAGCAGATGACTGAAGACACCAACGGAGAATAGAGTTCCTGAAAAGTCACATATTTCTTCGATTAGTAAATATTTCTATATTATCATAGATTTACCTAATAGATGAGTTCGTTTCGAAAAATGTATACCTAAGCACTTTGACAAGAGCTTAAAAACGGTAAAGGAAAACATCGAGAGAAAACCCGCAGCTTAATCGGTTCCACAGTACTGGCCAATTGACCATGTCTTTCCAGTAGATATAAACCTAATTTTGCTGAAAAAATGGTTTAGGTCCGAAGGTTAGAAAAGTAAGGGGCATGTTTAGACATGCCCTTAACTTTACATCAAGGATCATGATCATTATATTGTCTACCTACCGTGATACAGTCGCGGTCTCTTTAAAAATCCTATTCAGTTTAAAAATTAAAAAAAAAAAAGATTGATATTACCTACTAATGACGTGCACATTGCGTAGGTAGAGAACATGCTGAAGTCAACTTCATTCCAATTGAACTGGAATCTCGTGAAGAGGTACATCACTGACATTTCACCTGAAATCATAATTATGGTATAAGTAGGTAACTATTAGTACTAGGAATATATTTACTTATATCAAACTAAGGTGGTGAAGTTATTTTTCAGGTTCCCAGTTATGCGCTTTTCACACTTATCTGGTTCAGGGTCTTCTAAGCTCTGGGTTCAGTGTTTGTTTTCATAATACAAAAGATACTCGTAAAAAGCAATTTTTATCTTAATTTTTTTTTGTCTGTTTACTGAGCCCGAACGATGTCCCTCACTCTTAAAACTAAAAACGATTGAGGACGAGCTAATTTATGTAGTTGCGCATGATATTGGTAGAAACTGAGCTCGAAACTTTTGACCAACATCTGAACGTTGAAAATTGGAACGATATATTAATCGTTTTTAGTTTCAAATGTAGGGAGCTTGCTAGAAAGTACTTTGAAACCCAATAATAGGCGAACAGCGAATTCGAATCTGCGTAGCTAAACCAATGTTACACTTCTTCCAACGGATCTTGGCATTCGTGAAGTTAGCCGTTTCGATGCGCAGTGCAACTTTTTTAAGCAAAATTTTCTACTGCGCAGCGAAAAGCCTAACTTCACGAATACCTAGGATCCATTGTGACAACTGTAGGTGTAGGTACCTACTCAATCTCAAAACTAAACCGCGCAATGCGCCAGTTACGGCTAAGTCGGCTAGCTTAGCTTGAATATGTGCTATTTTACACAGGTCTTATCTGAAAATGATAATTGAACGCCTACTTTTAATTTAAATGCTCCTGGCCTCTGAGAGCTAGTTTCACTACCCCTGAGTAAAGTTCCCACTAGCAGACATTAATAGCTGTAATTAGTTACATTTACTTGCCAAGTAACTTAATCGTTACTTTTCTCGGAAATGATGGAACCAACCCTCAAGCTGTTTTATTGAACTCAATGTCATATTAAACCAGTTTTATTATAAGGACTCAACTCACCATAAATAGGTCCAATGATGACACATAGAACAATAACGAGCATAACAACCCTGAGTCTCCTGTTGTAAGGTCCTTTTTTGAAGGCCACTGTCAAGGTTTCTTTCACATAGCGAGTGTCGAAAAAGTTTCCAAGCCATTCGCAGCAGTTTCTTGCCGGTTTCTGAAAGGGGCAATTAATTATAAGAGTAGGTATCACCATTATCTTATAAGTATAAAGCGTACCACACACAGCAGATAATATATCTTTTGAAATATAAATTTTGACCGATCGCACCAAATATATTTTGTAATTTATATTCGCTGTGTGTGGTCCTCCATAGAATTTGTATGGGCGCGATCTCAAAATTTATATTTCATAAGATATATTATCTGCTGTGTGTGTGATGGGCTTAAAAATGTATTTTATGTGAGTTATTAAAGGGCATGAAGGTTTCGTCTAAATCTGTTCTATATTGTATTACTGACAGCAGAGGCATAACTATCTTAATTAAGTAGGTAGGTATACTTTTTGTATAGATTTCCATGTAGTAGTGTAAATTTATTGTTGGATAAATTATGTTTATTTTTCGAACATCAGAAATAAAGCACTTAAAATGTATCAAACACTATCAATCGAAAGCAACTGTTGAACTAATCGAAGGCCTTTCTCAATTTAGGTCAAGTTGACGGACTTTTTGTGCGGTTATGCATGAGCAGACCAATTTGTCTAGTCATTGAACCCATCATCACTTATATAATTATTGTTATTGAACTTAATTCATGGCCTTCATTATAGCTGCACATTTAAGCGATAAAATTTAAAATACTTACAAAAAAATTTATCAATAGAGGAAGACTTTAGTCTTTAGTTTTCTTTATCTTTCTTAATGTTGATAATAAACTATAAAAAAGTAGAGAAAAAGTAAAAGTCTATTTCTTTTTGATTTGATTTACAAAGTGGACAAAAGAATATCTCAAAACATGAGATTAAAGAACTTTATTCTTCACATGTTATTAGCAATCCAATCACACCTGTAACCTTTAACAGCAATTGCAGTTTCAATGACATGGTTGTTGGTTGTTGATCCGAGTATAGAATGGAAGTGAACTTTTAGTTAAGTTACTTTAGCCGACCTTACTTGAGTCCATTACTCTAGTTTCTGTTTAATGATCTAATATTTGAAAAATAACTGATACCTACGATTTGTAGAATGGTTTTGCGTTTTTAGTGCTTTATTTTTAAAGGCATGTTATCATACACATTTCTGCTATAAACAAAACAACTAATTACAAATATTAAATAATCATTTATACCATAAAAAAATTAAGGATTATTTGACCCAGTTCAGGCATCCAGTTTGAGGAAGCCTTTCTTCAGATCAATGGCAGCTTTTCCACACATGTTGCTTTCTTGATAATGACTATTACAATTTGAATAATCGAGGGCGATACGGAAATAAGGAAGATAACTTCCTCTTGAGATGAGATTTACCTACCGTTGTACAAGGTCTTACCATCGTGCATTGCCTTGTGCCTAAAATGGTAAGTAATTTTGCGAGACGGACAATCTTCCTTGCGGAAAAAATATTATAATGTTTACATCTTCTCTTTTAAGATAGAACGTCATTATGCTAATTATGTTAGGATAACGTGTGACTTATTATTGATATCAAAATAAATTAATCGAAGAATTAAGTACTTCATCTCGACTGTATTTAATTAACGATGATGAAGTACCTACTACAAAGCCACTTGTCCCGTTCAATGGAACATTTATTCTAAATTTATCTGTTCTGAGTACTAAATATAATATTATCATCTCTTACGATCAAACAACAAAATAACAAATTTAAAATTAGACCTCATGATAATTTAAAATGCAATAATATAGGGCAATAATAAAGGGCACTTACGATAGTTGAGTCGACTTTCTTGATTTCCTTGATTCTATAGTAACCGTAAATGAAGCTTAGAATGTACAGCGTGGCACTGACAGTGAACACACCATACAATCCAATCTTCCGCACCAATATACCACTAAGAGCAGCCCCTACAGGCACTCCGACCGAATGGAACAGATTCACAATACCGATACGTAACGTCCTTTGTTCTTCCGTAGTCACATCGCCGATATAACTGAAAACTCCCATAAACATCGTGAACCATCCTCCTGTTAGAGCAGGAAATATCGCTTCTGTAACTGCAGCCACTTCAACTGGTAGCTCATAGAAGAAGTACGTGTTTACAATAAGTCCTATACTTGTCAAGAACTCTCCGATGATTGGTAGAAGCATACAAAATTTTCTCTGGCCGACTCTATCACTATATGCTCCAACAAATATGAGAATTCCGCAAGGCAAGAATGATTGAAGGACAGTTTTCCAGCCGGTTACAGACGCCACAAGAGTTTGTACGGCCTCTTCTTCTAATGTGTAATTTGCTGTGTCCCTTCGAGTCAAAGCGTCACAGACATGATGTTCAAATCCGAGGTTTACCCGACAAGCTTTTTCAAGGTAGAGGTTTTGTGTCGCGAGTGCAGCTAAAACCGATGGCATAACATAACACGCTAGAATTGGTTCTACAGTTATAAGAGATAACATTCGCTTAGTTCTTTGAAAAAATCCTAATCCATCCCAACTATCTCCGTCGTATTCTTTCTTTTCATTATTCTTTTTTTTATCACTTTTCTCTTCTACAAATTTATTTTTTATAATATTATTTCCGTTTGAATCACCATCTGGTATGTGTGGTGTTTTATCGACAATTTTGTTATTGTCTTGGGTTTTGCTATCGACAGCCATGGTATTGAATTATCAGACCTGAAACATAACATAGAATTCATTATAAATTGTATACCTACGTACAAGTGTTTTTATAGAGAATAAGTTATTTTGTGCTGGTAGAAGTAAATTGGTAAATGACGTTGGACCGGACGCCCTAATCATCGGAGACAATCATGATTGTCTCTGTATTTAGCGTAATCGTGGTTGCTCTGGCGGATATCACTTGCCTAGGCACAATTCTCTATCACACGACAGCATCTGTTTCTGAACGGACCTTCAAGCATGCACCATCATTAATCTTAGCAATTTTTATTCTAATGAATAAGTGCTGGTCTAATATTGAGTGAAGAACAACTCTCCATAATTCAATCGAGAGCTAGGTCATTTTTAAAAACAATATTTTTTAGCACTTCACCAATTACATCTTTGAAAATTTGAATTTCTTTTAATATAAAGTTAAATTGTCTCTGTTATAATTATGTATAAACCAATTTGCGTAATTTCCATAATGCGTCAAGTATGGTCATCACTGTATCCCCGAGGCGCAGTAGACATTCTCTCAGATCTTTTAACATTTAAGTGTCTAAGGGGGTCGTCAGAAGTACCTATGTCCAAATTAAAATTTGATACATGCCCATTTTGAATTAGAAATATGTCCAAATAAAACTCGGAACATGCCCACATTTTGAAGAAGTTAGCATTCCATTCATCACTGATATCTAATCAATAAAACATTTGGTATTCATAGCTACACAAAACATTTAATTTAGCGGTTCAGTACCACTGAGTACATTCAGGAAATGGTTTTCAGACGTAGAATGAGTATTGTTATACTAGATTTATTCAGATTGATTCTTTATGTATTGAGTCAGTTTGCAAATTTTTTTATCATTGAACTTTTTGTAAATGCCAATTGATTTGTCGGTTTAGTTAAGTTCAATAACAAGTTACCTGCAACATGAGATCGCGAATTGTGTGTCAAAACTGATTCGTTTCCTATTGAGCATACAAGCAGAATTTACACACCCTTCTTTTTACATCCTCATAAGGTATTAAATAAAATAAATGAATTAGATTGTCTCATACAATAGAAACTGTGTCGAACTGCAACAAATTAGATTATATGGTGGACTAAAGTCCTCGGATTGCAAATTGGCTATAAAACCGGACATCCGTGAATTTCATGTGAATTTGAATCAAAGTACGAGTACTTCTGTCGTATTACCTTCATTATCTTACAGTAATGCATTATGCCGAGAGGAAAAAAACGTTCATTTTAGAATTACCTCTCATCAATAAATTTTCCGTTTCCGTCGCTTCAATACGAGCTCTCATCGGTGAAGGAAAACATTGGAAAAAACCCGCGGTTTAGTCAGCTCTACACGTACTCATCATGTCTTTTCTGTGTGGATAAGGCCGATTAAGCTGAGAAGATGCAACATAATAATGGGCAAAAATACTCTATCTTAAGGAATGTTCCAGACACAGCGCATTAATTACATTACAAAATGCATTCTCGATTACCATCCTACACTTATGTACAAGTAAATACATTCGTGCGAATGTGCCGGACTAGGGATCAAGAGATACTGCACAACATGCGAACATAAAAACATAACAGTCGTTGTGACCTTTAGTTTGCGCAACCTGCAAAGTGAGAGGTCGAGGATTCCAGCAGCAAATTATTTTACAGTCAGACATCAATACCTGGACAATTATCTAAGATAATTATTGTTATATAATACAAAACATTGATTATCCAAGTCTGTGGACCTCGGT
Source organism: Camptogramma bilineatum (assembly GCA_958496255.1). Lineage (NCBI taxonomy): Eukaryota > Metazoa > Arthropoda > Insecta > Lepidoptera > Geometridae > Camptogramma > Camptogramma bilineatum. The sequence continues at coordinate 6,731,901 of OY292460.1, forward strand.
GGCGTGGATGTGAAAGGTGCAGCTTCGATTTTCGCAGCAGAATATACCTATTAGTGGTAGGTATTGATTGATTGAATTGATTGAATAGCTTAGCCGTTTTTGATAGATTGTTGATGTCAATAAAAACTTGTATTTGCTGTTTCATTATCATTTAATGAGACTAATAATCCTAGATTGAACTTACTAGATTTAAACAAGTGTTCGTTTTGTTTTTAATAAGTTAATTGTAGTTGTAAAGTTAATAGTAGGTAAGTATATAATTACTTATTGTGTCCTCCCTCATAGTAACAGCTGTGTTAGATACAATAGCTGTTTTGAAAAAAAAACATATAAGTAATAATAAACAATTGTGGGTTCAAAGAATTCTTACTATCCGGTCCAGTTTTCCATAAGTAGGCTAACTCTAATAAAAGCTTGATCCCCACAGAATAATATAAAACATAAATGAAGTCACATTTAGAAATGTTTCTGGATTTTGTTAAAATTTAAAAATGTTTGTAAAGGTTACTTTCAGCCATTTAACAGTCTTTAAAAATACAAACAACTAAAACAGCGGCTGAACATGATAATAATTTCGTTGCTAATGATTTTGTAATCTGTACCTACGCAAAATAAGAAACCATAAATGCTTGAGATTTTTAATTTTTGACCACGAGGATATAGTTGTAAGATTTTTTTTTTTTTACTGAATCTCTGTTTCAGATTTCGCTAGTATTCTTAAGACAACCAGTATTAGGCTGAGACTCCACCAAAGCGGAAACGAGAGGAGATGTGTATACCTACAACCAATTTAATTTTGTTATTCACATCTCGTGACACAGATGATTAGACATGTGAATAACGAAATTATATTGGTTGTTTATACACATCTCTCGTCTTCGCTTTGGTGGAGTCTCAACCTTATACTTACTGGTTACGGGCCTAAGATATAAAGGACACGGACAGTATTACCAGTATTTACATCAAGATGATTTTTATCTAATACAGTGAGGAGGCAACCTAATGCATAAAAATCACGGTCCTCACGATGTTTTCCTTCACAGCTTGGAGTTATGTAATAGTAATAGTCATAATAGGATCGAAGGTAGAGGCATTATTCTACTCGACCAGCACCCTCAATTTATTCTTTAGATTTAGAAAATCTTACCATTGCACTAACTTAAATATTATTTATTCAATTTATTATATAGTTTGTTATTTAGATGTAAATCTCGCCTGAACATTTTATTACGATTTATTCATTTTATGGTGAGAAACTTTAAACAATAGACAGCTTCTAGGATCTTAGGATGTTGCCTACACAGAAAAAGTAATGAATAGATATTATTTCATTTTCATGAAAAAATAAATCCGCTTCACATTTTTAAGTTAAATTTTGTATTTTGCTTGTACAGTCAGCGTCATCAATCGGTATCCCCCTATTGATTTTAACAAGGACCCTTTTCATTTCAACTTTGGATTTTAGTCGGATTTGCTAGTATACTTATGGATATCTAATTTCGCTCGAGTTCCTATACTAGCAAATCCGACTGAAATCCAAAGTTGAAATGAAAAGGGTCCTTGTTAAAATCAATAGGGGGATACCGATTGATGACGCTGACTGTACATTCTTGATAGATTCTTGAAGTTAAGCGACGTCCCGAACGGTCACAATTTGGTTGGGTGACCGTTAGTGGCATTAACAGCTGAACGCTTCAGTGCTTCAGTGGAAACTTCAAACGGTTGGTCCCGGCTTTTAAGTCATTAAAAAGTAAGTTCTTATAAGCAAGTGGCCAACTCTGGTGACGGAGTTTTTAGGCCTCCTTAAGGCCTGCATCATGGCTTAACTACTTTAAAGCCGGGACCGACAATTTGACGTACCCTCCGAAGCACGGAAGCGCTCAACTCGTAATACCACTTGCGGTCACCCATCCAAATTGTGACCGCGCACAACGCTGCTTAAGTTATGTAGTTTTAAGTCATTAAGCGATGAGGATGCCCTTCATGCGTCGTCAAAACTCTGTCCACTAGCTGATAGGAACTTTTATTTTTATTGTCTTTTTTATAAATCCTTCAACCGTGCCGAATACCAACTAAATAAAAACGTGTCATCTCAGTAACCTTGTCTCGTGATTCCGTGTTCTCGATCAAGGTCTGAACTGAAAATGAGCTGCTCATTTGTTGTTAGAAACGATTTGGCTATAATATGGGCATTAGTAGGTACAAGTTAAATACGTACGTATGTACGTTATGTCTCAGTAAGACCATGTCAAATGCAAAAACATTTTAAATTATAAATTGAGCAAGAAAAAGTCGTCAAAGGTTTTTGTGTGCGGTCTAGATAAAAACAGTGCATTTGCAATCATAGAAAAAACCTTAGGTAAATTAATTAATAAAATATACATACTTCCTTATATGAAATGTAAATGGCAGATAGAGTAGTGTGGTAAAGAACTTTAGATTTGTTTAGGTATAATTAATGACACGACATCCAAGGGTTCCAAAATACAATTTACTAGGTTTCCTACGAAATTAATGGGTCCCCCTTATATAAGCCCATGCATCTTATTGTTTCTCAATTAAAAATGAACTTTAAGTATGCTCTGTAGATGATAATTGAAAATTGGACTAAGTGAGACGGAAGACATGAATTTTCCCGACGTTACGCGATAACCGCTCACGGATTCCGGTAGCTACGGTTACCGGTATCTTTACCCAATAATACCTTTTCATAAGATACTTCTGATACCCCGTTATTCATAATCAGTTGCCATTTTAGCAAGGCTTTGGAGTGCTTTTTTCTAGTCACTCAAATATTGATAGCGATATAATATTTAACAGTCGTTTGAGCTCTAGTTAGGTTTTAAGTCCATTATAAATAACAAGGATAGACTTTCGCCGCATACTGATAATATTTTTTTTTTTTTTTTTTTTAATGCTGGACATTTCACATAGCATCATTGTAGCCCCAAAGTAAGCAGAGCTTGTGTTATGGGCACCACATGACTGATATACTACTTATATACTTTTTTTTTGTAAATCCATACATATTATACTTACATAGAAAACACCCAGACCCGAGACAAATATTTGCAGATCATACAAACATTTGTCCCGCGGCGGGGATCGAACCCGCAACCTCTTGCGTCTCAGGTGGGCATTCGCCCACTGCGCCACAGAGGTCGTCAAAATATGGCATCGACTTTAGTTCGCACAAAATGATTACCTAACTGGAACGAAGGCTACGTTTGACGAAATATCACAGAATACTTGTGGCTTCACGTAGTTTATTTAAAAGCAATAAACGGAATTACAAAAACTATTTGCTACATCATCGTAGTTACCTAAATAACTTTGCAACATACCATACAAAGGGCCCAAGTTGCACCCATCAACAGGCGCTTAAACCATCAATTTAGTTCTGTAGGTCGATTAAGCAAAGCAATAAGCTGTAGTCTAATCGTACTTTATGTGGTTTAAGCTTCGAGCAATCTTAGTGCGAATGGAATATTCTTCAAGGTTTATTCGTACGTACGAGATTATACTTTCAAAATGTAAGTAAGTATGTGAGAACATTCCATTGTTTCTTTACATTGCTTCGTAAAATTATGAGAAGTTTTTTGTTGAAGTGATGTTTTTCAAGCTTTAATGACAACATCGTTAACCGCAAACACAAGAAAACGTGCCGGTAAAACCGTCACAAAATTTTCATTAATTAGCGGATATTTTCAAGCATGTTCAACAAAAAAATTGCGATTGACATCACAGCATCGTCGACGATGCTGTGAAAAATATTATAAACTAGCTGACGCCCGCGACTTCGCCCGCGTGGACTACTATTTTTTATCCCACGGGGAACCCATTTTTAAGGAATAAAAAGTAGCCTATGTCCTATTTCCTATATAGTTATTATCTATCTATATTTTAAATACAAATCAGTCAGACAAATCGGTTCAGTGGTTGTCGAGATATAGAGGAACAAACATACATCCATCCTTTCAAACATTCAAACTTTCGCATTCATAATAGTGTGATGTGCAAATGTTAGAAAATGGTCAAGTAGTAATGGTTTTACTGTGACATTATTTTCACAAAATATTATGTACTTCCATCATAATTTATATGCGCACTAACACGAACTCTAAACGGTGAAGGAAAACATCGTGAGGAAACCCACGGCTTAGTCCGCCCCACAGAGGATGGTTTAGGTGCTGGGCAAGCCTCCATCTCAGCTATCCCAGGCCTGTGTCCCGTTAAGTGTAGGCAAAGATTGCCTCCTGACACTGTATTAAATCATCTAGTAAAGATGTAAAGGCCTAAGTACATCTCAATTTTACGTGGTTGACGCCAAAGGCAATAGCTAGTAAGTAATTAAAATGGAATTGCAATTACCCGGTGTATGTTAAGTTGGGTAACAATAGAATGAATGGAGCGATGCTGCAAGGACAATCACCATTGTGGATATCATCAACTTAATGGAGCATTTGTACGTCATCTTGTAACATATAATCATGATTTGCAGCCAAATAGTATGAGTACTTTTATCAACATCCTTGAGCAAGTTAGTGAGATTTACTGCACCTAATGGTTTTTACCATCGCGAGAAAGATATCGTCGGTACAATGCTAAAGTCGCCAAACTAGCATTTTGGCGTTTTTCACTTTTTGATGGGCATAGCATTGGTTAGGCCAAGAGCATAATGTGGCAAAGTTTCACAGCTGTAGCATAAAAAATGACAACGATATCACCAATTTTTTTTCAGCTATCTGCTCTAAATTTACTTTTAAACTGCCCTAGAGACCTTTCCCTAAAGTAATTTTACTGTCATGATTTAAATACCTATTAACTAGCTTCCGCCCGCGGCTTCGCTTGAGTTGAACCCGGATAAAAAGTAGCCTATGTCCTATTCCTGGTCATTACCTATCTATATTTTAAATTTCATTCAAATTGGTTCAGTGGTTGTCGAGTTATAAAGGAACAAACATACATCCAAACATCCATCCATTCAAACATTGAAACTTTCGCATTATTATTTTTTTTGCATTTATAATATCAGTGTGATAGTGTGATTAACTGATTACTGAAATTGAGTTTCTAAAAATCGGTGTTTGGAGTAACTTTCCTTAGATTTCTTCAAAGGATCTTGAATTCTCTAAAAAATCTGAGAATAGTCTACCAGCACTAAGGTCAAAGCTCTATATTGCTTTCAAATTAATAAAACTAGCTAATTATAAATGAAGTACAGATACAGATATAGATTTAAATAGTGGTTACTGCAAGTGCTTATTAGTCCGAATAAAGCAGTGGGTACAAAAAAGCTAAAGAGAATGGCACTTTTAAGCTTCGCCTCTACACGAGTTAAAACAGAGATTAAAAAATCCTAGTCTTACCTATACCTACATATAAAGCTTCTATCGTGAATATTTTGCAAAACAATCATTATTACATACATAGATACATAAACTCACGCCTGTTTCCCACCATAGGGGTAGGCAGAGACCACAGATCTCCACTTACTCAAATTTACCTACCTAATCAAAACGGTCCAGCTGTTCTCATGTTCACTAGACGCTTGCTAATAAACGCCATTTTAGTAATAATACCTACGATTGATAAACTAAGTTACAGATACTTACATTTAAAAAAGTATCAATTTATATTTTTTATAAGTAAGTAGATCAAATTGTTTTTCTATCTGTACCTAATTTATTCTTACCTTTATAATGTTTGATACGGTATTGATGATAAAACTATTTACCTACATTAGAAGCTGTAACACTGACAGTTAAGTACACATAAAAAAGGCTTAATTTAAAAAAAGCAAACATACCTTTATTCCATTAAAATTTTTCACAACCATTTATCACTAACTTGACATACTCATTTCAATCACAGGAACATGAAAATTCAATTTCCCATTGAATTTATGATCGATTTTTAATTGTTTTTTTTGCTTTCGATTTTTGAACATGCAATCTACGGTCACTTTTTTGTTCTGTTTTCAAATTTCCGCAGAGGATTTACGCGGTAAAACGCGCGTACTACGCGACCACAGTTAGTTGATTGCAGTAGAATTGCACCCGCTCACTCTTTAACTGAAAGAGCTTGACGGATGCCGTATGCGACGACCATGTAAATAGTAACCGAAGCTGCCCACTATAACAATGATTGTTTTGCTCTACTGTTTATAAAACATGCCTATGTCTACAGTAAAGGTATTTAAGAATGGAAACTATCTGAAGAAGAATGTTTTAAAGAACTGATTTCATAAATTGCACTAAAAAGTTATTTTAAATTCCAATAGTCACATGCAAACCTACTTTAGCTCTTAACTTCAAAGCTCATCGTCGCCTGTTAAAATACTAACCGGCTTCCTCCCAATGCTTGATTCATTGTTTATATAGCTCGTCAAGATTGTGGTTTTAAATTTTCGATCACTGTGTGTTACTTTGGAGGTAGGTACCTACCTACTGTGTCACTAGGCTTGTTTGTTGAACAAAATGGGCATGAAAGTAAGTAAGTAAGTATTATATTTGTATAACGACAAATTAAAATTACTTAATAGGTTTAATATTTCACATAATTGAATAGGTGCTTTGCATTGAATAATTTTAAAGCATTATTCAATAATTTTATTTTTTAACTAATTATTTTGCTATAGGTAGAGTCTTTGTAATGTTATTTGTGAACTATGACATCTTTGTTCTTTAAATATTAAATAAATATATAATACTGGACGTTTCACGCAGCATCATGTAGCTCCAAAGTAAGCAGAGCTTGTGTTATGGGAACTACATGACTGATATACTTACTACTTATACTTTTTCCTTGTAAATACTTACATTTTAAGTAGGTAAGTGCATAGAAAACACCCAGATACGAGACAAATATTTGCAGATCATAAAAATATCTGTCCCGCGACGGGAATCGAACCCGCAACCTCCTGCGTCCGCAAGCAACAAGCGGGCCTTCAATTACTGCATCAAAGTGGTCGTCAAATTAAAAAAATAGGAAATAAGTATTAAGTGATAATTTTCTATAAGTAATGATATTCTCAACACAGGTGTTTAATGAAACGTAGAGAGAGATTAAGCAGCATTCATTACTATAAATAGGTACCTGCCACGCTGATAATGACGGGTCATGAATTTATCAGCGCTCGTGTTAGTTTTAATAGTTTTTTGAAGTCGAAGAATCAAAGAATCGATGTTCTGCGCGGCCCCAAAATGGATGATTGACTGCTGCATTACACACCAACTGCGTGTATACTTACGTGTATATAGGTACTTGGTTTCTCTAATAACTATGGAGTATTAAGTAATTCTAGAAAAAACTAGCAATCTCAGCATTTAATAACAATGTACGTTCAAATGTTGTCACAAATAAATACTTTTGTAAGTATAAGTATTTATCGATCGAGCGAGCGAAGCGAGCGAAGATCTTAGTGGTAAGTTGGGCGATTTTGCTTTGTATGTTTGTATGTTTGTATGTTTGTATGTTTGTATGTTTGTATGTTTGTATGTTTCACGAATTGTTGTTCGAGCATAACTGTCGAACCGTTCATCCAATCTGCATGAAACTTGGTAGGTCAATAGGTTGTGGTAAGGAAATTTACGGTGGAGCATATGAGCTTAATCGATGAAGGGGTTGTGAAGATATTGGGTTCCCAAGGGGGTAAAAAATTATGAAAGTTACACAAATATATTGAGTGGGGTGTCATACGAAAGGGCTTATTTTGTACATTCCAAAATGGTTTTTATTTTTAATCTAGGATGTATAGTTTTTGAAATACGACCAAAGACCAAAAACTACGAAACCAGAGCTGCAAGAGCTCCCGTTTCATAGAGTTTCGATGTCTTCGTAGCTCATTGACTGGTCGGTCTTAAAAAGAGAGTGGCATCGTTGCGGTTTGGTTTGCAATGATTTTAGATGCTACTTGATTTATTTTCATAATAAAAAAATTTTTGATAAAAAATGAAAATAATTGGGGTAAAAAAAGTTAAGTAAACAAATATATTGAGTGCGGTGTCAAATGAAAGGTCTTTATTTGTACATTCTAAAATAGTTATTATTTTTATTCTAGGACGTATACTTTTAAAAATACGACGAGAATTCATAAATATGAAATAAATGAAAAATTAGACACGACATTATGTATTGCATGCATGCTAGTATTTTTTCATGAAGAGCTAGCGCAATAGGCATACCCGGCAGTAGTAGCACTTGAAATTATAGGGGTAGTCAGAAGAAAGTCCAAATGTTGGCCATCTACGGTGCGCGAGATCTCAGTTCGGGGCGAACTACTAGTTAAACAGTGCAACAATAATGAATAATTTTTGTTTCGAGCAGTAAGTTGAATAAAAGAAGAATGAATAGTAAGCTAGTTAATAAATATTTGTATGTTTACACAATCTTATTAGCATAAGTATCACAAGCTGAATAAATGTTGCTATTTTCTAGCAATTTAAATGATAAAAGAAAAGAAAACTAAGCACGTTTTATAGTCATTGTGTCTCTTAGACGCCAACTAATGTTTTTTCAGAATATAAATATTATTCAGAAAAAGAAAAACCAACTAAAGATCATAGCTGACCAGTCGCCTCCGCACCGCATAGCCTTTTCGGCGTTCACTTGTTCTTTCACTTTTGGATTGCGATGCGGCCGTCGATCCGATGACGTTACGAAGTTGATGTAATGAGCGTTAGTCCCGAGGCGAGGCAATGCGGTGAACTTGTTTATAAATAGATACTTACTCATAGGCCCCCTTACTTATGAAAGATGTTTAAAGTTGAACACTGGTAAAACAACGTCTTTATTTGTCACTATCCACAAATAAAGACTCTGGGTCTTACTTATGAAAGATGTGTAAAGTTGAACACTGGCTAAACAACGTCCTGTTTCAATTTTGACAGAAGTTGAGTGGAGTTTATAAGTAAAGTGGAAGAAGTCAGGAGGTAAAGTGGACGTTGTCGTTTGGCTCCACAGACCTGAGTCACGACAGTCTCCTGGATTCCCCTTGGCACTACCGCTTGGCTCTACAAGTAGAGTGAAGGTAAATTTTACTTTCCCTTGACACTACTGGTGTCTTAAGAGAGACTATTGCTCTACAAAAAGTATGAAGGCGCGCACACTTTATACAAAAGTCTCACTGACAAAATTGTCTTATAACTACAGGAACTGCACAAGAGAGAGCGAAAAAACAAGTCTGTCTTAAGACTGTCGTGACTCAGGTATGCGCTCTATACCATCTATCAAAAATGTTTAATTAACCTACGCTACGAGCGCTTCATCCATTGTTGCACAGCAGGGATCCAAGTTTCGAATCTAAAGTCTGCTAAATCCCACTAGGCAAAGAAATTAAATTAAATTCTTATGACTTGTCCAGCACCGAAACCATCCCCTGAATGTAATTGTAGAGATGGTCAAGTCAATATGATCGCGCCTGACTAAATTCCTGGTTTTTTAACGACGTTTTCTTTGGCAGGGAATAGTGCCTCGAATTATACATGTATTAACACGAGCTCTAAACGGTGAAGGAAACCAGCGGCTTAGTCAGCCCCACACGTATTGACTATGTCTTTCCTGTGGATTGGCCTGTTAAGCTGAGAACATGGTTAAGATGCTGGGCAAGCCAACTCCATCTCAAAATTGTTCCAGGCACTACAGTGTCCCGTTAAGTGTAGGCAAAGACTGCCTCCTGGTCATAAATCATCTAGTAAGAGATGTAAAGGCCATCATCACGTGCAGCCCATTTAATCCCCCTGTTTGACAAAAGTCTCTAGTATAAAGGTCGATAGTTCCAACCTCTCCTCTTTTCTGTGTCAATGCTCAATATAGTGATATCCATAAAAATACATTGAAAAATCCAATTGTTTTGGACGTATGTTTGTATGAGCTAGTGGTTTATTTGGTGGCGAAGTTTTTTAGGCGGCCTGAAGGCCTCTGTACAACGTAACCGCCAATTAAGCCGACAATTTAACGTGCCCTCCAAAGCACGGAAGCGCTCAGCTGCGGCCACTAGCGGTCACCCATCCAAGTTTTGACCGTTGAGAATGTCGCTTAACTTCAACGATCTAGTAGGAACGTCTAAGCAAACTACGCGATCGATCCGAACTAGCTTCAAATTTCAAGTCTGGTATAATCCTATGCAAAGAAATCCTAAGTTAAATGTTAGTTCTGATGAAAACACCGATATATTGCAAAACGATGCTAAACTTGAAATCTAGGTCACAAATTGATTAGGCACATTCATTGACCTTTCACTATCGTCTAAGATACTTGTTTCTATTTCACTTAAGTGTTCACGCTAGATTAGCCTTGTTCTTCGTACTTTTCCGTTCGACCGTTTCTTTTTATTGCCTACAATTAATGTATCTAGATTTTGGCCAAAGAGAATACATAAAAAACTTCGTTATATTTTTAGACGAAACTGAGAAAAAAAAATCAGTTTTCTAATGTTCTTCATTGGGTTTGCAAATATAGTCACATACACACGCCTCCGCACACCCTGGAGCCAATGGGGTCTCGCACCGTGTGGTTCCAAAGGAATTTTCTCCCGCAAACAATTAGGTTGTAGAATGACAATAAGTTTTCATATAAGTAAGTATAATTGACTCTTAAAACACAATAAATTAGGGTTGAGAGTTCAGTTTCTCCGGTCATCGTTTGAAGAACTGCTTTTTAGTTTTATACTTGCTCCAAGGGACATTCCATCGCTGGAGAAAAACCATGAATAAATAAATAAGAAATAAATAAGCATTGCTGGACACTTCACACAGCGCCATCTAGCCCCAAACTAAGCAAAGCTTGTACTATGGGAACCAGATAACTGATAGAATACTTATATATTTGTAAATACATAGGTGCCATACTCGTACATAGAAAAGCTGTCCATGATAGCATGTACCTGACCGTTTACGCACTTTCGCTTCACTTAAGAATTTCTGATCATGAAAGTAGTTATATCTGTCTCTATCATTGTAATATTGTAAGAAAAGGACGACCATTCGATTTCTAAGCTTCTTTTCAAGAAATGCAGCAAGTTAATCTAGTTTTAAAATAAACGGTTAGGTTCACTGACATTCAAACTTGTCTGTATCCTTAGCCAGTTATTCATATGGCTATAAAGCGTCCTATATCTTGTATTGATATTTATTTATAACAACAAACTGTAATGGTACCTTATCTTATTCTGTATGAAGTTAAACAGAGGTAAGTAGGTATAATAAAAATCTAAGTTACAAAAAGCTGTGTCAGATGATTTTGAAGAAAATGAAAGGTATGCTCTTAATAATTACGACAAATTAACGACAAATACCGTCAAATGAGGAATCTTCTCCAATACTTACTCTCCCGTTGCATTTGCCGACACACCTGCTACGCATCTAGGCTTTACTGTTGCGTCAAATAAGGAATCTTCTATAATATTTTCTTTTTTAAACTTTTGCAATCAGAACACATTATAAATAATGTACTTACATAATTATATTGGGTCTTTTTTAAAAGTCACTTACAAAGGAATTCTTAATAATATTACTTAATCAAATAACAATGACTATTTAAGTTTGAATTCTTACTTGCAGCGTGCCACATTATAGCTTCAATGAACAACTTTTAAGATAAAAACCTTACTTTTACTTACGCCTAGTCTATTTCCCATAAGATTCGTTTCTATTTATGTCATAATGATACAGTAAATTCAAATTGCATTATCTTTATATTCCAACTGGACGGTTTTAAACTTTGTCTTCACTAATCCCTTCAACCACAATACTCTTCTTCTGCGGCATTTCATTGGTAACAATATCCAATGATCCATTCCTACTCAATCCACAGATGGAGAACATTTTCCTAGCACTATCTCTTTTCTTCACACAGTACAATATGATTATAAGAAGGAATAAGAAGAGAGCGATCGCTCCTACGATCATGGGAGCACTTTTGTCCATGTCAGCGTCTAGAGATGCTAGTCGGATGGTTTCAGTTCGTAGGAAGTAATGGAGGGGTGCGAAGTAAGTCAGGATTCCTTGGGTTGAGAGTTCAGTTTCTCCGGTCATCGTTTGAAGAACTGTTCTCCAGTCTTTACTTGCTCCAAGGGACATTCCATCGCTGGAAAAAAACCAGGAATATTTCAGAATAGTCAATTTTCATGCAGACTATATTGTAACCTGTCAGTGTGTGTTTAGTAGGTACTCGTAACTCTGTAACATGAGTGTAGACACAATGAAGCAACAGTGTAAGTAAATATAATATGAAGTCACCATACTTTTGGTTGCAAATTAACATACTAACGAGACACTAATATCTATACTAATATAATATAACGGAAGAGTTTGTTTGTTTGAACGCGATAATCTCAGAAGCCACCAATCGGATTTAAAAAAAAATTCAGCATGTGATTGCTAAACTCTTGAGGAAGGCTATAGGCTACTTTTCATTTATCATCATCATTACCATAAACCATCACTACGGGGGCTATGACGCGAGGGCGCTGCTAGTACCTAATGATATCTTCATTCTGATTGAGGGTCTGACAAAACAATTGCATCTGCGTAGGCGCGGGCCAGACAGAAGAGACGTAAGACGAGGACGCGTCGCGGGCAGGGCGCCAGCAAACAGCGTTGCGCCCGTACCCCGTCTCTTCTGTATATTTTGCGTTGCGACGCTTCTATACATTTTTTGTGAAAGGGACGCGGAAGAGACAGATGTCCGTGCCCCGTCTGCGTCTTACGTCTTTTCTGTGTGTCCATCGCCTTAGCCCTTAATTTAATATTCAAATAATGAATGTACCTGAGGAGTTTTCCTGCTTCCTTCACTCCGTAGATGGAGCACTCGTGCAGAGGCCCCGTGTGGTTCGCGCGGTTGCATAGCGATAGAAGGATTTGGAACTCAAGCACATGTGAAATCAAATATCTGAAAGAAACAAAATCATACTCACAACCAAGGGTTTTGAAAATGAACAAGAAACATTTACTTCGTTTTTCGAGCATACGTATGTGTATCAGTAGGTAGGTATGTCTACACATGATCGAAAAACGGGCATGAAAATGAGGATGCCTCTACTCAGCCTATATATAGCAGTGGGTGAATTAGATAGATAAAAGGTGTCCTTATAAGTCTTGATTATGCATTTTTACGTTAAATTTTTGGGTGAAAGATGATTTAGTTTTATATTCTCAAAGGTAAGTACCTACCTAACCTTACCAGCTCGTAATACCACCCATCCAAATTGCGACCGCGCACAAGGTTGCTTAACTTCAACGATCAATCAAGAACGTCTCAAAAAGCTACGCCACGAGCGCTTCTTCTCTTCTCAAAGGTCATAGTTATAGTAATTCTGAAGGAAATTTGGTTTTAAATACTTTAGTCACTAGTAGTTCGCCCCGAACTGAGATCTCGCGCACCGTAGATGGCTTACATTTGGACTTTCTTCTGACTACCCCTATAATTTCAAGTGCTACTACTGCCGAGTATACCTATTGCGCTAGCTCTTCATGGTAAAAAATACTAGCATGCATGCAATACATAATGCCGTGTCTAATTTTTCATTTATTTCATATTTATGAATTCTCGTCGTATTTCTAAAAGAATATGTCCTAGAATAAAAATAATAACTATTTTGGAATGTACAAAGAAAGACCTTTCATTTGACACCCCACTCAATATTATTTGTTTACTTAACTTTTTTTTACCCCAATTATTTTCATTATTTATCAAAAAAAAATTTATCACGAAAATAAATCAAGTAGTATCTAAAATCATTGCAAACCAAACCGCAACGATGCCACTCTCTTTTTAAGACCGACCAGTCAATGAGCTACGAAGACATCGAAACTCTATGAAACGGGAGCTCTTGCAGCTCTGGTTTCGTAGTTTTTGTTCTTTGGTCGTATTTCAAAAACTATACATCCTAGATTAAAAATAAAAACCATTTTGGAATGTACAAAATAAGCCCTTTCGTTTGACACCCCACTCAATATATTTGTGTAACTTTAAAAAAAAATTACCCCCTTGGGAACCTAATATCTTCACAACCCCTTCATCGATTAAGCTCATATGCTCCACCGTAAATTTCCTTACTACAACCTATTACCTACCAAGTTTCATGCAGATTGGATGAACGGCTCGACAGTTATGCGCGAACAACAATTCGTGAAACATACATACAAACATACAAACATACAAAGCAAAATCACCCAACTTACCACTAAGATCTTCGCTCGCTTCGCTCGCTCGATCGAAAAAATGAACCCTTACGTGATGTACTGTACATGAGATACGACGTGGTACTTAGCAGCTGGGTCTAGATCACTTTCATTTCTAGGTACTGGAGGAGAGACGCCCGTCTCGTTGATCCTGAAAAAATATGTTTTTATAACTCAATTTTTGCGAAGTGATTCAAATGTTGATTAATTCAATAAAAATCAATTAAACTTATAATCAATCTTCCATCATCAGAATAGCTCATTGTTATAATGTTACATTGTCACCGAGCCGAGAGTACAACATACATACCTACAGTAATTCTAATTATGAATGCTAAATTTCAGCTCATTTGACTAAGATAAACTGGCTTAAAACTCAGTTACCACCAAAAATACTATCAAAAACTGAATAACTATCTAAAAACAGTAAAGTTCACTGAAGCTTATAAAAAAAAAGACTGAGATGATGCTCTGTACATTATATAAAAACCCGACATAAGCCAGTGAAGACTAAACAACTTGGTATGATATTATAATAATTATGGTAAGTAGTTATTTTGTGTTAAAACATTTACCCTTTACTCCAGTAAAAGAGCTGGCCACTATCTGATGCCCTTGAATGTAGTGCAAGTTCGTAAATATTTTCGACGCCGGCGCCGGTCTCATACAGATTTTAAGGAAAATCATGATCAAGGATAACTTGAGTAGCACGTAAATCTACACTTTTATTTTTACTCTTACACGCGTAACTCAGTTTTAAGTACAAATCAGTTTTGTTATAAAAATATTTTTTCAATTTTCTTGAACGGATTACATTGCAGTAAAAGATTGCAAAAATACCTCAAGCTCCACCAATATTCATTCCAGTTTTCCAAACTACTGTTTCCGAAGACATTCCACCTCCACTGGTCCAGAACATAAGCATACGCCATCAATGGAAACTTCTCCAAAGCCACCCAGAGAAGGTGGTTTAGTGTGACTTGAGGACCGGTTTGTACGTTCATGAGATTCAAACTCTTCAAGTGCTCGGGTGTAATCAGCTGGATAGCCACTATATCTGAGATCGCGTCATGGAATGCTGGAAAGACATTGAATTTTTTTGTTATAATAAAAATGCATTACAATAATTTCCGACGGAGTTCGAATCCATAATATGGAACCTACAACATCGTCCTTACTCAAAAAATGCCCACAAGAAATGTCACAATTTTTGCAATCGATAAATGCTTTTTCGTTCAGTGCCCGCCATGCACATGCACATGGTGCACTTGTCGAAGGCCGTTTGCTGCGGCACCTTCCAGGGACACTAAAGCATGGCAGATAACGCATTAACATATTCATTCACTTCTGATTAGAATAAACTTTCTCGACATTTTCCGTAAAAAGCTCAAATTGAAAATGTGTACCTGGATTTGGTCCATCTCTAAAAAGTGGAGGAAGGTGTTTGTAGTGTTTGAAGTACTGGATATGACCTAGAAGTCTAGCAGCTCTTGAAAACCCAACGACAGCATCGGTCACTTTTTCACCGCACCATTTTATCCTGAAATATGTTTTAGATATACCATCCAATCACTTAGACATGCTACTAAGATACCAAAAAAGTACTACGAGCACATCTAGAATGTTGGAAACATTGTTTTTCTTTCCTGGTCTGAACCTGGAAAGGTAAGCAAAAAAAATACACCTTACTTGTAATTGACTCCATCACACATATCATGACTAGACGGCAAGCAGTTGGCCGTCGTCGCAGTTTCTCTTATATCCCGATAGGAGTCCTTAGCAGTCTCGAAGCCTAGAGACTGATGAAAATCATCCACTGCATCGAACAGATCCTTGGAATGTAAGCTCCCGGGTGGTAAAACTGGTCTCATAAATTCAGGGTATGGTATAACTTTTGAGAAGATCGCCTGCCATTCTTGTGCCCATAAATTTCCTGAATAACAAAGGTTACATAAGTTTCGTACTTAACGCGTTCAGTGTAACCATGACGAACATGTGCTGCAGTCCTACAGTGCTCTCCTTCGAAGAGCACCGCAGAGCCGGGGCAGGTAATGTATTGAGCAACTTTAATTTGATAATTTAATAAATAATATTTCATGGATAAATTATACTTGTTGTGAGTGAGAAACGAAAATAGTCTTACGACTCATAAAATAGGCTCAACTATAATTTTACTCAGAAATACAAGCAATTGTTTTATTATAGAGATAGCCTTACTGTTGCATCGTCATTGCTGTTAGTGAATTTCAGCAAGAATTCCTAAATCCTATCCATAAAAATAATTACAGATATATAGACCTATGCTTAGCAAGAAACTAATATGTCATGAAGTTAAAAACATAACGATTACAGTAATATTTACTGACCCAAAATATGAGCTGGTATCAATTTGTTCTCGCTACAAAAATCCTCGCTATAATGAGCTTTCAACTTCAACCGAACATAATCATGCAGAAGATCATAAAATGGTTTTATTTCGTCCCAAATACGCGCTACATTATTCATGAAGTCATCGTCTTCGAATGTATACCGCCACATTTCACCAGCATCCGTGAAATTTTCTGATTCAGCCACCAAATTCATTCGCTCGACGTAATCTTTGAAAATTGGTCTAACTTTTTTCCCAGTGGCGTCACGATATGCCACCCAGTAATATTTCAGTTCTTCGGAATCATTACTTGTTTTGAAAATTGATATAACATCTGCAAAAGTAATAACATTAAGGTTACCTACATTTGTTTTTCAAACCTTACTCGTGAAAGAAAGTTGTTTTGAAAACAATATGCACATCATTTTATAGGTTTTAACACTTCGTTTTTGTAATTCAAAAACATAACAGCTGATTGTTATTTAATACAGAAACATGATAAAAAAGTACCTATAGCTGTAATAACTAATAAGTTTTTTGTTGATAAAATACTTTTAACTCACAAGCTTTTAGTAGGGAACCGGAAGCTGATTTAAATGAGTCTAAACACGTATTTTAATCTTATTCACTGAAGAGTTCCATTAATTAGCTCCTAACTTCATCATCAGATCAGCTCGCTCTTACCATAATATTGCATTGTCATTGAAGATACGCAAGTATACCTTTAAACCCAATCGAACGCCATGAAATGGTTCTAATTTAGCTTCCAAGATTTCACCCATACTAACATAATAATAGAAGCTTGTAAAAATTTAAATAACAGACTGACCACTCATTGTCCGTACCGAATCTTCGTCGCATGTTGTATTGTACGCACAAACTGTTACACGACTCCATATTTTCTGCATTGTATCTATTTCTTCCCTTTGCTATGAAAATAAAGTATTTATTTTAAATTACTCATCGTTTATCGTTTGTTTTTGTATTTTGATTTGTCTTTTTAACAGATTTGACCATAGTTATACATTTTTCTTAATAATTTACCTTACTCTGAGGCATCTGCACATTAGTTCCTCTTTCTTTGATTATTTTTATTTTTCTCGAATATTTTTTATCATTTGTAAGTAAATACTTTTGCAGGTAGTTTTTCTTCAAAATGTTCCAGTATTGTTTTTTTATTTCATCTTCTTCTGCAGCGATGCGTATCTAAAAATGAAAAGGTTTTGATATTCAATTTTAAAACCCCTTTTTTTGACAGTAATTATCAAAATTATCTAAACTCAGTGTGAGACTTAACCACGAGGAGATAATGTACCACGAGTCCCTCACTGATAAAAATTTTCAGGATGAATCGAAACATTTTCGGTAGCTAAATTTACGGTATTTTTACGTGAGTAATTCCCGTGTGTTATATATTGTAAAATCAAGTAAAATTAACGAAAGTTTTAAAAGTGAAATATCTGATATCTTTACCATGGTATTTTTCAATTCATCATTGTTGATATCCGTCACATAAGACCATAATGCATTTTGTGATGTTTTACAAACATCCAAACTCAACTTATCCATCTCTTCCATAAACATATCCAAACTAATAGTAGAATTATCTAATTCCTGCAACTGATACTTAAAACTCTGGACTACAATATTAGTTTGAGTTACAAGGGTTGTTGTAGGATCGAGAACAGTGTTCATAGCATCTTCGAGAAACTTTTTTTCTTTTACATCGTCATCTATTTCTATTTCATGGCCGCTTTCTTCAGACATCTCCGCTGTTTTATTTGTTACATTTTTATCATCCGATGACATCTCTGAATTTGGACTTGGATTAAACTGTACGGCTACACATCGTGTAGCTATAATTGTAATTAATGCTGTAATGTATACAGCATGCAGCTGAAATTGTAAAAGGAAATGATTATCAAGATTATGGGGCAGTTTACACAGTAAATTTATGTAGCCAAAAGATTTGACTAGGATTTATGGGATTGTCTTAAGACAAGAAGTGAATTATTTAAGCATGACTGAAAATTTGTTTACATAAGAATTAATTGGACCTGACCAACAGACTACCGTCCTTGAGTGTATGAAATATAGTCCTTAGTGCAGTATCATGACGCATATAATTGATACTGTGTATTTATTACATGAACACGCTATAGAGTGCTATACACAATGCATCGTAATGCTACACCCGTATCAGTCCATCGTGAGAATAATTTAACAATAGTCCAGCACGTCGATGTGCCTAGTTGGATAATGATTACATCCTCTAGTCCACTATCATCCACTATCATTTTGTATCATCATGTGACCTTGAAACATGACATGAAGCCTTGTAGGTACATGGTAATGAATTAGCCCAAGTAACAACTGATGCCAGCTCAATTACAAAGTAAGCTATCACAAATTGTTAGCTTAGTAGTAAATATTTAACTAGGTAAATCTAACACCGCAGATATTTGTAGTCGTTCTGAAATAACACGTAGATTTCAGTATGTAGGAGTATTTAGGTGTAAAATATATTTATCTCTTAGAAAATTCGTTATATTTTGCGTCTAAGTTCACATCACAAAACATTTACAAATTATTTTCAATTAAAGCCTGTAACTGAAAACTTATTCAAACCTTAGTAATGCTACATAAAATAACTGCTACTGAGAACGTAATAAAATAAACTTGTAAAATAAAAATACCTGTCTCATGATGACTCTAAGCAATCCACCTGTGTCAATCCAGAGCACTACAACACTGTACCCAACACATTTTCAGACTGCTTGGTTACTTGACTGTACTTCACGGTTTCACACTTTCGTTCTCGGCATGTTGTTTGTGAATACTGTAAGGTGTTTACTCGTTTTGTGGTGGAATTTTAAAGGGAACAATCGATCGAGCGGTATGTTTTGAAAACCTGGTACGTTGACGCGCCAATGCGGTTGTATGCGTATGAGCATTGTTACTGTGCTAGTAACTGCTGTTTATTCTGTGCTGTATCCCACAAAGGAGTAAGTAGAGGTAGTGCACCTACACTCTGTTTCGCTGTAGTAACTGTGTCATAATCTTGGCCGCTCCGGTGTGGTCTCATGTGACTAGTAGCTAGGGAGTGCTATGCGACATCCTGGCATTGTGTGAATCAAAGTAATAAGTTGATCTTTCTACACTTTCTACATTATTAGCCTAAAAAGGCTTACCTTTTTAATTATAATCTGGCCTAAGACCTAGAGGTGTAGGTATATAAAAATTCTGTGTGTATAAAAAAATGATGCAGCTTCTTTAGAGGTAATGTCTACAAGGAAAAAATGGTGGTAATTATTCGAACATGAGACGAAACAAGATCACGTATCTATCCCCAAAGCGATAATCACTGTCTCAAATTCACGATCCTTCAAAGATATCGAGGTAGTCAGATGCTCTTCCAAGTATACATTTAGCAAAGGTATCTACACTTTGCAGAAAAAGCATAAGTGCATGACTTATAGGCTATGGCGTGTTTTGCACACGATGCTTTCTATTTCCTTCAAAAGTTCATGTTCATCCATTGACACAGTGGTTAGATTCGAACTTAAAACCAAATAAAAAAAGAGGACATTTCAAAAGGGCAAAAAAGTCCGATAAAGTAATTCTGAGTCTAAACTGCCTGTGACCGATTTTAAAGAACATAAAATTCAATTTGTAAACACAGCAAAATAGGTTTCGTGATAAGCGGAATAATAAACCTCGATGTTCAGAAAATATTTTATTACTCAACGTGATATTGCCATCGAATCAACCTACTGTAAATCTTGCATTAGTTCTATGTAACAAGACCTAACCTTTACTTGATATGGATGAATACCTACACCGGATTATTATCACTTGTAATGAATCTAGTTTGTGACAGATCTACATAATTATCTATCTTCTATTTTTCCAAAAAATAATAATATGAACAGTATTTAAATTCGTAAATGGTAAACGCATAACTTGGAAACGGCTACGGCTTTACCGATTAAGCGATTTATTTTTTAATGGTGAACATAGTCCGAATAAGGTTTTGTAATGTCCCCCAAAGAAGAGGGAATCATTAAAACATCGGGCCAGAATCATGCCCATGTTGCGTCGGTGATAGTGAATACGGATCTGTTCAAAATTGAAATTTGGACAACAACCAACCGTCTGTTGGGTCTACTAGTTTCAAAATATAAATACGTTCAGTTCAATTGCTCTACGTATTAACAACATTCATTATGTGCAAGGCCTAAGGCAAAAAATTGGTGCTGAGTTCTTGATGAGAGTTCTTCAAATGAACTACTCCTTCTTTATAAATGAATTCATAATCTGTGCTCCGGCTAGATCGATCTCGTTGTAACCGTACGGTTCCAAAGCCTTTTTGGTTCTCTCAAACCATTTCTTGACGTTTTCATAGGCGCTGTAGTCGAACCCAAATGTCTGGAATGGAAAATGTTGGATAAAAATAATCGATTTATTTAGCAAACTTTGAACGATGAGAAACACAAAAATACATTCATTACACTTGGAGAAACTTGAGTCACGTGTTAAAATATGATCAATCCTTAGAGACTAAGATGCAAAGCTCAAAGTAAAAATCAAGAAATTAAAGTTAAAATTCTACTTGAGTAACAATCTGTAACAAAAATAATAGGGGCAGATGGAGAGTGGGTCAGTAGGTATAGAGGATATCAAAACAACAGGTAACATGGTACCACAAGACTTAGACTCTGACAAAGCTCCGCAGATCATGCAAACATTTGTTCCGTTACCGTGGATCGCCACCAATATTGTTATTAAGGTCAACAATTAGAATTATGATTAATATTTTATAGAACTCAATTTCTTTCGCTTCTATACAATTAGGTATGTCTACAATTATACCATTATATCGGTCCACCCATCGTTTTACTGGACGTACCGTGTTTCTTTTTAAATTATTGGTAATTAATTATATACTAATCAAGGTCGAGGCTCAGTGATAGTTCCATTTACCTGAGAAGTTTCTCAGTTACTTACGATAATTTACTAAGTATGATCAGATAACCGATCATACTTAGTAGATTATCTTAGGTAGGTACCTAATTATATATTAATGAATAAATACTTACATCAAGGCTAGTAAGAGTTACTATCATGGAAATGTCCGCCACGGTCAGGTTGTCGCCAGCTACGAACGTACGTCCTTCTAGAGACGTATCGAGCCAACCGAGGGCTTCCTTCAGCTTTTCAGCAGCCTCCTCATTGTATTCTTCACCCCGGAATATAATAGGGACCTTGAAGAAAAACATGGATAAATTGTAACATATTTTAAATCAAACCTTTTTCCAGTAGACGAGACCACAGATTTCCACTTAGGAATGAAAAACGTTTTTCGTCTTTTAATGATAATATTTTTAAAAGTACCTAAGGAGATTCTGTATCACTCATAATAGACATATGTTATTTCGAACCCGTGACATCACACCTTACTTCCTTACACTCCCCTCTGATAAAAGTATTATATTATACAAGATGGATACCTACAAGCCTAAAAACTCCGTCTCAAGAAGGCCTTTAGCCTCGAACTTACATGAAACCAGAAACATAATCGAATAAGAATATGATTTTGACTTACATAGAGACCCAGATATCTGGCATACAATGTCCCAAGATCGAAATCCAGACGCTGATCCACAATGGCCCGCTGGCGAGGGTTCTTAGGATACAGAGAATCATCACGCCCGTAGGCATTCACTAAATACGTCATGATTGCTCGACTGAAAATAAAAATATACTTAGTTAAAAATATATGTCAAAATATGACAATGTAAATCAACATTAATGTCACACACGGAAGGTCGATAATCGCTTGTCACAGATTGTCATGGAGCGAGTTCCTCGCATCTTCGATGCAAAAACTCGCACCATGTAAATGGCGCTTCACCCTATTTATTCGTAGTCAGGTAAAAATAGGTTTAAAGTTGATCAGAGAATTATATAAAATAATTATATTTAGGTACCTCTCCCATAAAATAAATCCGCCATCGTCCATTGTTGGAATAGTGTGCTGAGGATTCATCTGAAATATTTACTTCGAATCAATACAAATGTACGAGAAAGTTTTTGAGAAATCACGCCCCTAGAAGTAATTGCATTTCTTTCGTAACTGGTTGTGAAAAACAGTTTCGAAAATGGACCAAACGATGGTTTTTAATCTAAGGTGGAATGGCTGTAGTATTTTAAATAGGGTTTTTACATTACAAAATCAATGTCAAACGCATAACCGTGGTTCTCCGTGGTTTGAAAACAAAACATTGCACCTACCACGAAAATCGTCACTATAGTCGAATTGATCATTGTACGAACTAAAAATATATGAAAAATGACATTTTTACCCTCAATTTTAGTGCGTATAATTAGAAATACGACTATAGGTATCGTTTACCTACCGAGTTTTGAAACTTTAGAGTTATTGCAAGTTTAAAAACTGTTAGTAGTTATAACATCCCATCCCAGAAAAAGTTAAAATAGTGAGAGTTTTTCGGTACCTTCAAGAACTCAGGCGTCATGTGATCCCCGTTCAGGATGTTGGTTACTATCAGATCCAGCTCCAAGCCCAGAACTTTTGCCATCATCATCACAGCGCGGCATGGCGGCGACGGCGGCAAGTAGTATAGTTTGATTGGCTCCACCGGCATCTTGCTTTTGGACCGAGCGACTGCGTTGCTGTGAAGAAATGATCAGGGTCACAATTAGATTTATGACTGTTTCACCACGATAAAAATATGTACTTAAAAATGGCATTTCAGACACATTAGAAATGTCTACTGAACCCTCAGTTAATGTGTTATGTTTTAGCATTGTAATTTGTTACATGAAATTGTTAGATTTGTGATTGTCTCTTGTATTCATGTAGGTACCTACTGCATCAACTTATAAATCAGGCGCTGTACAATCAAACATCCAGCTAGACATGCAAAATGAATAACTAACACAATGATAATAAGCCTAATAAAATGTTAAGAAAACCAAATAAAACAAACTCTAGAAAATTAAATAAGTTAAATTGTAGTTACCGAAAACCCATTCAAATAACTCTGAACTTACCCGCAGATTGATGAAAAAAATAATAAAGTAAACGCAAACTCATACGTTTTCATTGTGAACCTGGATAAAGCAGAATCGGAACTTAAGCAAAATAAAATAGAAATAAATTGCACAAAAATAACGTGTCTCTAGGTTTTTAAAGGAAAAAATATTCATGATTATTATACATTTTAAACATGTAAGTATTAAGTACCTAGATAAAATTAATAGTTACAAAGCATTCTGAACTAATGTAAGTACTTTTAATCCATAGCTTTCTCAATTTCAAAGCACAGATTTGTCTTAACTACCACTCACGCTGTCGCCTGAATTTTTTCCGCAACAGATTTGTCCATACATTGGCCCAGTTTGCTATTATTATTTGACTATCTCTAACCCACAAATCCCGATTTTAATTTAATAATTTTCACTTTATTAGAGAATGGACAAAGAACTATCTAAAACGGCACAATTTAAAATGAATGAACTAACTCGATTATTTACTTAGTATTCGAACCGCAATACACAATAACTCTGTTTACAGTGAAGCGGCTACTGAAAGCAGGCTTGTTGTGTTCGGGTTTAAAACTGTTATGGCCATGGGCGCCATAGAAACCGTAGGTATCTAACTATAATGTCGTCTAATCATCGTGACTATATTTTATTTTCTTCTTTGTTTGGACATAGAGTAAAACAAAGGCTTGCACAGATTCCTGGAAATATTATTTTCATTTCTGGATGTTTTAGCGAAACTTCACCGTCTATTAAATAAATAAATAAAAATTGTTCATTAAAAGAAAAGTGTTATCATTGTCGTAGTTTAGTTTTGATAAAGTTCAGCTAGATACAACAAACCCTACCCTAAAAATGTGTGGTTAGCCTAAGTACTATACATTCGTCAGGCACAAGCGTCAGGGCCCGGTGAAAGCTTGCCTTTACACTGGTGGCAATTTCAAATAAAATTATTAGTTGTTAAAATCTACCCTACAGTTTACAAAAATTTAGTAAAATGTAGCCACATTCTTTTTTTAGGTAGGTAGGCAAATTGAATTTCCAAAGTTTCATTACTTTTTTACCTGTACCTATTCTTTGTTGGGACTTCCGTAAAACATTTCCATTATATAACTGACATAATTTCATGATAGCGAGTCAATGCGAAGGCATATTTCCGTAAAATGAATTATTATTGTTCCAGTTCTGAACTTTCATTTTGGACGTTGATATCGATTAGTATTGTCCTTGGTATATGTTTAGTTTAGTGCGAATCAATGTCAAGCTTTGCAACTCAATTCGTAGTAGCTTTAGCCTTCTGCTGTGTAGGTTGTGGGTTCAATTTTTGTAGGAACATGACAAACATTTGTGTTATGAATGCTCCTGGTACCTATAAGGAGGACTACTATTTGAATTAGTACTTATTAGATTACTAGCTGCTGCCCGCGGCTTCGCTCGCGTGGTACCCGGATAAAAAGTAGCCTATGTTACTCTCTAGCCCACCAACTATCTCCACACAAAAAATCACGTGAATCCGTCGCTCCATTTTGACGTGATTCCACGACAAATAAACAAACAAACAAACACACTTTCACATTTATAATAGGGGTACGGATTTTGCCGTGTGCCTCACTCTAAACCGACTTGGTTCACATTCGATTTCACAACTTTTTACGGCAGAAGAACTCTGTTGCGAGACTTGTGCATTTTTGTAGGTACATTGGTATGTTTTTGATGGGATTGCTTTAACCATGAGGTCAGCACAAGGAATTTGTATACTACCTATGTACGTTACACATAGTATACCAATTCCTTGATACCCATCATTTCATACTCCTTTTATCGTATCCTGTGTATCTTCCTCAGTCGATAAATGAATGAGTGACCGCTCTAGTGGAATTAACTGAGCGCATATTACGTGCTTCAGAGACGACGTTAAGTTGTCGGTTCCGGCCATACATAAAGTTATTAAGTCATGAAAAAATCCGTGACCCTAGATAGATAGATTAACTCTTTATTGTTACACCAAATTATGTAGGTACTTAACTAGAAAAAGTAAAAGACTTACATGGTGGCACAATGGGCGGCCTTATAGCTCAAAGCGATTTCTTCCAGGCAACCTTTGGATGGACTGGATTGAAAAGGACGTGAGAGGTGGTGTTACAATAAATAAATATGATCAAATATTAAATTATAAACAAATAAGAAAGATACAATAAACATAAAGACAAGAATACAAGACATAATATACCTATTACATTAGGTAAATACTAATAACATGAGAAGCAAGAACATTTACTTTGAAGAAGCTGCTAAATAAAGTTTATGGACCTCATTTTTTTTAAATTGGCTAGGATTTAGCTTTCCTGATGGAGACAGTCAGGCAGACTAGTCCACACGAACTTACTTATCCCATGGGTATCTTTAGTATTGCACCAAGGAATAAAATGGACACAGGTACCAAACATTAAACACCTGTATTTCATATTAATACCCTTATTTTTGGACGTGCTTGCTATCCCCTTCATATTTGCCCATTCCATACATGACAAGTTGCAATCCCTTCGTAGCCTTTACGATACTAACTGGTTTTTTACGACGTTGCATGGCTTATACGCATATTATTTTCTTTAATAGAAAAGTTAAGTTGAAAGAAATTAAAAGCTATAGGTATTTAAATTGGTAGAATCAATAAGACAAGATTGAAATATTTGAAACACCAAATCACCAAACATCACATCATAATAGGATTTATAATTATGAGGTCATGCAAAATAAATGCATAAAATTACTCATTCATTTGTTACGGGCTGAAAATAAAATTATATCTTTCGACATGTCATCTAGGTACTTTGACTTTAATTAAATCTGGGTATTTTCTATACAAGCACAGTCCACTTGGATCACTACTCGGACGTTGCTCGGACGCTACTTGGACTGTGTAAATAATAATAGAACTAAGTACCTACAGATTTTTCTTTTTAAGAATAGGATAAAAGTTGCTGAACATAAAATCTCATCTGGGTAATTAAATTAAGCAGTAACCAAATAGGTAAAAAAACCTAACAAAAGAGATCTTTATTGCCGAGATTCCTTTTCGCATATCGCTCATTAAATTCAAAAGGGTCATATTTCAAAAACTACATTTTTTACAGGGGAGCCTATTGAAGTTTTGGTCGTCGTTTTTTCGTATTATTTTGTAAATAGTATCTTGTAAATACATGTGTCATATATCATTCGATGCGTATTTTGAGCTGTTATTTACTATAAAATAACATTTACTGTAACTTTCATCCAGAAACGTACAAAGTCACAAAAGTCCCTTTTATTTATAAAAATGGTCGCAATTTTAAATGAATTTACTAAACAAAAGGCCACAAATCATACAAAAAATCAGTTTAATTATAAGTTTTACATCATTGTTTTGGTAAATGCGAAAAGAAACCCTATTTGGACCCTCAAAGCCACCGATAGGCAGAGGATAGACGCGTTTGAGATGTGGTTTTGGCAACGCCTTTTGAGAATCCCATGGACAGCCTACAAAACTAATTTTTAAATTTTAAAACAACTGAAGCTAAAGCACCAAAAGCGTCTGTCAACCACTTGCCTGTACAGAATCTTAAAATACTTTGGCCACATTGCCCACAGGAGCACCGATAGTATCGAGATACTTATTGTGACAGGCAAGATAGAGGGCAAAAGACCGAGAGAATGTAGCCCCAAACGCTGGTCTGACCAGGTATCGGCACAACTAGAATTGCTGATGAACAAAGCACTGCATCAAGCCACGGATCGCTCCAAATGAAGATCAACCATCTACAGGATTATGGGAAGGAGTAACGATCCTCACTCAATAATAAAGAATCGACTAAGGAGGAGGAGGATCTCACATTAAAATAACTAAGAAAAGAGACAACAAAACAGTCAACAGGTTTTTAAAATACCTCCCCCTTCTTCTTTACAGTTTTTATTAATGCGATGTACCTACTGAGCAGCTTAAGAATTCTTGAGATGTTCTTCTGTTTGATGGAGTGCACAGCGTCACCCTCATTTTGGGTGTGTGTGCCCCTTGATTAAGAGTTTATGAGTTATACCTCTTAAGTTTAAAAAATTCATTTATGGCGTATTAGTACATTGCTAACATAAATTTACTTCACCTTGTGGGCAAGTCATCACCGCTTGTAAGTCATAGACTGTGATTATAAAGTTTTCGCTAAGTGAATGTCTAAAATTGTGACTGTACCTAAACCACAAAAAGCAAGTTAAGAAAATGTCTATTAGGTAGTAGCTGACTTACACAAAAACAGGCATAGACCCTTTCCTTTAATAAACTAACTGTTCAATTTAAATAATTGTGTTATAATCATTTTTTAGTTTGAATAAACAGTCAAATTAGGTAGGTCCAACTTTAAGAAAGAGGTAAATCGTCGAATCCAATTCGGATGGGCAGAATTCGGGAAATTTCACAACATCTTCTCGTCTATAATTACCTACATCAGTGCCATAAGACAAAAGTCTTCAATCAGTGTGTGTTACCGTAATGGAACCGAGACGTGGACCTTTACTATTCTCTAAATGTAAAAGTTCTCGAGTGGAGGCCACGGATCAGCAAGTTCAGCGTTCGACGTCCACCAACAAGCTGAACAGACGACCTTTAAAAAAAAGCAGGTCGTGGTGGATGCAAGCCGCTTCTAATCGCAACACAATGAAATCATTGAGGGAAGCCTGCCTATGTCTAATAGTGGACGTCCAATAGCTGAGATGATCATGATGATAAATAAAATACTACATAAACATAATTTTTAAACATTATAGCATAGTTCACGAACATCAAAACAGCCATTTAACAAACATAGCATATTTTGTTTAAACGCAAAACAGACATATTCCAAGAACTGTACTTTTTGTTTCAATAAATAATTACCAAACTTATTGAATTTTAATTCAAAAGAAACGTATTTCAAAACATGGCTCCTTTGCTTATAAATAATATTGTACTCCGCGTGTTTTCTATATTCAATATGGTGACATTTCAAAATATGGCACTTTTTACGATAATTTACTACTTCAAATTCAGTTGATTTTCGGAATGTGGCCCTTTTTAACAAAGATTACGTGCGATTACGCTTATCGCCGGGTCGTAATTGACAAGATGGCCGTTTTGTTCTGAAATTAGTGGTCAATTGTCAAAATTCAAAAAGGGCAGTTGTATATTTGGACCATTTTAAACGCTAAATCAATGGGTGTCTTCTTCGAATATAAAAATTTATACAATTTAGATGCGATTTTTGCAATAAAAACGATTTTGAGTTTTTTCGAAATGTGACCCTTTTGAATTTAATGAGCGAATATGTATGTTCCTTTTACACTTTATAATTTACTAAGTTCATTCATAAACGCATACTATAAAAATTCCATAGCTTTTTCTAATATAAATCAAGGAATATATAGGTAAATCTGAATTTTGTCGAAAACTAGGACTTGTGTGACATGAGGTTTTCAGTTGGGCCAAGGAATCCCAATAGTGTCAATCATACAATTGCATGTGTTTTGCGCTCAAATCATAGTAGGACAACCTGTGTTTATTCTATAGTACTTACATACCTACCTGCTAATGTAGCATAATAATGGAATACCACAGTGAAATAACATGTAATCAACCAAGGTTTATTGCACAACTACCTAATAAGTATTACAATTCGAACCAAAACTGTTGGTTATTACAGCCAATCGCGCTATTTTCATCACAATTGATACTAATTTCCCCCTATTTTGTGTAGATAGGTACCAAGTAGGTAGGTACTGATGGTGCCTTATTTAGGTACTGGTGAACCGCCCCAACTTAGCCAAAATCGTGAAATATTTTTTCAAAAAAAATTGGTTTTTGAATAACTCCATAAGAATATCAAATTGATTAATCATGAAAAAATTAAAAATATGATCAATTTTACTTGTCTATTTTTTGTTCCTTTCCTGTACTTAAATCTAGCAAATCTTAATAGGTACCTAATCGTATTATGGCAACCTTTTCACCAAAAATAAAATAAACCACATTTGCAAAATTAAATAATTAACATTAATTTATTGATTATTTTTAACCTAAAGACATAATTTGGCACTTTTTCTCTGTTTTGTTAACACTGGATACGAGAGGTTCACTTATCGTCCAAAACTTCCACTGTAGATGCACTACTGGCATTGTCGTGGTCTTTTTCTTTCTGTTCATCATTTCTTGACGCATCAGAAATATCACTTTTAATCGTATTTATCCTTTCTTCATTGTATTTCACATCGCTTGGCGCCTCCGAGATTTTAAGCTTCTTGCTTCTCGAGTTACCCATTTTGTGTCTGAGAATGCACTGAATTCACTTTTGTATCGTTCTCCAGATAAAGGTACTTGTAGATAAGCGAGCTTACAATTAATTGTAGTAGCCGATAAGAGATACGCTTCAAAACAGTTTGAAAGAGAAACTGCACTTGACAATGTCGGGCGGAGACTTGTACAGTCACAGTCAAAACACAATAACGGCTATAAATACGCTAGGCAGGAGATAAGGCGACAATGACACATCGTCCTCGTCAATAAAGCGTTGACCGCGCGACTGAATGTCGTCTGAACGCAAAACAAATGAAACTCACTTTAATTGCTTTTCCTTTGTGCTAAAAAGTCTTTGTTTGGAATATTTATTTTGCCGTCTACGCCGGTTGCCAATTTATCTAGTTGCCAGTTTATACTATTTAACTTCGTTGAAATGAACCTGAACGAGTTAGCCGGTAGCTTACTTAGGTAGGTACCTACCTAAAACTAAACTTAGATATTTAGATTTATGCACCAACTCTTTTTGTGTCATGATATAGTCATAAATAAATACAGACCTCAAAAATACCATTGTCTTTCCTGAACAATGTGACGACACCACCCGGCAAATAATAGAACTCATAAATATGTATACAAGTTATCCATAATGTCGATGAATCACGAAATTAAACTTTTATGTAAAGATGCGTCATGCGACCGTCGCCCATCTGTTTAATGTATGCCTTTTTAAGCAAATCTTTGCAAAGAAAGATACCATAAACTAAAAACGACCTCAATTTAGGCATCTTATCACTATACTGATAAGGTGATGTCATCTAATGTATCGTAACTAACAAGAAACTGCTTCGGAATTTCGGAGTTAATTGTACAACCGCAAATAGATGACTTCTGAGAAAGGATAATGGTCTTACGCCACTCTAATGTTGTGGCATAATTCCTGGCGGATCAAATGTAGTCCTTAGTCCATTTAAATAAAGTAACAACGAAAAATACTGCAATTTTTAGGGTTCCGTACCTTAAAAGGTAAAAAAAGGAACCCTTATAAGATCACTTTCTTGTCTGTCTGTCTGTCCGTCTGTCTGTCTGTCTGTCCGTCTGTCTGTCCGTGTGTCACCATCGATTATCTCAGGAACGGGTGGAGCTAGCAAGTTGAAATTCATACCATATACTGAGGTTCATAGTCCCTATTGTGAGTATAAAAATCAAGGTCCTGAGTCAACACTATAAAAAGATATAGGCAAATTTCGGTTTTCGTGAAAACTTGTAAGTACCAAAACTTACCTTAATTATCAACTTTTTTTATTTTCCAGAATTTGTCCTTTACTTGTGCTGTCCTTGCTTGTAACCAAAATTGACAATTCTAGGTCAACCGGAAGTACCCTAGAGGTTTTGGGTCGAAAACCTAAATGGTAGTTCCCGTTGACCTAAAATCACGAAATTTGGCAAAAAGCAAGGTCTTATAGCACAAATAAAGGAAAAATTCCAAAAAGTTAAAAAAGTTGAAAATTAAAGGGTGTTCCCATACATACATAGTTGACGCCAACTAAAATTGTCCTCCGAGTTGTATGGGCGCTCATACAATTAAGCAGACTAGCTTAATTGGCACCATGGCTAGGTACGGAACCCTCGGCGTACGAGTTCGACTCGTACTTGACCGGTTTTTTTTTTTTGTCTTTACGTTACTAGACCTTTGCCTTCATTCAAAGAGACGCTGTAGCACGAACCCCCTTACTTATGAAAGATGTTTAAAGTTGAACACTGGTTAAACAATGCCCTGTCTCTATTTGTCACTATCCACAAATAAAGACAGGACGTTGTTTAACCAGTGTTTAACTTTAAACATCTTTCCCTACTTTATTTGACATGGAGTATTTACCCATGGTTGGGTTGCCCGCCCAATGCCTAATCATAATCAATATTGCTATTGACAGCTACTCGTATTGGTGCTAACCAAATAATATCAAACGGTGATATTTATTCGATAATTTCAAGTTATTTAACAATAGAACCGTGTTGACCGAGTGGGTTAGTGCCTCGACTTTAGATCCGAAGGTCACAGGTTCGAATCCGGGCGTGCATTTTATTTATTTTGAATAATTTATATGCGCAATAACACGAGCTCTAAAGGAAAACATCGTGAGGAAACCAGTTAGCTTTCTAATAGCGTTGATGGGCTTGCAACCAGTCACGTGTGGAATGCTAATTTCTGCAAATGTGGGCATATGTACCAAAAATGTATTTGATCATACCTCTGACTACCCCCTTAGACATGTTCAAAGGATCTTAAAAATGCCTAAATAGATCTAAGGGAATGTCTACCGCGCCTTAGTCGTAATCATATTTAATTTTTTCATTGCACAATAGAAAAATCGAAACGTATTCCTTACTTATCAAAATATTGAAAAACTTATTATCACACTGTCCTATTGTATATCATGAATAACAATTCATCATTCTTCTCGAACAATCCGCTTTAAAAAAATGTTATTTAATGTTCCAACCTTCGATCATTAAAGGTTCAAATTATGAAATTTTGATGGTAACATAAGTACAAATTAATGGATCTAATGAATACAGTCGAACGTCTTTTTCAACATAAACTGGTTAGTGTAATTCAATAGTCTTCTGATTTATAAATATTTTTCTATAATTAAATATTTCTCGTAGAGGCTCTACTAAGTCTCTACAGTGACGTAGAATGTCTACGTTTTTCGTAGATCCAACGTAGAGTCACTATCAACAGTTTTGACCAGTACTGACATGACGTCTAACCCAAAGCGCATTGCAATTTTAAAAGTAAAAATTAAGTGGGTAAATAAATTACTTACTTACTTATTATAGACATTTTGATTTTTGAACCTATGCCTTAAGTATAGTAGAAATAAGATAGAATACATTTGTTTTGGAAAATCGGTGTTACTAAGTCGTGTTTCTTTAAAATAACTAAACTCTGAATCTATAGCTTAAAGTGCATCTACATACTTTGCATAATTATTGATTTATAATCTTGTTTCGAAGTTTTTGATTGAACTGAAGATTTTATGAACACGGGATTTTATCGCGTAATTTACCTTATTTAATTTACCTACCTTATTTATTGAACTGAAGATGAATCATGTGAAAGAGGTGGGAGAATACATAGCTGAGATGCACGGAATAATTTTTAAAGTCGCAAGTACTTATATTATTATTTCAGTGATAAATAACAGAAATTTTCAAGGGCCAGAAATATTTTTTTAGTCACTTTAATTATTATTGAAGCTAGCAAAACTAGTTATCTATATTAAAGCTAAGACGTATAAACCTAACTCTAATCACCAAACAATGAAAACAAAATGTGACGCGAATGGAAAAAAACACGAAAAACACATGTGAAACACAATAATGTGTGTGAACGAAATAAATGACGGCATATGAGATGTTGTTTGCCATTAATTCATACAAGTCGGTCTTACCCCCAAGACACGATAGAAGAAAGAGTTGAAGGATAGTTTCATGTCGGGTTTTATTTACTTTTATTACATTTACAGTTAAATTTTTGTACTAGGTACATACATTATGAGATTTCATGTTCAAATATAAATACCCAAGGGATTTTAGTACAGCGACGTACTTAGGTATGTATGGTTTTATTGTATTGATGCTCACTGACATGTTTTTTGACTAAATCAATTTGTGGTTGTTTTTAAAAATAATTACTTACGTGAAAAAAAGTTAAAACTTTACGCTAAGCTTGTACCTCATTTTTGTGAAACAAAAACAAAAAAAATAACTGTTCGAGTCATAGTAAAGGTAGAGTCAGTTACTTTTCTACCGACATTTTCCATTTAAAACAGTAGAAGGCTATTCTCTTATTTTCAAAATTTTGAACGGTTAAAATATTTAAAATGCTCAAATAATTTCTTCACTGACCTTACTGTACTAAATAATTTACTTAAATGCATTTTTATAAATCAAAAATCTTATCAAAATTTACAATTCCGACTGGATTCGAACCTTAATACCTAAGTGTGGTTTAACACTATAAAAATAAAAATTTAAATGCAATATATAAAGAAGGAAGGTTTTATAAAGAATGATGAAATATTTTTTGTACGTAAACAAATTGCAAAAACCGAGAGATAAACAGTCTTACATTATATCAGTTTGTTTTAATTACAATAAACCTAAAATAAATAATCATAAGAAAACCAAGTCAAACATCTTGTACTACGTTAAGATAACATTCTTATCTTGCTGTGAGAACATTCTTCTTTAAAAATCTAGAACAATCTAGCTTAAGCTTCTCTCTTCTGCGTACTTCTCAATAGCGGTAAGTAGTAGTTGTTCAGCAGTCTGAAGGTTCTTAGCAGTTGCGTAGCTTTCAATCTGAGCAATGGGAAGGTAGTACTCGTAGTTCAGGCTGCATGCACCAGTGAGCTTGCAGAATCCGAGGGCAGTGATAGCTCCGATGATGATGATGGGAAATTTAGACACCACCCATTTGATGACACTGATCGCGCATGAGACCGCAGACTGTAATATAAAAAATGTATGTGTTATGACAAAATTGGTCTTAGACATTGTTAAGTATAACTTAGATAAGAAGAAGACAAATTTTCGTAAGTGAACCAAACATCAATTTTAACATGAAATACTTGAAATACACCAATTTCTTGAATCTTCTCTTTATTTGAAAAATATCGATACTCTACGTACCTCGGAAATAGCACAATATTGTAGCAGAATGTTTATTTTATTGAGAAGTCTAACGGTATTTCAACCTATAGAAAAAGGATGGTAAGTAACTAGCTATTGTTTTTTAAAACTAAACAAAGAAATTCTAACTCACGATTTTGTATCCAACCAAAGCACTGATTATATTGAATATATTGGAGATTGACGTTATATCAGTTCTAGCCGCCATTTCGTAATCTGGTTCTGCATTCACCACATTCTGAAAATAAAATCAATGTTTATTACAAAGAATAAAAAAATAAAATTTGAAATCATCTTGTTAATATAAAATACACAAGACAAACTTTTTTGATTGTATTTCGATTACACCAACAGAAAACAGAAAAACACATAGAATAGATTCAATAGATGAAAAAGCTAGTAACAAACAATATGACTCACATCATTTGATGTTAAACGAAGTGGCTCAGCTATTGCAGCTCCCAAAATCAAGCAAATAGTGAAAATGACCGACTTTTGCATCATCTGAAACATAAAAAACAATTAGCAGAGGAACAAAATGTCCTGGAAAATTGTTGCGTCGTGTGACGAATGCAAATATGGAATACATTTTAGAACAGAAAGAGACATAACTTTAAACAAATTTCGATATGGCAAGCACAATACGATAATTTAATTTCAGAACTTCTTACCTTGGTTTGGTTGTCAAGTATTTGGAATAAATCAATAGCAATCTTCACTCGTGACCTGCTCGAACTGATTGATGGTTTTTTAACACTGTCCATGGTATTTAAATCAATGTAATTATTCGAATCACCTAATGTTGTTCAATTTATTAATGGAATAGATGACAATGAGCTTTTTGAGGATTTCGCGAAATGACTATTAGCTAATTGCAAAAATACCTTTTACATAAGTACCTTTGTAGAATTTGGAATTGTACCCTGATCTTTCCCAACTTTCGTATCAATATGATCACAGTCAATCGATCTAACTTAATAACACCCTAAAGAGATTGATTAATAAACACTGACAAAAACCCTGAATCCTACAAACAAAACACCGAGTACCTACCTAAACAGCTTATGATTGAGAGGTGGAAATTAATATCACTAGCTAAGCTGGTTGACCAAACTGGCAAAGTAATTTGATCGATTTATCTCTTCTTGTATTTTTCATTCATCATAACTTTTTAATCGCTGATCTTCACATCAAAGTTTTTTTATTATTTTTTAGCCAAGTTATTTAAGGGCTTAGAAAGTTATTTGTATAAATACTAATAGAAAAATGGTTACCTACAGTGTGGTCATTGCTAAATGACTTTTATTTAAGTAATATCTAGCTCACATCATTTTTAGTACTTTCCGGTAGGTGGTATTTGAAGGCTAGTCCAAACATAATTTATATACTAGGAGCATACCTATAGCAGTAATCCTATCTTTATTGAAAAATATACGATATCAAGGATTTAATTGTAAGATTTCAGTATAGAGCGAACCACTCGTTATTATACATTTAATAAACTGTGTCAGGGGGTGTGGGGTGTAAGGGGTGCCAAATAACATCTTTCGGCGCCCAAGCCAACCTTACCTGCTCGTGGTACACCCTGCTAATCAACAAACGAGGCTCTGGCAAAAACACCCACCAACCCGCACTAGACCAGCGTGGTGGGTCATGGTCTAAATCCCCCCAATGATGAATACACGCTTTCAAAAAAGGCCCCAAGTGCCCGGCGACCCCAGCGGCTGTGCTGGCGTTGACGGGTGCCATGCCAGCCCTGGAGTTAGGGGTGCGAAGAATCACCGGGTGAGATCCCACCGTCAAACGACCCCAGCTAACGTTATTTTAGACTCCGATACGCTTAACGTCTTGACTTACAATGTTTGCACGCTTATGAGCGACGATCGCCTCATCGAGCTGGAAAACGCCCTCAAATACATCAGATGGGACATAATAGGCTTGGCTGAAGTCAGACGATTAGGAGAGCAGACAGAAGAAAGAGAAAATAGTGTGTTCTTCCACTTTGGAGAAACCCAAGGACAGTACGGTGTGGGGTTCATGGTTTCTAAAAAGTGGAAAAACAATATTATCGAATTCATAGGTTATTCGGAACGCATAGCAGTTCTTAAATTTCAAGTAACACCTAGCAAAACTATTACATTCATACAGACTTATGCACCTACATCAGCACACTGTGACGAAGACGTCGAGGATTTCTACGATCTCCTAAATAGGGCATGCGACGAAACACGGGGGACCTGGAATATAGTTCTCGGAGATTTCAACGCTAAAGTCGGTATTAGAGAGATTAACGATGACGAAGACATCCTAGGAATCCATGGTCTGGGAATCCGTAATGAACGAGGTTCACGCCTACTGCAATTTGCCTTCGGTCAAAGTTTGCGCATAGCGAACAGCTTCTTTTCAAAAAAAGCACATAGGCGGTGGACTTGGGTGGCTCCAGGAGGAAATTTTAAGAACGAAATTGACTACATTTTAAGTTCCGATAAAAGTATTATTAAAGATGTAAATGTAATAAATAAAATAAAATTTAGTTCAGATCACAGACCACTTCGCACAAAAATTAGATTCAATTTCAAAATACATCGCGCTAAGCTATTTACAAGCAAAATTAAGAAAGTTCCTAAGCAAATACTTTTTCAAAACGTCGATCAGTTCAATCTTGAACTAATCAACCATTTCGAATCTCTGACAGTAGATAAAACAGACGATGTAGAAACCCAATACAACACCATAATTGACAGTATAAAAAACAGTAGCAAAAAGATTAAATATACTAGACATAAAAATAATAAATTAACAAAAGAGACACATAAACTAATAGAGAAGAGAACAGAAATGGAAATAAAATCAGAAAACTACAGAAAATTCGACAAACAAGTAAAACGTAGCATTAGACAGGACATTAGGAAATATAACTGTCAACTAGTTCAAAATGCTCTGGAACGACATACTTCTCTCAGGATAGCCAAACAAGGAATCGAAAGAACAAAAACGTGGATTAATAGCTTAGCAGACGGAAATGGTAAAAAACATAATAATAGGTCAAAAATTCTCGACATTTGTACACATTTCTACAGAAACCTTTATTCTGATGATGCAAAAGTGAAGGAAAGCTTCCAATATGTTTTGGATGACAAAATTCCTTACATCACCGGAAAAGAAGTGTTAACTGCGGTAAAGAGCATGAAATATGACCGAAGTCCAGGAGAAGACGGTGTCTCGTCAGAGGCTTTGAAAATAGGTTCTCATGCACTACTGCCACACATTACAAACCTGTTTAATTCCATCTTAAGGACAGGAAATTTTCCGAGTAGAATGTGTCATTCAAATATAATACTTCTTCACAAAAAAGGGGACAAAAGCGACATCAACAACTATCGACCGATTAGCCTAATATCGCATATCTATAAAGCATTCATTAAAGTTATATACAATAGGATAGACACAATTTTAGACAGCCATCAGCCCCCTGAACAAGCCGGATTCCGCCCTGGTTTCTCAACAACTGACCATTTACATACACTCAATCAAATTATAGAAAAATTCAACGAATTCCACAAACCTTTGTATTTAGCCTTCGTTGATTATAAGAAAGCTTTCGATAGCATACAACACTCAGCTATTTTTACCGCTCTGGAGAACCAAGAAATACCAAAAACCTACATAGATCTTCTTAAAAATATTTATAATAGCAGTTCAGCAGATATTAAACTCACAAATTCAGGACCACATTTTTCAATAGATAGAGGCGTGAAACAGGGCGACCCACTCTCTCCAAAGCTGTTTACTAGCACTCTTGAGGAGATATTCAGAAAACTAGCAGACTCGTGGTCGCTGAAAGGTATCGTCATCGGCGATAAGAGATTAACAAACCTACGCTTCGCGGATGATATCGTTCTCTTCGCCCCAACTGCGCCCGATCTACAAAGCATGCTCCAGGAACTAAGCTCGGCAAGCCTTGAGGTTGGATTGATGATGAATCGGTTAAAAACACAACTAATGACTAACAGCACCAAACGTAAGATCGAGGTGGACGGGCAAGAACTGCACTACGTCAATGAGTATATCTACTTGGGCCAGCTAGCTTCTTTCGATAACCGGCAGGGAAAAGAGATCGATCGCCGCATCGAAAACGCTTGGAGAAGCTACTGGTCCATGAAAAAGCTGATGAAGGGCACCCTTCCAATGTCACTGAAGCGAAAACTCATTGACATGTGCATTCTGCCCGTTCTTACCTATGGTGCGCAAACGTGGTCATTAACAGAGTCTCAAAAATCCAAACTCAAGGTCTGCCAAAGAGCTATGGAGCGCAGCGTGCTAGGGGTGAAGAGGATAGACAGAATCCGCAATACAATTCTGCGTGAAAAAACGGGGATAGCAGACGTCGGAGACAAAACTGCCAAGTTAAAGTGGAGTTGGACGGGGCACATCAGCCGTATGGGTACGGACCGGTGGGCACAAGTCGTCACACAATGGGTGCCTGCAGATGGGCACCGCAGCCGGGGTAGGCCGAGGAAACGTTGGCGTGACGACCTGGACAACTTTCAGAAAGGCTGGTGG
Source organism: Camptogramma bilineatum (assembly GCA_958496255.1). NCBI lineage: Eukaryota > Metazoa > Arthropoda > Insecta > Lepidoptera > Geometridae > Camptogramma > Camptogramma bilineatum. The sequence continues at coordinate 6,771,079 of OY292460.1, forward strand.
GATGTGGCGGCTGATCGCGAGTATTGGAGGGAATTGGGGGAGACCTTTGCCCAGCAGTGGGACAGCATAGGTTAGCTAAAAAAAAAAAAAAAAAAAAAAAACTGTGTCAAAGTATTATAAATGTAGAAAGTAGGACATCGAATAAAAGGTCATAATTAATCGAAGTTGAGGTATTTTTCTGCCTTTTGAATATTATATTTCTATCGACCTGTGGCCTGCTAGGTTTGTTTTTAGGTTTAATTGGTAACAACAGTTTGGAACTTACTCGTTAAATTATTAAATAAGGCCATATTACTTACCTTATTTCAATTATTAAATAAGACGGTATACACATCTAAATAAGGTGTACATTGCCTTTTTTAATTAAATCTTATTCTCACATTTTGGCTTATATAGGGTGTTACCAGGCTTCTACCGAATACTTGGGGGCTTCAATAAGCAATATGCATCAATTTTTTTTATGGTTTTAAACGATAGGTTATATCGTCAATTAACCGTAACAAAAATTCCAGCGCCGAAAAACTAAAATTTTATAACAAAAATAATTTTTAAAATTTATCAACATTTTCATGCACTTGAAACGGACGTGACGTCACAAGTCACCAAAATTACACGCGCTTGTAGGTAGAAAAAAAAACTTTCTGTCGAGTTTGAAGGAGTGTGACGTCACAGCATACGTGACAAATAGCGTTGCGTTTCAAGTCTTATGAAATTCCCACTATATTTTTGCACTTTTTAATTATTAATTTCTAAGCGAAAATGAAATAACATTAAAAAATAATTACACACACATAATTCTAAAGCCATAATGTTCATAGAAAAATACGTTTAACCCGCTTTTGAATCAGACGCATATTGCCTATTAGATCATGATTCGCGAAAAAAATACGCAAAAAAATATTTTGACATCTAGGTAAGTACCTACTTATCTGCTTATAATATTTTTTTTTTCTATTTTGAGTAAGTAGGTATGAGTTTTTTTTTTACCTACATGATCGCGCTTACGTTAACGTAAATTGTTGTACCTATGTATTCTTATGAGGCTAAAATAACTGGTTTATTCAATGTTATGAAAGAGACAGTCACAAAAACAAAACAATTTTTTTTATAAAATATGTATGTAGGTACCTATATCATGGAATAAGATCAACTGGTATCATGATCCAGTATCAATTTACATGACACCTAAAACGCTGTCATTTCGGACATATTGTACCTATTTGTGCATTTACATAGCTTTTGTAGAGTGCCTCTTGTTATGTTTAGTATTAAAAGCCAATACTACTGACTCAGCTTGATGCTAATATCCAGATAAAGTGTGACCTCCTAACTAATGGGTGACTTCTAGTTACACGCAGATCAAGTTTGCCATTCATCATCATCATCATCATCATCATCTCAGCCGTTGGACGTCCACTGTTGAACATAGGCCTCCCTCAAAAATTTCCATGTTTTGCTGTTGGAAGCGGCCTGCATTTGCAAGGTTGCCATTACACAGGTCTAAATATTTCGTCCTCATAGTAACTTATATTAAGAAGAAACAACGATATTATCAACGGCAAAAATCTTATAATTTTGAAAGTTCCCATAAATCAACTAAGTATAAGACAATTACAACTATCAGATGCATTCTTCTAAACAAAACTACTTTGTACAAAACTTACAAAGAATCGAAGTTTCTTTGGGAACTTAACATTCCAAACTTTTGACAAATCCTTATCGTCCTAGTTCTTTTGCGAACAATCACTTTGAGATAATAGTTTTGGGATGTTGGACTTCTATAAATAGTGTAGGGATGGAGCAGGAAACCATCAGTAGTCCATTTTACTCAAGCTTGTGAAGTACCAAAGGACACTATTACTAAGGTAAGTTTCTTATCTAACTTATTCGTCGCAGTACTTTCCCAACGATCCTTAGAGAAGTTCCTTGGCCTTAGTTTTTTAATCTCATATTTAGAATGAGAATCTTTCAGATCCGTTGCCAGTAAGTAAGCCGATTGTAAGCTGTGGAAAAGCATACAGCTATTTTTATAATAGACATCCTTTATGATATTTACGATCCTACAAGAATTATTCACTTCCGATTTCTCATTTGACAAACGCTTTTTTTCTTCATTCATTTACCTAATCTCTTTTTTGTTTTCCAGATGTTCAAAGTATTGCTCTTAGCTGCGGCTATTCCAGCATTATTAGCAGAAACACCTTCAGCATTACATTTGCTTGAAAAAAACTCTGAACTGCCTGATCTCAAAACTGAACCTGTTGAGACGCACGCTGTTTTCAAAAAGGAGTCGAAACCAGAGGCTCATCCTGTGTATAGAGGTGAACAGCAAGGAAGAGTGCATGTAGAACCAGTGAGGCCGAGAGGGCCTGTGATCAAATATGATCCAATGCTAGCTGATCAACCGAATACCAATGAAGGAACCCGAGACAATAGAATCGTGAGTATCGATACAATTATATCGCTAGGTCAAGTAGAAAGGGCCAACTTTTTAAAAGTCTGTGTGTGTGAATAAAATGTGGCGATTTGTAAATATTTCTCAACTTTTTTTTATTTGGTAGGTATTTCTGTTGTTTTTTACACTACCTGCTGATAAAAAAAGTTGATTGTTAAATAATTTCTGAGCTTTTATATAGCTTTTAGTTATAGGTACTTCTTTGTCTTTGCAAAAGCTTCATTTTAGGTCATAAGTTTTTCTTATTCCAATACCGTAATAAGATTACTATTAAAATAAGGTGGTTATAACACAGATTTTTTGGTAAAAATCTTATTTTAATACATTGTTTACATTTCAGGATGAGCTAACAATTCCCGGTTACGCATATGTCCCTACTCCGCAAGACTTGGCATACCCTGACATACCTTATGCACCTGGATATGGATACGATCCTTCATACGCTGCATCGAAGAAGTAATTTCTTTACCCACTTATAGATAAAAATCTTGAGTCAAGAGTACTTGAATGCCGTTTTGAATTTAAACTGATAAAAACACTTGAACATGCTTAGTAATTTGAGAAGGATGTAGGTAATCGGTTTTTAATCTTCTTGAAAGCCACCGTCAGCGCTTACTACTTCATAATATGGACAACTAACAGTCCATTTTGATAGTTGGTTATCCTTGACGATTTATAAAAAAAGAGTTGATCTAGTTGATATACAAGCTTCACTAAAATATTTTTTTCTTGATAATGAATTCTAGTCGTGATTTTCTTCTCTGTTGTACTTTCTACTTAATGACTACTTTTGTTATTGCGTACTACACAAATATTCTGTAAGGATTCCTTATACATAATCAGTGTCAACAGTAAAATGGCTTTTTTGATATTTTTACGAATAAAAAATGTATTAAAGTTTTGCAATTTTGTTTTGTTATTCCTCGACGTATTTATAAAAGCTTGTTATATTTCTGTTGCAGCTATTACACTTACGGAAACCAGAACTCTTACTTAATGGATCCTGATACGTCTATGTATGGTCTGATGTGGAGCCAAGTTCCTGATTCAAGGGTATGAAAAAGCTTTTATTTTTTTATTTAAAAGTTCTTGATTATGATTGGTGGTTTGATGGGAGAGTCTTTCTTAGAGATCTTATAATCTTGCTTAATTATTTTGACTGTGTTTATGTATCCTACTCTAAATTAAAGTGAACAAAACAAACCATGACATTTTCATTTAAGTAGGTATGTCTTGATAAAATGACCGGTAAAAATTGTTTTTTTTACTTATTTAGAATTTATACATAAACAGCAATGTAACCAGTATTAACACCTCTAAAATGTTTAATGTGAGAGATCTACAATACTTACTTACAATCTTATACCTATGTATTATTTGTTAATCTTTGTACAATATTGTTTTGTTTTGTTTCAGACTCTCGTGAGCTACGTGAGTAGTACAATATCTTGGATATTCAGTAGCATATTTGTACTTCTCCTGGGTTCCCTAATCACCGTTGGAGTGTGTTCCTACACCAATCTCTGCACGATTGCGTTCCATGGCGTCGGACCTATCCACGAAGAGATGAGGTCACTGATGACCTCTGAGAGGTTGGAGAAGATTGGCAACGCCGCTGATTTTGTGAAGTCAGCTATTAATAAGTATCAGAAGATACAGAAAATATCTGATTCGCCTGCTCGGCGTCGCCGTTTTGTGTACTACAAAAACTAATAGTAATTGTCTATTCATTGAACTTACCTAGATTTCTATCCTATTTTTTTATACAATACTTACATAATTTTCTGTTTTAAATTTGTGTAGTTTACACAGTTACCTAATTAGTACTTTCAACTGCCTGTTTACAGTTATCGATATATTAAAGTAATATAGAAGTGGTACTTAATAGTTATTGACATTTTTAAAATAAAAGAAAAATTGTTTCTATGAAATGTTTTTTTATTTTTACAATAAATAAGTACTTAAACAGACTTAAGTTTACATCATAAATACTTAGTAACATTTTTTTTACTTTTTTTGCATTTCGTAATATTTGTAGTAAGCTTCGTTGAAGTAATACTGAATATCATCCAAGTAGGGGATAGAAGGTAGAGATCTACCAAAGGGACTCTCAATGGTTAAAGTACAGTAGGATGTAAAGCCACAGAAACCGACAACGATGGCTATCCCGAGTAGCACGAGTCCACAGTTGACAACCACCCAACGTACCGCTGAGAGCGCTGTTGAACCGACGTTCACAATTGCAGTCTGAAAAACAAATAACAAGCAGATATAAACATTTAGCTGTATTGATTTCCTGTATACTTTCATAAGTAATGTTATGTAGTGTAACTATGAATACTTTTACGAAATATTGATAGTTTGTTCTGGAGCTAAGAAATAGGACAACTTACAACAGGGCTCAGTACGTAGTCCAAAATCGAGGGTTCTTCAGTTTGATATGAAGCTATCGCGTAATCGCTTCTCGGGAAAATTTCATATCTAGAACAGAAATATCATTATCATTCTATGTTGTTTGATACCTCTCTGTGAATAAAACGTTAGGTACATAGAGCGTTTCTATAAACACAGCGTCAAAATCAAATCCAAGGCAACTTTATTGAATGAACACACATACAATACATCACAATCTGCGAAGTATTTTGTCGTAGGTCAAACTAAGAACATGATCATCATCAAAGTCGAAGACACAATAGTAATAAACAAATAAAGTAAACGTTTGGAAGTAAGCACATCAAAGTATTTATTGATTACTCATTTCTCATTGAAAAGTCTTGAAAATATGAAATACTTACTGATAAGGGATGGCATCAGTTAGACTGTTTACGGAAACTTCACTTCTTCTTTCCGGTATTAAAAATGAACGCCGTTGAGCTGATACAATCAAAACAGAGCAAAGAAGCACTATAAACGCTGTCGGTTTCATTTTGAAGTTTTAGATAAGTATTTATACTGATTTCAACCTAAGCTTGTGCATTGAACTATGCTGTACGAAATGTAATAAAATAAGTTATAGATAAGTTCTTAGTTATAAGAAAGGTGAAACAATAATAATGCGCAATCGATTTAGTTATTTAATTATGGTGATTATACAAATGAGGTCCTGTGAATCATGCGCTAATAGCTGCAAATAAGTTTTCTGCGCAAATATAAAAGCTAAGTGATATCAATATTAATCCATAACTAGTTGCAGATTCAATACTAGAAGTGTGTCTCCAGTTTTATAAATTTTCAAAGGTAAAGTTTTGTTTTTACATTTACATGTAATGTTCTAAACTATTTAAAGTAAACAAGAAACTTCTATCCCCAAGAATGTTGTGTCATCCATTCAGACCCTCATCGTCATCACCATAATCCACAGCTTGATGTAGCCTTCCGCTGGTCATAAGTCTCCCTTTGTTGGATCAAACATGGCCCTGTGCTAGTCTTGTCCATCTACGTTCCAAGACTTGTCATCGTCTGTAACTGTTTCTTGGCTACCAATCAGTTACAGTTGTTCTATCTCACGAAGTCCGTTTGGTCTTAATTGTGTGCGTGTTCACATGCACGTTGTTTCTGTGTGCGTAAGCTGGGGAGCGCTCAGAATCGGCCCACGCACACAGAAACAACGTGCATGTGCATCTACACACACAATTAAGACCAAACGGACTTCGTGACATAGAAGAACTGTAACGTCTTACTTGACATATCACTATCTCGTCTTGTCTTCATCATCGTCCTCATCTGCAGCCCGTCTTTATCGTCCCCGGTACATCAAATCTCATCCACAAAACGGCCAACGAAGTTTACAATGTCGTCCACCCTGGTGGCAGGACGTCCGATATAATCATGAAAATCTAATATTTTTTGTATATCTTTGCAGATGATGAAAACAGCCGTAGTTGGGTCAATGCTCTTAGCAACAGCTTTATCAACTTACGTCAGTGATATTGACAACAATTTGATAGAATATGAACTTGACGAAATCCAGCCGATGCAAGTAAGTTTCAAATAATAACTAAACTAAAGATAGTCTTCATTTAAGCCAGGTTTAAATCAGACATTAGGATTTAGCGATACTAATTTGATTGGTCAGAGTACAACAGAATCACCGCCAATGGCTATTTAGTTTCAGTGGTATGTTTATAAATTCATAATTTTTCTTTGAAAAGCCAAAGAAATCGTACTCAAATTCAATTTTTTTATTTCTCAAGAGGAACTCCCTAAATCAAACTGGTTTTTTTTTTTCAGACGATATCCTTGCCACCATTACCATACCCCTACAATGATCGGAATCATTTTATGATCAAGCCTGCACCTATAACACATAAATACCCAGCGCAAAGCATCATCATACCAACAGTAACTGAAGTAGAAATATCTCCACTTGGCCTCGTGTCTTCTGCTATTTCTGTAAGTTACCTTTATATTACTATATAATTATGTGTATATATAGGTACTTATAAATATATACTTACTATTAAATATATTACTAAGTACCTAGAGTCGGTAGAGCTCGCTTAGAAACTTCTTATGGTGCAAACACACGCTGGGCCAGCCTAAGCCAGTGCGAGCGAAGGCGAGCCGATGCAAGGCGAGTGCTACCGTCCACACGCTTGGCGAGTCTATGCAAAGCAATGTAAGTTGGCGCTCGTATTCGCTCGGCCAGCTAGGCGAACAATGGCAATGCGAGGCGAGTGGTGCTGCCCACACGTTGGCAGTAGCGTTCACTCGGCAAGCTTGGGCCAGCGTGTGTTTGCGCCTTTAAGTTTGCACTAATAAACAGTTAGTCGTGAAGGATATGAAAGTAAATGATTGAAAAATGCACTTTCCTTTTACACCATGTAGTAGGTACTTGAAATCACAAGCCCTAATCTATCATGCTTTTTTTCAGTGTGCCTTTGGAGCAGTGAAATCAGCACTTTGGTTCCTACTCTTCAACGCTCCAGCATTGATTGCGGGAAGCGTCTTAGCCCTAGGAGTGTGCAAGATGACGTCACTATGCGGTTCAGATCTAACCATTGTTGAGGTCCAAAGGGAACTGCGCTCTATTGCCACGCCAGAGCGGATGGCAGGCGTGACCAATTTTGTCCAGGAAGCTATTCGGAAGTACAGTGAAATGCAGTTAAAATAAATCTACAAAATACAACAATCCGCCATGATAGCTTAAAATTTGTGATTAATTTGTAAATAAGTACTTAAATAATTTATCTAAATGATTGAAATGTCGTTTTTATTTTCTTGAGGTGTAAGTGTGCCAAGTAGGATTAGACTTTCGGTCCGCAGATTGTGCGGTTAAATTCTTAATGTGTGCACAATCTCGTATTGAAAATGAGCACGAACTTGATCTTAAAGAAAGTCGTAAGAAAACCAGGGGCTTTCACATGTAGGTATGGTTGCTTATGGTTTTTGAATAAATTACCTATACTTAGGTACTTACTTATGTAAAATCGATGTAAAGGTCAAGTTTATTACAGTAACTAACGTGATTTATAGCAAGTACTTTGTGAGTAATTAAACTATTCGATACCGATGACTTATAAGTAGGTACTAAGTATATAAGTATAGGTACCTACTAAGTATGGGAAAAGAGAAAAGCATTTTCAAAAGCCATCTTCCGTTACCTAATGATTTTCAAATTTCCATAACTCACGAAACTTTTAAAAGTAACAACTATGAAACTATCTTCGTCTCGCTCTACATTCTTACTTACCGTTTCACATACTCCCAAAAGAGTAGAATCTCCTCCTCCAAAAACTCACTCGTGCTTAGGGCCACCATGAAATAATCACAAGAAAATTGATTCAAATAAAATAACAAAATAATTTTTTTAACACTCGCTCAATTTTCGTTGTAGCTCTTTCATAAACGTCAAAAATAATGTTGTAAGTATGTTAAAATGTTTTATTAACTTAAAATGTTGTATTTATAACTGATGTGTTTACTATGGTGCTCACGTGGTAACTACGGTCAGCACTTAAAAGCTACGAGCCGTATTCAAACACATGGAAGTTCAGGGTTAAAATCGATTTCTTTTGACGAGTATTTAATTGGCCGCATTTGGTCAGTGGATCAGTGGTAGACTGCTATAATACGAGTATTTATCGTACTTATTTGCTGTGTAAACATTTTTAAGAAAACATGAGTAAATTATGAACAGCGTAGGTAAACTGAAATTACGAAATGAGGTTTCCCTTAAATAATTGTAGAATAAAACCTCTTTTTGTAGAATAAAACCTCATAGATCACAACAAGTTTTGGTGCCGAGTTTGGTGCACTAAAACCTTATTAGTCTTCGTGTCTAGATGAACCAAAGAGATTGCGTGCAAAAAAAATACTTCAGGTTTGATAAAACTCATTTTATAATTTTATTTTTAAGATCGAATTTCGAATTTCAAAAAATAAAACATCATCTGAGTTTTTTTCTTTTGACTGTGACATTCTTCTGAAACTTTTGTTTAAAATATTGAAACAAAATGAATCCAACCGTTAAAAAACTTCCTAAGCCCGTTAGAAATTTAATTTGTGCGTCAAATCAAATTAACAGCTTTACGAAAGCAGTTCAAGAACTAGTGAGTTTTTATTTAATTCATAATTTTGACTACATAAATAGCAACTAGCAAGACTAATCATAAATTTAGAAGTTCATAGGTATCTAATTAAGAATTCCTAAAGTACCAACCTACTTAACTATTTTTGCTTGGACGTAAAACAATTTATAGTAAGTACTTACATCGGTTTAGCAGTTAGGTACGGTTGGTAGATGAATGAGTGATCGCACCCGCTAACAGTAAGTAAATGTAACTCAATCAGGTCTTCAACGCATTGGACGCCGATGCTACTTCAATAGCAGTGAGGATCCATATTGCTGAAGGGTCCATACAAGTCGTGGATAATGGTTCCGGCATATTGAAAGCGGATTTTAAATATATTGGCCAAAACTACATGACAAGTAAGTTAGTTGATATCTCAACCTTGAAATCTGCACCTAATAAATATGGGTTTCAGGGTCAGTCGCTAGCAAACTTAGCCCAAATATCTGAGACTTTGCGACTGATATCTCGGTTTTATGAATGTGAAACAACGTGCGTAAAAACATTTGAAAAAGGCGAAGCAAAGCATATTAACAAATGTAGTCCAAGACCATCTAAGGGAACTACGGTAAGCAATATTTTTTTTTTTTATATTAGTATAATACTTTAAATAAAATGGTTTAATAAAATACTTTTAATCTACAAAGATTTTCTTACAAAATTGCGTTAATTTCAGTTGCTAAGTCAGTAGGTACTCTCACTTTTTTCAGGTTGAAATCAAAGGTTTTCTTTACAACCTAAACATACAAAAGAAATCAGTTGACTCTATGAGCGAGTTGCAAAATTTAAAAACATTTTTGGAACATTTATCGCTAGTACATTCTAGTATCTCAATAAGTCTCAGAGATGATTCCAAAAATGAAATAGTTTACAAAATACACAAAAACAGAGACATGTACCAAACTCTATCAACTTTGTATGAGATTGATAAATCAAAAGTTCAGGAGATGGAAGTCGAAAAAAACCAATACAAAGTGAAGGCCTATGTTGGAAAAAGTGATGTTGAAATAAGTAAGCAACTTATATTCCTAAATGGAAAATGTATTAATGATGCAAGCGTCCTTCACAAAAAAGTAAATGATCACTTTAAAAAGCATTTTAAAGGGAATAAAAAGAAAATTAAAAAGGTACTATTACTTTGCATTGCGAAATATTGTATTGTATATGTAGATGGGTAAGTACATAATACTTTTTTAATTTTCTAATTTCAGAATGTCAATAATGATGAAGAAACTCACATATTTGAAAATAACATTCCATTTTATTTTATATTTATAACATGTCCTTACATGGATTATGAAATGACAAATATGATAGTAGAATTCAAAGATTGGGGACAAGTAAATACAATACTCGAAAAATTAGTCAAATTTTACATGGGAGATACACGACTTCAACCTATTCCAAAGAATCAAGTCACAAATATAAATAACAAGAGAAATAATGAAAATACTAGAAATCATATTGAAAAAATCATGCAAAAAATTTTAGGAAGCCGTAATCAAAACCCTGCAATATCACAAATGCAAAATGGTATCAAAGGTAAAATAGCACAATTCATTTTAAATTATCATTTTAAGAATATTATTTTTATTATTGTGTTCAATTTATAAATAAATTATATTTCAGGCAAATTAATTAAAAGAAAACACAAAAATAAGAAAGCAGTATCAAAAATATTAAATTCTATGAAAGTCAAAAACAGTCAAGAACATTCCAAGCATGGTTTGGGTGAAAAAGTATTGATCGATGAACAAAATCTAAAAAAAGATTCATTTTTAAAAATTCAGCCACAACACAGTGTCATAAATAAAAATAAAAACACTTCTTCACAACTTTCTAACATTTTCATTAAAAATACAAACAAAAGTGTAATAAGAAAGGAAAATCCTAACGGGAAGAATAAGTTACCAAAACGGTTATGTAGGAATAAATGTTTGATGGCAAAACTTAATAAAGAACAACCTATGAAAAAAATATATTTGAACGATAAGTTTGCTTTAGAAACTGAATCTGTAAAACAAAGATGTAAATTATTGGCCGAAAAAACCAACAAGTTAATGAGAAATAACAATACAGACCTCCCTGATGTGTTCATAAATGAAAATGTTCAGTATACAAGCAGTAATTTTGTCAAGGGCAACAAAAATATAGCTATACGTACGAAAATTAACGAGATTGTTATACACGAATACATTCCTTTACCGTCAAAGAACAATGTTGGCAAAGAAAACGATAAGAGCGGTCAATTTAAATCGAACTATGATCTGTTGCAAACCATAATAAACACACAACAAGAAAGTTCTCAAGAAAGTAGAAGAAAACAATCTCAGGAGGATTTTGTTTTAAGCACAACTGAACCTAACTACAATTGTGACAAGTATGACAAAAAAGCTAATACTGTGCCATTTGAAACAATAGCAACAGATAAATGTCGTGTACCTTTCTTGAGAAAATTAAACAATCAAAGTTTAACCGAACTGGAAACACCCATTAATAATGTTTCACTCTTTGTCAGGAAGTTAGAAGATACTTATTGTCTTAAAGATCTAGGATCTGATGACAATGGTACACAAGAACCAGATATGGATGACGTTTACAGGTCAATTCCAGTAGATACATCTGAACACAATTTAAGTTTAATGAAAGAATCAAGTCCTAAATCTCCCTTACAAACAAACACGCTTGATAGCAATATTTTGCCTTATTTAATTAAATCATCTAGTGATACATCACCTTTTCAAGCTGTTACATTTCAAAGTCACAACTATGAACAAATATACCAGTCAAGCAATGATGTTGAACTATATAATTTTAGTAAAAAGCCTAGAAGTTTTATGACAATCCAGTCCATGGAAAACTTTCTGAATTTTCCAAAAACTAGCAGATTCAAAACGAACAAAATTGACTTGTTTTCCAAACTAGTTAAATCAAACAATCAAAAAAGGAAATGGAAGAAGTCAAATAAGCTGTTCAACATGGAAAATAACACAGTCAAAGGTACAAGAGAGTCGTACACAATAGAATGTAGTAAAAGCAACGAGTGTGAATACACATTCATGAACAATATATGTAATAGACAAGATATTACTTATTCGCCCCCCAAAACTAATACAGAAATTATAGAAACAGTAGCACCAATGAACTACATTTTAAAAGAAAATCATAATCAATTTACGAAACTAACGGACCCAAACACTTGGCTTATTTCCAGTAATGAAACTGATAAATCAATTGGCCTACATAACGAACTTTTAAATAAAAATACATTTACAATAGATAACTCATGCAAAGATAGTAATAATATTAAATTATCCTTAAATTGCGATATCTGGAACAAAAATGAAACGTTTACAATAGAAAGTGCTAAGAAAACATGTTTTAATGGAGCTGAAATAGATGAAAACTTCAAAAATAATGAAGATACAAGCTATGTATTTATATCTAAATCACAAGAAGATGACCACTGTAGACAAATCATAGACCCAATTGATGTGTGCGAAACAATTTTAAATGACCAGGAATCGTCAATTGACAGAGAAATAGAATTTGATGTCAGTTTTAACAGTAAACCAGATTCTTATAATAATTTTGATGAGATCGGTGTCGAAAATATTGAAATGAGACATCCAAATAAACTGAATGAAGCTATGGACATTTATTTAACGAATGGATCTTCATATGAAAGAAATATTCCAAGAAAAACTCCGAATCTTGGTGAAACCATGGAAACTTCACACCATTTCACGATACCCAATAGTAATAATTCCAAACGGCCAAGTGCAATATTAGTACAAAAAATCTATATACCTGAAGAAACTCCTGATTTACTGGTTGAAAAGATTCTTCTAGATGAACTGGATACTTATAATCGAAATAAAGATACTACAGCTGTTAGTAAAGCGCTGAATAAGCAGCACGATGTAGGAGCTTTTACTTTGAGAAATAGGATGTGTTTTGTGCCCAAAGGTAAATGAAAACCTAAGTGCTATAACATACCTAAATAAGTACCTAACCTTAAAATTTACGAAATTTCAGGAATGTCTCCTATTTTCAAAAAATGTCAAGCCAAAACAATTGATGACTTTGATGCAAATGAAGATTATTATGCAGACGTAAGTAGTAATTTTACATTCTTATATTTTTGTATTGATTTGATAGGTACCTAAGTACCTATATAAAAATGTTTTTATTTTCAGGAAATTTATGATGAATTTTTGAAGAAAGTACAAAATGATACCGATATTTTTAGACCAGGGATACGCGACACCAGTGAGCTGACCTCAATAGATATTACCAAAATCAACAGCAAACAGAATGATGATGCTTCTCTAAAATTCGACGGTCAATGCATCAAAAATGCCAAGGTAAGGAATGCTCCATATTTCAAAACCTATAGGTTTGTTTTCCAAATAGATAAAGAGTTCAACAAGGATGAGAATAATTTATTATTTAAGGTTTTGGGACAAGTGGACAATAAGTTTATTGCAGCTATAATGAAAAGCAAAAGCGAATCTGAAGATTTCGAAGAGTTTTTAGTCCTTTTTGATCAACACGCAGTGCATGAACGAATCAGACTCGAAAATAATCTAGCAGGTAAGTCATACTGAAACTTAATAATAGAATTATGCCTTTGTTCTGGTCAATGCTTAAAATTAATAAAAATATGCTATCTTATATTGGATGTTTAAAATTATTTCATCATTTTCTAGATTACTTGGTGGGTTCTCAATGGAAATCGGTCACAATTGATGAAGTGTCTTTGAAAATGTCTAGAGACGATATTCTCTACCTACATCACTACAGAGACAAATTCACGAAATTCGGCTTGCAATGGAACATAATACATCAAAATGACATATCAATTAGTGCTATTCCTCAAGGAATTCTAGGGAAAACCCCTCGACAAGTAAATTACATGATTGATTTGTTGTCTAGAATAGAGACCATTTATTCTTCATTAAAAATTTGTACTCTTCATTCTTATCCTAGAATAACCCTAATACCTGGAATCTGAGATCGAACAGCAAGTAAATTATTCAATGTCCAGGAATGTTACTACTTATAGTAAAATTTATCTTGATAAATCACTACATCGTGAAAATATATAATGCGTTATCCTTTCCACAGGTTGATAAAATAATAAAAGCTGTAAAGAGTCTTATTACAGAAGAAATACATAACATACAGACGCAAAGAGGCTGTGTTTCTATTTATCCAAAATCTATCATGGAACTCATTTTTAGTGAGGTAACTTACCTGAACATTTTCCTGAACATTTACCTGAATATTATGTTCAAAATGAGTCTGTTACCACCAAACAATTACTTAAGTACATACCTATTATTAAGTACATAGGTAAATAAGTTACTAGATAAACAAACTAAGTGCCTTACAAATCGTCCTGTCTTTATTTATTGGATAAGTGCCCGTCTAAATTTATATAATTATTTTACCTAAGTAAATTGTTGACTTCCATAGTTCGCAGACCTTGTAAATTTCAGAGGCCTTCAGACCGCCTACGAACAACGTCGCTAGAGCTAGCTATTTGCTCATTATGAACTTATTACAGGCCTGCAGATATGCGATCAAATTCGGTGACCACCTTTCCAAAGGCCGTTGCATGGAACTGCTGAATGAACTTTCGGCTTGTAAAACACCGTTTCAATGTGCTCATGGAAGGCCTTCTATGGCTGTTATAATGAATATCAAAGGCAACAACGCTGATTATAAGGTAGAGTATTTAGATTCACTTGCAATGCTCGTAAGGCTAACTTAACTCGCTTCTTTACCATCTTTATTTATAAATCTGTTTTCTTCTTTCAGATTAATTTCAAAAAGATATATCAGTTCAATGAATTTAATTTGGAAAAGTTGCTATGATTAAATATAAAATTACAAAAGACATTAATTGTACGTTTTGAATCAGCAATTGATTATTTCATTTCGGATCCACTCTATAAAAGGTGACACTCTTACATGAACATCAGGAAAACCCGTAGCACAAGGAATTCCCCAAGAAACCAGTCCTACTAGTTTTCCATCCTTGATTATTGGGCTTCCAGAATCTCCCTGCAAATATTAAGAATAAGTCAGGCCAGGTAAAGCAATTATACATCTACCTAATGGCTTTGTATCTCGTAAAGCTTACATCTAGATATTTATTTCATTTAATTTTTCAGCCTTTCAACTGTCACACTGCAAGGTAAAGGTCTGCCCTTTTCAATTCTTAGCGATATAATATTTTAACGTAACCATGAGATCCTAAGAATTTATCGTAACAAATATTTACGTTAGATTGACAATCAATAAAAAGATTAGTCTATTGGCATTGATTTTCATCAGTAGGTACAAAATTTTATTTTATCTAATCTATTTCCTCTAAAAATACAAAGAATTATTCATAGTTGTATCTCTATTAAACATCTCTATTTTTAGTCATTTTTACTATTGCTAAATACCTCTGTATGTGATAGCTAAACTCTTAAGGAAGGTTATAGGCCACATTTCATCTTCATCATCATCATCACAATAAACTATCCCTACGGGGGTAACGCCGCGAGGGCGTTGCTAGTCGATTGTATAATTATCTACCACTAGCTGCGCCCTCGCGACGTTGCCCCGATAATGATGATATAATATGGTGGTGATGGTCCTTATGAGTTTAATATCAAATGCAGAAATAATTTTTCAAATCGGACTCTACTAGTCCGATTTCCTGAGATTAGTGCGTTCATCAAACAAACAAACTCTTCCGCTTAATTATAATTAGTAGGTAAGTAGTAGTATAGATTATAGATAATTAGGTAGTAGCCATTATTATGGCTTGCGGGCTCAGCTACCAGCACAAATTCGATATTAGGTATTTTAATTCTTGATCTTACCTACAAATTACATCTGCATCTAACATGCTTTTGTTTTTTGGCCTGTCAAATACTTACTTTGCATGTACCCTCTCCGATTTTGGTAAATGTGCAAAACATACAATGAGTAACCTCTCTTGTGTATCGCATAGCAAAGATACAAGTTTCTTGACTGAATACTGGTAGAGCCAGAAACTGCATTTGGGTACTAGACTCTCCATTTACCTGTAAAAATAAGATTACTATAATAGTATAGACCTTGCCTTGGTAATATCTAGATCAGTGGTTCTTAACCTTTTAGTGATGGGGGACCATTTGGTAAACTTTTTTCTTGCCGCGGACCACCAATCCGTAGGACCCGTTTTATAGGAAGGTGGGGGGAGGGGTGTATGTTTCAAGTTCTATAGTGTTTTATTTCGTCAGGCAAATCAGAAGGGAATTACATAATGCTTTGCACTCTCGCAAAATATCTACTCATGAATATGCGAGCGAAGCGAGCCGATTTTTTTTAAGTCAAATCCAACGTAGCTCACTTTGGTCGCAAAATACTTATGAAGCTAATATGCGAGCAAAGCGAGTGAGCTTCCAAATCCAGCGACCGAAGCGAGCTCCCTAATCCGCGAAGCGAAACATATGCAACATTTACACTTTATTTTGCTTACGGTTTACAAAAAAGGCTGGCTGTTTATCAGTTTCTATTCTGCGATCAGAAATAACTCAATTTGTTCGCAAAATAGTCATGAAGTTAAAATCGAGCGAAGCGAGCCGAATTTTTTTAAGAGAAATGCAATGCGTGCCTCTTTATTTTGCTTACGGTGCTCAAAGAAAAGGCTGGCTGCTGGTCGATTCCTATTTTGCGGCCAGACATAGCTTATTTGCTCGCAAAATACGCATGAAGCTAAAGCTAAATCAAATGCGAGCGAAGCGAGCCGAATTTTTTAAAGGCAAATGCAGCATGTGGCGATTTATTTTAAAAGGCTAGCTGCTGCCGATTCTAAATGAAATATCTACTCATGAATATGCGAGCGAAGCGAGCCGATTTTTTTAAGTCAAATTCAACGTAGCTTACTTTGGTCGCAAAATACTTATGAAGCTAATATGCGAGCAAAGCGAGTGAGCTTCCAAATCCAGCAACCAAAGCGAGCTCCCTAATCCGCGAAGCGAAACAAATGCAACATTTACACTTTATTTTGCTTACGGTTTACAAAGAAAGGCTGGCTGCTTTTCAGTTTCTATTCTGCGATCAGAAATAACTCAATTTGTTCGCAAAATACTCATGAAGCTAAAAGCGAGCGAAGCGAGCCGAATTTTTTTAAGACAAATGCAATGCGTGCCTTTTTATTTTGCTTACGGTGCTCAAACAAAAGGCTGGCTGCTGGTCGATTCTTATTTTGCAGTCAGACATAGCTTACTTTGCTCGCAAAATACGCATGAAGCTAAAGCTAAAACAAATGCGAGCGAAGCGAGCCGAATTTTTTAAAGGCAAATGCAGCATGTGGCGATTTATTTTAAAAGGCTAGCTGCTGCCGATTTCTAATCTGCGGACTGAAATAACATAATTCACTTTGTTCGCAAAATACGAGACGAGCCGATTCTTTTTTCAGACAAATGCAACATCATGCATGACCTCCATGTCCCTCCCCATGGGACCGCACCTGCTCAACACACAGTCAGCCAATAATTTGATTCAAAACGTACCAAAAGCAGAAAAGTTTTATCTTTTAACTTTGATCCGTTGTCACTTGCTTAATTTTTTCGGATAGCTTCGCGGACCACTTCGGGTGGCTCCAGGGACCACCTGTGGTCCGCGGACCACCGGTTAAGAACCACTGATCTAGATAGAGCAACCAATCTTACCATCTGAGCCCCAAATCCAGATAAAAATACAATGTCTCCTTCAACAACACTGTCTTCATGTACCCTGATCACACTGACATAGTTTAGGTCAAACGGTTTTTGAACTTGTAGAAGCCCGATGTCGTTAACTTTAGCAGTGTAATTGAAGTCATTGTGAATGCTTATTGTTGCTACATCGTATCTACCTCCTCCGGCATCCAGGTTTGTGGTTCCTGCCATAACTGTTATGTGTTCAGGGGCGGCTCTAAAACAAAAACATACAATTCTTTTAGAATATTAGCTATGTACCTACTTATTTACTTTCTTAATGTGCTCTCGTGGTACTTTTAAATGCTATTCCATTTTAAGAGCCGTGTTGACGGGATAGTGCCTCGACTTTCGATTCGATGTTCGTGGATTCGAATCCCGGCTGAGCAACAAGGGATTTATCATTCCAAAAAATTATATGCGCAACACAAACTCTAAATGCTGAAAAAAAAACATCGTGACAAAACCAGTAAAATCACGACTGTAGGTATTCCCAAGACATAATAATTTCTCAGATCTTTTTTAGGCATTTTTAGATCCTTTGAATATGTCTAAGTATGTGTAGTGTAGTCAGAGGCTATTAGGACATCGACGCTTTGAGAAAGCTAACTGGTTTCCTCACAATGTTTCCAAACAAAAAATCCATTGATGCACGGCCAGGATTCGAACCCACGACCTCGAAAGTCGAGGTTAAGTATAAAGTATCCTATCCCCCAACATGGCTCTCTTGTAAATTCTACATACCCATATAAACAGTGAGCTGCTGTCAACACATGCCATCTTGAGATCACCGCTCCACCACACACATGATGGCCACTCCAGTTCTGAAGCGACGCATGAAACAAGCCAAAATGTGAAGGTGCTTCACCTCCTCCTACTATCCTTTGTTGTCCTTAAAACATTTTTAAATTATGTAGAGGTATTAGTACCTACCTACATTTTTCCCGCTTACCTAAGTTCATTACAGTTTCCACCTTCGGCTTTGCATGACCTCAACATAGATTGAGGGTAGTCTATAGTCGTATTGCTCATTATACGGACTAAAATCGGACTAAAATTGAAGGAACAAATGTCATTTTTCATATATTTTTAGTTCGTATAATGAGAAGTTTGAACATTAGTATAAAGTTGAATTTATTATTCCATAATTAATTCTTCAGCCACGGCCAGCCAGTACCTATAGCTTTTTCATACTTTTTCTACTGCGCATCGAAACGGCTAACTTCACGAATGCCTAGTTAGATCGTGCTTAGGTACTATACCTAGGTAGGTACCTACTGCAAGCATTAGGCAATCAATAGGTATTTTTAATTAATTACCTACCTAGAGTCCTAGAATACTCTACTTACTAGGTACTTAATTTAGGTATTCAGGTACTTACTCACCTAAGTACCTACCTAGGTAGAAACCTACCACAGAGTAGATGGGTAGGCAAGTACTTTGTATTTATGTACGGAAACTAAACCATTAGAAATACCAAAACCTTTGATACACCCACCTTGTGTTATTGAAATAATGGTGAAAAAAAACACAAAAACCTTTGTATTAAATAAAACCATCTTGGAATTCTTACTTCACGATGCCTAATATAGAATTTATTTTACTTAACTCAATTTAAATGTCTAGGTAGGTTCTCTTCTAAAACAATCACGAGAAATCTAACACAAACGTAAATAATTACTGGAAAATTGTTTTGAATTAATTTTTTGGTTTATCGTTTCAAATCAAATAATCTAGGTATCTGTGATTATAATGCATAATCAGATTACGGATAAACTAATGAGGTGTGTATGAGGTAAATGAGTAGGTAGGTACCTACCTAATAATTTTATACCAACCCGAAGCTTACCTTTATAATACACCGTTAATTCTGGGTCAGTTTAAAGCCAGCACCCACTGCTTATAATACTTAACGTCGTTGGTTTAGTTTTATCATTTGAAAAGTATTTCCCATGAAACTGAATAGTTGAAAAGATTAACAAAAGTGAGATAGGGTCAATCTTCAGAATCAGCGCACCTGGTTGATCGCTATGGGGCGCCCCTTAAATATCGACATTATTGTTTTCTGCCCCTTCCGGGGCCAATATGAAAATATACTTATTTAGACTTCCTTCTCGAAATAAAAAAACAGCAAAGCAGTAATATCGATATTTAAAAAGCACCATAGCGATCAACCAAACACGCTGATTCTGAAAATTGACCCATAAACACTTGCTTGGTAAGGTGTCGTTGGCGCGCAGAGTAAATGACCTCGTAGACTCTACGCCGTAGTCGCTAGCTGAGAGTAGCTCTACGCCCCGTAGCAAACAGTGATGTGAATGACCGCGTCCACGGCGGCCGAGTCAAGCCGACAAACGTACCTACTACTACCACTACTACTATCGGTTCTCATAATTATCGAGTACGTTTCGTGTTACTATTAATTGCAAGTTGGTAAGTAGGTTCCTACCTACATATTAGCTATCGGCCGTCAATTGCCATCTCTTTTCATCGACTGTGAGAGTGACAAGAACGGCATAATATTGCAATTCCTTTTGTGATTCTGCTGTAGCGGCCTTTTTAGCCCCGCTGATCTGAATTCGAATGGCTCTTCGTTGTAAACGGTCAAAAGAAAGGGCCTGGTATTGAGGTGCCCAGGCAGGGCCCAAACATGAGTAGGTAGGTATAGTACTTACGGTGTATTTCATGTGCGCTGATATTAAGTACCTAACTAGATAATACATACAGTTGCAAGCGGAGCCTTTTTATCTCTGTTGAAGTGTTGAACACTTCTTGATCTTAATATGAAGGCCAATTTGGCTTTTCCTTTCAAAAAACCGCGGAAACTTGAATCTGGCTATTCTGGAATTCGCCTGTTGCAGGCCTCTTAAAAGGCATTAAGGTGGAGTGCCGTAATTGCAACTAAAAAAAGTGGAGTCCTAACTTCATCGCTTGATAATTCTATATTTTGTATCAGAAATGTATTTTTTGAAAGATCTGTTCTATAGTAGATTTTATGTAGATTTATATCATTGTTATGAATAAAGTAAAGCGATAAAGAATAAAATTCTATTGCATAAATTCATGACAGAGGGAGCAATAGTTGCAATTACCCGTTTTTGCGGGTAATTGCAACTACTTGTTTTTACTTCTTATTTTTCTATGGCGCTTACTACTGGAAAATACAGAACACATGCCTTGAATATCGTTCTTTCGATTTATATAGCTATGCCCTTGCTACTAATGTCAAATTTTGCGCGAAAACACTTTTCAGCAAAGAATCCGGTAATTGCAACTATTTTACTACAAATAGTGATGGGAACCTTATCGTGATTTTTATCGACTCGATGTTTATTTTAATCACAGTAATCTTTTAGTTATGAAACAGCCTCTTTTACTCTTATCTTTAAAGTCTTCAATTATCTTTTACTAATTATTTTTTCTAACTTTATTTCAATCGCAATAAGTAATATTTTAGAAGTTTAACAGCATTTTTATATTCGTTTCACATATTGAACGGCTTTGGGAAGGGCTCCGCTAGCGCCAACATAATGAAAGGACTCAATCACTCAAACTAATTGCTAAGAACTCGTAGCATAGTATGGAAGTAGATAGTATCCCTTTCGATAAAATATTACGTATCGACATAGTCATCGTCATTGTTACATCACTAGGTTTTTCAAACTTCATACAAAACCGGTCGTTAAATTGCAACTGTCAAAAAAGAAACAAAATGGTTACAATTACAAGACTATGCACTTTTTGTCTGGCAAATGTAACTACAACCATAACTCTGAGTAGATTTATCGTAGAATACAACAAACACATAAAAAACAACTTACTGTGTCTTATAATCACTCTCATTGTGAACACACCGGCGAAAAACCACGAAAAACAATTTTTTTAAATAAATTACGAAGAGCGTCCGAGCGGCATCACTTCCGAAAAATTGGCAGTTTTACAAAAGGGCCTGTCATTCGCTCAGTTTTGGTCCTATCAACACCTATATTTTTAGACTGAGACTTTTAGAAGAAGTTCAATACCACATCTATCGATGTTCAAAAAAATGATCCTAGAGGGAGTTATTGACTCCAGTTGCAATTACCGGACAGTTGCAATTACGGCACTCCACCTTACTAAGTTTTTTTGTAAATCATATTTTGATCAAGATACAACCTGAAAGTCCTGCAAATTGCAAATAAAAAGCAAAAATGCAAGAAAATTCGAATTTCGCGGGCTACATGGCACATCCACCTTTAAGTCTATTGTCTTTAGATCTGTGGACATAACGAAACGTTTGATAATTTGACATTTTGTAACTAATGACATTGACAGTCATTAGAATAGTTTTGTCATGTCATTACATCTTCACTTCACTTCCTCAAAAATAAAATTACAATACAAAGTAAACAAACAGCACCAATACAGCAAAGAAATACAATTTTTATACCTTTTGCTATCTATTTCTGTCCACTTTTCTGTTAAGATGGATGTTCTAAAAGCAGAAATTGCAAGAAAAAGAAAACTACTTGAAGAAAAAAAACTCTTTGTAAGTTCATAGCTAAATACTTATTTTATTTCATTTGATTGAGTATTAGGACAATAAATTAACTTAACTTTTGCTGAGCAAAAACTATTGGTTGTACGTACCTACCTACGTTAGTAATATTGTTAGAGACATTGAAACCAACAATATTCTTACTAATTTTCAATAGGTACCTACCTACAAAATAGTAGGTAACCAAAAGCAAACACTTAGGTTTCTAGGTAGGTACTTAGTGTACTTACCTACTTGTTGTGTTAAAGTTGGCAATTTTGTAATTTCAGGACCCATCAACAAACAAGAAGTATTTCAAGAGAGGTGAATTATTGGCTAAAGAACAAGAGGAATATTTAAAAAAATATGGTCCAAAAACTGAAGAAATTGAACAAAATGATGAAAAGGATGTACCAGAAAAAGGTTTGGGTGGATGATAAGATTTATAAAACAAAATGAAAATCAAATTCAATAAAGTTTCTGATTACATAAACTTAAAATTATTGGCCCACCCAAGTTCACTCGGGTCAATAATATTGCATGCTTTGCCCAAGTGGATTTATGTTCCTTTAAAATGGTGTAACAATTTTTGAAATATAGGCTAGCTTTATTTGTCTTTTAGTTATACCTACTTACACAAAATAAACGATTTTCTATTCTATTCTATTCTATTCTTTAGAGAAAAATTTATACTTAACCTTAAGTCTGCCGGGATTCCAGACAAAATAGAAAATCAATTGTGTCTCGACCAGATCTGTGCTCCGACAGACAGCCGGTTCGATGAAACCATCCATCCATCGGATGGTGACTGCCTGCTCTACTGGCATTTGGCTGAAACGGCGAAATGCAACTAGGCAGATACTATTTGTATAAACTGTGTCGCTACACATCCAAAATAAAAATCATTATTCTTATAAAACAGTTACAGTTATAGTGATTCTAATCCCAAATAACAATATCATGTGTCCACATGGAAATGAATAATAAGCATGGGATACAGTTATTTTTAATACAATACCTATTGATAATACAATTTTATACAGTCCCAAGACACTGCGAGTATCAATCATTTATCAACTGAGGGATTACATGCTTACGTCCCAACTTTAAAACCTTTGTTAAGCCACCATTTACTTTACATCCTATTCATTCTGTAACTAGAGTCAACTTACTATTTTCTAAGCGATAAGACTGCCCATTGTACAATTACTAATTGGGTTATTTCTTTCATAATTTTATTTTAAGTTGTGTACAATAAAGAGTTTTCATTCATTCATTCAACCTACTGATTTCATCATCATCATCATCCACAGCCCGACTTCACCCACTGCTGGGTATAGGCCTCTCTTAGTTGCCGCCGGACGACCAACATTTCTGTGTCCTTGTCTCGGTCACCATTCAGTTATGGCTTTACTCCACCTTAACCCTGATTTAAGGTCATGTTAAATGGAAAGTTTTCTGGTTACAGTTAACAGACAAGACAGTGCAGAAACAGATCACACTGAGAATGCATTACTACCCCGAACAGAAGTCATCAAACGGCTTAGAGAACGAGCTCACCCTATCCTTCTGTTCGGTGAGAACGAGCTGCAGTCTTTTAAGAGGCTGAGGCGAATAGAGATTCAGGAGCCTGAAGCCAATAGGGTAAGTAATTAAGGTGGAACCCATTCTATGATAAATACAATGCCCAATTGGAACGCGTTCAACGCAAATTCCTGCGTTCAATGCATTATCGCTGTTACCGTTCTAAGTCCGCCTACGATGCACTTCTGGAAAAATATTCTTTACCTACCCTAGAAATGAGAAGACTGCTTCTAGACATAATGCTACTTTTCAATATTTGTCATAACAAATTTGATTGTAACAAACTTGTAAACCAAATATATATACATGTACCCTATCGCGCTTATCTCAGAGAGGCTCGTAAACGCAATCTGTTTGCTCCCGCTACCTGTAAAACGAATGCCGGCAGGCGTGCGCCCTTGCAAAGAATTATGAGCCTATATAATGATCATTTCTCAAACATTGATTTCTTTTCTACCTCACCAGCCTTGTTTAGAAAGAACGTACTTGATCAGATCGTTTTGAAGTTAGCCGAGACTTGCTAAGTAGGTATGTAGGTTCATAAGCATAACTGTATACTTACCGATAATCGTTTTTTTTTTTTTAAGGTTTGCCCATTATTTTGTATTTACTTAATTTGTGGACAACGGGGTTGGTTACATTCCTAGAACCTAAGCAATAGCCATACTACCTATATATAAGTCATGAATGTAATTGTTTGTTGTTCCTAACAAATAAACTAGTAGTTCGCCCCGAACTGAGATCTCGCGCACCGTAGATGGCTTACATTTGGACTTTCTTCTGACTACCCCTATAATTTCAAGTGCTACTACTGATACTGCCGAGTATGCCTATTGCGCTAGCTCTTCATGGTAAAAAATACTGGCATGCATGCAATACTAATGTCGTGTCTAATTTTTCATTTTGGTATTTCATATTTATGAATTCTCGTCGTATTTCTAAAAGTATACGTCCTAGAATAAAAATAATAACTATTTTGGAATGTACAAATAAAGACCTTTCATTTGACACCCCACTCAATATATTTGTTTACTTAACTTTTTTTACCCCAATTATTTTCATTCTTTATCAAAATTTTTTTATCATGAAAATAAATCAAGTAGCATCTAAAATCATTGCAAACCAAACCGCAACGATGCCACTCTCTTTTTAAGACCGACCAGTCAATGAGCTACGAAGTCATCGAAACTCTATGCAACGGGAGCTCTTGCAGCTCTGGTTTCGTAGTTTTTGGTCTTTGGTCGTATTTCAAAAACTATACATCCTAGATTAAAAATAAAAACCATTTTGGAATGTACAAAATAAGCCCTTTCGTATGACACCCCACTCAATTTATTTGTGTAACTTTCATAATTTTTTACCCCCTTGGGAACCCAATATCTTCACAACCCCTTCATCGATTAAGCTCATATGCTCCCCCGTAAATTTCCTTACCACAACCTATTGACCTACCAAGTTTCATGCAGATTGGATGAACGGTTCGACAGTTATGCTCGAACAACAATTCGTGAAACATACAAACATACAAACATACAAACATACAAAGCAAAATCGCCCAACTTACCACTAAGATCTTCGCTCGCTTCGCTCGCTCGATCGATAAATAAATAAATAAATAAATAAGTAATTTGTACTAAGAATCAGCTCCCTCACAATTTCATAGACAAACTCGCATACAAAATTGCCAATTTCATTGGTATTTCACCATCTAATATCAGATTAATGGTTCTAAAGGTTTTGTCTTACCCACACACAAGAAGTTATCTCTAGTTGTCACAGAATTCAAAAATTGATAGAGAAGAATAAGGGGTTTTCAATCCTACTACCTTTCACTGTTTATAAAAGCCATGTTGATCAAGTAGGATAGTGGGCCTGGGCATCAATTGATTTATCATTTCGAAAAATGTATATGCAGAGATTTTTATATTAATATAAGAGCTTTAATTTAAATGATAAATGAAAACATTGTAAGAATACTAGGGCAAAAACGCGAGAATCTGTACATTGGCATTTTCGAGGTGTCCCCAGGTAAAATTGACTGCTACGCAGCTCTGTTTAAGTTTTACAGGAGTTGTAACCACATTATCTGATTCATGGTGAAATTGGCATGCCATATTTATTAAAATGTAACGCTTAAAACAACATTATGATATAGAAAATTAAGTTTAAAAAATCGCAATTTTAGCCTGTAGTACTGTCCCCTAAACAAAATCCGACCTTTAGCAGCGTTTGGTTAAAAATAATTCCACTAGACTGGCAAACTTTTAGCTTTATATTTGAAGTTTAGTGGGTTACCTAGGGTTCTAAGTGTACAATTTGCTGCAAAAGCCAGAATTTCTACTAAATAAGTAATATTTAAGCCTGTCCCCGGGATTTGGGCCCACTGGACATGTCCGGATTCCGTTACCGCGTTTTCGAATGATTTTACAGTTTTTTTGTTCCGAGGGGTAGTTATTTTTTTACTTAAACAACAACATTGCAACGAGACAGACGTAAAAGTAAAGGGGATGTCTATAGTTTTTAAGCCAAAATATTCAAAACAATTGTTTGATTTTCGGCGTCAGTGAGAGGTTGTATTTTTTCGGGCACTGTCCGGTGAGTATTAAATTTTTTTTTAATCTTTAAAACGTATTTCCAATGCATATTTTTATTTTAGAACTGAAATAAACTATCCAAGATTAACTTAGTGTGAAAAATCGTGTGATAAATATCAGCAAGTTGAGATAATTCATATTTTTGTGAACAGGTACCTAAGTTCGTTACTTCCGATTCGATACCATAGAGCTGATAATCACGTAAAGCAAGGTTTACATAGCGTACACTTTATTTTATCTATTATTATTTACCCATTATTACCCTACTGTGCGAAGGCAAAAGAAAGTATTATTTTTAGCAGATATTGTACTGTGTGCATGTAGGTAGGTAAATTGTAAGCGAAATATTTCATTGTATATCATTCATATATTGATCTATATACTAAACTGATTTTGATAATGAGTTATCAAGTTAAATAAAATGAGCAAATATTTGTTTTTTTTTTCGGATACGTATCTACCTACTTAGCGTTTGATATTAAACGACTTTTTTTTGGAAAAGAGGTCAAAATATGAATTATTTTGGTAAACCTACGGCCACCATAGGTATCAAAATTATTCGTTTTAGACCTATGTTCCGAAGAAAAAGTGGTTAAATATCAGTAGGTACCACTGTTCGAAAATATTTTTTTTTGTGACGAAACAAATTATTAAGCTTAGTTACTTTACTTAGTTAAGACTAATTTTCACAATTTTTAAACTGAAAAATCTTATCAAGTGTGGATTAACACTATAACAAAATAAAATTATATAATTTTCACAAGTTCTAGTTTACTTCTAAAATTATTAATTTCAACGATTTCATAGCTAGTAAATAAAAATTCAAAAAGATTTAGAATTAAGCGCTATGTAAACCTAACCTTAGATGTCTGTCCCCCAAATCCAAGTTACAAAAATGTTAAGTTTGTATTAAAAAGTTTAAAATAAGTATAGACATTGTTTAGCAAAATGATGTGGTTTCTCAAAATACTCAAAATTTAAATAGTTAATTAAGAAAATAGTCAATTTTGGGAATTTTATTCAAACTTTAAAGGCCATTTTAGAGCATAGGTAACGAACTGGAAAGCAAAAGTTGATAAAACTCGTGTATTTCTAAGATATCAAACTGATTTTATACATTTACTAGCTGTTACCCGCGACTTCGTACGCGTTCGGGTAATTTTTAACCGACTTCCACAAATGCAACATTTTATAGGTAGGTATGCGAACGAAGCGAGCGGAAATTTTTTAGAGCAACATGACATGTGTCACTTGATTTTGCTAACGGTGCTCTAAGAAAAAGATGGATGGTTGTCGGTTCGTAACAGCAAATAACTCATGAAGCTAATATGCGAGCGAAGCGAGCATCGTCCCAAGCGAGCGAAGCGAGCTTCCCTTGCTCGCGAAGCGAGCGGAAATTTTTTAGACAAATGCAACATTTGGTAGGTATTTGATTTTGCTCCCGGTGCTCTAAGAAAAAGCTGGGTGCTTATCGGTCCCTAAAAGTAAACTACTCATGAAGCTAACATGCGAGCGAAGCGAGCATCGACATAAGCGAGCGAAGCGAGCTTCCCCTGCTCGTGAAGCGAGCGGAAATTTTTTAGAGCAACATGACATGATGTGTCACTTGATTTTGCTAATGGTGCTCTAAGAAAAAGATGGATGGTTGTCGGTTCCTAACAGCAAATAACTCATGAAGCTAATATGCGAGCGAAGCGAGCATCGATATAAGCGAGCGAAGCGAGCTTCCCCTGCTCGCGAAGCGAGCGGAAATTTTTTAGTGTAACATGACATGTGTCACTTGATTTTGCTAACGGTGCTCTAAGAAAAAGATGGATGATTGTCGGTTCCTAACAGCAAATCACTCATGAAGCTAATATGCGAGCGAAGCGAGCATCGACTCAAGCGAGCGAAGCGAGCTTCCCTTGCTCGCGAAGCGGGCTGAAATTTTTTAGACAAATGCAACATTTGATAGGTATTTGATTTTGCTAACGGTGCTCTAAGAAAAAGCTGGGTGCTTATCGGTTCCAAACAGTTAATTACTTTGCACGCAAAATACTCATGAAGCTAATATGTGAACGAAGCGAGCATCGATTTCAGCGAGCGAAGCGAGCTTCCCTTGCTCGCGAAGCGAGCTTCCCCTGCTCGCGAAGCGAGCGGAAATTTTTTAGAGCAACATGACATGTGTCACTTGATTTTGCTAACGGTGCTCTAAGAAAAAGATGGATGGTTGTCGGTTCCTAACAGCAAATCACTCATGAAGCTAATATGCGAGCGAAGCGAGCATCGACTCAAGCGAGCGAAGCGAGCTTCCCTTGCTCGCGAAGCGAGCGGGAATTTTTTAGACAAATGCAACATTTGATTGGTATTTGATTTTGCCAACGGTGCTCTAAGAAAAAGCTGGGTGCTTATCGGTTCCAAACAGTTAATTACTTTGCACGCAAAATACTCATGAAGCTAATATGCGAGCGAAGCGAGCACCTACTTGAGCGAGAGAAGCGAGCGTCCTCATTTCGAAATCTAATTTTTTTCATGTTAAATATTTGATGATACGATTTTTCATTCAACCATTTTTAACCATTTTCTTCCCGTTAGGGGTAAAATTTTCAAAAGTACTTTCTCAGGGATGTTTTTTACCTTTTTATAAGTACATATACAAAGTTTGGAGCAAATCGAATCATTACATACTTGAACACCCTCTGAAAGATAATTTTGAATTTCTTTTACAGATATTTTTTATTTGTAGGTACTGAAATATATTTGTACCGAGTTTCAAGGAAATTAAACTACCTGTTAAAAAGTTCCCATACAAACTTTAACATTCCTTTCACCCCGTTTTGAGGGTAGTTCTAAAAAAAATTTTTCGTAAACTTTTTTTAAATGTTTTGAAGAACATAACTGCTAAGTTTCAAGTTTCTATGTTCAAAGAATAAGATTTTTCAAACAAACATTTTTAGCCCTTTTCATCCCTTTAGAGGTCGAATTTTCAAAATTCCTTTCTTAGTGCACCTCTACACCATAAGAGGAACGCACCCTGCAAATTTCATGCTTCTAGGACTTATAGTTTAGGCTGTGCGTTGATATGTCAGTCAGTCAGTAACGAAAGCCTTTTATATATTCTGATTAATTAAAAACATGTTCTCTTTCTTTAATAAATAAATTAATAAAATAATTTTGAGTTTTACTACCTTAAAAAACCAAAAACCAGCGGTAACGAATTGGATTAAAATTTCTCCCAACAGTAATAAACTTGCTAATTTCTCCTAAAATAACAATTTTACGAGAAAACTTTTTCGTTTTTAGATAGAAGAATAATTATAGATAGCATATAAATAAACATTTCAATGAAATTCCACAAAAAAAAATCAAGTGACAATTTTGAGAAAGTGTACAGTTTTGCGCGTTTTTGCCCACTAATTAGCTTTCTAATAGCGGCAATGTGCTTGCTATCTGGCCTGTAACAAACTAATGATTGTTAAACTTGTGATATTAAAAAAAAAAAATAGTGGTAATATTCTACTAGATCTTCATGCAAAATAGATTTTCCAAATAATTATGTGAGTATGTACAAAAAATCCCTGATTCATTATTTGTTTTTCATTTCAGGGGTTCAGAAATGATTTCCAAGAAGCCATGGACAAAGTAGATGAGGCTTACTTGAATGAGATTTTAGCCTTGGGAACACAGGTAAGGCATCAAAAATTCCATAAACTACCTACTTAATTAAACAATAAAATATCTTCATGTTGTTGACCACGTAAGCGGAGTTTATGTACTACTACTTTACTAGAGGTCGCCCGCGGCTTAGCCCGCGTGGGAACCCTCTAATATTACTGTAATGTAGCGTTGAGTATGACGTGACTGACGCGGCTCGTTTGTCCCGTACAAAATTCAACTTTGTGTGATCGGCTCATTTTCTAAAAATGTCATGCTTCAATTCAAATGTCATATGACCGTACACAATGGGCCTTACTTATGAAAGATGTTTAGAGTGAAACACTGGTTAAACAACGTCCTGTCTTTATTTGTGGATAGTGACAAACAGAGACAGGACGTTGTTCAACCAGCGTTCAACTTTAAACATCTTTCATAAGTAAGGGGGAATATGACAAAATCAGAAAATGACGTTACTCTTTCTTCAAGCTTCATTCAATCTTCAATCACTCCTCGCTTGACAATGACAAGAAAGAATTTAGAACTGATCGGACAGATTGTCATATGAGAATGATAATGAACAGTCAACTGAAAATGATCGGCTCAAACGAGCCGGCTCACGGTACCGGCTCAAAATGAAAATGAACCTACTCTGACAAAAGTCAATCTAAAATCATGTCATACCCAACATTACTGTAATGTAAGTAGGTATAAAAATTAAAAATATTGTTTCAGACTGTGACAGAAAAAACTCCCAAAGAAGAAGCCCTTGATGATTCTGTCACGTATGACTTCATCCAAGAAATGGCCAAGAAAATGGGACTAGGGGACAGAATCCACGATATGAATGTTATCATGACGTTTGTGCAGGTATAATTTGTTTTTGTTAAAAAAATCTAAAATATGTAATAGGGTGAGTGGGGGCAAGATCGAAAACGGGGTAAGACAAAAAGTAGTCAATAACTCCCGATTGAGTAATAATTTTACAGTGCTGGTAACATTGTCAAGATCACCATTTTGTCACGTCTCATTCCCCAGTCAACATTTGCTGCTTAGGTCCAGGGGTTGTGTAAAAAGTGCAATTTTCTGACACAGTGACTTTTACGCAAAGTGCTCAAGTCCTTTCATCTTACCCCGTGTCCAGTAACTTGAGCTACAAGGCAAGTACGAGTGTTTTATTGATATATCTACTTATTATTTTTAATTCTTACTTGTGTTATTACGTCTAAATATGGCTACTTCTCGTAGTTTAGGATTTATTTCAACTTTTAGTCTTTCCCCATCTCAATTTTGCGGGGTAAGACGAACATATACAAGTACCAATTTTACCTCATTTTCAAAACTCATAGTAAGAGTCAGAAGTTCTCAAAGTTTTCCTGAACTTTTTATTTATTTATTTAAATAGGTATGTAGGTACCCTCTTATGTTTCAAAGAGGTGCGAACATTTATGTATGGAGCCAGGCATACCTACTGTCCGCCATTTAAAAAAAAAAATAGTTTTGGCAGCCAGAGATGAAACATAATGTATCAATCGATAGAGGAACTGATCAAAATACAAACAAAAAGTATTGAATCTCGTAAGTGATAATTATAATTTCTGAGATATTTGGGTCAAGGTGTAGAAAGAACGCTCCGTATCAGAAGGTCTATCAAGGAAAATTACGTAGTTCACAGAACGTCTATATATTAAAACGTCTATATGGTGGCAATGTCTTGAGTGGCACAACGACTTACTAGTAAAACGTCCATAACGCACCACTATGAAAAAAAATACTTAGTATTTTTTCACAAAAAACAACGCCATATCATACTTCGGGAGAGGGGGGATGCGGGAGTATTAGGGTGGGGGAACCATGACGGGTCAACTTGAGGTCATTGACCGTTGACCCCGGGGTCATTGACCTTTGACCTCGAGTGGAAAAGTTTGAGAACCTTTACTTCAATCTTCCCCCGCACAATGGTCCCGAATTTGGTGCTCCATACACATAGAAACCAAAACTCGATTTATTAATATTTTTTTATTGGGGAGTGTTCTAGTACACAATTCTTATTCAAATATGTAGGTACAGCCACCGTAGCAAGCTTCATGATGGAATAAAAAAATATTTAGTTTTTTTTTGTATGGAGGAGAACACTCAAATAGGATTATCTCTCGACTCTTAGAAACTCAAGGGCTGCCGCTTATAGAGGGTGTACACCCACACGAGGCCGTCCTCATAAGCTACCAATCTCGCACAGCTGGGCACGGTTTTAGCACCCAGAGCCAACTGAATATTCGAAAATTTGCCTACTACACCAAAACTAGAATTTCTTAAATGTTTGCATGGTAGATTGTTCTAATTCACTATTTTTATCTAACTATGTAGGTACAGTCACCATAGTACGCTTTACGTAAGAAAAAAAAAATATTTTGTCTTTTTTTGTGTATGAATGAAAACACTTAATTCGGATTTTCTCTCGACTCATAGAAACTCAAGGGCTGCCGCTTATACAGGGTGTACACACTCATGAGGCTGTCCTTATAAGCTACCAATCTTGCACGTCTGGGCACGGTTTTGGCCAAAAAACTAATAATTCGAAAATTTTACAGCAATACCGAAACCAAGATTTCAAAAAAGTTTGCATGGGGGATTGCTCTGATACACGACTTTTATCAAAAAATGTAGGTACAGTCACCATAGCAAGCTTCATGACGGAATAAAAAAATATTTAGTTATTTTTGAATGGAGCAAAACACTTAAATTGGATTATCTCTCGACTCTTAGAAACTCAAGGGCTGCCGCTTATACAGGGTGTACACCCACATGAGGCCATCCTCATAAGCTACCAATCTCGCACGGCTGGACACGGTTTTGGCACCCAGAGCAAAATGAATATTCGAAAATTTGTCACCTACACCAAAACTAGAATTTCGTAAATGTTTGCATGGTAGATTGTTCTAATTCACTATTTTTATCTAATTATGTAGGTAAAGTCACCATAGTAAGCTTTACGTAAGAAAAAAAATATATTTTGTCTATTTTTGTGTATGGATGAAAACACTTAATTTGGATTTTCTCTCGACTCTTAGAAACTCAAGGGCTGTCGCTTATACAGAGTATACACACACATGAGGTTGTCTTCATAAGCTACCAATATTGCACGTCTGGGCACGGTTTTGGCACCCAGAGCCAAAATACTAATAATTCAAAAATTTTACAGCATTCCCGAAACCAAGATTTTTAAAAAGTTTGTATAGGGGATTGCTCTAATACACGATTTTTATGTCAAAATGTAGGTACAGTCACCATAACAAGCTTCATGACAGAAAAAACAACTATTTAGTTCTATTTTTGTGTGGAGGATAACACTTAAATTGGATTATCTTTCGACTCTTAGAAACTCAAGAGCTGCCGCTTATACAGAGTATACACCCACATAAGGCCGTCCTCACAAGCCACAAATCTCGCACGGCTGGGCACGGTTTTGGCGCCTAGAGCCAAATGATTATTTGAAAATCTATAAACTACACCGAAAGTAAAATTTAAAGCTTGCTGTCGTGACTGTACCTACATATTTAGATAAGAATAGTGTATTAAAGCAATGCCCCATTCAATCCCCCATGCAAACATTTACGAAATTCTAGTTTTGGTGTAGTTGACAAATTTTCGAATATTCAGTTTGCTCTGGGCGCCAAAACCGTGCCCAGCCGTGCAAGATTGGTAGCTTATGAGGACGGCCTCATGTGGGTGTACACCTTGTATAAGCGGCAGCCCTTGAGTTTCTAAGAGTCGAGAGATAATCCAATTTAAGTGTTTTCCTCCATACAAAAAATAACAAAATATTTTTTTATTCCGTCATGAAGCTTGCTATGGTGACTGTACCTACATTTTTAGATAAAAATCGTGTATCAGAGCAATCCCCCATGCAAACTTTTTTGAAATCTTGGTTTCAGTATTGCTGTAAAATTTTCGAATTATTAGTTTTTTGGCCAAAACCGTGCCCAGACGTGCAAGATTGGTAGCTTATAAGGACAGCCTCATGTGTGTGTACACCCTGTATAAGCGGCAGCCCTTGAGTTTCTATGAGTCGAGAGAAAATCCGAATTAAGTGTTTTCATTCATACACAAAAATAGACAAAATATTTTTTTTTCTTACGCAAAGCGTACTATGGTGACTGTACCTACATAATTAGATAAAAATAGTGAATTAGAACAATCTACCATGCAAACATTTACGAAATTCTAGTTTTGATGTAGTTGACAAATTTTCGAATATTCAGTTTGCTCTGGGCGCCAAAACCGTGTCCAGCCGTGCGAGATTGGTAGCTTATGAGGATCGCCTTATGTGGGTGTACACCCTGTATAAGCGGCAGCCCTTGAGTTTCTAAGAGTCGAGAGATAATCCAATTTAAGTGTTTTGCTCCATTCAAAAATAACTAAATATTTTTTTATTCCATCATGAAGCTTGCTATGGTGACTGTACCTACATTTTTAGATAAAAGTCATGTATCAGAGCAATCCCCCATGCAAACTTTTTTGAAATATCTTGGTTTCGGTATTGCTGTAAAATTTTCCAATTATTAGTTTTTTGGCCAAAACCGTGCCCAGACGTGCAAGATTGGTAGCTTATAAGGACAGCCTCATGTGTGTGTACACCCTGTATAAGCGGCAGCCTTTGAGTTTCTATGAGTCGAGAGAAAATCCGAATTAAGTGTTTTCATTCATACACAAAAAAAGAAAAAATATTTTTTTTTTCTTACGTAAAGCGTACTATGGTGACTGTACCTACATAGTTAGATAAAAATAGTGAATTAGAACAATCTACCATGCAAACATTTAAGAAATTCTAGTTTTGGTGTAGTAGGCAAATTTTCGAATATTCAGTTTGCTCTGGGTGCTAAAACCGTGCCCAGCTGTACGAGATTGGTGGCTTATGAGGACGGCCTTGTGTGGGTGTACACCCTCTATAAGCGGCAGCCCTTGAGTTTCTAAGAGTCGAGAGATAATCCTATTTAAGTGTTCTCCTCCATACAAAAAAAAACTAAATATTTTTTTATTCCATCATGAAGCTTGCTATGGTGAATGTACCTACATATTTGAATAAGAATTGTGTACTAGAACACTCCCCAATAAAAAAATATTAATAAATCGAGTTTTGGTTTCTATGTGTATGGAGCACCAAATTCGGGACCATTGTGCCCCGGTGGGGTAAGATTGATATATTCTAAATATGAAAATCTGTTATAACTTTGTTAAAAACAGGAATTTTGGGACAAGAGTCAGTTTAGAGTTTTCAGGACAAAAAATGCTATAGACTAGGGGCCATCAACTACGTCCTAATATTCATTTATTGTCTGATTTCACGATTTTAGAAAAACGTTCGATCTTTCCCCGCCACCTTTCCATCTTCCCCCAACTTTTTTTTCGTGAAATAATATTTTAACTTATTTTTTTCTACTTTTGGAACAGATATAACAGGCAATTATTGATGTAATATAAAAGTAGACTCTTTCCTCTTTAAGGACAACTAATTCATTTTTAGCATAAGTTAATATATTTTCTTCTACAAGGGATCAAACACAGCACTGCTCATCTCATCAAAAAACCGTTCGATCTTGCCCCCACTCACCCTAGTAAAATAAGTTTCAGCGTGACCCGTGACCTCTATCAAGAACTTTCTCCTTTGTTTTGGTTCTGCTACTAGAAAATAGATGGCGTTGTTAAATCCACTAGTTTATTTTCAGTTTCTTCTGAAACTTTGGGGCCAGCAACTAAATTCAGCAACAGCCGCTGAAAAGACATCAGTGAAGCACAAAATGGCGCGAGCTACGTTCACTCAAACACAAGTATACCTCAAGCCTTTGATGAGGAAATTGAAGAAGAAAAATCTACCCGAAGATATTTGCGATAGTTTGATGGAGATAACAAAACATTTGTTGGAGAGAAATTATATAATGGTAGGTTCTTATATTTTACTTATTCTTTATTCTTTATTCTTCAAACTATTATAACATTACAGGCCTAAGAGGTACCCAATTCGTTATAATTAGTAAATAGTAATATAGACTAAAACATATTAACATAATAATAAAAATTAATAAAAGAAACTAAAAATCTTCCGTATTAACAATAAGCAACTAATAACATAAGAAAAACATTAACAAATTACAAAACAGTAGGTACAATGCTAACCTACACTAAAAATAGAAAATATTGCACATTTGAACCTAAAAAAATATATCTAATAAATATTCTCACAAAAAGTGAGACACATTCCTTCAATTTTCGTCCATCCATCCGCAAAAACATCCATTTGAGGGTGCATGTCTAGAAGTTGATTGAGGTTACTTTGTGCTCGAAATATAGGAGACTGCTGGCGAGCAACTGTGCGTGCCGGGGTCGGGGCGAACAGAGGTACGACACCGGGACGAAACCTGGCTCTATGTGCGGGCACGCAAAGTCGGCTGGCTTCAGTCACTAATTTGGGACAATCAAACTTACTTCTTAAAATCCTACATAATGCCATTATTTGAGCATGAAGTCTCCTAGTTTCCAACGAGTTAAAACCAAGTGTACTGAAATTGTATTTCTAATGTTATGATTATAATGCAGTAACTATTTTTCTAAGCTTGTGATGTACATTGTGTGTACCTAGCTGGAAGTTATTGTGGTGAGGAGTCACAAAATGAATTGGTGTTATTGACTCAAAACGTTACGCCATAATGTTTTGGTGGCACATAATTATGTACAAAGAGTAGGTACTATACGCACAATATGCCGTAGGTACTGTGCCCTCCACAACCTGATGCATTTGTGCTTTAGAATCATCATTAAATACGTAATCCTGGATATAAATTCGATGCCTAAGCCATGTTGGAGGCCTAGAAACTCCATAACCAGAGCTATTCATACAAAACTAAGCGAGTGGCCACACTGCGTTTTCTACAGCGCGTTTTTGCGCTGCGCGTTAGCATCGCGTTTGTATCGATACAAAGACAAACATGCTGCAAAAAACGCAGTGTGTCCACTCCTTTATTCGTTACCTAACTTTTTTGTTTCAGGCGAGCGATGCATACCTTCAGATGGCTATCGGAAATGCACCCTGGCCTATCGGTGTAACTATGGTCGGTATTCACGCACGTACCGGTCGAGAAAAGATCTTCTCTAAAAACGTAGCGCACGTTATGAATGACGAAACACAACGGAAGTACATCCAAGCGCTCAAACGGCTGATGACAAAATGCCAGGAGTACTTTCCAACGGATCCTTCTAGATGTGTTGAATATAGTACAACTAGATAATAAACATTTTAACGTTCTGAAATGTTTTATTGTTCGTAAGAATTAGATAGTATAGTACCCGGCTTAGGGAGGATCGCTTGTATCATTGCGGGTTCGAATCCCGTCGGAATTGATAATTTTGAAAGATTCTTCATTTTCAAATGAAATAAGTACCTAATACCTCCTGCGGCTTCGCTCGCGCGGTATCTGCCCTGGGCTTGCCCTGGGTAATAAAATAACACAAGCTACTTGAGGTCTAATGTTTATTCCAAGTTTCACTATAATCCGCTCAGTAGTTTTCTCGTAAAAGTCCATCGCAAAAAGATCTAAACTCCAAAAGCAATTCATTCAAGCATTCAGTGCAAAAGCATTATAAGTTATTCTAATTCTTACTAATATTTTCATTTTTTTTCACGTCTGCTGCATGTTTTTTTTTCATAGAATATACATAATGAAAAAAATCAGTATTTTTTTTTATTAAATTTTGCGCAATGCCGATACCGCCAGCCTTATTAAAAAAGTTTTTAGACTTTTGACAGTGGCATTTTAAATGACATTGACACTGACTGCTGAACTCAGATCTCGATGTGATTGAGAATTTGTAAATAAATATACAAAATCAATTTTGGGCTAAACTTGCTTTTAAAAATCAACTGAAATGAATATTATGAGCAGAAGAATACTAATTCGACTTATCTCTAGCAGAATTCCTAGTGTTGATATTTCAAGACATTTTCATTGCCTCAAAAATAACCATGTAAACATAACCTCGCAGCTCGCAGTTTTAGACCCCTTGAAATTATTCTATTATCCTATTCGTTGTAAATCAAAGGTATGTATTGTAAGTCGTGAATAATAGATTAAAATTATCAGTAGGTACCTATCTATTTACACACAAATACCTATGCATCAGTTTCATTTCATGGTAAGTGGTTACGTACAAAAGGTCAAAACAAATAGTTATTATTATTACCTACCTTGCATTGGAAGCAAAAAAAAATCACATCATAAATCATTCCCTAATGAATAGGGTTCACAGCCTGTAGTTTACTGACCACATTTGTTTTATTTTTAGAAATACAATTCCGATGATGAAAATGTAGTTGACGAGGATTCTTCACTCTCAAGGGATTCCAAAGTTGTTAAATTTACTACTACATCTATGAGGACGGACATGATATTAAAATCAGCTTTAGGAGTATCTAGGAAGTAAGTTATTGTGTGGTAATTGCCTGCACAAACACATTATTATTCCTAGTAAGAAATTACAACCCATGTTTATTGTTTTTAAAATTAATATTTTATTTCAGTAAAATAGAGCAAGCTTTTTATGAGAGCAATATAAGAGTCAACGGAAAGAAAATTACAAAGAAAAGTGCTTCTGTAAGTATGTCAAAGTTTTATTCTGCATGATTCAGTCATTATCAGTGATCGGAGTAGGTAGAGCTATTTTATGTACTTGCCATATGATAGAATAATATGGATATTCCCCGAATCCTGGGATTCGTTTTTTAGTTAGAAAAATAATAAAAAGCTTTTTGCTATATACGGGTTTAAGGATTGTATAATAAATAGATAGAAACTTGATTCATGAACACACATATATTTTTTATATAACAATTTCTTATATTTATACAAGAATCAACAATCATTTAACATTTTCATTCTGAAGTTGTACAAGAACATACCATACAAATTATTAGTTCCTCAAAAATCGAAACATGATTGAAAAGAACAAACTATTTGTATAATCGAATCTCGGAGTATTAGTCGGAATCCCGTGGAATATCCATATTAACATCAATGTTTGCGGTCAATGAACCTAAATAGCTCTACCTACTCCGATCAGTGGTCATTATGTATCATAATTTTTTATTCACACCTAACCATATTTTCAGGTAAGAATAGGTGATGAAATAGATCTTATAAAAATGGTGAGTCCTAAAAATCCAGATCATCTGTATGTATCTCGGATTGAAATACTGGATGCAGCACCGAAAGAAGAAAGTATTGGCATCAGTGCCCGCAGATTCAAGAACTTACTTATTGAAAATTATGAGGAAGATCCCCATAAAGGTGGATTAGATCACAGCAGCTAACTTCTGTTTCACTTTGATCCTATTCAACATATTAAATACATTTTCTTTGTTAAAACAATTTTTATATTGTACCTAGAGTTTACAGAATAGCTCTACTGACTGTTAAAATGATGAATTATGTTCCTAACTAGTTAAAACTAGTTTTAAGTAGGCTTTGTCATGTATTTAGCATGAGAGCCATCATGGAATTGTTGATAGCTGTTTATAGTAGTATTAGTATGTAACAACATGAAATGTAAATAAAACCAATTGTTCAACAAAAACATACTTATTTATTGCAATAGGTAAGTACCATTATGGACCAATAATGCTTACACACTTTGTAAGATTACACAGCATTGATGCAATCGTACAATTGCCAATCAGTGATGCTAAAATGTACCCACTAAGTATGGCCTTAAAACCTTTTACAAAAATTATTTATTACATGATCATAATTCTAAATCTATATCACAATCAGTTTCAAACATTGAGATTTGAGAACTTTGAGCTGATTTTTGTTTTAGAGAGGTTGCACTACTCTCTTTTGATTTTAATTCAACAACATTTGGTTTCATTGGTTTCTCATCATATTTTTCAACATCACAACTCTTCAAAAATAGAAATTGTTTCAGTTTACTAGACGCATTTGATGGTCCTGCACTGTCCAAATCATTGGTCGATTTTTTTATACTATTTTGCTTCACACACAGGTCATCTGTATTAAATTCATCAGAGTTCTTACTTTCAATAATCTCTAAATCACGATTTTCCTGATTATTATTCATATTTTCACATGAATTATTAGTGTCTTCGTTATCAAAATTAAAATCAATATCCAGACCTGCAAACGCATCATTTACACTAGGAACTGCTTTGAGAATATTCTGCACATCTCTAAAATCGTCTTCACTGTCAGAATTACTTTCTTTCTTTGTCTTTTTTATTTTATTTCTCACTTTACTTGAATCTATTGTTACTTCTTTCCTCTTTCTTTTCTTTTCAGAAACAGGAGGCTTCTTGTCGGCCCTGTTCAAGTTTGCATGCTTTTTTAATGTAGCAGCCAGTCTTTCGTTCACAGCATTTTTGCTGTTTTCACTTTGTACATTTTCTTTATCATTTACTAAGTTTTTATTGAAATATGAGCTGGTTACTAGAGATGCTGATAGTGGTATACTATCATCTGTAACATCATCATATTTAGCAAATGATCTTGTATTTCCATTATCTATATCTGCTTCTAGACTCTTATGATCAACTTGTAGCAGTTTTCCATAGTACAAGAGTTCGTTTTGCCAGATTTCGAGCAAGTTTAGCCGAGTGAGGAGTTTCTTAGCCATGCAGAGGTATTCAAAGTCTGGGTACTTTTGGAATGTGGAGTGTAAAGCGTCGACTGTGTCGTTTAGAGTGCAATCTTGCATGGATAAATCTACAAGAGACACTGCGATGACAGCATCCATAGGTAGAATTGTGGTTCGGTACATAAGTCTACAGTGTGATTGGGATAATCTGAAAAGAAAACAAACTTATTAGTACTTACTTTTACGAAATTTTACAGCACAGGATCGAAAAAATACAGACAAAAGTTAAGTTATTCAGAAGACTGTTTATTCTGGTTATCTACAGAAATATTCATGTACCCACCTAACAAGACTATCCAGCATTCGAACCGTAGTTCGTGAAGGATCCCTGTGTTCGGATTTCCTTTGCGTCATATAATAAGACTGTAGAATTATATTGGCTGATTTGGTTATTTCTGTGGCTCTGGGACCAACTAGACTGATATACATCTGAAACAAAAAAGAGGGAGTTAGAGGGGGATATAAAAATTGTAGAGTAAGAATAATTTAAAATAACGCCATCTATTAATGAGTAGCGAAGTTTAGTACAAACGCACAATAATCCTCAGAGCCATCTAACGGTGAATATTATTTTATAGAAATTAATCAACAGATGGCGCTGCTCGCAGATTCAGCTCTCAAGGTGAGCTCACTAAAAATAAATGTTTTAACGGACTTTTTGGCGGGAATTTGAGAAGTCAAGTTTCATTTTTGTTTTATTTTCCAAAACTTGTGTTTCATCGAATGTTAATGTGTAATATTGGTGGATTATTAACCGTTAAGTGTTCGTGAACGTGCATAGGTGTAGGGAAGTGAAACAAAATTGGATAACATTGCTTTTCAAGTTCTCCCAAAAAGTCCGTGTTGATGTTTCAGTAAAGCCCCACATCTTTACTGAGGCACAAGGGGAGGGGTGGGATATTATATTTATGTATTGTAATATGTATTTATATATCTTATTTATCTATAAACTTGAAGTTTATTTAATTACTTGACACTGGCTGAATGCACAACCGTGCGAAGCCAAACTAAAGAAAAAAAAAAAAAAAAAAAAAAATGTTTTAACATTTTAAGTACTTAGTTATTCGTACTTACCTGTAACTTTTCAGTATTCCAAGTTTTTTTCAATTTAGTTGGATTTGTATCTCCAAACAGAATATACGAAGAAACTAGTTTATCCCAAGCTCTGTTCTTTGA
This sequence comes from Camptogramma bilineatum, assembly GCA_958496255.1. NCBI lineage: Eukaryota > Metazoa > Arthropoda > Insecta > Lepidoptera > Geometridae > Camptogramma > Camptogramma bilineatum. Next base: position 6,813,057 of record OY292460.1, read on the forward strand.
GTCCAATAAGATGAAAATCAAATCAAACCTGAAATAAAAACCATTGATAAATCAATAATAGCCCAACAAGGAAAATTATTGATGCAATAAGACATAACAACAGTTTATAAGTCAGATTGAAATCGAGTCAACAAACAATCATTTATTCAGTAGGACCACCTGGGGTCACAGAAAATCTTAGAGCCTCACTTATAAACGCCTTTCAACTTTAAACAATGCTCAAGATTCGCCCTGTCTCTATTTGACTCTTTCTAACCAAAAAGGATGGCAATTGTTTAAACGCTGCGCTGTTTCAATTTAAACAGAATTTTATAAGTAGAGGGGTCAGTGTCCACCGATTTAACGTAGAAGTTTTGGTCGTTTGCAAACAACCCTCCGCTCTTAGATAAGATAAGATAAACGTTTATTTGACACACACACACTCTTTTCACTTTCATGTGATTTTCTTCGTTGGATGTTCAAAATAAATAAAACAAAGGTTAATTACTACCTGCTTAATAAGGGCGTCCCAAGAGAGACGTTAACGCTGAGCGGTTGATCCGTTTCATAGTGTCCTTTTGGATTGCACGCCGCAATTATTGCACAGCGAGTGTTTAATTTGCAGACTATTCCAGCCTGCAAGAATGCATCCAATTTATTAACCAAGCTAAATTTTCCCTTACTTTTTATCAAGATGAAAGGTACCTACTCAATTCCTCTGCTGTAGGTACCCCTGACAACGACAACTTGCATGCAATTTTTTTGCTTTAGTTGAAAGATACAGATAATTTATTTCATACAGCAGATATAGTTAAGGCTGGAAAGCGTATATAATATACCTACCGCGTTCACACACTCCGTTAGAACGCTTTTGAGCAAACAGACATTTAACGAGACAGATTTATAGAGCGAGCAAGTAGGTAGCTCTGCCACTCTCATCTCAAGGAGACCTTCAAGTTCCTTCAAGTTCCTGGATCTCATGCAAGTTAAGAGTGAATAGGTGTCTTCTAGACTCTTGTGATCCATAGTCAGCCACATCGTCGCTTACCATCAGATAAGATTGTGGCTAAACAAAGGTCTATCAAAAAAAAAAAATTGAACGCGACAAAAGATAACGTGCTCCTTGATTGTTTGTCTGCACGCGAGCGTTTAAGCGCGCCATTACAAATTAATTCTTATTTATAATATTAGTAGGATACCTTAGCGATGGATATGGTCTGCTGCTCCATGGCCTCGTGTATGGCGGTGCGGTCGTGTTCCCTCAGTTGTGATATCTCGTCGACGCAGCAGACGCCGCCGTCGGACAGAACCAGCGCGCCCGCTTCTAACTGCCATTCGCCTTCCTCCTGGGAAATACATTGTTCTTCATATTTATTTAATCGTATGACTTACATCGGTTACTTATAAATACTCTTATGCTAAATAAAATTAAGATTATGGCCTAAATTCCTATAAAAAACAAAAAACAAAAAACAACTAAACTAAGCTAAAAACAAAATAACACACAATATAATAGTCACAGGTCAATGCTCAGTGCGCCAAGCCAAGCAACTGTTTCAGGAGGTAGGTTTTCAAGGTCGCTCCATGGTCCATAAGTCTTCATATTAATATGTACTTACCTACTAGTAGTTCGCATCGTTGCGTCGATAGCCTAGCTCTGGACTTGTTTCTGACTACCCCAATTACCCATGAAACAGGCAACTCCCTCTTGTTTTTGACTATATCTTCTTTGGCATTAGTCTTTATCGATCGAGCGAGCGAAGCGAGCGAAGATCTTAGTGGCAAGTTAGGCAATTTTGCTTTGTATGTTTGTATGTTTGTATGTTTGTATGTTTGTATGTTTGTATGTTTGTATGTTTGTATGTTTCATTTTTATGTTCTCGCATAACTATCGAACCGCTTATCCAATCTGTATGAAACTTGATAGGTCAATAGGTTGTGCTATGGAAATTTGCTGTGGAGCGTATGAGCGTAATCGATGAAGGGGTTGTAAAGATATGGGGTTCCCAAGGGGGTAAATTTTTTTCAAAGTTACTTAAATATATTGAGTGGGGTGTCATATGAAAGTACTCAACTTATACATTCCAAAATGGTTTTTAGTTTTCTTCTAGGTTCTATAGTTTTTGAAATACAGTCAAAAAGAAAAATTATGAAAACCAATTAACGGAAGTATGGAGAGAGCTCCCGTTTCATAGAGTTTCGATGTATTCGTAGGTCTGGTTAACGGACAAGGAGTGTGGCATCGTTGTGGTTTGGTTTGCAATGATTTTAGTTGCTAAGTAGGTACTTGATATTTTTTCTTGAGATTGAAAATAAAAGCCGTGTTGGCCGATTGGAAGAGTGCTCGACTTTAGGGAGTGTCCACATTGCGTTTTTTTGCAGCGCGTTTTTATCGATACAAACGCGATTCGAACGCGATGCGAACGCGCAGCCCCCCGCGCAGCCCCTCCCGGTTCACTTTTGTATGGAAAAATACGCGTTGCGAACGCGCGTTTGTATCGATACAAACGCGCAGCTCAAAAACGCGCTGCAGAAAACGCAATGTGGACACTCCCTTAGATTCATAGGTCGTAAGTTCGAACCCTGGCCGTGCTCATCAATGGATTTTTCGATTAGAAAAATTTAAATGCGCATTAACACGAGCTCTAAACGGTGAAAGAAAACATCGTGAGGAAACCAGTTAACGTTCTAATAGCGGCGAAGCGGCGATGGGCTTGCAACCTGTCACGTATGCAAATGCTAACTCCTGCAAATAGTGGGCTGGGCATGTACCAAAATTATAGAGGGAGGGGGAGGGTAGGGGGAGGGGGAGGGGGAGGGGAGGGGATGGGAGGGGATGGGAGGGGGGGGGAGGGAGGGGAGGGGGAGGGAATTGATTTTCTCATACATTCCGTATTGAACTGCTATTTTAATAATTTCTCGAACTAAGAGGCCTTCCCTGAGGCGCGGTACGAAGTTCGCGGGGTCAACTATTGAATATAAACACGACACGACTTAATGTATTGCATGCATGCCTATAATCTTTACTATACTGAGGTAGCGCATAAGATGTCATTCTGTGGTAAACACTAGAAGGAGCACTTAACGTAGGTATAGGGGTAGTCAGAAACAAGTCCAAATCTAGGCTACCAATACAACGGTGCGCGAGATCTTAGTTCGGGGCGAACTACTAGTAGTATGGTATTCTGTGGTATGGCTAAGCTCAGCGTCGCATTAATTTACCAATCAGGGTGTGTTTTGTCGATTTGTTAGATGATGTCGCGTTTCGATTTCGTCGTTTGACATATGGTTGGACAATTCATATACAACTAAGCTCCGCTCCGCTTGACTCCGCCTCAGTGGAACGGCTTACCCTCAAAGCAGCGCACGTTAGGCCGGCCCTAGTGCTGCCGGCTCCAGATGTGAACACAGATCTAGCAGTGAGATCTGCGCCTGTGCGAAGCAATTGAGACTTTCCTGTGCCTACAAAAAATGTACCAGTTAGGAAGTTTTTTTATTTTTGTTCAGTTTGAATGAGATATTTCTGGCGGAATTTCTGTGTTATTATCGTTATTTCAGAATTTTCAGATATCTTGGGTCCATTAATAGCATAAAGAATTAGAATAAAATAATACCAATACCCACAAAAAAATATTGCTTCTTGAAAAGTTCTAAAACAGTACAGCTTGTTTTTAAGTGCCAAAATGCTTCTTGTTTATGAGTGCTAAAACTGAATTGTCTCTATGAAACAACATTTTGGAAAGTTTTAGTTTCACAAGGCTTTCTAGATGGCGCTGGCGCAGAATCCTATTCTATTAAACGAGCAATATTTGTTTGATGTTTGTTTATTTCACGTTCTCGAAAACAGCTCTAACAATTTCGATGAAATTTGCAGTACGGGTGTTTACAGGGCAAAAAAACGATCTAGCTAGGTCTCATATCTGGGAAAAGTCGTTTTCTCGGCATTTTCGCGCCAAAAGATTTACGAGTGCAATATGGTTCGTAATTGAACCACTAGATGGTGTTATGCACCCGAGCAGAGCTCGGTCGCCAAAAATATTGTCTTCTAATACTGCATGTTCTAAGTTTCTGTAGTTTACTGACTACTTAAATTAATGTAAACAGCGTCAGCTCTTATTTCGTTTCTGCTAAAGGCCAAAATAACTCCGTATTTCGCGTTAGGTATTCTATTTAGTCAGTAAAAAATTATCTCTGTGAATATTTACCTGGATCACCAACTAAAAGTAGATGGCATTGCCCCCGCACCCGGGTTGGATGTTTGTCGTCCTGTGACGACCTCTTATCGTCATCGACGATGTGATTGGAGCCAGTGATGACCGTCAGCAGCACTGCTAGCTTCACTAGTTGAAGTCCATATACCTGGTTTTAAACGAAGCATGATCAAGACTGTCCCTAAGGCGCGATAGACATTATCTAAGGGAGTGTCCACATTGCGTTTTCTGCAGCGCGTTTTTGAGCTGCGCGTTTGTATCGATACAAACGCGCGTTCGCAACGCGTATTTTTCCATACAAAAGCGAACCGGGAGGGGCTGCGCGGGGGGCTGCGCGTTCGCATCGCGTTCGAATCGCGTTTGTATCGATACAAACGCGCTGCAAAAAACGCAATGTGGACACTCCCTTAGATCTTTTTTAGGAATTTTAAAATCATTGAAGATGTCTAAGGGGGTAGTCACAGGTATGTCACGCCTGCAGTGCAAGTACCGTTCTTATTGATCTCTTTACACATTTAGAATAGACGAAATTCGATAAAATTGGGTTTATCAATGAAAAATCCAATTTTATTTCATTTTGTCGATTCTAAATGTCAAAAAATCCATAGATGCACGGCCGGGTTCGAACCCACAACCTTCGGATCGAACGTCAAGGCACTAACCTATTCAGCCAACGCGGCATGAAGAGAGATTTGTATTACCTGTGGGCATACTCCCATCAATATCTGATCCCTGCCTTTCAGAGGACAAGCGGTATATTTGTCCCAGAAGTCATTGAAACATTCCTTTACGTCAGGAGCTGAAGACACTACTTCCGAACGTTGCGCGTTGCACACTTCTATGTAATTTGCTTGTAAAACCAATTCTACTTCGGATTTCTTCGTTTGGACGGACGGTCTCCAGCGGCGGCGGACTGTTCCACTAAAAATCACACTAATATTACAAATGCTTGCGTTTATAATGCCGTCTCTTTTCATAGTCATGAGAGTGAGAACAAAACCTAATACGAATAATTGATTCTGTTAGAACGGCCATTTTAGCCTCGCTAATCTCGGTCTCCAGCGCGAACCGCCACCTATAAACTGCTTTTGTTACTACAAACTTCAACTACTCTCCGATAGATGGCGCTGTATAACTTATCAATATTCTAGAGAATGAGAAATCTGAACCAGTTAAAAAAATAGCTACAGGGCCAGGGCCAGAGCCAGGGCGTTATTAGATAGAGCTTTGAGGTACCACATTTAGAAACGTCCGAGCTACACAAAAGATAATACAGAATTTGCAGTAATAGTCATGAAACTAAATAAATACATTACCAAATAATAACATCATCACCAGGTTTGCAGCAATCAACAAGGTCATTCTCCAACACCACCCACATGGAGCCTGGTATAGTGCCAATACTCAACTTGTTTACTTGCTCCTGAAATTACAACAATATTGTAATTTACACTAACAATGGTGTTTTGACTACATTGGATGCTCATATGAGTTTTGATTATTGAGGGAAAACATCCTACTTTGTTTAACACATTGAGTCCCACCCACCAACACTCATGGTAAACACTGGGTGGTTGTGAAAGAATTAAAAAGCACTATAGTAAAGTGGAAGAGTTTGCTAAATGCTTAGTTTTTCAAAACCAAAACTAGATGGCGCGAACATAGCTAAGAACAATCTCGACAAAGACCATTCAAACAAAAAAAATAATTATCTAAATAAATCAGTTCATCTGTTCAGGAGCTATGATACCACAGACAGACACACAGACACACCGAGCCACAGTTACATAGATACACACTACAATTTTCATCGGGGGTTTAAAAGAATAAACAAACATTCTACTATTCATTCTACTATGCGCTATGTAAGACTGTTTAAAATTAGTTCTGTCACTGTCAGTCACTGTCATCTATTGGTAATACTTTAAACATTGTGGGTCGCGAAAGAACAGGATTAGAATCACCTAGCTCTTAAGACATTTCAAAGTGGTTTACTGAATAAATTATATTTGAATTTTGAATTTTTATAGCTGAGAACATATTTTTATGAACTATTTGAAACAAACTTGCCTGTATTTTAATCTCTTGATAATCTTTACAATGTTCTCGAGACACCATGTTGACTTGTGTAAATGTTCCACTTTTGCATTTGGGATTATCATTCTGACATTTGCTAGGTGCTTTCAAGATGTATCGGTTTTCAAATTCTGCTTCAACACAATTTTCATATTTGCATTTCATGCAGACATATTTTCTTTGATATTCTAGCATTTTTGCTTGTGTTACTCTCACAACAGTTCCTTTAACAAAAAAAAATTGGAAATTGACTCCCTTTAATTACCTATATTGACCTAAGGTAATCATGATGATTGAATTAGTCAAAAGGCTAACTATATTTTTGTATCTAGCTAGATGTAGCTCGCGACTTCGCCCTTGTTGGAACCCTTTATCCCGGAAATTGGAAGTTTTCCCGGATAAAAAGTAGCCTATGTCCTTCTCCAAGGTCCAATCTATCTCTATACCAAAATTCATCAAAATTGGTTTTGTGGTTTAGGTGTGAAAAGGTAACATACAGACAGAGTTACCTTCATTTTTATAATATTAGGTAGTATAGTATGGAAGCATAATCTTGGGACATTATTTTAACAGCTTAATCAGCCCCATCCTGACAAAACATAATCAAAATGTACAGAGCTAACTAAGACCTTGTTGCTTCACAATCAGGGACGTAGCTATAGCTTTGTTAAGGGGGGGGGTCCAAAGGTTCCAAAATACAAAGATCTTTGTTAAGGGGGGGGGTCCAAGGGTTCCAAAATACAAAAATTGACTATGTTTCCTCCAAACTTAATGGGCTAAGGGGGGGGTGCGGACCCCCTAAGCCCCCTTCTTATATACGTCCATGTTCACAATGCTTTTCTTTACTGTTTCTGCTTGTTTAAACAAAGTAATTTACTACAGCCGGGTTGACATGATCCAAGTCAACTAGGACCAAGTCCAACTTGGGTGGCTCTGATTGGTCAGACCTACGAGACTCACTCGGACGATGGTGTCCAATCAGAGTCATCCAAGTTGATCTTGGTCCAAGTGTACTTGGATTGTGTCAATCCAGCTTAAACTGAAAAATATAAGGATGCATTTGTAGATCTAACTAAAGTCATAGTTCAAAAGGTTAACATAACTTGTGGATTTTTTCACCTGTAATTTTTAGAAAACATCCCAAATCCACATTCTTGGGGAACACAGTCCGATGCAGCTCAGGACAGACGGGCAGTCCAAAGAACCGCGCTTGCACATTCCGCTTTAGATAACAGTACTCTAATTTCAAAACTGTTTCTTTGTATTCTTCAAGTTCCATGATATTTTGCTGTGCTTTTATTATGTCCCTGTTGCAAGCAGGGAGGCGTTCAATCGGATTACATAGGACATTGTCACCGACATCTGGATGTGACTCAAATAGTTTCAAAAAACTGTAAAAAAAGAGTAAAAAATATCAAAAGTGTAACATTTAAAAAATATAAAGTGAAGTGAACATATTTTTATGAACATGTTGTGTGTTCAAAGTGATACAAAGGGGAAGTCTATAATCAGCAATGATGAATTTTTGAGTTAGGACCGAACATAGTAACAATAAGGTTTGTACATACTCGATTTTTACACTGAAATAACCCAAGTTATCCCTCTCAGACAGAATATCTAGGATGTCATGTAAATGGAACTTTAGAATATACTCTAAAATCATGGTTTAGAGGTTTCTTCTTACAAAAACCGCAAACACCGGCCCAGCAATGAATTGAAATTTTAATTGTAAGGTAAAATCATAAAAGGTAGGGTTTTAAATTGTATGTAAACAAACAAACCAATATTTAAACGTCGGTCTTCGATCTTTGACTTTGATTGAAATCATGTTGTGACATTGACTTTTTGAAATATTTGATGTAGAGTACGCGCCACCACTGAAGTCTGATAGACGCGGCGCAGAAAGTTCTGCGATAGTAGCGCTGCGTCAGTATTTCTTATAAAAAGTGTACGTAATTATCGAGTTGTTACGAAATATTGTTACGAAATAGTCCTGTGTGTGACTTATTAATTAACGTAGGGCTTGCATTAATACAAGTGGTGAAATAAAAACACTCTAGTAATAAATTAATTAACGTGACAGGACAGGTCTCTTAATCCGTGGTGTCCGTGGTGCTTATTATGGTAGGTAAATAGGTGAAATTCACTGCAAAATTCGATAGCTACTATTTACTATTTTCTATGAAATTGGCAGTGAATGCTAATGATTAATGAGGTTTTATCTGTATATGTAACACAGCCTTAGGTACTTCTTCTTAGCGTAACGAAATTCATCAAAAAACGTTACGAAATTATGTTAAAAACATGGGTCTAAAAAGTTAATGGTTTGTTAAATAAATCCGTGGCTCGCGTGAATACGTTGATATGTCGAGATGTCAATTTTTTTTTTTATTGGCTTAAACGATATCTACGCCTATGAAGTATCTATAAAAAAATTGACAGCTCCCTAGCTAGACAAGTTTTCGAGTTATGGCCTTGCCAACTCCTCCATTTTTCGTATTTTAGTTGACATAACTACTTGTCAATTTTTCAAGCCACTAACACACACATGTTTTTGTAGATATTTCGATTTATCAACCTACACATTCGCCAAAATTATATTTGTTACATGATATCTCGACATACACATATGATATGTTTGATTAACTTTTAACAAATTAAAATGTCAGGTTATGGCTAACCAAAGTATTCCGTTTAAATTGTGATACATTGAGTTGTTCAGTTATGCCCGCGCGCTCTCGCGCTAGCATAACCGAACATGTCACTCGTATTGGTAAACAAAACGTCAGTTCAGAAATCTTTTTTTTTTAAGTATTGCTTTTACATGGAAAACTGATAGATTTTAATTATTTGTTAAACTATAATGACATTGCTTGATTTTTACAAGCTTTTATTATTAACTTGCGATTTTTGTTCGGGTCTACTTTTGAAAATTAAATTTGACTGACTTCCCAGTGTCTGATTAAGCTGAAATTTGGAATACCTATAGGTTCTTGGTGACAATGCAATATTATTTTAACAACGAGCTGATCTGATGATGGAGCCAGGAGCTGTTCAACAGAACTCACTTTTTTTTTAGTGAAATGTTGCAAGTTCAATTTGACCCACTTTCCAGTGTTTGATTGAGCTAAAATTTGGCACACTTATAGATTCTAGATAACAATGTAATATTATGTTAACAATAAGCTGATCTGATGCTGGAGTCAGGAGCTGTTCAACAAACCTCAATATTTGTTTGGATTAAATCGTGCAAATTCAATTTGACCCACTTCCCAGCATCTGATTGAGCTGGAATTTGGCACACTTATAGATTCTCGATGACGATGCAATACTATTGTAACAGCGACCTGATCTGATGATGGAGCCAGGAGCTGTTCAACAGAACTCACTTTTTTTTTAGTGAAATCTTGCAAGTTCAATTTGACCCACTTTCCAGTGTTTGATTGAGCTAAAATTTGGCACACTTATAGATTCTAGATAACAATGTAATATTATGTTAACAGTAAGCTGATCTGATGCTGGTATCAGGAGCTGTTCAACAAAACTCAATATTGTGTTCGGGTCAAATCTTTCAAGTTTAATTTGACCCACTTTCCAGTGTCTGATTGAGCTGAAATTTGGCACACTTATGGATTCTTGGTGACAATGCAATATTATTGTAACAACGAGCTGATCTGATGATGGAGCCAGGACCTGTTCAACAAAACTCATATTTTTTTTAGTGAATTCTTGCAAGTATAATTTGACCCACTTTCCAGTGTCTCATTGAGCTAAAATTTGGCACACTTATAGACTCTAGATAAGAATGTAATATTATGATAACAACAAGCTGATCTGTTGCTGGAGTCAGGAGTTATTCAACAAAACTCCTCAGTAAATTTTTCGATTGAGGTGAAACTTTGCATTTTTTTCTAGTTCCGAATACATTGTAATAATATGGTGACAATGAGCAGATGTGCTGATAAAATCTGGTTGTATTCCATTCAAATTCTCAGTGATTAACAGTAGAGCATCCGTGTTTGGGCTCATTTAAAATCAGCTTACCCTTACTATGTCAAATCTCATTTCTAAACGGTATGAATGGTTCTGAGTAATAAGTAGGTACTTCAGCAACTCAAAAAACCGGTTTTATAGTCTCTATCTGTTTGCAATCCGATAATATAGCATTGTTTACCTACCAATATTCCATACATTAAAGGTGAATAAGTTGATATCTTTTGCGGCATAACTGGACATCTCGAGACGTAACCTAAATCTCATCAATTTTTTTGTTGACATGTCTTATATCATGGAAACTATGGGGAATTTTGGTTATTTACTGTCATCATTCGAAAGAGGGCATAAAATAACCATAGAAACAATTAACACAAATACTGTAAACTAATTTACCGAGAAACCAGAAGAGGTCAAACTTTCAAACGGCCGCCCTGAAAAGTTGGTGTTTTATACATGTCAACGTATTCACGCGTGCCACGGAAATAACCTGAAACTGAAAACATTTATGCTTGCCAAATTAATTTTTCCACACATACATAATGGGCCTTAGTAGGTACATAAGAAAGATGTTTAAAGTGAAACACTGGTTAAACAAAGTCCTGTCTTTATTTGTGGATAGTGACAAACAGAGACAGAACGTTGTTCAACCATTGTTCAACTTTAAACATCTTTCTTATGTAAGGGGGAGTATCTCTACATAAGCGAATTTTAGAAAATCTATGAATGCAGTTTTGTTTCTTTTTAAAAATAAAGGAATGTTTCCTATAAGTAGGTAGGTAAAATACTGTAGGTATCTTATGGATTTAAAGTAGTTAGTTTCCCTCCGGGGCCCATTAATTTTTTCCACCCTGTAGAATAAATGGTTACATAGGACTCATTTTGTTTTTTCGCATTAAAATTACTTTTTCTTATGAAACCACTTAGGTGCATAATATATGAGAAGATATTAGGTAGGTACTTAATAGTGAGAAGATAGTATTAGTTAAAGGTAGGTACTTACCTACTTAGAATAGAAACTAACGGGAGCGAGAAATTGAATTTCTCATTTGAGGCTAGCCGCCATTTATCATCGCCATCAGTGACACTTCATCCTGTCACGGTGTCCACCTCCCTTTGTGGCGCTATTGGAGTGTGACAGGCGTGACAGCTGGTTGAAACACCGATTTTGACCTACACGAGACCAATTATATTCGTGTCACTTTGGAATGCTTTCTATTATTAATTTGAATGGTTGTCAAGTTATGATTTGCATAGGTTTGGTACCTATCATAGGCTCTACAGCGCCAGGTAGGTACCGAGGTACCTACTTACTTACCTACCTAGGTACCTACCTACATAGGTAGGTAGGTACCTACTTATTTACTTAATTCATTTATGAAGGTAGTGGGGTAGTGGCTAGGTAAGGTAGTACCTACTTACCTACTTATACCTACCTACTTACCTACCTCTAACCTTATACTAGGTACCTACCTTATAGAAATCTAACTAGTACCTCCCTACCTACCTACATAGGCACCTACCTAGGTACCGTGGAACCCCCGAACTTTGCCTACTTTTTCGAGATTTTTTAAATTTTGCGCCAAACTGATCATAAATAATCGGTTCTGTCATGCTGAAGTCAACCAATTACTAAAGGGCTTTCAATGTGTGTGTGTGTTAGGCTCACAGCATTGAAAACCTTGACAGTAGAGGCTGTCAAAAAAGTAGGCAAAGTTAGGGCAACGAGCCTAACTTTGCCTGAGGTCCATATTTTCTGTAAAACTTGGTAAATCATATAGATTTTAATGCAGTTTAATCATATATTGAACCATTTATAGATTATATTCTCAATACTACTCCAAATTATTATATTTAACTTTATATGATGGCAGGCAAAGTTAGGGCATCATTTACCGACAAAATGCGCCAAAAGTCAGGGCTGTCACAAAAAAATAATCATCATCATCAGCCTATACAGTCCATTGCTGGACATAGCCCTCCTCCAATCTGCGCCATTTTATCCTGTCCATGGCTTGTTGCATCCACGGCGTGGCGACCTTTGGAAAATCATCACTCCACCTAGCTAGAGGGTGTCCTACACTACTTTTTTCAAGTCGTAACAATAAAAGTAGGTACATAGATGGATAGTAAAATATTGAAAAAAAGTAGCGAACATCTAACCGCTTTTATTGGTGCTAAAGTAGCAATGTCTTTAAAAATAAAGTTCGTTAAAAATACCAAAAGAAAACAGACGGGAGTGGTTTGAAATTCATAACCCTCATTTTGTTCTGTTGGTTAAATCTAAAACTGACAACCCTAGGGTAGGCAAAGTTTGGAAAAATTTATTCAAAAAATTGCGCCTAACTTTGCCTTCTCAGATATTTCTGTCAATAATCATAGTATTTAGATGAGATAATTGTGTTTCGAAAGCCGATCATATTTGCCAACTACTGTAAAGATATGAAAGACGTACCTCAAACCAGTTCCTCACAATGACATAATTTTGTGGGACAAGTCAAAAAATTGCGCGATTTCCACCGAAAACTTTTTGCAACTACTATGAAATGGCTGCCGTTATTTTAAAGTTAAATAGTGCAGTATTGGCTGTTTATGATTTGGGTTTCTACCAACGAACAAAAATAAGTGTTGTCGTGATAGGAAAATAAATATCGTACTTTTTATAATTTAGGCAAAGTTACCTACACTAGGCAAAGTTCGGGGGTTCTACGGTATGTACTTAGGTAGGTACATTGGCCTGAGTTGAGTAGCACCTAACTACAACCTAGAAACATGCCTTTTAGAATGATAAATTGTTTATGTAGGTACCTAAGTAAGTAAAGTACCTACTTACCTACCTAAGTACCTACCACCAATGAGATTTAGAAGATCATTGCCTTACTAGCACCCAATAGTATGCAGGTAGGTAGTTAAGTAGGTACCTACCAAATATGTAATAATGACATTATTATGCACATAGTGCTTACCTACCTATAGGTAAGTAGGTATCATTATCAGTAGGTACCTAAGTAATTCATTTTGATAATCCCAATTTAGTGCTTTGTTTATAACTGACGAAGATGGGTGTCTTTATTCCATTGAGTGGCTTTATGAGTAGACCACCATGAGCTAAGGGTTCAAATGTGGGATTTACTGAGAAATGATCACCGTATTGTGACGTCCATAGCTAAAAAAAGAGTAGGTAGTACCTACCTAGTACCTACCTACCTAGTAAGCATCTATCTACCTACTAGGCCTACTTACCTAGGTACCTAAGAGCTATAAGTACCTACCTACCTTTCTAAGTAGGTACAAAATAATAATGAAGTTTCCTGTGTAACTCGACTCTCGAATTGTGAAAATTAATCACGTTGCGCATGCTAGGCCTACTAGGTCTAGGCCTAGGTAGGACTTAACTAGATACTTACTACCTACTTCAAGGAGGAATTTAGTTTTATTTTTAAACAGCAACAGCTTTTTAAAAACAGAGGCCTATAATAACGGCCTAGCTAATGCAAGTTTTACGAGTAGGTAATTTCACGGTTGTTCATTCGTCCACAGCAGGGGGCAGGGCTCGATTCGGTGGAAGTTCTACTTTTTGTCGAAATGAATGTCCCATTGGGAATTTGGGAATTAACCTTCTTCTAAATTAAAATAAAAAGTCTTGGCCTTAGTTGAGAATCTGTAGGTACCGTACATTGGGGCTATGTGGGACATTTTTTGAAGATAAAATGATTTTGCATAAAAACTGACGATTGTAACGCTTGAACAGATTTTTTTTATAGTAGATCTTACCATTGCCCATTGGAGACTTGCTGCAGTATAGCTGTATTGTTAATATTTACAGAGATGTAGCATTCCAAAGGGGCTGTTCCAAATATCGCCATTTTGGGGCTATTTAAAAATGACATATCTGACTTCAGTTTTTCTTACATTTTCAGACCTGTATTTATTAAAAGTGGACTAGCGATATTCAGAACTATAAACGGGAATATGTTCTTTCATTTAAAAATACTGTGCTTTGATTTCACTAAAAAACTAACTAGAAATCTCAATTTAAAAATTATTCAACATTTTCTAAATCAAAACTTCTGGGTTATTTGGAACCCAAAGTAACTTGCTTTATAAACACACATTACGAAATAGGGCGATATTTGGAATTTAAGGGCAAGTTATATTTCTGGTAAAATAAAAAGTATTGCCAGTTAACTGCAATAAATCTGAAAAATAAGAACTATTGACATTTGCCTTTTCTTGTATTGGTATTTTTCGTTGTTATGTATATATTCACCATGTTTCCAATACTGTAACAATACAAATAATTAAATACAACTATTGGAAATTTAGAGTATTGCATCCCCTTAAATCTAACCAAAAATGAGCACTTGGGGTTATTTGAAATTGCAAACAAATTGTTTATGAAACCAAAACTGAAATAGCAGGGGCTAATTGGAATCGGATTCCAAATAGCCCCAAAACGGCTCAAAAAGCACGTCAGTCAGTATAATTCTAAAAATATGGCGTTTAAAACGAGCTATTCTCAAATGAAATACACCATTAGAATCGCAACAAAATGCAGATGAGCATGGTAGCACTCATTCTTTAAGCATCTTTATAATAAACGGGCTGCAACTGGAAGTTTGACACCCACATTTTACTACCGTCAACAACGTCTGTAAACAAATTGAGCTAGCGGTTTGTGTGAAACTCTGACAACCTCGAAACTCGAAAGTAACATTGTCATTGAGTCAAAGTATTGACATGTTGTAAGGAAAAAAATCTACCACGACTAGGAAAAAAGATACATGCAGTCAAATCTTTTATTTAAAAAAATTCCAAATATCGCCAAATTTCCAACTAGCCCCAATGTACGGTACCTATTAATTAGTGTTTTGGGCTCGGTCATTGGTTAGTTGAGTAGGTATTTTCCCATAACCATTCCATACCATAGGGGCACCCTGTAGTACATCAAGTTAGTGATTGTAAACGCTAAAGTAGCGATTACACTTATCCAATTTGTAGGAAACCGATCTAGAATCATCACTCCACTGTCTCTCTTTGGCCTCCGAGTTGCGTATTGTGATTTAATTCAAAATCTTTTCCTCGTTTGCTCGGGATTCAAAATCAGCACTCGAAGCAAAAATCAACTTTGCTCTCTTGTTGCACAACATTAGCTAAGCCAGCTAGTTCCAAAGCTACTGTTTTAAAAACTTGAAATGCCAGCTTCTGTTGCTAACTGTACCTACCTAGTACCTACCTACTACAAAACCAATAGGTACCAATAGGTACCTAGTCAAATATTAACATTTAGGGTAGGTAGGTACTTACCTACTTATATCTACCTACTTACTTGTCCCATTTTGTTTCTCTGCTCCTATAATAACGGACGAGCAAAGCAACCAAATGTCCACGCCACAAAATCAATACGATGATGGATGACGTTGAATTTTAATTAAACTCGAATCAACCAGTTAGCTGACAAAATGAGCTTATAATGGGTTGAAACTAGGAATGTAGAAGACAGTTGGTCCATTCAAGCTGGTTCAAGGAAGTTTTATACCTACGTAGGTACCTATATAACTTCCTTGAGCTGGTTATAGAGATGACAACAGTGATGTTTAGTTGAGGTGAGGATGCAATAATATAGGTAGGTAAACAAAACACTAACAAAAAAATAAACTCATTGATTGGGACTTGCGGCTTTCGCTGGAAGGCGGAACCCTAATAGTACGAGAGCCGACCGCAAAAAACCAACGTCACTTGATACTAAGATAAGCTCCATGGCACACGCTCAAAAAAGTGGTGCTAAGCTTGGATCAATTAGTCAAAAGGCTCCGATTTGGCCGGAAGCACAAAAAAAGGGGCTACTTCCGGTGAAAAAAAACGTGTCAATTTACGTCATTTGATACTAATGGCAGACTTATGGCAGCAGTTACTAATTTATATGCAGTGACAGATAAATCTAGTCTGCCAGTTCCTGTATGGCCGGAAGTACTTGGCAGACTGTCTCAAAGCTGACGATTCGGACCCCTAATTTACGTCATCTGATACTAAGTTGAAAATAGTGGCAGATGTTAGATATCAACCCTACGTTTCAGTATAAATTAGTCTGCCAAGGCTATTTTGGCCGGAACATCTTCAAAATGTCAATTTAGTGATGATACTAAGAAGAAAAATTTTCGATTTTTTTTGGTTTATCAATGTTTAGACATTAGAATGAAATAATATTATGTATTTATTCATGTTAATATTCGATCGAGCGAGCGAAGCGAGCGAAGATCTTAGTGGTAAGTTGGGCGATTTTGCTTTGTATGTTTGTATGTTTGTATGTTTGTATGTTTGTATGTTTGTATGTTTGTATGTTTGTATGTTTCACGAATTGTTGTTCGAGCATAACTGTCGAACCGTTCATCCAATCTGCATGAAACTTGGTAGGTCAATAGGTTGTGGTAAGGAAATTTACGGTGGAGCATATGAGCTTAATCGATGAAGGGGTTGTGAAGATATTGGGTTCCCAAGGGGGTAAAAAATTATGAAAGTTACACAAATATATTGAGTGGGGTGTCATACGAAAGGGCTTATTTTGTACATTCCAAAATGGTTTTTATTTTTAATCTAGGATGTATAGTTTTTGAAATACGACCAAAGACCAAAAACTACGAAACCAGAGCTGCAAGAGCTCCCGTTTCATAGAGTTTCGATGTCTTCGTAGCTCATTGACTGGTCGGTCTTAAAAAGAGAGTGGCATCGTTGCGGTTTGGTTTGCAATGATTTTAGATACTACTTGATTTATTTTCATGATAAAAAAAAATTTGATAAAAAATTAAAATAATTGGGGTAAAAAAAGTTAAGTAAACAAATATATTGAGTGCGGTGTCAAATGAAAGGTCTTTATTTGTACATTCTAAAATAGTTATTATTTTTATTCTAGGACGTATACTTTTAAAAATACGACGAGAATTCATAAATATGAAATAAATGAAAAATTAGACACGACATTATATGTATTGCATGTGTGAGAAAAGACCTAACTCTACCTATTCATATAGCTATACTTACAGAGTATGAGATAGTAGCAGTGTCGAGAATCGAACCCGCACCACCAGTCTAAGCAGATTAACACTTGTCCTACACATATATAATGAATTGCATAATGATCAGGTACCTATTAGGCTGCAGAGTAAGGACTAAAAGGAAAAGTGTCGAGAATCGAACCCGCACCTCCCATCCAAGCAGATTAACTCTTGTCCTACACCTAATGAATTGCTTTATGATCAGGCACCTATTAGGCTGCAAAAAGGACTGAAGGGATAAGTGTCGAGAATCGAACCCGCACTTCCCATCCAGGCAGACAAACACTTGACCTACACCTACCTAGTAAGTTATTTAACTAAGTACCCTATTAAGTTGGAAAGTAAGGATTGAGAATTCAAATTCAACTATAAGTAGGTAGATAATAATACACATTTATTAATAACATAAAACATTAAGACTTTCATGGGCGTTATATTCTAGAAACACAAAGCTAATCAATAGATTTAGATAGGCATGGCTTGTATTAAGAAAATCATAAGTAAGTTCTAAAAATAGACTGGTTTCGCATAAGAAAATGGAACTATTAGAAGGTAGATAAAACATGAAACAGTTAAAGAATACCTGCAGCAAATATTGTTACAATCATGGAACTTTCAAAAGGATTCATAAAACAGTTTAGCAATCCAGCAAGGGCACAACAAATCAAAGAGGGTAGTGAGCGATTTGAATTACTCACAGGAATTATAAATTACGAATTACAATAAAGTTATGAAACTGTTTAGCAGCCAAGCCAAGTAACAATACAAAATAAATAGTCGGGTGACTAGCAGATTTATCTAGCAGACACAATAAATAGGTACACAAAATGATCACAAGAACATACACAGAATAAATACAAGTAGGTAGGTACAATAAAGTAATGAAACAAGTACTTAACTTTCGCTGCACTGGATATCACAAAAGTATCCAAATGAGCCTTGTCCTGCCTTTTTATACAATTCTAAAGGTAATAAAAACCACCCCTTCTGCCATCATTACTTCGACCAATCACAGAATAGTTAGGAATATTTCTATACATTTATATTGTATAATGAACCTAGTGTGATACAAATATGTTAAAAACTATTTTAAGATACATTGGATTCATAGTTTTGATATTCAAGTCCCAAAACAGTATATAAAAGCAATTTACATTAGGTAATTGTTAAACAGTTTGTTCAGGAATCTAAATCTTGATCACAAAATGTTTTGTTAATAGTATTATTATTTTTAAATTAATTTGGAATAACATCTAGAAAACTGTTTGTTATTTTTATAAACATGTACATAATTAATACACAACTTTATTGACCTATGTCACCGAGTTCAGAAATCACCCTGGTTTTGAAGACGCCACCTGTGATCATAGCTGTAAACTAACTTGTAAAGACATATTGTGTTTCCATTCGTAAACTAAGTAAAATAAATCCGTTGAAAATGCCATCTATGAATTTCTGTGTGAACTATTTCAAGCTTATACTGACACGGCCATTCTGATAAGTACTTCGCTCTCGAAGTACATAGGTAAGAACCTATTTACATTTAGATAATCTTAAGAATTTAGGTACTATTGTCATTTTATTGTCAGGTGTGTACACGTCATTTTAAAGTCACTATTAGTCATGTCCCTATCCACATCCCTATCCACATCCTATCCACATAAATCATTTCGTTTCATTTCATTTATCGACAGCCCTATCCACATCCCTATCCACGGCCCTATCCACGGCCCTATCCACTTTCATTTCATTTCGCTTCATTTCATTTATCGACAGCCCTATCCACATCCCTATCCACGGCCCTATCCACGGCCCTATCCACGGCCCTATCCACTTTCATTTCATTTCGCTTCATTTCATTTATCGACAGCCCTATCCACATCCCTATCCACGGCCCTATCCACGGCCCTATCCACATTCTTTCTCCTTTTTTTTTCTGCAATGATGTTGTCTTACTCGCAAGATGGACGCCCACCAATATATACACAAATAAAATAAACGTTGATGTCGTCTTACTTGCAAGATGGACACCCACCATATTATACACAAATAAAATAAACGTTGATGTTTTATCGAGAAATTTTCATTTTAGGTACTATAGCATTATTGAGTAGGTATTTAGAATATTTGTGTTAAAAATTTATTTGCGTTTTTGTTTTTGTTTTTATTTTATTTTATTTTTTTAATTAATTTTTTTTTTAATGTATTAATTTTTTTTATTTTTTTTTTTCTGTTTTTGTTTTGTTTTGTTTTTTTTTTTTTTAAATTTTTGCCTTTTTTTTTCTATTGTTATTTTTTACTATGTTAAGTGTTTTGTGTTCTCTGTGTAATGTGTGTCAAATAAATGCTTTCTTTCTTTCTTTCTAAGAATTCTGAACTTTAAATTAACCGCTTGGCCAACCTGACTAGCAATTAGATACAGGTAGTATTTAAGCATATCGATTTATGTGTTAACATATTGTTTTGCATTTGTTTTTTTTTTTAAGAGATATTTGTTGTTTTTTTTTTTATCTTAAGAAGGTAGTTTTAGATTTTAACTTCAAATGATTACAGGATTAAAACTCTTTTATAGAAACAACACAACAATTCATCATGGCCGGTCTACTTATGGAAAGCACAATATGTTTAGTTGAAAACCTTAGGTGTTAACTGAACCAAGTTGACAAAAGTGAAAACTAGTGCTGAGTATGACGTGACAGACGCGGCTCTTTTGTCCGTACAAAATTCAACTTTGTGTGATCGGCTCAACTTCTAAAAATGTCATGCTTCAATTCGAATGTCATGTGACCGTACACACTATGACAAAATCAGAAAATGACGTTACTATTTCCTCAAGATTAATTCAATTTTCAATCACTCCTTGCTTGATAATGACAGAAAGAGAATTCTGAACTGTTCGGACAGATTGTCAATTATGAGAATGAGTGAGTAGTCCGCCAAAATAATGAACAGTCAATTGAAAATGACCGGCTCAAATGAACCGGCTCACGGTACCGGCTCAAAATCAAAATAAACCTACTCTGACAAAAGTCAATCTAAAATCATGTCATACCCAACATCAGCGAAAACATTATCAACACCATTATCAATCTCATCACAAAAAAAAAAATATCTATCAATGAGTAGGTATCGGTGAAAATAATCTTAATATTAAAAAGGATGTCATCTAATCTTATATCTAGCATATTCACAGTAGTATTTCAACTAATCAGGTCTATACAAAAACTGTCTCACTAAGTTTTTCTTCTGAGGGTAAGCATCAATAATATCAGTCCAAAATTTTTTTCAAGAACATTCCTCTGGGGGGATCCAAGTCTTAAACCATTATTAAAGCAGAGCCTCGAACGGCCTTACCAGCTTTCGCTGCCATTTTGATGCTGCTCCATTGCAACTCCTTGGAGAGAGTCTCGATGATAGTAGGTACACCAGCTGGTAGCTCCGTAGTCATTTTTCTCAGGGTCATACTTGTACTTGCGCTTGCGGCACCGTAGTTGAAGCATTGTGGGTCGCCTTAAGGATACCAGTGATAGTTGCAGTGTCCAGATGATAGTTGCAGTGTCCATTCTGAAATAAATAATAATTTTAGAAACATGTAAATAGTGGCATTCTATCCCACTTCTGATGTGAGAAAAGACCTAACTCTACCTATTCATATAGCTATACTTACAGAGTATGAGATAGTAGCAGTGTCGAGAATCGAACCCGCACCACCAGTCTAAGCAGATTAACACTTGTCCTACACATATATAATGAATTGCATAATGATCAGGTACCTATTAGGCTGCAGAGTAAGGACTAAAAGGAAAAGTGTCGAGAATCGAACCCGCACCTCCCATCCAAGCAGATTAACTCTTGTCCTACACCTAATGAATTGCTTTATGATCAGGCACCTATTAGGCTGCAAAAAGGACTGAAGGGATAAGTGTCGAGAATCGAACCCGCACTTCCCATCCAGGCAGACAAACACTTGACCTACACCTACCTAGTAAGTTATTTAACTAAGTACCCTATTAAGTTGGAAAGTAAGGATTGAGAATTCAAATTCAACTATAAGTAGGTAGATAATAATACACATTTATTAATAACATAAAACATTAAGACTTTCATGGGCGTTATATTCTAGAAACACAAAGCTAATCAATAGATTTAGATAGGCATGGCTTGTATTAAGAAAATCATAAGTAAGTTCTAAAAATAGACTGGTTTCGCATAAGAAAATGGAACTATTAGAAGGTAGATAAAACATGAAACAGTTAAAGAATACCTGCAGCAAATATTGTTACAATCATGGAACTTTCAAAAGGATTCATAAAACAGTTTAGCAATCCAGCAAGGGCACAACAAATCAAAGAGGGTAGTGAGCGATTTGAATTACTCACAGGAATTATAAATTACGAATTACAATAAAGTTATGAAACTGTTTAGCAGCCAAGCCAAGTAACAATACAAAATAAATAGTCGGGTGACTAGCAGATTTATCTAGCAGACACAATAAATAGGTACACAAAATGATCACAAGAACATACACAGAATAAATACAAGTAGGTAGGTACAATAAAGTAATGAAACAAGTACTTAACTTTCGCTGCACTGGATATCACAAAAGTATCCAAATGAGCCTTGTCCTGCCTTTTTATACAATTCTAAAGGTAATAAAAACCACCCCTTCTGCCATCATTACTTCGACCAATCACAGAATAGTTAGGAATATTTCTATACATTTATATTGTATAATGAACCTAGTGTGATACAAATATGTTAAAAACTATTTTAAGATACATTGGATTCATAGTTTTGATATTCAAGTCCCAAAACAGTATATAAAAGCAATTTACATTAGGTAATTGTTAAACAGTTTGTTCAGGAATCTAAATCTTGATCACAAAATGTTTTGTTAATAGTATTATTATTTTTAAATTAATTTGGAATAACATCTAGAAAACTGTTTGTTATTTTTATAAACATGTACATAATTAATACACAACTTTATTGACCTATGTCACCGAGTTCAGAAATCACCCTGGTTTTGAAGACGCCACCTGTGATCATAGCTGTAAACTAACTTGTAAAGACATATTGTGTTTCCATTCGTAAACTAAGTAAAATAAATCCGTTGAAAATGCCATCTATGAATTTCTGTGTGAACTATTTCAAGCTTATACTGACACATGCATGCTAGTATTTTTACCATGAAGAGCTAGCGCAATAGGCATACCCGGCAGTAGTAGCACTTGAAATTATAGGGGTAGTCAGAAGAAAGTCCAAATGTTGGCCATCTACGGTGCGCGAGATCTCAGTTCGGGGCGAACTACTAGTATTATTATAACCTACTAGAAGCTGCCCGTGGCTTCGCTCACGTGGTACCCGGATAAAAAGTAGCCTATGTCACTCTCTAGCCCTCCAACTATCTCCACCCAGAAAATCACGTCAATCCGTCGCTCTGTTTTGACGTGAAAGCAGGACAAATAAACAAACAAATAAACACACTTTCACATTTATAATATGGGTAGTAGACATGTGCGCCGCGCTGAAAATTGTCGGCGGCGGCGCGCTGCAGTTTTTCGTCCGGTGGCGGTCCGGCGCCGGTGGCGTGGCTTTTTTTTAAAATAAAAATACACTAATAAAATCGATTTCTAACGTTTCACTACAACACAAATGACTCGGTACTTCGGATAATTATTATGTTAACAAATCGCGAAAGTTTAACAAGTTATAGGTACATACATAAAATCACGCCTCTTTCCCACAGGGGTAGGCAGAGACCACGAACTTCCACTTGCTACGATCCTGACACACCTCTTTCGCCTCATTCACTTATACTCATAGGTACTACTGTTCAATAATACTCTAATCATAATCCATGATATCCAGCCTAGATCTTTTACAACAACTTTACGATAAGCTAGGATCATCTGAAGGGCAGAAGCTCGTCTACAAGGTAGCACGTTTAAGGGTCAAAGCGACATAGGCTTAGACATTTCTAGGATGAAAGGTCTAAGGGCACTGGATATTTCCAAGTGCCCCTGTGTAAAAGACCCCCGTGGAAATCTATTAAGTATGTAATACCTTGCGGTGAAAGAGAGATGGCGTTCGTACTTTCACGACCTGCTGAACAAGCAGCATAGAGAGGTATAGCCACCGGACCTCCCAATCAAGGACTAGTACTGCCAAATCGGAAGCCGTCAGAATCGATCCCCATCGAGTCCCCATCGAGGCCTGGAAGGCAATGGGCCCTCGTGGTGTGGTGTGGGCATCTTAACAAATCTTTACAACCGCATGCAAGTAGATGTTTGTGATTGATTGATTGACATACTGCACACTGGAGGGATCCCTCGCCAGAGAAGACTAAGTGCTATCACTCCGGTTTTCAAAGGCAAGGGATCTATCAAGAGTGTGACAGCTACCGCGGTATAAAGATCATGTCCCACACCATGAAACTCTTTGAGCGGATAGGAGACTCTCGGATCCGACTAGAGTGTGCGGTCTCGGAGTGTCAATATGGTTTTCGCCTTGGCCACGGAACCATAGATCCAGTCTTTGCCCTACGGACCGTCATGGAGAAATACAGGACGAAGAATACACCTCTATATTTCCTGTTTTTGAACATGGAGAAGACCTTCAACTGTGTTCCTCGTGCGATGATCTAGTGGGCATTACGGTCCAAAGGTGTACCAGAGGTTTATATTGACACCATCCGAGACATGAACCTACCATGATTCCGATTCTGTGGTTAGGACCGCTGTTGGTGACACCAAACCCTTCCCCATCACTGTTGGAGTACACCAGGGAACCGTCCTTAGCCCATTCTTGTTCAGCGGGATATTAGACGTAGTGTCGGACAGTATCAGGGACAGACATGAGAGGCTTGGTTACTCATGTATGCTGACGATATCGCGCTGGCAGATGCGGACAGAGGACTTCTGGTAAGACGTATGAATGCGTGAAAGGAATCGCTTGAGAACGGTGGTCTGAAACTCAACGTGGCGTGGCGAAGACCGAGTACTTGGCTTGCAATAAAGCAGATCCCACATCCGTACGCTTAGAAGAAGTCATGGTCGAGCGCACGAATCAGTTAAAATATTCTATTCTGTATCTGTGACCCCAAGATGCCAGTTAAGTTGAAAGGATATGGCAGTGAAGCGTGGTCGGTATTTGAGCAGCACAAGCAAGAACTGCTGGTCACTGAGATGAATATGCCCCGCTGGATGTGTAGGGTTACGCGGAAGGACCGCGTCAGGAACTATCGCATTCGTGGCAGCCTCCATGTTCGTGATATTTATTTTTCATTTATCTTGGTTCGTTTTCGATTTTGTTGAGGTTCGGACTGAAAACCAGCGTCGGTATCGTCCTTGTACGGTAGCGACATTAAGCTGAGGCTAGACCTGTTTAGCTAGCCGTGCACGTAGGGAAAGACCAATTTTCTACCCACTGTTTAAGGTTTTACTTTAATTATTGTATTATTCACTGTTATGTTTGTTTCAAGTTTTCTTTTTGTCTTTCTGTTCGTGTACGTGTGTTGTAAACAAATAAATTCTTTATCTTTATCTTATCTTTATCTGATATAGCAGATAAATTGCAGGACTGCCGCCTACGTTGGCACGGACACGTCTTACGGAAACCGGCAAGCTACGTGGGAACAAATGCTCAGCTATGTTGGCTCCACCAGGCCCCGGTAGAAGGGGTGGACCCAAGAAGTGCTGGCTTGACTTCGTAGTGGATGACATGCGTGGCCTCGATGGAGACTCGATGGGGATCGATTCTGACGGCTTCCGATTTTTCATGCGGCGAAGAGCTTTTTCTACTTCTTCAGGCGTTTTTGGCAATACTAGTCCTTGATTTAAAGGGAGGTCCGGTGGCGATACCTATCTATGCTACTTGTTCAGCAGGTCGTGGAAGTACGAAAACCATCTCTCTTTCACCGCAAGGTCCTCGCATACTCAATAGATTTCCCCGGGGGTTTTTTACACAGGGGCACTTGGAAATATCCAGTGCCCTTAGACCTTTCATCCTAGAAATGTCTAAGCCTATGTCGCTTTGACCCTTAAACGTGCTACCTTGTAGACGAGCCTCTGCCCTTCAGACGATCCCAGCTTATCGTAAAGTTGTTGTAAGAGATCTAGTCTGGATATCATGGATTGTGATTAGAGTATTATTGAACAGTAAGTACCTATAAGTATAAGTGAATGAGGCGAAAGAGGTGTGTCAGGATCGTAGCAAGTGGAAGTTCGTGGTCTCTGCCTACCCCTGTGGGAAAGAGGCGTGATTTTATGTATGTACCTATAACTTGTTAAACTTTCGCGATTTGTTAACATAATAATTATCCGTGAGCACCAAGTCATTTGTGTTGTAGTGAAACGTTAGAGATCGATTTTATTAGTGTATTTTGATTAAAAAAAAAAGCTACGCCGCCGGCGCCGGACCGCCACCGGACGAAAAACTGCAGCGCGCCGCCGCCGACAATTTTCAGCGCGGCGCACATGTCTACTACCCATATTATAAATGTGAAAGTGTGTTTATTTGTTTGTTTATTTGTCCTGCTTTCACGTCAAAACAGAGCGACGGATTGACGTGATTTTCTGTGTGGAGATAGTTGGAGGGCTAGAGAGTGATATAGGCTACTTTTTATCCGGGTACCACGTGAGCGAAGCCACGGGCAGCTTCTAGTAGGTTATAATAATAATATTAACATGAATAAATACATAATATTATTTCATTCTAATGTCTAAACATTGATAAACCAAAAAAAATCGAAAATTTTTCTTCTTAGTATCATCACTAAATTGACATTTTGAAGATGTTCCGGCCAAAATAGCCTTGGCAGACTAATTTATACTGAAACGTAGGGTTGATATCTAACATCTGCCACTATTTTCAACTTAGTATCAGATGACGTAAATTAGGGGTCCGAATCGTCAGCTTTGAGACAGTCTGCCAAGTACTTCCGGCCATACAGGAACTGGCAGACTAGATTTATCTGTCACTGCATATAAATTAGTAACTGCTGCCATAAGTCTGCCATTAGTATCAAATGACGTAAATTGACACGTTTTTTTTCACCGGAAGTAGCCCCTTTTTTTGTGCTTCCGGCCAAATCGGAGCCTTTTGACTAATTGATCCAAGCTTAGCACCACTTTTTTGAGCGTGTGCCATGGAGCTTATCTTAGTATCAAGTGACGTTGGTTTTTTGCGGTCGGCTCTCGTACTATAAAGTCTCTCAAATGTATTGGGATTTTAGTTCAGTCAAGTTACCACTGGAGGCGCTGCACCGGAATCCCATACATTTGAGAGACTATACTACAGTCACGGATCGAATAGTAAACTTGTGCATACTCCTGCTAAAGGCTCTGGTCTCAACAAGTTTCGTGAAATTACGAACCACATTGCACAGGTAAATCTTTTTGGGTGAAAATGCCGAGAAAACGAATTTTCCCAGATTGAGACCTAGCTAGATCGATTTTTCACCCCCGTAAACCCCCGCACCGCAAATGTCATCGAAATCGTTAGAGCCGTTTTCGAGAACCTGAGTACAAACAAACAAACAAATATTATAGGATTTATTTATTTATTAAGGAACTAAAAACTTGACAATGGGGACAACGGGAATGTTTTTTAATTATTTTATT
Organism: Camptogramma bilineatum; assembly: GCA_958496255.1. Classification (NCBI taxonomy): domain Eukaryota; kingdom Metazoa; phylum Arthropoda; class Insecta; order Lepidoptera; family Geometridae; genus Camptogramma; species Camptogramma bilineatum. The sequence goes on from OY292460.1 coordinate 6,839,991, forward strand.
AAAATCCCATTCATTGTCATTCAGGGGGACACCGTTAATGGGGACATCGGGAATACACGCAATAAATGGCTTGTTTACAGGATTAAAAGTTATTAGGACATTAACATAAATGGAAGATTGGTTCTTTGTAGCTTATGCCTATGAAAGGTGGAAGAGACTTTATCATAAGTAGTCATATTTTAAAAAGGAAGCACCCACTTTCATTACACAAAGGAAATAATTATGTCGTAATATCTGAAATTGAATGTTTTATCAAAACGCCCTCCGTATAAGATAATGCTGTAACTGGCCGTCTTAATAAGATAAACTGCTCAAATCCAATAAAACTAAACAAGTTAAACGAGCCGAGACCAATAAACCATTGCTCTGTAAGAGATAGCGGCACCGACTTTCTTTCTTTACCATAATAGACTTTGAACGAATACAATAGAAGAACAACTATCAAAGTATGAGTAGGTACCTAATATTCCTCAATATTCCTCAGGAAAAGATGATCTCAAGTACCTACCTAATTTAGTAAATACCTAGGTAGGTAGGTACTTACTGTTCTTTACTTTCCGAGTAACAGAGGGTGAAATTGCTTTACGCTGGCTAATAATCATAGAACTTGAATCACATAAGTAGCTTTTAGAATAAAGCGAGTTGGTATGGTATGGCAATAGTCAGGCCTAAGGCTCACAAAATCTTGAAAAATACAAAATATTATTAGAGAACTTATGTTTTTTCTTCCCCTGGTAAAGAGGAGGACACCTTTTGGATTAGATATTGTGGCTATGATCACTAGTTATTCTTAATGGTTTAGCAAGGGGTAGGGGTATGTACCTAGGGATATTGATGAACTACACTAGCTACATAGGTAGGTATATGGTTTAGCAATAAACTGGGTAAACTTAAATAGTACCTACCTACTAAGTATTTATTGCAAGTAGGTAGGTAGGTACTTAATTGATTCTATGAGATGTTATCATGAACAACGACTTACATAACAAAATCTTAAAAATAAGCAATAAGAAAACAAGCATCGTATTTAGGTAGCTTTTCTCCAAGAATTTGAAAATTTGCCAAGTTTTTAAACAAAAATGCGCACAAGAATATTTCCAGCATTTTATAAAATAAGAACATACGTGCATTGTATGTCTTGCCGTAACTACCGCTATCAAATGAAGCTAACCTTTCATGAGATGCCAGGCAGTACAATTTCAACACAATCTCCTAACTGGAAGGCGGCCAGAAACTACAATGCAGACAAGAATTCCACTGTTTAACAAACCAATGGTTAACCATGTTAACTGTCAATGTATCCAAATGTCCAAATCTAGCTATGGTTTGTAAGTAGGTATGATTGGATATTTACATGTCTGTGTTTCTATAACACTAGACAATTATAAGACAGAAGAGTTTGTTTGTTTGTTTGAATACGCTAATCTCAGGAACTACCAGTCGGATTTGAAAAAAAAAATCTGCATTTGATATTTAAACTCTTAAGGAAGGCTATTTTTCATCATCATCATCATAATCACCATTACCGTCACTACGGGGGCAACGCTGCGTGGGCGCTGCTAGTCAATCATAAGTAAAAGCATCTGTCAAACCAAACTTGAGTTATTGAAATTATAAATTCTGAAAACAATGTCAATTTGGGCCTTACTTACAAAAGCGTCTCAACTTTGAGCACTGGTTAGTAAACAACGTTCTGTCTCTATTTGTCACTATCTAACTTCTTCTTCTTTCGTATGAGCAAGTGGCCAACTCTGGTGACGGGACTATCTAACTAACAAATAGAGACATCAAACAGGACGTTGTTTTACCACTGTTCAAAGTTGAGAGGCTTTTGTACTTAGGTAAGGCTTACCTATGTCTTAACAATCGGTTACTAAATTGGTAAACATAGGATGCCGTTGACTCGTTTTAGGCTGCAGGATAAAAAGTTGATGGATAGAAAAATGATAGAGGATGGTCCAATTGATTCTCGCTCTATCAACGCAGTAGTGCAGTGGTTAGTGACCGGTTTTTATGAAAGCTCATCGAACTTTCACAAATGTTTACTTGAAACGACATAAGAGCTAGATAAATTCTAAGTACCTACCTAAAGTCTTGTTCTTTCGCGACCAATATCCTGAAGAACGAGGGTAGCAAACAGGGTTTGGGCCTAACATCCTTTAAAATTTTCTGGAATCTAAATAATATTTTATTGAGTCATTATTATAAACGCAGTTGGAGCATTTTCAACTCCAAGCTTTTTTGTCATCCAAAAAATTGGATTTTGTAAATTACCTAATTAGCTTTTTTGTAGATTTTAAATTCTATGATTGATAATGTTTTGCAGTTTGCAAAATACAGATTGTCCTTTTAACTTTATCAATACAATCAGTGTGACTAGCGGGTTTATCTTTGTTTCGATTTGACAGTGTTTCTCTGATTGCCTAAAATGAAAAAATAAAATCTAAGGCCTCTATTAATAAACTCGGATTAACTTCTGTCAAAGTTGCACCACGGATTAAACTATTGCCATCCTTATTTGTCACTATCTAACAAAAAAGATGGCAATAGCTTAATCCGTGGTGCAACTTTGACAGAAGTTAATCCGAGTTTATTAATAGAGGCCTAAATGTCTAACAGAGGTAGTCTGAACAATTGAACATTGGGTGTGGTAGAGTTAGTATGTAGAGATATATTTTGTAAGTACTTACATTATTTTCTTACCTACTTTACGACGCAGTAAAGTAGTAGGTATAGGAAGAAGCTTTGTGTCGTCGAAATAAAGGTTAACGGATTGTTTGATTTTGCGTAGATTTTTGCGTCGTTTTGGCGACAAACTCCGACCGACCGTCTACTAAATTATCGGAAACGCGTGACAATAAAATCGCTAGGATATGAGCTTACGTTCTATAAACGCGAATTCTTTATAGGCGTCTCCACAGAAAATGTAAGAGTAGATAGGGCCAGAGGTCAGGAATATCACGGGGTACATTGAGTGGGAGGATTTTTATTGCACGTTTAAGTGGAAACAGTAAAATAAACTCGGTTCGAATGTCCTGGGCCGAGTATCCGAGTCATTGTTGCGTTCCTCTTTCTTTTCTTTATGGACTAGTCTCTTCTTATTTTATTAATTTGGAGTTGCGGAGTAAAATATTTGAGTAAACGTCTTCCAAATCCAATCTTCCAATTTTTCTTATAAAATCTATTTTAACTATAGCTGAGTGCTAGATTTAGGGTTTAGGGACCTTAATGTTAATGCTTTGGTATATTAAAAGTGAATAAGTAAGTTTTGTAATAATATACATAACAAGAAACTGAAGTTTTTAAATCTACTTCAGTAAATCTGTTTCCTTCTGCGATCAGGATCATCTAAAATTAAATAAGTAGATATTAAAAAAAAACCTTGTTGCTGTTGCTTAAAAATAAATTCTAAAAGCAAGTGAGCAGTTCAATTTTTTGAGCTATCTCTGACTCTACCACTTTTATTAATAAGACAGTTTGATGGGCTTTACGTTTATAAACTGCCTAGGAGTGAATCAGAATTTTCTGAATTGTAACATTTTTTTTGAGGGTCCTTCTGTATATTTGTAAGTATACTAAAAGTGAAACTTTAATGGTTGACATAAATTATTTTGTTCATAAAATGTGCGTGTGGTCTAATTTCAAAAGAATTGGTTCAAAAACGTAGAGATAATAAATCATGAATATAAAATACTATTTGTTAGTAATGTTTATTTTTAGTCTACAATTTATTTAGGTTTTTATTAGTTCGTGATTCACTAACCACAGAGCAGGTTGTGCTGCCCCCCCCTTTTTGGGAGAGCACCGCAGAGGCTTGGCAGTAAACTTTAGTTATACTCTAGCATCAAAAACTCACCAGAGATAGCCGCTAGCTCATACAAACATACTCTCGCGTCCTCTTTGGTAGGTAAAGGATTTTGAGCTTAGAAATAAATAGTTTGGCATGTCTTTTACTCATAGTTACTGCTAAGCCTACTTCACTTTCCCGGGCGTTCTATGAGCAAAATTAAAATATATCTGCCTGCTCTCACATTTTTTTATTTTTTTATTGTTTAGAATCTACGCGAAAGGACATTATGCGGGTTTGAAAGTGCTACGAGATCTTTATCACAAATTAATTTAATCCTGTGGCGGGGTTCGCACCGTTTTGTCTATGATTTTAAAAACATGCAGGTATCATTCCTGCATCCTATTTTTTTACGACAACAGCAGAGAGATTTTGCAAAAGGTGACACTTTTTATACAGTGTCGATGTTTTTACTGGTGTTGAAAGTTTTTCTGAAATATAAATAATGTTATCGGAGGTTGAAATTATTGCTTTCAAAGTTCTACCTTGCTTTTAATAATCATTTTTGCCTTCTTTCTTCTCATACACAACACATTTTCATACAAAACTGCAACATGCAACGTCATAATCGCGTTAATTTGGTTTCGCACTTTCGGGATAGGCGGATATTGATATTATTGGATAGACGGGCCGGTATAATGGCGTTAATTATAATAAGCTAGCCCGCATGTTACACGTTAATATGGATTGACATTTTATGCATTTCAGCTAGAATTGAGTTGTGCGGTATTGTGTCATTATGAGGGCGTTTGTTTCTTATCTGTGTTTTATTATTATAGTAAAAAAAAAAGATTTTTCTGTTTCTTTATTATACATATACTAAAGTAGGTAAGTATATTTTACGGGTGACTTTTTTTTATCGTGGCAACTTCAGTTCTAATTGGTAAGTAGACTTTAAATCTAGTTGTCTTCATTATTTCAACATTTGACTTTACAACATATTTTTGAGGTGAGCTACCTTAATCTTAATGTTAGCAAGGCAGTTTAAAATTAAAAGTTTAGGCGCTCAAAGCGCGTTGACGCGCGTCGAGTTTTTGAAAGTGTGTTAGCATGTGCAGTGCACGCCTTGAATAAAATTTGAGTATGTTGGTAGTTGTAAGCGCGTTGTGAAAACGTTCAATGCTTGTCATGTAAACTATTCTTAAAGCTCTTAATTGTCATGTCAACTCCAAAACACTAGACTATAGAGGCGTTCAATAAAATAGTCTCGAAAAAGTGAGTGTAGTGTTGTGTGTAATTCTGTAGTTGATCGCACCCAGTAACAAGCAACCCTTTGTATGAAGTTCAACGTACTCGTAAAAGCGAATAGTTCGGTATCGTATCGACACGACACGACACGGGGTACCACAAAAACTATCGAATGTGTAATTGAGTCGTCGTGAGTCACTGCCACATCTGCCGCGCTGTGGATTCACGAGGTATGTAGCTGGGAGTATTGTAATTGTAATTGTAATATATGTATGAGTATTTTATAAGATTTTATAGATATATGATAGCGGACGCCCGCGGCTTCGCCCGCATGGACTATTTTTTTATCCCAACTTTTCGGGATACAAAGTAGCCTATGTTCTTTTCCCAGTTATTATCTATCTACATTCCAAAGGATATTGACCATTTTGGACCAAATGCTGCCCAGGCATGGGTATACCTTTATTTTTTTCCTTACATGAAGAGCTATTAAAAAATAAGTATTTAAAAAAAAAACATCCACGGGTTCATACGGGTGAATTTTTGAGACGAGGTAGTAGGGCAGCTACCTTAACCGTTGTAGCTAGAGGAAAACGATCTTAGAAGACTATCCCTAACTTTTGAAGATATTTCGACCTGCATCCTCTGATTTTGAAAAAATGTACAGTCAGCGAGAAAATGGGCAATTTACACAAAAACTTTTTTTGATGCCAATCGATCCTGTTTCATCAAAGGATTAAAAGGCTCTATCGAACCAACTGGGGTTAGAGTACTAGAAAAGTCAGAAAACGCTAAAATGTATTTCTGAGACAAGACAGTAAGGGCTACCTTAATCGCTGTAGATAGAGGAAAACGTTCTTAGGAGACTATCCTTAGTTTTTAAAGATATTTCGACCTGCATTCACAGATTTTGAAAAAAATGTACAGTCAAAACAGAAAATGGTCAATTTACACAAAAACTTTTTTTGATGCCAATCGATCCTGTTTCATCTAAGGATTAAAAGACTCTATCGGACCAACTGGGGTTAGAGTACTAGAAAAGTCAGAAAACGCTAAAATGTATTTCTGAGACAAGACAGTAAGGGCTACCTTAATCGCTGTAGATAGAGGAAAACGTTCTTAGGAGACTATCCTTAGTTTTTAAAGATATTTCGACCTGCATTCACAGATTTTGAAAAAAATGTACAGTCAAAACAGAAAATGGTCAATTTACACAAAAACTTTTTTGATGCCAATCGATCCTATTTCATCTAAGGATTAAAAAACTCTATGGGACCAACTGAGGCAAGATTACTAAAATCAGAAAACGCAAAAAACTTTGATTATATATTTCGAACGAAATCATTTTGTCATTTGCCATCATTTTTCATCATTTTGTCAAAATATCTTCAAAAGTAAGGGTAGTCTCCTAAGAAGGTTTCCCGTAGCTACAACGGTTAAGGTAGCCCTTACTATCTTGTCTCAGAAATACATTTTAGCGTTTTCTGACTTTTCTAGTACTCTAACCTCAGTTGGTTCGATAGAGCCTTTTAATCCTTAGATGAAACAGGATCGATTGGCATCAAAAAAAGTTTTTGTGTAAATTGCTCATTTTCTCGCTGACTGTACATGTTTTTCAAAATCTGTGAATGTAGGTCGAATGACCTATAAAAACTAAGTATAGTCTCCTAAGAACGTTTTCCTCTAGCTACAGCGGTTAAGGTAGCCCTTACTGTGTTGTCTCAGAAATACATTTTAGCGTTTTCTGACTTTTCTAGTACTCTAACCCCAGTTGGTTCGCTAGAGCCTTTTCATCCTTAGATGAAACAGGATCGATTGGCATCAAAAAAAGTTTTGTGTAAATTGCCCATTTTTTCGCTGACTGTACATTTTTTTTCAAAATCTGTGAATGTAGGTCGAAATATTTTCAAAAACTAAGGATAGTCTCCTAAGAACGTTTTCCTCTAGCTACAGCGGTTAAGGTAGCCCTTACTGTCTTGTCTCAGAAATACATTTTAGCGTTTTCTGACTTTTCTAGTACTCTAACCTCAGTTGGTTCGATAGAGTCTTTTAATCCTTAGATGAAACAGGATCGATTGGCATCAAAAAAAGTTTTTGTGTAAATTGCCCATTTCCTCGCTGACTGTACATTTTTTTCTAAATCTGTGAATGCAGGTCGAAATATCTTTAAAAACTAAGGATAGTCTCCTAAGAACGTTTTCCTCTAGCTACAACGGTTAAAGTAGCTGCCCTTACTGTCCCGTCTCAAAAATTCACCCTGTACTTATATATTTTTTTCTCAATACTCCTCGGATAGATTCTGAAGCGCTTTGGGTTACAGACTAGTATTAGTCTAAGGAACATTGTGCACTATGATTCAATGTTGGGCAGCACTTGGTCCAACGTCCATACAAAAATGGTCAATCTCCTTTCATCAAAATCGGTTTAGTAGTTATGGAGATACGTGGCAACAAACATACACACAAACAACACACACGGACTTTCGCCTTTATAATATTAGTAGGATAAAACGTAGGTACCTATAATAAAAAACAAAATTAATATTTTTTAATCGACACTTGTTTTTTTTTTTTGTTTTTCTTAAACGCTGTTAAAAGCAAGCAAATAAAATTTTATAAAACGTATTTTTGCAAATAATTAACAAGCTTAGATTACACTAGTCATACAGATACATACATCGCAGCAACCAGTCCATTCCCCAAGGTAGGTACACCACGGTTTAGTTCCGGTACTTGCCAGCTTTTGTTTTGTCCCTCACTATTATAGTGAGTGTATTATTTAGCTAAAACCGAGGGATTTATAATGGACTAGAAAACGAGGGGTTTGAAAAGATTAGGTTTCTTATCGCGGAAAAAATCTTATTTCAATTCAATTTGTATTGCGTTTGTAGGTAGGTACATTGAATTTGTAGAGCACATACCTAATTGTTTAGTTGGTTTTGTACATGGTTTGTTTTAGAAACTATTGAATTATTATAACATAGGTCGTTTTTTTAGGTTTTAGTGCATTTTACGTTGACGAGAACCGTTGTTTGAATTGAAATATCCGTCAATTTAAAATTAATGTTGATTTTTGTTCCTATTCAGAATCACGCACGACTGTATTTGCAAACGGTGGTCAGAGGCACGTCCAATAAAACATTTGGTACATGCTACCATACCAGATGTGTTAATTAATATTCCATAATGATTTGTTCCATTTTCTTATTCGTTACTGGGCAAAAACGCGAGAATCTGTACATTGGCATTTTCGAGGTGTCCCCAGGTAAAATTGACTGCTACGCAGCTCTGTATAAGTTTTACAGGAGTTGTAACCACATTATCTGATTCATGGTGAAATTGGCATGCCATATTTATTAAAATGTAACGCTTAAAACAACATTATGATAAAAAATTAAGTTTAAAAAATCGCAATTTTAGCCTGTAGTACTGTCCCCTAAACAAAATCCGACCTTTAGCAGCGTTTGGTTAAAAATAATTCCACTAGACTGGCAAACTTTTAGCTATACATTTGAAGTTTAGTGGGTTACCTAGGGTTCTAAATGTACAATTTGCTGCAAAAGCCAGAATTTCTACTAAATAAGTAATATTTAAGCCTGTCCCCGGGATTTGGGCCAACTGGACATGTCCGGATTGCGTTACCGCGTTTTCGAATGATTTTACAGTTTTTTTGTTCCGAGGGGTAGTTATTTTTTTACTTAAACAACAACATTGCAACGAGACAGACGTAAAAGTAAAGGGGATGTCTATAGTTTTTAAGTCAAAATATTCAAAATAATTGTTTCATTTTCGGCGTCAGTGAGAGGTTGCGTTTTTTCGGGCACTGTCCGGTGGGTATTCAATTTTTTTTAAATGTTTAAAACGTATTTCCAATGCATATTTTTATTTCAGAACTGAAATAAACTATCCAAGATTAACTTAGTGTGCAAAATCGTGTGATAAATATCAGCAAGTTGAGATAATTCATATTTTTGTGAACAGGTACCTAAGTTCGTTACTTCCGATTCGATACCATAGAGCTGGTAATCACGTAAAGCAAGGTTTACATAGCGTACACTTTATTTTATCTATTATTATTTACCCATTATAACAACCCTACTGTGCGAAGGCAAAAGAAGGTATTGTTTTTAGCAGATATTGTACTGTGTGCATGTAGGTAGGTAAATTGTAAGCGAAATCTTTCATTGTTTCTCATTCATATATTGATCTATCTACTAAACTGATTTTGATAATGAGTTATTAAGTTAAATAAAATGAGCAAAATTTGTTTTTTTTTTTTCGGATACCTAACTAGGTACCTACTTAGTGTTTGATATTAAACGACTTTTTTTTGGAAAAGAGGTCAAAATATGAATTATTTTGGTAAACCTACGGCCACCATAGGTATCAAAATTATTCGTTTTAGACCTATGTTCCGAAGAAAAAGTGGTTAAATATCAGTAGGTACCACTGTTCAAATTTTTTTTTTTGTGACGAAACAAATTATTAAGCTTAGTTACTTTACTTAGTTAAGACTAATTTTCACAAGTTCTAGTTTACTTCTAAAATTATTAATTTCAACGATTTTACTAGCTAAGTAAATAAAAATTCAAAAAGATTTAGAATTTAGCGCTATGTAAACCTAACCTTAGATGTCTGTCCCCCAAATCCAAGTTACAAAAATGTTAAGTTTGTATTAAAAAGTTTAAAATAAGTGTAGACATTGTTTAGCAAAATGATGTGGTTTCTCAAAATACTCAAAATTTAAATAGTTAATTAAGAAAATAGTCAATTTTGGGAATTTTATTAAAACTTTAAAGGCCATTTTAGAGCATAGGTAACGCACTGGAAAGGAAAAGTAGATAAAACTCGTGTATTTCTAAGATAGCAAACTGATTTTATATATTTAATAATTAAAAACATATCCTCTTTCTTTACTAAATAAATTAATAAAATAATTTTGAGTTTTACTATCACAAAAAAACCAAAAACCAGCGGTAACGAATTGGATTAAAATTTCTCCCTACAGTACTAAACTTGCTAATTTCTCCTAAAATAACAATTTTACAAGAAAACTTTTTCGTTTTTAGATAGAATAATAATTATAGATAGCATATAAATAAACATTTCAATGAAATTCCACAAAAAAAAATCTAACCACAATTTTGAGAAAGTGTACAGATTTGCGCGTTTTTGCCCTACTATTCTATATCACGCTTGCGTCATTAAAAATATCCAAATTTATTTTTCCCACTTTTTTTATACCAAATGGAAAAACAAGAATTGTGTTTCTTCGTACAACCCTAAACGATGTAAATTCAAGTTTAATATACCAACAGCCCGCTTTACACGGTACATCTTTTCTAATTTAATATATCCTGTGTCATCGTAAGTAACTGTCTCCACTTTCCGTTCCGAGTCAAAGTTATTACCTTAATATAACTCGTCTCGTACAATACTTATCTAAAACTCCCTTGTTTAGTCTCTACGAGCTAAAAGGGAATACTTGTTTAAATAAATATACGCAGCCCTTAAACGCTTGTCATTGTCAATCCGATGCTCTTTTTATAGCCCAATGAATGTGCAAGGCGTCTTCTTGAAAATGACCCTTATCTTTGGACATTTTTTTGTCACACATGTTTCGGATTAGCACTTCAGAGAACGTTGTTTCGATTTGTTCAAGCTGCATGCTTCTGGCACACAAATTTGAACCATAGCACTTTTAAAATACAGGATGATTTTTAATGCAGCAAGTGCTGTCACGGACAATAGAAACTGTGATGACGTTTGTACGACCTACCGCAGAACAGAGTCATAACTTTCGGCTTAATCCCGTGTAATTCATGAAAGTTTTTATGAGATTCACATGATCCATAAACAGGGATTACATTTTAAAAATGTTCTTATCTGTGCTTGTAAGTTATCGCGGTACTCAGCTTTTATGTAGCACTCTATTATTTCTGTAAGTTGATGAGCGGCTGATCCCTTACCATGGCTATCACAAATGTCCTACACATGAAGACCATTAATACCTTACGTAAATACCTCAGCATGTTCTCAACATCGTGATGGTTCATCGACAAAAGTTTATGACAATTTTATGTTAAAAATTTAAATAACTAAAGCTATAAGATTTTTAAACAACATAAATATCGGAAAAGAATTAAGTTAGTGGCTTAAAATTATCACGGCTAAGTAAACCTACGAGTCTTGTTGGTTGTTTATTTTATGTTGGCAGTTATTGTGATCTGACTGGAAGATTAGAGCCTGTCCAGATGGAGGCGTTTTACGCGCGTAAACTATTGCCATCCTTATTTTTGACTGTTTAACAAAAGAGGATGGCAATAGTTTACGCGCGTGAAACGCCCTCCTTCTGGACAGGCTCTTAGGAGTCAATATTTCTGAAATACTGACATCTCAAAGATTTAAAGATTTATTTGTTGTATAAAGATTTATAAGCAGTCAAAGCTTCCTAACTTCTGGTCAAACATCACATATTTTATAATCACCAATTTGAATGCAAAAGGATATGAAAGTGTCGTTAACATTACGTTCCATTGCAAGCATACGTAAGCAGCCTAAACTTTACGTTCAATTGTTGGCTGTCACCTGTTGGCATTGTAAACAATGTCTCCAGAAATTCCAACAAGCAATTTGAACAAACATGCAATGTACATTGTAATAGTGCAGGTATAATCAGCACAATAAATAGCTGGAAATGGAATAGTAATTTGACTATCAATAGAAAGATCGTCTGTTTGTACCCGCCCGGACATCAATAGTATTTTTTGTTTCGAAATATTTGTATGCGCTTGGACACGAATCCTAAACGGTACAGGAAAACATTGTGAGGAAATTCGTCGCTTAGTCAGCTCTGACGTACTGTACTGACCATGTCTTTCCATGGTTAAGAAGAGAGATGATTGGATAATTTAGGTGCTGGGCAAGTTTACACTACGGCATCCCCTTGAATATAGCATTATGACGCTGTTGAAATCATCTAGTAATTAGTATAAGTTAATGGCCAAAGATTGTTTGTCGCCTGCTGATCTTGATTATTTAGAATTACTATCAAATTTTATATAAATTGGTTAACTGATCACAATCCAAAATCGAAAATACTCACAAACTTTATTTCATTAAAACAGTAAAAAAATATGGAAATTTGCTTTTGGCCTCTATTAATAAACTCCGCTCAACTTCTGTCAAAGTTGCACCACGGATTTAACTTTTGCCATTCTCTTTTGTTAGACAGTGACAAATAAGGATGGCAATAGTTAAATCCGTGGTGCAACTTAGACACAAGTTGAGAGGAGTTTATTAATATAATTTCTATGAGTTTAAAATGAGGGTAAATCATCAAGTTGATTGTACTTCTAGTACCTAGTACCAATGTTACTGAGGTACTGTGCTCGTTGACATTATCCGCGGTGTCGGCCGAGTCTGACATTTGCTTCCCGCGAGTGTCGTAATTGTTCAATGTTTGCACTTTGTTTTATCTGTTTGTACTCATTTATCTAAAGGGCTTGTTATTTTTTTTAACCTTCATGTCACATGCCTTAGTCTCTTGACTGTGGCAATTTTAACTTATATTCTTGCATAGTTAAGTTAAGACATTATTTAAGTTAATACGTAAGATGGGTTTTCTTCTCAAGAATAACTAATTCTGAAAATTGCTAAATAATATCAGTAGGTACCTATACTGCATTTCGTAATATGAGGTAGGCACTTTAATGTTTTTTTTCATACATTCTAGAACAATAGTATTTCTTTACTATTATGTGCTATTATTTATTGTGTGCTATTATTTTAATAGGTAGGTACTTAATGGAAATGCTAAATGAAATTGAAAGTATTTTTTATAAGTCAGTTCCCATTCATAGCAATCTTTTGAAACCCTATATTAGCGCTAAATAGCCAAAAACATTAAAAGGTACAATACCCTTTTTGAGTTCAATTTATTTAGTTAATGCATTTGTTTGCATAAGGAGTGTGTTTTGTTCTTGTTGCGCAGCTGGCGATGGCAGATGTACCACTCGAGACTCCTTCAAGTCAAGTACCTCGTGAACTGAACCAAATTGTAAGGCAATATGTTTAATTGGAAACGTTACGTTTATCTTTATCTTGTGTTGAAATATTGGAAGGTTATGAAGGTTATGATTTGTGTTTCGTTATTTAAGTAAGTAATTAAAATTAAGCAAGCTATGAGTACCTAACAATGGATCGTGGATGATAAGCAGTGATCGGAGTAGGTAGAGCTATTTTATGTACTTGCCATATGATAGAAGAATATGGATATTCCCCGAATCCCGGGATTCGTTTTTTAGTTAGAAAAATAATAAAAAGCTTTTTGCTTTTTGCTATTTACGGGTTTAAGGATTGTATAATAAATAGATAGAAACTTGATTCATGAACACAAATATTTTTTTATGTAACAATTTCTTATATTTATACAAGAATCAACAATCATTTAACATTTTCATTCTGAAGTTGTACAAGAACATAACATACAAATTATTAGTTCCTCAAAAATCGAAACATGATTGAATCCGTGGAATCGGAATCCCGTGGAATATCCATATTAACATCAATGTTTGCGGTCAATGAACCTAAATAGCTCTACCTACTCCGATCAGTGATGATAAGAGTGCAATCATTTGTCGACATCAATGTTTAGTTATTTTTCGATTTTATTTTTACGTTATATAGTTTTTTACATTCTTTGGGGACGTCTAAGAAGAGACAGAAAAGTTAGAACATTACATTTTCATATAATGTTTTATTGTGATGATAACAATGCACACGAAAGGGTTGTTGCAACATTTTAAGTTAATAGGACAGTTTTTCACAGTAAGTACCTACGTTTTTCGAATTAGAACTGAACTGCAAGTGTACCGGAACAATTTTTCAAGAACAAAGGTTTACTTCCAACACTAGATTTGATTCTAATCGTAACTTCTGAGAGTTTGCAACTCGACAACATTTAGGTACAACTCGTGCTCAAAGATAGCAAAGAGAATCAAATCTATTAGGTACCTAGGGCCTTACTTATGAAAGATGTTTAAAGTGAAACACTGGTTAAACAACGTCCTGTCTTTATTTGTGGATAGTGACAAACAGAGACAGGACGTTGTTCAACCAGTGTTCAACTTTAAACATCTTTCATAAGTAAGGGGGCTAGGTTTTCAAAGAAAATCTCTCTCTAGTCGAGAATCAAGAGTTAGTTAGTTCACTTAAGTTTCGAATTACGGAGTTCGGTGTAAAATCCAATGAGAACTTAGGCGATTTCACTGAAACTTAGAGCACATTTGCAACAGTGGATCAGCAGTGGCTCATGAAATTTAACGAGGCAGTAATTACCGGCTCATCTGTGACGTTAGGACGCTACTAGGTAGTCTGGCAGGCTGTGGGGTCATTTCAGGGGTCATTGCCACAAATACCTCTTACACCTAATATATAGGCTGATTTAAGTTTCACGCTCACCGTCAGCGCTGATAGGCGAGTGATCTTTATTACAATGAATTAAGGATACCTACTGATTGTTTGGCAGAAATGGCAACGCTGATTGCTCTCGTCAGTGCTGGACAGTCAGTATCCTTATTTCATTGTAATAAAGATCACTCGCCTATCAGCGCTGAAGGTGAGCGTGAGACTAAAATCAGCCATAGACAAGTATTTATCTATTACATGGCCGGTAAAGCTGAGAGGATGGTTTAGGACCTGGGCAAACCTACTTCATCTCAGCATTGTCCCAGGCACTACAGTGTTCCGTGTGTATCAAAGATCCTGACACTGTATAAATGATGTAGTAAAGATGTGAAGGGCTAAGTTAACATTGTTCCATTGTAAGATTTGAACCCTCACGTGTCTCATCAACCTGGTAAATACTCATCCGTCGTTCTACAGTGGTCCTTACGATAAATTACGGTCGTTACTTAGGTACACATCAATTCTACCCATCTCATACGAATTTAATCTCAAGTCCAGTATTTCCAACTAAAATAAACGTTAGCAAACTCACTAGCACCATCTAGTACTAATAGTAGGTTCAGTACAGTACAGTAGTCATTCTCTATTGATTCTGACAGGTTTGTCAAAGGCAACCTCAAACATTGACACACAGTTGACACGTGCCCTCATTTTGCGAGTTGTGTGCATTGTGACAGGTTGCAAACATATCACAGCTTAGTAGAATACTAAGGTAGAATACCTAGGTACTGACTAGTTTTCATAAGATGTTTTCTTCACTGTAAGAGTTAGATCTCGTATAACCCATAAAAAATTGCCAAAACGAATTCCATTTATCAATTACATTTGACTGTCCACTTGTTTGTTCCTTGATAGCAGTCAATTTCAGTGTTACCAGTCAAATTGAGATTCAGAGATCGTTGAGGTAACGAGTTGGGACAATGCAGGGATGTCCGCAATTTGTTCGGAGCTCCAAATGAACTCTCGTATCGTCAGAACACAAAATTCAAAACAAAGCCCCATCATTTCAACCCTTCCCGCGTGCTGCATACACATTTTATCCAGAGAAAAATGTTTTTCGTTTGTAGACGCCTTTGAAAGTATGATACTGTTTGAGTCAAAGTACGTTTTGTGTGAGGGCACACTGAAAGAATGACAAAAAAACTTGTGTAGGTACTTACCTATTATTTTAGAATGAACTAGGAGTACCTAAGTACCTAAGTCTATGGAAATTAGACTAAAAGCGCCAAATATGGACCGGTCTTGTAATATGGACCACCGGTGTTTCTCAAAGAACGTTATTTGAATCGAGCCAACGGGCAGTGCACACTAAGCTTCACCTCTCCAACTGCTCACCAACCGCTTTTAGGCCAGCAGAAAGCGCGCACGAATTTACGGGAGCCATTTTTCATTTTTGTCAACTCGCGATGTAATTTTTTAGCTGATTGCGTAAGCTTATAACTTTAACAAATATTATTAGTTATGAAAATGGATTAAACCAGGAGAAAGGTGAGCTATTTTACAATTATTTTTATTAAATTGTATTATCCTATCGTTATTATAATTTTCTAAACAACAATATTAACATCGAAATGTATGTGTATTACAATATGGACTACCTGCATGTTTTGAATATGGACTATGATAAAAGTAATAATTTAGTCAATGATAGTACCTACCTACAGCTGAAAGTCCTGATCGTTTTATTTGTGATGTTTTTTTTCTGTCTGCTCATGGACAAATCCAACGTGCATCTTGTAGGCAATGGGCTTATGAAGAGTATGCAGTCACAAAAGATATGGTTTATTTCTGTGTGCGAAATGTGTACTAATTATTAATTTAACCCTAATAATAGCCTGATTTAATTTTAGGTGTAATACTACTACTTTTTTATATAATTTCGAACACAATTGTTCATGGTCCATATTTGAAACCATGTAGTCCATATTATGTTCACTTTTTGCAAATTCATAAAAATTACATATTTTAGAAAATGATGATTATATCTAAGATGTTGATGTTTCTAAAGAATTTTGTTTATTGTTTTTGTTACCAAATAAATATTTAACATTTTAAAACAAATAAGGCTGCTCCTACTTTAAAATTCGGAGTTTTATTTGAGAAAATCCTTATGGTGGTCCATATTTGGCGCACTTACTCTACTAAAAATGGAGGGTGGCAAAGAAAATTTTATTTTACTGGGTTATCTCAAGTATTAATACTTATAAAAAAATGCGTATAATTTCTGCCCACGTTGTAGTTGGTTGTTTTTATTGAAAACAAAAACATTTCTGCTTTTATTCAACAAATTCTGACTCGTACCCACTCACAGTGTGGGATTTGACGTGATTTTCGGACATGGTCTTTTTATTGCAGAATTCGTTAGTTTTAACGATTTAAAACGTTAGAGTAGAACTCCCGTGTTTCAGTTAAGTTTAGTTTCAGAGATGTGAATTTTTGAAAATACCTATATTTTTTGTGCCAAAAAATTTTAAAGCGTTGGTGCGCCTACATTATAGGATTATTTAATAATTTGATTTCTGTATACGTAAGGATGTTTCAAGCTGCAATTTTAGAAATTATTTTGAATCTTCTATATGCTGTAAAACGCGAGTAATTAATTATTTTATATTTTTGGTTTTTATTTTTTTACTCCGAATTTAGGTCGTTGTAGCACATAATTTCTTCATAACACATAGCCTCAGATCCTAAGCAACAATGTGGTAAAAAAACGGAAAGCTAATCTCGCGTGGATTGGAAGTTATTAAATAATAACGTTTTTGCCGAAAACTTTACAGTCGGGGTTGTCACTTTTTAAATAATATTTTTTTTGCCAAAAATAAAGGAACTTATTTTTTTTTAAATTTTCCTTTAGATCGTTTACAACGATCCTTAGATTACGCTATTCTCAATTACATTATATTATTGTGCATATTATTGAGGATAACACTTTTTTCACATTTAGAATCGCTATATCTCAGAAATGGTGAATCTTAGGAAAAAGAATATACGGCAAATTTTGTGGAAAATAGCATGATCTACATTTTATATTAATAAATAAATCTGTTTTTCATAAATACCTCGTTTCGTTCTATTACCCAAAAAAAACAAAATTACCCTGCAGGGGTAAATAAATATCCACAGGCACGGTATCACTGAGATTTTCAGCTCTATCAATTTTTTTAATTTTTTTGCCAAAATCGTTCAAAATTTGACCAAATATTTGTGACAACCATAACGAAAAAACTTAAGTCACTGTAACTTCCAATCCACGCGAGATTAGCTTTCCGTTTTTTTACCACATTGTTGCTTAGGATCTGGGGCTATGTGTTATGAAGAAATTATGTGCTACAACGACCTAAATTCGGAGTAAAAAAATAAAAACCAAAAATATAAAATAATTAATTACTCGCGTTTTACAGCATATAGAAGATTCAAAATAATTTCTAAAATTGCAGCTTGAGACATCCTTAGGTATACATAAATCAAATTATTAAATAATCCTATAATGTAGGCGCACCAACGCTTTAAAATTTTTTAGCACAAAAAATATAGGTATTTTCAAAAATTCACATCTCTGAAACTAAACTTAACTGAAACACGGGAGTTCTACTCTAACGTTTTAAATCGTTAATACTAACGAATTCTGCAATAAAAAGACCATGTCCGAAAATCACGTCAAATCCCACACTGTGCCACTGTGCTGTTACGATTGGGAGTTTCGTACGTTATGCTTTTAACCCCGCTACTGAAACTAGTTCCACGAAACGTGGTCACTCAAAGCAGCACCCTTAACCTGTGGCAGTATTCACGATGCAGACTCTCTCGTTTAAATTTTCCTCTTTGGTACCTTAATGTCAAAATTCGCCGGTTGTCATGGCAACACCCCTGCGGTACGCCGTGCATCCGGATTCGTTTTGAAAATTTTCCGGAAACGACTCGTTTGTTAGAGTAGAATTTAAACGCTAGAATTGAGCAGCTTGAAGTGCTTTGCGTAATGTGTGAATTTATCTATACAGTCAGCAACTAAAATTGATGTCTGCTTACATTAAAAAAAAAACATGCGATCGCATTGAAATCACGTAAAGTTTTATTTTCGTTGTCTATCACAGTAACAGTTATTGATTTCTAAAAATGAATTAGGTACCTAAGTATGTAAGTACCTACTTACTTATTATTACTGAAAATGAGATTTCATTATTTATAGATTATACTTACTTAATTTAAGTAAGTATAATCTATAAAGAATGAAAGTCTATACCTAAAGAATGAAAATAATCAACTTTTGTTATAGTATACAATTTATTATGACTTGTATTCACCTTGTAGGTACCTGGTAGGTACATGATACAATAGCTCTACCCAATACAAGAGGAAATTGAAAACAGAGTATGATACGGTATGGCTGGGAATAAATTGTGATTGCTTATCTATACAACGGGTATCTATGCAAACATGGCCTATTTGTCAATCTGAATAGGAGCTTCAATCTCTGCAAATAAAGGGAGGTTTTGATTAAATTTTGTTTACAAAGTTGGGAGAAATAATAAACATGAGTAAGCACTCACAAATAAATTATAGTAATGTAAAAACTTTATGTTTAGCTAATCATTAATAAAGACTTAGGTAAATCTTAAAATAATTAAGTAAAAGTTGATTAGAGAAATATCTTGCCATAGGTAATGTAAAGTTTTATGTTCTAAAATATTTATACTTAGCACAAAAACTTTTATACTTACTCTTATGGCTATGACTTGAAATATGTATTACTTAGGCCTAGACTAACTCGGTACTTAGACGTTGTATTATTAATTATCCTTTTGTTACTTTGCATTACCAAATTAATTAGGTACCTAACCTAAGAAAAAATATTTTTTCTTCTCGGAATGAACTTGTAAGAGGAACTTTGTAAATAGGTCCTATTCTTTAGGATAGTAGTTGTTTCTATTTTTTTTTTAGGTGAGATAACGTTTATTAATCCAAAAAAAATATTAAAACGTAGGTACCCAAAAGAGATTAACGGGAGATTCGCAAGAGCACTCAAAGTCACTAAGCAATGTGCTTGATGCCCGCTCGGTTAATTCGAGAGCCATCCACTGAATGACCATTGAATGGCTGACTCACAGCTAGATCAGGATGCGAAATTCAAATTTTCTTACGTTTTTTGCAATTTTCAGGACTGTTTCAGGTTAAATCTTATTTATACATAAAAGAGCTGAAACATGAAGTCACAAACAAATAAGGTAAGTAAATAATTATATTCCTAATTATTTATTTACACAATGTTTATAATTTTTAATTTTACAATGGTTTTTTATCTTTACAATTTTTTAATTTACAATGATTTCCAAATGAAATGACCAGCCGTTCTTTTTGGACTGCTTGGCTTTTAGTAGTTCGGACCAGGCGAGACATGGGCGATTGAATTTGAATTGTCGAGTAAATTATTCGCAGATTGAAGATGTTTATTTTATTCAGGTGGTATTGAAAGTACTAGAGATCAGAGATTTGTTATTGTGCTTTTCTGCTAAGTCATATCCGTAAAGTCATTAAATAAATAGTAGTAGGTGAATATAGATAGGTAAAATGAAAAGTTAGGAATAATAAATCAATCAATCAATATCAATACTTTTAATAAAACTGCAACAGGCTCGATTCTGTACATTGAAGATATTTTGAAATTTTTTTTGGAGGATAGGTACCTACTCTATAATCGATACTGAAGCCGAAACTGCAATTTTTTTCATTCATGTCTGTCTGTCTGTTTATATCTTGGCCGCGCATCACGTCGAAACTCTTGAATGGATTTAAATGAAACTTGGCATGATTTGAGTGCATACTACGTTACGTTACGGACGTTACGTTAAGGAAAGTTACGTTTTTCGCTGAAAAAAAAACAATAACTTTCCGAAGAAAATCATCGAATCGGATGCATTTTCATAAGTCTGAATCGCACTGCTGAACCAATATTTAGATACAGGAATACAAATATTTGTTAGCACTGCGAGAATCAAACCTCGCCTTACAGACAAGCACTGAACTGAAGTCAGCAAAAAATACACAAGAGCAATACCATAAATACGCAGTTACAATGTTTTATCAGTGTAACTCGAGTTGCGGCCACCGTTTTAAAACAAAACGGAAAAGTTTTAAATAGGAAAAGTGAGCTCGCGGCTGATAGTGAAAAAAGAAGAGCAATTTAAACTTTCCGAAGGGGACTCCACATTTTATAAGTTTCGTCTACGGCAGATTGCATGACGGTGTTACTTTTGAATTTTGAATTTTTTTGGGGTGAAACTTTTCGTTATTGGAAAATGAAGGTGCGGTTACTGAAAGCTGTTAAAAGTTATGGATATGATGTATTAAACGCCTTTACATCTTTACTAGATGATTTATACAGTGTCAGGAGGCAATCTTTGCCTACACTTACACTGGACAATGTTAGTGCCTGGGACATTGTTTGGGATGGAGTAGGCTTGCCCACACCTAAACCATCCTCTCAGCTTAACAGGCCATATCCACAGGAAAAACAATGGTCAATTAGGTGTGGGGCTGACTAATCGGGTAGTTCCCATCTGATCATATGATCCGTTTGTGGTTGCATCTGATCACATAAAAAGATGCCAACAGATCATGATCCGTTGCAACTGCTTTATTAAGTAGACTTTAAAAAAACTTGCTTAAACTTTTGTGCATGCAATCATATTCGTACATCATGCTTTCTTCCCCAACAATGCTTTTCAAGCCCGATTCTCTAAAACAAAAGTCCAATAACCGTGTACCAGACAATGCTGCATTTTAATTTCGTACACAATGGATCTTAATAGTTCCGTAGATGAAGCGAGGACCCCTCGCTTTGTTCCTTGCTACACTAAACAATACCTGAACAGTGAACTTGCATTATCACAAACCTAATGGGTTTGTCTGTCCGTGCCGGGAAGCACAGTATACTTAGGTGTAGCAGGTATACCAGAATATTAGGTACAAAGACTTTTAACATCTGGGTGATGGGTGACAAAATCCAAGTGACTAGTTTGTGATTCTATCTGTTGGTGGTTTTATATTTGACAGACATTAGCAGCATTTACACGCAGAGATATTGTACAGATATCCGCACAGATATCTGTACAGTCCAGATGCCAGAGCATTTACGCGCAAAGATATCCGTGCGGATATCTGTACAGATATCTGTACAGTCCAGATGCCGCGGGAAATAGCACGCGCCATTCCAACTTTTGACAGTTTTATCCGCGGTTATCTGTAAAGATATCTGTACGGATATCTGTAAAGATATCCGCACAGTCCAGATCCGTGGTAAAAACTGTACCGTGTAAAGGCCGCTATTACTTCTACTGAAAATAAAATATTTAACCACGATAAGCCAAATCACAGAAAGATAGAATCAGGTTTTTCTGGTCTTTTAGTCTTTTACCTAAGTATATTAAGTATTTGTTTGTAGACTAAGTTGATTTACTGTTTAAATACACTGTGTTCAAAAGTAAAATTAAAAGCTGTCCGTATGGTGTGCCGTGACAAACGCCTATGTTTTCCCACGGTAAGAGGGTGTCTGCTATGTTGATTACACTTTATCTGCATTGTAATGGTATTGAAGATACTCAACAGCTGTGACGTATAATGGGTTATAACCCGTGCTTTTTCTGATGACACCGTGCTTTTTCTTCTTGTCAGTTTTTGTCCATCCAAAGGTTGCCTGTAAGAGATCGCTTATAGTCATGAGGCCGCCCATTGTACCTTCTGTTTTTAGTTTTTCACTTTGTTATATTTTTTGTGTTAGTATTAAGTTGGATACAATAAAGAGTTATCTATCTATCTAATCCGATTAATTATTTTGGCACAATTCAAAATCTTGTCCAAAACCACCGTTATGTTTTAAAGTCCATTTGTATTGTGTCGATCTTTGATTGTTTTCATTACATACATTTGCACTGAATAAGCGGAGTTGGATATTTCTCTAACTTACCTAAGTGCCTTGCATATTTTCTCCAGCCGGCCTAACATGTGCAACATCGAGAGAGATATCTCGATCGGTCGTACTGCTCTAACGCATTCGCTAGAGCAGTTTAACCGATCGAGAAAACTATTTTCTCGACTCTCGATGTTGCACATGTTAGGCCTACAGGCCGGATAAAGTTCAATTGGAATGCGGCTTTTATGTCGCTAAGCCATGACGGAGGCCTTTAGTTAGGCGGCCCAAAAACTCCGTCACCAGAGTTGGCCACTTGCTCATACGAACTTACTTACTTCTTACCTACCTACCTACTTAATTTAATGTTAGAATATAAATAAGTATTGATACTTACTGAGTGCATAGTGCCAAACGTACGAATTTATTTATACGCATCTTCATTCATCATTGATTTTATCAAAAAACCTTAAGAATCTGATACTTTCTACAATTTTTTTCATTGAAAAGTATTAATTACTTACTTATTCTTAAGTACCTACTTAGGTACCTTCCTATGTTAAAAGAGAATGGATAATATTGGCCTTAGTTATAGACGTATTTTCTGAAAATCGGACTCTGCTAACTTGATAGGTTCACATCTAGAGAAGAAAATAAACCTCGTATTATCACTGTTTATTTACATTTGAAGATAAGTGACATACCTATCTAGAAAGTGTTGTTTGGCTATCTTGACCCAAATGGTCCAAGATAAAATCACAATACCTTTTAAGTACAGGTTATCGCTATCACTAAGCACACTGATTACACTCTAACTTTCACACTATTACGCAAACGTCTTTTTTCGTATTTCTTTGGAGAAGCACTTTACAAAGTATTGTTGAGTCATGAGGATGTCTTTTTATGGGCCTATGCATAAAAAGAGACAAATTAGTATGCTATGCATCTCAATTTTGAAGTAATGTCCATCTAAAAGCGATAATTTCAATTCCTACACGATGTCCGAAGAATCTGATGAAAATGTATGTGCCGCTAAACACTTAGGTACTAGCCTTGAAAATAAGGATTATGTCGGTTGCATATTATTATCATCCATGGTTAGTGATAGAGATATTATTATAAGGCGATTAGGCTTCATGAGGTGCCTTTGCATCAAACGTCAATGGATTGCACAATGCACATTTCAAAATGGTAATGTAAGCACAGAACATAATATCATGTAAGCACCTATTTTGATGTCGATCCATGTCGATATCTCATGATATGGAGTAATAATTTGGAACTCTTCGACACTTTGAACTGCGCGTAGAATAAATCCTCAAACTAGCAAGACTAGATGTGGGCTCCGCTGGTAGCTAAGCCTAACAGACTCGTGCCGATTAAACAGCTATTTCCGAAACCGTTCGATATTTGCATTGCGCGGGGGAATTGCTTGCAAATTGGCTGCGGCAGCGTAATTTTGTTTGCGCTTAATGAATTGGATGCTCATTGCACATCGGTGAATAAATAAACGTACAACAGGGATTATTGATTTGCTGCTAGGCCTTGTTTGTCTATCTCTACATGCTACATTGTAAAACGTAACATTGATACTAAAGTGACCCTCTTAGGGGTACCTACCTAAGCAAAGCACCAAATTATTTTTGACTCATTTTATGTTAAACTAGCTGCTGCCCGCGGCTTCGCTCGCATGGTACCCGGATAAAAAGTAGCCTATGTTACTCTCCAGCCCTCCAACTATCTCCACACAAAAAATCACGTCAATCCGTCGCTCTGTTTTGACGTGAAAGCAGGACAAATAAACACACTTTCACATTTATAATATGGGTACGGATTGAAGCGTAGAGTTACGTACCTATATACTCACTGCCACCGTAAGAGCGTTTGTCTACCGCCGCCGCCGTCACCGGCACATCAACGAGAACGAAATGACGGCGCCGAGGTAGCGACCATACATTTACTATAGCCGCCTGTCCACCAGAAGACCGTCACGTCATCTTGATCTCATACAGAAATAATCTCGTTGACGGTGACGGTTCGGTGACGGCGGCGGTGGACAAACGCTATTAGTCATGGTGTTACTTGCCGGAGGCTTCGCTGCAGCCCAGTCAGAGGGAACCGCCGAGGTGGCGTTGATCTTGTGAATGTTGACTAATGATCTTTGATCTAGCGGCTAGCGTATGACACCCATTCTTAATCACCCGTTTCATCATGGCAAGGATTTAGGTAGAGAAGTTATTTTCTTGTCACTGTATGTGTGTGAATTATTTTGATCCAGAAAGTCTATAAATCCTTGAGACGTAAATGAGTCAATCATAATTACTGATTTAGACTTTATAACCAAATAAAAAAAATTAAAAAAAAAATGCTTATTTTCATAAAAAAAAATGTAGTTCACAAGAATAGTCCCCCAAGTACAGTCAGGCTCATAAAGCTGTCTGTGCGTCATCGAGGGCGGGCTCTTACGAGTTATGGCGCTAGTGAGCAGCACATCTCAATGTTTCTTTTTAATTAGGCGTAGCAGACGACGGAAGTGCGAGGGTGTGTGTGTGATTCATGATTCGCGAACCACACCTCGTTGGAAACTTATTTTTAACCCGTGTGGATTCCTTCGTGACAATAAGGTTTTAGCTGTTGCGGTTTATGGACAGTGAACGCAAATAAACAATTTTCTGTCTATTATCTGTTGGAGATTTTTAAATAGGTGCCACTTATTATTTGTTTTGAATGGGAGAGATACTTACATAAAAGAAAATTTTTTTTTAATCTTATAATTTTTTTTATTCCAACTGGAGTTAAAAAGGAAAAGTGGCCTTACGTTAGATGCAAATGGAAGTGCCTAGGCTAGGGACTACCCATCCATATAGATAATAATCAAAGGACTACACATTTTCAACTTTCGCCACTTGGACGTAGGTACTTATATCTAAAATTTTATAAAACATAATATTTAAGATCTAAGTGGATAGCTATCTTACTTTCGTGACGATATAAAGTTCCTAAAATTTAAAAAAACAATGTAATCATACTACCTAATGTTACGAGTTTTTTTATAATTAGTTGTAATCTGATATAAATATTTACTAACAGTTACAACAAGTTCTTGCGTTCAAATTATTTTCCTATTAACTTTCCATTTTGTAGTTAATTAGAATTAATTTCCAACTAATTACACATTTCAATGTTTTGTTATTTTAAAACGTTAATGATCACACCTGCTGCTTGATATTCATTAATCGAATTGTAATTGTTAAGTTTCGAAATTTGTACACTCAAATACACAGCGATATGAAATAAATAAAAATAAATAAATACTTGTATTATACCCAAACTCAAATGTATAAGACGTATGTAAGTATATTAATATTTTGGTCTATTTTTTTTTTCGTTTGAAAAAAAAAAATATGCATTTCTGAAGAATTTTTTTTTGACATTTGATAGTTATTGTTCAGAAAGTCAAAGTTTAGGTTTTTTTCAGATTTCAATTATTTGATGATTAGTTAAATAATGAGATGGATACATCTCTTTTTTATAAGACTAGATACATATTTTTAGAGTTCACTGTACAACCAGGGTTATAAATCATCAAACTTATTAGGTACTTGGTAGTGCTTATCGAAACGAACCATTGAATGTTATGACAAAATTAAAGCCAGCTGATTGGTTATCAGTACTATAAATAATTATTTAGTAAGTTGTTTTATTATAACTTCTCTCTATTTATAGGGTGGCCTGTATCATAGGCCGTAGGTTGAAATTGATAATAGCTTTTTTAAAATAGTAAAAGCTTATTTTATACATTTATGTATTGGTTTGTGACATGGCTGTGTCCCCAGTAGGCAAACTGTGAGCGACCGACTGAGTTTGCGGCGTATCGGTTTAGTATACCATTCCATATATTTGAAATGGAGTGTCCACAGTTTGCTAGTTTTGCGCTCACTGTACGCAGTTTGCAGCGTAACGCTGCAAACTAGCAAACTGTGGACACTCCATTTCAAATATGGAAGAGCGTACTAAACCGATACGCCGCAAACTCAGTCGGCCGCTCACAGTTTGCTTACTGGGGACACAGCCAAGACCACTGCAAAAGATTAGGGAACAAAACTATAATTTCGCCACGGTGCTGATATAAATTATTTATAAAAAAATCTTGGGTATTATTTACTTGTAGGTACGACTGTCACATACACTGATCCAATATACACAGGTAGGTATGTCTGTGTATGTTGGAGCTGATGTAGATCTTTTATTTTGTATGATTTTATGTAGAGCTATGTTGGACCGTACTGATTGTAGCTGTTGATTGTAGCTCGAGTTTCGATAATGAATCGTGATTATGAATCGTTTAAAAAAAATTACTCACACATTGACACATTTGACATGACTAATGCCCGGTTTCTATAATTAACTAACTTAGTTAGTGCTTGAATAACCATAGCAAAGCAACTTTTACGTGGTTTTTGACGGGTTCTAACGGTGAAGGAAAACCTCGCGAGGAAACTCGCGGCTAGTCAGCCTCAAGTTATACGTATAAATTGACGATGTCATTCCTGTGGATAAAGCAAATCAAGCAGGCTAAGAAGATGATGTGGGTCCAAGCGTTTCAATCTGCTGTGCCGTCGCCGTCGCCGTTGCCGTTGCCGTGCCGTGAGGTGAAATAAAGCCTATTGTTGAGATGGAGTATAACACAGAAGGGACATTTTCCAGGCACTGTAACGTCCTGTAGGTAAAGATTGCTTCCGCTGTAAATCTAGTAAAGATGTAAAAGCTAAGGTTTCATAATAAACTATTGTTTGTTATACCACGGTACCTATATAAAACAACGAGTTTATTGAAGAAATGAACTGACCTGAACGCTCTGACGGCACTATAATCTCAGCTTAAACAATAAATCACTCTTTGCTTCCTCAATTACTTTCCTTATCGAGGTTAAAAAACAGGCTATCGGTCCCGACGATAATAAATCACCAGCAACTATTTTTTTAGGATCCATTAAAAGAAAGATAGAGCGTAATGAATAAGTCACAGTGTATCTGAAGTTATAAGTTAAAATTGAAATGTTTATTAGAATGAGATTTCCTACTGACTGTATCCCAAAGTTAAATTAGAGAAACAAAATTTGTATGTAGTTTTTGTTGCTCTTAAAAAATACAGCATAGGTAGAAGAATAGAGATGACCAGCCCTCAGCTCTCATGAACTTACCTC
Source organism: Camptogramma bilineatum (assembly GCA_958496255.1). Taxonomy (NCBI): domain Eukaryota; kingdom Metazoa; phylum Arthropoda; class Insecta; order Lepidoptera; family Geometridae; genus Camptogramma; species Camptogramma bilineatum. Next base: position 6,867,602 of record OY292460.1, read on the forward strand.
GAATCAAATCTCAAATTGGACGGTTTGTTATTGGTTTGGTTGGTCAGGTTGGTGTATTTTTGTATTCTTCAAAGAACTTAAGAAGAGTAGGTGTGTTTTTAGTTCGTAAACACAAACTTAAAACATTTTATAATTCAAATTAAGAACTTGCAAAAATATAATAAGCGAACGCTTGTCGAGAAAAAAGGCTAACTAGCAAAACTTCTACTGTCAAAACGGGGCTAAGTATATGGTTTATCTTCACTCATGTTTCAGGTAGGTATTAATGATACATTGAAGATAATTGTTCAAAGAGAAGGCAGGAAGCTAGTCAGAGGCATATCTAAATTTTCATTTGTCTCATACCCGCATTTTGAAGTTAGCCTCTCTACGTGGCAAGAAACTTCTCATCGACGCCTTTTTGAAGTTCAAAGACTTATTTCCTATGTTTTTTTTTCATCATTTAGAGCACGAGTTATGGGCTACAAATTGATTGAAACGAATAATTTACGAATTTTAGGATGATCGACCAGGATTTGATACCAAATTCCGAAGATCTAAAGTTGAGTCGAGGAGGTATCCTAAGGTGCCAACATAGCAAAATTCAACTTTATCACTAATACTTTGAAATTTTGCAAAGTTTCAAGTACCTATCTTGACTTTGCTCGTACATCAACTCCTGTTATCTTCAAGTTGGGTAGTTCATAATAACTTTGACATACCGGAGTTGCGTGACAACTCAGAATAACCAGACAATTTATGAGCACTACCTAATTGTTTGTTGCTTTTGGATTCCAAGACAAACTAGACTCGCTGAAGTTACCTGAAACTTTGCTTTCCTAGAAATTAACCACCGGAACATAATGGTTGTAACATACTCTATCATCTTAAGGCTCAACCACACGCTGGCCCAGGCTCACCGAGTGAACGTGAGTGCCAACGTGTGGGCAGCACCACTCGCCTCGCCTTGCCATCGCTCGTCTAGCTGGCCGAGTGAACACGAGCGCCTACTTACATTGGTTTGCGTTGATTCGCCAAGCGTGTGGACGGTAGCACTCGCCTTGCGTCGACTCACCTTCGCTCGCGCTGGCTTAGGCTAGCCCAGCGTGTGTTTACACAACAAGTCAAAGTACTGTGTAGTGTTGTTCCATGCTAGCTTCCACTCAACATACTCGACTACACGAAGCACAAATAAAAAAAAAACTTAAGCCGTCTTCACCTATCGCACTTGTTTCGTCTATAATATATCTTGAAAGCTGCTGAATCGATTTTGATGAAACTTGCACTGTTTTATAAATTTAAGTGAATGTAAGCCAATAAAAAAGAACTGTTACTACTAATTTCTATCTCTTCAAAAATTTATTTAAAGCCTTTAGAATCCCTAAGTTTTTTAAATGTACGCTACCAACATTGCAACATTTGCAGCCCCGACGGTTAGCCATACTTACTAAGAAACTAGAATTTCAGTATTTTTTCCACGCTACCTTCGCAAGTAGGTAATTGGATTTAGATTGGATCGAATTAGAAACTTTCTTGTAGTATTTGTTTTCACGGAAAATTGCTTTTTGATGGGACTTATCAAAATCGAATTTGGGAACTTAACGTGGGGAAAAGTTTTGGGGAGCGGTATTTGTTTACGAAACACCAAAAAGTCTCGTTTGATGCAAGATATTTAATATACCTATCTATTTTTTCATTTATTTACAGAAACTAATCTGCAACATAATTATATTTACATAACTTTTGTAACCGCGCTGAAAGTCGGTTAACTGAAACCACTCTAACATACTGTAACAATTGTTTGAAAAACAGAGTCGTTCCTCGAAGGCTGTTTAGCGTAATTTAACGAGCTTAGGAAAGGTGACTAAACATCGCTAAAGGCTGAAAACATAAAATGGGTTATGCACAAAGCTTTTTAAGGTTAATGATGGCAATTACTTATTTAAATTATATTTAAACGGCTTAGGATAATTTATTTGGCTGTATATTACTGTAACGAGGTTGTAGAGATGTTGTGGGAATTACAAGTAGGTTCTTTACCTTTATTTGAGTTGTGTTCTTTCATAAATGTGATGAGAATAAATAAAGTAACAAATTAAAAGTTGACCTGGATCAGTTGAGCTATCCATAGATTACCATCTACGATCCTTAGATGGCACATCCTTAGATACCTACTTAGTACCTATTATGTAATTTGATACAGGTAGTAGATTGGTTTCTGTAGGTACTTAAATGTCTAAAACACCTAATCGTAGAGTAAATGCAAATGTGAAAATTTTGCAAACCTCTCTAGACTAGACAAAGCTAATTTAGATTTCTACACTTGATTATAATAAAATACGATTCTGTAAGTATCTATACTAGAATCTACTTTCCTAAAATGTAGCTTTCTTCTGAAAAAATCCGCTCTCAAGCAACGAAATGATTTCCTTAAATTCATACGACGTAAATACTCGTAGCACCTGATACTATGTTCTACAGAGAAATTCTATCAGTTTTCAATCTCTCCCAATCTCGAAAGCGAGCCAAGGATCTCATTTTTGTTGTCTGTAGTCGGTATGATAAAATAACATTTTATATTTTGAGAGTCCCTCGTAATATTCGAGTCAGACAGTAAGCTCCGAGCGAGTGCATTACCGTAGACCGACCATGTTTTATTTATTCGTCTGGCACGGGCGAACACACAAAAACCTGCATTGGATTCCTAACCTTATGGATCCTGAAATACAGCTGATTTTAATTTCACATAAACAAGGTGTATTAAGGTGTTTTAGTCTAGTACATACAACGCGAAAGTGGTTACATTATCTACGGCCGAATTTCAGTCTTTGGCTTTTCCGTGGCAGGCGTCTGTAAAAAGGAATGGTGTATTTTAATTTGCTTTTGATGAGAAAATATTAAAGTATCTAGTGCTTTATAAAAATAAATATTCGTAATCTAATTTATTTCGATAGACGCATTATCTGCAGTGCGAGACTTCCGAAAATGCTTCGGAAGGTTGACGATTTTTCAGCAAAGAAACGTCATTTTCCGAATTCGGAATACATTCCGAGAAGGTCTAAATCGCGCTGCTGAACTAATTGTTAAATAGGTGATGATGATTTTAATTGATTTTAAGTGTAGTTAAAAAACTATAATAAACATTACATTTCTACAGAAGAAAATGATCACTATTAAAATTCAACACTCATTATTTTTGCCATTTTATTAAATGCCTCAATCGCAATTGCAATTACCAAGTACCTCTACGTAAGCACTTAAGTACTTATTTCAATTCCCAGTTCGCTTTAAGCTTTACATTTCCAATTCATTTCGCATCTCATTCATGAATGCGGCTTTAATCAATTCATGACTGGATTTTCATATCGGTTCATATAAATTAACTGAATTAAGCACTTTTGTGATAATAAATGAAATCACGTTTGCCAGCGGTTAATATAAATAGAGTGTTTTAATATGAAATGTGACATTTTAATGTAATCTTTATAATGTAATAAATTAAATTCGATTACTAGTTTGACTATAGTTTGCTCAATAAGTATTCATTAAAATTTTGCCTGTAATTACACATTAATTTTAGGGTAATGGTTATTTTCACAGCTTTACCGAGATTTAACTACTTTAATTTAATTTAAAATATCAGAAAATGTAACGGTAGGTGAGGTAAAACGACTGATTCATTTGCTAACAATAATTATAGAAAATAATTAAAAAAATTATATATTTTAACATTTAAGCTCAAAATATTTATTACTAGAAATCCGAATACAATATATTTGATGTATTCGGATTTCTAGTAATAAATATCCCGCTGCATGTATATAAAAAACTGACAAAAAGGACTTTTGTTGAAAGGCTTTTTTTAATTACTTCATCCTCTCATGTCTAATAGTGGGATAACGTAACTTATGCTGTGTGACATCATCAAATACATTAGCGTCAAAAGCAGATAAGATTTGCATACATTTTAAGGAAAATCACGTTAACCAAACAAAAACCAGATCTAACTAGATCTGTATGTTCCGCATCCCCTATGAACACCAAACGAACACAAATCAATTTTGGCGAATTGTAAGAGCATACAGGGTGTTTAAACTGAGGGTGCAGTAATGGAGACACTGGCATTAAACCGAGCCACGTGCTGTGACAACATTGACATGGGGGATGGCTAATTAGTTTAAGCCTGTGGCTGGGGCCCCGGGGTCACCCTGTAGGTTGGACAGCTTTGATCCAATTTGAGCGGGTGCTGCAATTTGCAAGTTGTTTAGACGTTTTATGTGAAAATCGAATGGTATTGTATTGCGTATTAACAAATCCCAAAGGTTTGGATGACGACAACGTAAAGTTTTTTCCGATATTTTACTAAGTCTTGCCATACATCATGTGTTTAAACTAAATATCAGAATGAGATAGTTGAGTTTTTCCCCTCTCTCGCTCTTGAAGTGCAGCGTTACATTTGTGTAGCCAACTCCTCCACTCGTCACTGTCACTTCAGCTTTTGTGCGGGACAGGTCTCTTGCGATGATCCCCTGGAATAAAAAACTTTTTAAAGAAAAAAATAAAAATGATTTTCTTAATCTTTTGCGATAAGAATTCATACTTTAAGGTTACGTATTGATGTCACGAAAAATACAAGACAGATTTTTGAAATCCATAGGAACGTTTGACAGATTTTTGATTTCTTTTTTTTCATAAAACAGGAATTCGAATTCCATAAATTCTTAAGCCAGATTTTCATTTGTTTTTTTTTTACAAGACAGAAATACAAAATCCATCTAAACATTTTCCAGAAATTTTAACATCCAGATAATTCACTTTACCGCATGTTTGTTTTCCATATAATTTGTTTTCCATATATTTTGTGATGCCGAAAAATCATGGTTCAGGAAAGACCTATTACAAAATTATGTATTAAATCTTTCTAAACGCCTACTAGTAGCGCCATCTAGTAATAATTCAGAGCGTTATTAATACTAGGTACCATAAAATTAAATGACCGATGTCTATTATGTAGCTTGAACTGTAGGTAGATATCTAATAAATAATGTACCTAGTTACTTTTTTTTATTACCTACCTTTAACATTTCCTAACTAATTTCGTGCTAGATGGTTAAGTAACCTCACCAAACACTTTTGGCAAATTATCAAAATTTAACCTAAATCTTCCAACCATTTCGAATTTGTGACGGCTCCGGCGCTTCGGGAAGTGCAGCCCCTCCGCCCTTGCGTAACAAAACGCAGCATCAGCACGAGCCTTCGCAGCTTCGGCTGTTTGGTCGCCACCTTCGGCGGCGACCAGCCTCAGCCGCTCCAGCTCGTGCTGGTTCCGCGTTTTGTCACAGCGGGCGGGGGCTGCATCTCCCTTCGCGCCTCCGAATTCATAAAAACACTCTAGGGTAGGACAGACAAGACTACGTGGAAGTCGGGGTGGGCAGATTCGGTTCTGAGACCGATAATAACCTAAAAACGTTTCGTTTTACGGTAAGACAGACGCAACATGAAAAGCAACACAAATTACGTAGGTAAATAATATAATTGAGTAAGATGGAAAAGGTTTTATATGGCTGGAAATTTTCTGGTAAGCGTTACTTCTGTCTTTTAAAATAAGGTATAAGGATATTGTTGTCAAATGAAAAAAAAACGAACTGATAATCTGGCATTAGTGTTTCTGTCAAATGAGACTTCTGTAAAACGTTTTATCGGAGTAATAAAATTATGTATAACATAGTATCTGGATTTCGAGTTTCTATCAAACGTTTTATGGATTTCAAAATTCGGTGTATCGTTTTTCGAAAGATTGATAGGTTACCCATACTTTAACGGTGGTTGGTGCAAAACAGCTGGAACGTCGGGATATATTATAGTGGTAAAATTCTGTTTAACCTTAAAATGCTTTTACCACGTTATTTACCCCTCTGCTGGGTGTAGGCCTCCCTTTGTAACTGCCACATAATCCGGTCCTGCGCTGTGCCAAGCCAGGAACTGCCCGCGACTTTTCTAATGTCGTCAAGTCATCAACCCACTGCGCCATCGGACGACCACGACTTCTTTGGCCTGTACTCGGAAATCTGTAATACGTTGCCCCAACTGTCATCACCTCGACTAGCCAGGTGTCCAGCTTAATTTCATTAAGATTTGGAACCCTAACTCCGACATCTTAAAGTTTATAGCCGAACCAGTGACGTGGATATCATGGAAACTATTATTGCATTGTACCTGTTACGTAGTAGGTACAGACAAGCGATTGCTAAAATGATTTCAATTTGCGAAGGCTGTAGTACAACTGACCCAGTATCGCTATCGTTGCGTCATTATTTTGTTGCAAACAGGTTGTAAAGTCACTTTCATCAGTATCACAGAAACCCTTCTGTGTTTTAGGTGCAGATCTGGAGAACATTTTTAGGTTCCTTACAGACAAAAAAAAGTCAAGGTATGAAATATATTTACAAACTAAAACAAACACTGAGACACATTCAAACTGGTTACTTACCTTTTAGAAGTTTTAACCTTTTAAACTCTGTCTTTTTTATTAGGAAATAAACCAATGTTATACTTTATCCACTCTTTGTATTTTAATACAATCTTTATTCGTCTGACAATGTCACAATGCGACATTTTGTTTATAAGCCATCGATACTCGTAAAACTTAAGGCCTGATCTTTGCTGCTATAGATCATTATCATTATTTAAATACATCACGGAAATGGGACAGAGACGTGATTTGAATTTAGCGGGTTCAAGTTCTACCTGCGTGAAATTTTTTGGGTCCATTATTTTGAAATCGCCTGGTATTCATTATTGTTCATACTTTTAAGTAAAAATCTATACCTACTCTAAATAATTACAGAAACATTTGATGTTACCTTTACTTAACTAGATCCTGCAGTGGATCTGGTACAATGTTGGACCAGGGACAATGTTTAGATGAAGTATGCAACAGAAAATAAATCCTCGGCCGTATCAACAGAAAATAAATAGTCAATACGTGTGGAAAAAAGGTTTTTTGAGGTTTCGGCACGTCTGAAATTCAGCTGACACGTGACAAAAGGTTGAGGATCCCTGTAAATCCTTGCCGCACGCGATGTCATTCCGATAGCTGTTTACGACACGAGAACGATATGGCGCGAGTCGATTTCCGAATACGCACTCCGAGGTAATAAAGTGTGGACGGGTTCGTGCTTTTTATGCGATTTCGATTGTTGCTTATAACCTCTAATCACGATATTTTTATACGTAGGTATAGGTGCTACTGTAATCGCCTTACCATTTTTGTGAGATTCACTTTGTAAACTTACCTACTCCATTATTCATAATCAGCTGCTATTTTAGCATGGCTTTAGAGTGTTTTTGATGATTAGTTTCAAAAACCATGCCTCTAATCGTTGTCATTTGCCCAGAAAAATGACTTTTGAGCTGGCAATTTTTCTACGAAGCATCCAAGCCGCGGCGCTTAGAAATCAATTGTTGTAGTAATGCACTAGTCTAACAATTTCGTGTGTTTCAACAACAAACTGTGTTGAATAACAAAATTGTGTGTTAACAATTTTCTTTGTTAATCTGAATACAAAGCTTTAATTCGACTATCCTCACCCGGAAAACGGAAAACAAAGCTATCATGCTATAAGCACCAATATTAAAACAATATACACAATAGGCTCACCTTAATAACCCTTTGCTTCGCATCCACGTAAATATAGTCCTTATCTCGTCGAATAAGAGGAATACTTTGGTACACAAGTTTTTCCGTTGAAACTAACAAGTTATTCACTCTCGACCCCTCAACGAAATCTTTTGCTTGTAAATGTAAACAAGTCAAGAATAAACACACCAAAAATAGTACACACTTCATATTTTTTACTAAGTTTGTATTACAACATATTTTTTGTATGTCTTGTTTGATCATTAGCAATGAACTGAGTTGTATAAGGAAAATGAGATATCTTTGCTAACGTGGTTTGACCTTGCAAAGATTTATGTATTTGTAGAAACTTATACCTTATCTTTGACTCTTAGTCATCTCTAGAATACTAGTGTTCAATAATAGTGGTCAACGTTATTCTTATCTGTATTTTCATTTTAGACTTATCTACGGTCTTCCATTGGCAATGACAATGTAATGGTTTGTCTTTAAACATATCAAAACTTCGTGTACCGTACCTATAAGTATTAGCACTTAGGCAATTATATAATCTTGAGGTGAAACATATACATACATTACATAGGTATATTAAAAAAAGCCGGAAAGCCTCGTTAGTGCGTTGACAAACATTAGTATTCTCGAATGTAAGGCCTGAAAGGGGAATAACTCTACGTCCTATCCACCACGAATCTAGCAGTTTTGTAGCCTACAAACCCATAGTGAGGGTAGTATAAATTACCTTGGCACAGACACAGAATAAATACTAGTAGGTAGAGACAGGAAGATTTACAGCGAGCATGCTGATTTGCACGCGGTGCATTCAGAATAATTACTAGGCGGCACACACCTATAGGGATCAACGGGTTGAACATCCAGCGGATGAAATTAAAACGTAACCAAACATGATCACGAATGTACCCCCGAGTAACTGGTTACGAAAAACAGTTACGAAAATGGACCAAACGAATTTTTCAGATCTACAATCATCCTCCGAGATCCTTCGAAGTTGTCTAAGAGTCAAACGTATGCCCAAATAATTATTTGGTACATGCCCACATTTTGTAGAAGTTAGCATTGCATACGTGACTACTTACTGCTTTCACTGCTACTGCTGCTACGTTATTATTTGTTCAAACAATCACTTTTGACGCTTTATTTGTCGATTTTAGCCAAAATAAACATTTTGTAAAGCTTGAACTTTTTAACTTATTAGTTTAAAATATAGAAATAAGTAATCTGAATCTGCTAACAGCGGCATAAATGTCTTTAAAATTCATAGATGTGAAATTAATGTTGTTTAAGTCAGTTATCAGACCTGTCGCGATGTATGATCATCAAAATCCGCTATTGATAAAGCAGTTGCAACAGATCAATGATCAGATGGCATCTTCTTGTGTGATCAGATGCAACCACAAACGGATCATATGATCAGATGGGAACTACCCTTCCGCTACAATATTATCCGCTGAAGTTTTCCGCTACATATTCATAGCTAGGTGTGGTTGGTGGATGCATTGCAATTCACAATGAACAGCATTCGTATTGGTGCAATTAACTCCAGCTTCGGCTACGTTGATTTTTAATGTAGTTCAGACGCGGTATTAAAGAAAGATTACTGTGACAAACATACATGCAAATGCCAACTATCATTTTATTTGTACCTAGACCCGATTTGAGTTGTTTCTATTTGGTCGCAAAAATAAAACTTTATTCTCAGTGCCTATACTAGCGATCATTTAGCATGGAAAAAAATAATATAGGTACAGGTACTCCTCAAAACAAAATAACATGACTTTAAAACAGTAATTAAAATTGAATGTAGGTACAATTTATTTCAACTTTGATTTTAGGAATATGTTACCACGGGTTGTGGAAAATATCGAAATATTTCAAGTGGGCCTTATTTTGTTTTAAGGAGTAGGTAAGTAGGTATAAGTATATGTTTTCTAAAATATCGGCATGAATATATCGAATATCTTTAGTAAAAGCACACAACATAATTATACCTAGATAACATACCTAGCTATAACATCTTGGTGAAACTAAAACAACAATTAGAAACTTTTCTGTAATAAGAGCCCGTGTCAATATCAATGTTAGTAGTAGCAATTTGACTACTTACATTGTAATGTATACCTACAATATTTACCTGTTTTTAAGTTTTGCTAACTCTCACATACCTAACTTTCTAACATTCTTCATAACGGAAATATTTAGTTTCTCTAACAAACGTTCCAGGAATGCTAAATTACTTGGCACTTCACAAAACGGTACAACCGTCGCATTGTCCCCATTTTATGCTCCTACGACTGCCATTACTTATACAAAGCACATGAAAGCATCAACCCACACGTATTCGTCTCTGTCTCTTAGAAATTAAGGGAAAAACGAGGTAGATAGAGCCGTTTGTATTGTAAGCTAAATTAAGAGCAAAGGGGGAAAAGCAATGGATGCTAAATGAATTGGTTTTAACGGAATTGGTGTTTTTGCCGTGATTTAGTCACAAGTTGCGCAGTAAGAAACATTCTGTTTGAGTTCTGATTCTTATTACGAACATTTTACAAAAAATATATGAACAACGTGATGGCTAAAAAAAATTAAATCGTCCGATCCAATGTCTCAGGATTTAACTTTTTTAAACTCTTTCGCAGATCTTTTATAAGTATATTTTTTTTCTATTTTCATTCGTAAATAAATTCTTTTGAAGGGCAATATAGCTAGAAGGGTAGTCAAGACCCCTTACCCTAAGTAAATTCGTATAACCTAAGTAACTATTCCTTTATCTAATCTTCTAGTGATCGCCGCGCAACGCGTGTCTTTGAAGTAGGTATCTCACGTGGTACACACACAGTGATTGCAAGAATGCGTAGGTACCTATGCCGCTTCGCAATGCAGACAAGTGCATAAGATCTGTTTACTCTGTGGTAGGATGTTATTTCAAACCGATGCCACGTCACCGCTTTGATCTTCACTCCTTTTTGCCGAGCACTCGTTTAATGCGACGACAAATAATTCAAACAGGAACGCGAGACCCTTTTTGATTTTATCAAAATGTGCGGATGATTTTCTCATGTTTTTAATGTGGACTCTTCATTAGTGAGATCACTGGCTTCTCGGTTTATTTGTTCAAGATATTCGCGATTTGCTAAGAGCTGTTTGCTTTGGGTTGGGGAAATTCTTTTGATCCATTTTACGAGGCACACTGGGAAATTTGACTTAAAAATTGCACAGATACTTAGGTGCTTACTTTATTTTTAGCAATGAATAAATGAAATCATTACAAGTACTTATTACATTTGTTGTAAAGCGGACTTACAGATAAAAAAATTACACTTAAGGTACCTACTACCTAATCCATGTTTTATCCAATTCTGTCTCGTGCGTGGGACATGATTCAAACACAAACTTACCTACATTGATAGACAAGCGTCCAGACTCATAATAATTACTAAAAATAATGCATAAGGCTACAGATTATTGCAAAACTTAACAAGTCGATAAATCCAGGAATGCGCTTCGATGTCGATGGCATTGGCTCCACCATCCGATACTCATATCTCAATCACGTTGGAATTGGAATTTAAAATGGAGTGAAATGTACGTCGCGTCGACTTCCATTTGGCGTGATTGAGCCGCGGGCATAATGGAGCGACCGTCCGGACGCGGACGATCCTGTAGGGTTGCCAGTGAGAGGACAAAATGATGACAATGTGGAATTACACCGTATGATAAGGAACACGACCCGTTAGACAACTTAAATGACAAAGTTTTTAAGCCACCTAAAAGCGGCTAACAGACTTTTTTCAAAACATATTACTATTTTAAATTGAACTTACTCGTATCATTATCACCGCTACTTTACCTTAAATTGGTGTTATCATCATTTTTATTTCGACTTCATACATAAATTAGTTTCACTGATACTAGATTTTCAGATACTATCAGCCGTTCTCAAATAATGTGCTTAGAAAGTTACATTTAAATTAAAACTATAAATAAAGACAAGCAAAAGTATATTTTATTCCTTAAAACAATAATGACGCACCCTTTATACTTAAACCAACGTAAGGCAACCCTAGGCCGGATAAAATGGCGGATATAACCGGGACTCTAGAATAGACGAGCTTCATTAAAGTTTCGTATACATTTTTATACATTTTCTGCGTTCAGAACGACTTCTAACAATGGAAGAAACTCATTTCATGTATAAACGAAAAACATTTACTTTGTTTAGATTAGATTGGTAGGTATCTACGATGATATTTGAATTGAACAATTATACATTGCAAATACCTTTATTATACCTACCTAGTTATGGAACTTATTAAGAAGAGTAATGTTGTTGTCTCTGGTTGCGGTAAATATTACAAATTAATATTAAACATTAGTAAACAACATAGAAAAGAAAAAAAAAAAATTACAGAAATTAACTACCTACTACCTACATAGTTCAATTATCATGTCATTTGAGTCAAAATAATGAATAAAAGTAAGTATAGGTATAGGTACTAAACCAGTACAGACCCATTTTGAACGAAAACAAAGAGATCTATATCCAGAAATTGGCAAAGGGTTATGTCTGAAAAACAAAAAAAAAAAAACAGAAGAAGAATTTACAAACATGAGTTTTATTTGCATCATCAGCATTCCAATTCTAAAAAAAATGTGATTGAGCTTGCAGTCGCAGGGTTGCTCTCGTGATTGAGGTGGAACACAATAGAGTGATGAGATGCACTGCGATGCTAATTCAGTCGACGCCAAATACTCGATGCGTCTGACTCCTATAGGTACCTATACCTACATGGTATACTGAAATGGTCGCATTGTTTTGTAGATTGTGTAAATGGGGGGTTTGTGTAAAGAGCTGTCACTGAAGTTGCGATCTTCGTGTAGCTCCAGATATAAATTTATTTATTAGCTACCTACCGGAAAAACGGGATTCAAATTAATTTTTATTTCCACATTTTTTAAATCTATCCAAAAATTTGATAGGAGTGGCGGAGTTAGCATTTTAAATTCCTTCAGGGAGATTTTTTATGAGAGTTTGCGTGATTGGATAATGTATAATGTGCCTTTTAGTAGATCATACAAAAATAATTTAAATCAAAGATGATTGTTTTTAACAATGTTTTAGAACACATAACGAAACAAGTGATAGATAAACAAAAATCTGACCCCATCCATAAGTATCAGTGCTCATATAAAATGGGCATAATTGAGTCTGTCTGTTTGTACAATCCCCCTGTCAGGCGAATTGATATTTCCTCTTCCCGACATATACATAGTTAATTGCGCTTCCGGGCGTCACTCATTGTTTGAGCCAATCGCTGAATAGTAATGCCAAGCCTATCTGTTACTATGTCAATATAACATTACCAATGCTATTTCCGAAACACATTTTATTAAACGAGGTGTCATATCACAACTAGTCTACTTAAAACATGAATAATAGCTATTATTGTACGTAAACTTAAAATAAAATGACACATAAGTGCTTATAATATAACAATTCCAAGCAGTTGTTAGATTGCAGTTGTGAGCCTTTTTAACCGATTGCGCGACGCAAAGGAAGGGTAATGTGTTTATGTCTAGGACTGATATAAGCGGACCTATGCGTATGCAAAGAATAATACTTGGACTACGAGATATATATAAATAAACTAGTATTTAGATTGGTAATCCCGACAAATAATCAATTTGATAAATATTAAATAAGCGTTGATTCATTTTCGATTTACGATTTTACAATAAATTAATCATGTTTGTGTACGACCAAACTGGAAATACTAATTAAATTCACTGGTACTGCTAATTGCGTCCACTGTAAAACACATCAATAAAATAATTTTATAACACAATTAATTTTGATCACCAATAAATTTGCGTATTTACTGCGTCGCGTGGTACAGTCACGTGAAAAATACAATTTTATTTTCGTCAACTTATTTGCTACAAGCTTGGAGCCGTAGTAAATTATAACTTAATTATATGACCGGGCCACTGTTTCACTTTAACGAGTACAATAAATACTGTCGGTGACTGAATCAATAAGGCATACAGTCACAAACATAATACCAAGCGCATTAATCAGCGAAATTGTGTCACTAGCGAGTGACATTTACAGCGGTTAATGTCAGTCGTTGGGTTCATTTATTTGTCACATATGATAATACTCTTTCAATCAATATTCAACAAGACCTGGTTACGAAATCTCTCCATAATATATATCCTTTTATTGTTGTTACCAACATCCGCAACATTATAATGTTGTGCTATAGTTAAATAGAAATAACCTTTTGAATGGCATAGCAACAAAAATCTAAACCCATTAGGATTAGAGGTTTAGTTCCAGTTCAAATTTCAGTCAAAAACGTCTATTGTGCGAGCATTACCGTCAGTTTTGTTAAAATCGTATTACAATAGAATGACACGCAAAGTATCGGTATAATGCTTCAAACACGACATAAAACTTCGCGTGTCCGCCAGTCGTCGCGACACGCGATCCAGAAAATTATAATTTTAGTTACCCGTGCTGAAATAATAATATACACGTAGGTAGTTAAATATTAATAGCCTTCTATAGACATCGTTTCCTTTGATTTTTTCTTTGAAAAGTGCCAACAACTGTGTTTGTGGGTGTATCAGTACTTTAGTGGTTGTAAATGAGAAAATCTATTAGAATTGAATTGTTCTCTTGAACAGTTATTTTAAAATAAATATAATTATAACACCAACAATTCTGCTTCGTAACATCAAACAGTAGACAGTAGCCGTTTCATGAACTCTTAGAGCAATGTTAAAACAAGCTTGAAATATGACAACGAATGTCATTTCTAAAGCAGTAAGCCTGTTTTAAGCTTGTTTTGACATTGCTCTAAGACTTGGTGGTACGCCCCTAGGAGTCAAGTATCTAAGAAGTATCTAAGTTTAGACTAGATCTCTGATAGAAAACAGTACCTACCTATCTGATATTCGTTATTGAATTATTAACATTTTATTTTCTTTTTAAATTATTGCATGTTTCCATAGTTTTACTTTAAATACAAGCAACTAAATATTCTGTCTTTAAATTAAAATAATATCGTCAGTGGAAAGAAAAAAACGCTAAAGTGCCAAAATGCGATTCGTGGGAAATCAAGTTTAAAGTTGATTTCCCACAAATCGCATTTTCCTTTCCACTGACGATATTTATTTAGTTTTAAATTGGAAATGGACTACAATTACGGATACGACACCTGTTGTAAGTAAGAAAAATACAAATAAAACACTAAGACATAAGATTTCAAGTTCCTGAATCTAAGCCTCAAAATCTAAGGACTGAGATCATCACAAGTCCCATTCTCCCCTGATCCTGTCCATTGCGAGAAGTTATCTGTAAAGTTTCACGCACCCTTGTAATAACATAGGAGTCCCTTATCTACCCTCTGAGCCATCACCAGCTCTGGATAGCGATAAAAACACCCTAGTTTATCATATTGGCACTTGAGATCTTGGTTGTTTTGTGCATCTTTAAAATACCAGAAAACTTTGGCGCGACTTTAGTACTGACTTTAGGACTGAGCATCTTTGGGTTCCTTACTGTGTTCAATTACAGCATAATTTTATTTTATAGGGTAATTATAAGCTTTTTGAGCTTTGTACGTAAGTTTTTACTTTAATAATTTCAGTAAGTCTATAAACAAAATGCTTTAATAAAAAAATCCACATTCTAAGAAATAAATATGATCGCGACTGTACCTACTCCTATTTTGAAACTGTACCCTATTTTAAAAACCTTTGTAAAATTATTACGAGTATACTAGTAAAAATAAAGTCAGGAGCATCGTCTTTGTTTTCTTTATCTTCTGGTATAATAACAAGCCATCACTCAGTAAAAAAAAAGAAAATCCTTTCTGCTTTATCCTGTAGTTTAATAACCATAGCCATCAGTCAGGACTGTCCAGCCGCACCCCGTGACCTCACAGCGAATTAGCAACTCATCTACTTATTGTAATTTACCCTGTGCCTTTGTTTACATTTACACGTCAGCATTATGAAGCTTACACGGATTTATTATAATGAGTTGGCTGTAATGGGCTTACGGGCTTGCTTGTTTAATTGGATCTGCGGTAACTTTTTGTATGTAACCTTTCTTTTGTGTAGGAGCTTTCTTATTGATTGTATGTTTGTCTTATACTTTCTTATTTCCGGGTGAAGGTCACCCTGGAATCTTCCAAGTCACGCTTGTCAGATACATACTTACTCACATTTTCAGATGTTTCAGTCTGAAAATGTGAGTATGCCAGACAATGACTACGCTTCTGTTACCTAATTTGAAAATGGACGTACCTTAGGGTGGGTCACTCTTGTATGGAGAAAAAAATATATTTTGTTTTCAGTTTCTAATAGTGATAAAAAGGTGCCATATTACGTCAATAATCCACCTGCAAAATATGACACGGATTGAAAATCATCTTCTGCCTCCGAATCGAAGTTAAACTTTTAAAAAATTACAAAAAAAGGTCTTTGGAAAATCCTGCTGAAAACTATGAAAACTTACTTGTGTATGGTTTATTTTGGAACAAACCACGATACAAGAAGTCATATTTGTATACTTAATTATAAATTACTCAGTTACTTATCTAAAAAATGCAGGTTAGGTCTTAAAAGAATAGCAAAATCCTTCATTACTGTAAAATGTGCGCAAATGTTTGCGTGACTTTAGCTGAACCGATTATAAGTCCTTTTCTCTCAAATTTGGTGTTTAAAGTGTTGGATGTTTCCACCAAAGTCGTAATAGCTCTTTCCACACCTTACAATGACATGGCATGCGAAGCAGAGGCAGTTCGCCTTCGCCCACTTGTACAACAAAAGTTTGTAAGTTTTCGTCATTTTGCACCTTTGAATCGATGGTTCGGTAGCATTTAGTCACTAATAAATCAGATCAACATAAGAATATGCATTTAAAATTGTTCAGGAACTTGAGAAATCTTAGTTTTGTGCGAAAAATGAAACATTCTTTCAGAATTCGACGAGCCGTAAACTTTCTAATGTTTTTTTGTAGATTAGACAACATTGCTAGCAAAAAGTTATCAGGATGAGCAAAATACAGGCTAAATATGACAAAATCTTTTATTCCTTTGAATTCTATTGATTATTATCTTGATGTGGCAATTATCTTTTGCATGTATTGCGGTCTTTTATTGCAGGTAGCGTGGATCTTAATAGTGAACCAAAACTTTTAAATCTTTTGTTGCTAGAATCACCAGATTTATTGAAGGAGCTTCTGTGGATGAATAAATTAAAAAAAATGCAACTTGTTTGTGTGAACCAACGAGCATGAGGCATTTTACCTGGTGAAAATCACGAAAAACTCCATTGAAATACAGGCAAGAAGTATTTCTACTGTATTTTGGTGGTAGCATCATGGATGTTCCTTTTATCATTTTTTGAATTGATATTTCATCAATTGTGTTAATTTGTAGGTACATTAAGATCGTCAGGCCTCCTGCCCTCATTCAAATCTATGCTTTTTCAGCTAGAAATGTCGAAAAGAGCTTTCCTGCTATTCTTGAAATCTGTAATGTTTTGGTGAAGTTTTAGGCAAGGACTTTAGTAGGTTTTTAGACTTCAAATGATGTACTTTAAGCATTTTTAGCACCCTTTTATCTGAATTTATAATAATAAGTCCTTTTGTCAATTATTTTTAATTCAATCAATAAAAATTATGCAATATCTCAATGCAAGTTGGTTCTTTTTGTAAGTCATTTTTGAATTCCCATTGGCACCTCAATTCTTCAAATGTTTAAGAATACCGTTGTTACTTGGTAGTAAATTATCTTTATTATCGCTATTATCATCAATTAAAGACTGCTTAAAACACTTTTTAGACATTTCCATTGTTAAAAAGTAATCTTCGAACTTCAAACGTACCACGTCACTTTTACGACAAAAACTCGAGATTGCAAACTCTCAAAATCTCACTTTTCCTAAGAAAATGGTAAATAATGTTAATTAGTAAGTAAATATATAATACTATCTTATGTTTCAAGGCAAAACTGTAACCAAAAACTACATGCATAGTACTTTTATCAGTTCATGAATTCAACACCAATTTCAAGATTTTTTGAATTTTCAAATTAAATTCGGAGGCAGTTAACATTATTATAAAGCAACCATATTTTGCACGTCTCATTTCAACCATATTTAGCCACTTTTTATCGCTATTAGAAGTTGAAAATCGAAAAAAAAAAATTTTGACCCACGCTAGTACCTATAGTTACTAATACTTAACAAGGAATAAGCAATTAATTGTAGGTATGCTAGATAGATCGAAATGGACCGTTGACCTTCGCGTGACATTGTAGTTTTCTAAAATTCAAAATTAGAAACGCCTCAGACCGAGTGTTGCCTTGTATAATAAAAACAATTCTGTGTTGCCTGAACGTTTTAAAATTGAAACCATTTTCCATCTAGCAATCAATAACACCAATTTTCCAGTAAAGCAGTGCATCAAAACGCATCAATAAATCCGGATCACGTTACATATTCATTTCATACAAATAAATTGACATTGAAAAGTCGTTGGTGCTCTCCGGGGACTAGGGTTTCCACCCCGAAATGCACCAATTAGTGGTAAAAGTAAAAATGTGCAGTGGCGGAACCACGCATTACGTGGTCCCTGGGGGTGGCCTTTGGGGATATGTATCCACAGACCACAGGTACCAAATATTCGGTATCAATAGAAGTGAAACTCCTACTTGCTTAGGATCGTCAAAAATCAGACCGAAATCATAATTATTTTGTGATAAAAATTATTGTAAAAATGCTAAACAAGACAACTTATACTACATCATTTTTAAGTGGGTTGTTATACAATTGTAGACATTATATATTCTACAGCGTTATTTATAAAATTCTAGAGACTTTTTTTTACGAATTATTATAAAGTTCTGACTTTCGAGATGTAATGAAGTAAAGAAGATGTAAAGAAGAAGATGCGGCGCAATTCTGTTTGTATTTTGATAAGGGCATGTTAAACAACTGTCTTATAACAGGCAGTATATTTTTCGCAAGTACACAACGTGAATCTCATCCTATTCTGACGCATCTAATCCTGAAAGTGGAGCCACGTTATGCAACTTTAACAAATGACAAACTTTACCAAAACTAACGTAGCTTTTGATCTCTTGCCAACAAAATGCTGCCAATACTTTGGGATTTCACATCTTATGCCCGGGTTACACGAGGCTAGTTTTTCAAGCTAGGATAGCAAGCTAGTGTTAGTAAGCTAGCAAGCTAGTACAACTAGCTTCGTGTAGACACAACTGGCTTCATTTCTAAGCTAGTACACGAAGCTAGAAGTACTAGCTTGCTAGCTTACTAACACTAGCTTGCTATCCTAGCTTGAAAAACTAGCCTCGTGTAACCCGGGCATTACAGATAAAGTGACATTACTGTACTTGATTTTATCTGCAGAAATTTCTACAACAGTTGCTCTTTAATCCGCTGCGAATATTTAAATAGCAGTTTAGCAGTGTCTCTTCTATACACTTTACTGGTATTTGTTTATTGTCGGCGAGTCCCACGTGGTATTTAATGGTGTTTCTTTGCACAGGGGGTGGTTTGTTTCACCGTCATATGGTCTACTTGTTAAATCAATAAGAACAAAAATACTGGCCACAAAAGAAAGCTTTTAGATAGGTAGTTAATTGATTCAGGCGTGACTTTGCGGAAGTCCATATTCAGATTTTTTTGAAACTTTCAAAATATCTAGTACTCCTCCGCCAATCTATACCAAAAAAGATTCGTCAAAATTTTCACGCTATTTATATTTTTAATATTAATATTTTCATTTGTTCCCGGATTTGCCCTGACTAACCTGGCATAGTAAGGTTAGGCTGTGGAAAGTGGGTGGTTGGGTGGCTTTAGCGTGAAAATTTTGACGAATCTTTTTTGGTATAGATTGGCGGAGGAGTACTAGATATTTTGAAACTTTCAAAAAAATCAAAAAGCTTTTAGACTGAAACACTTTTGCACTTATAATTCTTTGAGTCTCTACAGTTGAAACTACTCTTAAAGTAATATTTTTAAAAAGGGTGACATTTTGAAGCAGAATGTATGGCTAGACACTATTTTATTGAATTTTTAACTGTAGGTAAAGTTGACTTTTCAAATTCAATAGAGTAATTCCAAATTTCAAAATTGATAATAGGGAACTCCCACAATTTTTTTTATGATTTTATACGATAGGTTCTATCGTCAAATAACCGTAACAAAAATTCCAGCGCCGAAAAACTAAAATTTTATAACAAAAATAATTTTTAAAATTTATCAACATTTTCACGCACTTGAAACGGACGTGACGTCACAAGTCACCAAAATTACACGCGCTTGTAGGTAGAAAAAAAAAAACTTTCTGTCGAGTTTGAAGGAGTGTGACGTCACAGCATACGTGACAAATAGCGTTGCGTTTCAAGTCTTATGAAATTCCCACTATATTTTTGCACTTTTTAATTATTAATTTCTAAGCGAAAATGAAATAATATTAAAAAATAATTACACACACATAATTCTAAAGCCATAATGTTCATAGAAAAATACGTTTAACCCGCTTTTGAATCAGACGCATATTGCCTATTACTTACGTAATTATGCGATTACCTGACATCCGTACCCCTATTATAAATGTGAAAGTGTGTTTATTTGTTTGTTTATTTGTCCTGCTTTCACGTCAAAACAGAGCGACGGATTGACGTGATTTTGTGTGGAGATAGTTAGAGGGCTGGAGAGTAACATTGGCTACTTTTTATCCGGGTACCACGCGAGCTAAGCCGCGGGCAGCAGCTAGTATTTATAAATGTTATTATTAGTAAAATTAGGTGCATAAGTATTATCAAAAGTATTGGTAGATACTTATTAGGTTCGTAAAAATAAACCTTGTTGTTTATTGATCTTGAGAAAGTCGTAACATCACCACAATACTCGTTCTTCATCCAATCGCTCATGTTAACACGGATGTACACCTTCTCTAGATAAAAATTTAATGTGGCTACGAGATTAATAGACATCAAGACAGATTACGTTTCATAGCAATGTATTTAAGTAAATACATTTCGTATCCATCATTAATCTTATGAATTTATTAGCTAGAACGGTTGAGTGCGAAGCCGACATATTTATTGTTCAAAAAAGGTAAAAAACAAACGATTACTTACATAGAGAGTTTGAACATTTTTAAAAACCGATTTAGGATTATCTTTCCCTCGCTTTATACTTTTTCATGTCCTTACTAACAGACATGCTTGTAAGCCTGTCAACGAAGTGGGTATATTTTTTACAGACCTCGTAAAAATAGATCGTCCACTTCTTTTAAGTATCAATACTTTAGCTGAGTTTGAAAATTTACTATTTCATTTTAATTAAATACGAGAAACGCGGGTGCGAGAAGATTGCTATCATTTGCTTTTCTTATTAGTCATTCTCTTCGGAGAGGGAAACTTCGTACTTGACTGAGCAAGAAAAAGGGGACGGCATGCCGTAAAGTAAAAAGATTCCGCCCAAGTAATGAGAATATTTCGGAACGAGACCGTTTGCAAGGATCCCTTGACGCGAGAGGGAAAACGGAACGAATAATCCTGATATTGGTATTAGAACGGGCAATTCGTAAACTCGACTCGACTCTCCTAAACAATAGATGTTATTCGAGCCGGATTTGTGAATGTTTGACGTGTGCAATCGGGATAAGATCCGCCCACGAATTTCCGATAGAGCGTCGTGCGACTTTTACAGCTCTCGGGGGAAATTCGCAGAGTCCATCTTTAGAGGCGGAGAAACATCAAGAAACAAATTACCGTGTATTGCAGACTGCAACAAGCTTCGAGACGACTTATACCCACTAATGTCTGGACATCACCAGGCTTCGCTGTCGTAAAATGTACAACAAAATGGCTTTATGTACGCCGTCCACATCGCTGACATGTTCGACCGGGCCGTACTATTTTAATGTCCGCGTTTTATCGTTTTTGTCTCCAATTTGAATTTTAATTCGACATGCTCATTGAAGCTGTGCATGTAAATAGTCGGGCGCTTTCCTGTGTGCATCCTATTGGAGATTTAATCGTGTACAGATATTGTGTTTTGCGATTCTTTTATGGTCATTCGGAGACCTAAAGAGTATTCAATATTCGCCACACACGACTCAGTCACTAAGATTTTTAAATCAGGCTTGTAAGTGGATTTAGTTGCCGCTTTCTTAATACAAAGAATAGTAGGTATTATTTAACTTTAAGAAAAAAAAGAGATTATTTAAACAGCCTTTTCTTGAATTCGTAGTAATGCAGTTAGCTATTTTTGAAAAGCATTTTTTGAAATCAGTTTACTTCATATACTTTATTACAATGTCGAGCGGAAACTATTCCGATAGTCCAATGCTAGCTGTCCATAAATTCAAAATTGAATCAAACGGTTCAATCGTTGCCAGCAGCAATAGAAATTGTTATTTTTTTGTATCACTGCGGGAGTTTACTCGGTCATACATTTACAGACCGAGGTACAACATAGTGACTAGTTTGTAATCTGCGTGGTTCAATCTGGACTGCGCCGCATGGTGCTTGGATAACTGAATTATATGTGTTACTGTGGAATTGGATGAATGCAACTGTCCTACACATGATATGGGAACTGAAGAATAGATTTATGGTAATTTTTAATGATTATGTGTTTGTTCTCTTTATATTATCAACCTGCACGATGCATAATTTTTTGTATAGAGGTACCTACCTAAAGCTATAAGTATTTTTTATTTGCGATAATTCTGTAGTAAGTAATTATACACTCTATAAGGCTGAAATGATTCTAGGTCGAAATCTTTATGGATCTATCTCGTAAGCCTTATACAAAAACAATATTGTGACATCGTGGTTCAAATGTTTTATAAGGATATTATTAAAGTTAGCATCTCTTATTAAAGTTCACTTCTGAACGTAGATTTATTTTAAGACTCTCCGCTAAGCTCAGATAAAGATGATTTTCTTTTATTGTAAGCCAGTTTCGGACTCACATACTGTGTGTAAAGAGATTGTTCTACAGATATGGGAAATTATGGCTGATTTTATTGAGTCGCTCATTTTGATTCACATTACATTGCAACAATCTACCTTGATACAATCCTATGGTCCCTATTAACTTTTATTCGTTTCCAATATTAAAAAGAAGTGATATTTATGTGAAGTTGGGTTATTGTATTGAAAGTTATTGTTGTTTATTGGTACAAAAACTTCGAAAACATTGTTAAAGGCGGGATTTTATTTTTTTACATTTGAATAACTAGATGACTTTGACCCTATACGAGGTGGGCTATAATGTAGCCGTAGGTAGGAAATTATTTCAACGTGGGTGTCAAAGGCTAGATATTAGTAAACAGAGTAGGTATGTAGTATTATTCAAAATTGTTTGAAATTGTGTAAAGAAACTATCAAAATTAAACAGTTTATGCAAGCGAGAATACACAAATATTGTGATACAATAATACAAAAATAAATTTATTGGTAGGTAGACCCTATAACACAATCTTAGCCTACAAAAGAGCCGTGTTTGCCGAATCGGATAGACTTTCAAATAATAACTTACAAAGGACGTGATTTTTCGTTAAAAAACTATATGCGCATTAATACGAGCTCTAAGCGATGAAGGAAAACATCGTGAGGAAACCCGCGAGTTAATCAGTTCCTCACGTATTGACCATGATTGTCTTTCCTGTGGATTGTGGAATTGGAAGGCCGATTTATCTGAGAGGATGGTTTGGGTAAGCCTATTCCATTTCAACAATGTCCTAGGCACTTAGTGTCCCATTAAGTGTAGACAAAGATTGCTTCCGAATATTGTATAAATCATCTAGTAAAGAAGTTAAGGTCTAAGTTTATTTAGTTGGACTACAAAATAGAATCGATCGCCTACGATAATAATGGACTCGAGACAAATAAGCAGATTACCCATAACGCCAACCTGATAAAATCGGGTTATCTGGACCCTTCCCAAAGCCAGTGTGGTTGTGGAGCCCCTACGCAGGATATGCCTCATTTACTATGACGTCCACAGTGCACAATCACCTGCACCAGGGAGGACCTTATCCAGGCTTCCGAAAAGGGTGTAGAAGTCGCCACCTACTGGTCCAATACTGTGTAGTATTATAAAATAAGTTGAGTCTCGATACGAAAAGAAGAAGAAGACGACCCATAAAATATTTCTGTGACAGCAAGTTTTGTTATTTCGTGATGCAATATTATAAAAGCAATTTCCTAAACAAACTCATTATAAATTCATTGTAATGAATTAGTTTAATCATGACATAACTATTGTACTATGACATAATGCTTGTGGCACCCCGTAGCGATGACGCGCCCAAATAATTTCATAAAAACCACAATTTTCGTTTGATTTATTACCACATTTATCACATGTTTTAGTACTGCCAGTGTGAAAGTGCGTGTACATAGATACCTACTTCCATATAAATAATGGTCATCGGTTAATATAGTGTTTTACGAATATGACTGACAGCATCTGGCAGTATTGATATAAGCTCCACAAAACAGAATGTGACAGAAGTGCATGTCGTTATCTGCGCATCTCACAAGGCTTGCAACTAATTTGCTTTTCTTAAAAATGACATTGATATTTATTTGTTTGCGATAAAGTTGAAATTGTGAGGAATTTGAATTTAAATTACTTTTTGTCAATCGTTTTTGTTATTTTATACGATTGTTTCCGATGTTTTCCGTTACTCATTATTTATCTGGTAGTACTGTATGCAATTATTTGATAAAAACACACACAAACGTGCTAACTTATTTCAATTTCTTATTTTAATTTTAATTTTCTTTAAGTTCATAAAAAGTATCCAACCCTAGTCTACTTGCTACTGGCAAAATGATACGACTGCTTCTTTTGATAAGCTTCTGTTTTCAGGACAGTTGTACAGCATTTTCAGAGTATTAGGTTTCAGTAGAGTAGTCTTAAATATCAGCCGGCGTACCATCAACTCTTAGAGCAATGTCAAAACAAGGTGAAAACATCGCGTCAATGACTTGACACTTGACACTCCACGATGAGATGTTACCAAAAAATTCCTGCGCTAGGCTTACTTTTCCTTACCTTAGTCTTATCTTAGCACGGAATCAGAGTAATCTTACTTTGACATTGTTCTAAGAGTTCATAGTAAGGCCCCAGTTATTTAAGGCACGTTTCACAAGATAGCTACGGGGTGAGTTCAGGTAAATGCGCTGCAGTAGTGTAGTTTGCTTTTCTCATATGCACTAAGTCCATTGTTTTGGTATGCAGAGAACTAACTACATGTTTAGCACGTCTGTTGTGCTAAGCAGCACATAACTAAGATTCCGGAAAACTGGTTAAGCGCGAGCTGCTATTTTGATAAGGTTCCAAATTTTTTTGGGACTTTGAGCCTAACGTTCTTTTTGTACGGTAATTAATTTTCGCACTAATTTCTGAGGTTGTAATTCAGATTTTAACACCGACATCTAATTTTGAAATAGGTACTTATGTTTTTTTTTTTAATTTGAAACCAGTAAGATTTCTTTAAAAAACTCAAAATGTAGTATTGAGATTATTCGAATTAGTTAATACTCAAAGAAGCAACAACTAAGTACTTACCTAGAGTTGACTGTATACTTGGTTATACGTACAGTAGCACAATATTTTCCTGTCTACATCATGATTTGTTTGTGCTTTCCAATCTTCATACAAATGGATATAGCGTAGGTATCTCTAACTATCTCCTTAAGAGCATTTTCAAAGCGTAAGTATGTCTCTTTGAAATAAGGTTGTGTTGCTGTTTCGTTTTCGTTTATTTCTCGTAAAGAGACTTAGGTAAGATTGATTTAGCAGACTAAAACGAAAAAGACGTTTTATCTTCGCTTGGCCATCAGAAAATCGGATTGAAATTTAGCTTCCAATCTACGGAACTCTACAAGTACCTAGTTGTCGTTACTCCAGAGTAAGTACTCTCAAATTTTCCAGGAAACATCTTTTGTGTTAGGTAGGTGAGAGGTTGTAGCCAGGATGTGGTCTAGGGGCTAACAAGTGGATGTGAAAATAAACCAACAAAAACTCACACAAATAACTGAACTTGGATGGGTACAAAAAATTACTACATTGAGGCCTCGATCAAAAAGTGTTGTTGACTCCCTACACATTCTCATAATAAAAGAATCAAATGTGATTTTTACGTGTGGGTCATAAAAAATAAGTTTTTCTTCTAGACCACGGTTTACTAAGATTTTTTTCTAGAAATACGATACTTTTTGTCCCTAATCTTTTCAGGTATTTATTGCTAAAATGTTATTAATTTAAGTTTAATGAAGAAACAAAATAATACGATTAAAGCTCAAGATACGTAACGTTTTACTATTTTCAAGAGTTTTATGTAAAACTTTGTTTTAACATTTTACTTTACTTACTAACATTTTACTAATAACCTAAACTAGATTAACTTTTAAGTTCTTATTAAGTACTTTAATTATTTATGTACAAGGGACATGGCTAGATTTGTTTTTTCTGAAAGATATATTCAACCCCATATCAGCACTAGATAAGTCCCTGTAGGTGGCGCTCAGTCGTTTGCGATGAATTCAACTAGGAACGCAATTTCCACTTTATAGCGCTATGGAAAGCGCACGTATTAGGAATAGAGTGGCCATGAGTTTGGAATTTTGGAAGCAGGTGAACGTTTATCTCGTTGAAGATAAAAATCCAGTAAATAGTTATGGCTAGTTTCACGACGCGCAACGAAGCGATATAAAGCGAAGCTAAAATGCTAGTAATAATTTAAGAGAAGTGAATTGTCTTAGATTCCCATAAAACGATGATAAACCCGATTTAGCGTCGAACATTTTGAAAATTGCTTGCAGAAAAAAACAACCAATTCAAACTTAATTTTTAGTTTTTTTTTTTTGCAAAAATTATTGTTTCATTCAGGTTTTTGTTAGCTTTGGGATTTTGGGATTGGTTATTACTAAAAAATGATTAGATACAATAATTTGAACATGTCTTAAAATTTATTTTTACTTGTTTTTAATTTTTTTGAGGCACTTAATCGTATAAAAAAATCATGGTCACCGAAAGTAAACAGATTAAATTCTTCTTTATTCGTCTGGTGTTATGAGATACAGCATCTTGGAAGATTTTAGTTTAATATGGAGTAAAACAGGTGTGTCTTATTTCGTCATTAAAAAAATTACTTTGCAGCGAATGAAGAAGCTTGAAGAGATGAAATGGGATTGAAAATTTACGACGCAAATAAATGGTACGTTGAATGAATACAGAATTAATAAACTCGTAAATCCCTGTGTCCCAATACAAGAGGAGAATTTTGAATCTTTGAAAAATGATTCACCTGTCTTTTTCAAACTTTCACGATCACTTTCTAAATAGGTACATAATTATGTATCCAGGTATTTATCACCTAAATTACCATTTTATTTAGCCCGACGGCGACGTTTCGACTAGATTACACCTAGCCGTGGTCACGTGAATACTTCCCTCGACGGCATTAATAATGATTCACCTGACTAGAGCTTCTGAATACAGACTGAAAAACTCACGCTGAAAAGAAAAATATTTATGGCGTCCGATTTCCGGAACAATTCTTAGATCAGAGATAACGTCTAGGGCCTTGACCAAACCAAAGCGTTCAGCTAACGTCCGCGGTGGCGTGCAAGGTGACATCGTAACACCACCGTACATCGTGACACCGATTGTCATCATCGGTGTCACGATGCGTCCTCTGATTGGACAACAACTGATCGGCACCTTGCACGCCACCGCGGACGTTAGCTGAACGCTTTGGTTTGGTCAAGGCTTAACGCGTTTTGGGGATAAAGTCGTCATCATGTTTAGTATTTATTCATCTAGAACATTGGTTCCCAAACTTTTTATTCTCATGGACCCCTTTCAAAATTTTACTGGTTTCGGTGGACCCCCTGCTGCTGCATTTCTACCATATTCCCAAAATTTCTCGCCAACGTGGACCCCTTTCGAGTCTCCCGTGGACCCCTGGGGGTCCACCTGGACCACTTTGGGAATCACTGATCTAGAACTAGATGTATCTCCAAAGGTTATAGGTTTGAGTCTCAGCCACGCATCAATGAATTTCTCTTCCTGATAATTTATATGCGCATCAACACGCACTCAAAACGATAAAGGAAAACAACGTAACCCGCGGCTTACACACGTACTCAAAATATATTTACGGAAAGCTGTCGCTGAACCGGGAAGATTGTTTAGTTGTTACAAGCACACTCCATCTAAACATCGTCGTAGGCACTGCAGCGACCCGTTTGGCGTTTGGCCTTATGCAAAAAGTGCCTTTTGGCTTTGACTAAATAATATTACCTAATAATACATTTTAATTGTGTTTGTAAGCGCATAACTTTAGAAAAGTTGATACGAAGTGTAAGTACCTACTTACAATCTTTTTTGAAAAGTTTGTAATAATAAGCTTCATAGATATAAAGTTTTAAATGTGTGAGTGATTATGTTAAAAAAGATTCCGACGAATTGAGAACCTCCTCCTTTTTTTGAAGGTTCTTCTTTTTGTTGGAAGGCTTTTTCGATTAAAAAGAGTATTGAAAGGGACTACGTATGTTGGGTCAGCTTAAGGTTCTTGGGTCAGCTAGTCAAGAAAAGATTTAAAGAAAAGATTTTGTCTTATAAGTATTTAAGTCCCATTTTTCATAATTTTTATTTTTTAGCAAGGCTTTTAGTTAAAAAATGTTTAATTCTTGTGGCTTTTATGGCAATGAAAAGAGACGGCAACAGATTTAGCAGCCATCTAGGCTCTAGTAAGCCTCGAAGTCCATTATGAATAACGAGCTAGCTTACTAAGTAGGCAGTAAGAAATTCAAAACGCGCCGGTCACGTGCTGTGGCAAGTGTGGCAACCATAACAGTCAAGTTTATACTCTCTGCGCACTCTTTCTCCTTTAATATTTAGCAGGTGTCGTTATGTCCCCCCCCTTTATTGCTAGACTTGTAATAATCCGCGCAAATGTTGGGGGTAATAACACCCTCTATAAACATCACCTTTGTTTATATGACATGCTTTAGGAAGTGCTTAAGATGTTATGCTGTATTAAAAATGTTTACGATGCAGATGTAGGGATTCCTTGGGCCTTTTATTGGATGAATGTTCTAAAAGGAATGCTGAAGTTATTATTGATTTAGTTCGTCTGGATGAGATATACAAAGCACAGGTTTCTTAGACAATCTAATTATTGTGCTTTAGTCTTGTTTTTTTTTAATCAAGAAGACAAGTTCATTAGAACTTGTCTTGGAAAGAGGAAAAAGAATGCTTTGAAAACATTTCAGCAGCAAAAGGATTATTCGCGCAGAAGAATAAACAGACTCAAGCTCTACATTAGCTGAGAGCTCTAAAAGAGTTCTCTGAAATCCTTACTGTTTGTGCACAATCTAGCTATTCTACTAGTTTTCATCCGACTAAAGCGTCAGTTTCTTCAAAAGCGTCCATGAAATATCGTAGATGTAGTTTATTCTATTTTTGTGAGGTCATGCCGGAATTTTTCATTTTTTCACTTTTTGCCAGAATGATCAATTTCATGATCAATAGGTTCCTATAATCCTCTTACGAATGACCGTAGTTTAGTTTATATGTCAAAAAATGTAGAAACTGATTGAAATGACAGAAAATAGAAACCGGTCCCCAAATATAAAAGCGTATGATATGGATGAGATCATCAGGGGGCGTACCACCAAGTCTTAGAGCAATGTCAAAACAAGCTTAAAACAGGCTTACTGCTTTAGGAATGACGATCGTTGTCATGTTTCAAGCTTGTTTTAACATTGCTCTAAGAGTTCATGGTACGGCTACAGATCGTCATGCGTTGGTGATGCTGAAACAATGATAAGAAACTAAATGAGCTTCTGGTTGGTTCTCAGGTCAGAGTTTGAATCGTTTCTCAGACTAAGATTTGTAACTTCAAAATAAACGATAATTTTAATGCTTGATGCAAACTTAAAGCTCTTTTTGTTTTAGAATGCTCATCTACTGTGTCGACAAGCGGTCACCATTTCTTAGCAAAACAAAACTTATTTGCTACTTCTAGCTATCCGCCCTCTCGGTCCATTTTCGGCAAAAATAAAAACGAATTGATTGACCCAAATCCCTACGATCGTAAAGGATCCTATTTTCCTTTGTCAGCAGAAACTTGGCATTAGTCAGGGAAATACCTTCTCTTTATTATTACGGTGCTAGCTTTGAAAAATAGGTAAGCTTTGGCTGTTCAGCTCTGAGGTACTTTTGGTGATTTGTAAAATAAATTGATCAAAAAGCCTGTTTGAAGAACGTAAGCTAAGCTAGACACTGTTTCTAGATTCAAGTTTCCCAATTTGATTTTTTTAATTAGGAAAATTTCTAGATACGTTTGCCATGTAATTTTTTTTTAGAAGTGTATGGGGCGTATCATAAACCATGCCGAATTCTCTTTGTAATTGTATAAATGGCATAATACAAAAGCATTTTTGTTTCCTCACTATAAATAAAATTCAATTGCCGTATGTGTGAAGGATCATCTTTACATTACCGTACTTGAGAAGGGCTTGACAAGGTTTATGAGGGTTTTTGGAAAAAAAATCAACCGACAGACGCCCGAACTGTGCCAACGGGCGTCGCAAACAAAACACAAACACCTAGTTAGAACTAAAACTAAGCAGAATTTACACTCCATAGGAACCAAGCCAAAAAGGCTCATTTTTAGGGTTCCGTACCTTAAAAGGTAAAAAAAGGAACCCTTATAAGATCACTTTCTTGTCCGTCTGTCTGTCTGTCTGTCTGTCTGTCTGTCTGTCTGTCTGTCCGTCTGTCCGTGTGTCACCATCGATTATCTCAGGAACGGGTAGAGTTAGCTAGTTGAAATTTATACCATATACTAAGGTCTATAGTCCCTATTGTGAGTATAAAAATCAAGGTCCTGAGTCAACACTATAAAAAGATATAGGCAAATTTAGGTTTTCGTGAAAACTTGTGAGTACTAAAACTTACCTTAATTATCAACTTTTTTTATTTTTCGGAATTTTTCCTTTACTTGTGCTGAAAGACCTTGCTTGTAACCAAAATTGACAATTCTAGTTCAACCGGAAGTACCCTAGAGGTTTTGGGTCGAAAACCTAAATGGTAGTTCCCGTTGACCTAGAATAACGAAATTTAGCAAAAAGCAAGGTCTTATAGCACAAATAAAGGAAAAATTTCAAAGAGTTAAAAAAGTTGAAAATTAAAGGGTGTTCCCATACATACATACATAGTTGACGCCAATTAAAATTGTCCTCCGAGTTGTATGGGCGCTCATACAATTAAGCGGACTAGCTTAATTGGCACCATGGCTAGGTACGGAACCCTCGGCGTACGAGTTCGACTCGCACTTGACCGGTTTTTTCGTGACACACGCGTATCCGCAAATAAATCGACAAAACAATAAAATTTACAACAGCAAAACAAATAAAATTAGCGATAAATTGAGACCTTCCGCAGTTCCACCTGCTCCCGCCGGCCAGGGGTGACCAGCCATAACTCAACGAAATTGTGCCCGCGGGCTTGACGGAACGTAAACAATAATAAATACTAACCCTTGGTCTCATAAACGTTGTGCAAAACCACGGTATGAAAACAAGTTTTATCGACAAAAAGCTTACTTTACTCGGATGAGAACTTATTCAGGGTTCAATGGCAAGTACCATCCATAGTGTAGGCCAGCATGGTAGAATGCTACTGTGTATTCGTCGTTCATCAAGCTTACCTAAGGCCTCATTCACGAAGACGCGGGGCGTTGCGCGTCGCGTGTAGCGTGGCGTCTCTCGGCATATGTTTGAATTCAGTGCGGGCATTCAAACATAATAATATGCTGAGTGACGCCACGCCACATGTGACGCGCGACGCCCCGCATCTTCGTAAATGAGGCCTAGTGTCAAAAGAAGGTCAAAATAACTAGTCCTTACTCGTAGTTCGCCCCGAACTGAGATCTCGCGCACCGTAGATGGCTTACATTTGGACTTTCTTCTGACTACCCTTATACTTTCAAGTACTACTACTACCGAGTATGTCTATTGCGCTAGCTTGTCATGGTAAAAAATACTGGCATGCATGCAATACCTAATGTTGTGTCTAATTTTTTTTTAATTTTTACGAATTCTCGTCGTATTTTAAAAAGTATACATCCTAGAATAAGAATAATAACTATTTTGGAATGTTCAAATAAATACCTTACATTATGACACCCCACTCCAATATATTTGTTTAACATTTTTTTTTCTTCAATATCTTGACAACCCCTTCATCAAAATTAAGCTCATATGCTCAACCGTTAATTTCCATAGCACAACCTATTGACCTACCAAGTTTCATGCAGATTGGATGAACGGTTCAATAGATATGCGAGAACAAGAATTCGTGAAACATACAAACATACAAAGCAAAATTACCCAACTTGCCACTAAGATCTTCGCTCGCTTCGCTCGCTCGATCGATAATGTGCGGTGATGAGCACAGGCTCATCACCATTCAGTACCTACCTACAGTGTGGCAGATTCTGTAATCTACAGAATCTGCCACACTGTAGGTAGGTATGCCTATTAAACTACTAAATGATTGCTCAATAGTAATTGAAGAGATAATTTATAGAAGACAACACAGCAGCATTAGTGTACTCGTTATGAATATTCCATTAGGTTGCAAACGATAAGTGACAAGCTCTCAGACTACACTGCTTCGCTATTATGAACTGAACAGGCTGGTCTCTGGGGTGAGGGTGAACTGCAAGGGAAGCTCCACTTAGCACATGGGTCTAAAAATATTCAAATGATCAAGCGAGAGATGAACAATGATTCAGTAGTGAGATAGCTGGCTGATAAATGAATAAACCTATGCACGTGAGTGCAACCGACGCATATAATGTTGGACTTGTACGTACAGGCTGTTACCCCTTTTTCGGATTATTTTACAGTGAATGCGTTAGTTACCTAATAGTTTAGCATGACCAAGTGTATTATTTGGCTAAAGTTTTACGGTAAACAAAGTAATTTGGCTATTGTTTACTTATGTAGACATAAAGTACTTATACTGACTAAAAAGAGTTAATTAAAGTAACAGGAAGAATTAAAAACATTGCGCACAATTTTCAAAAGTTCGTGATTCAGTCGCGCTTGAAGGACTGAATGAATTTGAATGAAATTACCGAGTGAGGCTGCGGGCGAAAGCTAGGAAATAAAGTTATAGAGATTGTAAATTATCATTATATAGCTTTTATATCAAATCGGATTGTAAATTATCTTCAAATGAAACTACTTTTATTGCTATCAGCGTTCAGTGTGAACAGAGCTTTTATCTGCAACTCACAATCAACTTAAGAACAGTTCAGCAAAATTATACTGCGATAAAATTCAACAAGCATTTCACTTTGACGTTTCCTAACATTATACTCGAGGCATATTAAATTATTCTGGTTGTATAAAAGTAATAAAACCTCTATTAAATGGCAGTTTCGACACCTTAGGTTACGGCATCGGAAGATACCAGAATTCTACTTTACGGCTTTAGATAAAGGACGAAAAGTTGTTCATTGGTTTCCCATTACCCTTAATAAGTATGGATTAGTGGAGGGTTGGGCTATGTGGACTCAGTCTGCTATAAATTACAGTAGATAGTAGTCTTTATAATGTAACTTTACGGGCGTGCTAATGAAGACATCTGGTTTTACTTGGGTTTTGAAAGAAGATAAAAAGTCTGATAGATAGTCAGATGGTGCGGACGAAAACTTATGGAATAGTGTTATGCTAAAGCTGGATATTATATACCGCTCTATACTTATAACCTCCTCTCAACTTCTATCAAAATTGAAACACCGTTTAAACTGCTGTCACCCTTTTTTTGTTAAATAACAAATAGTGACAGGATGAATCTTGAACAGTGTTTAATCAGTGTTCAAGTTGAGAGGCGTTTAGAAGTAAGGCCTTTAGAATGTAAGTACCTACTTACCTACTTACTTGAGATGCTTAATAGTGACATAATTATGGTAAACCGGGTAATGCCGTTTATGTAAGCCGAATGTACTCGTAAAAATGCAGACAAGTCGAATACAAAAAAAAAATCATCTTGGAGTGAAAAATATTACATTTACTAACGATATTTTTTTCAGATACTTTATCGCCAGTTTCGAGCTCTCCACTAAAAATGACAAACAGCCACAAGAACAAGATGTTTTCTAATAGATTTTATGAAGCAAGTTTTGCTTGAACACGTTGTGATAAGTATGGTTTACGGGCCATATATTATAGGGCACGTAATTGGAGGGACCGCGTCTAAGTAAGTAGGCCGTCCATAAAGTTTGGACTACCTGGCTACCTTGAATTCATTATCCCTGTTGATACTAAAATGTTTAGTTGATATTCTATCTCCCGGCTGGGATTACGAGGATTACGGGAAAGTAGTGTAGTTTTCTTGTAGGTGAGAAGAATTTGTATTACCTACTTCCATTTAACTTCCGATTGAGCATCATGAGGTGGTAAGCTTTAATACCAATCTAGAGGTAGTTTAGAATTGCTTAGAAATCTTGTATTATTGTAAAAACCACCGATCTAGTTTTCGTTCCATCATTTCTATTACAATATTAGTCATAAAAATAAAATACAGTGCTCTAGGCCAAATGTAATGACCACTGAAAACTAACGCTGCTCAGTATCTCATCTTCTCTTATTTACAACTTAGGCTTGATTCACTCTTCAGCGTGTCGCCGGTCGCATCCGCGAGTTGACCATTCATAGAACATTTCTCTGTGCTGTGAATGGTCAGCCTTGAACCTTGAACTTAATGAGCACTATCAAAAACCTGTGCACTTTGCCTGGCTCAAATAGTTTTGATTCAATTTTTATTTTCCCTTTTTCAGCACCATCATTCAATCAAATCAAATTTCACTGAGCTACTGAGCACCACGGTCCCATAAAAATAGGGTAAGCGAAACGGGGAGAATATGCAGACTAAATATTTTTTCCACCCGAATTACAAAGGCGTCTCTTATCGGCTATTACATGTTTTCTTTGTGCCATTACATTTTGCTGATGTCGTTTGAGATTGAATTTTCGCATAAAAGATGTTCTGATGACACAGAAATATTTTAAACGTCTGTAAGTGATTATATTTCATAGATTAACATAGGTATTTACTACTTGCATAAATTCACTTAGCGCCTTTTCGTACGTCCCGGTTGCCGGGTAGCCGGTCGGCGGCGAAGTGTATGGGCATGTACGGTAGCTTCCACATGTAAGTACTTACCGGAGTAACACCGGTTACTCCGGTAAGTACACCGGCTACCCGGAAACCGGGACGTGTGAAAAGGCACTTAGAGTGTCTGTTAAAGATAAATTTAGCTGTTTGCAATATTTCAAAGCGACATCTCACTAGTCAACCAAAAATTTTTTTTTTTATTTTTTTTTGTGTACAGCCATCGTATAACAAAAACAAATAGTTCTAGCTTCATTTTCAAGAAAGCATCGCGTGTCTAATTAGTGTGAAATCTTCGCAAAGTCGGGTCGATACCAGACGATTGTCATAGCTCATTACACGAATAAAAATAAATGATATCCTGGAGTAGGACGGACAGGGAAAGCGAAGGGGAAACCATTTCCTCGCTTTCGTAATTGGCTTCGTAATGCTCATCCTTTTGCTGCTGAGACGTAAAATTTTAGTGCTGGAAAAATTATACTTGGTACTGAGTACTGAAGACTTTTTCGCTGCCGGCTTAGAGCAATAGAAAAGTGGCCCTTTGCGTTATTCTACATTTTTGTAAATTTCACAAAATTTAAGATTATAATTGAATATAGATTCGTCTTTCAGTCAAATAGCAGGAGTTCAAATACATAGTTTCTGTGTTTAGATCAAAATACAATTTATTCAAACGTTGGAAATATTTTTATAGCTATGATCCCAAGATATTTATGATACCCGCATATTGCACGTAATATCTGTAACCGCTATCAAAGCAATATGTCAAACGCATCCGTTGGGGAAAACACGGCCCCGTCACCTGCAGATATTTGTCAAAACTCATGCAAAACCATCCTAAGCCATGCGACTAACAAAGCCTATTGCTATTCAAATACATAGCTTATCACTATAGACATAAGCTCGTCAACAAACTGGTGAAAGTTGTGACTATGTCCAATATTGTATCAATACGTATTAGGCTGTCAAAATGTGGTCGCGCTTGGACGTCGGAACGTGTCCGAACTGGGAAGATTTATTGCCCAACTTTAATCGTAAACCCATTTCCGCATTGTTTTGGAACTATACCAAAGCGAAGTTCAAAATAAAACGAAGTGTTGATGGCTCTATGTAGGTGTGCAGACAGTGGAATGGTTTTCTCTTGTTTTTTAATCGCCCATTGACAGGATTATTGCAAACGATTACAGAAGCGTGATGCCATGATTATGCCTCCGGTGAAGTTAAATTAGATCGTGAGAAAAGGAGAATTAGCTATCATCGAGCAAACAGATGTTTAACGAACAGCCAGAGGACTTATGTAGCGTGACTTACAAACTTACAAATCGAATGCACCTAAAATCGCGATTGGATCACGTAGTCACTTCATTTCCCCGTGCCAAGGCGCGGGTCGGGCGGCTCCTACCTGCTCCCCCGAGGGTGTCGGGGTAATTTATGACCCCAGATAACGAGGGCTCACAGTGGTCTTATCGACTTCCCTTACTTTTTTTTTACTCTCTAGTGCCTTTTTTAGAAGCAAATCGACTATTACAAGGCTCTATCGACCGGAGACAGTTGCGAAGTTGATTGCGATTTTTTTACTGTCTAGACTTTTTATGATCGTATATTTTAATTTGTGTGTCAGCGGAACGTTTGGTGGGACATCTGGCCCGTACAAGGGTTTATGATCCCAATATTTTATTGAAAAATTGGAAAAAAATGGGGGAGTGTAGGTAATATTGGACGGCTTGGAGACATTGAGACTTATAGAAAAACGCACCAACTTTTCAAAACATTTAACTAGCTAGTATTAAAAAACTTTTAGCGTGTTGTGTACTTACCAAATATTTTAGTTTTATTCAATCGAATAACAGATTGAATTATGTACAAAAAGCTGCAAACAAACTAGAATGGAATTTACGCGTCAGCTAAATTGGAAAACAGACGAGTTTCACACAAACAACCCTTCTATCGGTGAATTGCTCAATTTCGGTTCAACATAAACAAATTGCTGGAAATTCGAAACGTCAATAGCAGTTCCGCGGATGTACGAACGTCCATTTCCTCTCGACCCGTCGCTTCCGCGCTTTATTATAACTAGCTATTCCCAACGCCATTTCTATGATAAATCTTTGCTGTAGAGAACTATTGGAAAACAGATTTTTGCGCGAGATAGGTAGAGTTAGACTATTCATGATAATGTAGTCATGCTATTTATTTTTAGAGATAAAAAGACTTTCCTTATCGTGGTGCACTGTGGTGTTCAAATCAATCTTTTGCCTAGTAGTAACAGAACAAACAAAATATAGGCTGTGTAACTCGTTTAAAGATAGCTGTTTCGTTTTTTATAACTATTTGTGTCTCTTTGTCATTTAATGGGAAAAATCTCGTTAAAAAAGTAGTCTATTGTATTGTGATAATCCAAGCTATAGACTGCGTGGTTTAATACAGCCAGCAGTTTCGGTATGAAAATCAGACAAATAAACAAATTCACAAACTTTAGATCAAATAGAAGTGCGACAGATTTGTACTCTTATGAAACAAATTAGCCACAAATCATGAACACAATCTCGTTTGAGAAGGTGCTGGCAGGATACCTATTAAATACAATATTCAAGTAGACCCATTAACTTGTTCATTTTTGAAAGATACGTAACACAATATGAGGTTTAAGCTCGAGGCTATAATTTATAAGATTTCGCCGTAAAACGGCAGCTGGACAGCAGTTTAGTTTTAGATATGCAAACCGATTATGCGAAATGAGATTCTTGATAAACAGCATATTAAATGATTCGTTATACTTGGGTATCAAAAGAGATCTTTCGTCAGTGTTTCTTGGAGGTAAATTATAGGTGATGGCAAATGTATTGGCAAATGTATTGGCGAATCTACATCAAATCGTGCATGTTTTGGGGCCCGATGCATACGATCGCTTCTCACCACGAGACCATGAATTACCGCACACTTGTAACAATAAGTAATTAGGCGATAAGACCGCTCATTGTACACTCATTGGGTTATTTATTTTATAGTGTTATTTTAAGTTGTGTACAATAAAGAGTTTTCATTCATTCATTCACTCATTCAAATATGAATTTTTAGATAAATCTAGTTTCTATTGTGTTCGATTTTTTTGTTGTAGGTATCCATTATATTTCTACAAATAATCCAATAAAAGCTCTCCCATACATTTATATAAATACTAACCAAAATTCAATACGAACCGATCTCGCCATAAATCGTGAAAACGCATCGCGTACCTTCCAACAAATAGTACAGCTTCCGGCTATTAATATGGCAAAGTATTTATTTCATTTATAATGCGCCATTTAACTTTAAAATCGAGGCTTGTGTCCTGAAAACATAATGAAATGAATAGTCTCTACAATTAAAAGTTTTATAGCAAAATTCATTGACTCAAGTTTGATATAGATTTTTACGAGTAGACTAGGTAAGTACTTATTAAAAACAAAACTTTAAAAACTGAAATACATTTTGTACACGAAAAAAAAACTCAGGTCTATACAAATTTACTAGATGATTTATATAATTATCAGGATGCAATCTACGCCCACATTTGACGGGACACTGTATCTAGTGCATGGGACATTAATCCTTTGAAGATGTCTAAGGGGATAGAGAGGTTATGTCCAAATAATGTTTGGTATGTTTGTGTCAACATTTTGCAGATATGGGAAAAATAAAAAATAAAACTAACAAGAAAGTTCAGTTTGAGACAGACCTAAAACCATCTCAAAAACATAATCGGTTTTTTAAATATTTGTTTCAATAAGCCATATTTTACTATGATTTTTGAAATGTAACTTATCACGAAAATTGCACCCAGGCGAGATTTGAACCAATCCTGGCTTTACCGTAGCCATGCTCTGACCAACTAAGCTACGGATGTGGAATGCATTTTAAAAATCCTATTGGTCTCTTAGTGTGAGTTGAACACTATAAAAATAAAAAAATCCATATTGTAAAGTGTAACAGTTAACACGGGCGCGACTAGACTTAGCCATGGTATTAGCCGGGAACTATCACAAATGTTATATCCGATTTATTTCCCACTGAAATACAATCTAACACAAATTGGATTTTGAATTACGGCGCCGAATAAACACTGGCTAGTATAACTAATATAGTATGGGTGCCATTTACTGAGCTGTTGTTTATTGCTAGAATTACACCTGATATCGTAGGAGTAGAATCTAGGGTGTAATATATCTAGTTAAATTTATTTGTTCTTCCGCACATTCTTGCGTACATTGCTTTTACAATGACTTTACTAAAGTTTAGGTTTTGAAAAAAAAAACTGTAGAATACTTATTAAAAAAAACTAAGAAATAAAATGAAATAAAAGGATAAACAAGTAAGGTAGACATTATCTCAAATCTTCAGGCATTCAAGATCTAGGACGAAAAAGCAAAATGCAAAGCTAAAAAAAATTACAATTATTTAATTAAAAAAAAAAAGATAAGACTGTCTTCTAAATTCGATGAAAATCTGGACAAACCCTCGTCTGCAAACATTTCATTTTTACCCTCTTGTCTGAGGACTAAGTAAATTTCACCGAACAATTTTCTTGAGTTAATTAAACAATTTCACAATACAGCACCGAATTACTGGGTCTCGTGTAACACAGACGGCTTAATTAATAAAAAAAGTATATTTTCCGGGAAACTTCCGGAAGCGG
Source organism: Camptogramma bilineatum (assembly GCA_958496255.1). Lineage (NCBI taxonomy): Eukaryota > Metazoa > Arthropoda > Insecta > Lepidoptera > Geometridae > Camptogramma > Camptogramma bilineatum. Next base: position 6,907,174 of record OY292460.1, read on the forward strand.
ATCTCGGAAGGGCCGCCATTAATCATTCACGTTTCGCGCCAAAACGCCTTTCATAAAAATATATTAAAAAGTTTCCCGTCTCGTCATAACTGTAGCGATTCTACGCCTTGTATGTTAATTCTGGTGTCGTAAAGTGGTATCGACATTTTATGTTAGTAGGTCGATTTCAATTTCAAATTTTCTTTATAGCTTTTGTAGCTAAAATTAAGGCTACTTATGTGTTGAATAAAATGTATTTTTTCCCTGAACAATATATGTAAGAATTTACGATAACATTAACTTTAAACAAAATTTACTTAGATGATATTCAAGAAGTAGTATTTTGTTTATTTATCATTTAATTTGAAAGGGATAAGGATGTATGATAATAATAAAATTTTTAGTGTCGAAAAACTAAGCTCATTTGAATGTAGAAATTACTTAGATAAATCTTTTCTCATTGACATTCGTCTATTTAGTTGGACAAAAACTTAATATTATGTGTATTGCTCAAGAATTGTTTATTATAATTCGAATATAACCTTCTAACTAATTTGGGTAGGTATTTTAATAGCTATGACAATAATAAATTAATCCCTTCGCAATCTCTACTGATACCAACACGGCCATTTAAGTTACGATTGGAAAATACAACTTGGAATGAAAACCTCTAGAGTGTTGTAAATACCTATCTACAATTGAGTGAAAAAGTGGCCCTATTAAAATACTTTTAACTCAGTTTTACTTAGAAGTTTATGCGCGGAACCAAAATAATTTAGTAAAAAAGAAGAACCCTGTGTAAAACCAATGAAGGCTTATTTATTAGAAGCTTTGCGATATAATTGGAGCTCCATGAAAATAGCAAATTTATAACTGTAATTAAAATGTATAATGTGGAGTAGTCGTGGCGTAGCTTGCTTCGTTTTGAGTGGTCACAATTTTTGGTTACTCTAGTGTCGGAGTTTTTAGGCCGCCTAAAGACCTCCGTCATGGTTTTACGACTTAAAAGATGGCACCATCAATTTAATGTGACTTCCGAAGCACGAAAGCTCTCAGCTATTCACCCTTCCAAATTGTGACCGTTCAGAACATTGCTTTACTTCAACGATCTATCAAGAGACCACGTATTATAGACAAGCAATTACTTGCTGCTAACTAATTTCTCAATGAAGTCATTACTTGAGGATATAATTCTTCATTTTTAAATCTTATTCTATAGCCGAGTAATGTATGTCAAAATCAAACGCAAAATGCTCGAGTTCTCAATGCTCAACTAAAGAAAATGGTAACTATTTCTTGGCGAAGAATTCTATCTTTTGACAGTTCTAACTTCAAGCAAATAATAATAGAATTAAAATCATTACTAGGGTAATTACTTTTACTAAAGTAATGACTTTTACTTGTTTATAAATACGAGTGTAAGCAAAGCTAAAGCCACGAGCGCTTCAGAAGCAGTAACTAAGTAAAAGTTGTTGCTTCTAAAACAAACTACTTACAATATTTTTCGATGTAATAATTTCCTTGTGATGCTGTCGGTGATTATACAAGAACCCTGAGGGATGATTGTGGGCTCTCGCTACTGCTACTAGTAAATTGATATAGCCTCAGGGAGTATTAGAGAGCTATTAATTAGATTTATCTTTTTGATGTATTGTACCATCCTCGCTATTTTCATACGACAAGGAATAATTTTATGAGGGTACCTAATTAATATTCCACCAGGTATATTGTTCAATAGTAGATAATTAAAAAATTGGTTGATAATTTGAGAACTTTAGCAAGACAAAATTATACTTACCTAGTCTAATTATTACTAAACCAGTAATTACATAATTATTAACGGCAATGTGTAGACTATAGAACATAGAAAATATTATTTATTTCATTCTTTTTAAAATGTTTAAATTAGTTGTAAGAAAATTATTAATATCAATGTAAAAAATACATTGTTGTCTAGGCGCTTTGATAAATTGATAAAGTAAATGATATTCTGATAAGGTAATTAATGGATGGGTGAACTGACTACGGTGTTTACGTGCTACCTTATTTCTAAAGGGTTAACGACTTTTCTGACTACCACGTATCATACCATGACCGCGCCATGAGCGTGACCGTATCAGGCATGAAAAGAAACACGAAAACAAAAACGCTACGGTGTTCGTCGGTGTGAGTGTCGTCACAGATTACTCAGTACAAAAATTTTTTTTTGCCTAGTACGTTTCTGTTACGGCCATACATAGCACGGTCATGGTATGTCACGGTATAGTCGGCAAATATGCTTAAACTGCTGGTCCGGGCAATAAAGTCGATAGGTAAGTAAAAAAAACGGTCTAAAAGCTCTGTCACTTTACTTGCTCATACAAAATTTCTAAAATGTAAAACTCTTACTCACATGAAACTTTAAATATAATTCGCTCAGCATCAAACTTCACACGATTTTTACCCTCGGATTTATTGAGAACCATTAATCCATACACATGTTAGCCATCCTGAAAGCTACGAACCTCTCGGGGAAAATCAACTCAGCTCACATATTCCGACGATTTTTCCACGTCTCATTTGTTACTTGTCCTAACTTTAGCTGTACGTGCGAGAAATTCTTATTTTCCTACTTAATAAAGTTGGAGGAAGCCAGATTTCAAGCGAAGATATCGGACTGTTTGAGTTGGAGCGCACTCTTTCGATCCGTTTTTGCTCTTTACGATGTTCGGAGGACCTTTAAATTTTTATTTTATCTCCGTAGCTTCTGAATTTGAATGAAGCAAGTAAACTCTGTAGGTAAATAATTCAACGCCGAACATTGAGTTTATTTAATCATACAAGTAAATACTTAGTGAGTAAAAACAAAACCAAAGAACAAAAAGTTCTTTTGTACCGTACCTTGATATACCAAAATGATATCTCAGATATGTTAAACTTATTAGCAGGTTAAGGCTTCAGAGCTTGCCAAAGAAATATATTCGAAAAACATAGCACTTCTTTGTCACAGTCGGATAATAAATTCCAAAAGTATTTTATAAAATTTAAGCAATGTACAGCTCAAATGTTAACAAACGTAGAGTGCGACAAAATAATAATACAAGCATCTACTCGTATGTGAGCGAGAATGAGTAATGAAGAATTTTGGGGTAATACTCCTTTCGTCCCGGCAAACTAAAGCCTGTTCTGCAACCTAACTGTAGAAGCCTCAACCCACACATTCCCTGCTCAGCTATTCTCGTTACCATTACCGTTTCAAATGTTAGGACTGTCGGTCATTGTGCACCGGCCATCTCGCCGAGTTATTTGATCCTTTACGGTTTTATACCATGTGGTATGGTTGGTATGTAGTTTAGTTCCGCTGTTAAAGTTAGTATAGCAGGCAATGACTTTCTCCTACTAATAATGTAACTAGGGAAGGATTAGGGTTGCAACTTGTCATTGCAAAAATTGAGACTATGTACTTGCAAAAATTGAGAATGTTGCAGATGAGAAGAATGATTAAATCTCTGATTATCCCCTAGCTAGACATATTCCAAGTATCTTGTTCTGGTCATTATAAAAAAAAAGTTTTCAGTTGATCGTTCAGTCTTCTGCGCTGTACATTCTGCTGTAGGTTCAATCCTCATCAATAAAAAAAAAGTTGTGCGATGGCTACGGGTCCTTGCTTTTTGTCTGGATGAGGAATACAATTTTAACTCTTCTTAAAAGCAAGAATCGCAAAAGAAATTTCGCAAAACTTACGAACTTCCTTACTAAGAATAAAACCGCTCCAGTAAAAAACCTTGGTAATAAAAGATAAGATGATTTGTGGTATTTCGTGGGAATTTTCCCACCTGACATAAGGAAAGAGCCATTCTTTTCCCGATTTTACAACACGACAAAATAGGACATTTCATGTTACTTTTATCCATATCACACTTTCCCTCATGTGTACAATACCTTGCGTAGGTGAGTTTTGGGTATTTCGTTGGAATATATTTCTCCTTTTTACAAACTTAAAGATTAGTAAAGTTTCCGCTTTTTGCTCGGGATTTTCAGGACAGCGGCTAATGCTCAGTGATTAATTGCTTTAACGGAACTTTTTCTACAAATTCTCAGCGATCCCTCCTCACTTGTAGAGTTTTTCCGAATTGGCCTACATTGCGAGATAAAATTGGACAGACATTGAGTGATGAATGAAAAATCTGTCGTATGCAAAAACTTTGAAGTTTCGTTTGCGGCTCCGTCGAATGCCACATACTCGTAGAATGGCAGCGGCATTTTTGTAATAATTGAACATTTAAACGTTCGAAACGTGGAAATGTCTCTATCAACTTTTTTTTACATAAAGGTTGATGTTTTACATAAAGGTGACTACACAGGGATAATTTTCATATCTCCCATATGACCTACTCCAAACTACAATTTGATTTTTCTGTTAATACTGATTTATACTGTACCTAATACTATTTATAACCTAAATATCGCTTCAGAAATTATTTTTGCGTGTGCAAAAATAATAATACATAAGAACACAATTTTGTTTATTGAATGAAATAAGAGCCAAAAGCAAATTAAGCCGCTGAAACTCGCGCCTGAAAAGTGAAAAAGAATACAAAGATTATCAATTCATTTCCTCCCAACTTTTAAGCTCGCATCATAAAGTGTTTTAATTAAAAAGTGTAGTAATAAGATGCCGAGGAGTGGGTTGCAAATCCAGCTTAGCCGTGGATATTGCAATGGGAACTTTCCCTTCCAAACCGTTTTTCATCCAGCCAGGATAAGAGCCTTACCAACAAACTCGACAGGATTTCGAATTGAAATGTGGCTCTTGAAAAAAATGTTTAGTTTGGTTCGGCTTAGAGTGATCCTTAAAGTATTATTGACTTAATTACTATTGACTTCAAGATTAAGTATTCTTATTTAATAAAACCAAAATATTTGTCTGTAAAAGAACTAATAAAACTCGCTCCCTTTTGTAATAATGTTTGTAATATAGCATGTTGCTGGAAAATATTAGAACATAAAATCTAGAGTGGTCTCCATTATCGGCACATAGTGTCGTTAAGTTATTCATTGAAATTCAGAGGCCAGCCAAATTCTTCAAACCGCCGCTTTCGTCCTGATTTATTGGCCACTCCAGAAAGCAACGCTGCAATTTCAGATTCTAGAAATACTACGAGTAGAATTCTAGAGTGATATTCCACTAGACAAACATTTAAGCCAGAATTTAGTACTTATAAACAGTTACTGTAACAGTAGATAACTGTTTATAAGTACTAATGAATAAAATTAGTCAATTGAAACACAGGCTGTGTTTCAATTGACTAATTTTATTCAATTTTTTTTTTGGAATAAAATTTTGAAAAATTACACCAATTTAACTTTTTCAATATACAGGGTGGAAAAAATGAATGGGCCCTAGAGGGAAACTACCTTAAATCCTTAAGATACAGTATTTTACTTAAAGGAAACATTCCTTTATTTTTAAAAAGAAACATAACTGCATTCAAAGATTTTCTAAAATTTGCTTGCTTCACCCAGGAATCGAACCAGCTAAAAATTCAAAAATTAACCACTTCCTATTTTATTCCACTAGTCGATACATTCAATACTAAAGATAAAACTTCTCAAAGAAACATAAGGTCTTACACTCGTCTGTCGTACAAGAAATCCATGAAATCTATTATTTAGTACATAAGGGCTTTAATTGCAATTTAGCTCTACAGTGGAATGGTAAGAAGTATCCAGTAGTGTGATTCAGACCTTCTCGGAATGTATTCCGAATTCGAAGTATAACTTTCCTTCGCTGAAAAACCATTTTTGGAAGAATCTCACCTCAGATAGATAAATACCGTCTAAAAAAGTTTTGTCGGGAATGGTGAAATAATAAAAATTAATGAAAAAAATTGTGAAAATTAAGGTTAGATTTCATGATCTTTTTTTATTTCTAAAACCAAAGGTGTCTTAAAAAGATTTTATCCTGACATTAATCCTATCGATTAGTGGTATTAAATAGAGCGAGGTTTGTTTTTTAATTTTTAGCTGGTTCGATTCCGGGTGAGGCAAGCGAATTTTAGAAAATCTATGAATGCAGTTTTGTTTCTTCTTAAAAATAAAGGAATGTTTCCTTTAAGTAAAATACTGTATCTTAAGGATTTAAAGTAGTTTGCCTCCGGGGCCCATTCATTTTTTCCACCCTGTATTTTGATAGACTCGGCGCCTGTTTCACCATCTCTGAGTATGGTCACTAAGTATATTATTGTCAATTAAAGTAACAAGTAGGTACCGCATTAACGGCTTTCACCATCGCTGAGTAGGATAAACCGGAGATATATTTTATAGGTGTCATTGACTTTTACTTACCTAAAAACGTTACTTAGGAAGGAACTAATCAATGGTTTAGTTGGGGATGGTGAGAAGGCCTTCATAAATAGTAAGTATCTAACGTCAAAGACAAATATACCAATTGTGGAACTTTTACAATTTATTTATTATTATTTTTATAAAGCATTTAAAAGTAGTCTAGTAGTCAAATAGTCTATGCTGTGGTAGCAAAACTCCATATCTGGAGCCAATAAATAGCTTGACTCGTATGTGTCTCGCAAGAAACGCCCATTGTTTTCTAACTACGGAATACAATGGATAATATCCATATTAAGACATTCATACAAACGCCTACGGTACCGGATCCTTAATTATGGATTTGTCGCTTGCCTCTTGGTGGTTTAAAAGCGTGTAATTGATGCAAATACTATGGGTCACAGGAATTATTAATATCCAAACTGGGCTGTGTTGACAGTGCTGCTTTGTTTCGAGTATTTTAGGAATTTGACGTAAAATCTATAGTGTTAACAATGATGGAAAATATTTCGAGGAACTAATTCTTTCATTCCATTCAATTTATTTTATTTTCTTATAGTGGTACGTTTTAAAAATTTGTTATATTATGGGATTTATTACAGGGATAGCTGAAGAATTACATTTCATGAACAAAAAACATTTGCTATAATATTTACATTATCTTTATAAATAAAAGGAAATATTGTTTCAATCGAAACGATGAGACTAATTTATTAACTGCCTGAAATTCATGTTCAACAGTCGCTGTCATATAAGCTCACCATATTTTTTGTAAACTGCTCATGTTCTGTCATTTAAATATTACTCAAAAAGATGACAAAAAGCCCTCTGGCCACAACCTCTGGCTTCTCCAACGATAACAATCTAAGCTCCATTTAGTGAGGTTCGTAAAGAATCACACTTTATTTCGTGCACGTGCGAAGTACTTCATTTTTTCTCCAGCGGCAACCAGCAAAGAAAATTAAAATAAAGCTTTAAAGTTGCGAACAAGTTTTAGTACGTCTGCGAGCGCTCGAGCCTCATAAAAAGTACTCCAGACAAGTCGACGTATTTCCAGACGGTTTTATTCGTGCGAAAGTACTGATTTTACACTGAAAACCGAAAGATTCCCTTAAACTGAAAATTACATGCTTACCAAATAACTTTAAAGCTAGATACGACAGAGTAGCTTTGAAATGCGTTCATGTTTTAGTTTTGCGACAAACACAATCGTTTCCAAAGAAATTCAAAATATCCAAAGATCCAAATAAAAAAAAAACAAATTAAAAAAATTATTAAGTACTTATACAAATTCAAAAAATATGATCTATCCAAAAATACTCTGATTGTTTTCACGTGGTGTGGACATGATTTCGTACCTCCATTAGCATTATTTACACTGAATTGTGGTATTGTCATTGTCCTCAACTATATTCAAGTTAAATGATAATATATAGCCTAATTATTTAAACTGTAGCCTGAGCATGGCTGCTATAATAATACGGTAATAGTTTGGAAATGTTATGTTTTTGTTCTCATATGGCAGAGATTATTAATTTATCGTATTCTGAATTTAATTTTGACACAAGTAGAATGAATTATTAGTCTTGTCTTTTAGTATTAGTTTTTGCTGCAAATCAAATTTTATTTAAATTGTATTTGAAGTTTGTTCGAATAGCTTCTGTCTCCATCATTAAATCAGCTTTGTCATACTATTGCATTGTAACCGAGAATCAATAAAGTGGTCTTAACTAAATTGAAAAGGAAGTGTTCAAATATTGCTTGCAAGATTCGAACTGAAAAATGTGAAGTTAAATAAAATCATTTAAAAAGACTGTATCATTTGCTCTAAATCTAACTAGCCGTGTTCAATTTTAACAAAACTGTTTTCCATGTGAACAAGCAAATAGGAGAAACGATGAGCGCCTTTGTTTTCTTTTCATTAGACCAGCAAAATGTTGTCGGGTGAAAAGTCTACAGACAGAACTTGTGTCAGTCGAAAGAGGCAAGTTTGTTTGGGTAATTTGTGGGACAACTGTTTTATTGACAAACTACAATGAGATTAAAGTCTTGTTCTTTTGCTTTAGAAATGTATTTATAGCAGTCTATTTGATAAAAATACGAACAAGGTAAAATAACGTTGAAAATTATACATACCAATGCCTTAAGCCTTGATGCCTTGATTGTACCTTGATTTGTACCTATAATTGAGGTGTCACTTAGCTATTTTTATGTTCACTTAACTCTAATAGAATGTATCGGTGTTCACTTTGTTGGTGCAATTTGTTAAAATAAATAAATAAATAAATGCCTTAAAATGCCTTATACTTAATCATTTTAACAAAAACAAAAATTCAGATCCAGCATTTTAAGTGTTTAAAATAATAATGCTTCGAGCTTATAGGTAATCTATTTAACTCATTTATTTACCTAAGAAAGAAAAAAACTCTCCTATCACAAAATTAAATAAAACTTCACTCAAACGTGTTATTTAACATTAAATTCACATAAAACCGTTGTAGATAAAGGGGATCTTGTTATTGGTACATTCCCAGGTAAATGTAGAAATAGCATTTCAATATTATCTTCGTATCCTGGCACTAAAAGCGACAATTTAAGTTCATTATTTTCAAGTTAAACTGCGAAAGGCGGCTTTGGCTTTTAATAAGCCCACGCATCAGGTGTTTGGTCCAAGTTGAGACTGAAGGCTTAGATTGATAATCTCTTTGATAAAATCGTGTAAAACATAGAAATAAAATAATGACAAATCGAAAAATTAATAAAAATAACGTGCGTTATAAACTTATAAATTATCAAGTTGTCTTCTGCGTTAAATTAAGGGAGTTGACACATTATCCAGTCTCTACCCCGTCGCATAGCATGACCGTAGCAACACCGGCCCGGCAAAAATGATATTCTTTGTATTGAAATGTATGCGACGCCCCACACCACACCGTTCCTACACCGTCGCGTGCCCTGCCCGTGCCATGGCCGTCTTGTCAATCTCCGGCCGCCATGATTATTTTGCTGACAATCAATGACAAGCCCCGCCCATCTGTCAATCAATGTAACCATCATATTAGTAGCGTAGCCAGGTCAGCCCCTAGGGGCAGCTTTTCAGCCTTTTTCTATAAATAAATAATGCTGGATATTTCACAGCATCATCTAGCTCCAAGGTAAATAGACCTTGTATGGAAACTATATGACTGATAAACTACTTGTAGGTACCTATCCTTTTTTTTGTAAATACATAATATTACATAGAAAAACACCCAGACCCGATACATATATTTGCAGATCATACAAACACTTGTGTCGCAGTGGGAATCGAACCCGCAACTTTCTGTGTTTTAGCTGGACCTTCGCACACTGCGCCACCGAGTTGGTTCGTTTTGTTGGTACTGGATGTTGATTTATGTACACGGGATTTTATCGCGTAATTTACCTTATTTATCACGACGCGACGTTTTGGCTGTTACAATAGCCGTGGTTGCGCGCAGTCTGCCCGTGATTATGTCAAAATGACAGATCATGTCAAAATGAGAGATTATGTCAAAATGACAGATTACGTCAAAAAGACAGATTAGGTGTATATTAAAATGACAGATGGGCCATATCTCGTAAACCACTTATCCCAGACTCTCCGTTCTCTTCAAGTGAAAGCTATTGAAGAGATCTACATTTAAAGTGACAGCTGTCAAACTTTAAACGGCTACATCTCGGAAACTACTCGTCCTAGACTCCTCATTCTCAGTTCAAATGAAAGCTATGACCAAGATCTACATTTAAAGTGACAGCTGTCAAACTTTAAAAGGCCATATCTCGGAAACTACTCGTCCTAGACTCTCCGTTCTTAGTTCAAATGAAAGATATGACCAAGATCTACATTTAAAGTGACAGCTGTCAAACTTTAAACGGCCATATCTCGGAAACTACTCGTCCTAGACTCCTCATTCTCAGTTCAAATGAAAGCTATGACCAAGATCTACATTTAAAGTGACAGCTGTCAAACTTTAAACGGTTATATCTCGGAAACTACTCGTCCTAGACTCCTCATTCTCAGTTCAAATGAAAGCTATGACCAAGATCTACATTTAAAGTGACAGCTGTCAAACTTTAAACGGCATATCTCGGAAACTACTCGTCCTAGACTCCTCATTCTCAGTTCAAATGAAAGCTATGACCAAGATCTACATTTAAAGTGACAGCTGTCAAACTTTAAAAGGCCATATCTCGGAAACTACTCGTCCTAGACTCTCCGTTCTTAGTTCAAATGAAAGCTATGACCAAGATCTACATTTAAAATGACAGCTGTCAAACTTTTAAAAGCCATATGTCGGAAACTACTCGTCCTAGACTCTCCGTTCTTAGTTCAAATGAAAGCTATGACCAAGATCTACATTTAAAGTGACAGCTGTCAAACTTTAAACGGCCACATCTCGGAAACTATTCGTCCTAGACTCCTCATTCTCAGTTCAAATGAAAGCTATGACCAAGATCTACATTTAAAGTGACAGCTGTCAAAATGACATCTGTCATCTGAAATGTAGATCTTAGTCATAGCTTTCATTTAAACTAAGAACGGAGAGTCTAGGACGAGTAGTTTCCGAGATAATGGCTGTTTAAAGTTTGACAGCTGTCACTTTAAATGTAGATCTTGGTCATAGCTTTCATTTGAACTGAGAATGAGGAGTCTAGGACGAGTAGTTTCCGAGATAATGGCTGTTTAAAGTTTGACAACTGTCACTTTAAATGTAGATCTCTTCAATAGCTTTCACTTAAACTGAGGACGGAGAGACTGAGATAAGTGGTTTTCGAGATATGGCCAACCTGTCAATTTAATCTGTCCTAATCTGTCATTTTGACATAATCTGTCAATTTAACATCTGATATTATTCATCAGTAAACTTTATACACTATATTGGTACATTTGGTGACAGCTGTCACTTTAAATGTAGATCTTGATCATAGCATAAGTATTTATCGATCGAGCGAGCGAAGCGAGCGAAGATCTTAGTGGTAAGTTGGGCGATTTTGCTTTGTATGTTTGTATGTTTGTATGTTTGTATGTTTGTATGTTTGTATGTTTGTATGTTTCACGAATTGTTGTTCGAGCATAACTGTCGAACCGTTCATCCAATCTGCATGAAACTTGGTAGGTCAATAGGTTGTGGTAAGGAAATTTACGGGGGAGCATATGAGCTTAATCGATGAAGGGGTTGTGAAGATATTGGGTTCCCAAGGGGGTAAAAAATTATGAAAGTTACACAAATATATTGAGTGGGGTGTCATACGAAAGGGCTTATTTTGTACATTCCAAAATGGTTTTTATTTTTAATCTAGGATGTATAGTTTTTGAAATACGACCAAAGACCAAAAACTACGAAACCAGAGCTGCAAGAGCTTCCGTTTCATAGAGTTTCGATGTCTTCGTAGCTCATTGACTGGTCGGTCTTAAAAAGAGAGTGGCATCGTTGCGGTTTGGTTTGCAATGATTTTAGATGCTACTTGATTTATTTTCATGATAAAAAAAATTTTGATAAAAAATGAAAATAATTGGGGTAAAAAAAGTTAAGTAAACAAATATATTGAGTGCGGTGTCAAATGAAAGGGCTTTATTTGTACATTCTAAAATAGTTATTATTTTTATTCTAGGACGTATACTTTTAAAAATACGACGAGAATTCATAAATATGAAATAAATGAAAAATTAGACACGACATTATATTGTATTGCATGCATGCTAGTATTTTTTACCATGAAGAGCTAGCGCAATAGGCATACCCGGCAGTAGTAGCACTTGAAATTATAGGGGTAGTCAGAAGAAAGTCCAAATGTTGGCCATCTACGGTGCGCGAGATCTCAGTTCGGGGCGAACTACTAGTTTATAACAATAACGATTTTATTTTTTGTTGATGATGAAGATTTATCTTGTTTTGAAGTTTATCAAAATACGGCTTCGCGGCTGTGCCCCTATTTGATAGTTTTATTTCGGGGTATTGTACCTTGACTGTCCATCCACAGTAGGAGCACTAGGATATGCTTATCCTTATGTTCCTACTGGTAGGAGCATAAGGATGTATTGGTCCTCGTGCAGGAGCAGTAGGAGAATCGAGTAGGAGCAAGAGGAAACGCTCCAATATTGGTTAGATAATAATTCAGTTATTTTTCTCACTTCACAAAGTCTTTCAAGTACCCCCATTTATACACATGTACATGTACACATTCTAAAAACCTATCAGTATCACCCCTAAATATCAAGTAGGTATACCTATAATTTATAATTTTTACCTACGAAAATTCCCCCAAAGGATTTCCTCCTGAGTCGATAAATACCCCAAATTTGAATTAAAAACCCCCCATCTAGCATCACTGAATGCGTTCCGCACGTTATGTGACATTTATCAAACGTCAAAATCCCATACTGCCCTCCGAAATCAAAGTGTAGTAACAGCAAAAACACGATTTCGAAAAAAAAGATAAGCTTACAAATTAAAAAATATCCAGAAGAGGTTATTCATAAAACCTTGAATGTAGAGTGAAAGTACACTTAATCTATACCAACCAGTAATAAAGCGAAAAAGTTTGTTTGTTAATTTGTTTGAACACGCTAATCTCAGGAGCTTTGAGGAAGGATATAAGCTACTTTTCATCATCATCATCATGATCGCAATAATAATTATGCCATCACTATGGATTATAATTGGGTTTCTAAAAGGGTTTCTTAAAAGTCTGTTTTTTTAAACCTTGTAGATAAAACTCCCATTTAAAGTTACACAAAATATGATGAAATATTGCACTTTGCTAGTAAACCCGACAAAATGTGTGCAATATGTATTTTAGTGTGGTTTAGCTTGTAAACGCTCTATATTTACTAAAGTATTTTACAAAAAAAATTGAGTGATAAGTTTTAAAATGGGCTTTCAGAATAATTGTGTATTTAGCATAAAACCAACAAAATGTCTGTTACTGTGGTATAGGCTCGGGATTACGCTTCGCAAAACGGTTATGAGACGGTCCTAGTTTGATACGGTCTTAGTGTGTAAGGTGCTATTTTCGTGACGGGCTCGGTTATGGCTCGGCCCGCTTATGATACTGCGCAGTGAGCGCAGACCTTAAAGTTTAAAATTAATACCATTAGTACCAGTCCAATGTAGGGACTGATTATGTAACGACAAAAAAACGATATTAAACTTAATTGTCATGCAAATGGTGCAGAAGATATCTTGATAGATAAAAACGGAATTATTGTAAAGCTCTTAATTTTTTTTTTACTATTTAAATGGCGTCTGTATCGTACAAATATTATTGTAACAAAGTAAATGAGTGATGGCTACGTGAGAGTGACAGAGCATCAGGTAGAATTCAGTGTTCCGCAAACTTTTTGTCTTCAAGGTACCTACATCTAGGAAATCGGAAAATTTTGGAGGTAGGTACACCATAAATGAAAAATCATTTTTTTTATGCGAAACATGAGCTTGTTTAGTTGAGCATTACGGTCCAAATTTAGAGTAGTTTAACTGACCTACGTAACCTTATTTTTCCGAGGCACACCAACTAATTACCACGGTACACCAGTGTGCCGCGGCACACCCTTTGCGGAACGCTGAGGTTGATCATCGGCTTGATGGTGGTATTTGTGAGGTGAACACTAAATTCAGAATAAACCTGAATATGAGAATTATACTCAGCTATTATGAACTTATTAGACAGGTATATTATTCTTAATTAACCCTAACCATGATAAATCAAGTAGCTCATAAATCAGATTCGTTGACCTCTTCTAAATTACAACCTAGACAAGATGTTAGAAAAGCAGTTTCTATTAGCAGGTTGCAAATTATGCTGAGTCTAGCTCAGTGTATGCGTAGGCGCAGGCGCCATGGCAACGTTGCGTTTACCCACCATCTTTCATAACAAGTTTGCAACACCATGGTGATTAAAAATAATTCTCTTGTCATAAAATAATAGCGGCTATCATCATCATCAATTTATCCTAGTGAAACTATAAGATGGGCTACGAGTGGATTTGGCGTGTAGGTACGTGAATGGAGCCAAAGTCAGACCTGGAAGTTGGGATGCCAATTGTTAGCAGTGGCTGATGATACGCCTTGAAATAATACTCGTAGTATGGATTTTTTATAATATTTTTTTAAATATTTTTTTTTGTATAAAATGTATGTTTCTATTTGTTGTTGTCGTCTATTATAATTATCATGTCGTATACTAAAGCATGGTATATAATATAGCATGGACTCAGACTTTTCAATAAGTTTTCCAAAAACCAATTTTTTTTATTATTCGAGAATAAACTAGGAAAAATGAGTAATTTCTAGATCAAGAAGTTTCACAAAAGACTTTTACAAAGAAAAGCTAGTTATTCTCCGAGTAAAATTAAATGTTAATTTAATAAAAACTTCGAAAGGTTTATGAGTGGATTCTCTTGTTTTATCAAAGTGGAAGTCGATGATTTATTTAATGATGAAGAAAGACAGTAAATAGTTATTAATCGCTGTAGTAGGTAAATCATTTAGTGCTGAGATTCATTGCTTCGTTGGTGTTGGGCGTAAATCATTGCATAAATTCATTGTGCTATCACATCGTGGGATTCTAGCGAAATCGTGATTAATTGTGATTTATTCACTAACTTGCAGTAAATACTCGTACCTGAAGTCAATGTTTATTACAAAAGATAGAATAAGTATAGGTACTATTGAATATACTGTGGTGTAGGTATCTACTTTCTTATGGAATACCTACTATTATTTGATTAGTCATAATTAAGGTTAAAATAGTTGGCACTATATTTCTGTTATTCTTAAAGTACCTACCTACCTAATAACAGGTTTTCTTTTCTTCTGGTGGACGTTACTTACTGGAACTAGAAGATGAACTTGTTATCTATATAAATAATAATGTACAAGTATTTTAATCGTTAATATCATCTTATAGTAGATTGTATTATAAGGGGGCAAAATAATATTTTGACGGCGAGGGCGCTTTTTTGAATCCAGAGCGAAGCGAAGGATTCTAGAGTAGAATCCCGAGCGTAGCGAGGGATTCTTTAGTAGAATCCTGAACGAAGCGAGGGATTTAAAGTACGTCGCCCGAGCCAAAAATATATTTTGCGCCCGAGTGATACACTCTACTTTTCATTACAATCTATGAGAAAATAAAAGGGAAGAGAAAAGAATGTGTTAAATCGACAAAGTTCCACTTGAGAAGAGTAATCGGGGATTATTTTTTTTTTATTTAGACGGTGGCCGCGCGCCGGCTGAATGGTGGCCGGTATGTTTATCTGTTACTAGCAGCGCCCTCGCAGCGTTGCCCCTGTAGTGATGATTTATGGTGATGATGATGATGATGAAAAGTAGCCTATAACCTTCCTCAGGAGTTTAGCTATCAAATACAGAAATAATTTTTCAAATCCGAATGGTAGTTCCTGAGATTTAGCGCGTTCAAACAAAAAAACTCTTCCGCTAGAATTGTTCAATAGTTCCACGAAAACAAACTAGATGGCGGTAGTAAAAAGACCGTTTTCTAGATCGCGCTGACGAAAACGCACAGGATTTTATCAGGTTGAAATTACAATTTTTGTATGGATAGCTAGCAAGAGCTATGCTAAAACCGCAGAGTAATAAATCTCTAAATGTGATTACAACTGTGGTGTTTTTGGAAGATTCGAGCGAGATGAATGAATGTGGAAAGTAGTTGTACCTCTAAAGTGCGCGGCAAAGTTAATTCCGGCGCACTTAAAGGGGATTAAAAACTCATTACTGCCCGCTAAACTTATAAAGAGGATTAAAAACTCATTACTGCCCGCTAAAAGTTCCTTGAAGAGGAATCATCTACTTTGGGCGCACTTAAAGGCGAATAAAGTCGTCCTTTTCGAATAGATGGAATGAAAAGTATTTTTTGTAATTAATAACCCCTCAGATAAGCTCAATTTTATTTGCCTTTTGAAAGCTTTTAAGTCTGTAAGATTTTATACCAAGAAATAAAATCGAGAACAAAATACTCGTAAAATAGATCTTTGGTTTAAATTAAATGGTGTAAAACCACTTGTGAAATGAAATAAAAATTCCAATGCAATCGTTTCTACAGTTAACCCATACCGAAATGCATCTATTTCAAAATTCGGATTCTTAAAATTTAAATCAAAACTAGCAGCGCCCTCGCGGCGTTGCCCCTGTAGTGATGGTAGATGGTGATCATGATGATGATGAGGAAAAGTAGCCTATTACTAAGAACCTGCCTCAAGAGATAAGCTATTAAATGCAGAAAAATAGTTATTTGTGCAACAAGAGAGCAAAGTTGATGTTTATCTCGAGTGCTGATTTTGAATCCCGAGCGAACGAGGGATTCTAAGAATTGAATCACGAGCGTAGCGAGTGATTCTACGTTAGAATCCCGAGTCTAGCGAGGAATTCAAAGGCACGAGATGTGAAAAACTTTGGTCTCGTGTAGCACACAAAATTTTTCACCTCAGCAGCGAGAACATTAACCTACAAATAAAAGATACAACTTTGTACATAATGAAGCAACTAATCCATAATAGGTATTCATTTAAATCTATTTAAAAGTAACGCATTTTTCTCAGAAATTAAACGAACATATAACAGTTATTGTAGTTTTGTAAATTAAAAGTTTATGTTTTGTTCAGAACTTACCTACGTGCTTCTCAGGAAGGGAACTTTGTTCATCACAATCACTTTTTGTCTCAACTCTTCTCTCTGGAGATAAATTAGTGTATTCGCCACTGGTTTCACTCATCTTTATTGTTTTATGAATTTTCAACAAATAACTAGCGTAACAGAAACAAATTCCCGCTATTTAATTTTTAAAAGGTGCGTTATTTGTTTTTTTTTTCATAGACAGGCTAGCTATTGACCGCCATGCACTACCACGTGTCAATCGACGACATTCGAATTTCAAATCACTTTTCCTCACTGAAACCAGTGTGCAAAATGCGATTTTGCACACTGGTTTCTCGCAGCAAAGGATGCCATTTTGAGCTGCTGAGGTGAAAAAAATTAAATTCGACTGGTTGTTCTTGAGATTAGCGCGTTCAAACAAAAAAACTCTTCCGCTTTATATAATTAGTATAGATACTTATAGATAAAACAGAAGCACCCAAGAGAAATAAAAAAATCACCACATCCATCATTTCCCAACAAGGAAGTTCTAACTAAGTTTTTCCCAAGAAGTGTGGTGAAGCGAAGTGACGCGCACATCCTAAGACCCGGAGACAGGAGCATTTATCACTGAAGACGGGTTGAAGGAAATGCCCGTAAATAGCTGAAGCTGAATGCAAATACGGCGGTTGTCTGCTCATCAATCAGTGGCTTCGATGGCGGGAGCTCTACCATGCAGAACGAATAGTCTACGACATGAAAAACGCATGTGATCGTAAGTGAACATCGGAATGTAAGGACTCAATTGACGCTCAATTAACCAGACGAGTTTTAATGATATCATATTTTTTTACTTACTGATGCTGTACTTAAAGACTTGATTCATCTTATTTCATCAGGTTATAAGTAAGGTAACTGACAATTGAAGTAAGAAGTATCGCACTTACGGTTCTCACCATTGTTGGGTCGCACTTACTTCAATTGTCAGTCCTACCATCGCTGGGTAGGACTAGCCACCAGCAGACATTTTATTTTATTTTCCATATTTTTCCTTTCTGAGTAACGTCATTTAGAAAATAAACATCAAAATTTAACTCAGAGGCAAATGGGTTTTTGGGAAACGATTCCACCATGTTCCCCAAATAAGCCATTTGGCTCACGCTTGTTTTAAAGCACTTGAAACAAGCTACATTTTGAAATATTTTTAGGGTAGGTACTTATTAAGTTAATTAAATCTGTAAGAAGGTACTTGATTTGCTCTAGCTCTACTTACAATTATGGTTGGAAATTAGGGACACCTTTTTTCATTAATATTTTTTATTTTTTATTAAATAAGGATTCTTTTAAATGCCTTTAACATTTAAACAACCGTTATTTAATAAAATGTTTATTTTGTATTGCCGCAAAAATTTTATACCAGGCTCGTTCTGCTTACGATTAATACCTACTAAGGGTCTTACTTATGAAAGATGTTTAAAGTTAAACACTGGTTAAACAACGTCCTGTCTTTATTTGTGTATAGTGACAAACAGAGACAGGACGTTGTTTAACCAATGTTCAACTTTAAACATATTTCATAAGTAAGGGGATTTTAGTTTTGCTAATGACATCTGCATGAAAACTTTTCTTTACTTATTACTTTGCTCTTTTGCTACTTAGTTTCTTACTATTTCAGAAACTTATAGAAAGTCTGCGCAAGAGACATCAGTTACCGTCCAAAGATTTCTAAGAGAAATGCGACGTTAATGATGTTCCCTGAAACTTTCTTGTAGTTATAACACCATTTCTGCATTAACGACAGACTTCTAAATGTTTTAAAACTTGAGATTATTTATATTTACCTACCTTTGATTTAAACTAAGCTGGTTAAAAAATTTTAGAACAAGAAATTTTCTCTAGGATATAATTTTAGGACTAAAATTAGCCAGTACCTATACATTTTTCTAGCAATAAGTATAATGACTTCTTACATAAAAATAGCAAGAACTATTTAAAAAAAGTTAGTAAACGCCAATGTAAAAGTATATACAAAATAAAATACGAATAGTAAATGTTTTTTTAATTACTTACTAAGTACCTACACATTACAATAAACATGAAACGAAAATAAAATAACCGCTACATAGCAACCTTCTTTGAAAGCATTGAAGTTACTTTTCTCTACAAACCCTTCTATTCTAGAAATAGACAATCATTAAAGTATCAGCGTTAAAATTCCGCGAATACTCCATTTGTCGTTCCCGGTATCAGTGTATCTCGTGTTTGTGTCAGCACAACATCGACTCTGTTTCAGACATGCTCGATTGGAAACGAGAGATGCTTGACGATTTTAAGTTTTTCTGAGTAGTACTGAGTTTACTTTGTTTTGTTATTGGTTACAAGGTTTCATGCGCTGCTGTACTTTTTTTATACTGCAGTCGGGTTTTTGAGTTTTGAGTTGAAATGTATTCTTATTAAATCATGTACTTTTTCTAAAGCTTATACATTCAGATAAAACATACAGTAGTAAAAGTAAATTGCTGTATGACTCACTAAAGAAAAACTATGAAGAAGAATCTTTATTCGACTCTCCTTCACCTTGAGTATTTTTATTTTCATAACTTAAATTATGCTTTTTTAAATTATAGTTGCAACACTCGCTGTGAATAGTATGTAGGTACTTATTGTATTCTTGGAAGCTTTTCTATTCAAATATTCTAGTCAAATAGGTAGTTAGTTAAACAACAACACTGTACTCGAATAATAGATAAGTTATTTATATAAAAATGGTTTTTCATGCGTGGGATGACATTGTTATACTTAATTCTGGCATGATCTGAATTTTTATTATTATTTCACATCACTAGGTTACACAAATTCAAAAACAATTTACCTACATAATTTTGTAGCTTTGGTCGTGTATATTTTTATTTTCCTATTTTGTTTTTGTCTGATAAAAATTGTTTTTTTTTTACTTTGAAATGGCAGGTTATCATAATTCTTATTTACAATTTTGAAGTGCGTGGTTGCAAATATAGTTGTGATATACCCTTCAGTGTTCTCGTGTTTTAAACGTATTTTAAAATATTTAAAAATTATTTCACGCAGAAGAAATAAAAACATTCAATTTTTAGTAAAAATAACTATTTAGGGTTATAAAAATTCGCAAATTTATTTAATTAATTTATTACTTACTGGCCAACTCACCAGAGTTGGCCACTTACTCATACGAACTAACTAACTATTACTTAAAATTAAATCAATAAGTAAATGTTTGGTTCGGTTTCATCAAGAAGCAATAAAGACTGAATGCAATAAACTAATGTAGAGTTTAAGTTTTTAAACAAAAGTTAAGTATTTCATTTTATACTTATCTTTCATGGCGTCTTTGTACTTGTTAAATACTCGTATGTAAATAGTGTCCAGTAGATTATGACTTAAAAGAATAAATAACGTGCTTTGGCTCGCTTGTAAGTAGATATTCCAAGTTTGGTCACGTCTCTAGTAGGCGTCACTAGAAAAGCTACCGTTTTCAAACCAGACCATTGTGATTACAAAATATACCAAAATTGTTATTCCAGTATTCAAAAATGTTGAATATATTTTTAAAATCCCACTGTTTTAAAACGGTTTTGTTATTCTCGTGCTTTCTCATGAGATAATGTTGTTTGTCAATAAAAAATTCGTGATAAAAATGTTTTGTCGTTCGGAATTTAAATAACTGTATTATTTTAAAGAAGGTAAGGCTACATTCTCTGAACTCATTATATTTGCATTGGCAAGACATAAAAATTCCTCCGTACACTTATTGAAATTTTTACCGGTTCAATTAACGAATACCTTTATTTATTAAGTGGCATTAGTTTTGGCTTCTGTTCAGCATCAAAATATCGTTAATATAAAAACAAAACATCGTCATGACTATATCCCCAAGGCGCGGTAGATATTCTTTTAGATATATAAGATCCTTTAAAAAAACTCTAAGGGTAGTTAGAGGTATGCCAAAATAAAATACATATCTGGTATATTACCACATTTTGCAGAAGTTAGCATACGTATTCACACGAAATTTTAAAATGCAAAGTTAACATTAATTCATATTCGCCCGTCACAGACTTAGCTATAATATATATTAATATACCGTACTTTTATACCGTATATATTATAGCTGAGTGTGTGGTCACGCGAAAATTAGTATAGAAAATATATAGTAATATGCCTAGCTATAAAAATATTAATATATATTATAGCTAAGTCTGTGACGGGCTTTAAGGTCGTACATTTTTTGTAAGCACTTCTTTTCTAAATGTGTTCGCAAGAGATGTTTATCAGGCTTTGAAGCGTCCGCCAAAAACTGTTACTGATAAGCTCAAGTGAGCTTGAGACTTGAGAAAACATGTAGGTAGAGTGTCTGATACACAGAAGAGTCACCATTATTATAATTATAACACTTATTAACTTCTCCAGAGCGCTATATTGGCTGTCTTACAACTATAATTTTGATATCCAATTTATTTTCCTATTATTTTAAAAGCATTTGTAATAGATCTCATAAAATATTACGTTGGTAATAACCTTCATATCTTCACCCACAACAGCGTCATTATTCGTCATTTCATGCGCCCTGAGCTATAATTTACGTTTAAAAAATTAAAAAGAATCAGGGCCCTGCCTATTAAAGGCTCGCCTATGCAGTTGTATAGGATGCATTGTGCGAACTGTGAATGACCTCTTCAGCATAATAATGGACGAAGGGATGCGCAGGAGCGCGTGCGAGGGGGACCGGTTTGAAATTAGAACGTTTTTTATTCAAACTTTGGAACCTTTGTCGGCACACCCGCCCGCCGCGCATGCGCTAACTCGACAAATGCGTCAAATGAAATAAGCCGTATTTTATTTCCATTTTTTGAATGGCGTTTGAGTTTTAATTTTGGAGGGATGTTTGGACAAAAGATTTATCGAAGAATGTTTGCTGCGTAGAAAGTTTGTGAATGAGGGATCTTATGTTATCGAATGGCGGGCTTATTGGTGTTTGTAAACACAAAAAGAGGCCATGAATTTTATCCAGATGGCCACCAATTGGATTCATTATTATTTGACAAATATGGTCTTGTTTACAATTTGATGGTTTCATAATGGTTTTCGTTCCATATGCTAACTATTGCATAGCTACTAAACTTGTCATCTAATTTTTTAAAGATTAGGAATGATTGAATTATGAAACATTTTTAAAACCTTGCCTGGCAGTTTTAAGAAATAGTGTTTGCAATAATTTGAAAAAATTGTCTCGTAATAAACTTCCACCAAGAAAATTATTAAGTTTATGTGGGTAATATACCTTCCTATAAAATTATACGTAACAATATAAACCAAACGTTACGCCCATAAAGTGCTGAACAAGCCACGATTACACAAATGTGCACTTAACGTGTGATGCTTACGCAAATTGTTGTCTATAAAATACAACTTGACATAATATCTAAATAGGCCCATAATGGGTTTATGTTCCAAATAGATACATATACCAGGCGCCTATACCCCCATTTGGGACAGTGTATGTAAACAGAGAGGAAGGGAGGAGCGATGCGATAGTGTAACGCAAAGCTTGGGCCCGATCGGTCGTGTCGCGGACTCGCCCGAACAAACGCGATGTCGACTTTTCAACTTTTCAAATTTCAAACATAAAAAGAAGTTTGACCAATCGGAACGTAACGCAAAAATATGTGGTTGTTTTTAGTGAAATCAGAAAGATGTAAAGTATCAGTGGTGTGAATTGGGAATTATTCGGTGGCAGTATGGTGGATGCTGGTGCTAATGAGTGCGATAACACCATAAATGGAAGGAACCAATTCGTGTTTCTCGTGTTTGTGCATTTACTACTTATTGGACTGAATGGAACAAATGGTAAATACAATTTCTTGGCTTCTCAATTTGACAGTAAAAGTTTTATTGCTATAGCATGTAAACCTTTTATTATGAAACTTTTGATTGATTGTCATGTAAAGCCTGATAATTATGAAAATACTGTCTCTTTTTAATTGAATTATGGATTAGAAGATGGTGTTTCCTTATTTTACTTAGATTTTTTTAACTTCTTTCCAAAACATCTAGTCAAGAGGTAAAGGCCTAAGTGTATTTTTAATATTTAAGATCATAATAAACGCTAAATGTATATCCATATGGTGAGAGAGGTCTATGTAAATTAAATTGCTTATCAGAGCGAGAGGAAGATATACTTACAATTCAAATTCATTAAAAGGCTGCCATTACATTTACTTATCTAACACTTTATCTGATACTACACCGTCTGTCAAGTAATTAAAGTGGCACGGGGCCAATTAACGAAATGTAGTTCTATGGTTTTGTTCATTCACTTACCTCAGGACCATGGGTGTTCATCTTGTGTTCAGATTATGTGACGGTGCAATGTTCACCGTCACACGATCTGAATCATTTAGTTAGACGCTTAGAAAACCTTGTGTGATCCGTAAAAGGTCTAAAAGTGTTTAGAAATTGGATAATTTTTGACAAAAAGCTTTCTTTTCAAATACTTGCAATCTTATTCCAAAAGTATAATATAGTAGGTTCTTGTATAAAGTGATGAACGCATACCTGTCAGGCAAATGTTGACGCTGGAAAAATATTATTGAAAAAAACTCTTTAGTGTACAAAGACAATGTATTAAATCATGAGGAGTTCGATAAAAGTTTTTGAATTCTTGAATCTCTATAGATAAAATTTTAATAATTTTAGTTTGAATAATATAAAAGTTTACAACCATACATTTTTTGCTGTTCTAAAATAAAGCATCATCTATAGTTACATTTTACTTTTCAAGGTGTGTAATAAATTGTTTATTCATCCTCCGTTTGGTACGGTCCTGCGAAGGAAAAATAAATTCACTATTAGTTTACAATCAAGATACACCCGCAGTACTGACGTAATGTTCATTTGTACTCGTTTGAACAATGGCTGCCTTTTATTTTTGAACGAAGTTTAATTAACGTTAACGGTAGCGTAAAATTACGAAAGCTAGTGGCTAGTGGATTGGAATTTGATCTTTTAATGGACTTTTTCATAAATTACAAATTGACGTTCTGTATCGTAACTACACTATTGTTATCCAACAATGCAAACGGAGGGCAATTATGCAGTCTTTGTATAAAGATATTTTATGTTATCTGTACTATATAGGTAGCTTCTAATTTTTTTAATGTAGGATGACCTTTTGACGTGTTGGTGTTTCGGGCTTATGACGATACTTAAAATGAATCATTATGACGAAAAATAAACGCGATTTATGGAAAATATAAAAAAGCAATAAAACCTTTACATCTTTACTTTAGATGTAAAGGCCTTTAAGGCCTTTACATCTTTACTAGATGATTACAGTGTCAGGAGGAAATCTTTGCTTGACACTGAGACACTGTGGTGCCTGGGACCCTGGGACATTGTTGAGATGGAGTAGGGGTGCCCAGCACCTAAACCATCCTTTTATCCACAGGAAAGACGTCAATACCTACGTGTGGGGCTGACTAAGCCGCGGGTTTCCTCAAGATGTTTTCCTTCACCATCTAGAGCTCGTGTTAATGCGTACATTTTTCAACACGAATAATCCATTGATGCACGGCCAGTATTCGAACCCTCGACCTTCAGATCGAAAGTTGAGGTGCTAAAAAAAGCAATAACGTCACTATAAAACTACTTAAAACGTACCTACATTTTCAAAATAAGATAGTTCAAATTTATTTCGTAGAAAGCTTAATGTAGTCCGTTTTGGTTTTTTCTCAAAAAAGGAACAAAACTAAAATATGAATCGTAAAGTGTGGATTGCATTAAAATGTACTTTTTTGTCACCAGTGTTAGGTCATGGCAACAATTATCATATATTTTTATTTATAAAGCACACACACATCATAATAGGTAATGTTTATTATAACACTATAAATTATCACTTAAAATTATTTTCAATCTTGTTACTTTTCATCTGAAAATGATTTAAAATAAACTTTGCAAATTTCTGCAATTATTTAAACATTTTTTTCTTTTTATTTTCTAAAAAGTGATGCATGTAAACGCATGCTTTGATAAAAAACAATTGAGCTAAACTTCTCTCTATAAGGCTTCTTAAAAGATTTTGACGAGATTCGAATCCTCGAACTCTACCTTTGATAATACTGTCAGTATCAAAAGTTGCCTGTACAGAGGGATGAAAACAGCACTTTTCGTCCCTGGGAAGCTATTCTCCATGGGAAACGATTTTCCCTAGGGCGAATTGCTTCCCGTAGAAAAATTCTCTGTCAGCTATAATGGACATTTCTATTTACCATAATTATGATGAAGATCAGGACTAATAATTTAGAAAAGGATTCAACAAAAACTTTTTTTCATCGTACCGCGTAAGTAAACACCTAAACCAGTCGTTAAACTGGTTTAACAAATGAATGATTAGAGCGTATCAGTAGAAAACAACGTAGGTGGTTTTATTGTAAGTGACAATTCACTGATTCGGTACTAAGTGGAATGTGTAATCGTAATTAACAAAATATTAAAATCAAGATTAATTTGGAGATTAGAAGATATTCTAAACTTAGAAGCCCAAAGGGACGGCGGAGGACCTAATTGTCCATACAAACGTAATACTCGTATTACCAAAATCTTTTATTTGAGCATATTTATTTTTCTGGATTCCTGCTAAAACATTTTTCCAAAAAAACCCACCTAAAACGAAATGTACCTAGGTAAATTGTATTTATAACATTTTTCCAGTAAAAATTATTTTTTTTTTAATTTGTTCTGTATTAAAAAACTTTAAAGTTTGTAATCTAGCTAGTCTACATAATTATAGTGTCAAGTCTAGAATGCTTGATGAGAACGTTGCGTAGCGTTGCTCGTAGCGTAGCTTGCTTAGACGTTCTTGATTGATCGTTGAAGTTAAGCAGCGTTGGGCGCGGCCACTCTTAAGATGGGTGACCGCAAGTGGTATTACGAGCTGAGCACTTCCGTGCTTCGGAGGGCACGTTAAATTGTCGGTCTCAGCTTATAGTCGTTAAGCCATGAAGCCTTTAGGCGGCCTAAAACTCCGTCACCAGAATTGGCCACTTACTCATACGAACTTACTTTTACTTTACAGATAGAGTCTATTAAAGTGTTTAATCATTCAGATTTAATAGACTATCTCTTTTTATTGACATTAAAGTGACAAGGACGGGGTTTATTATGAACAAGGCCTGAGTTTATGTTTTAGTGTTGCGCCTCTCTCTGTTTCACCGCAGTTTTTGTTTTTACAAAACCCTCGTAAACCGAGCTCTTACTTTAATCCAAATCAATAAAATTCAACAGATTGCTCAATAAAGTCGTGCGTTTGCAAAAAAAATACATAGATACAAATATATTGTGAATTTTTATTTTTGTTGGTCAAAATAACAAATTTCGACGCACAAAAATTTACAAATGATTTTCGTTTCAATTGTCAGATGCAATTTGAGTTATTCCTGTTTGTCCCCGTCGGTACAATAGTGTAGAATAGTAGAACTTAGAAGTGATATATTATTATGCACTAAGCTCGTTTTAATAATTTTGATCTGACATCGACAAGAGTCTACGCGATTAAAACGTACGCATCAATACCACCGCGGTGACAAACAAAACACGTTTCTCGAATACCCTGTATCGAAGCTACATACATTTTAATAAGTCCGAAGATACTTTTAATTCTCAACTCCATTATCATCTCAAAGGTTGATCAATAAAAACTTACATTTGTCAGTTCCACTGCATTTAGATAGACACAAAGATAAGCCGACGCAAGGGGTATTGTTATAATTTTGATTTATTTTTAGTAGGCTCGCCCGGTCAAGCGGTAGTTGTCCTTTATTAAACTTGTCACTGTCACAGATAACGGTCATAATAATATTATCTTGACGTGTTTGTCTTTTTATTGCCGGCTGCCTGTGGGTGCTGGGTATAAAATAAATTAAATTCATTAATCACATACATTTACTTCTATATTTTAAAAATACACTTAAGGACATTGTACTGCTGGCTTAACAAGGGTTTAACACATATATTTTAATATGTGGTTAGTTTATTTCTTCTTACAAAAGTATTATGTAGGCTAACTGCAAAGAAGTTTGGATGTTTGGATGGATGTACGTTTGTTCCTCTATAACTCGACAACCAGTGAACCGCTTTGTCTGAAATTTAAAATATAGATAACAATGACCTGGAATATGACACTTTTTAAAAATAAATCTTGTAATATTTTTATTTTAGCCCAAAACCGAGCGCCGCGCATCAAAGAGCACCCGTCCAACACAGTCTCCGGGCGTAGCGAGCCCGCCACGCTTCGGTGCGTGGTCGAAGGCAGGCCCAAGCCACACGTGCAGTGGTATAAGGACGGATCACTTCTACCACCAGCTGAAGACGGACATAGGGTTTTACTGGAAGATGGACTGCTGTTTTTGAGGTAAGAAATAGTTGCTGATCTTAAACTATCGAACTACCTGATATAATAACACAAGAGTGTCGACACAATCGACTCAATCGATTTCTTCTTCTTATTACTGAAGGTCGTGTCTATTCAGATTGATCACTCGTTGCACTATGCTTCTCCACGTCGACTGTCGACTTAGATACTGACAATCTTCCTATATGCTTACCTAGATGATAATTCTCCGGAGAATCGAAAAATCGTCGTTATTAAAATCGACCATATTTTTACGTGAGCAGTTCCCGTGTGTTATTATAATAACCAAGAACCTACAACACAAGAAAGTTTTGATAGTGAAAAATATCGAAATACTCTTTAACTGATACCAAATACATATAAATCATGCATCTGCCCCGTAGGGGTAGCCAGAGAACACATTTTCCACTTGTTACGATCCCAAGTCCCGGCATGCATTTTTCGCCTCAGTCAATTTTAGTTTTGTATTTTGATATTGGTATAATAAGTTAACACTGTTTTTAAGATTTCCTTTCAATCCTAATAACCATTTAGAAAAAAGTACCTACTGTTCCCAAAGGAAAGAAAAATTACAAAATCAATCTTCATAACTCGCACCTTCAAACGTTATATTCTCGTTAGAATAAATTCTTTCATCAAACCCTTATTTAGTTACAGTAACAGCTGAGATTGGTTTTCGCAGGGTGAATAGAGGTAAAAAAGAAAGTGATGAAGGTCTATACTGGTGCGTGGCACGCAATTTCGCTGGCGAGGCGATCAGCCATAACGCATCTCTCAACGTTGCAGGTAATTCACAGTTTCTTATGTAGCGTTGATTATCACTTGATTAAAGTGCAAATAAACTCTGTTATTCATATTGGTTTCCTATAATTTTTGAAAAGTGTCGAAATCTGTTACCTACCACCTCTTTTATTGGCATGAGATGAGAGTGACAACAAAAAAAAATCAAGGCTTTACTAACTTGACAGGATCAAATAAATATATTGATAATCTGCACCTGGATCTTAATGATGATCGATTCGAATAATGATCGCTCATCATTTGGAAAGTGGTACGAAATTTAGTTACCGGCATTGGTCGTTCTTTGTGTACGCATGTAATTGGTGCAAGTAGCAAAATATAAAGTAGTTATACATTTTCAGTACTCCGAGATGAGTTCAGAGCGGAGCCAAGGGATGTTCAGGTAGCAGCAGGTGAACCTGCACTCTTAGAATGTTCACCTCCAAGAGGTGTGCCTGAGCCTTCCGTTCATTGGCTCAAGGATGGACAACTGTTTGATGTAGAAGTTAACGGAAGGTAATAAGATGGATAAATGGAATTTGACAGTCATGATGAATCACAGCATGAAGAAATGACTCAGCATTGTTCTTTTCTCAATGAAGTAATTTTTACAGGGTAACAATAACAGAATCAGGAAATCTGAAAATATTAGAAACATTACCAACAGATAGCGGTCTCTTTAGATGTGTAGCGTCAAATATAGCTGGTGAGAGACAATCAAGAGCCGCGGCGCTGATCGTTCTGAGACGGCCACATTTTGTGGTCAAGCCTAGTAATGTTACCGCCTTAGTAGGACAGAACGTAGAATTAAATTGCCAGGTAAATGCTTTTTGATGAATTTGATTTTTTAGTATTTGAGATTAATTAATACTTAAGTACATATTTTCTGTGGTTATAGAGTTACGATTCCACTGTGAAAATAACATGGGTCAAAGAAGATGGGACGTTGCCATCTTACGCTACAATAGTTCGTGGGCTATTAAAACTAGAGCACGTGTCCGCGAGCGATGCGGGGATCTATTCCTGCCGGGCAGACAGCCACGCCGGCACAAGTATCACGAGCGCCACACTCACAGTTTACTGTATGTCTTTATTCCTATCAATTTTATTGCACTCATAACTCAACGCTATTTCAATCCGGCCATCTGTTGCAGCGTTACCACACTTCACACAAATACCATCCAACCTGACCGCATGGGAGGGCGATGTGGTCTCCATTCCGTGCGAAGCTAAAGGATTACCGACGCCTACAACTTTTTGGATTCTCGAAGGGAACCAAGACTCTTTGCTTTTCCCAGAATGCACAAAAAGCAACACGAGCTTATTATATTTGGACGGCGCGCAGGCGGAGCACAGCGGTAGGGTAATTTGTACGGCTGTCAACGCAGCTGGAAGCATCATGAAGGAGGCTTACCTCAAAGTGCTAAAGAAAGGCAACAATGAATTAAACGAACGCGCCTCTAGTCACGAATTCAATATTGATTATGAACGCGATACTCACATGACAGAGTATGAACTTGTTCAAGCGAGGAAGTATTTGCAACAGAATGTATTAGTTTTGAGGAGGGTGGAAGCTTTGTCGTCAACTTCTCTGAAAGTTGTTTGGGACGTGAGTATCTGTCTACCTTTGTATCATTTTCGTGCAAAGCCAACATGGCATTCTCACCGTGCGTTGCATATTTTAGGTGCTGACAGACTACAACGAATATTTAGAGGGTGTTAAAATATGGTACAATGGAACTACGTTAAATTGGCGCAATGTGACCAATGACGAGGTAATCCTCAGTTCGAGTTCTGAATCCTCTTGCTCTAATGGATCGTTGATGAATGTAGATAACAGCGGTTCCTCAAGCTACGTGCTCACTGGGTTGATGCCATATACACAGTACGATATTTTTTTGATGCCGTTTTACAAAATTCTGTTGGGAAAACCATCGAATATGATGACAGGCTACACTGATGAGGAAGGTATGTTTGTGCTTTTTTTTTAATTAGTCACTGAGTTTAGGTAGTGTTGTAATGTTCAGTGTTTGTTTTAGTGCCATCTGCGCCTCCCCAGAGCGTGACGGCGGGCGTAATAAACGCAACGTCGGCGTGGATACGATGGGAGCCACCACCTGTGAGCACGTGGAACGGCGAACTTACAGGTTATTTGGTAAGTTTTCGTTCCATTCCGAACTAGTTAATTGTTTGTTCCGTAACTTTTACGTAGGTCGTTAATGTTTCGGAAGAGTAATTAGGAAGCAATTGCTTATTGTTTATCGTTGTTGGTTATGCCCGAGTTCAGGGTAACTTAAAGTACTTAGGCACTTAGCTGTGCTCTACGAGACCAGAGCAATCAGCAAGTCATCAAAAGCATAGTAAAACGTTTATGGAGGCTTCTATTAATTCAGCTCTAGCTTTAATCGCACCAACTTGTATACAATTTTAAATGCCCTCAAACGAGTAGTTTGCAAATTCTCTAAAGGATATTTGAATTGCAACTGTAGTGTTACTCAAAATTCCTGTATTATGAAGTTAATTCAAATATATTTTTATTTTTATAGTGTTTACGTCTCTTATGAATCCTTATGATTTTAAAATAAATATTTAAACCCAATGCCTCAGCCTAACCATGATGTCGTCATCTGAACAAATTGAGCTACTTAGCAATTGACGTCATGATTAAAATTCAATGGTTGTAATACTTCACATCTTTCGCTGTATTCGCCATGAATGACTGAATAAATGAACGAATGAATGAATGTGGATATGCTAGAGTTCAATTGGTTTAGTTAACAGCACGGCCACGGTTAGGCCGAGGTTGCAGTTTCAATTTAAACTCATGGATCAAGAATATAAAAATGGATGGCCTGAGAAAGACCAATGAGAAAGAAAGGAGTGAGTGTTGAGATGATAGCTGATAGAGTGGGAGAAATAAGATCTGTTGTACCGAGCGCAGGAAGATGATGACTCAAGTACTGTCTATAGATTGAGATCCGCGTCACCGGTGCGAGCGGTGGTCGGGTGGTGGGTCAGATGTCGCTGGGAGCGGGTACCCGCGCGGCCGCAGCCAGCTCGCTGCGCGCCGGTGGGCGGTATAGCGCGCGCGCCGCCGCCGTCACACGCCGCGGACACGGACCCTTCTCTGTACCCGCACTCATACACATGCTGCCCACGCACTCGCAGAGACACTACGTACAGTAAGTACCTATATCGAGACCTCGGGGCTCAAATGTCGACATTTGAGCCCCGAAGTATCGATATGTGGGAGCGGTGGCTTGGTGGTGGGTCAGATAAATCATAAATACATAAGATTTTAAACAATTAAGTAGTTTTCGTTTATTAGTTCATCATTATATAACGGTTTCAATCATTGTCCACCCAAAAAATCTTCTGTCTAGCAGATTCATCACATGAAACGCCATATTTTTTGTCAGTCGACATCATACGATAAATAGGTGTTAAGTGAAAACCCATAACGGTGTCATGTAGATACTTATAGTATAAAAACCCCTCAATAACTGAATACTTACAAGTCTATTGACATTTACATGTGTATAAAAGTATCAATGAACCGATTCTCGCAGTCAAAATGTCTTATGATGTTTGGAACTCTCTTGTACGTATGTCTGTCTGTAAGTATATCTGTACGTAAGCTGTTTACGGTCGATGACTCAGTTGTCGCCTGGCGCGAAATAAGTTCAAGACAGATGTGTCGTGTGGCTTATCAACGTTTAACTGGATCACTCCATTGTGTCGTTTAAAGGAACCGTATCGATAATCTGTGGAAGTGGAACATGTTTGTTTCTGGAATTGTACTTAAAGTATTTACTGTTGCTTTCTGCTTTCTCTGGCGAGATGAAATTAATGTAATAACTAAAGCCCTTAAACATTTGATGTAAGATTGATAATTGTCTGTCTCAGCTTTATAGTGATGTATTTATGTCAATCGTTTTCTATAGTGAATAACGTCTTGCAAACTCAATAAAATGTAGGAATGTTCTAATGCACGACTTTGTTACAGGACAGAGCCTCCAAAGGACACAAACATCCCTCACATATTCAATGAGACGTGGCTACTTGCCCTCTGCCTGACCCTGTTGTCTATCATTGTGATTGGCTTGTTTAGTATTTTCTACATCAGGAGACGGAATAACATTCAAAGGAAGAAGTCCACGGGTAAGCTTATCCTTACACAAATAATTGTCAATCTTAATGCCATGATGGTACAGTTGAATCTCAATTGTATATACTCCACAGTTAATAGAGTGCGTGTCCATTATTGAATAGAGTATTGAGTGTAAACTTATCTGAGTGTAATTGAAACGTTGAACTCTTTATTGTAGGTCAGTCAATTGTGACTGCTCAGCAGTGTCTATTGAATAAAGACACGATCTGGCTACGAGACAGGCCCGTGTTTGCCTCGCCAAACGATGGCAGTTTGGATGTAAGCAGCTGTCATCAAAGTCTATTACATGGTGAGTTACTATCAGATTATTCGATATGTTATCGACGATAACGGCTTTTCGGGAATTCAGCAACAATTATTTCCCACGGTTCTCATTGATAGCAGTTACCTTGTCACTCATGACATTAACATTCTCAATTTGATTATCAGGTGGACAATCAACGAGCATTTTGAGTGTGGAGCCAGAGTACAGTCTGCCCCAAAACTCGATCCCATGCTTAGACGTATCGAGCGTTGATAGAATGCGAAGAGGACCACCCGAGCCTTACGCTTCCAACGCCATATACACCGAGCTCAATTTCAAGGTACGCCGCGATAAGCTGGCATGAGCCCATTGTTGACTCAAGATTAGATTACTAGAATTTGCATAACTCAACACCTTCAGAATTCCAGTTAACTTAACAATATATCAATTTCCTCGTAGGATAATACTGACATTGGAGACCTGAGAAATTGTCCGGAAAGGCGATCTCATAACAACAGCATTGTTCGCTCGTGCAATGGGAGCCTACAGTACTCGAACGGGGAGTGCTCCACGTGTTGCCACAGCACGTCCAGTAGATCTACCAAAGACTACAGAGAGCCGAGGCACGAGAATGCGCATAATGAGATTAATGTCGCCGAGGACGACTGCGCTTCCTGTCACACCAATAGGTCCGGATCGCGCAGCAGACAGGACAAAAGTAAAGTGTGTCCAGCCAGTGATTTAGAGTACGACTATCCTCAATGGCATTGGCTCGGGAGGGAGAACAGTTTCAAAATTCCGATTCAGATGAGCAGACATTCGAATGTAGCGAGGTCGGAGCAGGGCTGTCAAATAAATCTGTGTGATATACTGCCGCCGCCACCGTATGAGGTAAATTGAAGTTGTTTGCACTTTTTTCCCAAACAATCAGTGTTTGTCAATGTTATGGATGGGTGTCGCTGTCGGGCTTGTATAATGTTGTTAATTTTTTTCAGAGTCCAGAAAACAAGAACGTGTGTGGCTTGGATCATCAATAGGATATACGAATAGGATTTGATAAAAAAAAGCAATAATCACATTTCGGCAAATATGAAAGTATTAAGTACATTATTAAATGACTTTAGTCTAAATAATCTGAATATCGTTAGAAATGTGGTAACCTTCGTAGTTGTGCTTGTAATAATGTAGATACCGAACATTTATATCTATTTGTAATTTATTCCTAATCTATGATCTAGTCACAGTGCGTAGGACTAGTTTTTACCGAAAAACATTTTGAAACTATCCCATTACTCCTATAGTGATACAATTTTGTACGTAACATCTAAAACTCAAGGTTGTTACAATTTGACTGGTAAAGTTAGTTATAAAAACCCTGCATTTTACTGCCATACTTTTGATTAGTAGGCATAAACCTAACCTGAAAATGGTAGAACTGAACGTTGAATCAAGTTTTTCACGATCCGTGATCGGAAATACTGATCAAAAAGCATTCACTTTTGCATAAAAACTATGATGGATGGTTGTTGTTATCTTGATTTATAATTTATCCCTTGCAGTTTTTGCAGGGATCTATTTGCAATGTTACTAATGTAAGAATGGTTGTAACAAAGAAATACAACAGTTGTTACAAAATAATGCATCGGTTCACAGGTTAGGTTTCTACCACCTAATCCCAAACTTAGTTCTAGAACATTAGTGTAATCTTGACTGTGATATTTATGATTAAATTTGTGTATTTAGTAGTAATGAATGTAACCGTTAGTGTATAAAAACTTTTCCACTTCGCAAATGTCAGCTACTTTTTAACACCTTTTCATGAAACTTTTAGATGCCACTTTGTAACTTTCAGAGTCCGTTGTGTTTGTACCGTTTGATAATATTGAATCTGAAATTAGAAATTTTCTCAATTTAATTTTCTTTTATTTGTTACCCAACTCGCTAGGACAAACGTGGGCATGTACATTGTACAGTTGGGCCAACTGATCTCGGCATTCGTGAAGTTAGCCGTTTCGATGCGCAGTGCAACTTTTTCATACAAAATTTTCTACTGTGCAGCGAAAAGCCTAACTTCACGAATGCCTAGATCCGTTGGCCCAACTGTAACAGA
The DNA here is from genome assembly GCA_958496255.1 of Camptogramma bilineatum. Classification (NCBI taxonomy): domain Eukaryota; kingdom Metazoa; phylum Arthropoda; class Insecta; order Lepidoptera; family Geometridae; genus Camptogramma; species Camptogramma bilineatum. The sequence continues at coordinate 6,941,842 of OY292460.1, forward strand.
TGTACTCGTATCTTAGACATTTCTGATTATCAATAAGCATTGCTTATCTTGTTTAAACAAATAGAAAGGAGGGTTAAAGTTTGAGTTTAAGAATTTTTAACAACAGAAGAATGTGACGAGTATAAACCAGAGTAGATGGATCCTACTACTCGGAATCAAGTAATAAAACGTGTGCTTTATTATTTTCTGGCCTCATGTTGGTTCGAGTGATAACCTCATAAAATGGGCGTAAACGTGACTTAAAGAAGAACCTACTCGTGATAAAATATCGTACTATATAGTATTGTGTAGACGTAGTCATTTCCTAAGCAATAAAGGGTAACTAAGTTCTACATCATAAAACTACTTTGCCTAATTAATCTTACTTACCACATTCAGTTTTATGAGTCTTTGTTTATTAAATCAAACAAACAAAACCGTTACCTTCGAGTAGTATTGATGAATGAAATTTACTTAGTAGTTTTCTAATCCATTGGAAAATAAGGTGTATCATTCATTATTAACGTTTAGTTTGTCTGATAAAGTTTTACTGTCTAATGCATAAAACTTAGCGCGCCAACCAAGCTCACTAGATCGTTGTTTCCGAAAATAAAAGAGCATTCTAGCGAGCCTGAGACCGTTAATGAATACCTGCCCCCTGATTGTCTATCTTTGATAGCGACCAAAATCGGTCTCAACTGTCAAATATGATAGTTCAGTGAACACGCAAGTATCTTTGTCATTCTCATCTCGACGAGACCGAACGCAACCAAAGATCCCTATGCGATCGTTTTGACATTTTGAGACCAATTTGAGGTTTGAGATAAGTTGGACAATCAGCCCGCAGATTAGCTATTTTAAATAAAGGTGTTTTTAAACCCATGTTTAAAAATCTTTATCTAAACTTTTGCACCTCCTATATAAGCCTAATACTAAAGTAGCTACATATAAAGTTGTAAAAATGTTGAGTGGGAAGATTTCATTCAAGAATTTGAAATTAAATGTAACGGTGTCGTCCAATTTCCTAGATTAACTTTATGCCACCAAATAGACCATTTAAAAGATTTAAACCAAATTTTTGAACCACGTTCTTGCACACAGTCTGGGTTAAGAGCATTCGGCTATAAATCGTTAAGTCCAATTTATTTCTGTCTTTCGTATCGCCACGTTTATGGCTAGTACCTTTTGGGAATGGATTTTCCTATCAGTGAATTTTATAGGGAACAAAGGAGTATTGGATTCAAATTGCACCGTTCAAGCTTAACAAAGGTAAAAGCTAAATGCAAATTTCTAACGGGTTTAATTAAACTAAGTCACTGTCTCGATGAGACGGTCAAAGGTTGGGTAAGTATTGTTATTTGAATAACCATAAGAAGCTTGAAATGATACCACAGTTGGAGCTCTACCAAGACATGACCATAACCTAGGCTACATTTTTATGGTATGACTGCAGCACCATACCGTATAAGCTCTCCGGTTTTAAATGTCCTGCTACCAGTAGGTAGGCTCTTCAAAACTATTAAATGTTAGTTTAGGCAATCCTATTTTTGTGTGTTTTTGAATTTAATACCTAACAATCGAAGTTATATTAATCGGTTGCTAGTCCTCTTTCATCCTCGGGAACTGATCTGGTTTTCTATTATTTTTTAGGACAAATAAAAGTAACAAAATTACATAATGCAGAAAAACCAGTAAAGCCGAGGACTGTTTCAACCGTTCACTAGATAGTTCATCTGATTCAGATCTGCGCAAACTTGAAGCGATTCCAAAGCTCTGGCTACCACTGAAGGTATTTTAAACTAAACACACTAGTCGAGTTTTTAATGTAACGTAATTGATATCCCACACACAGTTCTACGATAAAGAACTGTGTCATAATCAACTTATTTCCACTGCTCATAATTAATACTACAGGAGTTTATTGACCTCGTCGACTTAACAGGATAATGTTTTTATTGTCATCTAGTTTGGCCGCCCCTAGCGCCATAACATGAGTGTTGGTTTACGATCCCTACTATGTCCAACTCGACATAATAAAACAATCGTAAATATTAAAGTTGCATTCAAATAACTGGAACTGTTCTGTAAATATATTATTATCAAACAACATTTTATGTCTCATATTTTGTAAGTATCATGACTAAGCCTGACCTGGCTGATTCATTTATGAGAGATTTTTACAGCTTTTACCAAACGGGACTATATTCCCAGAATAGTTGATGTTCGGTGTTTATTTTCTTAAATACATAGGTACCTACTTTTGATCTTTCCAAATGTAAAATTTTTGCATCATTCATACAAAACAAGACTGACGCGATTTGGACACCACTGTTGTGATGTGACTGAAGCACAAAGGGATAAAAATACATTTTCAGTTAAAAAATAAACGCTACAATGTGATAAGACATTGCATCGTAAGAAGAAGGAGGCAAATATTAAGTATACTAGCATAGCAGAGTCAGAAAATAAGTCAAAATTAGATCATCATCATCGTTTTGACCGTATCTCTTTTGTAGGGTCAGCAATAGTAGGTCTTCTTTTTCACTATTTTAGCTGTCATAACACTCATTCCTCTATGTGTTATTTTTCACACAGTAGGTCAGATATCAGTAAGTAGTAGGACACACTATCTCAGCTGCTAATATCCTACTTTATTCAGATACCGTATCTCGTTCATAAACATGAGGGCATTAACTGTCGCCATAAACTACCGAATAACTTATTCCAGGACTGCCAACTCCTACAAAACATTCTATGTCTGTGCAATACTTGAAATTTAATTTTGCATTGTAAATGCTAATAAATGCTGAATTATTTCACGAGCACATTTATCAACAGATCCCGATCGGAAATAAGAGAAGTCCGCGAATTTGCGATCCTTTTCTATTTACCTCTCATTTGAATATTGGGAACTCGTAAATTATGTATGGGGGCTAGGTAGCATGTTTGCCTCATTTTCTGTGGAATATGTTAACGCTTGATAAAATAGGGTGACCCAGTTGGTTTTGAGAGTGGTGTAAACAGAAACAAAACACGATGTCATGTAAATCTACTAGTAGGTAAGACTGATGTTATTGTGGGAAGGATATTCATGAAAGCCGTTCGAACACCTGAGTTGTCCAATGACCGATGACATCCGATAGACCAATGTTCGACGGCGGAAAAAAGTAATTAAAGATTGCTTATTTAATTTAATTTTGTAATTATTTATTACTATGTAGTGCACGGAGGTGTCCGTTTAAGAGCCATTATACAATTTCGCACTCGACAAAATCAGCGCTCGGAGGGACAAAAGTTGCTAAATTCTAACACCCAATGAACAGCGCTCCGTTTCTTAGACTAAACGGTTTTGGTAATTTTCATGTGATTGATTTATTTGAGATAGTAAAAATACTTTTTGGGTAGGTACTTAGGTAGGTACCTATAGGTATAACACAAAACAAAGTCGGGTTAGTTACACTTTGAATACAAATAATTACAAAAAAATAAATGTTTGTTTTTTTGTCCCATAAACCATATTGTGCTGATCTGATGGAGTCAGGAGCTTTTCAACAGAACTCTTCAGTAAATAGTCCGATTGAGTTGAAACTTGGATCTCAGCATGTCAGTCAAGTTCCGACTACAATGAAATAATATGGTGACAGCAGGCTCATCTGATGATGGAGTCAGGACCTGTTCCATGGAACTTTTTAATGATATGGGTATCAAATGACAGGGCTTGATGAGCGCAACACAATGCTGATCTGATGATGGAGCCAGGACCTGCTCCATGGAACTTTTTAATGATATGGGTATCAAATGAAAGGGCTTGATGAGCGCAACACAATGCTGATCTGATGATGGAGTCAGGACCTGTTCCATGGAACTTTTTAATGATATGGGTATCAAATGAAAGGGTTTGATGAGCGAAACACAATTCTGATCTGATGATGGAGTCAGGACCTGCTCCATGGAACTTTTTAATAATATGGGTATCAAATGAAAGGGCTTGATGAGCGCAACACAATGCTGATCTGATGATGGAGTCAGGACCTGTTCCATGGAACTTTTTAATGATATGGGTATCAAATGAAAGGGTTTGATGAGCGAAACACAATTCTGATCTGATGATGGAGTCAGGACCTGCTCCATCGAACTTTATAATGATATGGGTATCAAATGAAAGAGCTTGATGAGCGCAACACAATGCTGATCTGATGATGGAGTCAGGACCTGTTCCATGGAACTTTTTAATGATATGGGTATCAAATGAAAGGGTTTGATGAGCGAAACACAATGCTGATCTGATGATGGAGTCAGGACCTGCTCCATGGAACATTTTAATAATATGGGTATCAAATGAAAGGGTTTGATGAGCGCAACACAATGCTGATCTGATGATGGAGTCAGGACCTGTTCCATGGAACTTTTTAATAATATGGGTATCAAATGAAAGGGCTTGATGAGCGCAACACAATGCTGATCTGATGATGGAGTCAGGACCTGTTCCATGGAACTTTTTAATGATATGGGTATCAAATGAAAGGGTTTGATGAGCGAAACACAATTCTGATCTGATGATGGAGTCAGGACCTGCTCCATCGAACTTTATAATGATATGGGTATCAAATGAAAGAGCTTGATGAGCGCAACACAATGCTGATCTGATGATGGAGTCAGGACCTGTTCCATGGAACCTTTTAATGATATGGGTATCAAATGAAAGGGTTTGATGAGCGAAACACAATTCTGATCTGATGATGGAGTCAGGACCTGCTCCATCGAACTTTATAATGATATGGGTATCAAATGAAAGAGCTTGATGAGCGCAACACAATGCTGATCTGATGATGGAGTCAGGACCTGTTCCATGGAACTTTTTAATGATATGGGTATCAAATGAAAGGGCTTGATGAGCGCAACACAATGCTGATCTGATGATGGAGTCAGGACCTGTTCCCTGGAACTTTTTAATGATATGGGTATCAAATGACAGAGCTTGATGAGCGCAACACAATGCTGATCTGATGATGGAGTCAGGACCTGTTCCCTGGAACTTTTTAATGATATGGGTATCAAATGAAAGAGCTTGATGAGCGCAACACAATGCTGATCTGATGATGGAGTCAGGACCTGTTCCATGGAACTTTTTAATGATATGGGTATCAAATGAAAGGGTTTGATGAGCGAAACACAATGCTGATCTGATGATGGAGTCAGGACCTGCTCCATGGAACTTTTTAATAATATGGGTATCAAATGAAAGGGCTTGATGAGCGCAACACAATGCTGATCTGATGATGGAGTCAGGACCTGTTCCATGGAACTTTTTAATGATATGGGTATCAAATTAAAGGGCTTGACGAGCGCAACACAATGCTGATCTGATGATGGAGTCAGGACCTGTTCCCTAGAACTTTTTAATGATATGGGTATCAAATGAAAGGGCTTGATGACCGAAACACAATGCTGATCTGATGATGGAGTCAGGACCTGTTCCATCGAACTTTATAATGATATGGGTATCAAATGAAAGAGCTTGATGAACGCAACACAATGCTGATCTGATGATGGAGTCAGGACCTGTTCCCTGGAACTTTTTAATGATATGGGTATCAAATGACAGAGCTTGATGAGCGCAACACAATGCTGATCTGATGATGGAGTCAGGACCTGTTCCCTGGAACTTTTTAATGATATGGGTATCAAATGAAAGAGCTTGATGAGCGCAACACAATGCTGATCTGATGATGGAGTCAGGACCTGTTCCATGGAACTTTTTAATGATATGGGTATCAAATGAAAGGGTTTGATGAGCGAAACACAATTCTGATCTGATGATGGAGTCAGGACCTGCTTCATGGAACTTTTTAATGATATGGGTATCAAATGAAAGGACTTGATGAGCGCAACACAATGCTGATCTAATGATGGAGTCAGGACCTGTTCCATCGAACTTTATAATGATATGGGTATCAAATGAAAGGGTTTAATGAGCAAAACACAATGCTGATCTGATGATGGAATCAGGACCTGTTCCATGGAACTTTATAATGATATGGGTATCAAATGAAAGGGTTTTATGCGCGAAACACAAAGCTGGGTTAGGATTTACTTTTGACTTCGATTTTTGATGTTTGATTTTTCATTTTTAATCTTGATTTTAATTTTAAAATCAAAATCAAGAAATAAAAATCAAAATAAAAATCCGAGATCCGAGAATCGAGAAATGAGAAACAAGAATCAAGAATCACAAATCAAAAATTAAAAAATTGAAAATCAAGAATTAAGAATCCGAGATACAAGATCCGAGAATCGATAATCAAAAATTGAAAATCAAGAATCAAAATCAAGAATCAAGAACCCGATATCCAAGATCCGATAATCAAGAATTGAGACTCGAAAATCGAAAATCAAGAATCCGAGATCCGAGAATAGAGAAACTAAAATTGAAAATCAAGAATTAAAGTGAAAGTCAAAATCAAGAATCAAAGTCAAAGTAAACCCCGACCCAGCTTTGTGTTTCGCTCATCAAGCCCTTTCATTTGATACCCATATCATTGTAAAGTTCCAGGGAACAGGTCCTGACTCCATCATCAGATCAGCATTGTGTTTTGTTCATCAAGCCCTTTCATTTGATGCCCATATTATCATTAAAAGTTCCATGGAACAGGTCATAACTCCATCATCAGATCAGTATTATGTTTTGCTCATCAAGCCCTTTCATTTGATACCCATATGATTAAAAAGTTCCATGAACCAGGTCCTGACTCCATCATCAGATCAGCATTGTGTTTCGCTCATCAAACCCTTTCATTTAATACCCATATCATTAAAAAATTCCATGGAACAGGTCCTGACTCCATTATCAGATCAGCATTGTGTTGCGCTCATCAAGCCCTTTAATTTGATACCCATATCATTAAAGAGTTCCATGGAACAGGTCCTGACTCCATCATCAGATCAGCATTGTGTTGCGCTCATCAAACCCTTTCATTTGATACCCATATTATTAAAATGTTCCATGGAGCAGGTCCTGACTCCATCATCAGATCAGCATTGTGTTTCGCTCATCAAACCCTTTCATTTGATACCCATATCATTAAAAAGTTCCATGGAACAGGTCCTGACTCCATCATCAGATCAGCATTGTGTTGCGCTCATCAAGCTCTTTCATTTGATACCCATATCATTAAAAAGTTCCAGGGAACAGGTCCTGACTCCATCATCAGATCAGCATTGTGTTGCGCTCATCAAGCCCTTTAATTTGATACCCATATCATTAAAAAGTTCCATGGAACAGGTCCTGACTCCATCATCAGATCAGCATTGTGTTGCGCTCATCAAGCCCTTTCATTTGATACCCATATTATTAAAAAGTTCCATGGAGCAGGTCCTGACTCCATCATCAGATCAGAATTGTGTTTCGCTCATCAAACCCTTTCATTTGATACCCATATCATTAAAAAGTTCCATGGAACAGGTCCTGACTCCATCATCAGATCAGCATTGTGTTGCGCTCATCAAGCCCTTTCATTTGATACCCATATTATTAAAAAGTTCCATGGAGCAGGTCCTGACTCCATCATCAGATCAGAATTGTGTTTCGCTCATCAAACCCTTTCATTTGATACCCATATCATTAAAAAGTTTCATGGAACAGGTCCTGACTCCATCATCAGATCAGCATTGTGTTGCGTTCATCAAGCTCTTTCATTTGATACCCATATCATTATAAAGTTCGATGGAACAGGTCCTGACTCCATCATCAGATCAGCATTGTGTTTCGGTCATCAAGCCCTTTCATTTGATACCCATATCATTAAAAAGTTCTAGGGAACAGGTCCTGACTCCATCATCAGATCAGCATTGTGTTGCGCTCGTCAAGCCCTTTAATTTGATACCCATATCATTAAAAAGTTCCATGGAACAGGTCATGACTCCATCATCAGATCAGCATTGTGTTGCGCTCATCAAGCCCTTTCATTTGATACCCATATTATTAAAAAGTTCCATGGAGCAGGTCCTGACTCCATCATCAGATCAGAATTGTGTTTCGGTCATCAAGCCCTTTCATTTGATACCCATATCATTAAAAAGTTCTAGGGAACAGGTCCTGACTCCATCATCAGATCAGCATTGTGTTGCGCTCGTCAAGCCCTTTAATTTGATACCCATATCATTAAAAAGTTCCATGGAACAGGTCCTGACTCCATCATCAGATCAGCATTGTGTTTCGCTCATAAAACCCTTTCATTTGATACCCATATCATTAAAAAGTTCCATGGAACAGGTCCTGACTCCATCATCAGATCAGCATTGTGTTGCGCTCATCAAGCTCTTTTATTTGATACCCATATCATTAAAAAGTTCCAGGGAACAGGTCCTGACTCCATCATCAGATCAGCATTGTGTTGCGCTCATCAAGCTCTGTCATTTGATACCCATATCATTAAAAAGTTCCAGGGAACAGGTCCTGACTCCATCATCAGATCAGCATTGTGTTGCGCTCATCAAGCCCTTTCATTTGATACCCATATCATCATAAAATTCCATGGAAAAGGTCCTGACTCCATCATCAGATCAGCTCGCTGTCACCCTATTATTACATTATTAGTTACACAACAATTCAGATCATTATTCTGCTTTAACGGCCTTTTTAGCCCCGCAGAAAATATTTAAAAATAGGTAATTAATAACTTAGCAACCAATGTATCAAACGCTCCTATTTCGCTATATTCTTCGTAGCCGGCGACGTGCTTTGCGAGTCGACTCAGTGCGAGCTCCGGGATGCAAAGCGATACGTCCACCCCCTAGAAGCGCTCGGCGCGGTCTGCTTGCGTCGAGTAGATAGGGTAGTAGATACGACGCGTTTTAGGTTGTTTTAAAAGATTTTTCATTGCCAATTTTTTAATCTTTTTGCATTTTTTTTTTCAGAAAAGGATTGATTTTGAACTCAAGTTTATTTCTGTTTTGTTAATTTTACGAACAAGAGTTCTAAGTCAGTTCTAAGTAGCCAAAATCAAAAGCAATTCTTTGGCCGTTTTCTCGAAATTTGGACTAAGTTAAAGATTTTTTTACTCAAAAACTAAATAAAGGTAGTAAAAAGTGATCCATTTAATAGTTTGGTTGACTATCACAGCAAAACATCGTAATTTTTTTATACCATTTGGACGTCAAAATGATTCGTAAATATGGTGATTTCTAAACCTCTTACAGCAAAAATTCACAAAACAGTCGCCGGTTTGAGGTCGATTAATCAAAAAGAAATAATAAAAATACCAAAGTAGCTCATTTAATAGTACAAAATTGAAATGATATTTCATGCTGTGCCATAATTTTTTTATAAATACAGTGTTTTCATTGAAAAATCCTGCCCCAAAACATCACGTAAATCAGAAAATTTTGTCTAATGCCTCTTAAGTCTAAACTTAACAGGTGAACCTTACATACTACATTAAGGAACAGTAGCCGTACCATGAACTCTTAGTTAGAGCATAGAGCAATGTTAAAACAAGCTTGAAACATGACAACAAATGTCATTCCTAAAGCAGTAAGCCTGTTTTAAGCTTGTTTTGACATTGCTCTAAGACTTGGTGGTACGCCCCCAGTCTTGTTTTAAAGTACCTACTTACTTCTAAAATATCAAGTGACTAAAGAGTATTCATTAGTCTATTACGTAGTAGAAACAGTGAATGAAGAGTAAGAACAGCCCGTTAGCTTTTAACACCATCGTTGAAGAGTCAATAAGGACTCGGTAGCTATTCCACGAGAAGTCATAATTTTATGTCGGTAAGCCGACGTTTACCTATTACGACCCATTTTATAGACAGTTCCAACGAACTGGAAAATAAGCTTGTTATTGGTACTTTACCCTGTGTCTCCGGTTGCAAAATCCTTAAGAATACATGAAACATCTTGGGTGGCCGTTACATGTACCTAAGAGATAACTTTGTATAAGTTATGGCTTACATGATTGTTCATGATGTTCCTCAATGTTTTTGCATGATCAGTTTGGATCTCCGAACCAATAAACGTAGCTTGGTTTTACTCATTCGATTTTATGTTTCTCTGTCTGTTGTGGGCTTTAATTTTACAAAACATGATCATTCATGCCTGTATCACAGCATAGGTTTTTACCGTCCATGAGCTTATTTCTCTTTTTTACAAGGTTTTTTTCACGGTGCCACAGAGGTCGTCAAAGGTTGACCCTTGGATCCAGCGCTATCGTACCATCAGTAGTATTCCCCTCTAGACTCGACTAATCCATTAGCCTTACATGAAAACTTAACAAACGTCAATAAAATACTTGGACAGGTAGATATTGAGAATTCCCTGCCCTGGGGTGCAACTGGTGTTTTTATTTTTAGAAAGTACCTACCTACTTATGGAATTTACAAATTAAAGTTAATAGAAGGTATTTTGTTATGTTAACACATTTTTCTATCGCTACTAATAGTTTTGTCGTTTTTGTTTTTATTTTCATTGTATTATTATTCTTGTGTTGAGATTATGGTCATACTTACATACCTACTTAAGTGTGTCTCCGGTTCCAGATTTGCCATAGAATGTCAAAATTTCAACACTGAAAGACAGTCTCATGAGCCTTGCAGCATTGTCAGTGTGAAGTGCCTTTGATAAGTTTCGGAAGTTAGTTTAAAATTCTAATTTCGTTCGGATCAACGTAAAATGCCTCATTAAGATGTTCACAAGCTTAAACGGAGGAATAATCTGAAATGCTAATAAGAGCCGAATTTGAATCGGAATGTAGGACATCTGTCTCCGGCTTACTAAGGTAATTTATTCAAGAACAGAAATCGCAGTCTAAATTTAATTGTTCTCGGCTGAAGACATAAATCTCGGTGAGATCCTAGCGGAAGCAATTTACATAAACGCCGCAGTTTCAGCATTTATGCCTTCCTTAGGTCGCCTGTTTATAATATTGTTGAACTGTTATCAATAGGGTTTAAGTACGTTCATAATTGGACGTAGTTATGCATAAAGGATCCAATCCACACAATGATAGTTTTGAGAAAAAGCAGTTTTTGTTTAAATTGTGTATAGAAAAAAAGTTATGATTAATTTTAACAAAGTTTGTTTACAATATTGTACAAAATACTGTTTCCTATGTATATAAGTATAATTTCGGAGAAAAATATTAATATTTGTAGTATTTTTTTTAAAAAAACCCACTGGTTCCTTTTAGCAAAACTGCTCATGTGTGGGTTGGTTCCTTATTAATTTATTCTGTTGTTGAATATTTAATGCATAAAATAATAAATAATCGTATTATATTTTGTGAATTTTATTTAAAAAGAAATATCTTAGGTTTAACATGAAAAAGAACTATAAAAATAATTTATTTCAGTAGGCTACATTCATTTTAGCCTAATTTTCCTCTACTTCAAAATCAAGTTGACCTGAAAACCCTTCTAAATCGTCTTCTATGGCTTCATCTCCTACCAGATTCACGTAAAAGTCTTTTGACCTCTAAAAATAGCTGAAACAGGAAGACCTGTCACTAATACGAAGTTAAAAGACCTAAAAGTGTGCTACACTTGATTCCGCAAGAACCACACCACTTTTACGTGAATCTGATAAGAGATGAAGCCCTAAAAGACGATTTAGAAGGTTTTTCAGGTCAACTTGATTTTGAAGTAGAGGAAGATTGGGTTAAAATGAATGCAGCCTAGTGAAATATGTATTTTTATAGCTCTTTTTCATGCTAGACTTAAGATATTTCATTTAATATAAAATTCACAAAATATAATTAAAATTAGGTACTTATTGATTACCTTAGGTATTTAATTCATTTAATATTCAAAGAGCAACTAGTGCAACGAGAACTAACCCACAAGAATGATAAAAAAAATACTTTTACAAAGAAACATGTGGTTTGGTTCCTTACAGAAAAAAATAAATTTGTAGATTTTTCAGATTTCTGGGGTACCACAGAGCATGGATCTTTTTAGTTTATTGTACAAATGTTGTTATGTGGGTTGGTTACTTTGTCGAGAAAATGTTTTGTTAAGTCAAAATTGTCAGATCACTTTGATATTTACAGGGTTAGTAGAAGGTGGATTTTAAAAGCTTTCTGTATACTTAACTCAATTTTGACAAGAGTGTGGATTGGTTCCTTTATGCATAACTACGTCCAATTATACTAAAGAATTCAACAATAGGTTCTAAGAGAAATAAAAAAAAACTTTATTAACCGATAATGAAAAAACAAAAAAACACTTCAATGCAAGGATCACAAATTTTTCTAGCGTTTGGATATGGTGTTTTCTTATCATTTGAACCCTGATCATAACAAAGAATAATGATAATGATAAACTTGAGTATTTAGTTGCGAACACTATAAAAGAAAATGCCAAAGAAACTTTCAATCTCAACAAACGTGAAAAAATAAACTAAAAGGCCTTATTATTACAAACGGAATAAGATTAAGAAAATATTTCGGAAAGTTAACCGAATCTCGGGAAAGTAACGGCAGTTAACCTCCCTCTGTAGACACTTCATGTGCCAATTTAGCCAATACTGAATACAGTTACCTACCTGTAACTGTATTCAGTATTGTCAACCCTTGTCTAAGGCTTCGTGCATATTGAGAAGGTACTAGATGCTGCGAGTCGAAATCTGAGTGGGATGGTGAATTGATGTTTTTCTTATGAGCGAATGAAATAGAGGAACAATATTTTCAGCAATCGTGTTTTCAAAATGAAGATTTCGAAGATTTAATAGATCTTTCCAAAATATTAACGGTAGTTTTTACAGAAATTCTAAATCGAGAATTCTTAAAACTAAAGCCCAAACCCTTTCAAATTGTTGCTAAACTTAATTTGTAAATTTTTTTTCTACGGTATGAAGTTTGGTTTTGGTTTATTACCTCTCAATCTTTCATATCTCTCTGTAATAAATATGGGAATAGAATTCAGCTCAATATACACCGTTAATTCTGGGTCAGTTTAAAGCCAGCACCCACTGCTTGTATTGCTTGATCGTATTCGTGTCGTTGGTTTAGTTTTTGAATTTAATAAGTATTTCATACGAAACTAAATAGTTGAAAAGATTAACAAAAGTGAGTAAAACACTTGTTATGGTGTCGTAGGCGCGCAGACCTAATGACCTAGGTATGTATGTATGACTACGACGTAGCATAGACTCTATGCCGTAGCAACAGCTGAGCAAAGAGCACGTATCTCCGTGATTTATCCTGCCTATGTTTCGTGATAATATTAATTGCAAAAAAATAGATCTCATATTTATTATTATTTTTGAGTAAGGTTATCGATATAGATTACGTAGGCGCCGGCTTTAAACTGACCAAAAATAAACGGTGTAGATATACCACCACTTAGAAGAAAACATAGTAAGCAGTACATGTAGATAGTGTGAATTGTTCGCTAACCCTAACGCAAAGGAATCCTCTGAAATTGTAGAGAAGTGAGGGGAACCGAAGCCCGGTAGTTGCTTCAATTTTGTAATTAAACGCCTCGTCTAATTGTGGCCTTCGACGGTTCAGCCCTTTGTAATAGAATATTCAGGGATTATGTAAATACCTACGCTTAATCGGGATCATGAAGTAGCCGTATCGGTCTCATATTCGAAATTCAAGTAGGGTTTGATACGACATGCTGTAATTGTAAGGTTTGTGTTTAGGTGAGTAAGATAAAAATTTGTTCACCCTAGTGGAAGGTATTTTACTAAGATATTTCATACACATTCATATTCAGTACCTACTTAGGTATTTATATCTCGAATATCCTGTAGGGTGAACTGGCGAGGCTTTGTGAAGAACCTGTATAGGTAAGTATTTAAAGAAACTATTTAAACCTTTGTAAGATCGACTTTTAATTTATCCTGATTTCTTTTCCGACACAAAGACGATTCAATTATTTCATGTCGTAAATTTTTTATGTATATAAGTAAGCCTCCATTTTCGAATTACCAAGAACAACCACACAGAATCTCGTCTTATGCATAAGCAGTAGGTAATATAATGTAGTATGCCAATAATTTATTCTTACACATGCATGACCATTATTCCTTTGAATTCTCTCGATGAAGCGATCACTCAAATTGCTTATTAAGAAGACTGTAATTTTAATAAGTTAATAGTCAATCGTGCATAATTTCAGTATAATAACTTGCTTTTATGGCTTTTATTTTATCCGTTAACATAATAGATTACCTTAGACCATTATTATCAAGCAATTACATGTTACATTTTATTATTCAAGTTTGATAACATTTATAAGGTGTTTTGAAAATCGATAAATTTCGAATAAAAAGTAATTTTAAGCTGACTAATAAAGATATAAAATTATTTGAATATGTTAGCTTGATAACTGTTAACTTTTAATTTACGCTCATTTTTGAGACAACATTAAATAATCGGGCCAAGAGCCACCATACAATGTTTAAGTTCAGACCAAAGGCTGAAAAAAAAAACAAGTTTTTTGCATTATGAATAATAATTATTTACTTTATTTTATTTATTTGTTTATATTATAGTGGCTGTAGCAATATATATTTTGTGTAATGTGTAGAATTTATATACACTGTAAATTCAGCAGACTGACGGGTGGACAGACAGACAGCAGACAGCGGAGGCTATAGGGGACGAAAAGTGATATTTTAAATAAGGAACAGATTTTAGAGCTCTTAGATTATTATACCACCAGCAGATATCCGGTCTTTACACTCAGAGGTATGACGTAACGAGAAAGCTAAATTCACATCAAAAGCGATTTCAGAGAGCAATAAATCAGGTCCATACCCTTTTAATAGCCCTTTAATTTGGTTGGTGACATTTACGTCGGGAGCAGTTCCCTTTATTTAATGGGTATAGGAATGTACTTTATTTATGATCAATATACTAAAAAAAACCTTACGTGAAATAAAATCTATGTCAATTATTCTAAAAGTAAGTAAACATTTCTTATTGTTATTTATTACAACTTACATTATTGTTATAACTAAAGAAATCACAAATATTATTAAAGGGTCAAGCATTTTTTTCTACTTGCAATTGTTTTCTTAGAATCAAAAGATGCACTTTCTACAAACATTATCTCCTTTTATTTTAAGAAACCTACCTATTCGGAATAAAAAAAGTTTAAAATCCTCTTATGGACAAAAATATGTACCAATACCAACGTTTATTAATTTCTAACTAACTCGTGACTGCTTCCTTTTCCAGAGTCTGTGGTCCAATCAAGACAATAGCATGCCAATGAGACTTAAAAAGTTTAAATTGAAACGAAATGAATTCGTTCCAAGCAAATTATTCTGATGCGTTCTGACAATGGGTACGTTTTTATAATGTGAAAAAGTTTATAGTTTAATAATGTACTTAATCAAAAAATCTGTTCTCAAAATAAATCAGCCACTTAAGGGCTCGGCGAACGTATCTACTTACCTAGGAACGTAATACCAAAATAATTTAAAATTTGAGCATATTTTTATCACTTTACGTTATTATTTGGATAAAGGTAGTATTTATCTAGGTTCCTGTTAAACTTTTGTTTCAAAAAACTTACTATAGAACAAATGAAAAGAAAAAAATGCCATTTTTGGTGTACCTACAAAGATTTCAATTCAATTGGCTTACATATCTTTTTAGGTAAGTTTTTCGGAACAAAAGTTTAACAGGAACCTAGATAAATACCTATTCTCCTAATCTAACAACATAAACTGATATAAACATGCTTACATTTTAAATGATTTCGGTATTACGTTTTTATGGAAATTCGCCGGTCGCAGCCCTCTTAAGGGGCCGGTCCCTCGCGCTCGGAACTTCTCTTCCAACGTATCTATCTAAATTGTTCGTCCTTGTCACGCAAAAAACTCTATGTAGTATAGTATAGGTGTACTACTCAGTCTACTATGAGCAATCACAGCCCCGATTGGCAGTATTACCTCTACCTAATCTGTGATTGGCAGATATGAGTCTGATATGAGGCCCGCCCTTTTTAGCGCGATTCAGGACACATTACGCGCAGCTACTGTTTAATAATTTCAAATACAAATGCATCAGGACGTTTGGCTCAGTCGTTGTGAGCTCCGCTTGAAGCGCGGTAAGTACTCGCGGAATGGAGATCAATTCCTGTTGATATTGAGTTTTTGCATCTTTGGAGAGGCCAAAAATGTTATATTGTCAGTCACTAATGAATAATGTTCATTTTATTTCATGGAATCGTTAGATAAATGTATGGTAAAAATGCTTTTTTTGGAAATTTATCTACAATATCTAGGTAATTACCTACCCTTTTCTAAACTTTCGCGATCACTATTCATATTGAAAAGTTTTATGGACACGGGATTTTATCGCGTAATTTACCTTATTTATCCCGACGTTTCGGCTATGTTGCAATAGCCTATATAATAATATATATAGCAATAGTCTGCCCGCGACCACGGCTATTGCAACATAGCCGAAACGTCGCCGTCGGGATAAATAAGGTAAATTACGCGATAAAATCCCGTGTCCATAAAACTTTTCAATTACCTTCTACCTACCTTACTCTCAAGATTTTTAGGGAGGGATGAGATCGATATTATGACGCTAGACAGAATATGTGGGTTGTTACCTATATAAGTAGGTACACAATTACCTAAATTTTCAAAGGGAAGTAGGTACCTAAGTAGGTACTTACCTATGTTTTTTTCTGTCCAATGTCTATAGGTAAGTAGGTACTTACCTAACCTACCTAACTACTGAAGTCACAACGGATGTTTGTCCCTCTGAAATTAGGGGGCGTCCATTAATTAAAATTAAAGAATAAAAATTAAAGGTGATTTTTGCGATTTTTCAACCCCCGCACGGGGGAGGGGTCCCCCCTTGGTGAGATGTCCTGAGATTTGGCTCGATCCCCTCCCCCACCCCCTAATCTCACGTGAGAATAAAAAAAATAATCTTAAACAGGTACCTACCTAGATTTGCCGAGACCTCCCTTTCATTTTTAATCCCACATGGGATTAGGTGCGATTTGGCTCAACCCCCTCCCGCCCCCTAAAAGCCTGACGTAATTAATGGATGCCCCCATAAGTGCAACAAAGGATAACGCATATTTAGGTACTTATGACGTGGCGAATCAATTGGTGGTACCAATAGGCTGAGAAGGCTGGAGCCTAGGGCGGCAGATTTTAGGGGCGGCAAATAGGGAACAATTTTTTTTGTGTTACAGAAAAATAATATTTACCTATATTTATTGTTAATGCTATGTTATTATGTACACACAAACAATTCAACATGTAAGTAATGTTTTAAAAATTGTTAGAGTGAGAGCTTTTCTTGCTTAAAACTTTTTTCCATAATTGGATTGGAAACGAGCGATAAAGGCGGTGCGTTTAGATGGGCCCGCGAATTACAGTAGTATCCTGAAAATTTCCAACAGTTTACCTGTTGATCATGTTTGTTTCTGTAGCTGTAATCAGCACGTGTAAGGTCGTCATGTACGAAAAATCCCTATGTGTACCGAAGAATTTTTATTTGAAAGAAAGAAAGAAAAAAACATTTATTTGTAACAATGCAAGTGTAGATGTACTTACACAAACCACTTAAAAAGGTAAACAGAAATATAATTTATTAGGTGTTGTTTTCCGAAATGTGCTTCTCCCGGTGTTGACCATCTACACATCTACATTGCCACAGAAAGGCGTCCACCTCAGCATTTGTTGTATTACGGTAACACAACGCTGATCTTCCGTTGGAGCCTAGCAATGAAGTCACGGATGTCTACTAATAAAATAGTATTTAAACATACTTAATTATAACAGTTAGAATAACATTTAAACATAACTCGAAAATACCTATATTAAATAATAAATGTAATACAAATATACCTACAATATAGGAACAATATACAATACAGGAACAATATAGGAACTATAATATAAATATACCTACAGTATAGGAACATAAATAAGACAGATATAAGAGGTTAAATAAATAGATATCATGTACACCGACATTTATACGTTCGTGGACCGACGTTATACGGACATGAAATAATACAAGAGTCCAAGATGAACTGAAAGGAACGATACTGATACTTTAATTTTATAAAATGGTGACGTAGTAGGTACCCATTAATTTATCTGTGGTGAAAAAAGATAAGAAGGCTGACGACCGACGATGGCGGTTGAAATATATATATATATATATATATATATATATATATATATATATATATATATAAATTTACAGAAGCAACCAAGTCCCTGTAGGTGACAAGGCTGTGAAGCTTCTATTTTATAGCTTTAGTTTATTTTACAAAATAGAAACCTCATTTCGAAGGTGTCCCGTAGCTAGTTGATGGGAAGTTAGGTAAGATTTTAATTTGCGCCTGAAGCCCTGAATACTTTGCAGGTCACGAATCGGTGGTGGGATGTTGTTCCAGCACTTTGACGCAGCGTACCGGAAACTGCCTCTAAAGGCTGCCGAGTGATGTATTTGAGTGGACAGCTGCTTTGAACACCTACGCAACGATCTAGTTTTTGACACCCACGAAAGCCTTTCATATAAATAACTTGGCGTCCTGTATTTAAGAACGCCAAAAAGTAGGCATGCTAGATGTAATTTCTGTCTCGCTCTCATTTTTAAGATGGAATGTTGGTTTAAGAAAGGTGTGACATGGCTCCTAGGCGGTACCTTAAAACAAAAACGGGTGCACGCATTTTGTACCCTTTGCACCAAACGTTGCGTACGGCGGAGTAATCGAGGGCCAGTAACTGTATCAAGGTAATTTAGTCTCGAAAGTACTAAAGATTCCACGAGCTGCACACGCAACTCTTCACTCAAATATTGTCTAATATTGTACAAGACTTTTAATTTGTAAAAACATGTTTTTACTGAATTAGTAATATGTTTTTCAAAATTAAGACCCACATCCATAGTGAGACCTAAATTTCGCGCCTCGTAAACCCGCTCAACAGGCTCACCCATGACTGAGATGCCCGAAGGTAGAACTAAATCATCCAGTTTCTGTCTAGTACCAAAAATCATAAACTTAGTTTTTAGTGGATTAAGTAGGAGACTGTTTTGCTGTGACCAACTGGATATTCAGGACAAGTCATATTTTCATTAATCATTAAATTTCACATCATCAATCAATCATCATCAATCATCAACCAATCAAACATCAATAGGTATCCGTACCCCTATTATAAATGTGAAAGTGTGTTTGTTTGTTTGTTTATTTGTAGTTGAATCACGTCAAAACGGAGCGACGGATTGACGTGATTTTTTGTGTGGAGATAGTTGGAGGGCTGGAGAGTAACATAGGCTACTTTTTATCCGGGTACAACTCGAGCGAAGCCGCGGGCAGCAGCTAGTTTATAATAAAACTGTAACAGGTCAAATTCTGTACATTGAAGATATTTTGAAATTTTTTTTGGAGGGCTCTCTATTGTCGATACCTACTGAAGCCAAAACTGTAATTTTTTTCATTCATGTCTGTCTGTCCGTATCATGGCCGCGCATTACGTCGAAACTACTGGTTGGATTTAAATGAAACCTTGTATTATTTGAGTGCATACTACGAGGTCTAATATAAAATACTTTTAATCCTGAAATTCAGCACGGTTCCCTAGGGAGAGGGGATGAAAGTCAAAATAAGTATCTGGTTGTAATTCATGAGCGCGTAGTCCGATTTCATTGATTCTTTTTAGGGTTCCGTACCTTAAAAGGTAAAAAAAGGAACCCTTATAAGATCACTTTCTTGTCCGTCTGTCTGTCTGTCTGTCTATCCATCTGTCTGTCCGTCTGTCACCATCGATTATCTCAGGAACGGGTGGAGCTAGCAAGTTGAAATTCATACCATATACTGAGG
Organism: Camptogramma bilineatum; assembly: GCA_958496255.1. Taxonomy (NCBI): domain Eukaryota; kingdom Metazoa; phylum Arthropoda; class Insecta; order Lepidoptera; family Geometridae; genus Camptogramma; species Camptogramma bilineatum. The sequence goes on from OY292460.1 coordinate 6,961,638, forward strand.
TCTATAGTCCCTATTGTGAGTATAAAAATCAAGGTCCTGAGTCAACACTATAAAAAGATATAGGCAAATTTAGGTTTTCGTGAAAACTTGTAAGTACCAAAACTTACCTTAATTATCAACTTTTTTTATTTTTCGGAATTTTTCCTTTACTTGTGCTGTAACTGTAAGGCCTTGCTTGTAACCAAAATTGACAATTCTAGGTCAACCGGAAGTACCCTAGAGGTTTTGGGTCGAAAACCTAAATGGTAGTTCCCGTTGACCTAGAATCACGAAATTTGGCAAAAAGCAAGGCCTTATAGCAGAAATAAAGGAAAAATTCCAAAAAATTAAAAAAGTTGAAAGTTAAAGGGTGTTCCCATACATACATACATACATAGTTGACGCCAATTAAGATTGTCTTCTGAGTTGTATGAGCGCTCATACAATTAAGCGAACTAGCTTAATTGGCACCATCCTCAAATAAGGTAAATAAATAAAATTGTGCTATTGTGTGAAAGAAAATAAAAGAAAATATTTATTGCAATATTATGCTCGTGTGCGCAGAACATTTGCGGCGCTGCTATCGCAGAACTAGGATATGTACAAAAAAATTACTAATTGTTCAATAACTTAATGGGTATAATGGGTAGGTACGGAACCCTCGGTGTACGAGTTCGACTCGCACTTGACCGGTTTTTACTTTGTTTGAAAGTAAGTACTTTATAATATTGTTCCGTAAAAATTTCAAGGTCATCGGTTTTGTAGTTCCGAAATTACAAACATCCGGAATCCTTGACACCCGGAATGCACAGGAACCGTTGAATGTACGGCTCATCTTAAGCTGGTGTGCAAACAACTCCAAAATATTTTAGTTTATGTATTAAGTAAGCACAATGTATCTAGTTTTACGTAGGTACATTTATTCTAAATGCATGCAAAACGAAAACCCTGCATAATCACAAAGGTAGATGATTATTATTGTATTTTAAACATGTTTATTTCAAAAATAAGCATGAGCAAGAAGGCAAAAAGTCGTAGATTCTGACGAAAACTTTGAATAAAATACCTACGTTGTAGCACAGAATTATGCGACAAAGTTCAATTCAGCTCGCGTAAGCGTTCTTTGCCTAGTGCAATATGCACTGACACGTGCCTACACAAATTCTCTCTTTCTAACGCATAACTCTGTCACTGTCTGGCGCGGAGTGACGCGGAAGGGTTGTCGAGTTGTCACGCGATAGGTATTAGAGCCGAGTGGCAAGTGGGAACCCTGCCAAGGCCCGCCCGGGCGGGCCCACCAATGTACTTGTAGCTTCGTACCTAAAGTGCGGAGTGCGCGTAATTAGTAATTAGGTAAATAAATCTGTTTATATTCTTATGTTTTGCTTTTTAGTGCAAGTATGTTTTAAAGTCGGTTAAGTATTTTATTTTTTATTTTTTCATTTTAGTGTTTATTTTTTATTAAGAATGATGTCATCTTACCTACTTATTGTGTTTCGCTCATCAAGCCCTTTCATTTGATATCCATGTCACTACTACTATACTACTAAAAACTAAGATACTGAAAACCAGCGCTCTAACAGCCATGGCGCTGCTGGAGCAAATGCTGAGGGGTAACCTTATTTTCTTGTCACTGTAATGTAGCATTTCTGATTTGTGTTGTATGTATCGTAGTGGCGAAAATAAAACTTATTTCTATTTTACTAAAAAGTTCCATGGAACAGGTCCTGACTCCATCATCAGATCAGATCGCTGTCACCATATTATTATATTACATTGTGTCGGAACTTCACAGATATGCTGTGTTTTTACTCATCGGCCAATTTATTGAGGAGTTCTGTTGAGCAGCTCTTGACTCCATCATCAAATCAGCTCGTTGTCACCATATTATTAAATTGTAATTGAAACTTGATAGAAATACCGAGTTTCGACTCAATCGGCCTATTCACTGAGGAGTTCTGTTGAACAGCTCTTGACTCCATCATCAGATAAGCTTGATTGATACCATAATATTTCATTGTCACCGAGAATATATAAGTGTGAAAAATTTCAGCCCGATAGTTCTACAAACACAATAAATAACCATAAAATTTGAGAGTTCCCCTCGATTTCCATGGGATCCCCTCATCAGATCCTCCACTTTTGGAGTATATCCTTTGTAACCAAAAAAAAATAATTGTCAAAATCGGTCCACAATTGACGGAGAAATGGCGTAACACACACACAAAAAACTAAAAAAAATATATACCTAAAATAAAAAAAAAACACAGTCGACTTGAGAGCCTCCTCCTTTTTGAAGTCGGTTAAAAATAATATTACACAAATCATAAAAGTTACAATTTCATTAACAAAAAAAATGTAATTAATATGATTGTGATGTGGTATCGAGTGTAGGGGCGGCAAAAGTTGAATAGCCTACTGGCGGCAAATTTGGAAATCCGCCACTGTTATAGGCAGTAGAGTAGGTAGGTATCTATGGAAGCGAGATAAAACATAATACCTACCTAACAGCCAACATCAGAGAGACAAATGTAAAATATACTAGGTTCCGCCCGCGGCTTCGCTCGCGTGATACCTACCCGGATAAAAAGTAGCCTATGTTTTATTCCAGGTCATAAATTATGGTACGTATAGGTACCTACCTACTTAAGTACCTACCTATATGTATTCCAAGTTTCATTAAAATCCGTTCAGTAGCACTGGCGGTCGCAGACTTTGATCTTGGGGGGGGGGGGGGGGGGTCACTAGTTTTGGTAGTGCGTACCTACCTCTCTTTTTGCTGGATGTTACAGGTTTCTCAAGGATTTTGAGGGGGGGGGGTCATGACCCCCATGACCCCCCCCCTCGGACCGCGCGTGTATCAGTAGTTTTTGCTTGAAAGAGTAACAAACATACAAACATCCCTAGATAGCGGTACATCTATACATCCATACATCCTCACAAACTTTCACACTGTAAAATTATTAGTAGGATGGAAAAGCCCCTCTTGGCAGATTCAAATGGCCCGCCGTCATTTTGTGACGTCATTACAAAACTACTACTGTTCTATTTATAGACTTTGAAGTTTAAAAACATAACTTCAACTTCTTTCATAACTTCAACTTCATAACTTTAGTATGAAAATTACTTTCTTTTTAACCGACTTCAAAAACAGGAGGAGATTCTCAATTCATAGGAATATTTTTTTATGTAGGTAGGTATGTTTTTGGAATTTTTTTGATTTGGAAAATTCTTTTTTGTTTGAAAGGGTCCCAGGTGGTGCCATGGTCATCAGATCAGGTCAGGATCTGATGATGGCGTCAGGAGCTGTTCAACAGAACACATCAGTACCTACCTAAATCTAAATAGGCCGATTGAGCTGAAACTCGTCATCATCATCACCAGCACCATTTTTTGAACAGCTTCTGATTCCATCATCAGGTCAGCTCGCAGTCACCATAGGTACGCATAGGTATTACATATTACATGACATTGTAGTCGGAATGAAACGGAACAAGACAGCTTACATTATGCCGAGTTTAAACTCAATCAGCCTATTTACTGAGGAGTTCTGTTGAACAGTTCCTGACTCCATTATCAGATCCTGACCTGATCTGATGACCATAGCTCCACCTGGTACCCTTTCAAACAAAAAAATAATTTTCCAAATCGGTCCAGGCTCACCTATTCAAGTAGATACTCGAGAAACATACCTACCTACATAAAAAAATATTCCTATCTTGAGAATCTCCTCCTTTTTTTGAAGTCGGTTAAAAAGAAAGTAATTTTCATAAAAGGGTCTATAAAACCTACCTACCTACATACCATTTAAAATTGAAATAGGTAATTGTTCAAAGTAAAAATCAATTCTAATCTACGCTAGATACACCTACCTAGTTAGTATGTATACTACCTATACCTATACCTACATACCTACACATCGAGCGAGCTAAAAATGCTAAAAATTATGAAAAGTGGTGATCGTGGATTCGTGGAAAAAAATCGAATTGGTGCGAACTGCACGATGTGCCGTTTGCACCAATCCGAATTTTTTTGTACAAATCCGATTGGTGCAAACTGCAAATCGTGCAATCATGCAATCGTGCAATTTTATGCACCAATCGGAATCCAGAAGTACTGTGCAGTCCATTTTTGCGTTAGTGTGAGTGTCGAAACTCCGCCTCCGGGACTATACACACACATTGAAGTCAATCGAGCAACGCGTACGGCAATACTCATGTTCAGAATTTACAAGAATTTACGATGTATTCCGTAATACCAAAAATGATGAATGAAAAGTTAATGATTTCGCAATTTTTTTTGTATGGCCTGTAACTAGACAATCTAAGCTGTGTTCCTATTAAAAGGATATTACAATCATTATTGTTTATCATACAGAACAAATGAAACGAAAACACGATATTTTTGCTGTAAAAATGTTAGAAATACAATTTGGTTACATTTTGTTTCAGGTAAGTTTTTTAGAACAAAAGTTTAACAGGAACCTAGATTAATACTTCCCTAATCTAAATAATAGCACAAAGTGGTGAAAATATGCTCAAATTTTAAATGATTTCGGTAGTACGTTTGTATGGACAATTCGCCGTTCGCCCGGGCCTTAAAAACTACTCATAAGATCTTCAATAGAGTAAGGAGAAAAATCTACAGTGCTATGAGATAAGACCAAGTTTAGACCTGAAAAAATCAGGATTTCATTTCAGGACACCTTACAGTTTTATATTATCGATCGAGCGAGCGAAGCGAGCGAAGATCTTAGTGGCAAGTTAGGCGATTTTGCTTTGTATGTTTGTATGTTTGTATGTTTGTATGTTTGTATGTTTGTATGTTTGTATATTTGTATGTTTCATTTTTATGTTCTCGCATAACTATCGAACCGCTTATCCAATCTGTATGAAACTTGATAGGTCAATAGGTTGTGCTATGGAAATTTGCTGTGGAGCGTATGAGCGTAATCGATGAAGGGGTTGTAAAGATATGGGGTTCCCAAGGGGGTAAATTTTTTTCAAAGTTACCCAAATATATTGAGTGGGGTGTCATATGAAAGTACTCAATTTATACATTCCAAAATGGTTTTTAGTTTTCTTCTAGGTTCTATAGTTTTTGAAATACAGAGAAAAATAAAAATGATGAAAACCAATTAACGGATGTATGGAAAGAGCTCCCGTTTCATAGAGTTTCGATGTATTCGTAGGTCTGGTTATCAGACAAAGAGTGTGGCATCGTTGTGGTTTGGTTTGCAATGATTTTAGTTGCTTCTTGATATTTTTTCTTGAGATTGAAAATAAAAGCCGTGTTGGCCGAGTGGAAGAGTGCTCGATTTTCGATTCATAGGTCGTAAGTTCGAACCCTGGCCGTGCTCATCAATGGATTTTTCGATTAGAAAAATTTAAACGCGCATTAACACGAGCTCTAAACGGTGAAAGAAAACATCGTGAGGAAACCAGTTAACGTTCTAATAGCGGCGATGGGCTTGCAACCTGTCACGTATGCAAATGCTAACTCCTGCAAATAGTGGGCTGGGCATGTACCAAAATTATAGAGGGAGACGGAGGGGGACGGGGAGGGGTAGGGGGAGGGAGAGGGGGTGGGGAAGGGGAGGGGCAGGGAGGGGGGGAGGGGAGGGGAGGGAGAGAGACGAGGAGGGGGAGAGGAGGGGGAGGTGAGGGGGAGGGGAGGGGGAGGGGGAGGGGAGGGGGAGGGGAGGGGAGGGGGAGGGGAGGGGGAGGGGAGGGGAGGGGAGGGGGAGGGGAGGGGGAGGGGAGGGGGAGGGGAGGGGGAGGGGAGGGGAGGGAGGGGGAGGAAATTGATTTTCTCATACATTTTGTATTGAACTGCTATTTTAATAATTTCTCGAACTAAGAGGCCTTCCCTGTGGCGCGGTACGAAGTTCGCGGGGTCAACTATTGAATATAAACACGACACGACTTAATGTACCTATTGCATGCATGCCTATAATCTTTACCATACTGAGGTAGCGCATTAGATATCATTGTGTGGTAAACACTAGAAGGAGCACTTAACGTAGGTATAGGGGTAGTCAGAAACAAGTCCAAATCTAGGCTATCAACACAACGGTGCGCGAGATCTCAGTTCGGGGCGAACTACTAGTTATTTATTGGACTATGACATCAAATAAAAAGTAGCTTAGGTTACTCTCCAGCCTTCCAACTACTTCCACACAAAAAATCACGTCAATCCGTCGCTCTGTTTTGACATGAAAGCAGGACAAATAAACAAACATAAAACACACTTTGATTTATAATATGGGTTGGGTAGGTATGGATTGTGCTAAGCAGTAGGTAAATAATAATAATATCCATTACTTAATCGATCGAGCGAGCGAAGCGAGCGAAGATCTTAGTGGCAAGTTAGGCGATTTTGCTTTGTATGTTTGTATGTTTGTATGTTTGTATGTTTCATTTTTATGTTCTCGCATAACTGTCGAACCGCTTATCCAATCTGTATGAAACTTGATAGGTCAATAGGTTGTGCTATGGAAATTTGCTGTGGAGCATATGAGCGTAATCGATGAAGGGGTTGTAAAGATATGGGGTTCCCAAGGGGGTAAATTTTTTTCGAAGTTACCCAAATATATTGAGTGGGGTGTCATACGAAAGGGTTTATTTTGTACATTCCAAAATGGTTTTTATTTTTAATCTAGGATGTACAGTTTTTGAAATACGACCAAAGAACAAAAACTACGAAACCAGAGCTGCAAGAGCTCCCGTTTCATAGAGTTTCGATGTCTTCGTAGCTCATTGACTGGTCGGTCTTAAAAAGAGAGTGGCATCGTTGCGGTTTGGTTTGCAATGATTTTAGATGCTATTTGATTTATTTTCATGATAAAAAATATATGATAAAAAATGAAAATAATTGGGGTAAAAAAAGTTAAGTAAACAAATATATTGAGTGGGGTGTCAAATGAAAGGTCTTTATTTGTACATTCCAAAATAGTTATTATTTTTATTCTAGGACGTATACTTTTAGAAATACGACGAGAATTCATAAATATGAAATAAATGAAAAATTAGACACGACATTATGTATTGCATGCATGCTAGTATTTTTTACCATGAAGAGCTAGTGCAATAGGCATACTCGGCAGTAGTAGCACTTGAAATTATAGGGGTAGTCAGAAGAAAGTCCAAATGTAAGCCATCTACGGTGCGCGAGATCTCAGTTCGGGGCGAACTACTAGTTATTTTTGATTCAAGTAAACCTAGATACTTCTCAGAGCCTTTAGCACGAGTATGCACAAAGTCTACTATTCGATCCGTGACTGTAGTTTAATCTCTCAAATGTATTGGGATTTTAGTTCAGTCAAGTTACCACTGGAGGCGCTGCACCGGAATCCCATACATTTGAGAGCCTTTACTACAGTCACGGATCGAATAGTAAACTTGTGCATACTGGCGATCGAGGCACAGAAACATTTACAACTGTTCCGTTAAGGTATCAGTATCTATGCAACACTCGCCCACCACCAAGTTCACCATTGAATAGTGCTTAGTTTTATAGCGCTTTACATCTTTACGACTTAAAGCGCTATTGGAGCAAGTACTTGGATGCAGCTATGACGTCACTCTAAGTTATACCATGCGCGAGAGCTTTTTGACGTTTGTGCCGAAATACAGTGCGCGATACATTGCGCATTACCTGTCTTTAATTGATTTTACGATGAAAAATAATTGATCGTGCCCTCTCTATCAAAGAATCTTATGCACTCCTTCCCGAAAGCATTCGAAAGCAACTGAGATGCAGTTTGCAAAAAGAGAAGAGAACGCGACATCAAAGCGAAAGCGATCCGAGACGGGCGACGTGATTCGGGTTCGAAATAACACCGGGACTTAGTAACTGTTATTTAGACTGGAACTTGCCAGTGACGGGCTAAGGTAAGTGTTGATAGAACGATTAATAGCTTCGATAAGTAGGACAAGTTGGGATAATCTCTTCTCCGGCAACTGATGCATTTATTAAAAATTTATAATATCACGCCATTGGAGTTGGAGTGTGTTAAATTAGACTGAAATAACTTAAAAAGCTCATTTTACAGTACTCTGGATAATGTTTACAAAGGATAAGTTCTATCCTTATAAACCCAGATAAAACGACGGGACTTTTATAAGGCCCAAAAAACTAATGCAATCTAGCTGCAATTTTTGTTTCTTAAATGCAAACTGAAACTAAAATTCATACTGCAGTGTGAATTAGTACATTATAACGTTTAATTCACAGCAGTAAAGTTTTTATAATATTAGTGTGTTTGTCTTATTTTGGTGTTTATGTACAACATGAAAGTTTTTTCTTACGATGTCTGCACAAAAGTAAGCTAATATCACAATTGTATGCGGTAATCAAATATATTTCAGTTTTATTTTCATTCTTGATGTTTAGTCTAGACAGCCTCATAATCATTTGGTTTTATATTTGAAATAATTAGTACTTTTCAACCGTTGAAACGCGATGGCCTTTTATAAGTCCAGTCGTAATCTGTACATCCATGATATTGTAAAAACAGATTCGATTATTTTGTAGATAATGACCGAATAAACCGCTCAAACTCACAGAAATACTTGATGAGCTGGAGTAAAGTGATAAAGAATCTCCATTACCAACCAAAATCACAATATTCCCTCCTGAAAATGCCAACGCGTAAGTAAGGCAATGGAAGAATCCGGTGATGAACTGCATAACCTTCCAGGAATAGGGGAACAAAAAAAGGGGAAAATAGGGGGCAAAACAGGAGAATGACAACAGCATCGCAAATGCTGTAAAAATACTCCAGCCCTTACAAAAGGTGAAAAGAGTTTCACAAGTTCTTATGCGATATTATGTGCTTGCACATCAACCATCTGTTACCAAACAGTATAATGAAAATGGGAGAGGTAGATAGATCCAATCCAAAACATAGGTCTTTACCAAACATCAGATTCGCGGGAAAAGTGGTAGGTACATTTCTCTTTTCAGGCATAGCCTGGATATGGCTGTGAACAATCAGTGGCAGCTATACAAACGTGACAGGGAAGAAAGGATCACCTGGCTTTTCGAAGAACAGTAGCTCGAAGTTTGTTTGAAACTTATAAAAAAGTGATAAGAGGGGACCATGTCCTACGACAAGTTCTCATCAAGAATCATCCTGATTGACGGAATTGATCACTTTACAGTACTCCTCAGCTTAGATGGAAGGTTTGCAAAATGGAAAGTTACTTGATTTACAAGAAATGTAAAATACATTTACACCCAAAACACTAGTTTTTGGCATCCTATAATTAGAATTAAAAAAATATGTGGTAAATTAATCAAATATGTATTTGGTTGCTATGTTTCATTTGTTGTACTTCCGGGTATTTCATAGTAGCCTAGATTGCGACGGGCCTTATAAAAGGCCATCATTTTCCGGGTTTTCTAAAAAACATAGATTTTTTTCAAGTTCATTTTCATCCATTTTGATCCATTTGGAGACATATATCCAAAATTCACAATAATCGAAGGAATAAAATAGTTTCAGTAACATCTGGGTTATAAATACTTACCTACCAATAAATTATTTATTAAATAACACTAAAAATCTGTAAGATTTACCGAGTATTCATGTAGGTCGTACCTCCAATAACAAGTAAATATAAGAATTATTAGACTGATAGTAGGAACTTATTGTTCAAGTTTTCCCGTGACATCCGGCCCATGTAGCAGGGAGCAACAAGACATGTCAACTCGACACTCGCCCACTTTGAATGTCCGTGTCGAATCCACGTGAATTATTTCAGTGGCCGTTTCGTTTCAGTGCACGGTCTACTTTGTCCTCTTTGTGCGCCTGCGTCGATGATATTTCTTAGAAGCAATGAGAACAAATAATAGTGCAAAGGTATAGAGATTCCACTACGAAGGATTAAAATAGATGTTGATCTATTCGCAAATCTTGTGAACGATATTGAATCTTAAAGTCTGAGTCGGATAGGTCATAATCCTGTCATTCACTTTTTTGACAATATCTGATATTTGATTTTTGTCACCATGCAATGTTAAAGCTTAATTCAAGCCTTTTAAAGTACATTTTACATCAAAATATTATTTGTAGTAACACAAGCTTGGAGTACCTACACTAGCCAGCGTTTATAAATTCCTTCATTAGTCAGCGTAGGAAGGTGTGCTGTGGAAACTTTAATGAAGATGTATGGAATTATGGAAATGAGTATGAAATACCTTTGATCATTGTTTTAAACCATATGGGCTTGTGAAACTGTAATGTATGGAAAGTGGGACATAAAAAGATACGAGAAAGCTAGTTGTCGAGTTAATTTTTTTAAGTTCGGGGGAAAACTAGTCAATCTTTGTATTTTGGGACCCTTGGATTTTTACTACTCATAGTTTAATGTTGTACCTAGGTAAAAATTAAATTACTTACAGCAAAGTAGGAGTTGAGTTACTATTTAAAAAGTTCATTACAAATAATAAAGTCCCACTTGTTTATATTTAGAAACTTCGATATTTTCTGGTACCTTTTCAATATCTGTTGAAGACATTTTAGGTAGTAGTCAAAGGGAAGTCAAGGCGTAGACGTACCTACATTTACTTATTTCAATTTTTTTACTTTGTTGTAATAGTGTTCCTGTACTGTGACAAGTTGCATGCGGAATAATAGGATCCCCGTCTATCAGAAAACTAACTGGTTTCCTCGCGATGTTTTCTTTCATCGTTATAAGCTCGTGTGAAAGTGCATTTGTTTTCCCCAACGAAAAATCCATGGATGTACGACTGGCTTTCAAACTCACAGCCATCTTATCGAAAGTCGAGAGTATTTCCAACTAAATCAACCCAGATTGTGTTTCATTCATTTTCATTTCCCATTGTGTTTCAGTCAACATTTTGAATACCTACATTCGTGATTATTGAAGCCTTATTAATTTCGTTAATTTACAATACCGTTCCGCTTTCCTGAATGTAAGGGCGACGCATATAAATGCGTTGTGGTTACGTTATCGACGCCCCCACTGAAATAATTATACGTTACGAGTTCTGAATATCGCACGAATCCCTAAAGCGGGTGGAAGTGACATAGTAGTTTCATCAACCAGTGTTGCAAACACGCATGCATATTATTAGCTTACATTGTAGCAACCTTTCAGAAGCTAAGCATTTAAAGTGACGGTTTACTTATTACATTGATCATAACTCAATCATATTAAAACATCCAATCGTTAGTTTTAAGAACATTGTAAGATATTTCGAATCAAATTAAAAGTAAAAATCGATGCAGTAATAGCGTAATGAGAATATCATAGATTGATGGAGTCGGGTTAATTGCAAATAATCAATAACATTTTCACACTCTATATTAATATTTTACGCATTATGTAAACTATCTACACTTACGAGTGTCATAGTAGTTGATGCGCTACTCATTTCGGCGCCACTGAAAACCAGCGCTCTAACAGCCATGGCGCTGCTGGAGCAAATGCTGAAGGAAAGCCTTATTTTCTTGTCACTGTAATGTAGCATTTCTGATTTGTGTTGTATGTACCGTAGTGGCGAAAATAAAACTTTTTTTCTATTTCTATTCTATTCTATTCTTTTTCACTACAAGATTGAATTTAGATAAGATACGGTACATTCTGTGGTTCTGTTTACTTCTACTATGTTGGAAGTAATGGCTCGTTAAAGTTGATGAGAGCTCGCGCCCTTTGCCTCGCGTCTTGGTGTTCGCCTTCCTTCCGCAGTAAGCCTTCCGTATCCTCCTGGGCAATGGCTTCAATGATTTTAGATAACCCAAAATTGACAAGGAAGTCTTTGCAGCGAAGAAGAAATTATGAATTTGAATTAAATATATTGATGTAGTTACTTAAGGTGCTATATATTTCATTTTATTAATTTGTTAGAATGAACGATGAAATGTATAAAACTAATATTATGTTTATATTTTCTGAAAATAAACGTTTTCATTCTGATTTGACTTAATTGACTATTTTTGTGGGCTTTTGATAAACCAAAAGATATGTGGCATAGACTTAACACGAATATTTTGTTTCGTTCGACACTGTTTACGGGTAAGTTATTACCTACTATTTAGAGTTATAACAAAAAAAAATAGTCAGCAACCAATAGGTACTATTTTTGCTAAGTACGAACATTAGTAATAAAAGATTACCCTGAATAGCCCTGGTGACCTACGATATATGTTTTTACGAACCACCAATTGTCAATGTTATTAAACTAGTAATTATTGTGATCTACTGTGAGATATGATATTAGAGCATTTCAAGAGCTTAGGTAGCCAAAACGCGAAGTTATACGAAATTGAGACACCATTGGCTTTACTGTGTTTGAAGTAATGCCTCGTTAAAGTTGATGAGAGCTCGCACCCTCATCTCGCGTCGGTGCCCGCGCCGCCTTCCGCGGTGCTTTCGACAGCGCCTGTCAAAATCTGCAACGATTTTACTACAAGGATCGTTAAAATATCCTTCAACCTCTTCAAGCGAACATTTGATTGGTTACTGGTTACAAGTGGCTTAATAATTTTTTTTTAGAAACTGACTTCAATGTCAACAGCAATTTTCTGCACTCTCGAGGTACAACTGTTCATAATTCCGAAGATTCTCGACAAATCCACACCAATTTTTTATGGCGCCATTCGAAAAGCCTACCCTTTCAAACAAAAAAGAATTTTTCGCGTAATCGGTGAACATACATAAAAAAAAGACTCCGTCGAATTGAGAACCTCCTCCTTTTTTTAAAGTCCGCTGAAAAATAGATTAATAATAAATAGATAGTATGTAGTATTGTTTTATTTGTATTTAATGACGAAAATAAAATTTTGTTCAAATCTATATAAAAATATTACACGGCAAGTAAAGCACATCACAGACGTAGCTATAATATTTTATATTATTTACATACTTTAGTAATCTTCGAGTGACCAGCTTATGATAATTATAACATAATATTTCTATTACGTCACCAAAAATGTGGATAGATAACTATATTATATTCTCCTTTGTCGTTTGTTATATTATTATAGTTAGTATTTTTAGTTTAAGGTTCTGATCAAATATTTTAACTAACATGACCGATATTGCAGGCCTACAAAATATTACTAAGGTTTTTGAAACCATATTGATAACTTCTACCCAGCAGGAAGCATTTGATTAAAATGTAAACCATAAATCACGAATTTTGAATCAGTATAATTTAAGCGCTAGTTAAAATTACCTGTAGAATACCTAATGTATGTTTACTCAATGGGGGGCAATAGGAGCTTCTTTGAATACTGTCCCACAATAATTTCCTCTGGCACCTGCGCAGCTGACTAATAAATACTGAAATGTCGACAGGATTAAAATAATACTGTCTCATGTCGTCAGCCGCTGTGCAAAGGAGACTGTCTGTTGCAGAATAGACAATAGTTATTTAATACTGATTTTGTTCTCACCAAATCAGTATTTTCTGCTTCATCATACCCAGGGGGGCATAGCTGACTAATAAATACTGAAATGTCGACAGGATTAAAATAATACTGTCTCATGTCGTCAGCCGCTGTGCAAAGGAGACTGTCTGTTGCAGAATAGACAATAGTTATTTAATACTGATTTTGTTCTCACCAAATCAGTATTTTCTGCTTCATCATACCCAGGGGGGCATTTTTAGAACTAGTTCTCTCGATGAAGTTGAAGGTTATAAAATGAGTTTTAGAAAATTCTACCCATACCTATTATGAATGAATAATCTATACTATTTATAATTATGTATAGATTATTCATTCATTTGTTTTGTTGGACTAAGGGTCTGGGCTCACTGCGCAGTATCATAAGCGGGCCGAGCCATGACCGAGCCCGTCACGAAAATAGCACCTTACACACTAAGACCGTATCATACTAGGACCGTCGCATAACCGTTTTGCGAAGCGTAATCTGCCCACCCGAGCCTATAACACAGTAATAGACATTTTGTTGGTTTTATGCTAAATACACAATTATTCTGAAAGCCCATTTTAAAACTTATCACTCAATTTTTTTGTAAATATAGAGCGTTTACAAGCTAAACCACACTAAAATACATATTTCACACAGTTCGTTGTGAAATAAAAAATAAATTGATTAAAAAAATCCATAGTCGTTATAGGATTTGAAGCCGAACCCGGACACACGCAGGAGCATTTCAACCGGGTGTTGCAACCGCTATTCCATCTGGTCGCACAGCAGAGTGCGTGAAATTACTGTTAAATTATTAATTATTAATTATTTCACATTTAAACTGTAGTATTCTTACAATAATACCACATTTTAGTTAGTAAAATGACAGAAAAAATGATCGAAAACGCAGTAGTAAGAAAATTTAGTGCGTTAATAATAATGTGTTTTGAACGGATTTCACAAGAAAACTAATTGCAATAATAGGGGATATATCACTCTACTAGGTAGTACTATAAAATGGCTATAACTGTTATGTTTTGAAGAAAAAATAAAGTAAAAACGTTAAGAAATATAGTTTACTAGCAGTGCCATCGTAGCGTTGCCCCCATAGTGATGGTATATGGTGATCATGATGATGATGATGATAAAAAGTAGCCTATATCCTTCCTCACAGAGTTTAGCTATCAAATGCAGAAATAAATTTTCAAATCCGACTGGTAGCTCCTGAGATTAGCGTGTTCAATGTTCAAACAAATTAACAAACAAACTTTTACGCTTTATTATTGGTTGGTACCTATAGATTATGTGTACTTTCACTCCACATTCAAGGTTTTATTAATATGTAACCTCTTCTGAATATTTTATTGATTGTAGCTTCATCATTTTTCTCGAAATCGTGTTTTTGCTGTTACTAAATTTTGATTTCGAGAGGGCAGTATTGTACCCGATGGGATTTTGACGTTTGATAATGTCACATAACGTGCGGAACGCATTAAGTTATGCTAGATTTGGGTTTTCCAATTCAAATAGATGGAATGAAAATTAAATTTTCTTACGCTCTCAATAAGTTTTTCGTTATCCATTTCAAAATTAGTTTCATTCAAACGAAACCCCGAAACCCATAGCATAGAATAGCACATTATGTCATAAAGACTGCCAGTGTGCATGCTACTAGTAAGTTCAGAACATAGAGGTTTCAACCAAAGAAATAAGCGGCACGCGCTAAGAGAAAAAAAAAATGCTTTGTTTTTTTTTTTTGCTAAGAATTTTGAATTATGATTAGGTAAGTATCTACCTAATAAAAATAGGAAAAGGTAACTAGGTGCATATAGGCCGTTTAGGAGCCGCTCCCATCGAAAGGCCGCCTAAGCCTTTCAACGGCCGAAAAGCGGCCCCTAGGGGCCGACCTGGCTACGCTACTAATATGTGTATTGACAGATGGGCGGGGATTAAAAATATAAAGGGGTATCTGCACTACTAAAAAAAAATGTACGAGAACGAGTTGGGAAACTCAAAAACAAAATATTTCAGTTCATCAACTAATACTACTTTTTAGGGTTCCGTTGTCCTGACAAGAAACCCTAATAGTTTCGTTATGCCCGTCCGTCTGTATTTTTTAAGTATTATGTATAAGTATCATAACATAAGTCATCAATATCATAAGTTTTCTTACAATATATCAGTTAAAATTTATCTCAGAGTTTTAAAGATATTAGACTATGAACTATCCTTTATCCAGGGTGTGCGGACTGCGGACCGTACAATGTAAGTATTCATAGTAGATGTTCATTTCCAAAAGTACCTATCTAAATTATCGCATTGGATGTTTATCTGCAATGATAATTTAAATCTGTAGTAAATAAATAACTGAATAACTGAACAATACAATAACTTTTTTATTCTCAAAAACTTATTTTTAAATACGTCTCGACAACACTCTTTTCTACTCGTTTCTTTTTAAAAATAAAGGAATGTTTCCTTTAAGTAAAATACTGTATCTTAAGGATTTAAAGTAGTTTCCCTCCGGGGCCCATTCATTTTTTCCACCCTGTATATGGAATTTAAATTTTTCTACTCGTACATCAACTCGTACAAGGTTGTCAATTTTCAATTTTAGAGATGCAATGTGAACTCAGCCTATATTTTTAAAATTGTTATTTGTCAGCGGACGTCAGTCGAGTGTCAACTCGACCTGACATGCATGCGACCGTCTCAGTAGGGTTGTCACTTTTTTTTCGAATAAAGGAGTTTGTAGGAACTTACAAATAAATAGTAGATTTTACTTAATAAAAAATGTGATTGAAAAATAAAAGTTTCCTTGCTTCTGTCTGACTACCCCTACAAGTTTAAGTTTACATTCACATAATTAATATGACAGCTTACCATGGTTTTGTTGAGTCTGCTTTAAGGGCGTTCCCTGAGCCAAATACTGTATTTCCCTGTATAAACCCTCGATAAATAAAGTGGAAAGTAACTGAAAAGCCAACATGCATCTCTAACATTTTATCTTGTAATATACCGTTTAATTTTAGTTTTAATTAACATCATATTTACTTCATAATAAATCAACGAAAATCACTAAAAATAAGATAAATCTTCATTTGCTTTTGAAGTTGGTGTAGGTAATTTATGTTTTTGGTTTGCTCCATCGGATAGGTCATTCAATTAATGACATAAATTCCGTTCACTTTTTCGATTGGTTGTTATTAGGGATGAGAAAGCTCCAAAAAACTGCATTTTTGTCGTGTTTCGGAGCGAGCAGCGCCGATAAGCGCCGCGACCGGACGCATTCTAAATTTATCTTTAGTCTAACAAAGCTAAGACAAATATTTGAAGTTGCACTCATCGATGTGCTAATTTTAGCTCTAGGCTAGGGTATTATTTTTTGCGGCAACTCTAAGAGCAAAATTTGTAAGTCAGAAGAAAGGGTCAAAGCCATCACACTATCACATCACACTAATAGTTTAAATGTTTGGATGGATGGATTGATGTTTGGGTGGTTAGATGGATGTTTGGATGTGTTTGAACCGATTTGGCTGAAATTTAAAATATAGATAGAAAATAACCGTAAATAGGACATAGGCTACTTTTTGTAACGGCTTAAGATTTGTAGTTCCTGCTTGGCTAATGGGTAGGAAGTGCCATTTAAAAAAAACAAGTTTTAGAAGTTTAAATACAAAGTGTTTATTATCAGCTAGAGGATACAAGTAGTTGGGCGCCTTTTAAAAGTTATGAATAAGTTGTATACAATGAACGGTAGAGCACAGACAAGTTAACAGGGTGTGGAGACAGGCCTACACGTCAATTAGTTCTTAGTAACCAGTACTCTTATATATTAAAACTAAACTGGGATATTGCAGCGTTCTTGAAAAAGTGTGTAAGTTAGTGTTGACGGCACAGAATAGTTAAAGCACAGCCGAGAGAGAGAGACTCTCTGGCTGTGATACCGGTCACTCAGGCACGGAGGGGAGCACCACAGAAGAAGGGGGCGCCGCCAGCACTCCGTGACCTGGCTCCGGTATCCAGAGACTCGATGAAGATTAGCGTATAACTTGGAACCTGTGGATAGGGAGAAGGCTCTATAGCTTTAAATAATTAAATAACCTAAACCAGAGATATAAAGAAACTTACCCCAAGAGGGGTTCCGTTGTTGTGAAATTTACTAATTTTCGATCGTCGGGAGGGACGACGACTGCGTCAAGCGCGGCAAAGCTCCAGCTGAGCCCAGCGAAGCACCATGCTGTTGAAAGAAGACTGTTTTAGAACAAAGCCTAGCACGACATGCGCACGTGGCGCGCCCAAGTAGGTTAGCAAGCAAATATTTACCGCGCCGGGGCGCTCGATCCGAGCTTAGCGATGACTCGGTGATCCGCGCGGGTGTACTAGGGCAGATGTGAGGGCCTAACCAATGGTCTCACCACGCGGCCACGTTGTCAAAGCCCCGGACGCTCGCTCACGGACCCTAAAATCAGACGGGATTCCATGAAGGGCGCCGCGCTGATGAAGAAACCATTGTCCTAAAGACAGGCTGCTGGCATACGTACCAGCTGAAGCACAATCACTTTAAATTAGACGACACCGACTAGGTTCTCGAAGACCAGGATTCAAAAGGAACCTAATACGTGGCCATACGCCAATGACATTTCCAAAGTGTTGCCGTCAATGGTCTGCAATTTTCCCATTGACGGACGCTGATAAAATGACTATTCTAACCAATGAATTTAAATTACTAGAGTGATAAAGTTGTAGATAATTAAAGCAAGAGCCTGAAACAAAATTTGAAAAAGAAGGGAGTCGCACTAATACTTCTGAAACAATAAAAACACTAATCGAAACAAATCCAGGGGAGTTGCCATCTCCGAAATTGACCTGAATAAGTGTGAGAATTAATTTTACGGAAACATCGACATTTGTCTATATGTATTGTAATTTTTAATGTCAATGTCAATTTGACAGCGTCATACGATACGAGTAGAATAACCAGGGTTACATTTTTATCCCGGAAAATTTTTTGAAACACATCTACTAACAAACAACATAAAATCGCCCAAGTTGCCACTAAGATCTTCGCCTAATATATTTTTTCCCCAAAAATATATTATTTAGGATTCAAATAATATTAGACTTATATTAAATATAATATTAGGTGTTGCAACCCTACGTGTCAGCAAAATAATCATGGCGGCCGGAGATTGACAAGACGGCCATGGCAGGGCAGGACACGCGACGGTGTGGGAACGGTCTGGTGTGGGGCGTCCGGTACATTTCAATACAAAGAATATCATTTTTGCCGGGACGGTGTTGCTACGGTCTTGCTATGCGACGGGGTAGAGACGTGATAATGTGTCAGCACCCTAACAGTAAAACTTATTTTATATGCCTTTGGATTACAAAGTCAAAATCGTTTATCGTTCGTTTTTTCACGACTAAAAGTTAAAGTTAAAGCTAATTAAGTAGAACAATTTTCAGGTGATGCAGTATCAGGACCAACAAAGAACAATCAGAACTACTTATAGATTACAGAATCAGTTACAGTTACTATCAATTATAAATAACTAAAGGGTAGCTAGTGCCGTTTACATCACGACATTAAAATTAACTGCCGAGAGCGTTTGATCTTTCCATTAGACCAACTTTAAATAAATTCTAGATAAGATGAGTCAATCTTACTTTGTTATTCACTCTTGTTCCTTTAGGGTCTAATTTCAGGTAAAAAAATGAAACAGCTCTACAATAGTTTGTTGTAGGGTCAGGGAGGCTAGGTTGGCTCGGATTTTTTCAGAGGGCTCTAAAATGTAGAAGAACTCAAAGGATTAACCTGAAATTTGCACATGTTGTTGCTAAACTATCCTAGTTTAATATGGCATCATTATATTTTCATTAAATACTGCTAAAAAAAAATTACAAACCAAAAATCAAAAAGTGAGAATTGAGCAACTGTGTACCACCAGGTGTACAGAGTGGCTCAGTGATTCAGTAGTGGTAATTAGTATTAATAAATTAAAAAACGTTAATTATTTATTTTCTATTTTTTAATAGAAATAAAGAAGAATTATTGTAGTCTTAAAATGTTGTTCATATCAACCTAAAATCATTTTTACTGAAATCAACCTTATCCCCTCTTTTATTCTTTCAGCAGGAGTATTTCCTATTTTTATCGTCGTGGTAGTCGGTGGCCGTGGCATTCTATTGATGAAAAAATAAAAGTAGAATTATAAAGTGCTAAAATAATTTATTTTAGGTTTTTACGCTGCACCAATACACAGTGACTCATGAGTCACTGTGTACTTTTTAAAATTGAGTCACTGTTCGCAACTACGCCGTTTTGAAAATATTCAATGACGACAATCGAATCAGCTAACAAACACATCAAAGAACTACACAAATAAGACTTCTACAATATCTACTATACGGCAAACATAATGGTCACCACAAATTACGATAAACTAAGGTATGACAAACAAAAGAAACTTACCTTAAAAGTAATTTTGTAGGCGCGGAAACTAAGAAATGCGGTGACACCTCGGTACTGCGCTCGATCTGCCGTCTGATTGGTTTGGACACATTTGGGGTACACACGCTTCAATCGTGCGATAGACATAGCCATCTAAAGTACGCCGTTCTAGTCGAAACACGTGTGAGCCACTGTTGTCTCCTGAGTCACCGTACCCTCCCTGACCCTACTTAATTGGCTGAAATTACTAACAAATTAAAATTCTTTGCATTTTGTTTAGACTTATAATAATTTCATATCTAGGCGACTAAAGAAAAGGAAAAAATAAAAGAAAAAAAAACCATTGGCTGAGATTTTAACTCGCAGCCTTCGGTTGGAAGGCGGACACCCTACCACTCAACCACTTTAGTCTCAATTACGAACCACATTGCACTGGTAAATCTTTTTGAGTGAAAATGCCGAGAAAACAGATTTTCCAAGATACGAGACCTAGCTAGATCGATTTTTCGCCCCCGTAAAATCCCGTACCTACCGCAAATTTCATCGAAATAGTTAGAGTCGTTTTCGAGAACGTGAGCACAAACAAATACCGATTGCTCGTTTAATAGATAGATAGAATAGGATTTATAGTTTTGCAATGTTTTTATAGATAAAAAAAATAATTTTGCCTTAATAGTCTTATTTTATAAATGTTAAAATTATATGAATTTATCCCACGCCTTGTTGGAATCTTTTACTTACTTTTTAGCTGAATGTAAGTGCTTAGTACCTACTTAAATGGTGCCAGTTGGTTTTCTCATAATTATGCTCTTATTTCTCTCTACAAAGTAAATCCTGTCCTATAAAATGAGGTAGGTACCTATGTTAAACAATGTAGTTTACGCTCCGAAAATAAGACATGAAGACTTCTAGATGAATAGTCGACTACAATGTTGTCTGTTCAAACTGCTGAGATAGAGATATTTAGCATATTTTAGAAGTAAAAGGGTACGAACATTTTTGTATGGAGCCTGGCATACCTACTGTCGGCCATTTTGAAAAAACCTCGATTTTGCTGCCAGTGATGAAACATGTGTCAATCGATAGGGGAAGTGATTACAAACAAAATATATTCAGTAATAAAATCTCGTAATCTTTATACTTTCCGAGATATTTGAGTTTGAAAATGTAAAAATTAAAACTTGAAAATGCTAATTATGCTGCCAATAATAACCGGTAGGTATTTGAATATGTCTACTGTGACTGGGGATAAAATCGTGAGCCAATTTCGTTTATTTTTTAAATATATTTTTTTTTTATTTGAAATTATATTTTTGAACAAAGTTTATTTTATCATTTTGTGCTAAATAGTACCTAGGTAGAAAATGAATGATGAAATAAACTGTGTTCAAAAAATACAGGGTGAATTTTTGAGACGGGGCAGTAATGGCACCTACCTTATCCGTTGTAGCTACAGGAAAACGTTCTTAGAAGATTATCCTTAACTTTTGAAGATATTTTGACCTGCATTCACAGATTTTGAAAAAAAATGTACAGTCAGCGAGAAAATGGCCAGTTTACACAAAAACTTTTTTTGATGCCAATCGATTCTGTTTCACATAAGGATTAAAAGGCTCTATCGGACCAACTGAGGTTAGAGTACTAGAGAAGTCAGAAAACGCTAAAACGTATTTTTGAGACGGGTTAGTAAGGGCTACCTTAACCGTTGTAGCTACAGGAAAACGTTCTCAAGAGAATATCCTTAACTTTTGAAGATATTTCGACTTGCATTTACAGATTTTGGAATAAATGTAGGTACAGTCACCGAAAAAAATGAAACACCGAAAAAATGAGTAATTTACACAAAAAAATTTTTTGATGCCAATCGATCCTGTTTCATATAAGGATTAAAAGGCTCTAAAGAAACAACTAAGGTTAGAGTACTAGAAAAGACAGAAATTGCAAAAAACTTTGACTAAACATTTCGTAAAAATCATTTTGTCATTTGTCATCATTTTTCATCTATTGTCGAAATATCTTCAAAAGTACCTTCAAAAGTACGAAATATCTTCAAGATAGTCTCGTAAGAACGTTTTCCTGTAGCTACAACGGTTAAGGTAGCTGCCCTTACTGTTCCTTCTCAAAAATGCATTTTAGCGTTTTCTGACTTTTCTAGTACTCTAACCTCAGTTGGTCCGCTAGAGCCTTTTAATCCTTATGTGAAATTAGCGGCCTTTACACGGTAGAGTTTTTACCACGGATCTGGACTGTACAGATATCTGTACAGATATCCGCGGATAAAACTGTCAAAGGTTGGAATGGCGCGTGCTATTTCCCGCGGGCCAATCTCTGCGTGTAAATGCTGCTATAGGATCGATTGGCATCAAAAAAAGTTTTTGTGTAAACTGGCCATTTTCTCGCTGACTGTAGGTACATTTTTTTTTAAATCTGTGAATGCAGGTCGAAATATCTTCAAAAGTTAAGGATAGTCTCATAAGAACGTTTTCCTGTAGCTACAACGGTTAAGGTAGCTGCCCTTACTGCCCCGTCTCCAAAATTCACCCTGTATACTTAATTTAAAAAAAAAAAAATTACCTAAAAATTAAACGAAATTGGCTCACGATTTTATCCCCAGTCACAGTAGACATATTCAAATACCTACCGGTTATTATTGGCAGCATAATTAGCATTTTCAATTTTTAATTTTTACATTTTCAAACTCAAATATCTCGGAAAGTATAAAGATTACGAGATTTTATTACTGAATATATTTTGTTTGTAATCACTTCCCCTATCGATTGACACATGTTTCATCACCTGCTGCAAGATCGAGGTTTTTTCAAAATGGCGGAAGAGTAAGTATGCCAAAATGTTCGTTCTTCTTTCGTACAAAGTAAACGCTTACTTTACAGTTTTATGCATAAAAATCAGTAGATGGATTTTCTTAGTACGAATCTTTATCTTTCAACTCAAGATAATATTGTTTGAAGGTTTTATACCAGTAAAGTTGTGTGTAGGCTTCAAATGTCATTAGATACTATTAATGACGAACATTAACAAATTAATTAATAATTAATAAACTATTGTCTAACATTACAAGCATCTTACTTTCTAAATAGCCAAAATATGTTAATTCGTTTATTTAATTTGTTTAATTTATTGTTAAGGCTGTTACTGTTAGAACTGTTTGTTTTCCAAATAAACAGATATATATTCTCTTTCCTATAAACATTCATTAATCAATTACTTACATAATTATTAAGGTTGTATCTAACTTGTCAACACCGTACCCGCACCGCACCACCTTGTGCGGTTAGGTATTCTTTGCATGTAATTATAGGAACCAACGCTCACTACATCAACTTCGTAACGTCACCGGATCGCCGCATCGCAAGCTGTCAAGGAGTTGATGTAGTGAGAGTTGGTTCATAGAATTCAATACAAAGAATACCTAAACCACACAAGGCGGTGCGGAGTTGATATGTTAGCTTCAACCTTTATCTCGATGATCTATGTTTAAATACTTTAAATAGACCTTGACAAATCTTGCCAGCTTATTGGCAAATCATGCTCGCCTACAAAAGCTACGAAATCACAATACATTGTCTCATACACTTTGTGCAAATCTCAAAAGGCGATGAACACGTTAATATCAAGTCGAGATAAAAGTCACTCGCGCTGCATTGTCCTGCCAATGGAGCGCAAAAACAAAAGAGCATCGTACTCACTCCTACATATTCTGTGTAGTGCTTCTTGACATCTCATAATTGATTGCGGTAATTCGCAGAAGGACGCAAACAAGCCGGTGAGATGTCGTTTCATCACGTCTTATTCATAAATCGAATGTCGTATTTGTACAATAAAATTGTCACTTCAATTAGCTTGAAACTGTCCCGACGCAACACCATAACGTAAACTAGTAGGTCTACTTAGAATAATCCAGTAACCAGTGCTCATAAAATAAGGTTTACTTATACAATTTTACATAGTAATATTATGTTGTACAAACCAGAAACTAAATTAAGTACAAATATTTTCTCAAGAATAAGAAGTAGCTATTTTAAGGGATCGAGCAATTTTCAAGTAATCACTATTTGTTTTTTAATTTGAAAGTGGTAATTATATTTTTATTTTTTCTTTCAATGCGACATTTTACGATGGTTCTGAGTTCGATTCTCACCCGAGACAAACATTGTGTGATATACATTTGTGTTTGTTTAAAGGTGGCATGAACACTACAGGATTTGTGTAGCTTGGGGCTAGAAGAAGGCGCTGTTAAAATCTACCAATATAAAATAACCCCCGACGAAAAAGAAGGGTTTTTGTGGTGTGTATCTTATCTGTGTATCTGTTCGTCTTTAGGTAGCATAGCTCCTGAACGGATGGACCAATTTTAATGCCGGGTTTTTTGTTTGAAAATTGACGTGATTGAGATGGTTCTATAATTTATGAAGATCTGTTCAGGTGTCTGAAGATTATTAGCTCATTTCTGCTGACATTACATTTTTATGTTTGTAGCCATAAATAAACAAAACCATGATTAGTTTTCAAAAACACAGCTTTTTAATAAAAACAGACCTGGAATTGATTCAAACTATTAAGTAGGTAGTTGAAATAGATGTTACAACGTAACAAAGATATCTACACACTGCAATCCTAGACCAATACATAAATCGATTTATCTATCTGGATAAAACAAACTACGTGTAAGAAGCACTTTGCCCGGGATACGGCCACACGTTGCCGTATCGTATCGCAGTGATTGAGTCAATAAACCACTACGGCACCGGAGTGCCTTGTAATCTCGCCAACATCGAACTTATACCAGTACTTTTAGCACACATTTTTAACGTTTTCGAGCCTTTGGAAATAAAACTAGCTGTGAATGACAAATGTCTTTCAAAAAGGGACTCCGGCTCCTGGGCGTTTCATTCTGACTTTCGTCAACTCGTCACTTTTGAAACTGGTCCGAAAGGACGAGTTGACAAAATTCAAAATGATTTATACAACACCAGGAGGCAAATAATTCCTGGGGACACTAGTGCCAGTGGCTTTGTTGAGATGGAGTTAAGTTTGCCCAGCACCTAAACGTTCCTCTCATCTTGATCGTCCTTATCTACAGGAAATACATTGCCCAAACGTACGGGGCCTATGTGTGACTAGGGTTTCGTCGCCATGTTCTTCTTCAAAGTTCAGAGCTCGTGTGATTCCGACCAAAGATGACGAGAACATTTCCACTATTAAAATATCACGCTCTCCATATTTATGTCGAACGATAGTTGTGTAGGACTGTCATGCTATGGGGGCTGGAATTGGGATCTTGTGACTTATGAATTGAACGACCAGATACTAGACCTATCTCCGTATTTTATAGTACGGATCTCTAAAAAAACCAAAACGTGGTCCGATAATGTTTCAGACTCGGGCCAAAGTTTCAACTCTTCTAAAGCAAAGAGAGCTTTATTAAAGCGTCGTTGAGTTCAACTTGGTTGAGCCAATTATACTAAGAAAATTGGAAAAATGGAGGACCGAACTGCTATGGAGCCAATGAATTTGAACGGCTACTTATGAAAGTAGTTTGCTTTGCGTTAAGGCTTCGCACTTGGCTTTTAGCACAATACACATTACTTCTCGGTTGTGTACCACTTTGTACAATGGAGAAACTAACGTGAAAATGTGAAAGCTAAGTATAAGCTTTAGGTACTTATATGAGTATTTCTAAATATAGAATCGTTGAGTGTTTGTCGAACAATCAACGCTCAATCAAATAAACACTTAGAAACCTCAAACTCAAAATAAACAGGAATGTTGCAACATACAGGAAATTTCTTTCAAAAATTATTAGGTAACATAACATAATAACATAACTACAGTTTTTTTTACTTACACCTTACTTGAATTTTTTTTTTTTACTTTACATTTGAACATAAATATATTAACGTTACTAACACTATATTATGCATATATCTAAGACCGTCAGAGCAAACGCTTTGAAGTGTAATTAGTTAGAGAAATTATTTTCACATGAAATAACTGTAATTCCCTATATCCTGCTCGGATTCAACTCAGTGGCGCGACGCTGCGTACTCTTTAAATGAAACTACTAAGGGAGGAATTACCATCATTTTAATGCCTACCGAAAAAAAACATTTATAAGAACACATCGACATACATTTACCAAAATGCCATAAAGCTATTCCGGTGTAATGGTTCAAGCCTTTTCATGCACCCCCTACCCCATGACGTGCATTGTGCAAACATGATTAATGGTACACATAAATGATACGAGGCTTTTTGTTGCGTGTATTATGATGACATTTTTAGAAAATTGGGTCGCGGAATCCAGCCAAATATTTTCCTCGTCCAGCAAAAGTTTAGGCCTGAATCGCACTGCAGTACTTCCTATTTGATTGGTATACCAGAGAATGAAGCGATTGAACAGATAGTAAAAGTTATCGACAAAGTACATCGGATAAGCAAGCTATAGTGGCCATGGGCCAGCTAGATATGAGCAGCAGAACTGAAAATCGTAGGGATAAACACGCCGGTAAACGTAGTGAAGGTAAGGTGTAGCGACGATCTATGTAAAGTGACTGGTAGGAGCTGGATAAGAGAAGCCAAGGATCGTACTCAGTGGAGTGCAATCGGAGAGGTAAATTGAGCAATTGGAAGCCAACTAGTGGGCTTTTACCGAAAAGTACGTTCTATTCTTCGATATAATAAGATAAACTTAAGATCGCCTTTGTTATTTGTTGTAGGTCCCCTTTATTATTCCGACTCCTCTGAAAGTAAAAGTCTTACAAAACCAACAAAGCAGAAATAAAGTAAGTGAATTATATCCACTTCGCCTCGGTTAAAGAATTCAATGTCCAATTTCGAATACAAAATGAGTTGAGGTTTCCTGTCTAGAGCTGTGACTTTTTATAAATATTTCATGGTCTGCGTGGATATATTATTGACATTGTATTCCCGCGAGAACGTAAAGGTTCGAGCTCAAGATCGAGACCAGAGACCGAGACCAGAGACAGGCTTTGTAGGGGCGTGCGAAAGTGACACGAGACAGAAAACCATCAGTTTATACGACAACGATCTCCTGTCTCGGGCGCGAACCGCCACCTTTAAGAGGTCCACGGAGACTCTATTTACCCCTATTGGAAAAGGTGTGAATCTGTTTTATTAATCGTCAGTTTTCTTTTTTATACCTCCAGGATAAAAAGCACCACTTTCGTAAAGTAGTCCCGTAGAGAGCTCATATTGAAGAACACACTATTGAAACCATAATCCAGGAATAAAAATTGTCTTCAGTCAGAAGAACTTCGGTCTTCGAAGGAGTGCAGCGGTTAGTAGGTACATTTTTATGAATACAACTAAATACACTAAGTACGACTGCATCTACACATTTTTATCGGTTTCCGCCTCAAGTACTAAATAATTTCAACCCTACTAAACATGAATAACATAATAAGTACCTATAGACTTTATTTATAAATAATAGTACCTACTTATCTTTCTTTAACTTTCACGATCACTACCTGTGACCACGGGGGTTCCTGTAGCTGAAAAAAAATATTTATTGGTCATGAAAAGAATGTCTCTTTTGCCTCTTCAAACATTTCAGACTGCTTCCTCGAAAGAGGCCTAAATATTTTCAAAAATTAAAAATAAATGAGATATTAGCTAAAAATTATTCATCCAAAACTACCTGCAATAAATATACTAGCCTTACCATACATACAACTACATGAAGACAATCCCTTTTATACCTGGGCTTTACATTACCGCCACCACTAATGAGACGGCCGAGGTTTCATTATGAGAATATGTTTTTGTTATTAGAAGATAGCGTGAAGGTATTTTATCATTAGAAACGTAAACAGTTTCGCAATTATATTCCAAGGGTCGGTAGACAATAATCGCACCTTCGGAAGGTCATAACTGTCAAAAATTCCAAAAATGAGTTAAGTATGCCCAAGGGCCTAAAAAACGGCCTTTTATCTGAAACGACAAAGATTCTTTCATAATTTGGCTTTATTTCGCTATAGGATAATAGTGTCTTTGTCAAATTATTGCGATTTTTCGTCAATTTTGGCGTGACAACGCCGTAAAGGTTAATATAGGGCATATTTTTGTTTTGGTTGAAGTTTTTGAAGTAACAAAGTCTTATTTAGTACTAATTTTATGTTGGAAATGCAGCCCTAACTACAAAGTTATTCAAGTTTTGGAGGACAAGGGCATAAATGTAACCCCTTTTTTACAAAAAACCTTCTATAAAACAAATAAAAAAATTTCACTGATATATGAAACATGCACCGATTCATAAAAGTATAAAGTATATTTTGTGCAAAGAACAATCTGTTCAGATCAGTTTATACAGAATGATACGACGTTGAATGAATAAATATATTTAAAATGGCTCTCCTGTAAAATCACAAAATGTCCAGTTGAGACCTTGTCCTGCCGAGGGTGCGTATAGACATCCAGTCAGATCTATAGACATTGAAGATCCTTTGAAGATGGATGATTATTTAAACATAATACCTATAGAACTGAAATAGCACTTATTTAAAAATAAAACTATTAATATTTATTTGTTTTATCATCATCCACCCCGCCTGATTTTAACCACTGCTGGGAATACCTTCCACCACGGTTCTGTGCTAGTCACATTCTTTGACGCCTCGCAATGTGAACAATGTCTATTATTTGCTTATCTGAAACTGTCAGAAGATAGTGGCCCGTCCAGTCCATATAAATAATTTGGAAGTACCTAATAAGTTAGCATTCCATAACTTTGCAAGCCTGTCGCCTTTTTTGAGATTTACAACTGAAAACTAGTACATAAAATAAATACAAATTAATAAAAACTTCAGATACATACTCTCTTCGACTCTCTCTCGATTTCCTCTGGAAACGAAACCGTAACTCTTGCTCAGTCAGGCCACTCACCCGTCGCGACAGTCGACAGAAAACCAAAGTATTCACCTTGTTTTGTGGATCGTCATGAAACCGCTCAATTATGCTTGCACCTAAAATAACATTCGTGTCCTGCGGGTGGTCCGCTTCGAATAGAGTTGCTTGTGATGCGTATCTCCTGCCGAAAGGTTAATCGATTGGAGCAATTTATTCATTTGTCGTTCATTTGAATTATGTTGGTTGTAAATCATTTCTGAATTGTCACTAATTGATTTAGTTTAAATAAAATGTTTGAACATGTGCTGAGTGCTGAGCTGGATAAACTTACAAGAATTTATCAATGTAAATGAAGATACCTTTACCCTTCGCAGTGAGATGACATACAATATACCTAAACGACGGAAATATTAATTTTTACCTAGCAGAAAATAAATATGAATAAATAATAAAAATTGCAGTAGGTAGTTAGGTATATGCTGCACAGACCACTTATACTATGTAGGCTTTTAGGTACCTATGCGAGAAAAATAGTAATTCAATTGTTCAAGATATTTTATTTGTTCTTGTTTCTGGCAACAAAAACTAGAACTGAAAAAAAAAAAATACCTTTGCATGTAGTTTTTATTTATTCTCCTATTCTCATTGTAAACCAGGTTTTTTTTTACTCAGAAAAATACCTAAAAAGTTTCACCAATAGCATCCAATAGGTAACTTAACTCTCGGGATGTCAAGCTTGTTTATTTTCGCTATATCCGCAGACTTTGTTTGTTTAATTCCCAAAGTGTTTGTTTAGGCGAAGTTTACACAATTTGTGGCTAGTCATTGATGGTTCTTGTGACCTCGCCTTATTTTGATTTAAAATATTGTCGGTAGAAATAACTTTCATTTTCTAACCACTTTCATCTCAAGTGAAGGCTATAGAAATTATTTAGTTAACAATAGCTTTTCATTATGATTTTAAGCATTTTCAAAAACAGTTTATTCGAAATGCTTTGTTTTAGCACAAAATTTGATTTAACATTCTAATTTTTTAGACATCCTTATTGTGTATGATTGCGATCTTCTAATTACAATTTCATCATCATCATCATCATCTCAGCCTGGTTGCACCCACTGCTGGGTATAGGCCTCCTCTTTATTTCGCCAATCAGTCCGGTCCTGTGCAATCCTGATCCAAGCTTTTCCTGCCACATTTACAATGTCATCTGACCATCGGGCCGGTGGTGGTCTGCCTCTTGGTCGTTGCGCATCTCTGGGCCACCATTCTGTAATTGCTTTAGTAATAATACCTTTAATTTTAATTAAAAAAAATATTAATTTCTTTAAAATAAGTATAATAACTTTAAAAATATAAATTAAACCAACTGCGCCCTTTTCCGCACGCAAAGAACAAAAACCGCCAATAATCAATTCTTAAAATAAGCAGATCCGGATTCCTGATTTAGCATTTAAACATTCAAACAGAATGTTAGTAGGTACAAAATACTGTACACAAGATACAATGTAAACCATTGTTTCACCACCAGTAGAATGCAGACACAACAACGGTTTAAATCAACGCACTGTGTAAACAAATTTTGCAGTTAACACCAAAATAAATTCTGCGAACAAATTGACTGCATTCATGTTATTGTTTAATATAATAAGTATATTGAACCCGACCGCAGGCGAGTTTGATTTTCGGTGCTCATATCAATTATTTCATTCATTAAATCTGAATCATATAGCGACATTAACTTTAGTACCTGATATTTTCCGGCCTTTTATCATTGGTTTTTTTTTTTTTTCACCATTATAGAAGTTCATTACCTACTTCAATTTTAAGTTTACTCCCTATTCAAAAAACTGCAATTACAATAGCGCTCGCTAGTGATTTTGAAATTCATACATATGACCTTTTTCGCAAATTAGTTTTCTTGGTTTGTATTCTTCAATAATACAGGTATCTATTGCTTCAGGTTTAGGCTTGTGTAGTGTAGTTAAGATAATCCCTTAGTTTATCCTTTCTTTTTATCCTTTAATTTATAGTATTACAAAACTATAACTCTTATGATTAACAGTTTTGTAGTACTTAATTGGCCCCTTTCGGCAAATTATCAGCTAAATTTTAATATACTACAAATCTTAATATTTATCGTCTTTTGTCTTTTCAGCTCGTAAAATAATCCATGCTATTTGCAGAGAATTTTATCAAGCGTGCACTCGCTTAGACCGTGTTTTGTAAGTTATAATAAGCACGTCTAAACAATCTAACCAAGCTTTGAAAGTGGAAGCTGTCTTCGGTTATTATAAGCCATAATTCAGAAGTGGGAATGCGGTGCAAAAGTGCAATATCCGAGTGGGGCCATAACTGTCGCCAGCGTGAATCAGTGCCGTATAAATTACGCTAGGACAGTCGTGGACCAACGATCGCGCTACCTTTTGCTTCCATTATAGACCTTTAAAGATCAAAATATAAATCAGTTTGTACACCAAAATGGTTGAATATCATTCTGAAGTGGTAAAAATCACGCAAACAAGATCAAGTCTTCACGCATCGTAAACTTCGGTTCTGCATGCGATTCAGGCCTTCTCGGAATGTATTTTTAATTCGGAATGTGACGTTTCTTCGGAGAAAATCATCGAATCGGATGCAATGTCGGAATATGAATCTCACTGCAGGTCTCTAGGTGTTAAGGATTTTTGAAAATAGTGTAATGCAGGTAGTTTTAGTAAAGGCTCACAATCATAAAATCATCCACATTTATAGGAAGAAGTAGGTACGTGAAAAAAAAAAACCTTGGCTTGTTTCTATATTGGCAAGGAAACGACTTACCCCGTTTATATGGATTTCTAATAGATCTTATGAATAACCTTAAAACCAAGCGTTGATAAAAAGCTAAAAAAATTAAATGAGATAATTCTCAGTGATAGCTTGACGCCTATTTCCCCATTTGACTATTTTACGAGTCCTTATCTTGAATCGAATTTGTAATTGATTCCCGTGAATTTCTCAAACAGGCACTTCGAACTTTTAAAAGGGTTTTCTTTCGAACGATAAACTTAAATTTACAACTAGACGCGCTATATTTGAACGTTTAGATCGATGCAATAGCCGTAAAAGTTTAACTTTCTGGACAGATCTAGGACTGATCGCTCATCCCGTCCATATTTATTACCCTTTGATTTATTTTGTTATCTCTTTATTGCTGGGCTAACGACAGCATTCTCCTACAAGATTAATCACTTACGTCAAAGTGATTTAGCAGTGCAACCGATATTTAATGTGCGCTGTTTAGAATACGATCTCCGTTTTATATTTAGACGAAGCGAGTGTCCAATCGCTGAGCCAATTCATTATAGGGCTTTGTGGGTATAACTTTGTATGTATCCATGAAATAGAACTGTGGCTGATTTCTTATGAAAGGTTGTATTGTGCAACTTGCAACAGTTTTATCAACATTAAGTATATGAAATTACTGCTAGTAATTTAAAATCATATTCAATTACAACTATCAGCAAGTTTCAATATGTATAAAAAGCATTTGCCGCCTTGGTCTTTTTTCTTACTAAATTTTTATGCGAATGAAGATTATGGAGAATATGGATGATGGTATATATGTTTTTCGATTTCAAATAAACACAGTGCACTTCAACACCAAAGTAACATCTATCGTAAATACTCTGATCTAAAAAGTGGCACTTACGGTCAAAATCAGGGAATGAAATGGAGTAAAGTCGAATTGCTCATTGTACGCACTAAAAATATATGAAAAATGACATTTTGATCGTCAATTTTAGTGCGTATAATGAGCAATCCGACTATAGTATGACCAAGAAGATTCTAAACTACGAGTATAGAAATTCCTTGAGTATGACGAACGTCAGTCTCATCTCGGCAGTGCCAGATTTTAGCGACGCGACTTCTATATTTGACGTACTTTAGTTAAACTTATTGCTATCTCGGTATATTTTAAGTAGTAATAAACGCGTGTGCAAAGCTTCAGCTGCCTGTTAACTTGGGCTAAGCGTCATCATGGACATGTTAAACCGTTTAGCAGAATAGCACCCGCCCACCCGGCTCATCGCGTAAATATTACGACTGAGCTTCGTGGGATAAATTCAATTTCAGAAGCGATTATTGCTATAATGCTAAGAGTCTTTTGATAAAGTGATAGTGTTATTTAACAGCCTAAATATACTATCGTCATGGTTTTCATTCCACAGATACACTTACAGTTGCAAAACACTTGACTAAGATTTCATCGATTAATACTTTTTCTGCACTTGGATATTTTTCTTACAAAGTATACCAATAGTAGGTACTTCGTGTTTTTTAAAGTCTACCGGAGTTTCAGATGTAATTAGGACAATATCATGACGAATGTAGGTTAATTTTGTTATCGCTGTTAATTTTAACAGACTTAATTTTAAGATTAAGCAGACTCAATTTATAGCATACTATTTAAAAACCTTAGTGGTTTTTTTTGCTACAGTTTTCATAATGTAAAATTTTATATGGTAAATAAATAAATAAAAAATGTAGTTTTGAATACGTAAAATAAGTCCGCTGTAAGATGTCTGCCGTTTTTTAAGAAACAAAAGCTTCACAGGGTATAACTAACCCTTATGTGTTGATAGCCGCGCGTAGAAAATTAAAAGGCTATTATGTATCATCCCACGCGAGTACTATCGAGGCTAAGGGTTTGTACACAATACTCACGTTTGATAATAATCATAAAATAATAGACAGCTTTATGTTCAGTGTTTTGTACTATAAGGGAACAGAAATAGTTATAATCGTATATTATGTATTTACTGCTAAACGTAAATAAGTACGTTAATCGAAATGTCAAAATAAAACGAAGCAAAGTGATAGCAGGTTGTCTTTAACAATCCTAACTATTTAAATTACGAGAGTTGGATTTAGATATTGCTAATGATAAGGTTATTTTGGACTGCTGTAGGTACACCACTGTCCAATCTGTCTAATATAAAACGCTTATGTTTGCCAAACATAATAGTGACTTTTGGTGCTAAAGTCACTAAAATGTCGCTGGCAGTTTTCATTTTCACCTATTCACTTTACGAATTGTGATAATCACAACTGTGGTATAATTTCAAATTTAGAATGTTCTCATAATAGAAATTGCACAGCGGTCATTATGACTCTCAGAATCTTCAAAGAAAATACGATTTTTGAAACATTCTTCAATCTGTAATCGTGAGCAATTTTACTATTAGGATTTTGTGTTAGTTACAAGATATTGTACTACGCTTTATGTAGGTACATGGTTTATTGTATACTAGACCCTGCAATATTCTTTCCCTGATACACTGGGACGGTGGGAGCACTGGTACAGTCAGTGACAAAAGTTAATTAATAGTTTAAGATTATTTTTGTTCTGTCACATAAATTCTGCCACAAAACTTGGTTCATTATGACTACTGTGGGCTACTGTGGATCGTTCTACCTTTTTAATAACCTACTTAATGTGAGGTTATTTTATTGTAAAGTTATTTTACATACTGACTTAATATACACATACTGACAACACACACATACTGACATAATATATAATAATAATAATATAAGTTTATTTCGTGTCACAAGAATGGTACAACACAGACAGAATAAAAATGTATCAACGAAAATGTTAACCACTCTTAATAAAAATGTTAGCATGTGCAATAGGTGAGCGGGTGCGCTACTTATAAAAAAAATAAAAAAAAATAAAAAAAAATCGTTTATTTCAGACAAGCAGTCCATAGAGACACACAAAAACAAATTTAAACAACCACATGCATAAACATCTATGAACCTACCACCTAAATAATATCTAATATTATGCGCTGGTATTCTGTGATGCCAGATTATACATTAGCAGCAGATGCGATTTACGAAACAGTAAAACAAAGAAAATTATAAAAATCTAACGCTAAGTTAAAAATACTCAATTTTTGTGGCTGATTGTACAAGTGGGCACGGATAGTCGAGAGACGGCCCGTGGGCGGTGGCGCCAGACACCGCAGCTAACTTAACATACGGGTCGAACTACACACCGTGTGCACCTGCAATCACTAGCTTTTGTTATAAGTAGTTGATATTTCAAAAGTATTGCAGAATTTCAGTTTTTTTAAATAAATTAGAAATTTTGAATTCCTTAAAAAATATCCTTTAGGTAAGGTTGGACTATGAAGCAAAATAACCCGTGGCATCTAAATCTAAAGCTTTTGAAATACCTCTTGTTTTATCATCGAGTGTTAATTATTTATTATTTTGTAAATTGGACAAATATTATTTAGCTTTAAAATGAAAGATGTCAAATAGTAATTAACGATATTAAGTTAATTCAATGATACTGAGATGTCATTCGATCACACTATGTAGGTAGCTAATATCCACCTACTCATGAGGTAGGTAGGTACTGATTGTATTTTTTAGTGAGTTTGTTACATTTTAACATAAAAATATGAAATGGAAAAATCAAGAAATTTCCAGCAAAAGAATAACAGCAGCATATAGGCTAAGAACGAGCATGATAATAAATAAACTTTAGCCAAGCACGGATAAAATGTAGGTTAAAACAAAGTTGATTAATAAAAGTGGATGCAATCAGCAAGCGCGTGAGTATATGTAGTTTGACCACTACATAAGTCGTACTTGCTATCGACTGGAAACAGTGATTAGTAGCGACGGTGCTTTCAATAATTACTGCGCGGTGGAACGTTTTCGACGTTTACAAGTTTAATGGTCCTATTTATAGATTTAACCACACTTGCTTTTTTTTTCGGGTAGTTGTAAAACTCCGCACACTATAAACTACTGATTATTTATAAAATTTAAATAGAAAAACTTATTTATTTGTGGATTTTAATGATAAATCAAGTACAGTAACTCTACATACCAGCCAGGAAGTGTTATCCAACTTCTACATAACTTCTTCACTGCTAAAAGTTAAAACTTATTTTTTCGTCTGAGCACTACACTACACAACACTAAGATGGAGGACATCAAAAATTCAATGTCGGATATGATGAAGACATTCACTCAAAGGATGAACCAGTTTGAGTCAGGTTTGCAGAAGAGTGCTACACCTTCAACTGTAGCCGGACTTGCAGCTGATTATGCAGACTTCAAGGCATTCATTACTGGAGCACTGCGGGCACTACAGCTGCAAATTGAGTACATGGCCAAGCAGCTGGATAATCTTGAGATGAGAGGGAGACGCAAGATACTATTGGTGCATGGTGTGGTTGAGCAGCCCAAGGAGAATCTCTCACAAGTTGCCGTGAAATTGGTCGTTGATCGGCTCCAACAAAGCGGTTTCACAGCAAGTGACATCAGCCGCTGTCATAGGATGGGTCGTGGCGGAACTTCGGATCGTGCTAGGCCTATTCTCATCAAGTTCCGAGATGAGTCTTTGCGCAGTAAGATTTGGTCTGCTAAATCGAAGCTCAAGGGCACTGGCATAACATTGTCCGAGTTTCTCACGAAGGCGAGACATAGTGCTTTTATGGCTGCGCGCGAACGCTTCGGCATTACAAGGTGCTGGACGATGGACGGCGTGGTGTTTGTCCTGGGAGCGGACGGCGTGCGGCACCGGGCTTTGTGTGTTGCAGACCTCGCCTCCATCGAGGCTGAGGCGCAAGTTGAAGCCCCGAGGCCCGCTGTGAAGGAGGCCGCAAAGCCGAAACGTCTTGCAGCGACCAGAAAATGATGTCGGCTCTCAAATGTGTTGTACCCTATTTCTCTTTTCTCTTTTCTCCTTATATCCCGACCATCCGGGCATGTCTCGCAAACACCCTCTTTTTTCAAGGTAATCCATTAGCCGATCAATACTACAACCCACTTTTTCGATTGTTTTTGGAATTTTTGCGTCATGCGCCTGAGTGTCTGTGACTTGACTTGACTGATCGTGATTGATATGATGACATGACATGTGGTCTGACGTTGACATTGACAGAACTGTCATACATTTGGAATGGATGGTCGGATATTTGCTCTAAATTTTGTAATGTTTATTATTTACTTATTATTATTTTTTTTTTTTTCCTTTTAATTACTTTTTACTTTCAAATAAGATTTCTTTTTTTTTCCCCTTGCAATTAGTTTTAAATGCAGTGTCGGTTTTATGTTTCTTTTTAAGACCTTTAAATATGTAAGGCACTCCTGGCGGGTGGATATTTAATTATCGGACACAGGTATATTTTTGGTTGTATTCTATTGATAATTATTACTTGTATTTTGTGTAAGTATTGATTTATATATTTTGCCTAAGTACCTTTATATTTGTTAGTTAATATTATTATTATTAATAATTTGTGCCTTGTACCTCTCTAATGTCTGTTGATGGTACCTCAGATAGTGATGAATTTGTTTCCATCTCTGATTGCAGTTTGAGCGGTGATGATAGTTTCAGTAGTATTCCTTCTTTATCTGAGTCCATTGATTCTTTTCTTTTTAATGTCCCAAAAAATCTCAACGTTCTGCATATAAATGCCCAGAGTATCCCTGCACACTATTCTGATTTGTTATCCTCCTTTGAAAATAAAAACATACATGCCTTATTAGTCTCAGAATCCTGGTTCAAACCATGTCTCTCGTCTATCTCCTATTCTCTGCCGGGATTTCAGCTAATACGCAACGACCGCATTGGGTCGGGTGGTGGGGGTGTTGCCATTTATCTCCGTGAGCATATTCCCTTTACCATTATCAGTAAGTCGGCACAACCACCTCCATCCAATGCGGGTGAACATCTTTTTATAGAAATAAGTCTTTTGCATGTCAAGGTCCTTCTAGGAGTGTTTTATTGTCCTTCTTCCAGCATTAACTACTTTCTCTCCTTTGAAACACTCCTTGAAAATTTAGCTACCTCCTATGATCATACAATTATTATGGGTGATTTTAATACCTGCCTTCTTAAGCAAGATCATCGTTCAGCCTCACTGGAGACGCTTGTAAGAGCTTGCAATCTTTCAATCCTACCGATGACAGCCACACATTTCTTTCCTAATTGTATACCTTCCCTTCTAGATCTTATTCTTGTCTCTTCTCCTGCTCACGTGTCCAAGCATGGACAATGTGCAGCGGGAGCTTTTTCCTATCATGACTTAATATATGTCTCTTATAAATTTCGCCCTCCTAAACCCAAACCCAAAATTATTCTTCAGCGGAATTTTGGTGGCATGGATTTGGTTAATTTGCGTGATGATGCTGATGCTATTGATTGGTCCCCACTGGCGGATGAACCTTCTGTGGATGGCAAGTTAAATTTTTTCAACAACACCATCATTGCTCTCTACGACAAGCATGCACCACTAAGGGAGATTAAGTTGAAACATCTACCAGCACCCTGGATAACACCTGATTTGAGATCACTTATGCACAAAAAACTTGTCGCTAAGGCAAAACTCAAATCCAAATATTCTGCTCATAACCTAAAAAAGTATATGGAGTGTCGGAATCTCTGTAATAGAGCGTGTCGTGACGCACAACGCCGTTTTATTCATAACTCAGTGGAGGACTCAACGACCGAACCAGCAAAGGTTTGGAAGTTTTTGCGGTCCTTAGGCATTGGTAAATCACGTGAGCCCGATAAGTTCCCTCAGAACATTGATATAAATTTGTTAAATCAACACTTCACCTCTTTTCCGAATTTCGATTTAAATATTAAATCAAAAACTTTACTTGAAATTTCATCCCTTTCAATGCCTGAACACACATCTTTTACTTTTAATCAATTCACTGATTGTGATGTTAAGAAGAGCATTGCGTCCATTGCGTCTAAGGCTGTCGGAAGTGATAGCATTAGCCGTAATATGATTACTCCTATCCTTGACCAAATTGTTCCTATTATCTGTTACATCCTTAATTTCTCTGTTTCCTCTGGTGTGTTTCCTACTCTCTGGAAAGAAGCACAAGTTACTCCTCTCCCTAAAAAATCTAGTCCAGCTTCTTTTTCAGACTTCCGCCCAATATCCATCCTCCCTTTTTTATCTAAAGTTCTGGAACGTCTTGTCCACCAGCAACTCAGTCTTTTCCTATCCAGAAACCAACTTCTCAATCCTTTCCAATCTGGTTTCCGTCCTGGTCACAGTACAGTGTCAGCGTTAGTAAAAATAACTGACGACATACGTGACGGTATGGAAAAAGGAAAAGTGACTGTACTCTCATTGTTAGATTTTAGTAATGCTTTCAATAATGTCGATTTTGAAATCCTCCTAAGTATCCTCCGCTCTCTTAACATATCTCCAACGGTGATTGATTGGTTTCATAGTTACCTGCATGGACGTCGGCAGCGTATACGCATTGATGATGTTTATTCATCGTGGTGTAATATATCTGCAGGCGTACCTCAGGGCGGCGTTCTATCTCCTCTTCTTTTCTCAATTTTTATAAATTCTATTTCTCAACATCTAACTTCATCGTACCACCTCTATGCAGATGATCTCCAAATATACACGCAAGCTTCAGTTGATGAACTACCACAAGCTATTAATACAATTAACAGTGATCTGAGTCGTATTTTGGAATGGGGTAAATCATATGGCATCAGCGTCAATCCACTCAAAACACAGGTCATCGTTGTTGGGGGGCCTCGTATGGTGACTAGAATTGACTGGACTAGTCTTCCGCAGGTCGTCTTTGATGGCACGATAATAGCGCAAAGTAAAACGGTGAAAAATTTGGGTGTTCTCATTGACAGGCAACTGTCATGGGGACCACAACTATCCGAAATCAGCCGTAGAATGTTTGCTTCTATGGGATCTCTAAGGAGACTGCGGAACTTCCTTCCGATTGCCACCAAAATTTCGCTTGCTCAGTCTCTCCTTCTTCCCATTCTTGATTATGCTGACTCGTGTTATCTGGATGTCACTGAACAGCAACTTAATAAACTTGAGCGACTGCAAAATGTGGGAATACGATTCGTATTTGGCCTTCGCAAGTATGATCATGTTTCCGAGTTTCGCAGTAAGCTTAAGTGGTTACCTATACGCTATCGTCGTAACTGTCACATCCTCAGCTTACTATACAATGTTCTGTTCAACCCCTGTTCTCCACCTTATCTTAAAGAACGATTTCAATATCTTCATGATGATCACGCTCGCCCCTTGCGCTCAGCTGACACTCTTCAGCTTAAAACACCTGTCCACTTCTCCTCCTACTATAATAACTCTTTTACAGTGCAGGCCGTTACTCTGTGGAACGAACTGCCTGTTGCTATCAGACATGCAAAAACTATTTCCTCTTTTAAATCTATGTTGAAGGAATACTATTTGTCCTGTTGTCGCTGACTTGGCATCACGTTTTCTCAGCCGTTGAGTATAACAAGGCTATATTTATCATTAATATCTGTCATATTCCTTATCTTTCTAATCTTCCATTATTTTATTATGTACTTATGTGTATAAATGTGTATTGTTTGTATGTACGTATACGTACTGGTTTATTATGCTCCTTCACATATAAAAATCCATTACGTTCTTTTAGTTGTTTCTATTACCTCCCTACATAATTATTATAATGTGTGTTTAATATTAGTATATTTTATATAGCTATGCCCCATATTATTTTTAAATTGTCCATTATCCATCCACAGGTTGTCTGGTAGAGATCGCTTTTTAGCGATAAGACCGCCGATTGTATACCTATTATATTTAAGTTAGCTTAATTTTTGTATTGTTTTCTTGTATTATGTGGTGTGCAATAAAGTATTTTCTATCTATCTTCTATCTATCTTGCACCAAAAGCTAAACCTAAGTTAGTGCAACTTGCACTATGTTTTTTTTATCAATCCATCTCGCCCAAGCTGGGCAAAGGTCTTTCCCAATTACCTAGCTCTTAAGACGATTTAAAGTGGTACACTTAAGTGATCTTATTAAATAAATGGTTTTTGACTTTTGACTTTTTGCCTTCATCTCCATTTATCTCTTTCCTTTGCCGCGTCCCACCAGCCTCTCAAAGGCATCAATCAATATCGTCTCACCAATGCTTCCACAGTTGACCTCGACGCCGCCGCCTTCCTTCTGGCATAGGATAATAAATTATAATTATTAGTATCACGTATGAGGTTAAAATACACATAGCCAAACGGATTAGCACGTTGGAGTGGCAATGTGCAGGCCATAAAGCACGCAGAACAGACCGGACCGAACATTTCTCAAGTGGAGACCACGGACCGGCAAGTTGGACATTCACCGACAAGATGGACAGACGACCTTGTGAAAACTGCAGGTCAGCGGTGGATGTAGGCCGCTTCTAATCGCAACACATGGAAATTTTTGAGGGAAGGCTATGTCCAACAGTGGACGTCTAATGGCTGAGATGATGATGATGATGATAAAGTTAAATTAGAAAAGTCGAATGGCATAAGAACATAATATTATTATTATAATAGGGGAAAAAGTCTACTTATAGAAAATTAAAGTAGGAGAAGGGTCACAACTGTATTTACAGAACAGCTAGTCATTCTATCAGAGCTTGATATTATCTGAACAAATTGCCCAAATTGAACACTAGTTACACTAGTTCAAAAATGATTTCAAATGATTATAAAAGTACAATTAGCTATAAAAAATATTTCAGCAAACTCTCGCTTATTTATCTTAGGTTGGTAATATTTGATCATAATTTGGATCAAGATTTGTAAATATTTTCTAGTGTAAAATAATATTGTTGATAGAATGAACAATTGTGCATAACAATTGATATGAAACTGAACCTGTTGATCAACTTTTGTGAGCAAATCAATTAATAATATTGTTTGTAATAGCCTTGAGGATTTTGGATATCCCAACAGAGAGTTTAGTATCGAACTTCTAGGCTAAACAAGATTGCTTCATACATAAAATGATACAATTAATTAACCGCGTCTCGTAAAACTGCCGTGTTTCAGATTGTGTTTACCAAGTCAAATGGGGCACTTAATTTGTGTATTGACAGGCATAAATATTTCTGTAGAGCAGAAAATTACGTTCATAAACCATTCGCGGCAGTTACAAAAGACAGATTGTAATAACAGACAGGCTATAATGTCCCATGAATGTAGATAGGTACCCTACTTGTACGTACATGGCTTTTTGCTGTGGCATATTATGGACAATGTTAATGTTTTAAAACATTTTTCTTACTGTAATTGTGTTTTTAGATCCTGGGCTTGTAAAAAATTTCTTTATGACTCGACTAGACGCTCCACGAGGCAGGATAAAGGTCAAAACTGACCAGTCGCCTTCGCACCCGAACCTCACCACATCGGCATCGCCTCGGTATTCTTTGTTGATTTTTTTTTATTTCCTTCAAATTTTAATGAAAGAACATTTCATTCAACTTTTAATTAAATAGAGTACCTGAGTCATTTTTAGATGTAGGTACCTACCTAACCAACAGCGTGAAAGATTGGACACGTTATTGAATGGATCGTCGGCTTTATTTAAGAGAATTGATATCGTATTTTAAATACACAGACAGAGCGTGAAAAAAGTTGAAAGGATCAACGAGTGAAGCAAATCAGGAACATCCGCCGCCTCTCGCATTTCAAATCATTTTGTTTTTATTTAAAACATTTAATTTCCGTGTCAGCTGTTGACGTGTTGAGCTAATATGACACGAGATGGATTTTATTTATGCTTGGTCAAAGTGTGCACGGTTATGATGAACGTTTTGTTGTAACTAAACTCTGAAAAAAATGTTCTTTGAGTTAAAAGTATGTTGTGACTGACCGACATTCACGCGTGCTCTTTGTTTCATCAACAGTTTATGTGAATCAGTTTATATGGATTTTAACACTATAGTCGTATTGCTCATTATACGGACTAAAATTGAAGGAAAAAATGTCATTTTTCCTTCAATTTTGATTAGTTTTGATACGTTTTATGTCAAAATTGAAGGAAAAATGACATTTTTTCCTTCACTTTTAGTCCGTATAATGAGCAATACGACTATAAGTAGGTTGGCGAAATAAAAAGTAAAATTTCTAAGCTAAAATCAAAAATTGCTAAAATGCCCATTATTAAGTGAATTCTCTAGTGTGACTCCATCTTGTATAAATTGTATCGCACCCAAGAAGATTCTAAACTACGTAACTGGAGTGCTAACTGACATTTAATGTACAAAGGATTTTGAACCTTATCGCGACTGAACAACGATCTATTATCATTTAATCTTGGTTATAAGGATTGTTGGTCTTGTTGAGAGGCTTTCTTGGGTGCTTTGTCTCTTTCACACAGTTGCAAAAAGAAAGAGACACACCGCCCAAGTTTTATTTCAAGCGGACCTTGTTTTCTGTCTCAGTCAGCGTTCCAGGTACGTAGTATAGAAATTCCTTGATCGCACCTAAATTTTGCTTGTACGTCATCGAACATCGTTTTAACTTTATGCCCTAAGTAGTTTTTTTATACTTTGTAATTTTCATGCTGTTGTGAAACAGAATGAATAATATTAATGATACTTACTCCATACAAAATGAATGTAAAATCATCTCTTTTTCAAATTGTTCAAGGTTGATACAAGGTTATAAAACTTTTCTATTACAAAATATTGTATAACTGACAGGTCTGTCTCCACTGATCATGTAATCAGATTTCATTCGCTACCGAACACGATTTTTTGGCGATTCCGATCCAGTAATCAGTCACCTGAATTTTAGAAATTTTGGACCAATATTCTGCGTAATTTCCAGTGATCGGAATGAGGCGGGCTAAAATACCTAAAGTTCGAAAAATGACAGAGACAAATGGAGACGCCTTAGGACTAAATATTTTTCAACCCAATTATTTCCGTTTCTGGGACATTAATAAAGAACATCTAACATTAAGGTGAATTAATTTTTACCTGAGTTGATAACAAAAACTAAAATGTAAGTTTTAAGAACTTTTTTCCGTCGGTCAAATAGAAAAATTATTTGAATTAGTTCACAATATTATTAACATTAATTTTAAATGTACTTACTCATTGTGAAAATTGTGCCAACTTTCAATAAAATTCTTACTTACTACAAGAATAAAATTCTTGTAGTAGGAAGTCTCCCTTTTTTTGCCTCTGTTCTTTGAACTTTAGGTATTTTAGCCCGCCTAATTCCGATCACTGGTAATTTCTCATAATAGGGCAGCATCCGATGTGATACATCAGTCGCCAGCCTCAGTCGGCAATTAGAGCGCTGCTGGCAACATGCTCCAGCCCGCCTTTTGCCTCTATTTGCATAGTAATTTTCACTTATGAATAGGTATTATGGCGTTATTGCACTTATAAATATTTACGGCTAATCTCGGGCGGATCTAGTGGGAGGGCCCGATGTCTTGACGGAGCTTCTATATGTGTAAACGATCGTTTAGGTGAGAAAAGTGAATTCAATT
Source organism: Camptogramma bilineatum (assembly GCA_958496255.1). Classification (NCBI taxonomy): domain Eukaryota; kingdom Metazoa; phylum Arthropoda; class Insecta; order Lepidoptera; family Geometridae; genus Camptogramma; species Camptogramma bilineatum. Next base: position 7,005,702 of record OY292460.1, read on the forward strand.
TATAATTATTTATTTTTCAATTCAAGGATAAAGTAAAACAATAAATGATGTAAAAATAATCTAAGCATTTTTATTCATTTATGGCTTGTTTTCTTTTCATAACCTGGGCTAGAGCACCTACACCAAGTGGTGAGACTTGTGTCGCAGAATGCGTTGTGATTGAATTAAACGTATAACAGACACGGGTGTGTTGTGTAGTGGTGATCATGCGGTTATTAATAAATTTCCGTGTTTTTCAATTTACTTTATTCTTCAATTTTATTGTTTACCCACTGTATTTATTTCAAGTTTTATGTTTTTTAGACTAAATGTGCCAAAAATAAACACAACAACAAAATTCTTAAAATAGAGTCCACCCCTGGAATAACATTAGTTAGAACAGTTAGTACGCACCTGCGCACTAGGTAGGTATAAGGTATTTCGATCGATTGTATTAGGATTATGATGTTTTGCTTATTCTTAGTTCATTCTCAAATAACACTTTATACCTACTTTAAGAAAGTACTGATTTTGTGTTTGACTTAACCCATCTTGCCAATTGACAAAATTTTTTTTAACAACTGACTATATTTATAAAATCACATTCATACTATTTTTGGGTGAATTGGACACTAGCCATCAAACCAAATACACCATCATGATTTTCGGTACGTGTAGCAGCTCTATCAGATGATTTTCTTGTCAAGTCGCTGACGGGTAGAATGCTTTGCTGAGTTCTAGGAAGCGATGATAAATGGAGCTTGTAATAAGCGTTTTGCATTGCGTTCATTGTAAGCTCTATTAGTGATGAATTATGAAGGCTGATAGAGTTCGCTTCATTATTGAGACTACCCACACACAAGCAAGAATATATTAAGACATGATTATGAATGGTTCGGTAAACTTAGCTTCGTCGAACATCGTAAAAAAGGTGAATGAGCGAAGGATAATTCAACAAAACTCCCCAATTTTTCTTTATCACTTCAAAGTCTCAACTTTACAGGTATAAACTTTACCTGTAAAGTTTCATTCATCAAACTCGTTTATTGTTCTTGCAAAAGGTAGTAACTTCCACAAGAAAAGGGTCCGTTTTAACGGTAAAACTTTCAACCTTCAATGTTTCAGGTATCGAGTAAGCTTGATAAAGTTATAAAATCGCTTTTCCGTGCGTGACCGCACTGCCTAACGCGTTTTCTATCTTCGGGATGTTTTATTGAAAAAGTTTAGGTCGTGAGACGAATGGGGAAGGCTCATCGTAAAATATGAATAATCGATCCTTGAGAAAAGGCTTTACCTGTAAATCGGGGATAGTCTGCTGGGAATCGTCCAGTTTATAGAGGTCAGAGTAAAGTTATAAGTTAGCTATGGATTAGCTTTATAAATTCCAGAGATTGAAAATTCCAATTGTTTCACAGCTCAATTTCAGAAAATGCGTATTGAGACTATAAAATATCGCAAGTCAGATTTATCGATTCAATTAGCTTTGTTATTGTGATTGGTGGTAAGGATGAACGTTTCCATTTTATATCTAAAGTTCTATCTATAAAATGCATGTGCTAAATCTTAGCCAGTAAGTATCTATTCCAAGTTTGCAGAAATGAATTTCTTTATTTACCTAAGCAAAGCAAACTCGGTAAATTGAAGAAAACGAGAAGTAACAAACAAGGAAAGGTTTGCCATTCTTGATTTCACTAAAATATGGGCACTTACTAAGATTAGCATTCTTTCATCCAATTGCACCTTTCATTTGGGAAAGTAGTTGACCGAATCCTGTTTCTCTGATCCTATTTTCTTAGGAAAGAATTGTATGTTTGTCTTTGAAATCGGCGGATAATTAGTGCTTTCTTTTCGTTCCTAAATATTTAAACATGTTTAAATTATTAACTATAGAAAGGCTTTGACTGCGTTAAGTTTTTTATACAAACTTCATCATAATGGATAAAAAAAAATTGGATTCGTCTTCCATTAATCAGGTTTTTCTATGTGGTGTGGAAGTCTTTAATGCGATTTTTTTTTGTAGCAGGTGTACCAGTATTGCTACGACTCCTTTCTCACATATTGTTTGTTTGTGTGTTTGTTTAGAAAACCTACACCTGGTCCTTCCAATATTTTATGGCCAAATTGGCCAGTGTCTGATTTAATATTGCTGCACAGTCGAAATAATAATACCTTTTATATATTTTGGCCTGGATGACACTTTCTGTTAATCTGCGGTTCTTGATGACTTCGCACAAATCTGTTGTATCTTTGATTCAGATAATTATGTTACATGGATCTGTAAAGGGACAATAACTAAGCCTAAGTTAAGGCAGCATTGAAAGATAAGAGGCACGCCCAGCATTAGCTTACCTAAGTCCTGGATTGTTTATACTATTCGCTCCCAAATCGGTTGAATTTATGTAGCCACAAAAAGAAGTGCTAAGCACAAACAGGCACTATCTAAATCGTCTAAAATAGAATCGCAAAATCCAATGATGATGAAGGCAGCTTGAGTTGAAGAGAGCTTGAAAGCAAAAGAGAGATTGTACATGAATGAACTCGCTACGCTGCCGCTATATGCTGAGAAAGCAGCGTCAATCGCTTGTTCAATGGCCCGCGAATGTAAACGAAGTGAGGCGGGTAAACCGCAACGTTTGCGGATGTCACTGCATGATTGACGGCGTTTATGAATACGTGATTAATGGGAGATGTCTGAGATTACAATATGTACCTTTGTGTTGAACCCTTTGTTCAGCTTTCATTAGAACTGAGAGACTTCGTAGATTTTGTAATAATAAATTATTATTATAGCAGGTATGTTCGACATCATCATCATCATCACTTAGTCTATCGAAGACCATAGCTAAGGCCTCTTCATAACTTTCAGATTTCAGAGCCTGGAAACGGAAAAGTTACCTAAATACACCTTGTCGAACTTTGGGCCATTAGTAGTCTACACTACTCAAAAAAGCACTAGATCGATTGTATAGAATGTCTACATTCAGTATTGAATTGTAAATCAAAACTTTTAAACTAGCTTTCCTTTTTTAAATCGGCTTTATAAAATAACAAAACCATAATTTATAAAATTCAGCATTCTAAAACACGCGCTCATAAAGATTTTCAGTGTTTGTTTTAATCGCGTGGCAAGTGGAAATAAAAAATATCTTAATTGTAACGGATGGCGTGTTTTGTGATAAAAACAAAATAAATTATACTGTAATTATATCGTACTATGTTTACTATAATGAGTTAGATAAAGTGGGCCACGGTTTCTCTATGTTTACGGGCTTTGAGGTAAATCAAAACTTATGTAATTCTACGCATACGAGCTTTTTTAATTAAAGCCTTAGTAATAAACGTTTTTTTATTGTATTCGTAGTTTATAGGTATAAAACATGAGATTTACCTAATATCAAGGTAAATAGGAAATACAAAATTAAAAAGAGTTATTATTCAGGGAAGAAGAATGTACCTATGTTGTGCTGACCCTACATAGGGATAAGGGCAGAAAGAAGATGAAAAAAATAAAAAGTAAGTAATTTCGTATGAGCAAGTGACCAACTCTGGTAACAGAGTTTTAAAACCGCCTAAAGACCTCCGTCATAGCTTAACGACTTAAAAGCCGGGACCAACAATTTAACGTGCCCTCCGAAGCACGGAAGCGCTCAGCTTATAATACCTCTTTCAGTCACCCATCCAAATTGTGACCGCGCACAACACTGCATCAATCAAGAACGTCTAAGCAAGCTACGCCACTAGTGCTTCAAAAAAAGAAAAAGATAAAATAAATACTTAAGTAAATCGTTTTCCAAGTTATTTCAAATGGACTCTATATCAAGTTTGCGGGTTGATTTTTAACCTTAGTCAGATCCACAAAAATGTATGCCCATTCTCCTTTCAAATTTACAGAAACACAAAAGTAATTTCCTGGGCAAAATGAATGAATTATACGCGTCATTTGCCCATTGCACTCAAATTGCAAGTTAAATAAAATTAAAGGCTCTTAATTCGAATGCATTAAGGGTAAAGTCCACCAGTTGCGAGTTGGCAGAGTTCCAAATTATTTTAAAAGAAACCCAGTAACGAGCGATTTACTCTGTTTTACTGGATCATGGTTATTACTCCACTATTGTTTTTCTTAGGTTTATTTAGTACGGGAGTGATTTTTAAAGCGGTTTTTGAAATAGCTTCCTTGTTATTTTTGTTTGCGATATTTTCGTAGAATTAAATTTATTAGTATGCGTTATCTTGAGCTTTGTTTCGTAGTTAGATGTAAACCCTGTCGTGCATTATCGGATTTTGTTTCGAAAAATTGAAACACGATCTCCAAACGGTGAAGAAACCTCGTCTGGAAACCAGATAGTATTTTAATAGGCGGCGATGTTCCTGCTAAAAGTCGGAAAGTACATTTTATAAGTATAGTCGTATTGCTCATTATACGGACTAAAAGTGAAGGAAAAAATGTCATTTTTCCTTCAATTTTGACATAAATCGTATCAAAACTAATCAAAATTGAAGGAAAAATTACATTTCTTCCTTCAATTTTAGTCCGTATAATGAGCAATACGACTATAGGTTAATTGACAGTTCATTGAAAAATTTATTATTTTATAAATGTGACTTTATGCCAAGCACTTACTTAATTAAACATCAATTCATGTTAATTACAATCATTAAAATAATCTTCATGTTAAAATTATACAGAATAAATTACCTCCCAATTAACCAGCGGGCGCTTAGTTATTTGCGAGCTGGATAAAATTAATACGATTTGACCTTTAAGGGTCCTCTCCATGACCAAGTGACCATCTGTGGTTTCCATAGGTCTTATAAACTAGCTTTCTAAGAAAAAGCTTTTGACCTAAGCTGTTCACTTGATTTTGAGCGATTTGGGCAAGTCAATATAGGTCGTTAATAGTCGTAAAGCTATGACCAAAACTTTCAGCCGGTTTAAAATTTTTGTCACCAGTTCTAAGGAGTCATTTGCCCAGCAATACGATAACGGCTGATATGATACACAAATGATTAATAATCTTATGTATAAAAGAACTAAGATCATTTTTGCTTCCCAAACCTCTAAATTGCTCCTCTGTCAAATATTATTTCCATTTCCAAAATGGACGTGCTTCCCTAGCAATAAAGCACTCAGTTTTTATTGTCATTCGTAGATTTCTTTGCCTCGTCGATATTACCATAACGGCATTGAGTACGGGAGTCAATATCCTAGAATAAATAGTAGTTGGTTTTGTGCAAAAGGATCACTTGAATATAATAATATAGGTAGTATGTTTGATTATAGTAATGTTTGATAATATCTAGCTATATTGGTAAGAAAAAAATCTGATACGAAGAGCATGTTTGAAAAGAAAATTCAAAAAGATTATTTCATCATTATCATGTCCGCCTCAGTGAGGGCGTTACTATAGAATCCTCTACTCTCTCTATCTCTTCCGTTTTTCAAAATCTTGGTATTCAAAGTGTGCTTGTGATTAAGGAAAGTTGTGTCTTAAACAAGCAAGATAAAGCTCATTTTACTAAAACATCAGTAAAGAGTATCACAGTCGATACCAATAGCATTATGCTTATTCACATGATTTTTTCAAATGTTTGGATTTCTGGTCGGGATAGCTTCTTCGTATTGCCGTTTTATTGCATGCCAATATTTCTCGAGTGCGCCCGATCTCAGATGATAACGTATCTTGTCCATCTATTGGATTATGATTGCTTTCCGGGTCGTTTTGAATTTAGATTGAGATTGGGGTTTTGTTACTAACCGGTTACTTGGGAGAAAGGTTAGATACAAATAGTTTTGAACATGGAATATAACCAAATTGTTATAAGTTACGCTATGTTTTAATTATTATTTCCTTTATTCTTTCTCACTGGTTTTTATTATAAATTCATATTTACCTTCCTAAACTCCTCCAAATTTAAATTCATTCTTACATAAATACCTTTAAATCAAATCTATAATGACTAGTACCTATGGGGTGTGTGCTCGAAATATTGTTACGAAACTCATCGTTGACTTGATCTGAACTGATCGTTGACTGGCCTCTTAGCTCTGCCTTCTGCGCTGTAGGTCGTGGGTTCGATTCCCATCCAGATTTGTGTGATGAACATAGATGTTTGTTCTGTCTGGGTGTTATAAAGTCTTATAGGTATGTATTTACAAAAAAAAAGTATATAAGTATTCTATCAGTTATCTGGTCTCATAGTACAAGCTTTGCTTAGTTTGGGGCTAGATGGCGCTGTGTGAAATGTCCAACAATATGTATTTAAGTATATCGTTCTGCTTCGCAGCGTTAAAAAATGCAGTTTGAGCGTCGGTTGGCTGCACGCAAATAAATCTGTCAATTTCACTCAGCCTCCCGTCGTCTGTTCCCGAAGCCTGGACGAGAATTTCCGTGGATCATGCTTCTTCGTTATCTAGGAAATATTTTGCTTGTGAAGTTTTCCAACCACTTTTATAGGATACACTTTAAAACAGCAAAAACATTTGTTCTCATCTCATTTTATGTATTAAACTTTTAATTTTTTACCTAACTCGATGATATCAGAATGGAGGAACACCTAAAACGCAATGTAGATCCAACGTAGATCAAAGTAGACGCCGTATCTTCTCCAGTTAATTCATGTTTTAAATTTGGTGCACCAGCATCTTTTTTTGCATAAAGACAAAGTATCGTGACGAAGAGAGAAATTATAGAAGTCGTTAAATAAAACAAACAGGTAGAAAATTTTAAAACTTCAAGTACCTCCCTATTGAGATACAAATAACTGTAAACTTCTACTAAACGTACTTTTTTTCTTACCAATCAAACCTGCAAGGCTGAGCTTTGTTTCGTCGGAACAAATATCTAAATTACGAATAGCTCAGTCATTCGTTCCTACGTTCCGAATGAACCGATCGAATGCAGCGGTTTGTTTACTCGCTCCACTCCACTGAATTACGTCTCTAGCAATCGCATTAGAATTATGAATGGATGGCTTGCTGGATTAATGGAATATGGAATTAATGAAAATGAAATCTCGTCTTCCTCCTGAACGCATGTTTAGACAATTTAGAAATAATTAGATCGACTTCATTCAGGACCTTTTCTTAATCATTGTTTGTGACGGTCAATCCATGATAATTTGGTTTACAATGTTGTAGCAACAACATTAAATGAGATACTTACTCTTAGTTTTTGAATGTAACCTACGACTAATAATGAAACAATATGAATGTTTTTAGGTTAGTAGATACTACATCAACTTTTTTAAACACATTCGATACATCACTTAGACTTAAGTCATAATAAATACCTACTCATAGATACCTACTCACTGTTATTAAATCGCAAATATTTTTTACCCTCTAATCAATAATATTGATTGCAAAATTCTAGGATATACAAAGCAAGCATACAAATGAAGTTAACTAAAAGCTTTTAAAAAGGCTTTAGGCTTTTAAGATATTTTACATACAAAATAGCTAACTATGGCCGATACAAAATAATTGCTATTGTGTAATCTGGATTGTATGACCAAAATAATCCCTGGAATAGCCGCCATAAACGAGAGGAGCCAACAAAACCGATTGAAGCTTAAAGTAGAGTTACGTCGTAGTGATGTAGAAAGATGATACAATTTAAAAGACGGAGTTTGATACGTAAAAAATATCCATAACTGTGCATTCCTAGGCACATTCGCTATTTCTTCAGACATAATATTCTAATTGAATATGTCTAACTTAATATATTATATTGTCAAATGGTTTCGCCTCGTTTGCAACTTATTTATTAAGCTGTGTTTGAATTGTTTTCTCGCTGGTTTTTTAACGGGTTTTCTTTCAGAGAGCTTATAGAATAAAATAAAATCTTCATGTTGATAAGATTTCAATTACTTCAACAATTTTAAAATTTAAGAGGCCGGTGGACTTGGATTTTACCGTGTAGTCAAACAAAATTAGTAAGAAAATAAATATATAATAATATACACAAAACCTCATTAATTCAAAGCGAAATTATAGTGATTTATGATAGGCACATTAAAAAAAAATATGCCGGATATAAAGCCGGATAAATTTAGTGCCAATAGAGTAACCCTAGCAGACTATTCAGTTCCATTTATCTAAAATTATTTCAGTAGTTCGGGGTGACAACGTACAAATTTTCCAGCAGGCGACCTCGTAAAACCCTCGACGATCCCACCACAATTTGCTTTTAACAGCGTGTGTGTGACAAAGCAAACGAACGGTGCCCGCCATCACAAACCCAGTTACCGGACAAGGAGCTACCCTGAAAAATTAAAAAGAGGTTTTATATTTAAACATCTTATCTGGAGAGTAAACTGCTGTTTGTTTGGATATTTTGACATTGTAAAGTTGACACCTTATGAGCAGGATAATTTGAATGCCCATAATAAATATTCAGTTACGCTTTCTAAACAATTGTATTTCGAATTATGTCGGCTAACTAGAATAAATAGGTACTCTGGGAGTAAGATGACTAAAAATAAAAATCAAATAAATAAATTAAAATAAGATTTAGAATCGCTAGTAAAAGTATTTTTTCTTTCAAAAATAAAACACAGATTGTTTTGAAACATAAATCTACGTATAAAAAACTAAATTTTCAACATTGACGAATTTTTAGTCTACTTATTTTGGAATATTTTTATTTTAATCATTCAGAGAAATATCCACCGAATGAACCACGAATTTTATCAGTTACGTAAACAAAGTAACATACAAAAGCTAGTAAGCATGCGTTTACTATTTATATAAAAGTGGTAGTGTCGTCACGGTGTCAACTGTGGTCGGAGATATCGTTCCGCGTCAGGTTTCAGCGTAGCTCGTTGGCAAGGAAGCTGTAATTTCCCCTGAGATGTCAAGTATTGACGCGGACCCGCCTGAATTGTCACAGCGCTACATATCGAACTTGTAGGATCTTAGCATTTTCAAAGGTGTGGTTTTACGAAGTCAGACTATAAAATTCGAGTGCATTTTCTTTCGGAAAAGATCGAAAGAAGTCTCTTTTTATTTGCACTTGTATACTAGAATATTTTTTCCCCTCGCGAATTTCCTTTTATAAACAGCTTGGATATTAGAGACCTGCAGTGCAATTCAGACTTCCGAGAATGCATCCGATTCGATGATTTTCTTCGGAAAGTTTACGTTTCTTCAGCGTCACTTTCAGAATTCGGAAAACATTCCGAGAAGGTCTGAATCGCACTGATGGATTGTGGATTCTATCGAAAAATTAAATATAATGTTGACTGGCCGTGTCATGTCCTGAGTTGATTAGGTTTATATACAGCTTGAATCTAAAACGAAAAAAATATAAAAAAATCAATGAGAAGCAAAACGAAACTGTATTTATATTTTGGCGACAATTTCGACGGTAATTTGATATCAAATAAAGTCCTTGATAGATTTGTTACACGTAGCTGCATAATTTTCTTTTTTTATATTACGCAGCCGATATTGTAGGTAGGTACCTACTATTAATTTGTGACATTAACAATATTTTGTGACCTAACACCCATTATCATTATCGTTGGCCCAGAAGCAAACTATCTCACCCAGCAAGTCCAATAATCTTAAATGAGCATTCCTGGTTGTAATAAAGTAAGTTTACACGCTCCCGTGCGGTAATCCCCCGTGAGTAACTGTGGGGTATGCTGCTACTCATTAATTTGCTTGGGGATTTGTACCGGTGTTGCTATTGTTGGCGATAGTAATGACGATGTAGCGTCTTCTATTTTTCTGATAAAATTATTTTGAACGCGTAACCGGGTAACTTACGGTTAGTTGGCGCGACGATATCGATGCCTTTGAGAGTGACTGGTGGGAGACGGCGAGGGATAGAGATGTATGGAGGGAGTTGGGGGAGACCTTTGCCCAGCAGTGGGACGAGATAGGTTGAATAAAAAAAAACCAGGTAACAATGAAACAAAAATCATGATCATGACTAAGTAAGTCATCATTAACACGGTGTGACGGTGCTCAATCGATAAAATTATTGATCTTATTAAGGTTTTCGGGCTGACGTTTTATGGTTCCATCCACGGCTGAGTCAATTACTAGTAATGTTTGAAGATCCTTAGAAGATGTTTCTATAAAGCCACAGAATACATAGGTCCCGTTGCAATTTAAACTGACGGTTCTCTGTCTCCTGTCTCTTTCGCGCCACTCTCTGCTCACAAAGCCTCTCTCTCTCTCTGCTCACGGCTGACTAAGCCTGTCTCTGGTCTCCGTCTCCGGAGCGAACCGTCGCCTTAAGGGTAGTCAACTAATCAGAGGCACGTCCAAATATATATTTCGTTCAAGCCCACTTTTATAGAAGTTACGTTCCATTAATAAGACAACGAAATCTAATGGTGAATTTAAAAAGATTGGTGCTAAGTTTCTTGACATTTTTTTTCTTTAGCTTTGACTTTATTTCTTTAAAAATAAATAAATTACTGTGCATTCAGGAGGAATAAATAATAGTACAAGGTACTTAATATTTACGATGTATTAAAATATTTTATACAAAACGTTGAACAAAAAGTAGTTTAAAAGTTTTTACTCGTCGTTTGTGTATTATGGAAGCAAAGTTATTCCACCCATTCGTTCCCGGCACCCACATAAACAAAACACTCGGCATTTGCTTCTTCCGCATACATTTTTTGTATCGCGATAGTAAGGTTTAGGGTTTCCCATTGTTCTGTATTTGATATTCATGTTTTCTACGTCTTTACTTGAGAATTCACAAGTTCTTGCTTGTAAATTGTTTATATGCCAGAGACTGTTTGCAGGAGACCTGAAACGTAATATATTTTACATCATCTGATAGACATAGTATTTATCAACATCGTGATAAGGTTCAAAGTATGAGAGGACTAGGAAAAGATATTGCGAATGTTCACGTTCAGTCAATCTCCACCTCTGCCAGACTCTCGCAAGGAATTTCGCAAAGCCGTTGGTTATATTGCCACCTGCGATAAGGAGGTGGTATTAGGGAAAAACAGGAACCATCAGCCAAAACTGAAGCTTACAACAAAGTGCAAAGAGCATACAATTCCTTGCCTGAAGACAATTAATATAACGTGATGTACTTTTGAATTTGTGACTGTTGCAGGAAGGAGCCAAAATAATGTCTATGGTGATATTAGCTTTGCATTCGTAAGTACGTATATACCGGGAAAAGCATTATTGTTTATGATTATGTTAAAACATGCAAATTTTATTGGTACTTGCTAAATAAAATTGAATTAGTGGTGAAATCCTGTCGTCTTACTCAGTTGAAAGTGGTTGGTTTATTATATTGGAATAGAATGTAAAATTTATTTCTAAGCGGTAAGTTAAGTGTTAACGAAATAATAAGGAAATGGGTGACAAAAATCTTTAAACTTTTCGATGTTTTGATATTTTATCGGTGATCGATAAAATCCGGCGTTTTGTGCCAAAACGTGTCGATAGTATTGATAAAACTTGATGTCGTCGCTGCGATGGAAGCTCATAAACTTGTGTTTTTGTTACCTCTAAATCCAGTTAAAGATGAATGACATGAATGATTGATAAACGAGTGCGATTGAAGAATTTCTTAAATATTTATACCTACTCGTACATTACCTATACCTATACCAGACTTGCAGCGTCCTCGCGGCATTATAGTGATGCTGTTGATATGATGATGATGATGATGATAAAAAGCAACTTATAACCTTCTTCAAGAGTTTAGCTATCAATGCAGATTAAATACGGCTGGTAGTTCCTGAGATTAGCGCGTTCAAAACAAACTCTTCCGTTTATAAGTGAACAAGCTTAAAAAAAATGTCGTTCTTAGTGCAAAATATACCACTTAAGAAGGCACTGAATATTATACTTGTAGCCTTTAAAATTAAGATTTTACTCATTGTTTGTTTTTTTCTTTTTAGCAAAAAATTTACCAATTTTTATATTTCAGTTTTATTAAAAACAATAATAACAGATAAATAACGAACACGAACAACAAATTTTGTCATTATTTTTGAGATACAAAGTAATTTTATATCTTCTAAAAGGCGGACTTTGATTGATTGTACAAATAGAAATTACCTCAGATAATTACGGGAATGCTCAAAGCTTTATCTCTCAATCACGTGGGAAAATAAACACTGGACCAATGCACACCTACAAACAATACTATCGTAAAATCCATAAATCTCTTCCTACATTTCGGTAGTTGCTTTGTCTTCCGTGGGAGTGTGATCTACTTCCGTGGGTTTTTACGAGGACAGTAGAAGGACATAAATAACTCTTTATTTTACGATCAGTTTTCAACCATTTTGTAAGAAAAAAGCTTCTAAAACAGCGACAGTAATAAAAGAGGGCCAAAACTTATTGTTGACGGGAGGGTACTATGTTTGTTTAGGTGACTATGTTTGGGACAGAGACTTGGTTCGTTGACCAAGTGTTTAACGACAGATAATCGTAAGGTGCATGTCTAATGACTTTGAAATACCGCTTCGTTAGATCCATTCAAGATGTCCTTCTTTTTACTTTCAAGAAAATATTAAAAACACAAAGACACTTGTTGGGGGCGTCACAGGCTTTTGAATATATAAAAATGTTCAAAAGTACTTGGCCTTATACAAAAGCATTCATTGTGATGCCTCCAAGGATTATTTAGATTGAAGATTCTTTGTAGATAGTATTTATAAAATAAAGTCAGAGAAATTCAAAGACATTAAGTGATCGCGAAAGTTCAACAACAAAATTCGAAGGAAGACAAAGATACAAGTAGGAAATGCCCATTTTTTGCAAATAATCAGCATTTTAAGGTTTTCTTAAACTTGTAAGCCTATCGTAGTAGAATACTAATTTAAAATCCAAGAATCTATCAAAATCTCGTTCATCATATCTAAAGTTGAAGTACTAATCACGGCTACTCAACTGTTACAATATTCTAGAGATTCACATAATGTCTAATGTCTAAAAGCAGCACTATAAAATAATCATGTGTTTTTAAGAGTCATTTATTATTTTTATCCAAGATTTGCTAATGCCAAACAAGCTTTGTTGCCATTCACAATTTATTTACCTACCATTTGGACCTGCATTATCTGATCTCACCGGACCATCAGTGCAAGTACCGTTCTTATCGATCGCTAAATATGAAATTGTGAATCGACAAAAATCGATAAAATTAGATTTTTCGTTATCGTATTCGTTTAGATTTATCCAATTTTATCGAATTTTGTCGATTTTAAATGTTTAATTTAGCGATTGATAACAACGGTACCTACTTGCACTGCATATTTCTATGGATCTCATCATCTTCTCCATCATAAATTCCTAACATGGATCGGATAGGATTTTAGTTACAAACTGTATAATACCATTTCTTCTATGCATAACAAGGTGCAGTACGATATTGTCGCGAGATGATTTGTCATCTGCAGTGCAATATTTCGCAAGTCGTCGACTTGTCGCCGACACAATCCTAGCGATTACGGTCGAGAATCGAACCCACGCACCTGATTTGCAACGTCTCAGCCGGTTGTAGGCGATGTCTGACCTCAAGTTACCTGTGTTGTTCTAACTAAAATATTTATTTAGGTACTTACTACTTGTCTTAAACTTAATCAGAATCTCAAATAGATTTAAAGCATGACCAGAAACATGAAATTGTCGTAATACTACATAGGTAAGTTTTTAAAACATAAAGATAGTTTGAAAATCTTTACTGTCATTGATTGGCAAGCATTTCGCATGCATTTCAGTTCCAAGACAATAAATAAATAGGCATTCCTTTGAATAACTAACATTTATATACAATTCGTTTCTCCAAGCATGATGTATAATGGCGTAGGCTGGTACCATTTCTAGTTCATATCGCAAATCTAATCGGATATGAATACATTTATCAAATCAACGTTGTATTTATTACGTCTGCGTTTGAGATTATTACGGCTGAATCAGGGCAGAGCACGAGACGCATAATCTAGCTGATTGATTCTGCAAGGCACTCCTTGCAAAAGTAGGAATGTAAAGTCTTACTGGGTTATTCAACATCTTTAATTCGAAAAATATAAAATTGACTAGCTGCGCCCTCACGGCGGCGTTACCCTGGTAAAAATGATGATGATGAAAAGTACCCTGAAACTTCCTGTAAAATTAGGTAAGCTATCGAATACAAAAGTATTTTTTTCAAATCCAACTGCTAATTGAAAAGATTAGCGCAACAAACGCCTACTAAATCGATAGGCACCTCTTTTCAATTATACAGATTCCTCTTACTTATTCAGAAAAAAAAGGAAATATACCTATATGTTTATGATTTTGTATAACTAACTCTAAAATTATCCTTCACCGAACTAAAATCTAATTAGGCTTTAACAGTTCCTTTAGAAGCGACCTTTTTCATAGCATTTTCAATAACATTGCTGAGCAACAGCATTCTGTATAATCTTGTAATTAAAACTAAGCAAGCTATATATATTTTCCCTAATGACTGGTGTGTGAAAGAGACAGACTATACACAGTAAGAGACAGAGAAGCGCTAAATTAACGAGGGCTGAATTACATCTGCTTCGTGAGAGGAATACATGTGACAATGTTAATAAGATTTAGCACATGCTTTGTTTGTTTGCTAGGAATAAATAAACATTATACAGTGTTTCTGCAAGATGTGGGCAATACCAAATATGTTTTTGGACATCTCTGACTTTTTTGTCGTCCCAAGTATCGATGGAGCGACAGAATAGAAGCTGACCTGCGCGACCTCGGAGCTGATAATTGCCTAGAGACAGCAAGGGACAGAAGGAAGTGGCGAATTCTCGTTTCGGAGGCCAAGACTCACTTTGGGTCCCTGAGCCAATGGAGTAAGTTAGTAAGTATATCTCTGACTACCCCTTAGATATCTTCAAAGGATGACTAAAAACCTGAGATAATGTTTACCGCGTCTTGGGGATACTTGATTATGTTTCGTTTTATTTCATACAGATAATAAGATATCAAACATAAATTCAGTCCTCAAACATGCATCATCCATCATCATCATCCTCATCATCATCATCATCCATAGTCCGACTTCACCCACTACTGCTGGGTACGGACAGGCCTCCCATAGTTTGTGCCATCCACCACGATCCTGCGCCAATCCAATCCATCGTTTGCCCGCGACTTTATCAATGTCAACTGTCCAAATTGCTGCCAGACGACCAACATTTTTGTTCTTGGCCAATATAAAAACATACGCGTCTTTATATTTCTCAGAAGCAACTTATACAAACTTACCTACTTAAGCTAATATAACCATGTTCCTGGTATTATTCACGAGAGTAAAGCATACGAGTTTCATAGGACTTTGCATAACTGCTGTTCATGGGATGAGATAGCGAAGTTTCAATCCTTTCTTATGTTATCCCTGTTTCTGGATATTGTTACAAACCCCCTCTTTCTCTTTGAAACTTCGTAAGAAATAAATAAGGAGGAAACTTTGGAGCGTGAATTACAGTCAGGATAGAGAATTTTAGTAAGAAGTTTTGAAGATAGATCGAGCTATAAATAGTAAGCATAAAAGTATGGAAGTTCGAAAAACTAGAGTCCAAAAATACTTTAAATCCCGGAATCTTCCACTTGTAAAAACCGCAAGAATTCATGAAAGTTACGTGAAAAGTTGCAAGTTTATTACCGTCTTGCACTTTAAAATTTATTTATTTATTTATTTGGGAAACAAACAGAACAATGACACTTATACATTATGTTTATTAAATAAGATATTATAATCATTAATCATGTAATAAGACTAAAATATATAAATAACTGGTGATAAATCCAACAATCTCCTGAAACATCACCTAATCCACATAATGTCCATAATGTTTACGTGGTATGAAGTGTTATTGTACACTAATGAGAGATGAGCTGTCGAAAGTCTTTAATGGCCCATTAATATGCATTATGGTCATATCTGCTCTATTAAGGTTTATTATCTGGGATAAGACGACCGTTACATTCATGTAACGACATGCTCAATAGACGTATTGACTTAGTGAGTAGAAGAAAATTTCGATCTGACGGTTGTAGGTTCGAATATAAGACGATTTTCTTGATTTTACGTTTACTTGTAGTATTAAGTACAAATTCTAATTCTTTATTTGTATAAAACGAGACTAAACAGACGAATCAAAAAGGGGTGATCTATCGTTCCGGCGAGCTAAGGTGGCCTATGTTTTATAAAAAATAGGCCGCCTACGTTAGTGATCCATTGGAGATGATTCTGTTGCACAAATAAGAGCTTTCGGATTTAGTGATAATTTAGCGTCAGTGTACAACAGAATTAGTGCCATTGACAGACTCATCAATTAATCGGCTTGAGAGTTTAGTCGACTCTCAAGCCGATTATTGAGGAGTTTTGTCAACTTTGGTTTGTAGAGCTACGCTAGCGAATATCGTACCAGCGATTATACTCGTCAAAATTAATTGCCCCCTAAAATGCCATTTCCTTCATAGACCTCACGTATTTAAAACTACTACAGAGACAGACTATAGTGAGATTAGAGTGAAGATGATCAACCAGTGTTTGAGGATGATGATAATGAGGATAAAAGGATAAAAAATAATTTTTAAAAATGATGTTAGAGTATTTGAAAAATACCAATACATGTTATTTTATCCTATAAATATTTTAGGATGATCTTTTTACCACAATAAACCGATCGCTAAAATACGGATATTGGTTTAAAGAAAACTTAAGCCCCAAGGCCCATTATACAGGATCACAATTATGTACGGCCCGGACATTAGTATCGCGTAATGGAATTAGGTATTGAGCACATGAGTTAGTATCGGTAATCTTCATGTTTTGGTATGCGGTCTCGAAATCAATAAAGCCACCTAAACATGTTTGGCAAGCCTAAGCCAAGGTGAGCGAAGCAAATTGATGCAAGGCGAGTGCTACGGTCCAGATGTTTGGCAAGTATAAGCAAACCAATGCAAACCATGCGCTTGAGTTCACTCGGACAGCTAGGCGAGCGATGGCAAGTCAATGCAAACATGTTATCTACCTACACGTTGGTCTTCGCTCGCGTTGGCCAAGGCTCGCCACGCCAAAAACATGTTTAGGCGGCATAAAGGTAACGTAAAATTATACACATGGTGGAAAATTATGTTTCTCACCTGAGAGAAGACATTGGATAATGTGTTTATTCTTCAATGTCTTTAAGATAATAATTTAGAGACGGGGGACTGTTGTCCTGTCCAGTGGCCCGTGCATTGATTTTCTCTAGTCGAAAAACGAGTTATCTCGATAGGTCAACCTACTGTAACATTACTATGTTAGAGGTGAGAAAATTGTCTCGACTAGCGAGAATTTGTCACGTTGCATATGCTAAGCCCACAATTGAAAATTATCGTCAAAGTGTTTTAGCAATATTGTGTCAAAATATAGTCAAAACAAAACTTATAAACTATAATTCATGCAATTTAAAAATAATAACTTTTATCATTCTTCTTCTACAAACATTATAGTTTCCTTTTTGTACTGCAAAAATAAATTGAATGTGAGTGATGTACAATTTGTGTACCTACAAATATTTTTGACATGCTTGTAGGCATCCGTATGAGATCGGTAAATAATGCTTAGCTGCCACAGTGTGCTCGAGTATTCGAAAACAGCTTTTATGCGGCGTGCTAAAATGCCCATCAGGTATGGGGACTTTAGCGCCTAGCTAGACTAAGAACCTTCGCAGAGTGCAAACTTTTCTATCGGCTTGTAGTTTGGTTGAGCATTTAAAGCCGATACTGAATCGTTGTAGTATGCGCACTTGCATACACTGTTCATACTGATTAAGAGCCCGACCAAAACTATCGGCCGATTGAAAAGTTTGCAGTCTGCAAGATGTCAAAGGCACGGGACATACAGAAAAGACGTAAGACAAGGACGCGTCGAAGACATGTCTCTTCCGCGTCCCTTTCATAGAAAATGTATAGAAGTATCGCGCCGCAAAACATACAGAAGAGACGGGGCGCCCCGTCACATTTTGTATGAAAGGGCCGCGGAAGAGACAAATGACTGCACCCCGTCTCTTCTATCTGGCCTGCGCCTAAAAGCGACTAGATCTGACAAGAGCCAGACAGACTAAAATAGCACTAGGCTTGAGATTAACTTGCCAACTTAGTTTCACCGCAAACGTTCAGTTCAGAAGTTCGCCTGACTTAGCACCCGATAGAGGCCAAGTTATCTGAGTTAACTTCTGTTAGTTGCGGCTCGAGTTTCACGTAACATTATTATAGTGTTCCAGGGTATGCGATGCAGAATACATCGCTCAGAGATGTGACTGAGTAAGCAAGGCAAAGTTTTAATTAAACTTATTTGAACATTTAAACTGTGAAACACAATTTTCTTGCAGTTCTCTGGAAGAATATTATTCACAGTTTTAGCAGTTCTAGCAATATTTTCTCAAGCTCCTAATCAGCTGCATCAAAGTGAAATGCCGTGCGCGGAAGTGTGTTAAGCATCCAATGCGAATTTATGTCAGACGAACTAGCGGTCGATACGTATGTGAACGATGGTAGGCGCACTCTGAAACATTACGCAATCTCTAAAACAAAATGAAAAATTTTAGAAACTTACACATTCTCAACTAAACGGTGGTGCACTCTGAAAAATACAAATATTGAAAACCTTCTAAACAATAATTTTAATATGTGACAGTTTTTATAAAATAACGCTCTGAATCTTATTCAAAACGTAAAATATCAGAAACACAATGAAAATGAATCATGTCATGCAATTACTACGAAATATTTTTATATCGAACATTTAGGCGACATTTAGCATGTTTTGTACGAGCAATTTGTGCCGAAAGTCATAAAATTCGTCTCGGCCGACGACAGCTAAGGCGCCGTCTTCCCTCACAAAGCCACTATTAAAAACTTCAGTCAGGGCGTCTATTTTTGGTACCGTCGCCGTACAGCACGACACAGATTAGAAGCAGCATCGGTAATGTTCCTATAGGTAATCGATTATATCCGTATCAAGTGCAACTTTATGACGTCATGGCGCTGCCATGTTGAAGGGATACGTAATAGCTTCGGTGAGAAATTGAGAGAAGTAAAGCAATGTGTGAATAAGAATGTTTCAGATGTTTGAGCTAAGCGCACCAATGTATCAACACACATTTCCACAATTTGTCACCGCCGCATACTCTCTTACTTTGGCTATTTAGCGAGGCCTGGCGATGAGAGTCTCGAAAAGCTGGTCATCGTTGGGAACGTCGAGGGAAAGAGATCGCGCGGGAGATCCCCAACTCGATGGTCGGACCAGCTCCAAGAGAAGAACTAGAGGTTCTACCAGGGACGTATATAAGGGGGGGGGGGGGGGTTTAGGGGGTCCGGACCCCCCCCTTAGCAAAAGCAAAAAAATAATCATTGCGGAACAGGTATTTCCGTGTATAAACAGATGGTTCATGACGTCCAAAGAAAAAAAAATTAGACTAGGTACACCCAAAATTTTGTATTTCTCGAGTTATGTTTTTTTAATGTTTTTTTAGCATGCTTGGCCAGAACAATTTTTTAAACTTATAAAAATAGTTGGGAAATATAAAAACCACAACTTCGATTTTTAAATACCCCTAGGCGTAATGTTAATTTTTGTACATTTTGGAACCAGGGGTGTATTCTATTTACCCTTGGGTCAAGACTCAAGAGGGCCATGGCCCGGGGCAGGCTCCGAGGCTCTCAGCTTCATGCGCCTTTCTTTTTGTCCTTATAATGCCTAAAGAAATTTAAGAAAAGCCTACCTAACTAACAACAACTAAAACAAACTCATTTGGTTGTAAGTTTGATAGACATCAAGACTTGTGTAATTTATTAGTAATGACTAATTGACAGACCATTTTCCGAGACTGTCCTTGCGATTTTTAACTTTACAGGAAACTGGGATTAAACGGGGATTCTGGGAATAAATCCTCGAGGCGATTTTAGGCAAACGTTTCTTAGTGTCACATTTGTCTTAAAAAAAATCGGCTTGCTTTGCTCGCATACAGCTTCATGAGTGTTTTGCGAGCAAAGTGCGTTATGTCTGACCGCAGAATAGGAACCGATCTTTTTCTTTGAGCACTTATGCAAAATCAAGTGTCACATGTTGCATTTGTGATAAATAAAATCGGCTAGCTTCGCTCGCATAATAGAATGGGAACCGACAAGCAACCAGCCTTTTCTTTGAACACCATAAGAAAAGTCATGTGTCACTTGTTACATTTGTCTTAAAAAATTCGGCTCGGTTCGCTCGCATATTAGCTTCATGAGTGTTTTGCGAGCAAAGTGATTTATGTCTGACTGCAGAATAGGAACCGATCCTTTTCTTTGAGCACGTAAGCAAAATCAAGTGTCACATGTTGCATTTGTGATAAAAAAATCTTAGAATAGGAACTGACAAGCCACCAGCCATATCTTTGAGCACTAAGAATAAACATGTGTCACTTGTTGCATTTATCTTAAAAAAATTCGGCTCGCTTCGCTCGCATATTAGCTTCATAAGTGTTTTGCGAGCAAAGTGAGTTATGTCTGACCACAATAGGAACCGATAAATATCCATCCTTTTCTTTGAGCACATAAGCAAAATCAAGTGTTACATGTTGCATTTGAGATTAAAAAAAATAGGCTCGCTCTGCTCGCATAATAGAATAGAGAATAGGAACCGACAAGCAGCCAGCCTTTTCCAGGTGCTCAAAAGCACCATAAGAAAAATTAAAAATCTTGGTGTCATTTGTTGTGTCTTTAAAAAATTTGGGCTCGCTTCGCTCGCATATAAGCTTCATGAGTATTTTGCGAGCGGAGTGTAAACCAATTTTCAAGCCCGAGACAAGTATTTGCAGATCATACAAGCATTTGTCCCGCGACGGGAATCGATGTCGTTAACGCGTTGCGTGCGAGTACGATAGTCATATTATCATATTATAGTCTGAATTAACATACGCCAACTATTTGGAACCCTTCAACCCCCCCCCCCCCCCAGGATCTACAATTTAAGTGTGGGAGAAAACTAGTCAATCTTTGTATTTTGGAACCCTTGGACCCCCCCCCCCCCTTATCAAAGCTATAGCTACGTCCCTGGGTTCTACGATGTGGTCCACCTAGCTACTAATAGAACTCGTTAGAGGCAAGCTGTCCACACTATCGTGAAGACAACCAGTGATCACGATTTTCAGACATGAAGAGCCGACCACAGAGAGAGAGAGAGATAGATTTGTGAGCAGGTTTACCGTTGTAACTCCTGTGCTGAATCGAATTGTACCAAATAAGAGTTATGAGACAACTCGTGAATAAGTTACATGGTTCGCGTGAAAAAATGTCGCAAAGAATAAATTCGCTGGAATGAAAAAGTAGCCATCAAATGGAAATAACTTTCTTTGAAAAATTAATCTAATTTAAAACTAACAACTCAACATTATACTTATATATAGTGATTAAATTGATAAAAAAAACATCACGCTTTTAGCTTGAGAATAAGTTTGAGAGGGTTACCATTTCCTTTGTTTTTTGGTATTTCCGTCTATTAAAATATGGAGCTTTTAAGTTTTTGTGATCGATTAGAATAATCAATAGAAACAAGGGGAGCGGTGTTAATGGAGACATCCGCGCATAAGTGCTTTTTAATATTTTTGGGATGTAGTGTCCTAAAAATAGACAGAACATTACAGGGGTGAAAGTACTGGGGTGAAAAAATGATCGCCCTTCGTCACAGCAACGCTATTCTGGTTTATGATGTAGGTACTAAAATAGTATGAGTAGGTATCTCTCCAAGAACTTTAGTTAATAATTCTCACACAAAAAAATCGAAGCTTCTTTTTTGACGTGTTAACGTCGCTTGAGCCGAGCGTGCAAGCGAGAGTGCGGTACAAGCGATAGAGAGGCCTGATCGGCCTAAGTGTTGGGCAATTCATAAAATAATGCAATTTTTCATTAATTTTTCTTATGACGATAACACGTAAAATTATCTTGCGTAAACCGACTTTACAGACAACCAGTTTTTTTAATCGAATTTATGTCTGAGTAGTTAAAAAAAGAAAAATGAGAAAAATTCCTTTTCATGGCTTTCATTTTTCTACAGCAGCAAGGAAACTGCACAACCAAAATCTTTCAGCTACATTTACGCTTAAAACACACCACACGGTTCAAGAATTTCCGTGTAAACTTAACCAGGCGTGTTCGCAAGTTTCGCTGTAAATTTCAATAGCATGCAAAAGCCACAAATTCAGCTGTAACCAGCTTAAACCGGTCCAAGTTATAAAGTTGCTCTGGTAGCCTCCAGCGAACAATAGCTGACATCACTGGCTACCTATTTGCATATTGATTTCGCGAAATATGGGACGGCAAAACTTGAAGTCTAGACTAGTAATTTACAGTATTATTTGAACGTTTCTTTAAACGAAGTATTTTTGCTGAATCGGAATTTTTACGAAAATATTTTTCTGTCAAGCAGTTCAAGTTTTAATTTAATTAAATAAAAGCTTTTTTGAGTTAATTGATGAGTACGAGTTTCGTAAATTCTAGATAGAACATTTATATTACCAAGGTAGGTAAATTATTATTTTTTATTTAGTAAAATACACTCATATTGTGTAATCATGTGAATCTTCTTGTGTGGTTATTTTATTTGTCATCTTTATCTTTACACAATTATGCTTTTACGTTTTTGGTCTATACATAAGCATGACCCTACACGGAATAGGAGCTTTTACAGAGCCTATAACATAAACTATAGTTACGACAATTACACACACCATTTAGAGCAGCCCTAAGCATTATGGTCAGGCTAGTTCAGAAGCCATGACTAAACCCAGGACCTAAGCGAAGGATTACGGTACAATTTATTTGAGTGGTTGTAGAGAAATCTGTTTGTCCTTTTACGAACAACAATAACTTAGTCAGGGCATTATTATACTACAACTTGTGATTTGTGACTTTGAACTGGTTGCCCTCAGGATCTGCATTTCTTCTGCATTTCTTAGGAACATAATCTACATCACCATTAACTTCAAGCTCTAACATATTTCATTCTTTAGGTTTCATTATTAAAAGACAACGTATTTTTTTTATTTATCGATGGGCGTATGTTATCTTGAATGAAGCGCTCGTGGCGTAGCTTGCTTAGGCGTTCTTGATTGATCGTTGAAGTTAAGCAGCGTTGGACGCGGCCACTCTTAGGATGGGTGACCGCAAGTGGTATTAAGAGCTAAGCGCTACCGTGCTTCGGAGGGCACGTTAAATTGTCGGTCCCGGCTTTTAAGTCGTTAAGCCATGACGGCGGCCTTTAGGCGGCCTAAAAATTCCGTCACTAGAGTTAGCCACTTACTCATACGAAATTACTTTTTTGCAAAATTTACCTAAGCATGTGTATTCTGACGTGCCTCTTACTCCTTTGACATTTTCAAGGGATCAGGGAATACCTACGGTATAACTGAATGTCTCCTGTGACTTAGGGATATAGTCGTCTCTGTTATAGGTATTTTATCTAAAGAATCTCTCTCTTTCCCGCCCGAGTTCGTGTTTAATCATTGTCGATGGTCACGCATCCTAAGTTTCTGGAATATTTTATTTAGTTGAAAGCAAGTAGTTAGTACCTCATAGTATTATTAATGAGCTTAGCAGACAGTACCTACATAAAGCAGCCACATGAAAACTGTTCCAGTAAACCGTTTAATTTCACGTAAGTTCGCCGTGAGCCGAATTCATTAAAGCATGGCTGGTCAAGCTTAGGCCGGAATTTGGCCCTAGAACAAATTATATAATGACTCGTGTAAGCAAATTCAAATATCCCGACGAAGTTTATATCTGAGAATTGGTGCTATAGGACTTTCCTGCAACTTTTCTAGCAAAGAAAAATTTTAATTGTTCTTGTTTTGATTATTTCCTATTTATTAGGCTATTTTAATTTTTTTTTAATTGGTGATCATTTATTTAAAGCGCATTATTTTAGCTGTTTTTTTTTAACAAAAGGGTTTAAAAGTAGGAACCACTAGCGGTCAGTCTGAAATTTTTGTATCGTCAATTTTGCCCGACTGTAAAAAGGTTGAGCAGCGTTGCATTAAAGCATAGTGGTCACGATAACACAATTATGTTTTAATTTATAAACGCCGTAGTTTTATCACGCGAACTCTGCTCGTTAACACGCACCTTTATCAAAGAACAGTCTAGCTGCTTTATACTAATTATTAAGATAAATATTACTTCAGCCACTATTGTGTTTAGAATTCCGTAAGAAAACAGAAAAAATTAGATTTGTTTTGCACTTTTGTACTGTATCTAGTTTTAAATTTCGATAAGACAGTTTTTAGGCAAATGTTTTGTCCAATTATAATTTTGGGTTTGAGCTAAATATACGAAGCTGCTATTGGCTGAGTATTAGAGTTTAAGATGATCATTACCCCCTTATCCGCCTTAGTTGCTGTTGACTAAATAAAATAAAAAAATAGGTAGTTAAGCTATTTCGATAATTTTTAACACGTCAGAAAACATACTTGCGTAAAAATTCATGAGAAATTGACTTTTTAAATTAAGTAAGTAAATAAAGAAAAAATTGTGAAATTTAATGTAGGTACGATAAAGTTAGTGTAAATTAATGG
Source organism: Camptogramma bilineatum (assembly GCA_958496255.1). Taxonomy (NCBI): domain Eukaryota; kingdom Metazoa; phylum Arthropoda; class Insecta; order Lepidoptera; family Geometridae; genus Camptogramma; species Camptogramma bilineatum. The sequence goes on from OY292460.1 coordinate 7,030,248, forward strand.
CACGGAACCGCATTTTGTAAGTCGTTTTCACACTTAACCGACTTTATTTTGGAACATGTCGTTAACATGATTATGAGTTATATTTGTTGGCCTGTTGAGTATAAAACGACCGGTAAACACACCGCTTTCGCGATACGCCGATTTCTGTATTGTTATTTTAGTTTTGTGGCAGTTGGTGAAATTATTGTGATATGGCATGATTTTAATTTACCAACGATTAAACTGACTTGTTTTATTATTGTTGGCACACTCAGCATCGTGATTTATTTGTTGTCATAATATGAATTATTATTTAATGGACAAAATTATTAAGTGAAACAAAAAATCCGACAGCGGGTATGAAATAAGAATAAGTGAGGGCCTAGTAAAGTGGTTTATTTTTACTTACATTAGTTTAAAGTTTACATACATTTCAATGATGTTTTTTTTTGGCTTAGCAAGCTTTAGATTAAAACAATAAAATTAAATAGCCTTTAAAATCCATCTTCAAATTATATAAAAATGCTTAAAGATCAAAAAGATGTGTGCCGCAATTTGAAAATACAGTCGTAATCATATTTTTCTATTTTCATATAAGTAATTTATATTTGCATAGTAATTGAATTCAAACTAGTTAATCTAATTAGCAGCTAATATGAAAAGGAGGAAACTGGGGAAAGTTGAACAATGGCACAATTGCACGTCAAAGTAAATAAACTGATAGATGCCACGTGACCAGAGCAAGCGACCATAACCTTAAATCAAAGAAGGGGCTCTAATTGCTCAGAAAACATTAACATCGTTTTAGGGAGAACTATAAGGCATAAGAAATAAGCGGTATAATTTCACGCCAAGAATTTACACGCAGATAAGTATTATAAAAATAAATAATAAGATAAAAATTTATAATAATTTGCAAGTATAAACTTACAATGGAACTTTTAAAACACAGGTAGGTACCTACTTATAGATTTTGTTGTTGAAATTGTTAAAAAAAAACCTAAAATTGTTGAATCGAGTGTGCTAACTTAAAGTTCAGTTTACTTTTTAATCTGTTTTCATTTTCCTTATAATGACATTTTTTTTCTAATTAAGTAAGTATTACTAATATTTTTATTTTATAAGTTTAATTAATCACTTTACACTTTAACCAATCCTGATCTTGCAGCCTGTGTTTATAGCAAGACGGATAATTTTATTCCCCCAGCGTATGTCTGTGGGGTCAACAGGGGGATGTTTAGTCTCATGTGTAAACGATCCTGCCCACGACTATTTGATTCGCAATAAATAACATTTTCAATGTCATTGTCACGTTTGTACATTTAGCGATATTCTCATTCAGTTTCTTTGTTTTTAACCGACTTCCAAAAAAGAGGAGGTTCTCAAGTCGACTGTATGTTTTTTTTTCAGATATTTTTTCGTTGTATCTTCTATTCTACGTCATCGCCATGCTTATCATTTTAAACTTTGTCTCAATAGTGTTTTAGTGCTGGCATAAGTGGTTGCAGATGTCTTTTTCTGCCTTTGTAAGTAACTATTTCAATTTATATACTATATACGCCTTAAAATAACATTTATGAGTAAATTACTGTTTTGATAAATAACGAAGCGTGATCATGGTTCCAATGCACGTGAGACAATTACTTCGATGAATTTTACCGACTATTTAGGTATATAATTTATGTAGACTAACAGTGCCGACTTTTGATTCGGCAGTATCACTTCACCAAAGTCATCATTGATATTTTTATTCCCTTGTATTAAACCAATTTAAAATAATAAATTGAGTTAATAAAAATTACAAACAAATAAATTCACTAATAATACAACTAACCCTAAAATGCAACCACGCGTATTCATTACCGCGTAACTAAGGCACGCACCGCAGGTCGATTAGACTCACCCTTATAAGGCACCCTCACAAATTGCATTGCAACTTTTATAACATGCTAGAAAGAGACACCGTCATACAATGTTTCTCTATCTCTATCAAAACATAATATAAAATCTCGTTGCAGAAATACGGCGTATGTTTGTCTTGTATCAGTTTACGGTACATTTGAGTGTGGTTCCGAAAATTAAAGCTAAATTGTCACATACGCTGTTTAGGGGAAAAGTAATTTGAGATTACAATCTGTTTAATAGAATCCTGTGTACGTGAAGAACTCAGTGCCTCCAGTCAAAAAGGGCACAACTCAAATTCGGCACTTTTCAGGAGAGCCAAAAAACCAAACTTTTAATGTTTTTTGCTATTTCGCAAGTGAAATCAAAATTTCTATTGATACAGAATTGTAGACAAAAAATAGCCCTTTCATTTAATGGTAACCACTTTCACGTTCGTTTACTATTTCTATATCTTTTTCTTGTTTTACTTGGATTGTGCCGTTGTTAACGCAGATGTAATGGAATAACGTTAACTATTCTAGTCAGTTTACTCGTACTAAAAGAAATATTACGTCTTGTGCCTTTCGAATAATGGAATAACTTTATTAATACTAGTCGATTTACTCCTATTCAAAGAAATACTAAGACATAATCCATTAGTAACGAATACTTATTATGACAATAACGGCTTATTTCCATCAGTTACTGATGTCGAGAGCTGTAGTAATGTAAATATAATCTAGAGTTAAACAATAATTATGATTTTTTAAATATTTATTTCAAAAAAATTAACATTATAAAAAATGTTTTCAGTAAGTAAATTCTAAGTATTCCTCAGTATTTTAATTTACTTCCTCATTTTCTGGAATAAAACACAAACCGGGGTCGTCTTCTGCTCTCTCTGATTCAGAATTCAGTAAGTTGTATAAAAATCTTGATATTATGGTAGATCCTTTATGCGTGGGGATAACCTGACTCACTAGTTATAAAGCCAGCTTAGCTTCTCCCAGAAGCTCAGAAGTTTTCTGGGGTCTTCACATGCTTCGAGGAGCGACCTCGGGTTGTTAAGGATATGCTGCCGTTGTGCTGCTACGTCCAGGTATTCCAGGACTACGTGGGCTCCTGATTCTTCTTCGGTTAGACATCCCCTGCAGAGTGGGATGTCTGTGGCTCCAATGTTGTATAGCTGTTTATTGATTGAGGGTACAGTGTCATGTCAGCGTCCCTGTGATTATTTTGATGTCTTTTCATTGTAGGTTCATCAGGCAACGTGTCAGTCATGGTGTGGCTGCTGTTATCGCTGCTCTGGACTGTCTGTAGTCCATCGCCCGTGTCCATCGATCGTTGTGAAGGTTTTGGGTGTGTTCTGTATCCAGGTGCGTAGCTGGGAGAACGTCAGAGGAAGGAATGGGGCTGGGTATTACACTTGTGTTTCCGAGCCCCTTCTGGCTAGTTCATCTGCAGCGACGTTTCCCAGTGATCCACTGTGTCCCTTGATCCATTGTAGAGTTACCCTGTTCTTTGCGGCGATACTTTCAAGGGCAAGGTGACATTCGTATATGAGCTTGGAGTTACATTTTTGGCTCTCCAGTGCTCTGAGGGTTGTTGTACTATCTCGGGGAGTATCCCTATGCCGTAGTCTTCTATCCCTCTCCGTTTGATAGCAGTGGCAGCTGAGATTATGGCCACGCATTCGCATTGGAAAATGGAACTGCATGAGCCTAGTGTCATAGGTAAGATAAGATAAGATTAGTTTTCATGTGTTTGTATTTTGTGGTGTTTCCGGGATGTCGATTGTCTTGGAATCTTATCACACGATATTATGGTAGAATAAATAATTATCTCGTATCATGTGGTGGTCATCAAAACTCATTCTAAAACTTGAACAAAAATCGTCAATTTGATAATATTGGAAGGCAGAACGAGATCATTTACATTAAAAAACAAAAATTAAGACTTATTTCCTTCATCACATTAAATCAATCAATACCAGCGATACACAGATTATTATAATACTTACTACGTAAAAGATATATTTATGTCTCATTATTATCCATGCTTATAATCTACAAAAGCAACAAATAGAGATATTCCCTTAGAAACATGCATAACAAATGGATCAACTTCATTTATTTCTAACTCTGTTTATCTAATGCATTGGAACATCATGAGTTATGCCTTTTTGTTTTATTGTAATATTTTTTTAACTGAAATTATGCCTTCATGTTCGATGATGTTTTGGGCTTACTGCTACTTATTTCCTTTTAGTTGGGAAATTTTGTCGATAACTAAAGACGTTCCCTTTCTGACAGTCGAGTTATACCCTTGATGTAATTGAAAAAACCAGGTTAGGATGCAGCTAGAGTTATGAATTTTTGATATGTTATGTAACTGGATACGTAGATCACGATAATGCAATAAAAACAAAAGGGCACAACTCGACTTATGTCCTTTTTGACTGGAGGCACTGAACTTGTAAACCAAGTAACACACTGGTAAATAAATTGAGCAAAATAAACGTACATTTCTACTAATTTTTTTTTTCAATTACTACAACCGATCGTTATAAGAAGTTTTTTAAATTATATCCTTGATGTAGTAAAATATAAAATAGACTCATCATCCATACCAATCGTAACAATGGCTTAAATTATAAATCTGCAAAGGGGCCACCCTAATAGGCACAAAGGCCAGCAGGGCTTTCACGTATCAATTATGGGATTATGTGAATTATAGGGAGATCATAATAATCGATCTATTATTCACCCTATATGGAAAAATTGAGGAGAAATAATAAAGCGTAGAAAATTGCTGCTGGGACGCAATAAAAACTGGATATAAGACAGGGATGGTCGAAAACTTACTTACTTTTTTATGACGTAATAATATAAGAAAGTCACATTTATGGTATTTTCTATCTACTATTTATCATCGGACTAGTTTTTTAGAAACATAGTTCTTCCAAGCGCACTTTTAGAAATTATACCGTCCTTGATAATCCTAACCAAAAACTTGATATACCTAACTCATCGTACGTATTTAAATAAAATAAAATATGTTTTATTTCGACCATCAAAGGATCATAATATTATTAATTCTAGCCTATATAAAATTATAACACACAATTCACATAAAATCAATTAAAAACCAAGAATAAAATAAATTGAATTGATGTTGACTAAAAATTGAATTGAATTAAATTAAAATACCTATATTAAAATTAAAATTACAGTCACAATATAAATTTAAATTTGGGATTGTGATTTAATTTTAAATAAGTTTATATAATGTTACTTAAAAAGTAAACTATTCAAGGTAACAGCATTACGATTATTTGGATCGTTCTAATGAGAACACCAGTCCTGATTATAAAATAAAGTTGATGGCTAAAATGTCTGCCAAATGTGTGGGAAACTGTTAACACAGACTTATTACAAAGATACTAAAATTTTACAATTCGAGACAATTCCTTTTATGAATTATAGTTTGATTCGTAATTTATGTTTTTTTATTATCACTCTCAGTTTTATAAAAAGAGACGGCCCAAAATAAAATAAGTAAATGTTATGATTCAGCTAAAGTAGCCTTTTAGACCCGCAGATCAGTGGGAATCGAACCCGCAACCTTCTGTGTTTCTGGCGAGCCTTCACCCATTGCACCACAGAGATCGTTCTAAAATAATATATTGAAAATATTAAAAATTGCGCTAGAATTTCAAAGCTATTTGTAATACCTTACATCATACGTTCTTATTAATTTCCGGCTATTATAAAAACCCTGTGCTGGGCGTTAATCGCCATATAATTTTGATTGATAGCTCTACGGTTTTTACTTATTTTTCATACAAAACTTTATGGGCTGCAATAACGATAATGAAAATATGGAAGAGAAGAGTTATAGTGTAATAACCGATATTTATGTAGCAATATTCGACTAATATTCTCTTTCGGTTTTATTGTAAATTTTATAAATGCACTTATGAGTGTAGCCATTCGTCAGACTTAAGTAACTAATTAGTCAAATTGGCTCACACGAGTTTGAAGAACTCTGTTTCATTTTTTCATTCTTTATTGTATGAAGCTTGACGAGTTCATAATTTTTCTAACTCGATATTCCTAAAGAAATTTATCATTAGCCTAATAAATTCATTGATACTTTTAACAAACAACAACATCACCTTCTATTGTATAATTTAATATATAAACACACAAAATATTATTTATATTTATCGTTAAATTATACATAAACTGTTTTTAAAGCGAAATAGATTTAAAATTTACCTGCATATAAATTTTATTTATGTTTTAGCCTATTAGGACAATTATCCCCTATCTCCTTTATCTTCATACGGTCTTGTTTAAATTAATAAAAATGAGTCTTTTGTTAAAAAAAAATTTCACATAAAAAATTGATACCTACAAAAATATATTGACGAAATAAAATGACGAAAGTAAATGAATGTTATCTACATGTATTTTATTCATAAAATACCCCTCGTATCTATTGCATTATGCAACCGCCAGCAGTGAAAAGTGCATGTGAGTTTTGCGCGCGATGCATTTCCCTAGACAAAGAGTTTTAATTCCGCCACTTAGTAAAAAATCGCTGAGTTTAAGAGAATTTCATGAAAGTTAAACGAGCCGTGAAGTCATTGCATTAAGTGGAGAGGGCTTCGCCAACACTTAATTAAGAATTCACCCCCGCCCTCCCCCACTAGTCACAACAAAAGATTCTGTGCTGTCTTCATTAATTTAATTCAATTTTTTTATATGATCCCATAGAGTAAATATTCTCTTCACGTTTTTCTCGTTTATTTTGTGATAATTATGAAGCCTTTTTGTTGTAAAATTTATTGTAAAAACAATTAGATTTATCCGCATGTAATAAAAGTTTTCCAAACTATGCTTCAATGGTTCGCGATATAAAACAATTCCTTCCATACGGAAATAAAATAAACAAAAGGTTTTTTTCTGGAACAAAATTGTATTGACTAATGAATCGTATTCTCGAACACATACGGGTTCATGTTACATGTTACGCCATCGATGAGGATGAAATGGGGTAGAAAAATTGCCATTAGTTTTATCAACAGCTTAAAATGTACAGACATTTGTTTAATTAAAAAACATTCACGAGAAAAGAATTAAATTGTCATCATCGTCAACTTATTGTTGTTTGCAGCTGGTTAATGATAATGTCCTATGATACTGTGGATGAAAGATGTTTAAAGTTGAACACTGGTTAAACAACGTCCTGTATTAGTGATGAATAGAGACAGGACGTTGTTTAACCAGTGTTCAACATTAAAACATCTTTCATAAGTAAGGGGTGTATATTTTTCGGCTTTTACGCTTTTCTTAGATTGAAAAAAAAAAATCAAGAAATAGTCTTTCGATTGTTTACCGAAGTCTAGTATAGTATTATATTATCTGTGCCGAAGTATAAATAACACTCAAGTTCCTGAAACGATTTTTAAGCCTTGCCGCTAAAGATGTGTCTTTAAATTGATCAATTGAGAAATAAAACGAAGAGTGAGATTTTTATTTAAGTTCCAGTCGTTTGTTACTCTTCGAGCATAGCGAAGGTTTTACTGCGTGAATTTTAAAGCGTTTTTACGAGATCACACGAGAAAAACTTTGACGATTTTGACAGCTATTCGATGCAAAATACTGATTCTAGTAGAATAAAATCCGTGCGAGCTAAAAGAAGAAAAAATACGGCCAACATTTGTTTGGTCGAACAACGAAGAATGGATAACAATTCCATCGGAAAAATCCATTCGGCTTCATCCAACTGAATAAAACGACATGAAGCGGAATTATTATTGAAGGGATCAAAATTGTTAGTAGATGGTTACTGTGGGTGCTTCCGCCCTTGTTAAATTACTTGATCGCATATTTTGTCTACTTGGTAGACCATAAATCATCCCCAAAAACTGTATTCTGCTCACTGTTATTTTTCGTTCATTTTACCAAGCTAAACAGTTCATTCCAAGAGGTCATTTAGGGGGCTAGAACACTTATAACTTATTTAGGTACGATTTTTTTTTACCTACATCTAAATTGGTTCCTAGCATCAGAACTCACCGCCAGGTACCCTAGAAGACTGAAAAGACAACACATCATGGAGCTAGATGTCCTGATGAAATACAAAGGGGGAAATGATCGCCGGAGCACTTCCTCTCAAAGCTCTCTACCTACACCAAACCAGCCCCCCTAGCCATATTACACTATCTATCGTCGCTGTAGAATAGAAACACTTCAAAATGTATAGGATTTGACGTTTCAAGTAGATGAGTCACGTGGTCAGAACGTCAATTCCTATACATTTTGAAGTGTTCTATTCTACAGCGACGATAGATCGTGTAATATGGCTAGGGCCCCTGCTTATAGTCAGAGACTGATCGCAGATGAAAATGAATCACAAAAAAACCTACGTCTAAATAAAATATTAAATAATTTATTTTCAAACATTTATTTACCTATTTAAATGGTTCTTTATAAACGAGTCAACTGGCCGGCTCTGCACAAAGTGTACTCATCGGTCGAACTTTTAATTGCTGTTCAAACTTTTCTCTATATTTTTATTTTTCCTTATTTGTTCTGTGACTCTTCCGTAGAGGTTTTACTGCATGCATTGCGTTTGCATTTATGCATTCGCGTTATACAGGTCGTGTTCCTTCCAATTATGCAAACTTTAGGTCTTTAAAACCAGTTACATAATTAGCCAAAGTATAGTTTCAATCTGCATTACGAATCCCTTCACGCGAATTGTCTGAATAGTTTAGGTTCTGTTTAACGAAACATTAGAAGGGGTTACTGAACTCAGTTATTTTAGCTTCGTTTGTATTTTCGGTGCTTTCAAAACATTTTCGTGAATCATTCCAATTTCAAATTGTGTAAAGCCAAATAAAGTGTGTAGAGCAGTGGTCGTCACACTTTTCTGGCCAAGGGCCGCATAGGACAATGTGGGGTATCACTGCGGGCCGCACATTCTTGAATTATTTATTTGATGATTTTTCGAAATCCCTATACTTCTGGGGTAAAATCCTAGTAGGCACTTAACTACCTACTAACGAACTTGAAACTTAGCATAATTTTGCGGTGCTCAAAGACTCGCAGCTTGTTGGTTCCTATTCTATGGTCTGGCATAACTCACTTTGCTCGCAATATACCTACTCCTGAAGTTATAATGCAAGCGAATGGAGCTCCAAACAAAGCGAGCGAAGCGAGCCGAATTTTTACAAGTCAAATACAATATGTTACACTTTTTTTTTACAGTTATCAAAGAAAAAACTCGCTACTTATCGGTTCTTATTCTGTGGTTAGACTACTCACTTTACTCGCAATATATACCTTACTCGTGAAGTTAAATGCGAGCGAAGCGAGCCGAATTTTTTAAGACAAATGCAACATGTGACACTTGATTTTGTTTGCGGTGATCAAAGAAAAAACTCGCTGCTTAATAGGTTTTTATACTTTACTTAGACTTTACTAACTTTCCTCAAAAACTAACTGACTCATGAAGTTTTAGGCGAGCGAAGCAAGCCGAATTTTTTAAGACAAATGCAATATTGTGACTCTTGATTTTGTTTGCGGTGATCAAAGAAAAAACTCGCTGCTTAATAGGTTTTTATACTTTACTTAGACTTTACTAACTTTCCTCGCAAACTAACTGACTCATGAAGTTTTAGGCGAGCGAAGCGAGCCGAATTTTTTAAGACAAATGCAATATTGTGACTCTTGATTTTGTTTGCGATGATCAAAGAAAAAACTCGCTGCTTATCGGTTCTTATTTTGTGGTTAGACTTTACTCACTTAACTCGAAATAGACCTTACTCATGAAGTTAAATGCGAGCGAAGCGAACCGAATTTTTTAAGACAAATGCAACATTGTGACACTTGATTTTGTTTGCGATGATCAAAGAAAATACTCGCTGCTTATAGGTTCTTATACTTTATTTAGACTTTACTAACTTTTCTCGCAAAATATCCCACTCATGAAGTTATATGCGAGCGAAGCGAGCCGAATTTTTTAAGACAAATTCAATATTGTGACACTTGATTTTGTTTGCGATGATCAAAAAACAAACTTGCTGCTTATCGGTTCTTATACTTTACTTAGACTTTACTAACTTTTCTCGCAAAATATCCTACTCCTGAAGTTATACGCGAGCGAAGCGAGCTGAATTTTTTAAGACAAATGCAATATTGTGACACTTGATTTTGTTTGCGATGATCAAAGAACAAACTCGCTGCTTATCGGTTCTTATTCTGTGGTTAGACTTAACTCCCTGTATTTGCAATATACCGTAGTTATGAAGATAAATGCGAGCGAAGCGAGCCTTTTTTTAAACAACTACAACATGTGACACTTGATTTTGTTTGCGGTGCTCATAGAAAGGCTCGTTGCTTGTCGGTTCCTATTTTGTGGTCAGACATAAATCACTTTGCTCTCATTATACCTAATCAACTCTGAAACTAAAAGGCGAGCAAAGTGAGCTCTAAATCAAGCAAACAAAGCAAGCTTCCTTATCTCGAAGTTTTTAAATCAATTACAATTATTAATGTAACAACGTAGGTAGCATCATTCATCATCATCATCATTTCCTTGCCCTTTTCCCACTAGGTTGGGTCGTCACAACATGTTCTTCTCTAACGTGGTAGAATCATTATCTACTGAAATTGTTTGCTTGGTCGCGGGCCAATATCGTCCCGCGGGCCGCACAAATATCGCCCGCGGGCCGCATGCGGCCCGCGGGCCGCACTTTGACGACCACTGGTGTAGAGTAATGACGCCACTTTCTCTGTATAAATACTAACCTTCGTGCAATAAGAAATTTATTTGGCATTAATTCACATAAAACATGTGATTTATAAACCGTTCTTATTACGAGTATGGGAGCCGACGGTTTTGACTCAATAAAGTATTTAAATGATATGAATACTCTTTAATATTATTTTTATTTCAACAGATTATAAACTGATCATAACTTGAAACAAAGTAGTGGCCGACAGATTCAATCGAATAAAATGATGATTTTGTAATGTAATCTGTAGTAAGTAGCTATTTTAATCATAAAAAGGAACGATGATACTTGATATTTGATTTTAATGTACACTCGCTTGTTTAAAACATTTTTATTGAAAAGCTATGATTATAAGCTTTTTCTGTAAAGTTACTCATGTGGCAAAATTAACTATTAACTGCTATTACCTGGTGCATCAACATTTTGCCCAGTAAAATATTTATCGAAACTATTTTCATCTTTCAAATGCTAAAAATCTTTTGCATTTTATATTTAACAATTTGTAAGAAGTGTTTGTACAAAGATTTTATACTCATTCGTTTTCATTTCATTTTAAGAAAAATAAAATGTAGATATTTTCTCAAAAGCGAATTCAAGATGCGTGACATTATAGTAAATATTTTTCAAGTCGATACACAGCTTTTTACTGGAACCATCGTAAACACCAGCTTCATATAGCTTAGAGCAGGTATGGGCAACCTTTAGAAAGTTGCGGGCCAAACTTTAGGATGTTGAAGAAGTCGCGGGCCATAGATAGGTATAAAATAGGGTAGATATTAAAAAAACCGGTTAATTTTTTCATATTTTACACACATTCATGTGCTTCCAAATATGCTTATTCCTTGCAAACGCTCTTAGTTGCGGCTGCTTTTCTTCTGCAAGGTTTGATCTATAGAAGTCACTTAGCTACACGTCTTCTGACTAAAGATGAATTTGAAAAGATTTTTGATTTAAAAGAATTTTAAAAGATGAGATGACATGTTTGAATAATGAAATTCTATTGGTTGTTTAAAACACATCTCACACATCTCCGCTTCGGTGGAGTCTCAGCCTTACGCGGGCCGGATCAAAAGTCGCGGCGGGCCGCATCCAGCCAGCGGGCCGGGGGTTGCCCACCTATGGTTTAGTTTAGAGGCTGGATTAAGCTCGCATTAGCAATTGTAATGAACTCAGTTATATGAGTGGTGACAAGTCTATTATTTTCGTATAGTCGGTAGAACACGGACTGAATTAACATAAAACGTGGCTAACATTAATTTGGCTTATTGATGAATACAACGTGGAGTTACTAAATTATTGCCATGGACAAGGAAAAGCTTGTTAGTTTTTTTTTATTTTTAACCGACTTCCAAAAAGGAGGAGGTTCTCAAGTCGACTGTATGTTTTGAACCAATTTTTGTCCAAGGAGATGTCTTTGTTTAGTAGGACACGACGAGCTAGTTGACGGTAATTTTGTAATTACGGGTAATTGTATAACTCATAACATCCCTTTTTTGTTTCCCATTTAGGCTTGTTTAAGACAAAAAAATTACAACATGCTTGTGACGTTATCCTTGGTAGCTTGGATGTAAACTTTTTTACCACTTTTTGCTTGTGTTTGTACCTACTTATGTTAGTTAACTTTAGTGACGGAGTTTTTAAGCAGCATGAAGGCCACCGTCATGGCTTAACGACTTAAAAGCCGGGACCGGCAAAATAAAGTGCCCTCCCAAGCATGGAAGCGCTTTAATGCTACTTGCGGTCACCCATCCACGTTGTAACCGCTCAAAACGTCAATGAGCTACCAAGAACGTGAAAGCAAGCTACGCCACGTCTGCTTCTAATTACCTTTGTTTGCATACTACTACTACTCTATTGGCTCAGGGACCCAAAGTGAGTCTTGGCCTCCGAAACGAGAATTCGCAACTTCTTTCTGTCCATTGCTGCCTCTAGCCAGTTGTCGGCTCCGAGGTCGAGCAGGTCAGCTTCTATTCTTTGTTTGCATGATAGTTAAAAAAAGATGCCTTCTCCATACAATTTCCACGTCTTCGTTCAATCCACAGGCGGTCTGGAGAGAGCTCACGTACACCCCGACTGGTAGCTTTATATAACAACACTCTGTCATTAATTAATGACGAGTTGATTTTTATCCATTTTTATACAGGGTGGAAAATCCATAATTAGCAATATTAAATTGTAATACTTAGATATACATAATTGTAATATATGTAATTTTAATAAATAGGATAAATAATTTAATAATAGTTGGATGATGTAAAAATACTATGTTTTGTTTTATAACATAACATAACTGATCGTGAGTGCCACTGCTCGCGTGTGTACTTTGTGTTACCACGGAAGACCAGCGCTATGGTAGACTATCTACTGTAGCTTATGCTGAGTGGAGGCCTTTTTGTTAACTTAGCTTAATATATGTGTTCCTACCTTATAACTTGTGTGTTTAACAGTTGACAAATAAAGTTATTTGATTTTTTTTATTTGAAAAAATGAATGGGCCCTGGAGGGAAACTACTTTAAATCCTTAAGATATCCCATTCATTTTTTCCACCCTGTATAAAATTGTGGGTAATTTTATTTTTAATATGAAGCTAATGGAGGACAAAAACAGGATTATAATGTTTGCTATATAGGTTTATAAGTAGATGGTCATGGTAATCAAAGATCCTTATCTCAACTAATTAAACTGATAATTAGTAAAGGCTTCAAGGAAATGGCAAAAGATAATAACAGTCATCAACTTATAATGTTTATCAACTTAACAATTTTTATCGTACTGCCGCAGAATAAATCTACATATATTCAAAACACAACCGTATAGAAAATTTTCTCAGATCACGATATTTCGGAAAGTTTGGTGAGCTCAAACATTAAAAAAATGTCTTATCTTGTTTTTTTGTAATAGATAAAAACTTACCCTTATTCATAATTTGACAATTTAGCAAGGCTTTAGAGAATGATTTTTCTTGTCACTCTTATGTCAATGAAAATATGCGGCAGCTCTTTGAGCTCTAAAAAGCCTCTAAGGCTGGATTCGACCAAACTGGATTAAGTTTTTACTCGAGAGTAAACTGCTGTTTGTTTGAATATTTTGACATTGTAAAGTTGACTCCTTATAACCAGGATAATTTGTATGCACATAATAATGTTCAGTTGCACTTTCTAAACAATTACTTATATTTCGAATTATGTCGGCTAGTTACATTGGAGTAAGATGACTTTTAGTCGAATCCAGACTAAGTATAATAAAGTGTCTATTAAACTGTCTTTTCATTCAAATTCATGTCATTCCACTATGCAGTTCAGCGAATATAAAATTTCATAAAACCTCAGAGACAGCACCTGGCACGAAACTTCTCCCATAATCTACGGCGGCCTGCACAAAATGAAAACGTGCGCGTAAATTCAAAAAGGAATTCATAAGGTGGATCTTCATACCTTTTCGGGGAACATAAATCAGCATAACGAGCCAGCCTTCCGTAAGGTGCCCCTCGTAGCATTAAGCTGCTGTAATATTTTCTCACTTACGACAAAATTTTCTGTCTTCATATTTATACCGGGGACCCGGTAACCCTTAGATTGGAACAGGCAAAGTTGCCCCCTAGCTAGGGAAAAGGAAACATTTCTCAAACTAAATTCTTTGGAGAGTAAAAGTTTCAGCTACGGAACAAGAGTTGAAAGGAAGGCCACTTTGCTCTCAGTTTAGTTTGTTTTGTTGATAAAATTAGACTTGTAACCAGGAAAAAAGAAACCTACCTACTATTCAGAACATTATTATGTTTACGAGTAAAATGTCTTGAATGTATGTGCTTACTCTACCGGCTGCGCCAGATACGCGTAGAATTGATATTATTATTTAAAAAATGTGTCCAAGAGATCGCTAGTCCATGGTTATAAGTTTTTCTGAGACGCTGAGAGCTGTCGTCTCAAGCTGTACTAAAGTACCGAGTAATATTCAAGCAAGTTCAAGTTGAAAGACGCTTAGTATTTGTCTAAATTAATGTTGAGCATCTGAGCATGACGACAGACGAATTATTTTTGTATAAGTACCAAGACATAATTCTAAGAAACTCCAGTTTTTATGATTAATTTAGTTTAAAGCTGAAAACTCTATATTAATATTACCATGCCAGCCCCATATCGCTTGGCCTCTATAATTTTTCTATGTCCTTTGTATATCGAATTCAATTGTTGCTGGGAATGAAAACGCCCTTTGTTGTAATATGTATACAGCTTCAGTTATATAGTAGACTTCAGCCACCACATTTTAATTTGAAAAATAGAATATGGGCCCACGCTAAATCAGGCGGCATTCATCACCGTCTTCGCAAGTAATAATCCAAGCACGTCTTTAACCAGGCACAACATTCAGAAACTTTCAGCAACAATTCAGCTTGCCGAAAATTGAAAACACTTAAAATTTTCGGTTACAAAGGTATTTTTAATCCTCCTTGAATCGTGTTAATTGTGTAAAATAGCATGAACCCTGACTCGTTAAAAAAATAGCAGATTTTTTTATCTATATTTTATGTCAAAACATTGCTGTGAAACCATTGAGTATTTATGATACATCATTCGAAGCGTATACGTTTTTACTTCGCACTACACACAGATAGTAAAAGTTCGATCAAAAATCGACTAAAATGTACTAAAAACGAAACTGTTAGTCATCCGGTCCCTGCGGCGCCAACGCCACTAGCCGATTCTACCCCAAGAACGAAAAATGTATGAAAATATGGAAATGTGACGCCAACGCTGTTTGGGACCAAAGATAAAATATCGTTCCAGGAGTTTCAGATGGTTTATTTTTTCTTTTTTTTAGACCTGTGCCGTTACACTTTTACATTTGAAAAAAAAAAAATGTTACACTTTTGTTTCGTAAAAATATTCGACTGTTCGTAGCATTATAAATCGGTCAACGCATCAGGGTCACGTAGGTCTGTAGTTAAAAAATTCTAAGGTAGAGAATTTCATTTCATTTCCCACTTCATTTAGCCAATAAACATTACTTTGCTTTGATCTTAATGAGCAATAACTTATCTTTATTACTTCCTTATTACCAGCGAGAATACAAAAGGACATGATATTCGGTATACCTATTTTCAGTAAGTATTTATGGCATAGAACAGTGCCGACCCAGATTTGTAAGGAACAGTCAACAAAAGAAATAATCTTACCAAAATAATACTAAGAATGACTGTGTGTGATTTTAGAAATTGTTGTTTAAAAATTAATATGGGCAATATAAAACACCGTAAATGTTAAACATTTTTATATCTGACGTCACTATCTAGTTTAATACCAGACTTAGAACATATTCATTTTACGGAGCCATATACCCCTAAATATGGAAAGCTTTTACTATGGGAAAGCAAGAACTAAATTGTGAGGCCAGTATCTTCGAAAAAATTTACGGTAATGATCTATTTGTCCTTATAACCAAAGAAGTAACGTTCGTTTAATTTAAGTTATTGTCGTGATTTTTCTTTTGTTTCCTTCAAAGTATGTAATGTATGCGATTTTATTTATTTTTATACTTAAAAGCAATTATCACTCATTGCATAACCAATGACCACAATGTAGCACCAGTTTATGCGAACTTTAATAAAATTCAAGCAAAATGCCATCGCTTTATCGAGGCTAATGTGAGTAAGCTAGTTTGCTTTATTTATTGTACAACTTTCTGTTATTGTTATCGTTTAGTGCTGAGACTTGCCAAATGAACGTAGCAGCTTGGTCCTAAAAGCTTGAAATAGTGCTTGACCTTAATTAATTATGGTTTTTAAGTGCCATTGTACGAGAATCGGAGCCATGTTGAACTAGTGAGATTTCTGAACCTGACTTTCGATCCGAAATAGTGGAATCGGTTCTCAGAATGTTTAATTTGGAAAAGTAATGCCCAACAAACAATGAAGGAAAACGTCGTAAAGAAACCCGCGGCCTATCTAACTCCACTAGTAATGACAATGTTTTTGCTGTGGATAAGGCTAATTTAGGTGAGCTTAGGATCCTCGCCAAGAATAATCATTCTCATACTAAAGTGTCCCGTTGAGTATAGTCAAAAATTGCCTCCTGACGCTTTATAAGTCGTCAAGAATAAAACAGCTCATCAACAACAGAAAATAGACTGACAGCCTGTTGGTTTCCAATGAGTTAAGTTCTGCACGATCAAAGACGCTTAGATTGTCTAAGGAATACTATGGTCTATGGTCTATGGAATAGGCCCTTATTTTCACTGAAGACTATATGCGGTCTAAAACCACCACACAGTAGATGGTCACACACGATACTTACCGTCGATTTTCCCCCCGCAAAGTTTATAAACAAGTTCAAAGCAGTCCACTTTACTTAGTCTTTGTTGGGCCTCATTTAAAATCAATCGCAGCCATTTTGTCGGCTGGCGCCCTGAGACGAGATTTTGGAGGGAATTCGTAATTAAGCTGGCCGGATCCTCTTTACTTAATGGACGCGTCCGAAATCCTTAGAAGTAAATGAAAGGCGGGCGAAGTCAGGGGGAATAAGATTATCGTGTAAGATACAGTTTTAATTTGCTAGTCTTTTTGCCTCTTAATTTTTACGGCAATGAGAAGCGAGCTGGCAGCACCTTCTTGTGCATTTTAATATCTTGTGCAGAGTTAATTAAATACAATGAAAGCAAAATCTACCGTGGAATTTTTAATGCCAAAGTAGCACTTATGACTAAAATGCCAGTTTTATGTAGGTACTTCTGTAGAATTAGTCCCACCTGAAGGATCATATCAATGCTAAGCTCATAACATAATCAAATGAGTAAAAGAACATGTACTGATGAAATCAGATTCATGAATTTATCTTTCAAATTTCGAAAATGGCCAACTGTGGATACCTGTGGCGCTAAAATTAGCTCAGAGGCATATAGTTACTACCTAGAGCAATGTATAGAAAAGGATTCAGTTAACAACTACATACGTAGGTTTCAAAATACTACGTAAGTAGTACTCTGTGTGTAAATGTTTGAAATTTATTAGAGTATTTATGTATACAAGTTTTAGAGGTTCTAATAAATAGTTTTAATTTATCACTATCGCACTTCCGAAGCAGGTGTGCCGGATGGCGTCAGCACGTATTCCTCCAACAATAAGCCATGGTTCCTTCCGTCAGACAAAATACTTCTCAAAATTGACTGTACATGTACAATAGGAAGTACCATCAAATTACAAAAACCCAAGCTATTTTGGACCTTAATGTAATGAAATAGAGTGGTGGTATTGTTCAGTTCAATTTGATTGATTGACCAGTTTGAATTAGGAATGAAAGGAATGGAATCGAATTGTGTAGGACGGTCATTAATCTTTGCTAAATAGTACATTCGAAGAATTATTTGGATTGCTTAGGGCTTGAGCGTGATGAAATGTTTGAAACCTGTCGAAATGAAATAAATGAGTTGATGCTCAAATAGGTACTTACCTTAACACACACACTAAACTAAATTCTGATGTTACTCTAATGTTCTTCTTTTAACGCAAAAAGTACAATATCAAAACATTAACCAGGTTTATAATTTAGATGGTGAATTTAAAAAAAAAGGCAAAGGAAAACCACACAATACCTATAGACTTACTCCTGGAAACCTGAAACAAACTTAGTTTTGATTTACTCATACTTGAATTTAAGATCACTTCAGACTTAATTATGCATCCGTGATCGTAATTAGGTAACCACCCATCCGAACTTTCTCAGAACACGTAAACACGATTCGAGTGGTAGCTGTCTAAGACCAATAAATCAAGTAACAATGTAGAAACACAAGAATTTCCATCTTATTTCAAAAATGCGAAACAATCAGTTCTCGACGCATTAACGTAATTATTCTAAGGTCGAACGATAGATACAAATGTGCGGTTGACGCTAGTAAATGGGTCTGGCATGCTTGAATAATGTAGCGTTGTCTTGAACTAGCAAACAAAACGCTGTGGCCGTAAGATTTGTCTATGGCTATGGCTTCTCAACAGCTGGCTCGTGAAGTTTTTGGGCTGAATTGCCGCATCTGTGATGTCTTCGAACAGTTTCGATCGTCTAACTAAAGATAGTACTTAGATAGTTTGCGACAAATTTCTGAAAGAATCCATTACCAAGCTTTACGTGAAGAATATACTTAATCTTAAAAAAAAAAAAACATTGAGAATTCATTAACAAAAACAGGTAAATATCAAAAGTGTGTTTTGGGTTACTACACTGAAGAAAACCGACGAAAACCGACTGTTTCTCTAACCACTTTTCTGTCTTCAGGCATTCAATATCCCTTGATATCAAGGAGGATGGTAAAGAACCAAATACACTGGTTTGATTCATTTACTGAATCATCTTTGGTTTGGTGTACCTTAGTGGTAGGTACAAAAGATGATTCAGTGAACAAGCTCACACTACTTAGAAGGTCCATATCACACTGCCTATTAACTGGTTATCTGTCAGAGCACAGATCTGGTCGAGACACAATTGATTTTCTATTGTGTCTGGAATCCCGACAGACTAAAGGTTAATAAGCTCACATCATCGATTATTTTACGTTGCTCCCGTTAATAGCATTAAACATTTAATAGACTAGTCAATATTGATTAAATGATAAAAATAAATCTGCACACGATACAAAGGTTTAGTGACGCGTAAATATCAATTACTGGCTTAAATCGGGAAATATCGGCAAATTTCGGGAAGCGGTCAGTAATTGGTGTACCCGCCCCCGATGACAGCGAAAAGACTTCAGCTGGTACATTTCCTTTGTTTATCGATGATCTTAAGTTTGTGCCACGGCAGGTCAAGCTTACCAAACCAATGGCATTGTACATGTACAGTCAGCTAAAATTATTACTATGGGCAAAAAAATAGTAGTCTAGGAGGCTAAAATTATTATTGCACTTAGAAACTATAATAAGCCTGCGTGCTAAAGCCTTTATGTATTTATCCAGATACCACGAAGCCGCAAACAACTAGGCTACTTTCATAATTTGCACCAGAAAAATGCTGGTGACCATTTTAGTTTAACTGAGTGTTTCGGAGAGACCGCTATCATCGGACTTCATATTCATATAGACTGGGTAAAACGATCATATTTGACCACACTAAACTTCGTTAGTCTTTTTCGATCCATAAAGGTCAAGCAAGCTGTACCTACTACGAGTGTTTGTAGATAATGTTGACGCTGCTAACAAGCATCGTTATCTAATCTATTGTGAGTAGATGGTAATTATGTGCGTTGCTGCTAGTCATTTTTTAATCTTTGATGATTTAGTACATTGTGAACGTTTAATAGGCTTTTGTTTGTGTATAATGTGTGTCTCTACCCTAACAAGTTTCCGAAGTAAGTTCCTGAGCTGTTTGTCTTTCAGCTACGTCGCTGGTCAATCCCACTGCATTCTGGGGAATATTGCTAATTTATTTTTATTATACTAATATATCGACGCGAATGTTTCCCCGAATGGTCATTTTCAATGCGCATAAAATTTTGCAAGTTAATTAACTGTAATGTTTTTCAGTGTTTTGCCGTATGAAATTGCTGTGGCTTAAGTTTATGGAAATGCTTACGTGCCTGGCACGGCCATAGCATGGCCATGGTATGATACTGTTTACTGTAAATGAATTTAGACCTTAGTACTGGCATTCAATTTTGTTGAACACTCAAAATGCTTTCAAAAAATTGTGCTGCTTCAAGTTCTTACACTTGTAAACCAATAATAGAAAATTTCACGTAAAGATGCATGTAATTTAATTCCTCAACAATCATTAAAATATCTTTATCCTTATCTTACTAAATGGTGTTGGCACCATCTTTCTTCTTCATTTTCCTCTTTCACTACCAACAAACAAAAATTATTTCCCTGTGCGGTTTGATTTCACAGACCGCGAAGTCGCAGTCAAATTCTGCGGTGCAGTCAAAGGTTTTCCATTAATTTCCCCATTTCTGGGTAAGTTGGGCGCCTCAGCCATACGTCGTGCCTGACACGCATTGTGCCTGTGATAAATGATTTATACGCAATATTCTTTAGCGGCAAAATGTCCGCGTAAAGTATATGATACGAAGTTTATTGGTGGGGTTAGGCGTGAATCAGCTTAAAATATTTCAAGTGGGTGTTTGAATTTTCATAAGCAAGTCATTATTTTAAAAAAAATAGAACGAAACATGACTGTAACTCCAAGCATGATAGTAAATAGATTTATACTCAAGATTATGTGATGATGTCAAAAGAGCTCTAGTCAGTATTCAAATAATCGTCATCAGCAAACTAAAGTAATATTTGATAGTCTATTCAAGATGTAGGTACCTACCTACCTACATTTTTTTTTTAAATTTTAAGTTATATTTTTTTTAAGATAGATATTATGCCAGCATTATTAAATTATTGCCATATGAAAGCATTGCCCTTCCATTTAAATAGTTTTCGAGCTTTTGGAATCGAAAGTTTGTTTTTGTAGGACCTACCCTGTTTCAATGACAAACAGAATAAAGACATTACCCTTCCTTTGCGTTGCGCAGTCGGGTGAAAATAACTAGAAAGTAATTAATTGTTATTATTGATAAACACCTCTTCGAAACTGAATGCTAAATAAGAACAGACAACCAAACCGGTCGAGCGGCTAGTAAAATTACATACAACGGACACATTGTAACTTTATGCTAATAGGAAATTAATGTCGTTTTTACTTCCACATGTGTGCCGCCCTTAGTTGGCAGCATCAAAGCGAGATAATGGAGGCAAAACAAGCAGGTCTAATGCACGGGTTTAGGTTCCAGAGCAAACAGACGAGATGGGCTGAGGGCGCTTCGACGCATTTACGATGAAATCCGATACACTGTTATGTAGAAACAAAAATGTATTACTTACATCTTTTATGCCATATAAAGGCCTGAAAGAAGAAATTTTAAATTGAATTCAAATTGTCTTCACTCTTCCGTCTAAGGAAGGAAGTAAGGCTGGTTTAGTTTCTAAGTTCTAAGACTGTTTTGCTAATAGAACAAATTGGGCGATTGGCAAAGTAAATAAGAGTGAAGAAAGTACAGACTGATCACTTCATTAGACAATTTAATTTTTTTACACAAAAAGATACAGTAGAGATACCTACTCTTGAATAGAAAAACGATAATACGCATCAATCAATCGTAACAAGTTCAGATTATCAGTGAATACTCTTAACAAAATTATTTCCGATATTAGCTGAATCACGGCTATCGTCTGTCACTTCTTAAATTAGTAAGCGCCGATCCCGTAAAGCAGGGAACCTGTTTCTGAATGAAAAGACAGCCAAAGTATTGTGTTACACGCACATGGTAAAAGGTCATGAAAAATGTTTTTATTTTGGTTTGAAACACAGCATGGTAAGTCCAGTGACATCGAGCGTGTTCCGGGCACTTCTTTGTCACCATTTTGCTTCGGTGATGACGATCTGCGGAGCTAAAATGGCCGTTACAGCAGAATCACAATAGGAATTGAACTAAGTATATGCCGTCTCTATTCACTCTCAGTCAATTAAAAGAGACCTGCCTGATGAAATAAGCCTAGTAAGAAGTTCAGTTCAAAATTAATGATTTCTTTCAATGCATTATTTTCCTTTAAAACTGAAAAATATATTCAAATTCATTGTGAAAATAAATGCAGTGTGACTTTGCTTATTTTTTCCGTAAAAAGCTCATTTCAAAAGTAAGTGGTAGTTTCAAAGCTAGCTTATCGGAGTAGTTAGCAAACACTACTTTTGTTATACGTTTAGCTTTTGATTTACTGCTTGGTATTGTTGAGTAGCACTATAAAACTTTGCTAATATAAAAATGTAGTTAAGGTTTTTATTTTAATTGATTTACTTTTTACTTCTACACAGATAATAATCTACTATTAGCAGAAACTGCAGTCCTTCCAGTCGGAGTCCTTCAGAATACTAAATTACTCCGATACCAGAGCAAGCCACTAACTCATACGAGGTTAGCACAAAAATCGCTTGATACACTCACATTAAAATTCTCTTTTGTTTCCCTTTCTATGATGTGATGTTTACCTAATCACAATAATATTATAAATGCGTAAGTTTGGATGTTTAGATGGATGTATGTTTGTTCCTCTGTAACTTGACAATCACTTATCGATTTGCCTGAAATTTTACTGTCTGGAAAAATGCAAGTTTTCCGTGGGATCAAAAATAGTTGTCCACGTGAACGTGGGCGAAGCCGCGGGTGTCCGGTAGTACTAACATAAAAGGATATCCTTTTTTATTATTTAACTTCATTTGAGAGGTTAATTTTAATTAAAAATATAGATTTTAAGCCACAATTTCTGAAATAAAATTACAAATGAGATAACCGTGGAATAATATCTGAAACAAAGATGGTCCGACCCTAATCAGAATTTTGTCCCTTACTCGGTAATTGGTTGAAGATAAGCCTAAAGTAAAATTGCCAAGTCGACCCAAATGAACTATAAAATATTAATGAAATATTCAAACAACGTTATAAAAGAGCTGGCTTTTGGTTTTTTAATCATAATTACAAAGGTTTCTTTTTAGTTCATATACCTACAGGTTTATTTGTCCGGCGACTGTCAAGCTCTGCAAAATCAAAAATCAAAATCAAATATCATTTATTCAGTAGGACCGTTATGACCACTTTGAAACGTCTTAAGAGCTAGGTGATTCTACTCCTGTTCTTTCGCGACCAACACCGTGAAGAATCAGGGCAACAAACACGGTATGGGGCCTAGCTTTCTTTTCGGTGATCCATCCGCTTAAAATCTAAATAGTCAAGCTCCAGTGTGGAGCCAGTCGAACAATGTGAGTCTCGTCAAAGTCGTCAAAAGAAAAATAAGAGGATTAAGTAATACCTCAACAAAAATTCGCCCGGCATCACACGCTACACTTGGCTAACTTAGGTGGTACCTAGCAGTTACCTACTTGCACTGCACCTACCTGCACTGCTCGTTTCAAGAATTATATCTTACAAAGAGCATTTATAATGCTAAAATATTTTTGCAAAATATAATTTTTACTTTCCAATCACCGGCAATTTATAACAATTACGTTCTCCTAATAAAGAAAAGTAATTGCCTAATTATTTAAGGTCGGACCTGTGTAAAGGTAGCTTTGCAAAGCCCGCAGTAAATTTATCGTTGCTTTACGTAAAATACTGGGGCTAAGTAAATAACGTTTGTTCATTCAATTATGTGCTGGTTTTATTTTGCTCGTGTGCTTTGCTTATTCAGACGCATAAAAATTCCAACGACATTTCGTTGCTGCGGTCATTTGCATAATTCTCGTTTCCTTTGACTGAAATCTGCGCTTTAAAAAAATTCATATTGAAAAAAACATAGGTACTTACTCGTATTAATTAAAAGTTCTAGTAAAGTGGATAGGTGATTCTAGAAAGCATTATTTTTGAAGTAATTTTAGAGTAAAGCTTCGTCTTTTAGGAACTCAGGATACAAAAAAAGGGATTTTACTTTTTCGTGTATCTGTCTGTGGCATCGTAACTCCCTAACCATTTTTTTTGTTTGAATTATTTGTTGAATGTGATTCAGTATTTTTAGATATTTGTATTTGTTAAGTTAGTAAGTTAATTTGTATGTTAAGAACATTTATTCAGTTGTTTAAAGATCATCTTTTCTAACTGATCAAGAGCAACTTTTACAGGTCTAATCCATTCCAAATTAGTTTAGATAAGTACCCGTCTTATGAAAAGATAAGAAGAGAAAGAGAAATAAGGATAAGGTGTAGGGGAGACTGGGTACGATTGTGCCAGGGTACGGTAGTGACAGTCGTCATATTTCCGAAACTATAAGGAATACGGGGGTGGGTGCAAGGGAAGAAAGGAGCAGCATGCCTGTCCGAACGTGTGTCACACTATTGCATTAGCCAGCGCTCAAAGTAGCGGCTTGCAGAGTACCACATTACTATTTTTCGATGAAATGAACGTTTTTTTGTTCGATTTCTTTGTGTGATTGTTGTTTTATGTGTACAGATAGAGTGATAAGTGTTTTTTCTCGTAAAAGCTTAAACATTAGTGGTTAAATAGCAGTGATTACTTTGAACGTAGGTTATCTGGTATAGTCATAGCAATTTTTTTTTTGAGAATGTATGCAATGGGTACAGTTGTGCCATATTTTTTGGGTACAGTTGTGACATAAGTAATCAACTGTTTTTTGCTTATAGATGCCCCGACAACATGTAAAAAAGACGGAAAGAGGTCAGTGTGACCTGTAAGCAGAAAACAAATGTTTTAAGTGATACAAATGTTACTACATTTCCTGTGTTTTACCACAAAATGACATTTATTACGTGCCATAGACCATTTATGTGTATATTAATCTGATGATGACATTATGCAGCTATTTACAAGTTAATAACCTATTTGCTGATTAATATGAAGACTTTTAATTAAAGATACTACAGAGCCTTATTAGTTACTAGCAGCGCCCTCTAGAAAGTTGCCCCTGTAGTGATGGTATATGGTGATGATGATGATGATGATGAAAAGTTACCTATAACTTTCCTCAAGAGTTTACATATCAAATGCAGAAAGAATTTTACAAATCCGACTGGTAGTTCCTGAGATTAGCGCGTTCAAACAAACAAACAAACAAACTTCCGCTTCATATATGCTGGTATTGATAAAAGATGCAAATGTTTCTTTATTACCGACGTATTCACTACAAAATGATTGTATGACATTTATTACGTGCAATAAAGTTGATTAAGGACAATTTATGTTTATTTTTGAACCTGTCACTTTTGACCCCAGGCACTGTCACTACTGTCCTGGGGGTGGGGACGATTGTGACATTTTTTCTTTTTTTTTCAAATGGCTCCTATAAGTTAACCGTTGCACTTATGAACAAAATTGAAATATTTATACGTAGACAAATGTCCAAATCACTATAAAACACACCTTGCTTCCATCTGACTGGAACATTTACGAAATTATGGGCGATCAAATGAAAATTGGCACAACCGTACCCAGTCTACCCTACTTAGGTAATTTCTAAAATGTTATTGAAGTTAAACCTACCACAAAACAAAACTAGTACCTACATAATTACCTAATGAAGTTAGCGTTCATGCGGACAATACCAAAAACCGACAATAGCCATGCCGATGCCGATCCGAAAGGGGTGCACGATCGAAACCATAGAGTTGGAAGGCATAGAATAGTCACTAAACCTTGATACAGTTGTTCTATCTCACCAAGTCCGTTTTGTCTTAATTGTGTGTTTGTTCACATGCACGTTGTTTCTGTGTGCGTAAGCTTGGCTTGCAAGTGCAAAGTAATTTTTCGATACAGAGATGATGATGATAGGTACTTATCTAAATTTATAAAAAAATTTTGTCTATAGTCGTATTGCTCATTATACGGACTAAAATCGGACTAAAATTGAAGGAACAAATGTCATTTTTCATATATTTTTAGTCCGTATAATGAGCAATACGACTATAGAAAGTCGGTTTACGGACAATAATTTTATGTGATTACGTCATAAGAAAACATTGATGAACAATCGTGCCTCTCTGTCGCTTGTTCCGCGCTCTCGCTTGCACTCTTGGCTCAGGCGTAACATGTCAATGAGTCATGCTTTTTCGTGCGTGCAGCCGGCGTTCATCGATTTATAAGACGTTATCACTTAAAAAAAAATTATAAGTAGGTAATTAATTTGTTTGTCCAGTTTCCAACCCTTCTAATGCCATGTTCGGAAGCACTCGGTTTCCTCATTGAAGTACCCGTACGCGCTTTATATGCAAATCGAATGACCCCCAATTTAGACCGCTCGGTGTCATCTTCACATCGAGTGCTTTAACTGGTAATTGAGGTCTGTGCTAATGGCATATTCAGGTTTGGAATATTGTTTATTATGAATATGGCGGTGTGCTTCTATAGATAAGGGTATTATTGTAGGTGATAGATAAAAATAGAAACGTGTGTTTAAAAATATGAAAATATTTTAAATTTTTGCAGGAGTAATATAAAAATAAATTTAAGTAGGTACCTACCTAAGCATAAGTAAATTAAATTCAAAGATAGATGAAGGTTTCTCGAAATAAATGAAAACAAGCACGATTATATCCTTAATCTCCAGGAACGGCACCATATATACCTACGTTCAGGGCCTGTATTCTACTAGATGACAACCGCTTTGGTTTGGTTCGATCTCTTAAATGTCAGCCATTTGGTGAAATAGTAGAATAGCTTTTCAAAAATTTGTTCTGCCAAAGTTCAAAACCTCACCACAACTGAGTCGTTTGTTATTAGTAGTCATGGAAACAGTCGCTTTAGTTGAGGTTTTGGTTGAGGTTGATAAAAAGTTCGGTACGAGAATCGACGCCCAGGGCGTCGATTCTCGTACCGACTCAGTTGTGGTGAGGTTTTGAACTTTGGCAGAACAAATTTTTGAAAAGCTATTCTACTATTTCACCAAATGGCTGACATTTAAGAGATCGAACCAAACCAAAGCGGTTGTCATCTAGTAGAATACAGGCCCAGATCAGCAACCATTTGAGATTTATTAGAAGTCAGACGTGTTCAAATACAGGTACCTAAATTTGGCATATAAGTACCCACATAGAATAGGTACTTACTGAAAAAAACTTCATGATGTATAATGTAGAAATATTCTATAAAACAAATACAATCATACCAACCCAACTTCATAGGTACATAGGAAAATACCTGCACAATGAATAAGAAATACTGAAAATAGTTGCGTCGGATCGCGACTTGAAAATTTATTCCGCTGAGCGAAATCGTGCGGAAAATTTGCAATTTAGAAGTAAACGGGAATGCCAATAAGCCATCGATTATGTAGATGCAAGCCTTTTGTGCCTGAAGTTATCATTGCATTCAGTTCGTTCAGAAACGATTTGTTCGGGTGTTTCGAGAATTTTCGATGCACTTTTCATATCTGAATTTTTCTCACAATGCACTGTGAATAAAATAACATTGCTATTCTATTTTTGTATGGAGCCCGGTATATCTAGGTACTGTCTACCATTTTGAAAAAAAAACTCGATTTTGCAGCAAGTGATGAAAATGTGTCAATCGATAAAAGAAGTAAGTACCTAAATAAAAATAAAAAAATATTCAGTGATAAAATTCTACTTATTTTCCGAGAGATTTGAGTTTGAAAATGTAACAATTAAAACATTAAAATGCTACTAATGCTGCAAACAATATTTAATAGAAATAACCGGTAGGTAAGTATTTGAAGATGTCTACTGTGACTGGGAATAAAGTCGTGAGCTTATTTATTTCATTTTTAGGTAGGTACCTACCTACTTAGTAAGTTCGTATGAGTTTTATGCTATTTACGAGATATTTTAGTTCAAACTTGTAAAAAATTATGATTTTGTTTTAATCTGTGGGTTAGATACAATTTACAAACAAGTCAGAAATATTCGTCCCTGATACACAAACCCGGTTTGGATCACCTCGCTGCCCGCCAACCGGTGGCGCCACCGTCGCGTCGCCCCCGCCCCGCACCGCGCACTGTCACATCGTCCGCCATTTTGTTGGCGG
Source organism: Camptogramma bilineatum (assembly GCA_958496255.1). Classification (NCBI taxonomy): domain Eukaryota; kingdom Metazoa; phylum Arthropoda; class Insecta; order Lepidoptera; family Geometridae; genus Camptogramma; species Camptogramma bilineatum. The sequence continues at coordinate 7,058,435 of OY292460.1, forward strand.
TTATTCGGCTTCTTACTTACCTCTGGTCTGAGTGCACGAATGTTTTTTTCCTGACGCGCTACTAAATTGTTACATTTTTGTCGTGTTTAATTTGTTAAGTTTTTATGTTACGTTGTGTGTATTGTTATTGTTGTTACCATGTCAAGTAAGACCGGTCCACCAGGCTCACGGTGTTTGTTTTGTAGAATCAGTACTGCAACTCGAAGGGGAGGTTACCGTCCTCGAAAGCAGCTACGAAGCTATGAGCTTTCCGAGGATTACCTGGCTGATCATCTACATGTACAAGCATATGCCGACTTTCGACTTGGCACCGGCGCGTGGGAGGTTAGTACCTACGTACTGTAAAAAATATTAAAATATTTTAAAAATATTTTGATTATACCTACCTACATACTTATACCTAAAAGTAACTAAATGGTTGCCGAGACAAACTCTTTATAACCACAATATTATTATTTTTACAAAATGCTTCATTGAGCTGTGCCATGAGTTAGCTAGAAGGCATCTATAATAATTAAACAAACTAAAGGACTTTATTAATTATTTCAGATAATATCAACTGACCGTATTTGTCGTCCATGTGTCCAACGTGCTGAACGCTATTATAAAACCGAACAAGAAAAATTGGCCTTACTGGTGGATGCTGTAAGCAACGAGTACGAGTCGTCTTTAGAATGTTCGGCTGAGAGATCAGGGAGTGATCCAATAAGTGACGACCATCAAACCGTCCCGCAAGGTGCTCCTAATGAAGCTCTCGATGAAGATTTAATGGAAGATCCTGATGAAGTTCTGGAAGATGTTCCAAAGGACGAACTTAAAGTTGCCGCGAATGCTCGTAACCTGAGCATTCCGGTCCCTGGCTTTTCGAGAGTTTCGTACACTGCGTCATATTGTGTTGTAGCAGAATGCAAAGTCCGTGCTGGTTTGCATAGAATTAATGATGCAATCAGAACAGACATCTTGCGTAAACAGAATATATTCATTCCTGCAGGAGTACGCGTCTGCAATGACCATGTAAACTCAAATGTTATCTGGCAGGATTTTGCAAATCATACACGTTCTAGACACGAGGTATTTAATTCGATACAAGTAGCCAACATGCTTAACCTCCTACAAAAGGTAAATAAAAAGAAGGGTAAAAAGGTAAAACAAGAAGGGTAAAGAGTAGGGATAAAATAACGGGGTGGTATAGATCCGTCACGTAAAAAGAACGCTGGCAGAAAGTGAAGAGGGTGTGTTTTGTCTCTTGTTTGCGCATGGGTTACCTATTCGCAAACATGAGACAAAATACACCCCTCCACTTTCTTCCAGCGTTCTTTTTATAAGACGCGAACTATACTGCTCATGCGTAGTGGGGAAAAGAACCCTGAGCTGTTGTTCCCACATTATGTGTGTCATATTGGTTCTTGGCATGAGCTCGACACCAGGAAACATTGCCTTTGTCACCAGTGGCATTTATAGATTCAGTGATTAGACATGATGTTGAAAACGAAGTGAATTATGCATTTTAACTTGTGATTTTGCAATCATTATTCACTTCGTACATGCAGACTATAGTTACCTATTATAAAAATAGTAAGTAGGTACCTACCATATTTTTAGCAAAAAGTGTGAAATAAAATGTGTTCAAAAAACATAATATTTTTATTTGAAATACCTACCTACCTAAAAATTAAACGAAATATGCTCACGATTTTATCCCCAGTCACAGTAGACATCTTCAACTATCTACCGGTTATTATTAGCAGCATAGTAGCATTTTTTATGTTTTATTTTTTACATTTTCAAACTCAAATACCTACTTACCTCGGAAAGTAGGTATTTATGTTACGAGATTTTATCACTGAATATTTTTTGTATGTACTATCGACTAAACGAGCATCTTTACACCTTAAGGGTGATTTTTCTATGAACCGACTAGCAGTCACTAGTCTTTACAATTTTTGAACACCAATAGCAGCAAAGTATTCGGGGCTCGTACAAAAAAGCTGAATGAAGTGGCTTCACAGTTGATTTTTTTTGTATTGAGTGTCCAGAAAAAAAGAGCCCTTTGTTTTATTCAAGAAACAAACATGTGCTCGGTTGTTTTGAGAATAAGTTGTAGGCCCAAGCAAGTTGACCGTTCCTTTAAATAAACCAACAATAAAATAAGTAGGTAGGTAAGCAATTGTCACTACACCCGTGAGTCTTTGAGTGAATAATAGGGAACTCCCACAATTTTTTTTATGATTTTATACGATAGGTTATATCGTCAAATAACCGTAACAAAAATTCCAGCGCCGAAAAACTAAAATTTTATAACAAAAATAATTTTTAAAATTTAAGAACATTTTCATGCACTTGAAACGGACGTGACGTCACAAGTCACAGCAATTACACGCGCTTGTAGGTAGAAAAAAAAACTTTCTGTCGAGTTTGAAGGAGTGTGACGTCACAGCACACGTGACAAATAGCGTTGCGTTTCAAGTCTTATGAAATTCTCACTATATTTTTGCACTTTTTAATTATTAATTTCTAAGCGAAAATGAAATAATATAAAAAAATAATTACACACACATATGTAATTCTAAGGCCATAATGTTCATAGAAAAATACGTTTAACCCGCTTTTGAATCAGACGCATATTGCCTATTGTAAGAGTTCACGAAACTTGAGCCAAATAATATACTTTAGGTATACAAACAAATCAAGTGGTAGTTTTTGTTTGTTCTTGAAATACCTACCACTGCACTTACAAACACTGCCTCTTTATAATATTACTATAAATTTAATTCTAGCTGTTTCCCGCGACTTTGTCCGCACGCATTGAATGCTTTTATCTCGGTTCTCCATACAAACTTTCAACCATGGAATTTCTATACCTTTCAACCCCTCAATGATCATTCAAAAAATAAAAACTTGCCATGCAAAACTGTTCATTCCTAAACATTGACTTTTTTGTATTGAGTGTCAACATGTGTTCGGTTGTTCTAAGCCGATCCTCGTCAAATCCCTGGTCAAAATAAGAGACAAAAGAAAAAGGCGGGGTCAGCTAGCTAACAGCGTGCAAACGAAAATTTTTCCAAACTGGAAAGATGCTCGTTTAGTCGATAGTACCTACCTGTAGGTACCTACCTACCTACATACAAAAAATATTTAGAGATATCTTACTATCACTTCCTCTATCGATTGACACGTCATGTTTCATCACTGTAGGTAAGTATATAAAATCATCTAGAATACAGCCAGCGTGTGAAAAACAACCCTTTCTGCCGATCTGAAAGGGACATGGACCCCTACAACAATTCCCAAAAAATTGATTTATCGTGAATAAATAAAATGTAACGCAGCAAAAAAACAACAAGTGCCAACCCATTTCCTTAAACAATTTTCCTTTTCTAGTTTCTAATTCAGATAGTAAAGTATAAATGCAGTTGATACACAGATAGCGCTGCAATTTTCATATTTCATCTAGCGAAGTGGGTAGTGGACTCTCGCGTTGCATATCTGCAACAGAGCTGATGGATGCCAGTGCTGTACCTAGTGAATATTTCAGAGAAATACGTTTTCAGTGTTTGCATGAAAAAATGTGCAATAAAAACAAAACTCGGGTTGAGTTAGTGCCTCGTTTAATCGGTCCTTTTTTTCATTTTATGCGTTTTTTTAACGACATTATACATTCAAATGCAGTTCACGTAGGTACTTTATTAGAGCCATGCCACACAATGCGGCGCCGCATCAAGATTTTTGTTCGCGTAAAATGTCAGGCAACATGACTTCTACGTTACAGCTTTTCTTCTGGCTAGAATGTAGTATCAGGAAAATAATCACGGTGGGGCTACAATTTATATTGTGTAGCATTGTCGTATAAAAATAAATACATTATGTATTTACGTAATGGAATAAAAATGTAAGTTAGTAAAATTTTTTGCAATTGAATTTACTTATACTTTAAATGTTTATTTTAATTTAAGAAATTTAAATTGAAAAAATACAGGCCTCAAGTACCCATTTGGTACACTCATTTTCGAGTATTTGGTGAATTTAATCCTTTGCTAAGCTACGTAGAATTTATGGCGTCATAAATTTCTTAAATAGAGTAGCTAGAAGGAATAGCGGCTGGCAGACGAAAGCAGTGCAAAAAATGGTGGCCAAGGGACGCGCATTGACCACAGGCCAACCCACCATACCAGCCCGTTAGTCCGACGACATTGTCAGCGTGGTCGGACGAGAATGGACGAGGTTGGCAGGGAACCGGTAGAAATGGTGTGCTAGAAATGAGGCTTCCACTCAGCGGTGGGTGATAACAGGCTAATATATATGATGATGACGATTAACATTAGTAAAACAATAACACATTTTCAATTTTTTTGAGGAATAATAGAGGGGCAATTTTTGATAAGTACTTGAATAAGAAAAGATGGATTGGACTGGCACAGGATCGTGACGAATGGCACAAACTAAGGGAGGCCTATACCCAGCAGTTGGCGAGGTCGGGCTGTGGATGATGATGATGATAGCTTGAATAAGAAAAAATCACGACTGTATCCCCAAAGCGCGGTAGACATTTTCTCATCTTTTGAGACATTTTAAGATACTTTGAATATGTCTAAGGGGGCAGTCGTATGTCCAAATAAAATAAAATTGAATAAGAAATACTTATAATTATATTTCAAAAGTAAATTTCGTTCCTATAAGGTTGTATATTAGCACTCACAGAGCTAAAGCCTTGATTGATGTACCGCAATAAAATAAACAAGATGTAATTTTTCAACCAGCTCAGCTCTTGAAAGGCAATTACCCCGCGGGGCTACAAATAGCTACGATTCTCTGCGTCGTTTATCATTTCGCTAATAGATTTATGTATAACTTTATGTATTTCATTACTTATACATAAATCTTTGATTGTAGTAAATCGTCGCAAAACGACTCGTAGTAAGAATTTATCGGGAAAATCGGAGACAGTGTGCCACTGGCCTAAATTGAGTAAATGTAATTAATAAATCTCACTTGGAAAGCGGACCCAGATACACAGGTACCGGTAATAATAAAGAATTGTCTCCCATTTTCCGCCATACAAAATGGCATAATATGACCGAGTCATTGTTATTTACAACCGAGTACCACTTTTAAAATGGTAAATCAAGTTAATGTTGCACACTTGTGTACTTCCGCCGCCTTCTAACTATGATGGGTGACTGTACTTGCTTCTTCGCGACGACAGCCATAAAATTTAGTTTCGTTGGACTAACTTACTTGGCTTATTCCGTGTAATTTCCTATGCAAATTTAATTGTACCCGGGGTCCGCGTAAATCTCTGCTCTCTCGGCAAAGTTAATTACGCTGGGACTTCGCGATTAACGAGCCAGGGTGCTTTTATTGTGTCTACATCGACAAAGGAAACATGGAAAATGATATTAGCAGACGCAAACGAACGCTCCGCCAAGTTTCCGTCTCAAGATGAGGTTCGACGTGATTGAAATACGCGGTCTTCTGTTGTAAATCTGAAACACATTTTGGAGGCTCTTTCGAAAATAATTAACAATATTCATCTCCTAAATAATACAATACTAGCTATTTCTAACCTTACCCTAACAGGAATCCTAACAAGTACTGATCTTTCTGGAATAATAAACAGCCTATGACTTTCAGGATTTTTTTGAAATCGGATAAATTACCTCTTACGAGCTTGAAACGACATTATATCTTCATAATAGTATTGATGTATTAAAGTAGTACATTATTCAAAAAGCTCTGGACGAGACGGTAAAAAGACAGTGCACAATTTATGCACAAAATAGTAGTGGTCGTATTCTGACCCGACGTATTTGTATTGGAATAGGCGCCGTATCTCAAACGCCTTACCAATGCATGCGGAAACGTCTTTAATAAGAAAAGGAGTGAATGAACAGTGCGGTATTTGGACACCACCAGTTCTTTCTAAAACGAATATACTGGTAGTTTAAATAATGTTACCTTATTTTAAGTATTACTTAAAACTGTAGAAAGCATGGGATTTTTTAATAGGAAGGTCTAGTTAAAGTTTTCGTTCTGCTATTACAAATTCATTGACAAATCTTTGTAGAAACGAAACAAAAATTGTGTGGAAATTTTATGGAAAATGAGCAGCGCCATGTATCCTACTGTTTATGGATGTATATCGTCAGTGGAAAGGAAGAAATGCTAAAGCGCCAAAATGCGATTCGAACTTTAAAGTTTCAAGTTTAAAGTTGATTTTCCACAAATTGCATTTTGGCGCTTTAGCGTTTCTTCCTTTCCACTGACGATATGTATATTATTATTTTTGTGTCACAATCTCGACGTACGTACCTAACCTTGTGGACCGATTTGGATAAAACTTGGACTAGCATAATGATGTTATGAAAAATGTTGGTACCACGTGAGTGAATCCGTGAGTAACATAATTCATTCGACATGTCCAACCCATTCATATGTTCTGAAATTAATATTCTAAGTAAGACTTAGTGAAAAATGGCACAATAAATATTTTTCCCGCAATGCGTGGAAAGCTTGGCGTAAATCCAACATATGACAAACATCAAGCGAGTTCTTTCCAAAGTTTCCCCATGATAGTTAAGCTGCGGTTACACGACAAGATTTTATAGAGTGCTACGATTGCGTAGTATTATTAGATTTTCTGTGCTTTGGCAGTAAGCTCCACAACTTTTTTAAATTAAACATACTTTTAAATAACATGAAAAAGTCTCACTATATCTGCAATTACCTATACAATTTCATCTTTAGAACCATAATAAAGTAAATTAGTGAGATTTGGATTTCATATTATTTTATAAAATAAGGAATCAACGTTTTTGTTCTCCATAAGGTTCCTAAATAGCTCGAATAAATAAATGTGTCTATCTATCTCTGTAAATCAAATATTTTTAGTTATTTTTCTTTTATAAACCTCCCTTAATTAAACCTATTTTTATTTCGTACAAAAAAATTTGGTTGTCATAGTCAAAAGATACAGGCAGTAAATTATGAACAATGTTAGATAGGAGTCTGTCAATTTAGTATTTTAATAGTCCAGAGGTCACTACTAAACTCTCAATCACGATAATCCTATCTTCAATCTTCGGGCATCCAAGATCCTTTGAAGTTATCAAAAGACTTCTAGCAAGTAATCATTCTGTACGTCCTGCCTCCCTATTCCCTAACTCAGTTAACATCGATTTGATAGGCACTATGTAGTACATTGCTTTGTTCATAAAATTATGATGATTACCACGCTACGTCAAAGCAGCAATGTACTGCATAGTACCAATCAAATTATGTCAACTGAGTTAGAGAATAATACGGCAGCAGGTGCCAGGGGAGTGACGATCTGCGAAAGGCTGCCGGCACAAGTTGGATGCGTCAAGCTGAAGACAGGGCGCGATGGCGCTCATTAAGGGAGGCCTATGTCCAGCAGTGGACTGTTATAGGCTGATGATGATGATGAGGTTCCAAGTCCATGGCCACTAACTCGATTTCCCAATGTTCTTGTTGGAAGCGCTGTCATTTCTAAAGTACACTTAGTACTTGTCTTCAAAACTAAACTCCATTAATATTGCTTGACTAAAAGCAACTTGTTTTCATCAAGCAGGTGGCAAAGCTCCCGACACCAGTGCATCATAATCCATTAGCTCGGAGTAAGGTTCAGATCAGTCTGTTCTCATTAACAGCTCCGACCAAGTTTGTACGACCTTGGATTCGCTGTAATTAAGATAAAGTACTTGTGGTGAACAGTTGTGTAAGTATGTTCTTGATTGATGAGATCTTGCAAAGTTATTTGCTGCTAGTTTCTAATCGTTAAATAATTATATTGTGGACTCTACATTGGAGTCTACATTGATAACTCTTTGCTATACATAGCGTCAGTCAAATTTAAATTTAAATTTTGGTTAGATTTCCTCTCTCAGCTAGTTTTGGTACAACAGATTTAGTTCGTCGATAGTGTCTTAATTTTTTTTCTATCATTTAACAGAAATTATTTTTGTTACATCATAAACAGTCTTAAGTCAGTTTACGTTTTTGAATTCAAATAATTTTGAAACTAAGAGCTTTCAAGATCACAAATCATATTTAAACAGGAATTCCTTCGTGGCCTGCGACCATAATTAGTTAGTTAGTTAGACTAACCTAGTTGAAACTTCGTAATGTCCAAAAAGTTAAATTTCTGTGTCAATGTATTTCTAAATAGAAAGATAATTTTAAAAACAATTTACTAAGTAGCATTAACAGCTGAAAGCTTCTGCGCTTCGGAGGGCACGATAAATTGTCGGTCTCGGCTTTTAAGCTGTTAAGCCATGACGGAGGCCTTTATGGGACCTAAAAACTCCATCAGTAGAGTTTACCACAAGCCCATACGAACTTACCGTAAATAAGTAAGTAATAACACTCACACACACCTCGATCACTGTCGGTTTACCTGTTAATATAATGTAAATCCGTTATTGGCTGTCGGTAATATATTTAAGTTTTGGTGCACTAGTTTTCTAAGAGCTGTGGATTTTGTTTAAGAAATAAATAAATAAATAAATAAATAAAGTAGGTATATTCTATACATTCATAAGTCTACTGATCCAAACGATAAAAGTGTGTTATATTCTTGCAGATTGCTCGACACGAAAACTTCCGAGCATCTTCCCAGTTAAAAGAACAAACATGCTTCATAACCATAATGTGTACAAACAAGTACAAAAATAAACAATAACTCAGCTCGTAACAGACATTGCGGTGGCATAAAAGCATTGTCTGCGAGCACATATCTCATAAAGTTAGTTGGCGAGCAAAACATCTCGTCGGCATCTACAATGTAGCGAATTTTGGCAGTCGGGGCGAGAACAATCTCAGTAGGAGATTACTAATGTTAGTGCGAAAATGTTTGTACGATTCATTTACGAAAAACAGCCTAATCAACCGAGCCCTTATAAACTAAAATTAAACACGAGGGTAAGTTAATTTGAATATTTTTTTGTTGTATATTGCTCCTTCTTCCATTTCTCAAAATCAAACGGACTCAAAATTTAATAGATTGTAGCGTTGAGCTAGATCGTTACAAGCGTCGACGAAAAAAACTTTAAGATGCTATTGCAATCTATACTCAATAAAAAACTGTTATTTTGTTCATGCTTGCTTTGCCTTTTTTTTTTTCAATAAAATAACACGTGACAGATCTTCTGTCGTGCAAGATTCTTAAAAGATGTCTAAGGTTTGCTTGATACCAATTTAAAATACCTACTTGATGAATTAACCAACTAAGGCAAGATAATATCTTGAACAGAATAAAAATATCTGAAGCATGCAAGCAAAGTAATGCGTAAAACCTAAAAGAATTTACTCTCTTCGGATGATACTTTCAAAGGCGACGGTTAGACGGCGACAAGATTTGAATACCCTCAACACGCCTTTATAGTCCTTGGGTGTAAATAAATTGTAAGTAACGATAACATGTGTTCGAAATAATAATAAATCTATTTACATTTATAGTGGTGAAGTGAATCATGTTAGAATCGTCAACACGTGTAAGTTTTTTATGGTCAAGAGGTACAAGAGTTTTTATCCTGTAGTTTTGTGAACATTATCAAAAGTAACTGGTTAACTTAATATCAGGGGTGAATAAGATTAAAATAATATGACGATATCAAAATACCTTTATTGAACTGATGCGATATCTTTAGTTTTGTCCCAATGAGATAATTTGGAACAATTTACATTACTAAGGTAAACTTGATATTATATCAACTCGTTATTAGTACCTACATAGCCTGCAAATAATTTACAAAAAGCTACAGAAAAATATGAACTTGTGCTAAATAAAATATTTATGGTATTTAGACGTGGGTACCTATTTTATGAAACTACCTATTTTCTGAAACATTTTTAAAAGTTCTAAAATGCCTGAAGATACGAAATAATTATCACGTGTTTTACATTTTTTTCTCTCGTCATGACGAGAAAATAATTTAGAAATAAATACTTGATAATAATTAGAATAAATGCTGTAATACTGCCAGTGTCTTGGGCACGCTTCTAACTGGCAGTGGATTGGATCAGAGGAGCTACCTATAGATCGTTTCCAACGATCTTTAGGTGGCCCAACTGGTTTTTATTGTATTTTATAAAGTTGTTTAAAAATGTGAATGTAATTAGATTAAATATTAGAATCGGTATAGAAAATAAAGATTTTTTATAGATATTTTTTGATAAATTGAGCCACTTACAGCAATTCAATAGACCCTATAGCCTAAGATTGTTAATTGTAATTTAATATTGCCGGACACTTAGCAAAAGCACGTAAAAGTTCCGAACTGTAGACATTGTCTGAAAGCCCAAGTTTGCAAGGTTTCAAAGTTGTCTGAACTTGTGCATCCAGAATTTCTAACTACACTCATTTCAAAGTATAGGCTCCATCTGCGGCTTCCTTAACAAACGATTCCTTATCCTGTTAAAAATAGGATATTGATACCTCTGTCCTCCTCCTTCTCCTTAATCGTTCCCCCATAGTTGAGGATCGTGACTCCGTGCAAGTATTACTTGTTGTATGGTTTTTCTCCATCTGCCACGGTCTTCGGCTTGATGATACCTCTGTAAGGCACCACAAACATGTTCATGCATTGAAATACTAGCTTCCGCCTCCTTCGCGTGAGACCTACCCGAATAAAAAGGAGCCTATGTGTTGTTCCAAGTGTTGGTCAAAAACTATGTAAGTTTATGCCAAGTTTCATTAAAATCCGTTCAGTAGTTTTTGCGTGAAAGAGTGACAAACATCTATACATCCAGACATAAACAAGTAGACATCCATACATCCAAATACATCCCTATCAGTCCAGGCTTGGTCCAGGCTGATTGTCTAACTTGTCTCCAACCTCAAATTGATCTTAAATTGTCAAAACGATCGCGTAGTTATCTTTTGTCGCGTTCGTTCTCCTTGAAATGAGAGTGACAGCTACTTGCGTCACTGAACTGTCATATTTGACAGTTTGTGACCGATTTTGGTCTCTATCAAAAATAGACAATCAGGGCGCTGATCTGGGTCTACAAACTTTTTTTTATCGTTAAGATTCATTCATAATATTTCAAAATTTATTTCAAATCCGCTGCTTGATGTTTTAAAAATTATAGATTCATTTGTATCTATTACGTCCATCACTCAAATTATATAGGTAGTTTTAATTATAGAGCTCTTAATAAGGGGAGCTACGCACGACACGGTACGGTTTCATCACTCGTGTGATGATGGCGGCCTAATTGGCGCAGTAAATTTAAATAATACTGACACTCACTGTCGGTGCCCGGACTAATTGAGAGTGAGAATCGTAAAAATAATTTTACTCGGCTCATTTGTACTGAGCTTAGTTTTAATTTTATTTCTTTTACGGCTAGTAAGCCTGATTGGACATCCCACGTTTCTATCTTTAGATGTGGGTTTTAATTTACTGGTGGAACGAATTTTAATTCTTTTTCGTGCGAGACATCCATTAAGGATTTTTTTATCGGAGATGCGGCCAAGCAACGGAAGTGATGGTCTAAAATTATAGTATTCATTGCTCTATCAAATGAATTGAACAACCCATTGTTTAATTTCAACCATCATTGAAGGAAACACTTAATTAACTTGTTCATTGTATTACACTTTTACTTTCTTTTTTATATTAAGGGTGCTGCCACATTATCACGTCTCTACCCCGTCGCATAGCATGACCGTAGCAACACCGTCCCGGCAAAAATGATATTCTTTGTATTGAAATGTATGCGACGCCCCACACCACACCGTTCCTACACCGTCGCGTGCCCTGCCCGTGCCATGGCCGTCTTGTCAATCTCCGGCCGCCATGATTATTTTGCTGACAATCAATGACAAGCCCCGCCCATCTGTCAATCCATGTAACCATCATATTAGTAGCGTAGCCAGGTCAGCCCCTAGGGGCAGCTTTTCAGCCTTTTTCTATAAATAAATAATGCTGGATATTTCACAGCATCATCTAGCTCCAAGGTAAATAGACCTTGTATGGAAACTATATGACTGATAAACTACTTGTAGGTACCTATCCTTTTTTTGTAAATACATAATATTACATAGAAAAACACCCAGACCCGATACATATATTTGCAGATCATACAAACACTTGCGTCGCAGTGGGAATCGAACCCGCAACTTTCTGTGTTTTAGCTGGACCTTCGCACACTGCGCCACCGAGTTGGTTCGTATTGTTGGTACTGGATGTTGATTTATGTACACGGGATTTTATCGCGTAATTTACCTTATTTATCACGACGCGACGATTTGGCTGTTACAATAGCCGTGGTTGCGGGCAGTCTGCCCGTGATTATGTCAAAATGACAGATCATGTCAAAATGAGAGATTATGTCAAAATGACAGATTACGTCAAAAAGACAGATTAGGTGTATATTAAAATGACAGATGGGCCATTTCTCGTAAACCACTTATCCCAGACTCTCCGTTCTCTTCAAGTGAAAGCTATTGAAGAGATCTACATTTAAAGTGACAGCTGTCAAACATTAAACGGCCACATCTCGGAAACTACTCGTCCTAGACTCCTCATTCTCAGTTCAAATGAAAGCTATGACCAAGATCTACATTCAAAGTGACAGCTGTCAAACTTTAAAAGGCCATATCTCGGAAACTACTCGTCCTAGACTCTCCGTTCTTAGTTCAAATGAAAGCTATGACCAAGATCTTCATTTGAAGTGACAGCTGTCAAACTTCAAAGCACCATATCTCGGAAACTATTCGTCCTAGACTCCCCGTTCTCAGTTCAAACGAAAGCTATTGAAGAGATCTTCATTTAAAGTGACAGCTGTCAAACTTCAATCAGCCATATCTCGAAACCTACTCATCCTAGACTCTTCCTTTTTAGCTCAAATGAAAGCTATGACCAAGATCTACATTTTCAATAACAGCTGTCAAAATGACATCTGTCATCTGAAATGTAGATCTTGGTCATAGCTTTCATTTGAACTGAGAATGAGGAGTCTAGGACGAGTAGTTTCCAAGATATGGCCATTTGAAGTTTGACAGCTGTCACTTCAAATGAAGATCTTGGTCATAGCTTTCATTTGAACTTTGAACGGGAGTCTAGGACGAGTAGTTTCCAAGATATGGCCATTTGAAGTTTGACAGCTGTCACTTCAAATGAAGATCTTGGTCATAGCTTTCATTTGAACTGGGAACGGGGAGTCTAGGACGAGTAGTTTCCAAGATATGGCCGTTTGAAGTTTGACAGCTGTCACTTCAAATGAAGATCTTGGTCATAGCTTTCATTTGAACTGAGAACGGGGAGTCTGGGACGAGTAGTTCCCGAGATATGGCCATTTGAAGTTTGACAGCTGTCACTTCAAAGATTCAAGGTTCAAGATTTCAGATTCAAGGTTCAAAATTCAAGAATCAAGGATCGAAATCCAGGATCGAAATCCAGGATCGAAATCCAAGATCAAAACCAAGGATCGAAATCAAGGATCGAAATCAAAATCGAAATCAAAATCAAGGATCAAAATCAAGGATCGAATTCAAGGATCGAAACCATGGATCGAAATCAAGCGCTGATTTTGTTGAGCGCGATAAGGTAAAAATATCCTGAAATTTAAATGACATGGGCACACTACTAATCCAACAACGAGTGTGAAAGAGACAAAGCTACCAAGAAAGCATCTCAACAAGACCAACAATCCTTATAACCAAGATTAAATAATAATAGATCGTTGTGTAGTCGTGATAAGGTTCAAAATCCTTTGTACATTAAATGTCAGTCAGCATTCTACTTTATACATTATATTGGTACATTTGGTGACAGCTGTCACTTTAAATGTAGATCTTGATCATAGCATAAGTATTTATTTATAAGAATAACGATTTTATTTTTTGTTGATGATGAAGATGTTATCTTGTTTTGAAGTTTATCAAAATACGGCTTCGCGGCTGTGCCCCTATTTGATAGTTTTATTTTGGGGTATTGTACCTTGACTGTCCATTAGTAGGAGCACGAGGATATACTTATAAGGATATATTGGTCCTCGTGCAGGAGCAGTAGGAGAATCGAGTAGGAGCAAGAGGAAACGCTCCAATATTGGTTAGATAATAATTCAGTTATTTTTCTCACTTCACAAAGTCTTTCAAGTACCCCCATTTATACACATATACATGTACACATTCTAAACCTATCAAATATCACCCCTAAATATCAAGTAGGTATATAATTTATAATTTTTACCTACGAAAATTCTCCCAAAGGATTTCCTTCTGAGTCGGTAAATACCCCAAATTTGAATTGAAAACCCCCCATCTAGCATCACTGAATGCGTTCCGCACGTTATGTGACATTTATCAAACGTCAAAATCCCATACTACCCTCCGAAATCAAAGTGTAGTAACAGCAAAAACACGATTTCGAGAAAAAAGATAAGCTTACAAATTAAAAAAATATCCAGTTATTCATAAAACCTTGAATGTAGAGTGAAAGTACACTTAATCTATACCAACCAACCAGTAATAAAGCGGAAAAGTTTATTTGTTAATTTGTTTGAACACGCTAATCTCAAGAGCTTTGAGGAAGGATATAAGCTACTTTTCATCATCATCATCATGATCGCAATAATTATTATGCCATCACTATGGATTATAATTGGGTTTTTAAAAAGGTTTCTTAAAAGTCTGTTTTTTTAAACCTTGTAGATAAAACTCCCATTTAAAGTTACACAAAATATGATGAAATATTGCACTTTGCTAGTAAACCCGACAAAATGTGTGTAATATGTATTTTAGTGTGGTTTAGCTTGTAAACGCTCTATATTTACGATAGTATTTTACAAAAAAATTGAGTGATAAGTTTTAAAATGGGCTTTCAGAATAATTGTGTGTTTAGCATAAAACCAACAAAATGTCTATTACTGTGGTATAGGCTCGGGATTACGCTTCGCAAAACGGTTATGCGACGGTCCTAGTATGATACGGTCTTACTGTGTAAGGTGCTATTTTCGTGACGGGCTCGGTCATGGCTCGGCCCGCTTATGATACTGCGCAGTGAGCGATGACCTTAAGAACAGCGTTTACATTTTTGACGTAATTAGGTAAGCTAATTAATTTGGTTTCTGGTCATTTTGATATCCCAGACCAGCAGTGTGATTCAGACTTCCGAAAATGCATCCGATTCGATGATCTTCTCGGAATTCGGAATACATTCGGAGGTCAGAATCGCATTCTTAAAAACATACCAAAAGAAAAAAAACTTTTACAAAATATAAACAATTTTATAGTTTTCCTTGACCGTTTCCTACTGTTCACGTTCAGATCAAATTGGTACCCTATGAGTCACTAATTGATATAGTATCCGTTGCTGGTATTTATGACGTGCAAAAGTTTATTACCGTCTTGCGGTACCGTGGCGAACCAATTATCCACTGGATACTTTATTTAATTGTAAGTTATCATCATACTCGTCTTTATTTTTTATTTTTTTTACAAAACTAGGTAGTTGAAGATGCCACTATTATTGGCAGATTTTTCGTCTCTATCTCAATCACTCCTTTTTTCATCATTTCGTTTCTTTTCTGCCACATACGAAACCATAGATATTTTATATCTCTACTTTTAAATACATACGCCTACATCTAAATAAGTGAAATAAAAATTCCACCTTTTTTCATAACACATAGAATTTTGACTGAAAATTTAAGCAAAAATACGGACACGGAATCACAATTTTAATTTACTTTTCAGTTTTACGATATCCGCCTAACGCCCATCTCTATACATTTAAATACGCCATCAAAGCAAAATGAAATGAATTCTTCAGCCCCTATAGACAGACGAATATCGAAAGCAGAAAAAAGAAAACTAAAATAGAAGAAAATTGGGAGAACTTGTCTAATCTTTACATGACTAGTTGAGTGGTTGTCTGTTATTTTGGTCAAAAAATCTGAAATATCTGTTTGAAATATCAAAGCCTGTAAAACTGATTAAAACTGCTCAAAATTTGTTTATCAAAGGCAAAAAAGTACTAGAAACTTAAAGAGCAGACTATATTGGTCTTCTTTTAATATTACCAGGCTTCTAAAACTGCAACAAGCTCAGCTTTCGATGTTCATGTGTCTAGGGAGCCAGGTCGGACATTCTGTGTAAATAGAGAATGAGATGGAATTTAATGCGACCGCTAATGGTTAATTTCCCCGGAGAGTTTCATTTTCCGACGAATAGAAAACTAAGTTTAAGTACTTCCGGTGCCGGCGGCAAATTGAACTGTACAATGTAGTCGTGGTGGCTCAATCGAAGTGAGGTTCCCAGATGAAATCCATGAGACTCTAATTAATTTTCTAGTGTAGCTAGTGTAAGCAAAAATTACGTAAATAGTTCGTGTTCATGATAAATACAAACATTTTATTTACCAAAAGAAAATACAGGTAAGTATTACTGATGGTCCCCGCACTGTATAAAGCTATTTTGTTTTAAGTTGCTCTACTTAACATAACGATACGTTGAAATAATGTCTTCTATGGGATGGTTAGTCTAACAAGATTCCAATTTACTATACATATACAAGTATTATAGTTATAGCCAGTGTATCCCAAAATTGGATAATTTGAAAATTGTATAATTTGCTCAATATAGCACGTTAAAATAATGTTAAATTAGGCACGCAAGGTTTTAAGATGTTTTAGTTCACGAGACTCCAATTCACTTTCTAGTAGGTAAGTACCTACCAAAAAAGTGTAAGTATCCAAAATTCCCTTAAATTATTTATGTTGCTGTCTAAAGCATAGACTGTGTTGAAATATTATATTTGGCACATGCCTTCTTCTCTTAGCATATTTTTTTGTCATCGTTTTAAATTAATTATTATTTTTAACCTATTGATAACATCTGGTTACCAAATTATTCAGATACAACGAGTATTTCGGGATTCAAATACAGTAGATGAATTTTAGATAAAAAGACAAGAGGAATAAACAAAAGTTTCACTTCTTCAATAACCTTCTATTGTTACGCTAGCTGATTTGAAACCAAAGAAGTAATTTTCTGATGAAATGAATGTTGCGACTGCGAATAAAAACTGAAGAATTTACTCTATTTGCCTCGGAAAATGAATGTAGTAAAATCATGATCACATTTTTTGTATATGGAAAAACATCATCATGATAATTGTGTTTTGACTAGGTTGTGTTGGTGTGATTAGTATTGATTTAGTGTTCGAGAATTGTAAATAAATTTTCTATGAGAAGTTGGTATTTTATTCTAGAATTAATAATCCAAACACTTTGCGTGTGTGGGGACACGAAAAATATGTACACGAATACATATATACCTAATACACGAAAATAAAAAAAACGCCATGGATAAATTTCCATTTTTTACAATCTTAAAAAAAGACCATGGGAACAAATTCACAAGTATTCTAATCTAGTACTAACCACTTGTCTTTGTTTGGCGTAACAAAGTTGAAAGTGTTCAGCTAAGTCAAACACTTTACCCACCCACTTTAGTAACGAGAGCTTGTCTGAACACATTGGCTTTTCACATACCACTTTAGAAAAATACTGTTTAGTTTTTCTCGGTCAATTTTGAGATTTATTCATAGAAGACAGAGTGGTACTTGCATTGTTGTTTCGTAAAAATATTTAAATTCCTGCCGCTACTTTTATGTTTGCTATAAAAAAGGGTTATGATTATGATACTTTCAAAACAGGAGGGGAAAGTGTATATTTTTCTGGTTTTAGGGTGAGACTCTACCAAAGCGGAGACAGGAGGAGATGTGTTTAAACAACCTGTTGAAATTCTGTTGGTTCTTTAACCACATCTCCTTTTGTCTTCGCTTTGATGGAGTCTCAACCTTGATCGTACGTTTGGGATTCGTAAACCTTAAATTATTTTATTAAATTATATTTACAGGACGAAATGTGGGCCCGTGCTACGACAGACTTAGCCCCGATCGACCGAAGAGAAGGTGGCGATATGAACTCGACTCTCATCTGCAGAATTGGCAGACGTTGGCTCAAGATTGAACCGAGTGGAGGAAGGGAAGGGTGGCCTTTGCCCAGCAGTGGGACAGCACAGGTTTGAATTAATAATAATAAAAGAACACACAAGTAACCATCTCTAACTTCAGATATAAATAATTTGTTTCGGAAAAAATCAATTGGAAATACAGAAATATTTTTTGCAGATTGAAAAATGATTCATCAAGCAACGCTACGTAGCGGATAATGGCTAAAAAGAAAAGTAGAGCTAAGCCATCCTCCGAATTTATGACCGGTTTTAACCGCGGGACAAAACGAGAAGAAAACAATAATGTGTTGTTTTGAAATACGGGCCTCGGGAAATAGAGACGCGCAAGCGTGAAGGACTTGAAGCCTATTGGGTCCCGGATAATTTTGAGGTAGATTTTACATGACATTTGTTTGTTTTTTTTTCTTATGTTTCTTATGTTATGTAGTTTACTGCTAAACAAAAAACCTATAATTTAATGTACGTTTCAGTAGGTGATTTTTTTAAAACTAACTAACTAGGATGGCGCAGTGACCCAAAGTGAGTCTTGGCCTCCGACACTAAGAGCCTCCACTTCGATCTGTCCTGCGCCACCTCCTCCCAGGCTTCCACTTGGAGCTCGCGCAAGTCCTTTTCGACTTCATCTTTCCAGCGGTACTTGGGACGGCCGACCGGGCGTCGCACAGTGGACGGAATTTCGAGCCTGCCTTTCATAGGATTTTTGAAAAATAAAATCCTTTTTTTTTATGTTTAAAGTATACAGTTTGGTTGTAAATGTCATAAAATGTAATAATCTAGTAGTCCCGTGGTTTTATTTTGTATAAACACCGTAAAATATGAGTTTGTACATTTAAAATGTATGGAAATGGAATTGGTTTTCCCCATAACTTATTCTGGTCTTGCATTGTAAAGCTGGAACTTTCAGGTATTGTTGCCGAGCCTCTAAGGAAGCCATACAACCTTTGACCTTGATCCAGAGTTGTCCGTCAAAAGAGATATGAATTAATTAAAAAAGTACGTTTGGCCTGTATTGTATACGAGGTAAAGTATCGCAAATAATGAGATTAAAATTTTATTTTTGTCTAGTTTTGTTACCTGATGGATAATTAATGACTGTAAATAACTTTTGACCTTTACCAAAAACGTCCCTATTCAGAATGTATGAATTTATTGAAAATAAGTTCCTATTTTGAAAATATAGTCATGGTAATAATAGTTTTAACAAAGTTGGAACTGTCAGGTATTGTTACCGAGCCCATAAGGAAGCCATTATGTATGACATTTGAACTTGATCCAGATTGGTCAAAGATATGAATTGATTAAAAATGCATGTTTGGCCGATATTTGTCATAGGTACGAGGTAAAGTATCGCAAATAATAAGATTTAATTTTTAATTTTTGCCTAGTTTTGTTACCTGATGGATTAGGAATGACTCTAAATAACTTTTGACCTTTACCAAAAACGTTCCTATTCAGAACGTAAGAATTTAATGAAAAAAAATATTTTGAAAATATAGCCTTACTAATAATAGTTTCATCAAAACCTGAACATTGAATTGAATCACTATAACGTTTTCAATTACCTACCTACCTATTTTTATAGTTTGACAGGCTAGTCACTGCCTGTCCTCAATGTCCATTGTTCTTCCACAGATGTGGCCAAATATTTTAGTTTTGCTAATTAGATTATTTGTTTGTCGGAAAATGGGTACCTAGGTACCTACCTGAGAGCAGTTACCATTTTATTCTGCGAACTTTATTGTTTTTGTAGGCACGTTACCTATCTACATTATTCTAATTTGACAGGTTAGTCACTCACTACCAGTCCTCATTATCAATAATTATATTGTTCTTCCACAAGTGTGACCAAATATTTTGGTTTTGCTAATAAGGTTCTTTGTTTGTCATAAAATGGGCATTTACCTAACTATCTGAGATCAGGTAGATACCATTTGTTCTGCAAATTTTATTGTTAACGTAGATAGTTTCCTAATTATCATGATAAGTCCTCCTGAAATTCGCTAACTGCTCTCAGATAGGTACCTAGGTACCCATTTTCCGACAAACAAAGAACCTAATTAGCAAAACTAAAATATTTGGCCACATCTGTGGAAGAACAATGAACATTGAGGACAGGCAGTGACTAGCCTGTCAAACTATAAAAATAGGTAGGTAGGTAATTGAAAACGTCATAGTGATTCAATTCAATGTTCAGGTTTTGATGAAACTATTATTATTAAGGCTATATTTTCAAAATATTTTTTTTTCATTAAATTCTAACGTTCTGAATAGGAACGTTTTTGGTAAAGGTCAAAAGTTATTTAGAGTCATTCCTAATCCATCAGGTAACAAAACTAGGCAAAAATTAAAAAAATAATCTTATGATTTGCGATACTTTACCTCGTACCTATGACAAATATCGGCCAAACATGCATTTTTAATTAATTCATATCTTGGACCAATCTGGATCAAGTTCAAATGTCATACATAATGGCTTCCTTATGGGCTCGGTAACAACACCTGACAATTCCAGCTTCGTTAAAACTATTATTAACATGACTATATTTTCAAAATCGGTACTTATTTTTAATAAATTCATACTTTTTGAATAGGGACGTTTTTGGTAAAGGTCAAAAATTATTTAGAGTCATGAATTATCCATCAGGTAACAAAACTAGATAAAAATAAAATTTTAATCTCATTATTTGCGGTACTTTACCTCGTACCTATGACAAATATCGGCCAAACGTGCATTTTTAACTAATTCATATTTCCTAAACAGGACCCTCTGGATCAAGTTCAAAGTTTATATGGCTTCCTTATGGGCTCGGTACCAATACCTGACAGTTCCAGCTTTGTTAACATGACTAATAACATATTAACACACATATTAACATGACTATATTTTCAAAATACTTATTTTCAATAAATTCAAACGTTATGAATAAGGACGTTCTTGGTAAAGGGTATTATATTATCTGTGGTAAAGGTCAAAAGTTATTTAGAGTCATTCATTATCCATCAGGTAACAAAACTAGACAAAAATAAAATTTTAATCTCATTATTTGCGATACTTTACCTCGTATACAATACAGGCCAAACGTACTTTTTTAATTAATTCATATCTCTTTTGACGGACAACTCTGGATCAAGGTCAAAGGTTGTATGGCTTCCTTAGAGGCTCGGCAACAATACCTGAAAGTTCCAGCTTTACAATGCAAGACCAGAATAAGTTATGGGGAAAACCAATTCCATTTCCATACATTTTAAATGTACAAACTCATATTTTACGGTGTTTATACAAAATAAAACCACGGGACTACTAGATTATTACATTTTATGACATTTACAACCAAACTGTATACTTTAAACATAAAAAAAAAAGGATTTTATTTTTCAAAAATCCTATGAAAGGCAGGCTCGAAATTCCGTCCACTGTGCGTCGGTCACTCGGCCGTCCTAAATACGCTCTTTTCACGGCACGATCCTCTCCCATTCTTTCTAGATGGCCGAGCCATGAGGTGATTTTTTTAGTTATGTTTAAATAAAAAAACTTAGCGAGCAGCATTGATGTTTTATACAGCGTCACACAGACACAGGACACTAGTCGTTATAAGCTTTCAAAAACTACACATAAAACCACTCTTTTCTTTATAGGTGTTATGTATCAGTAACAAAAAGTCTAAAGCCCTATACATTCATGGTGAGCCTAGGCTAACGAGAGCGAAGACTAACGTGCAGATAGCATATTTTCCATCGCTCGGAGTCGCTCGCCTAGCTGGCCGAGATTGGCAAGCGCATGGTTTGCATTAGTTTGCATAGACTTGCCAAACGTCTGGACGGAACTTGCCTTGTATCATTTGCCTTCACTCGCTCTGGCCTAGGCTCGCCAAACATGTAGAGGTGGCTTAAGGGTTTGTACTTTAGAAAGTGTGGTACCCTAACGCCTTCCCGCTATAATGGGTCGATTTTTCACAGCGAAGAAAACCCGATGAAACGCTACGGCTTTTTCTGTAATAAATTGGAATCGGGGTATTTCCTTTTTCATTCATTTTCAAATTCGAATTTATGGGCTGCCGGGTGCTCGATACAATAAATAATCAATTTCCGTTTGGTTTAGTCAAAGGAAAGGTAAATAAATGTAGCAACAGATGTTTGAGTCCGAAACTATGATAAACAAAATGTTAAATCTTTTTCTTTGAAAAAATATGACAGAATGAAGATCAACACCTTATAAAATACCACGATGCCATAATATCAATTAAACAACGCTATCTTGTAGCGATTTGAGTTTTTAAGAACTTTGTTGACAAATATACTCGGGCTATTTTTATACTTGGCCATTTTAATTTTTTTTTTTCCTAGTCGGGATATCGTCAGAAACCCAAAAAGTTTATTGCACGGTTTTTCTTGCAGGATAAATCATATCGAATAAGTAGTGGCGCGTATTTAAGTACATATGTAGGGAGTAGTTGCAGGAGCGCATCAGAGCGCAGTTAGTGCGCGAGCATAATCGATACCCACCTTAACGTACATAGAAAAAAGTTAAAACATTTTTTTCTTTGAAGTAAATAGTTATTTCATTTATGGAAATAGACTTATCAATAAGGGCACCAATTAGTACACAATTGATAACATTCATAAGTCACGACATGACATAATAGACGTAATTAATTGTACGCTCAGTGTCGCGTCCATCTGTGCCCGTTGCGGACAATGAGAGCTTTCATTGATAGCAGTGATGGACGACGTCTAATGATATTTTGTTACCCGGCAACTTTGTTTTTACATCTGAAGATATCGTGTAACGCGTTTACTGTCTCTCTGGAATGTTCTCCGAAGGAGCCTGCCCCCCTAGATTAGGTACACTATCTATCGTCGCGATCGCTGTAGAACACTTCAAAATGTATAGGAATTGACGTTTCAAGATGATGAGTCACGTAATCAAAACGTGAATTCCTATACATTTTGAAGTGTTCTACAGCGATCGCGACGATAGATAGTGTAATATGGCTAGGGTCCCTGGTTATCACGTGCATCGATGGCAATTTTTGACGGACTGGAAGGACGTTTTGGTGATGTTACTGTGAAGACTGGAACGAGACAAAGTCAAAAATTATATTTTAGTATGAACTCTAGGATCGCATTCTTGGTCAAAGAGCTTGGTCAAAGAGCTTGGTCATTGTACCTACTCCTGTTCCTTCGCGAGTGGGGTAAATGTCTTCCCTACTCTTGTCAGAAGTGGTATTATCGGCTGATAACTTAATAAAAGAGTGTGAATAAAATAAATCATAACATCAGCATCATCAACCTATAGCAGTCCACTGCTGAAACTCTCCATATAAAGAAAAAACAAACTTGTTTCAACCTGCGGCTTAGGTCGTGTGGTACCAATATTTAAAATAGACTATGCTTATCTAGGCCGCAACTTACATCTATACCTACATATCTAGTTTAATGTAAAAAGTTTCACTGGTTTATTTTTCATTGAAGTACAAACAAACTCACAAACTTTCACTTCCAGATTTATAGGATAACGTAGATTTTTATTACCGACAATAAAGCTTGTTCTTCACTCTTCAAACTTCACTTTTGACGACATTGATCGTGAAATAACAGAATCACCTAGCTCCCATAACTTTTTAAAAGTGGTTCTAGTTATTTAACAGTGGTTCTATTAAATACCATTCAATTTGTTTTATAATATTATAACTCCTTTACATCCATTCTAAATGATTTAAACAGCGTCAAGTGGCAGCATACGCTCATCGGGACACTATAGTGCCTGGGACAATGATCAAATGGAGTAGGCTTGTAGGTAGGTATTTAGAACAATGCATTTCATATAATTGTCTCTGAAAATGTTTTACAAATAACAGAGCTAAATAAAATAAATAATACATAGTTGTAAAAAAAAAAATTGTGTCCCATAGAAAGCCCTTAATATTTTTGAATTCATCGCTTCACTCCTAACGCTTTGAAGTAGTTTACAACATATTCTTGACATCTATTATGTCCTTTATGTTTGAAAGCCACGGATGTGCTTCTGATTACCTTCTTAGTCATCAACAGATATGCTTGAAAATTTAAGAGATTGTCAACCAACCCTTGAGTATACAGTAGTGACCTTGTTAGCTTCTTCGCTATCAACCTTAGTAGGCCAACCCTTTATTATTGTTTAACTTAATCGAAGCTGCTAAGGTACGAGTAAGTTAAGTTAACTAAGTCAATTTTTTTAATTATCCCGCTAACTAAGTTTCCCTCATCAACATCAGTGAAAGTTCGGGTCGTAATGTAAAATAACGAGCGGATCGACCCTCGGGAATGGCTTGCGTTAATGGGACTTGCCGAGTTACAGAGGTCAACATATAAGTTACTCGAAAGATCTTAATAGGAGAAATGAAATAGGATTTATAGGATTCGACAAACCCGTACGTACTTTCACAATCATATTTGCATTTAGATAACAATTCATATTTAGAAATAACACCGAATAAATTATCACACTTGTCTGTTATTTTACATTTTTTTCCAACACAACGGTCTCCGCAGTCTATTTCTAAATATTGAATCCTGTTTCTATACCAAAAATTGTTGTTCTTCAGACTAGGGCTAGTCTTCAGACATGCCCGCCGGACCTTGCTACTCTAGAGCGGGGAATTCACTAGACGGATATGCCCGCGGGCAAGTCTGCAGACATGCTCACCGGACCTCACTAGTATAGGTCTGTGCAATGTTTGGCTAGTGTAGGACCGTCGCAGTAAGTCTGCCAGACTGACACATTGCACAGACATTGCACAGACCTATAGTAGCGAGGTCCGGCAGGCATGTCTGCAGACTTGCCCGCGAGCATGTCCGTCTAGTGAATTCCCTGCTTAGGTCTGTGGAATGTTTGCTAATGTAGGACATTGCAAACATTGCACAGACAACATTGTTGTGACGGAGTAATCATGCCCTGCACCTAAATCATCATTTTAGCTTACATAATCAGCCTTATTCACAGGAAAGACAATGAAACAAAACAAAAAAACGTTGCTGATTATGCCGTGCTCACGTTGTTTTGTTATAGTTTTAATACAAATTTTAATTGTTCGAAGTCCTAAAATAAATTCATGATGTACCTACTACGATTTGAACCCACTGGGTGTCTCTAAGCTAATTTAAATTCATTCCGAAAACTAATAGATCCTTGTAGGAATCTCCACGTCAGTGTAATCAGGGCTTTATATAATTTTACAACTGGCAAAAAATGCAACTATACTTGTTTAAAAACATCTCAACGGCAGTAAAGATGGAAACAGAAGCTAGTTCTACTCAGGTTCTACTATGAAAATGGAAATTCAAAGTGATTTTCTGTGTTACAGTGTGGACTATCAAAGCCTATTTCTATAAACTACAAGTTGTTATTTCGAGATGATCTCCATATGAATGTTATTAGTCGGAAAGCTTAGAATGTAAAACAGAAAACTTTACATTTATTTTGATTATGCTGTATGTTTCATTAATATTTTTTTATTATAGAGCCTATGTTACGTTACGACTAAAATATTCTTTCTTTTATATTCAATGTTTTCTTAATTCTTTGATAAAAAAAATATTTTCATGTGAAAATATAAAGAGCCTCTGACTACAATTGTGTGAAAATCCTAAAAAAACTGGGCTTTCAAATCTCTTCCAAAGATTTCTCATTTTGTAAAGTCTCTCATCTAAGCGTTGAAGGATAACAACGTAAGAAAACCAGTTAGTTTTCTAATAGCATCAACAGGCTTTCAGCCTCCCATGTATGGAATGCTAATTTCTGCAAAATATGGGCATGTACCAAATAAGTATTTGGAAATACCTCTGACTACCCCCTTAGACATCTTAAATGTCTAAAGATCTCTACCGCGTCTTGGGGATACAGTCGTGATCATATTTAATTTAATTTCATATTTCTAAAATTTTTGTTTCACAGAGTTTTAGGTCAATATTTTTTCAAAAACATTAAATATTCCACATCAATAGATTCTCCAAACCTTTTAAAGCGTCCCTCAAAGTCCACGAGCTTTGACAAGCACCCTCTTTCACTAAAATGGGCTCGAGACTTTGTCGATTCCTTTAAAACCGACTCTTGGCGAAATCGCTTTTTCATCCCTGATAATGGCCTCGGTTGGGGACATTTTAATTAACTTCCTCTGGGGCTTTTAGTTTCCCGGTAAAGTATTGGTATAATTCAGTTTAAGAAAAGAAAAATACTGAAGTCTGGTCAAATGCTGACAGTAAATCAAGATTACTCACTTAGATCTTGGCAAAGCAAACATACAATTCCGTTATAAAAACATGTAGAAAGAATCAAGGCTATCTTGAGGATAAAAGAAATATAAATTACACTCATGCAGCGTTGAAGGCGTTTTTGTCGGCCCTTTATAGCGTTGTTTGTGACACGATTGTGCTCGTGAAATATAGGACACTGAAGGGGGAATTGCTATGACGATAGAAAAACACAGCCAAGAATAAGTCTGACTTGGTCTTTGCGGATTCCACGTTGTTTTTTATTTACTTTTTGTATGCCAAGATTTGTATGTCGATTTGCATATAAACTTCCAGTTTTTTTTACTAAACTTAGATAAAAAAAACATAAAGGTAGAAAAAATGTTTAAGAAACCAGAACTCTGAAATAAAATTCCATTTTATACTTCGCCTTGGCAAGAAGACTTTGGTAAGAAACTGTAAAATAATTTGAGTATTCAAACAAAAGGTTTTTAACAACAAATTCTGTCTTAAAACCATATCTAACACTTAGCATAATCCTTTGTGAACAATCACGCTTCATTTAAATTCTTTAGCTCAGCGGGGGACGCGAGTAAGTGCGTTTTTTATGAAGTCTTTAACCTTTAACTCATAAACGGCTTGAATTTTAATGAGTTAATACATCAATACATCATCGATCGCAAAGCGAAGGCCACGAAAGAGTTATCGGCTCGCGGGTTTTCGTTTCACAGCCACAGCGGGGTACTTTTGAATGTGAAGCCCGACAGACCCCTGCTGAAGAAACTGCTGCATAATCTGTGCCTCAATGAAAACAACCTGCGTCTTGCCTCTCATTGTGTGACAGGAAACATGTAATAAGCGCAGCAGAACAAAATGACCAAGCTTATATTTATCGACAGTGTCTAGAGACGCTTGCATGATTCATTTCGCATGTCATCGTACAGTAAAAGGTAAGCGACCAGTTCAAAGGCCTACACCTCGAGTCGAAGACACGCGACTTCAACGACAAACTACAATATTTATATGAATATTTTAGAAGACTATTACCGTGCTGTCACGACATTGCCGCAACCGCTAGACAAATACTTCTAGCGTTGCCCAATTCAGACTTAGCATAAAAACAGTAAACAAACTTCCCATGGACCATTACACGTCGAGTGTTTGTAAAATAATCAAAACTCCGGACCACGAATGTTTGGCTGTTTGACCAGAAACTCGTTAAGTTTGTGATTTATACGATTTGATGTGTGCAATCGTTTGATAGGTCTGCTTTGTGTACCACTTCAAAGCCTTGACTAAACCCAGCGATTATTTGAAGACGGAAGCGACTGTTTATCTGATGTACCACAGCCAAAAGTTAATATTTGTGTACGATATTCCAATTTTAATATTGGCAAAACGTTTACTTGTCGAAAGCGTGTTCACAAAATCAAACAATGAGTAGCTGCATTTTACCTACCAACTTTTGAATTTGACAATTTTGACACGTTAAATACCAAGCAAATCAAAAAACTTTCAGAAAGGTAATTAAACTTTTGTCTTTTCAAAAAACTGGAACGATAAAAACAATGGGGCCATGTTTATCCCCAGTGCTTTCGAAACACGAAATCCACATCAGAAAAGCCAATGTTGATTTTGAATGTATTATATTATGTGTTGTTTGAGCACTCTGTTTACATTTGAAATGATAAAGACCACCCGTTGCTCGGTGGCTCGCCAACAGTTGGTACGCCTCAGAACAAACGAATACCAAACAAACAGTATCGGGAAATTGGTAGGTACGTGTTTTTTAGTTCTAACTGTAAAGGAGAATTTAATTTTAGCAAATGGCTTTTATTTAATCATGGAATATTAGTATTTAATTAAGGCTGGATTCGACTAAACTGGATTAAGTTTTTACTTGAGAGTAAACTACTATTTGTTTGAATATTTTGACATTGTAAAGTAAAACCAGGATAATTTGTTTGCACATAATAATGTTCGGTTGCGCTTTCCAAAAAATTGTATTTCGAATTATGCCGGCTAGTTATTATGGAGTAAGATGACTTTTGGTGGAATCCAACCATAATTCGAAATACAATTGTTTAGAAAGCGCAACCGAATATTATCATGTGCATACAAATTATCCTGGTTAAAAGGTGTCAACTTTACGATGTCAAAATATTCAAACAAACAGTAAAAACTTAAGCCAGTTTGGTCAAATTCAACCTAAGTACAGAGAAAATATAAAAACTTGATGACAAAAAGTTACACGAAATTCATAATAGTAGGCAATTGTCACTGGCTGGATTATGGCAGTAACGCTTCCTGATCAGAAAGTCTAATTTTCAAAAAGTCTAAGAAGTAAAATGCCTAAAATTGGAAGGCAGTTTATTCTACTCCGTAAACTGCCTGGAGATGAGAACTCATAATAGACCACTTTGTCATCTTTACTGAATAGCATGACTTAATTTTTGCAAAATGCAGTGGAAAATCCACATAAAGGTAAAACATAGTAAAAGTTTCATAGCGGACCACTTAACTCTATGTGCACATTACTACAACTATCTACAAATTTAATCAGCTTTTAAATTGCACAGTCCGAGCGTAAGGTAAGAAAAATAGCTTTTAACCTTCACAATCTAAGTAAGTACTTTTGATCCTTGATAGCAGTGAAATTAAATTCTTATATTAATATAAATGTGACAGTTTTTACTTAATTCTATCACATCGTGAAAGCTTAACTTATTTTGGTTAATCTAGGATTGGGCTTAAAGGTTGTAGCTAACTAACTAGTCAACTCCTTGACAGCTTGCAATGAGGTGATCCGGTGACTTTACGAAGTTGATGTGTGTAGGTACCTAATGAGCGTTGGTTCATATATAAAGAATACCTAACCACACAAGGCGTTGCGGTGCGGTGCCGGTGCGGAGTTGACATGTCAGCTACGACCTTTGTGCTACGAGTACTTTAATTATCGACTTCAAAATAGGAGGAGGTTTTATGTTTGTCCTATACCTATGTATGTTTTTTTCGATAATGTTCACCGATAATTCACGAAAGGTGGACTGATTTTGATAATTATTTTTTTGTTTGTCAATTTTTTTGTTTGTTTGTCAACTCCTAATGTGGTCCCATACAAATTGCTAAGGATATAGAATCTTTGAAATGATGAACATAAATGCACCTCAAGAGTACAGCAAATTGCTAAGGTTACAACAGTGAAGTCGGTCTTTAAAAAATTAAAATTTTTCCACTTGTTAATATTAGATTTTTATCGGCGTACATTTGTTTTTCATTTAAAATTAAAAACAAATGTCCGTTTAATTTTTTTTTAAATGCCGCGGCGCCGTGAGAAAACTAATAATTACCTACCAATGTTATCAAAACTTTTAAAATCAACATAATTACAAAGTTACAAAGCATCTGTAAGCGATATCTATGCCCTATTTTGGAAAATTTCCTATCGAATTAACCAGAAACTCCTTTGAATAAGCGATCAAGTTACCGGTTTAATAATTTCTCACTCAAGATAACATACAAACAAATTCACAGAAATAACAGCAACAGATAAGGCATACCGAACAAATTCACAGCGTTTGAAACCAACACGTTACATAAAGTTAAGGACGACGTCGATAAGATCTGTGCGGACATAACGTACAAGTTCGAAAAACCTGATGATCACGACTGTATTCCCAATGTGTAGAGAATTTTTTTAGAAAAGGCATTTGATATTAAAACCCGACGTCAAATGACAAAATTATCCTTCATATCACAGAGGGTAGAAAAACAGGTGTGCTAGATGGCATACTCACCATTAACTGATTCATTTGTACGTTGTGTACTTTTTTTAGGTTTATTTATCTAAGTTTGTGAGCTGTACCTAAGTCCAAATACGTATTCAACATTTATTTTATAAATTGCTATATATTATCATAAAACATAATCGGAATAAATAATTTCACAGTAAAGTAGAAACGTTTCTTATCTTTTTTAAGCATACGGAGGATCTTTCTGCTGATTAAATGTATGCTTTCTTTATTCCTAGCCTAGTTAAAAAAAAATTTGGAAGTTATAGTTTTGATGTGGATTTGGTTGTAAGAATGCAATTCCAACATTACTATTGTTCTAAAAATAGTGGTGTACATTGACATCGCACAAAAATAATGCGTAAATTGCAACGTTTCGAGTTAGTCGACGCGTAGCTTAACCAGTCAAAGAGGGTTCTCGGTTTATCTGTAGTCATATTTTTGAGTAAATTACAAATAGGTGTGTATTTGCCACGTTGCCATCGGCTGCCGTGCGCGCTATCTTGGCAGGGGATCGTGAACCGTCGTACGTACTTGTACATAGTAGGACCTGTGGTAGGACGCAACATTGTCTGTGTTTATCTGGCTCACAAGTACGTTTGACTACAAAATACGACTTAAACATACATTATGAATCATGCAGCTAATTTTGCTTCTGTGCTTGTAGTATTCAAAGAGAGTTCCGGCCAAGTCAGTTTACTTTTAGAGGACTCCAAATATCCTACTAATATTATAAAGGCGAAAGTGCGTGTTTGTGAATGTTTGTTCCCACGTATCTCCATAACTACTAAACCGATTTTGATGACATTTGGAATGTAGATATTATAATGACCGGGAATAGGACATAGGCTACTTTTTATTCCGAAAAAATGCACCGTTCCAGTGGGATAAAAACAATAGTAGTGCACGCGGGTGAAGCAGCGGGCGTCCGCTAGTCTAGAATAAAAAAGGCCCAGTATAAATAAGTCTTTTTGAACAAGTTTGTAGAAACTTTTCTTGCATTGCCGTTTTTCCTTTTTTAGTGTAATACGTACGTGTATCAACGGAAACGTTTTTTTCGTCTAGTCTCCATCGCATTTCCAACCTTTTCAAGTGACGGCTTTTCCTTCCAATGATAAGGTCGTTAGCGAAGCTCTTTGCCACGATAGTGGTGCTTGAATACTTAAGCTTCGAAGAAAATTGGCAATAGCTTTCATAACGGCACTTTTACCTGCTTACCTCGCAAAATATGATTGTTGCCGCCAGTTATGACGTCGAAAGAAGCAAATTGTTTTCTGAATTCAAATATTATGTTTCTTTTGTTAAAATACTTAGAATGTATCTGGCCAGCAACACGATTCCAAATTTGATTTTTCGCTCATTATTAAAAAAAAAGGCGTTGTGAGATCCGATCAATGAAGGTAGTTGTAACCTAAATTGGCAGCTGTTTAATGCTATTCAGTGATGGTAAAAACCATGTACGCGTTACTCGTCACTTTAACTGACAGATAGCTTACTTGGGACATTAATCAGAGATTATGAAGCAAACCTTGAACACGTTTAGTGCTCAGCACAATTGCTGGGCCAGTGGCACCGCGGAGATAGAGCAGGGAGTGGGTTAACCTAATTTTACATGTGAGTACACACTTGATTTGCAAAATAACACAACTACATTCTATAAATAGAAACCATTTGCATACGACGTCTATTTATAACATAATGGCTTCCCATCGAATCCCGCGGGGCCAAACGGGTCCAAACTTCAAATTAGTTGGTGAAATGTTCAAACTTTTGGGTTGTATCAGTTTAGTAGCTGGGATTAATTTTAACGGGGTTAGTATGGTATAATCACAGTCATTTCTCTAATCCGGAACTGGATTGGTGAAACTAAATGTCTGTTACCCAATGCGTTTTCATAATTGGAATTTGTCAGTTGGAATAAGCTTTGATTTTGAGTTGAGCTTACATTAAAATCATCACTACCATCAAATATAAAATCAATATTAAACTTTGGTGAACTACGTGCATGCTTGAGAAAGTTTTTAATAAAATAAACGAGTGTGGTTAGATGCATGACATTTTTACGTAGCTTTTTAAAATATCTCAATTGTCATGACATCATCGAGTAGAATAAAAATTTGCTTAAAGACCGCACAATTAATATGTTAGTAAAGGTGGTGGTTCGCGCCCGAGATAAAGACAGGAGGCCGAGACCAGAGACCGAGACAGGAGACCGTTGTCATATAAACTGACAGTTCTCTGTCTCGTGTCTCCAGCGTAGAGCCTCCTGCTCTCGCCATAGTCCGGTGAAGTTGCAAAGGTCGACACGAGACCAGTCAACATAAAAGTCCGTCCGAAAAAAAACGGGTCTCTTTTGAGCGCCCCTGTTTAACCTGTCTCTGCAAACTTATTGTCTAACTTGTCTCAAACCTCAAAAGTCCCAAACTGTCAAAACGATCGCGTGTATCTTTTGTCGCTTTCGGTCTCGTTGCGATGAGAGTGACAGAGCTACTTGCGTGGTCACTGGACTGTCATATTTGACAGTTTGAGACCGATTTTGGTCGCTATCAAAGATAGATAATCAATAAGGGGCTGGTCTCGGTCTCCTGTCTCGGTCTCGGGCATGATCCGCCACCAATATACTACTGTTCTCACACTCACGCGTTTTAGGTCGATTCAATTTTGGGTCCTAAAACAAAAGGAATATTGAATATGGCAGACATTTTGTATCAAAACAATATAAATCACAATCATGCCTCAACGTTTTACATAGACAAAGCTTCTATTTAAACCCGCATTAGTCATGGTACGCACAGTGCGATAAATCACCAAAAAACAGGCACCTGTCATGGATTAACCTACAGTTTGTATTAAACCTTTACCGTAGATTAGTGATTAGTTAGTACGAATCAAGACATAGATTAGTATAAAGTTTGTATGGTGAACATCGGTTGCGTGACCCCCGCGCGTCACGTTATGGCGATGTCATAATTCTGTTGAATTCGTTCACCCGTGACTAATGTTTTTGGGTTCCTGATAATTGCTAGGAAATTCGAAATAATTGTATACTATTTTTTATTTACCAATACAACTCTATTGAGTAGGTAACCTTTGTCTAATTTCTTTTAACGCTCTTATTAAGATAACACTGAATCATTTTGAAAAATCATCAACTTCTCATAAGTATTTCATTTTTAGAATATTTACTAACCCCATTATTCGTAATAGATTTATAAGCTCCATACAACTCAATCGGCTGCAAAATTTATTACTATCTCTTTTTGATATAAGAGTGACAAGAAAAAAAACATTCACTCAGGCTGTGCTAAAGAGACAGTTAACTTTAAATCATGGGGTAAGAGTATACGTAGCAAACTAAAGTGTCTGCACCCACTGCATTGCAGAACTTTTTCAAAAATATCGGCTTTTCAGTTGCAATTTTTCTCAAAACCCACAAATTCCAACTTAAGCCCGTCGGGACTCCACACCTGAAGTGCAGAACTGGAAATTGGAACCCGTAACTCAACAAGTATTAGGGGACTGAAAACTCCGCGGCCGCCATCTGTAGGCCTTATCTGGCATCATAAATATAGGGAACCCAACGAACGAGGACGAATTATTGCTCCAATGGTACCTTCAGTCCTCGGTACCATAGATAAAATATAACTAACGCCAGCATAGAAGATCCACTTAGAAACGCAGCTCATCTGTGATAATCTGTGGAATGTTGGCAAATGTGACCTAAAAGTGAAACTTCTAATTCACGAAACTGTCAGTATTTCTTATGACGGAACAAATTATATCTTATTAGAACGTGATAAAGCTCACATTTGATTAGATTATAATTGGAATGACAAAGGCTGAGAAGTAGGTACCTTCGTAATGGATAATTCATGCACCCTCGTCTCTGTTTCAAAATTTTACGGACATTTTTGTAATTATTTTCCAAAGTTCGTGACTTTTTTCAACAAAATTCTGTACAATGAACCCGAGAGTGGATTTATTTTCAGCTGGTTGGAATTTATGTTCCGATGATGTCATTAAAATCTTTCAGGATGATGCCAACGATGATTACACATTTATAAGGTCATCAATATTTTAAATGTTGAGTTATTTTTGTGGGGCTGGCACTAGGAATTAACTTCTATTTCAGAAGAAATAGAAGTCAATTAATTAAAATAAATAACTAATGAATGCAGAACATTTGGTCTCATTCGTCGGATCTGGTTTATAAAAACGACTACGCGATTTCCTAAATAAAGGAGGTATTTCCTAAATCTTTGATAAAATGTCTAGGCATTGCGCCCATTGGCTAATTTAAGACTTTTCTGGAGTTGAGTCTGACTAAGCTTAGTTTTGTACTGAGCATTTTTTATAAGTAAGAATAGCCTAACAATATATTGACCAAGACACTATATTAGATACTTAGTCTATGTTGGCTGACACTACATAAATTAATCTAGATTTCTATCCAATTAATCTCACTAGCTTTATTCTAATAAACGTCATCATTCTATAATTTTTTACGACTGATATTAATAGCTCCAACAAAATGTAATTAATAATTCGGCTCAAGGTCTCAGCAAGATTGATGGAGCTCAAATTGAGGAATACGGCTGTGACACAAATTGAAGCAAGACTTGACATGGGTCTCTGTTTACTGAACCTGGGTATAGGAGCGACGGTAGTTATTAACGAGATCACATCTGATTTAATTTATAAGCCAACAATCTTGTCAGTGAAGGAAAACAACGTGAAGAAGCACTTTGAAAATATTTTTTGAGCAGGAAGCAGCGTTGTTTTATGTCTTATTTGTTACCATTCCTGAATTTTGTTTTGTTTAAAAATAAAACTTAATTCTATTCCAAGGAAAAAATCAAAGGGCCCCAATTCTCCTAACAATTTTTTTATCATCCAAAGTAAACCGTCAACAGTAACCATAGATTTCGTTTTGTTTAATAATAACCAACGTCTCTGTTGTGGTGACGTTGTTTGACGTTGTAAATTAGAAGAATTGGGGCCCAGTTAGTATTCTTATGAGCTTGGATGGTTGTGTACATACTAGGAAATGCAGCCTACTTGCAAATGAGGGCAGTATACGTATTTTAGCTTGTCTCTGACTACCCCTAGATATATTTAAAGAATCTTATATTCTTTTGAATAGGTATATCTAAGATGATGTCTTTAGTATCAGGGGATATGGTCGTGAGCCTGTTTACTGTCCAGTAGGGCAGTGTAGGTAAGCAATAGTACAGATTACCTAACAGTCTTAATACCAATTTACTTCTTTAGAACGTTAATATATTTTTGCATATTTGTTACTATAATTAAAAAGTTCTATGCAAATAATAAAAATAATTATTGCCCAACAAAAAACTACAAAATTTTGTTGTGTGTTTGTATTGCCTAGTAACAAAAATATACCCTGTTAAGACACAAAGCACCTTTGCTTTTTTTATATGTAGGGCTTTTTTATAGGTAAACATTAAAATACAATCATATATTACTTAACAAATTTAGAAGCAAAAACCACTCTATTTCTCTATTTGATCCCAACTGTGAGTAATTTTGTAGACCTCGTATTTTATATTTGATTACTTTTTTGTTCAGTAACTCATTTGCCTAAACCTTTTAATAAAAGTAGACAAGAAAAATCTGTAGGTATACTTTTTCTCTGTCTTGTGATTTAATCCCAAAAATGGCACTCTCAAGGCAATTTAGCTTAACAATGCCGGCATTCATTTGTTTCCCTGTCTCACCTCCGACCGATGTCTTCACACTTTCTCATAACGCAGCTGTAGCTCAGGAGCCGCTGATGATTTACTTACCTCATAACTCTAACAATTTAGAAAAAAAAAACTTACAACTTATTATAGAATCAGGGACTGATAATTAAGTGACTAATGCGATACATTTTCATGTTTATGTGTTTCCAAATGTTAGACGTAGATAATTTGAAAATTCTAAGCACTGTTTTACGTCAATTAGAATATTTACGAGCGAAAAAATAAAATGTGTCTGAGAAAATGAAAATGATGATTGAGTCCAATTAATTTGCTCAGGGATTTGCCCTGCCTAACCTGGAATTGTTAAGCTTAAGGAATTAGGAAGCTTGGCTGTGGGCAGTGGGTGGCATTAGCGTGAACATTCTAAAGAATTATTTTCGGTCTAGATTGGCGGAAGAGTACCTACTAGATATTTCAGTCTCGGCTTTTAAGTCGTTAAGCCACGACGGAGGCCTTTAGGCGGCCTAAAAACTCCATCACTAGAGTTGGCCACTTACTCATACGAACTTACTTACTTACTAGATATTTATTATTTTTAATAACTGAAGATGATCTTCTGCAAAACCTCGCCTGAATAAATAAACTGAATAACCGTTAAAGAGAACCCTTTTCATTTTCAGTCATAAATACGATGCAAGTCCCACGTCCCACAGTCTCCCTCACCACAAGTTTCTCATAACGAAGCCAACATCCCTTCAATTTTTCTCTGTCATCCCGCCTCTTGACTTTTCGGCGCATCAGGGTGGTTTTTCTGAAAATTGCTCTATAGGGGAGCGTTGATTAATAAAGAAAATAAAAATTCGCGAGCACTCAAGGGATGTTTGATTGAAGTCAGGCACGTACACTTGTGCGGTGAAATGTGATTTTATAACGTATTCAGTGTGAACATGTAAATTGATTCTGTGGCTTTACTGAATATTTTATCGAGTTGACTTGTCGAATGAAAATGGAGTCGAATTTTAAAATCGATTGCAAATTGGAGCACATTTTGTGCATTTTATTCGGTCGGTGGCTCGTTTTAAATCGAGAATAGGTACTGAAAGCGTTGAGAGCTCAAACCAGGCTCATTCAATTTCAATGAATTACTTTATGATGCTATTAAAATAATGTTTTCAATTAAGTAAACTCTGTTAACCAAACAATACAGATTTAATCATATCAACCATTTGAAGTAATTTAGGTGTTTACTTCATAATTTTACTTAGGACTTTTTTTGAATTCGTTGAAAATGTTGAAAGCTACGAGTAGGTACCTACATAAACTAATACTTACCCGATTACAATCAGTAGAGTTGTAATCCACAAATTTCGATTATAATTGATATATTCGGAAAGTGACGTTTTTCACTGTCAAAACGTCAACTTTCCGAGGAAAGTCATAGAATCGGATGCATTTTCAGTAGTCCGAATTCCACTGCAGGTCGAGAGTAAACTCTATTTAAGGAAAAATCACACTCAGGATAAATTGAAAAGCTTTACTGTTATAATTGTGTGTTCTACATTGTGCGATATCAAGTTGGCTGCCGGCAGAAAGCACAAGTGGTGCAATTAAACACTCCACCACACATCACAGTTCAATTTGACAAGAGGTATCCGACACCTGGTGAGAAATGCAATCAAGTTTAATTACTGAGGGTATTAATAACAAGGGTGCACTGAGGGTGAGCGAAGCCTGGTTGCCATGGAAACGCCCTTCCAACGCAGCCTGCGCCTCACGCACAATACGTGTTCAGTTATTTATGAGCAAAGCTGATTACAAATGTAATTATTTGAAGCTTGAAACACTAGTGGTTAGAGGATAATGGCTATCATAGTGTGAAAAATGGAAGGGACTGGTGACTGGTGTATTAAAAGTGGGAAGAAATTGCTAACTTTTTTCAAGGGACTCTGCTGAAATTGTATTCTTAGAAATGTTTGTGTGGTTTATGAACTCGATAAAGTGTTTGTGTAGTATTTGAATAGTTTAAATTGAATTTAAGGGATTTTTTTGGTCAGGACGCTTGAGATATAAAAGAACACATATAAACTTTTCATAAGCTTGGGATTCAAGAAGAGCCACTTTTATTTTCGTGTATTAGAAAAAGTATTTTATTACTGATAAAATATGAGTCGGGATTATCGTTCAATATCATTCATTTCATAAAGAAGTTAAAAGAGAAATGATTCGAAAGCTTACTTATGAATACTTTTATTCTTACACTGACCAAAAATATATCTTACTTACCTTTGAAGGTCATGCCTAGTCTATGAGCATTCGAGGACTCACAAGGGCTTCATACAAAGTTGTTACTAAAGGCAGCTGGGGATTTTACGCTTTACGATGCCAACATTTTATTGCGACCAAATGCCGGTACCTACACAGAATTAATTGCCCCATACTCAGGGGTGTATCCGACCAATTAAATGCTTTAGTGACCAATAAACTTGCGAATTGCTTGTTAAAAGTTGAGTTATGGTCCTCTCACTTTCTGAGTACAGGATTATTTTTAGATATTTAGTGCCTTTAAGGTGACCGCAAACCTATCCGCACCGAATATGCCAAACGAATCGACCGAAATGAATTTTAGAATTCTTTATATGAAATCGTATAAAACCTCGCACACATGCCCGCGTTAAATAGTCAGCCCCCCTAGCCATATTACACTATCTATCGTCGCGATAGAATAGAACACTTCAAAATGTATAGGAATTGACGTTCTGACCACGTGACTCATCTACTTGAAACGTCAAATCCTATACATTTTTAAGTGTTCTATTCTACAGCGACGATAGATCGTGTAATATGGCTAGGGGGGCAGATTCGACTGAATCAGGCAGTAGGTACCTACTTCGGAAATTCGGCGCGGACATGTGTGCTCTCAGCCTTAAGTGAATTATAAGTGTGTAATGTGAATTATAGGCTAGGTCAACCACTGAATGGGTCCCAAAAGTGCAGCGACCACGTGGAAGGCCCAGGAGACATTGGCGAGACGAGCTGGATCAGAATACTAGAAATTGGACTAAGATAGCAAGGACCTAGAGCAATATAGGGAGGGAAAAGAGGCCTTTGCCCTTCAGTGGGAAACATATGGCTCGTAATTACATTATTAAGTGGATTATAATTCAAAACACGAGATCTAAGCGAATAATTCAATGAAAGTTTTTGAAGTAGAAAACGAAATGGAAAATGTAATAAAGTAGACAAATACGGATAAAAAATGTACTTTAATAATAATGCTGGCCTGTTACGAGTCAAAATATTCAATACATTATAGGAATCTTGTTTCAGTACTTCACTATCTCTGGAAAATGTTACTAAATTACCTACTTAATAAATACTGCGATAAAATTGTAAAAGTTTATCAAACATTTCAAAATATGTACAAAACGTAAAATTGGTTAAGAAATTATACTATATCACAGTCACTAGAGAGAGATGAAAAACCTAATCGCCTACATTACCTAAGCAGTCTATTAGATACACGTTCACAAAAACTACTATCAATCTCCATAGGCCGTCAATCACACCGACGCGTAACTTCAACTACCTGCTAATGATATAGAGGCAAAAAATAATGAGAAAATCAATTACACATAATGTTATGAAACAAAAAGCTGTCTATAGTAGATGTGCCTAGTTAGCTAGTCTACAAGTCAGGACTTTCTATTCTAAGAAAGTGTGTCAAGAAGGCTAATTAACTTGAAATTTTAAATAGGTATTGTAACTGTTAAAACACACATTTTATTAGAGACAAATGGCTTTACACAAACAATCTTAACAGTCCATTGTTCTACCAATGTGTGGTTGGTGCTTGGTGCATGCCTACACATAAAGGCGCTCCAATAAAATAAGTCGAAGGCATTTTCAATTAAAATCAACTTGAATTCAACCACGCATAGCTGAAATACTCGTAGGCGCGTAAATATATTACGTGACGGTGTGATGGCATCCATTTAACGTTCAGAATATGCAAAGACTTTTGTACAAATATACATTTCATTAACATAGTATTGCTTGCATTACGTACTAGTGATATCTTAGAATTTAAACTAACTTCGATACGTATGACCTGAACAACCTGATGCCCCTGAGTGATTGGCGAATGCCTGGATATTTCGATATGGTGATTCTCTGCAAAAGAATATAAATCTTAACTTCCAACTTCATCTTTTCAAAGTTTTGGTGATTAATATGAAACTGATTAATATTTTTCTTACCTTTCATATGGTGGTGGTGGAAGAATATCACACAAATTCATTCTGCAATTACTTTGGTCGCTCCGTCCAGCACTAGAGTAACTCGCGTCTTGCCCCTGATTCCTGAAGCTGTTCTCCCTCGCTAACCAATGCCACTGAGGATAGTCGTACTCCACCTCAGCCATCGCCCAATCTTTATTGGCTTCGTGATTGCTGGACGACCTTGACTGATTGGTCTTGCAAGATGGGCATTCTTCTATTGACAAGTCTTGTTCCTCTTCGTTACCACATTTTGTCATCTCACTATACTCTTTGGTAAGTGTAGAGCTACTTGACCTACAGCATGTTGAACATTCTTCATTAGAGTATTGGTTGCTATCGTAAGATCTGACCATACTATTGTCGTATGAACCTGGACTAACTGCACATTTTACGCAGGAGTCTTCAGCGTCTGTATGGTCTTGAAAATCGTTCTTGTTAAAAGGAATATCCAAATGGTATTGCTGGTCAATATTACTCCTGACTTGGTAGTTCAGTTCAGTGTATATAGCACTTGACGCATAAGGTTCGGGAGGATTTCTTCGACGTTCTTCTTCAGGAATTGGATTCATTGTACTACTGTGTTGAGGAAGGGTATATTCAGCTTCCATAGCCATTGATGCCATAGAATTTCCTCCTGTTAAAAATTGATTAAAAAGAGATATTCTCAAAGGAATAAAAAATACATCTACTTCCATCGACATTTTTTTTATAACTCACCTCTCAGCAGACTTTGATGACAATTTAAAATTTCTATTCTAGGTTCATTGGAGCCTTCAAAGATTGGTCTCTCCCTCAACCACACAGCTTCTTTTCCAAGCAAACATTGTTGTGCGTTGACTATAGCGGTAGCTGCAAAGATTATAACACGGTTATCAGGTATTCTAAGCCCTTCAGGTACATTACGTTGATTTCCCAAAATGCTGAATTCATAAAATGTTGAACTACGATTTCGAAACCATAATGTTAGCGAGGTAACTTACCGGAGTTATTTTGATTCTTCCTCTGTTTAGAATTCCGCCTTGTAATAAAAGTAATAACCACGCCGCCGATCACTACGAGCGCCAACAAAGTAAGGCACAACGCTAAGAGCCAGGTTTCCTGGAACATCGACTTAATTGCCTTGTCTGTCGCTGGTTCTGTTCTGAAACGAAAATATTTGGTTACACGATGTAATTGCGAGAAGCCTATATTTGTTGAAATTTGAGAATAAGACATCACAAAATAGCTGTGATTGTATTACTTATATTTTTAAAATTTGAAAAGCAACATGATGGGGCGTGTTATGAACTTTTTAAATATCTAGCAAGTTCGGGCGGTTCAGAAAACTATATTGTTTGAATTATTATGACACCTAAAACTTTAAAATAAATATCTAATGAACTTTTTGATTCTGTTATTGTCAGACGATGAATTATTCAGACAAGTCTCACGAGACCAGTACTGGATAGTGGAGTTCATAAGACAACGAATGCAATTTCGCAAGACATCATTTTATGCCGTA
Source organism: Camptogramma bilineatum (assembly GCA_958496255.1). NCBI lineage: Eukaryota > Metazoa > Arthropoda > Insecta > Lepidoptera > Geometridae > Camptogramma > Camptogramma bilineatum. The sequence continues at coordinate 7,099,942 of OY292460.1, forward strand.
ATTTAGGTAAATTTCCAGGTGGGGAATAGGAGCTCATTTTACCTTTTTTTCAATAGGTACTTACTGTACATAGTGTCTCTGCGAGTGTGTGGGTAGCATGTGTATGAGCGCGGGCGCAGAGAAGGGTCCGTGTCCGCGGCGCGTGACGGCGGCTGCGCGCGCGCTGTACCGCCCACCAGTGCGCAGCGAGCTGGCTGCGGCCGCGCGGGTACCCGCTCCCAGCGACATCTGACCCACCACACGACCACCACTCGTCCCACCCACTCTCACTTCAATCTTCAAAAATATCATTTAATAAATTATATGCACACGGGAATTACTCACAAAAATATCATCAATTTAGATACCGACAATGTTTCGATTCAATCGATTCACGGTCTTACTCAAATGAAGATTCTCTGAATGAAATATATGTATACTAAACGATTGAAAATTCGCAATTCCCATTATTTTAATGTCAAGTACTCAGGAAAATTTCGAAAGTGAAATTAAATCGTCCATAAAAACCTTACAGCAAAAAGTACTCACCAAATAGCCTGAAATTTCCCCGTTCCACGTATGCACTGGGGGTGGATCCCAACGAATCCAAGCGGACGTCGCATTTATCACTCCCGCGGTAACACTTTGCGGCGGATCTGATGGAACTGAAATATACACATAGCTTAGCAACTGTACTTTCACAGTGAAATGCATTAAGTAAATGGGGAATTGAGTACTTACCATCTTCATCAGTAAACCCAGTCTTTAAATTCGATGGTTTGCCGAGTAAAAGTTTGTAAAACGGCATTAGAAACACATCGTATTGAGCATAAGGCAATAATCCAGTTAGAACGTGGCTAGATGAGCCACTATTATGAACTGTGGTCATTGTAAAATTTTCGTATTTTATAAAATCTTTTATGCTAAATGAAGCATTGGAATGTTGAACGCTGTTTAGATCGAGGGCTGGTCGGTTTATTGAAGAGCCATTGAACCAAATTTTGACGCCTTCTAAATATTCATTGTAATCAGTTAACACCTGAAAATATACACAGTTACGAAATTGGTAGTAAAAAATGTTAGAAGAAGTCATAAAAAACAATTGGCATCCTTACATCCCAAACAATTTTCAATGTTGTTGCTGAAATTCCTTCAACTCTTCGTAAAACTAAAACATCTTGCTGCAAATACCGCCTTGCCTGAACAAGTTCATACTGAGTCATAGGAGGGTGATTTTGAGGTTTACCCAATTCAGGATAAGTTGTAGAAGCTTCAGAATCAAAGTTAAAGGCATTTGCTTCTCTTCTTAATACCTGAAAATGTTTTTCAATAAACATAGTATCCTTCAAACAGCGATAAATCTTTTGTAGAAAATTTATGGGAATATTTACTTGCAAAGTCGCAGTATGTGATGCGCTACCCGCAGCACTTAAAGCCACACAAGTTAGCCGACCAGCGTGTTTGGTCATCACTCTGTCCAAGTATAGAGAACTAGTGCCATGACTCATCTTTGGGAAAACTAGCTCCTGTAACAAAAGATTCATGAAGATTTCGAATGTTCACAACTTTTTCACCAGATTAAATAAACATCCGCTCAAATTTTAAGCTATTAAAGGTCAATAGTTTCAAATAAAGTACCTGAGACCCTTCCATAGTCCAAAACACGATTGGCTTTGGGGATCCCTCTGCTTCACATGGAAATGATACAGCTTCTCCTTCCCAAGCTGTTTGGTCCGAAGGCACTCTTGTGAAATGAGGTAATGCTGGAAAAGATACCATGCTCTCATATTTCTCTTTTAGATCAGTTAGAAAACAAAGTTCTCACATTCTCAATGGTTCAATACTCGTAATGAAATTATGATTAGACTTATAAAATATCTTACAATGAACCGTCAGAGTGGCACTTGCTACACTGTTGCCGGCCTGGCTCTCAGCACGACAAGTATACGTTCCAGCATCAGAGGCCACGACTCTGTCTATCCTCAAAGATCCTCTACGAACTATGGCGTACGGTGACAAAGAGCCGTTATCTCGAGTCCAAGATACAGACACATCTGATTCCGGCGATGCCTAAGAAAATAAACTCCACATTAGAAATTACTTAAAAGTAAAAAAAAATATTCTGTAGGATCACATAAAATAGTCTTCAGAACTAGAAATTCTACTCCAGTTCCATCGCGACTAATATTGTGAAGAACCAGGGCAAAAAATACGGCTGTAGGTATGCATCACCGAAAATAAGCTAGATCCCAAGCTCCTGTTAAATTTTAATATTCAAGCTCCAATGGGGAGCTAATCAATGTTATTCTAGAAGTTTTCAGAAAACTTATTAACATTCAAAGTGTTGATCACTAAAATTAATTACTTCACATTATTCGCAACTTCATGTTTTGTGAATGACAAAGATAGAGTGATAAATCAACTAAAAGATAATGATCAGATCAAATATATCAACGAAAGTGCATCTGAAGGAACGCTAAGTGACGCTCTAAGCCAGGTGAGCTGCAGTGAAATATTACATCCACCTTATATGTCAAAGAGTATTTTAGTACAATGAGATCGATCGATTGCTACAAGACTGATTTATGAAATACCTACCTTTTCTCATAAATTTTTGTTTGTTAAAATTAACTCAAATCGTATTGTTCTTACATTATGTGCAAATCAGCGGTTTGGAAATCGAACGGTCTGGTAGCGGTTTACTTACTTGACAGTGAAACTCAATGTTTTGTCCTAGTAATGCGGTTATGTTATTAGGTTTCACTAGAAAATGTGGTCTGCGTAACACGAGTAGGGTGGCAGGGCGGGACTGTCTCTCTCCCGCCACATTAGAGGCCACGCATCTATACACTCCACTGTCAGATGGCAGACTTTCTTGGATCTTTAGGATACCACCATCTACTATCGATATGCTGAAATAATAGTTTCAATTTCTAGGTGCTTAGGACAATACAGTAGAATACGTTGCAAAGCAGAAAATGGACAGTATAAGCGTTTAACCCCAGGTAACGCAGCATGCTACAGTTTTGTTAAAATGTAAGAAAAGACTTAAATGATGAATGTACTAAGAAAATGTGCGTAACAAGCAGCGCTCTATAGTCATTATTATATTCTAAAGCTATACTCAAACCGACGCAACCAGACTCCTGTAATACGGTAATGATGGGTTTATATCTGCTTACGCGATGCGTAGGTGTATTTTACAACTGCACACTCATTAAACACGGATAACATGTATCGCGCTATTGATGTCCCCGCTTCGAAGTCGTCGGGCTGCGTCGATTTTGCTTAAGCTTATCTTGAATATTACCGTCCATTCCCTTGATCGACATCTAAAGTTTGGCCATCTTTAGTCCAATGTACGGAAGGATCCGGTACTCCTTTTGGACCTGAACATTCTAGGACAGCCGGTTCGCCAGAAGCAACCTTCACATTTTGCGGTTCAGTCCTGAACTCATCTCGTAGGACTGTAGAAAATGATACATTTTGACTGAAGACTGACCCTAAACAGTGCAATACTGAGACAACCCTAAATATTACAAAACCGCTGCACTATGTAGAAATAGTCAATATCTGGGCGACCGAGCTCTGCTCTGGTGCATTTGTAAAAAAAAAACTTACAAAACAAAAAAAATAAAACTTTTACTGGCTGAGATTCGAACTCGCAGCCTTCGGCTGGAAGGTGGATACCCTAACCACTTAGCAACTCTGGTCTCAATGAATTCTTTGAAATTACGAATCACATTGCACTGGTAAATCTTCTTGCGTGAAAATACCGAGAAAACGAATTTCCCCAGATATGAGACCTACCTAGACCGATTTTTCGCCCCCGTAAACCGCCCCGTACCACAAATTTTCTCGAAATCATTAGAGCCGTTTTCGAGAACGTGAGTACAAATAAACAAACAAATATTGCTCGTTTAATAGAATAGGATAGGATAGCATAAAATTAAATAGTCTGTCTAAACGAAGAGAAAAAATTTAGACCTACTTATTTGTAATTTCAAACACTTACCCCCTTACTTATGAAAGATGTTTAAAGTTGAACACTGGTTAAACAACGTCCTGTCTCTGTTTGTCACTATCCACAAATAAAGACGGAACGTTGTTTAACAAGTGTTTAACTTTAAACATCTTTCATAAGTAAGGCCCTTAAGTACTAGTTGCTCGTCGTTTCTATTGTAGCAAACCTCAAATTAGGATGACGACGTGATAAAAACATTATGTATTTTCCGATCAAAGATTTCAGGCAGGCTAGACTGGCATTTGGGATAGTGCCAAACATAAACCTCTACGCTCCCGTGTTGAACCCGGATTGCCACATTTATTTGGTTTTGTGGCAAGTTCATTTTATCAGCATTGTCAGTTGAATATTCTCTGGTGTATTAAAGTTTTGAAAATTACATTACACAATTGCATGCAGCATTTATTTATTTACTTATTTAATAAAAAGTTATATAAAGTTTTGTTGTGAGCATCCAAAAACCTATATTAGGTTTGTCCAGGACACTGTGTTCTCGTTAGGTATACATAAAAGATTTGAAATGGATGAACATAAAAACTTGTGATGTCATAAAACTGATTGGAATATTCAGAAGTACCTACCTATCAAAACTAAAACGATAAACCATTATATTATGTAGCTATAACCAATTAACCATACCTAGTTATTACAACATACAAATCCATATTTTCATATTTTGAATGTGAAACTAACATGCGTAATTCTGTCATTCAAAATGTAACTAAAACAAATAACTCGTTAGATAAATGGATAGTAAAACTTCTATTGGGTCAGATTGTAGTTGTATAAAGTTCCTAGTTAGAGCGAACCCAGCAACTCTTACGAAGGTCATACAAAATTGACTGCAGGTACTCTACCTGCAGTGGTGCTACACTGTATTCACATTCGTCCTTGAGTAGAGATATCATTTTATTGATTGGCAGTTTGCTGTGCATTGGTTATGGGCTAGTTATGTTAGACTTGTCCGTCCGTGTTGAGGTTTCAGTTTTGTCAGTTCTCTCTGTCTCTTTATTTTCCAATAGAATTCGACGTACACTCTTCTGAAGTCTTTATGCTTTTATGCTTTCAAATAAATAGAACCGGATACATCATCAAGCAGAAGACAACCTATGCCTATACTCTTGCAGATATTTTATCTAATAAACTATGTGTAATATTTATGATCATGTCATTTTCTTTTATTGAAATTGAGAATTTAATGTACAATTCGCTAGCTCATTTAAAATGAATGTAAGATAATTATCAGCATTTTAACAGACTGCATTGCTCGGAGCAATATTTACATTTACTAGGTGCACCCATAATAATTTTGATTGAGCGAGCAAAGATCTCATCAACTAGGGCGATTTGAATTTGTATGTTGTTATTTGCCATGATTTTTTCCTAAAGTTTAGTAAACATAAAATATGCCTAGATTATTATTTAGCTTGGGGGAAAGAAGCACTTAGTAGGGGGTAGTTGAAGGCAAGACCAAACATCACTGTTGGCACATGTCAAATTCCCTTCCTGATCAAGTACCTAATCGGTGCTAAAGACACATTAGACGTTTATCTTTGTTATGAGGATATCGGGAAATCTCAGTTCGAGTCTAACCACTAATATAGCACTCACCAGCAATAGTAAGGGTGGCGTTCTTGCTGACCGCCTCGCCGACGATGTTGCGCGCCACGCACCAATACACACCCTCGTCGGACTCCTTCTTACCGCGAACAACCCTACGGGGTATTACACGATCAATTACATTGCAATTGCACTTGAAATTTGCCTAACTGGTGCTTTAAAAACCATTAAGTCTGTACTTTAAAGAATGAAAAAGATTTAGCTTGGGAATTAATAACACCAGACGTTATTACAGAATTTTTACTGCTCATTTTTCTAATCTGGTATAGGTACCTTTTTGGTGTGATTGTAAAGATGTTTAACGTCACAATATGAAACAATGTAGCATTTAATAAACATGAAAAATGAAAAAAAGAACGTGAACGCATGAATGGGAAAAGATAAATCAAAAGAACGCTACTGGTGCTTATACAACCCGAATAAGAAAACAATGGAGGACACGATACTAACAATGAACACGATGCTTACATAATAAAAAGATAAAGAAGAATAAATGGAAATAATGAGGTGTGGTTTGGTTTGTCCTGACGATTTGTATAGAACTTTAGTGTTGCGGTGACCCGCATTGAGTTATGGCACATTGTTATAAACAAACTGAAATCTATTGTCTAACAAGTTCAACAGAAAATAGAATGACTCACCTTAGAAACAGCAATCCATCTTCGAGCAGCACTCTATGCGGGTGGTCATTAGGCAATAGTGGGGCTCCATCTTTATACCACAGGATTGTAGGTTTCGGCTTGCCTTCGGACACACATCTGAGTGTAGCAGGTTCGCTCCTCCCAACTATCGTGTCAGCTGGGTGTTCTTTGATTCGCGGCGCGCGACTTTGGGCTATAGAAAATAGTTTATATCAATTTGGGTATTGAAATATTTATTGTATTGAAAATGCAAATATCAACACATATTGATATTAAATTAACTTTCATATTGATTAATGAGTGCGCTAATAAGAAAAGACATGAACCAAAATATCTCACAACTATACTTTAAACTTAATTGACAAGCGAAAAAATCGGGGCATAAAATATTGCTTATCGATCAAGCATCAGTCCATTTAAATTGCTCGCAAACTCACGGCGACAAAAAATAGCAGTACTTACAATTTTTTCGGTTAATTTTTTACTCACCTTTTGTAGAAGGTAACGTCAACAGAAGATGCAAAAGCACTATAATCTTGAACTGGTTCCATGTGCACGTTTTAATTGGGCCCGCAATCATGCTTGACACTTCTAATTATAATCGGCACTTAGCATTATACACCACTTACTCCTAGTACGACAGTAGCCACGTGTTTGGCGTTCAAAAGTCCAATTTTCGCGCACATTTTTGCTAACATTTACGTCGTGTAGATAAACAGTGAGTTTTGCTCGTAGTTTGCGCGCATCGCAATGTGTTTAGACCGCCGAGCAACACAACCTCCTCTTGCAAAGCCGACGGGGTTACTGTCCCCCTCTACGATGACATTTCGCGCCGACTCAGTGGGCCTTGTGCTTTTGCGGATCAAGATCAAGCTTCTTGATGATAATGATTTGGATGTCAGTGGTGGTATCAGTGCGAGTAATAAATTAATTACGTACTAAGTACACCAAAAGATATAAAAGGAAGGAGCTTTCGAGCAAAACTAAAACAGGTCTAAACAAGATTAACTTCCATTCGTTTTAATACTTTATCGAATATCTCGATAGTGTCTACTATTTTGTAATTTCTATCTGATACAATTTACTATTTAAAATATTTTTTTATCAAAACAAAACTCTGAAAAGAAGTTACCTAACCATTTTTAGTTTTATTTGCCAATGCGAACAAAACAATAAGTTTGAGAGTTTGACGGTAAAAGCGAACAGTTTTCTAAATTAGTTGAAAACAAAGTTCATAACGAACAAGCTCCAATCGGAAAATTAAATAAAACACTGGCAATAACGGGACCACCAAATTAAGTTTATCTTGGCGTCAATTCAGCACACGTGTTTGATTTAGGGATGTTGGCATAGCATCCGGCTTTTTAATTAAAACTTAGACATCAATTTTATTAAAACTGATGTCCGACTCTTAAACATTTTAACAAATATCTTGAGCGTTTAAATATTTGAGACAAGTCTGGTGTTTTTGAACACACTAAGTGCCTAAGCACACTTTAACGTGATTATGCCTGCAATTCTATTATATATATTCAATTACAGTAACATATTTGCTGAAATTACAAAAAACAAAATAGGCTATTTTTTTTATGCAGATAATACTTTTCATCCATTATTCATTCCACTTTCAAAACTTTCGTGAGTTGTACTAGACATTATTTAACACACGGGAATTACTCACGGGTGTGAGACGCGACCGCGAGGAGTAACCTTGCCGCAACTCCCTCCTTACCCAGATGAAGATTCTCCGGATGAATCGAAACATTGTCGGTATCTAAATCGACGATAATTTTACGTGAGTAATTCCCGTGTGTTAAATAATGTCATTATTCATTCTTTCATTTATTTTTGTTTATTTGGGAAAAGACACAGACGATATAATCTAAACCTAAAAATAAGTAATGCACAATCCAATAAAGTTTTTTAAATGTAATTGTTTATTCAGCTAGTAAGAGTAGTCAAGCATTGTTTTATTATCACTTTTATCTCGGATATAAAGTCTTGAATTGAATAATGTCACTCCTGGCACCGCGTAGGAAGTTCACAGAGCCGTCCAGTGCAATACCTGTTTGGATGTGTTAGTTTTCATCTTGTTAATGAAACTAATTAATAAATAAAATGTACCAACTATGTTTAACTTTCTGTGGTGTTTCCGGCTTATATTCTCCGGCTTTTTTCTGATCTCGTTACTCTCAATGAACGTGTCAATTGGCACTGGCACATGCGGCTCACGTATTTAGTTACTCAACTCCGGGCTCCACAGAAATATCCTGATTGGGACCTCTAGATAATCTTATCGCAAACTGTCAAATTTATGCAACCATCGGCATCGGTGGAAAGTAGCATCAGCGCGCGGTCGGAATTACGAAACAAAATGTGCAAAGTAAAGAGAAATACGTGGTTGGAATAAAACGACTGATATGACATACTTGATTACGGTTTTTTTAATTCGAATTATTTATAGTAAGTATTATGTTGTTTTACCACGTTTTTAGTAATTCTTTCAGTCTGTCGTCGTTCCGGTTGAAATCTTGCAATTCAAACTTCGAGCGATTCAATCCAGCTAAAACTTTCAGGGTAGCTCACAACTATGTGGATGAAATTAAAAAGAAAAGTTGTTTATTGCATAAAATTGAACACAAAATAAAATAGGGACAATTTTAACTAACTGCATAGAGCTATAATTTTTTCGCTTGATTAAAATATTAAAGAAAATCTTTTGCATGAATTTATCAACCCACCATTTACAGTAGATACTTTTAATTTTTATTAACTTTCCTTTTTATATTCCAGGAAATCCCCGAAGTGAAACCAGGTTATATAATCAACCTATCAGACGGGACAAAGGCTGCCTTCATTAACTCCACGGCTAAAATATTCATTAACCATCTTTAGTTGATTGTTTTGGGATCGAGCTTAAGTATACCGACCACTTCATTCAATATTGAGACGACAAAGTGCAGAGTAAATAGTAGTTACTACGCGTAAAGCTAAATAGGATCTAGTGAATGGAGCTTCCTATCTTGTTCATGTTTTATTCCGTTTACAAGGTTTACCTCAAAATTGGGTAGGTCAATTTCGAACTCTGCGGTCACTTAGTTACAATTTGTGTAAAGATTAGTAAGGAACGCTCAACCCTGTTTACTAATTTCAGGGTTGTGCTTGCGAACTATGCATACTTACCTACGTAAAAGTTAATAAAGGTAGAATTCTTCTTGGTCTTAGTAGTATTTGTATTATTTTATTAAAATTCAGTTTATTTATTAAAATTCACCCATATCTATGGTAGATGAAGAATGATGAAGAATGAGAATTTTAATAAATAACTTTACCTAATAACTTAACAAAACTTGTAAAAGTTTGAGGGAATGTTGGTAATTATGTATGTGGCTCAAATACACTTCAACTTTTCAAAATTAAAAAAAGTTCGATTAACACTCTACTGGGGCTTAATAAATTGAAAGTTAAGAAGATGGATCATCGAAAGGAAAGATCGCCATAAACCATAGGTATTTAAGTATGTACGTACGTGAAAAAACAAAAGTAAAATCACCTAGCTCTTAGGACGATTGATGAATGACTGAAATGAGTCCAGTTTCTTAGTCAGAAGTAAACGTTAATTTACAACTTTTTTAATTTAATGGTCAATCATGATAAGATTGTCACTTAGACTAGATCCCTCAAGTAACTAGTCCATGTCTTATTCAAAGACCTCCGATGCATCCACGAAGCATTTGCTCGATCGAATAATGCCGGTCACGTAGTGCGGACTCGGTTCGTGTCAGGTGAAGCGGACAGCGATACAGATCACTCGCACGTGGACGAGATAAGAGAGCTGTGATGTAGACGGAACGACATATCGATGGAAAAAAACAAAGAAATACGTTATATAGTGGCTGAATAGTTGTAGTTTACAGATCACTCTACGCGGACTAGATAATAGAGCTGTGACACAAAGGCATCAAGAGGATCAACAAGATGATCAATGAAGAGGAAAAAAGAGAAGAAAACTGAAGGTTCGCTGAATATACCTACATTATTAGTATCTGATGTGAAATTATAAATCTAGAATGGTGCAGGAAAAGAGAAATTATTACAGAAACCATAAAGTCGTTTTCAAAGAATGTGATGATTCGTTTTAATACGTGTCTAGATTTTTCTGTTTTAAAAGTATCAAAATTGTACTAGGATAAATTAGTGAACTTATTTGATCCCTTGTAATTCAGATGATATAAAAATAAGCCGAACTAGTCCTTGGTTGTAGCTGTACTGCAATATAAAGTATAGTGATATTTGCAGATATTACTGTCTTCCTTTGAGAGTTCCATATCCCAAAGTAGATATTTCCGCTGCCCTAGCTCAAGTAAATTTAAAACGACACCGACAGAAAAAGCCCACTGAATAAACGATCGAAGCAAGTGAAATAAATTCTCGTCTGTGGTATCGGGCGCCTCAGGGGCCACTAATTCAATCAATTGGCCTACCATAAATAACGGAGGACAGTTCGCGATACCAGACCAAGATCCGTGTTCGAAGAACGACTGAGTCTACAAAACTTAACAGGCGTATACGCAGTAGAAAGTTATTTCTACGAATTATATTGAGCTAGTGGACAAACTGTGGAGACGGAGTTTTTGAGTTTTGCCTGTCATAATGTAATTCTCAGTTTTATGTAGTGTGTTGTACCTATGTACGGTGCCTATTTTGATAATGGAAGAAAAAGAAGTATGGCGAAAGTCGACCCAATATTTTATAGAACCGTGCATGGTGAAGAACATAAAATATAAATATTATTTTATTGTCAGACTTTCATCCTTAAAACTAGTGATTTTTTAAAGCTGGGTATAAAAAATTAAATGTTTTTCAAAAATGTGTGTAAGATTGACAACAAAACCTTTTCAAGGATGCGAGAACTAAATGAAACTTATCTGTTATGAGAAAATGTCAGACTGACATTATCTAAGCTAGTAGCATTGAGTTCAGTTTTTCACTTCGATTTCGTTCGTGTTTGTTTGCGCAGAGATTTCGTGGTGTTTATTTAATTTAATTTGTGTTTAATCCCAACTTTTAGAGGGTAACTTTTAGTATTATTTTGTTTGCGGTGGTAGGTTGTACAAATCTTGGTTTATTTCGTTCATAAACGACGCAGATTATAGTTGGGTCGTAGCTTCAAAGAACTTCGCCGGCATTCTTTGTGTAAATCACTATCGGAGTTCTACTATCGCAAAGTTCTTACTGATTTCTAAAATTCAGTTTTGATGATGTAACTTAAAACCAAGTTTTTCTTCAAAAAGGACCCAGACAGTAATTGAGAAGCATATAGCAAACCTGTGAGCGACAAATCAATTAGAGTCGAAGATAACAAGGATGCATGCATTATAATTTAAGAAACAAACTCTGATACGGGATGTAATAATGTACGTTGATAAAGATACGGATAAAGCCGTGGACGATGCAGGATATTTTATTTAAATAAAAGTGCGATTTAAGTGTCCATAAATCATGATAATGATATGCATGTCTATAAATACAGTGTCAATTTGAACTCTTCATTGTAGAAGAAACGATGATGATTCTAATTCTGAGAAACCTAAACACACTGCAATTGTTTCGGAATATAACAAAGGACAATTTACGATAGAGGTGGTCTTCAAGCTGAAACTACAAAAACAGCGACACATGGCAACATAAACAAACAGGATATAAGACACCGTGCTAAGCGGGCTTACTATAATCCCTGTTTTTGTAAGGGAGCCTGCCAACAAATGGGAGTGACAGCGTCTGCAGTAGAAAATTAATCGTGAAAAATCTCTTGAGCGGGGATGAAGCACCCGCTAAATCGCGCCACGTGCGCTGTCTATTACCAGTTGACATTATTGGGCTAAAGCCAATGGGTGCGTTTATGATAGTCGATACTACTTACATGTAAACATAGACTTCATCATTATTACATACTTGTGCAGTCTCAAAATTCAAATTTGTATCAGTCTTAGTAATTTTTTTTTTTTAACCTATATCATCCCACTGCTGGGTCAAGGTCTCCCCCATATTTCTCCAAACAACTCTGTTTAGTTGTTAAAGTAAAAGACACATAAGCCTTATTTTTTTTTGTAGTATTAGATACCTACAACAAGTATCATTGGATGTTCAATTCCAATCCAGTACGTTTAATTAAGATAGGTAAACGAGTTTTTAAAAATATGCATGTAACAAAACAGAAACATTTTGAAAACTTAACACAACTAAAATAAATAATTCTCATCTTTGCATAGCATGATCGGGTTTTGATGTTGATAAAACTATTTTTTTTTAGGTTTATTTAGAACGCTATCGTATCGGCGAGTGTAAATAATATCTAAGAGAAATCGGTATACAACACTGCTATAATTTATAGTGCAAATGACGACGTATACTTAGCGCTTAGTCAAAAGTTCTGGGAAACTTGCTACTTGCTGCTCATTTTGCCCTGCGTTGGATCGATTTGAACCGCCGACAGTGGGGTATTTTGTACTGTGATTGTTTCATACCTACCTAGATACAAGTATGTACTAAGTATTGGTTGCAGTACTAGTATTATTAAGGACACCACAATAATAATCGATAACTGCTTCTAGCCGAGAATTTATTGATTAATCAGACATGCCTGGCTAGTACGTACCTAATCTATACCATAGATCACAAGTCGTACAAGCCACGCATGTCTCATGTATAGATTCTATACAGAGGGTATGAAAACGAAAGCTCAAATATTAACTCCCAATTTTGAACTGTACCATTAATGCTTTGAGTGAAAAATATTAATATTATTCCATTACGCAAACAAAAGTTATAAATAATAATGTAAGAAAGCTTATCAGCTACGATAAACGTTTCTCGTGATTTGTGAGCGTTGTTTGTAATAACGAGTTATCACGACGTACACAATGGGTAACAAATTAGAGGAGGTCTACCGCAGGCCTTATCTCCTCCAATGCGTCAGTTCTGTGCCCCCTCGCCTTAAAGGCTTAATTCCATTGGGGTGCTCAAATTCGCGTTGGCTTCTCTGATTAAATACAAAGGTTTGTTTGTTTACATAACAAATCAAGTTTTCGGAAGAAACATCTATTTAATCTGAACGATTAGTCACCTCTTTAAATTCTCCTATTAAAATTTACCTTAAATAGAAGGTCTCATACATTTTTAAAATTTAATATCATTTAAGTCGGAAAGTTTTACTATTATAATATAATCTTTGTTGCTTCTTCTTAACGACTATGGAACGTGAGAAATAAATTTCGGTTTCAACGGCTTACAAATAGTTGAAAACAAAGCTCAATTTATAATTTAGCAATTCACAAAAATATGAGTCCATGTAAAAAAGTCTATAAAAATTCCTTTTACTTATCATAAAAAAACAAGAGCAAAAAATTGGTGTGCAGATTTAGGAGCGACACGTGGTACCTCTTATCTTCGCTTCGGCGCGTTTTTCCTACTCTGAGGGGTTTAGGGAGTCTCATGTATATCAAGTTCCAGTCCAATAGCTTTAAGTAATATGCTATTTTTGGTCTCGCATTTTGATACTACATTTCGAACTTCCAGAAATCCTATGGATGGTTAAAATGCTGCTTGATGCTTAGTTTTGTTAGAATTATAGTTTTGTGTTTCTAAATACTTAACTTACTGTTTAATTTCTATCGATGGCTTTTGGAACAAAATTTTGAATATTTCCAAAATTAATACGGTATAATTTACCTACTCATACTTGGTAAAAGGGTGTACAGAAAAAGCAAAACTAAATAAAATTCAACAAACTATCTACATGACTGTTCTTAAAAGAACAAAAAGCGTGGGTGATAATTTATACCTATGGTATAAAATACTATACCTAAATAAGCATAGTACGTATTCATTTGATTCGAAGTTGTGATCCTATAAAAAATAACTTCGTTCCAAAAATGTTCAAAGCGATACAGCAAGAATAATAGCTCTGTCGATTTTGCTTTCGATAACAGACTCCCCTGAATACACACTTGGAACATTTGTCGAGCTGCTATCTGTGACAAACACTTTGCGAGAAAAATGTGCTTTGCTTTTTAAATCTTCTGAGAATCATTCCGTAAATTCAATTGTGTTGGGATCTTTTAGGTTTATTTTAAGACAAATTGTAGAGGAATAAACGAGTTTGTGAATGTCGTTTATTATTTAAAGTTAAGATGAAATGACTAATAATTTGTAGTATGAAAAAGAAAATTGTGACTTTGTTTAATATCATGTTCTCAGCTGTTCAATATCCTTCAAATAATTATGTGTGAAATAGATATTCAAAGGAACTTAATGTCTTATTTGTAAATGTTCTCATGTGTACAATAAAGAATTACAGAAATTACAGAACTCCAAAACTTTATTGCTGTAGGTATACTAAACCTACATAAGTACATATTATATTCGCCAAAGCACAACAATTTAGCACAGGCATTTTCTGCTTATGATGATGATTTTCTGTTTATCTTACCTACATATTTACCTGTTAAGACAGCATTGTTTGCTAAAATAACCGGAAACACAAGTATGTTCCTCCATAACCATATAAGAAAGTACTTGTAAACTCTACACGGACTTCCTTTACTGGACTTTGTAAGACCATATCTTTCACAGCATCTGGATGTGTCTAGAGCTAATACAATTTTAGTGCTGCGCAGCAGACATGCCGTAAGCTTTTACGAGATTACTCCTAATAAATGAGAGCATGGAAGTGGAATTGCCAAATATGTTTCCACCATAGAGAGCGTTATGGAGAACTGTTAAGTTAAAACTGTTCATGTAGTTGATATTATTTTTTTTAAAAGCTGAAAAAATTAAACAAATAAAAACAATACCTAGTACGTGGTAGACCCAGGCGATGAGCTTGACACTTATAACGAAGACTGGCTCCGACAAGACAAAACAGACATCAGTAGAAAGAGTGAAGGGAGGCTTTTGCCCTGCAGTAGGATTATTATTTATAATTATTATTTATTTATTAAAAATAATAATTGTAATAATACAGTGTGTACGTACAGTCAGCAAAAAAATGATGAACTCCTTGTGGATTTTTAATTTTAATAACTTCGTTTTAATTTAATTATGGATAAGACTTGAAGAATCATCTTGACTTTTTAGTAATTTAGTTTATCAGAAAGTGAACACTGTAATTATCTAAGAATGAGATTCCCTTGTTTAAGAGCCTTCAGGTGGGATGACTAGTTAATGTCGCTGACTTCAACGATAATAACCGTTCTGTTTGACATAGTTTCTCTGGATTCCACCCTTTATCTTACGACGCCCAGTTAGAAGAACGATGATGTTTTATCTGAAATGTGATAATACTTACGAAGTTCAAAACTTTTTAAACTGCTAAAAATATGTGCATCGAAAAAGTTTCCTGTTTATGTTACGATGTTATTGTAACATGATTTTTTATGTTTTATTTCACCGTTTGAACATTTTTATTTTACTTTGATACTTTTACAAAATGTTTGTGCATGAGTTTGGAATAAATTCCAATAACAAAATTTTATAACAAGAATTAATAAATGAAAAAAAAACTTTTTAAATTTTCTCTTACCCAAAAACTAATGTAAAAAATTAACCTCTCAAATGTTATAGCCGACGTCACTTTCGAAATCAAGACAATCTAACGACGCCTTAATCCATTTAGCCCATTAAGGCTACAGAGCGCAGATAGAAGAAGTAACCCAGTTTCACCTGAATATTATTCCACCTTTGCCCTTTTATCCTTACATTCCCACGTTACATGGCATTGTCAGAGCCACAATAGATACGGTCTGCCTTATTCAGATAATTTGCCCAAAACACATTTAGATACCTTAAAATTTCCATTGCCTATTGTTTACGGATCAGTTCATTCCGCCTCATTCCAAAAACGGCTTTCACAAAAGGGAGATTGTTTCCAAAAGGAAGAGAGAATTCGAACTAATACGGTAGATAGAGTTTCCAAAAGTAGTTGAACATGAACAACTCCGACTTACAAATCTCGTTGAACATGAACATTCAAAATACCTTAATCGAAAACCACATTGCAGTACCTCTTATTTACCTCTAGTCACTTCAATTGTATCGGAAAAAAGGTATGACGAAAATCAAACGGTACTAGGTATAACAAGTTATTTTTTATCGGTTGCAGATTTTATATTGAGTTCTTACTTTAAAACTACATTTATTTTATTGTTTTAACTGAAAGACGTAATTTTGAGTAAATAATAGAATTTAGACACTGGTCGTTGTTCAGTTGTTTCTGATACAAACTTGTAGCAACCCTACCGATGGAAGTTCCCCATCCGACCCTCCCATAAAGCAGAAATGCCTTCGGTGGGCCATTACCTACGGCTATTGTCTGCATCGGCCTGTCCAACCCTTGCATAAATAGAGTTGCCTTGAAAAAAGTTAAAAGGACGGACAAAGATGCCGGATACCCGGATACCTACTTTGTCTTATTTTCCGACTTTTAGTTTCAAATTTATCAAAAAATATAGTTATCAGCTTCCTTTGGACAGCCAGATGAAGCTGATTTAATTCATAATGTAGGTAAAATGAACATGAAAGTAATCTATCTCTCTCGCATCACATTATTAGACCTACCTTATAAGTAGTTGCTAATATTATCCTTCAAAGATTTATTTACATTTATATACCTAGTGAAGCAACACATGAGTCTCATAAAGCTTGGAATACATTAGAATAAACGAATTGTCAAACTATATAAAATCCGGACATGTCAATTTAAAATTTTGATCACAGCCCTGAGAGACTTATCCACGGAAAACTTTTATATACCAACCTGATTTGTGATATTAAATTCCTTTGTGAAATATTTTGAGTTGGAACGGAACGAAAATAGTTTGTTTTGGTTTACGACAGGATTTCTGATAGGTAGGGAGGAAGAAAGGAGGATTTGTTTAACAACGTAGGTAAGCTATTTTCAAAGTAAATCTCTGACAATTCAATCACACTAAAGGTAGGTATAGCTACTCTTATATGCGTTTCAAAGTTAGCGATTTAATTTGTTTTGATTTACAGGCCCACTTTGCCCGTCCCGTCTTCAATCAAATAATCACCAACAATAACCGCATCCGATGACAACATACACCTCTGAATCACTCAACCTTTTGAACTGATATGCTAGTTATCCAATCAACAATCATTCTATCCTCAACCGCATTGTTGTACACGCGTTATACGTGGATCCTAGTGGAATAGTTTTGTCTCCTAAGATTTATCAATTGAAACAATGAAACTGATATTTACTGTGTTTGCATTGTGTGTGACGTCATGTGTATCAGACCATTTGATTTTGGGTAATATGGAAAAGATGCAAATAATACACCACAGTATTGAACAGTACCACGCGATTCCATTCACGAAAAGGGATAAACAGTTTTTCTTCACCAGCCCTAATCAAACGACAATCAATGTAAGTTGTAATCATCTTCTACTATCGAGCGCTAAAAAACAAATCAAGCGCTGTTTATATCGCTGTACACGTTTTCTTTTTCTTAGACATAAATGACTGTTGTGTTTAACTGTTATTTCAAAAATTGTAATTCTCAAATATTCACTGAAGTATTAATTGTGCAGCATGCTAGTTTCCACTCGTGGCTTCGTTCGTGTAGTGTAGACCATCATTAATCGCTCATATGCCAGAACATAGATCTCAATGAGACACAATTGATCTTCTATTGTGTCTGGAATCCCAGCATAGGAGAGGTTAAATAGCATATTATGTCACCAGGCTACGATATCTATTCCAAATTACATTCAAAACAGTGTGATTGAAACACAAACATAAAAATTTTGGTACCACAACACGTGTGAAGCTGTTTTATGTTCTTAGTAAGATTCTACTATGTCAATTTACAAATCTAAACTGTTTGGAATTCAAAGCAAAGCACATTTTCGATTAACTATTCATGTTCCCTGGAACTAAGTAAATACACTCGCATTACAAACTGTTCGACGTAGATAGTAGCCAGGTATGTGGGTATATGATACTGTTTGTAAATTCCGACTACGTGATCTATGTTGTCCTGAATTATACAGAAGGTCTGTCTTATATTGATTCATAATATTGAGACCTTAGAGCAATGATCTAAAATAGCGCTTGAAACCATTCGAGAACATTCTCTCAATTTTCTACGAACAAAATGTATTATGAGTAGATGGCCATCAAAGTTTCTATATGTACTTAGTTATTGTTTTGCATCGTAATACATACTTTACGGGTTCGTACTGCACTATCTAGAGTATATAGAGTGTACAATATCTAGAAATATTCGAAGTTCTCGAGTTGTGGGTTGGTCAACTGTAAAGACACATTTTCTTGTTCATAAACATTTTGTTAAATATGAGTGACTACAGGATGCTCCCTTCCTTATTGTTGTTCTTTGATTGAAATGGTCCATCAAGGAGAGTGTCATAAAATATTCAGACGAAACTTTGTACGTCCGATATCGCTGTATGAATGAATTATTTGAGTGTTGCATCGACCATCATCTAAAAGTCCATTCACCTAATGGAAAAGATGTTCAAGCATTTCGGATCGTACCTCTACTAGGTTTATTTATCATCTGAAAATGTCCCTTATTTGGGTTTGGATATATAGTTTTTCTCGAAGAACACTTACAAGTTACGAATTTATGAGAGCGATCGAAGTTTTACTAAACATGATTATGTCAATATCATGACCAACATGAAACCAACTTGGTACCTTAAACCTTTTACATAAATGTTTTTACTTAAAAAATTTAATGGCTATAATATTATTATCAGTATAATATTTTATTTTCTGTACATTCTGAACTCACCCAATTTAAATTATACATATACTTACACTAAATTCTTATTTAAATAATAAACCGTCTGAAAGCTTTTTTAGAACACAAAAGACTAAAGGTAGTGGTTCGCGCCCGACACTGAGACTGAAGACCGAGACCGGAGCCCGAGACCAGAGGCAGGCTTTGTAGGGGCGCGCGAAAGTGACACGAGACACAGAACCGTCAGTTTATATGACAACTGTCTCCTATCTTGGTCTCCTGTCTCGGTCTCCTGTATTGGTCTCCTGTCTTGGTCTCCTGTCTTGGTCTCCTGTCTTGGTCTCCTGTCTTGGTCTCATGTCTTGGTCTCCAGTCTCGGTCTCCGGTCTCGGTCTCGGGCGTAAACCGGCACATAAGGTAAATTAGTATTGTGATAAATATAAAATCGAAATTGAGACAGTAAAAGTTACGAAAAACGGGCCTTGATTATGCTATAATATTGTAAACAATGTTTTTAATTTTAGTTCACACTATTTTTTCCAGTTTCAATAATAATCTTTAACGAACTCAAACTCAAATTCATTTATTCAATAAGATCACTTCGTGTATCACTTTGAATTGTCGTAAGAGCTAGGTGATTCTACTTCTGTTCCTTCGCGACCAAGACTGTGATGTGATGAACCAGGGCAACAAACACGGTTTGGGGCCTAACTCTTTTCGGCGAAACACTTTTTGTATCTAAAGTTTTTTTTTTTCTAAGATCAGTTTTCTTATTTCAGAGTATAGCAGCCTACGACAACTTGCACTCAAAAGCGTCCGCGATGGTGACGGCCGGCGGCATCGGTTTCACCTACGTGAATATCAGGATGGAGAGCGAACGGGGCAAAGGACTTGACTATGATATTGGGATTTACTCATAAAACTCTAGCGTTCTCGGAATACCGAGATTTAGTTAAATGTTACCGTTCCTGAAGACAGTACCTTTTTTTTTTACTTTTTAATTGCATTAATAGTCACGCCATAATTAATGTTGTAAAAGATTGTAAATTATATTTTTTGTTAATGTTCCAAAATAAATGTCACTAAGGTGCACCAGACTTGAATCGATAAAACTACTTCAGCCACATAAAGCATTCTGTCCTCTCATATAACACCAGTCTTTTTAATATTTCATACGAAGAAAGTTTTATTCCTAACCCAACCCAACCTACCAACTAACCCAACTTAATAAAAGAGGAATTGAAGAAATTGTACAAAAATAGCCATAAGGAAGTTTCAGATTGGTGACCACAAGCTTGTGCAAAATCATCAGATCTGTCTCGAGGTGGTAGTAAACAGTAGATGCGATTGATATAAGACTGAAGAATGTGACAGGATAGTTATGAGGCATGAGCCAATGTTACAACAAACAGACTATACAATACATACCTACTTATACAGAAAAAAATCATAATTATTAAACTAATTTTTTTAAGCCGGGCGGTGATTTTTTTCTCATGATAGGAAGGATGATAATTTTTAAGATCAATTTTACCTATTACCTAAACTCTATTAACTTTTTCTTTGGGTCTTATTTTCGTCTGTCCAGCCGGCTTAATAAGTGCAACATCGAGAGAGACATCTCGATCGGATACGTTAGAGCAGTTTAACTGATCTAAAAGTCTCGTTTCTCGACTCTCGATGTTGCACATGTTAGGCCTACAGCACGCAGTTGTTTTTATTTTTGCGTAGGGTTAGGAATAAACCAAGAAAAGGGCAAATTTCATCAGGTAGTGTGGAGTGGATGCGACAGCGGTGGCAAATTGGAGGCGACAACATGCTTTTAGCTCAGTCTCGGCCCTCGGCAGTGGCGAATAGGATCACTGCTTTGGCGTGGTGTAAGTTGAAAGTATAACGTGACAAACAGGGATGGATTTTCAATGTGCGAAAGTAAAAAAAAACAACAAATATCACAAGGAGCCATCAAATAGAATAGACATAGACATAGACATAGAAACATTTATTTAGCACACACACAAACAATAAGTACTATAAGAAAAAAAAAAAACTTGCGGAAATTGGCTTTATTTTCAAATAATAGACATTGTGGTAACTTTTTAACTTGCGCTCGTAAGAATCATCAAAAGCTTTATTGAAATATAATGTTATAATTTGGATGATTCGTGAAATGAAATGAAATAATTTATTTGCGTGAAATGTGGTACTTACACAAGCTAAATTAGATCTTACTTCATTGGTAGCTAAGTACTCATAAATTAGTTATTTATGAGTATTTTTCAACAAAGCACGTAAGCGTATGAACAGCTTGAAGCTAGTGTTCAAGCACTTATTTTTTAATTTAGTTTGACTTGATTTTATTATTAAACTTAGACCACTCATTTTACTGAAGCTACTTACGAAGCTATTATTAAGATCTTGTTTACGACGAGCCACTTCCAAACTTAAAGCTCCGAATGTACTTAAAGCTATCTTTAGCGTCTTTTGACTAACTACTCTTTGTTGTTTCGTCTAGCGAAGTGGGGGGTAAGTACCTAATCAAACAGTCACGGTGCAATAAAATAGGGGACTTCAAATCAGACCCGAATTTAGAGAGAAATCGAGTTTTGGTGAAAACACCTGTCTTAGTTTCGTAAAAGGAAGAATGAGTGTGAAATAAATTGACATTTTTACCTTAGATAGTTATAAATATTTATTTGCTTAAATTTTAACAAACGTTGGTTAATAGTGTTAATAAGCGTGTCTAGAAGAGAATGAACAGGAATTTAGGTATATTTAGTATCAATAAAATTGTGCTTACATGATGAAAAATCAGGAAAATTAATTTCTAAAATATATTTTTTTCTGTTTATAACCTTAAATTTATTCTAAAAAGTACCCACATAAAAGGGGTTTGAACTTACAACCGGCCTCAATAAAATAAGGTGATTCCACTGTTGTTTTCGCGACCAATTCTAGTGCAGAACCACCTAGGCAACAAACACGGTTTTGGGACCTAGCTTTCTATTTGGTGATCTGTAGCTCCACCGGGGAGCCAATCGAACAAAGTGAGGCTCTTTGTCAATATACCAAAGAAAGAGCTTATTGTAATTTGACGGGTCTTTAGGCGTTTCGCACCACGAACGATTCGGACCGCGGTGTGAATCGCCCCAGAGCTATTTTTGAATGGGTTCTTTCGCACCAGGGTGGTGACAGCGGTGCGAATCGCCTAAAGTATCTTTTCAAATGGGTCGATTCGGACCACAGCACAGTGTACCAAAAGCCCATATTTTTTAGATAAATTCCCAGAGTGACTTTTTTGGAATGTTTTTGCATATTATTTTGGTTCAGTAGGGTCAAAGAAACCTATTTTAGAAGTTTAGCCAATTTGCCCCTCGGAGGGGCAAGTTGGCCCCCCTGTGGGGGCAAGATGACGGAGGCCTTTAGGCGGCCTAAAAAATCCGTCACCAGAGTTGAGTACTTGCTCATACGAAAGAAGCTAGATAACGGTTATGAAAAGAAGAAAAAAAGCGTTCATTTTCGTAGCTACCTAGTTACCAAAAAGTAAAAAAAAAACAGTCTATTTCGTGGTTACTAAAATAAGAAAAAAAAAATCCGCTTTTGTAGCTGGTTATGAAACACAGTTGTGTACCTACCTACATGGATTAAATTTAATCAGTGAAGAAAAAATCTTCTTTCGTAGCTAGATAGGACAAATATTTATGAAAATGGACCAAAGGCATTGCTGTGTTCAAAATTATCTATAAGTGTCTATTTACTATATCTATAAGTGTATAAACAAAACTTAGGTATCTCTCTAATCCTATTCCATTAAACGAGCAATATTTGTTTGTTTGATTGATGTTTGTTTGTCCTGAGTTTTAGTTTTAGTTTTTGATCTCACTAGATTAACGCCTTAGATTTAATTATCTGTAATGTTAGTCATAAGTTGTAAATAAATAATTGTCTAATTGTCTAATTGTCTCGAAAACAGCTCTAGAGATTTCGATGAAATTTGCAGGACGGGTGTTTACGGGAGTGAAAAATCGATCTAGCTAGGTCTCATATCTGGGAAAAGCCATTTTCTATGCATTTTCACGCAAAAAGTGCAATGTGGTTCGTAATTGAACCACTAGATGGCGTTCGTTGGTTGCCAACGAGCAGAGCTCGGTCGCCCAGAAAGGGCCATGCCGATTTTGTATGGGCGTTTGGTGCCTTTTTTATTTCGCGCGGCCATCAACCAAACATTAAAATATAAACTCTTAGGAGTATATCAAATAATATTGTGAGCACAGTATACAGCTTCACTCAGCCAGGACCGAGTTATACAGGGTGAGTTTTTAAAGAGTACCTCTATGGCCAAATCTGAAACTATTAGCAATAGCGAAAAACACTCAAAGGAGTGTCATAAGCGATTTTGATTAGAAGTAAAACTGCATCATTACATTTTAAAAATAATCATTTTCCTGGCCAGGAATCGAACCTGTTGGTTAAAAAAAAACTTTTTGTATTATTATACCATCCGATAGTGTAGATGATAAGGATCAATTTCTGAGAAAAGCTATATACGGCAAACTAATTATTAAAACACATTGGTTATCCAGTGCAAACCGCAGACAAGTTTATTGAACCATAGACACGCATAGCTAGAGACCATGGATAATACATCTAGATACCAGAGACTAAAGTTCTATATTATTCTAAACAGATGTTGCCAACATAGGTAGTAAATACATAGACATTTTGATACAATTATAATACCACCACTTATCAAAATAAGTACCTATGCCACCACTTAACAAAATAACAATAAAGTTAACTAATCACTAATCAGATACGATTCCTAATTTACTCATAAACTTATAATGTTTAGAAGAACACAAGCCCTTCGTCAACAAATCAGCAGGCATTTCATCAGTCTGCAAATACTTAACATCTATAACTTTATTTGCAACAGACTCACGAACAAAATGATATCTCACATCAATATGTTTAGAACGTTGATGTGAATAAGGACTTGAAGATAGTTTTAATGCACTCTGATTATCGCAATTTAAAGTTATCCTACTTAAACCTCCTACTATTTCATCTTTTAATCTTTGTAAATATATAGCCTCCCTACATGCTTCTGAGAGAGCCATATATTCGGCTTCTGTACTTGACAGTGCAACTGTTTTTTGTTTTTTACTTTGCCATGAGATAACAGAGCCAGCCATAGTAAAACAAAAGCCAGTATAAGACCTTCTGTCTATCATATCGTTAGCCCAGTCTGCATCAACAAATCCTTCCAACTCAATATTATTTTTAGAATATTTCCAACAATAGTGTTTTGTATATTTGACATATTTTACAACCCTCTTGGCATAATTACAATGCACATCTGAGTAACTATTGTTAAATTGGCTTAAATAGCTCACTGCATATGCTATGTCAGGTCTTGTTAATACAGCCAGGTACATTAAACTGCCCAATAGTCTTTGATAAGGAAAATCTGTGTTACAACTATCTGATTTCTCAACATTCAACTTACTTTCTATCGGAGTGTCTACAGTTTTACATTCAACCATGTTAAACCTCAATAACAGTTCATTTATATACTGCTCCTGACTTAATGTTATCACATCATTACATTTATTTATTTTCATGCCTAAATATTGTTTTACTTGACCTAAATCTTTAATTTGAAAATGTGAATTTAATATTCTCTTCAATTTTACAGTTTCATTTTCATCATTGGAGAAAATTAAAAAATCATCAACATATACTGTGACAATTGTCTTTAGACCATTTACAGTTTTTGTAAATAAACATGGTTCAAGTTTGCTTTTATTATATCCTTGACTAAGTAAACAATCACTTACTCTTTGGTACCATGCTTTTGAAGACTGCTTCAAACCATATATTGCTTTCTTTAATAACAATAACTTTTTACCACCTGACACATTATTTAACACATAACCTTCAGGAATTGCCATATATATAGTTTCCTTCAAAAAACCATTAAGGAATGCGGTCTTAACGTCCAAATGTGTAATGTCCAAGTCCAATTGCACACTTAAAGCAAACAACAACCTTAACGTGGAATGTCTCACTACTGGTGAAAAAGTGTCCTCATAGTCAATGCCAGCACGCTGCGAATAACCCTTCGCCACTAACCTAGCTCTAAAACACACTTTATTTTCACTGTCCACCTTTTTCTTGAACACCCATCTACTTTGAACTACTGCACAATTATCAGGAACATCTGTCAATACCCAAGCTTCATTTTTTTCGAATGATTGAAGCTCGTCTTCCATTGCCTTCTTCCATTGTGCGCTTTCAGGTCCACGTAAAGCCTCATCAAGGGTAATTTCTCCACTGCTGTCAAGCACAATCTTTGGTTCCTGCTCATGTGTCACACACATGTTGCCAGTGCCATATCTGTCTGGCTTATGCCTGATCCGCTTTGATCGGGTGACAACTGAAGATATCTCATCTGATGACTTTGAAATCGGGACAATTTCCTCAACTTTTTTTTCTGAAACAAGAGGAAAATTATTACATACATCAAAAAATTCATTTTCATCAGACTCCTCTGCAGCTTCATCAGTACATTCTTTGTTTTCATCTTTGACAGTGTCATCCACCACTGAACATGTATTTAGCTCAGGTTCTCTAATCTCAAAGCTTACGGGCATCTCCTTTTGTATCCCTTCCTCAATCACAACTATGTCTCTACTGATTGATATTCCATTATTCTTGGGATTATATAACCGGTAACCTTTCACATTGTCAGCATATCCAACTAGAATGCACTGCGATGATTTTTTATCCCATTTCAAACGCTTCTGTTTGGGAACATGCATCATGACTTTACTCCCGAAGATGCGTAAGTTGCTGACATCTGGTTTCTGATTCGGATGGCGTTGGACATTCCCTCCAAGACGAGCAAATTCTCCGCCGCAAAAGCCCATTCGTCATAGTTCGACCTGCCTTTTAATTTTGGCACACTAGCGATTAAGTTCGACGTCATACTTGCACAACACAATGTAATTCACTTTTTAGATTACTTTTTGGAATTAAATCTGGGCCCATAACCTATTAAAACACATTGGTTATCCAGTGCAAACCGCAGACAAGTTTATTGAACCATAGACACGCATAGCTAGAGACCATGGATAATACATCTAGATACCAGAGACTAAAGTTCTATATTATTCTAAACAGATGTTGCCAACATAGGTAGTAAATACATAGACATTTTGATACAATTATAATACTAATAAAAAAAAAGTTATGGGTAATCTACGAAATATTAAGAGTTTAAATCAGTTTATTAAAAATCAACACTTTCCGTTAGTTTGACGCATGTAGTTTCTCCTCAGAAATTGATCCTTATTATCTACACTATCGGATGGTATAACAATACAAAAAGTTTTTATTTTGTAACCAACAGGTTCGACTCCTGGCCAGGAAAATGATTATTTTTAAAATGTAATGATGCAGTTTTACTTTTGATCAAAATCGCTGAAGAGACTCCTTTGAGTGTTTTTCGCTATTGCTAATAGTTTCAGATTTGGCCCTAGAGGCACTCTTGAAAAACTCACCCTGTATAACTCGGTCCTGGCTGAGTGAAGCTGTATACTGTTCTCACAAATGTTGTTTGTTATACTCCTAAGAGTTTATATTTTAATGTTTGGTTGATGGCCGCGCGAAACAAAAAAGGCACCAATTTCGGCATAGGCTTTTATATATTATATTAGTGTAGATTTTTTTGTCCTATTATTTCATGCCTGGTTGTACTTTAAGAAATGTGTGTAAAACTATGTATCTTTGTCCGAATTCACCTATCTAAAAAGATAACTGTTTTGTTCCCCCTCAGCAGCGGTCCGAATCGACCCATCACAAAAAGTTCTGGGGCGATTCGCACCGCGGTGCGAAAGAACCCATTCAAAAACAGCTCTGGGGCTATTCACACCGCGGTCCGAACCGCTTGCGGTGTGAAACGACTAAAGACCCAATTTGACGAACATCAAATAATACCAGCACGTGTCAAACTTGTGTGCTGACAGCTGTTAGCATTGAATAATGAGAAAACTTGCTAATTTATTCAAAACAACTAATGTTTGTGTAACTGTGGTTCTAGCATATTTCCAAAGCTTCTAATTGCCTTAGACAACATTAGATTAGAGAATCCTAAACTGGGACTTAAACTGTAGTGTGAGCCATATCTTTGCCTAGTAAATCTGCATGCAAATAAGGTTTAACCACAGAGTACGTGAAAACAGCTGAGTATGTATCTAAATTTATACAAAAATGGGAAAACTATTACATTTAACAACATGAAAAAATGATAACACAGGTAGTAAAAACTCGAATAAATCTTTCCTGAATGGTTTTATTCCCATATCCATATCCCATTTTATTATATTATCCCCAGAAAGTCTTACATGTTTTAAAGTAAATTAGAAAAAACTATTCATAGAAGATCATTATTTTAAATTGTATGTAGTACCTACATTAAAAAAGCATTAACTCACAACAAATTATTTCCTATTCCTGGTATAAACTTCTAATTCTAACTTCATACCAAATAACATTTTACTATTCAACTATGTGAAAGTGGGTTTATAATTGAACGTGCCACTAGCTCCCTGAGCTGAGCGCATCCGTGCTTCGGAGGGCACGTTAAATTGTCGGACCCGGCATAAAAGTCGTTAAGCCATGACGGAGGCCTTTAGGCGACCTAAAAACTCCGTCACCAGAGTTGGCACTTACTCATACGAACTTACTAACTAGCTCTCTAGATCTTCAAAGGATGTGGAACTTTGAAATAGTTAAGTACAGTCGTAATAGGTAAAGAAATAATGAAAAAAATATTTTGATAAAAATACCTAAAGTTCATCAAATCGGACTTCAAGTCAACTCAGACCATTGCTCTGAGACATCTAAGTACCAAGAGTGCACCAGTTGTTCTCTTTTGTACTATGTGAAACCCGTTATCGTTCTAACAAGTTACCAATATGGTAGCTAAGGATAGACTTGTAAAATTTTGCATAATTATGGACCATGTTTTCTAGGAGAAGATGCTTGAAGATAATGCTAATATCATGTTTATTTACAAGCCAGTTTCTTAGTAGTACGTATTAGCCATAGCTCAGGGGTTTTGCAAGTTGTGTAGAAGTGGGCTAAAAATATTCATATTATGACTTATGACTACCATCTATAAAAATCTTCAAAAGATCTAGAACTAGGCGTTCTAGATCTTTTGAATATATTTTAAGATATTTTATTTTTTTCAATGTAAATAAATTTTTTTAAAAAATGTTCCTTATTATTTAAAAAAAAATTAAAATTAAATTAAGTACCTACTTACGTAAAATTTAATAATACCTAATGACATCAAAAATGCATGTAGATAGGTAAAGTACTTGACCGTGGTTAGTTTATGCGAGATATACACATTACACCATCCCAGTAACATATTTTTGTTATTTGCATATACGTTCTACAAAGTATAAAGTTTTATGAAAACTTACAAAGCACATTTTACATATTTGATTCGTAAAAGAAAATACTATGAGTCACAAAAGTAGCTAGAATAGATTCAGATGCACACCATAATCTCCAAAGAGAATGCAGCTACTTTGAGCTACACTCGCGAGCTGCAAAACAAACGTATCTCGCGACAAGACGAGATGTAAGATCTTTTGTGAAGACTGCGCTGAAGATTGCTATGGGTGACCAAACGTCTAACTTTCACGATCACAGTTCATGTTTTAGGACAGTGTTCCGCAAACTTTTTGTGTTCAAGGTACATCTAGGAAATCGGAAAATTTTGGAGGGACACAATAAATGAAAACTCATTTTTTTAATGCGAAACATGTGCTTGTTTAGTTGAGCATATGCGGTCCAAATTTGGAGTAGCTTAACTGAAGGGTAACCTCATTTTTCTGAGGCACACCAGCTAATGACCACGATACACCAGTGTGCCGCGTCACACCCTTTGCGAAACACTGTTTTAGACACGAGACGTCGACGGAGGCCTTAGCGTTTCTCCTACGTTTGGTCACATTTAGTAAAAGCGACTATGGCTATTGAAACGAAGCTGAAATGAGTCTTAAAGTAAGGTCAATAATGTATGTATATACTTAATAGCCGAACTTAAGTGCTAAGTTAACAAATCGGTTAAACTAAGCTTCATATTTGATTCCGCAACCGTTCGCAATTTGAAATTTTTACTTACTTAGCTACCTTGGTAGAATCTATGGTACCTGTTCTTTAACAAACATCAACTTACTTTTTATTATATTTTGATGAGACTGAAATACTCACTAAAATGTCGTTGTAAAAACTTTTAAGGCCACTGAATTGAACCAATTGTCATAAAAATATATTTCTCATTCATCAAACCTCTTTAATCCGAGCTTTAATCCCACTGTTGGACAAGGGTCTCATTTCATTCATAGTCGTAAACTTTACAGGGAAACTTTCCTCATTTCACAGCGATAAATGCTCACCCTCGTTTCAAACAAACAAAGGGAAGTTCAAGCTTTTCATAACTCTCATAATACGCTGCATTCTTCAGGTTTCATTTTACTAGGCTTTGGTAATAAGGCCTATATTGGAACAACTTTTGTATAACATTAAAAAACTAAAAAGAAAGGAAAAAGTACAAAAACTGTATCCTCTAACCACGGTTAACATGTTTTCATACCTTCACCTTCACATGGTGGATTCTTTATTAAAAAAAAATTGAAAAAAAAGAGGACACTTCAGATTTGGCTTAGGCAGGTACTAACAACACAAATATAACCTACAAGACATTTAAACCTCAGTGTACGGGAGTTTCAATGGCTGATCCGCTATGGAACACTCAGAAAAAAAAAACAAACTAAGGCACTTAGGAATAAAACTACCTAGGTACTATAGAAGAAGACTATAGAAGTTATTCGTTTAGGTAAAATCTGCCTGGATCGCAGATAAAATAGCTTCCTGCTTCCTTCAATGTCCTAATACAAGAGTAGGTACTACTATGGATGAATGAGCTCAGTAACGCAGTCAGTCCGTCAAATCGATAGCAGCACTAAACCGGCCCTCATCGTGCCGGGCAATTAGTGCTTCGGACGGATATCCGTCTATGGCAAACCTGGAGGTGAGAAACTTAATGGAGACGGTGTTATCTTTTTAGACATGATAATTTATTATTATAGTTAGCCCATTATGTCCCACTGCTGGGTAAAGGCCTCTCCTTGATCCTTCCAAACATCACTATCCTGTACCATTTGGACCCACGACATGATAATTATCAGCTTATAAAAATTAACTACTGGATATGGGCTTACACAATATACTTGGATGAAGCGTTTATAGTGCAGCTTGCTTATGCTTAGTCGTCGTTTAGATCTATGGAGGAGTACTAGATATTTTGGAATTAAAAAAAAAAATCTGAATATGGACTTCCGCAAAGTCACGCCAGAATCATTTAACTATCTTAGATCTATGAAAGAAGAAATAAAGAAAGAAAAAGCATTTATTTAGGACACACAAAGAAAAAAAAACAAAGATAAAAGTACTATAATCAATGAAGTTAAGGTTCCCTTAACATATCCCTAACTTTATTCATACGGAAACTCCAACCACAGCTTTCTTCCACGTGACTTTGAGCTTCTGTATGAGAGATTGTAAAATAACAAATAGAGAGTATTCGGATAATTTGTTTTTTTTTTTTCGGACCAACCTTTATCTTGACTGGTCTTGTGTCGATTTTCGCAACTTCACCAAACTAACAAACGGACAAATGTGGGGACGATTATAAATGGGCTAAAACAAAATTATGCAGTAGGGATTGGACTAAGGCATTACATAATACTAAATGAGGTTGAAGGACTAGTAGATACAGAAAGATTGAGTTTATTTATAGAGAAACTAGCTGCCGCCCGCGGCTTCGCTCGCGTGGTACCCGGATAAAAAGTGGCCTATGTTCTATTCCCGGTCATCATCTATCTATATTTTAAACAGCCAAGTTGGTTCAGTGGTTGTTGAGTTATAGAGGAACAAACATACCTACATCCATAAAAACATCCAAACATCTTAAAATCCAAACTTTCGCATTTATAATATTAGTGTGATTAGTGTGAAGTGTGATTCTGAAAATGCTGTATATTTACTTGAGCCTAAATTTACCCTACAAAGCAGCCTCGAGAATAAAGCCAAGCCTAAATACCATCTCTTATTTTCGTGTTGCACATGGATTCGCACGCGACTATTACCCGCTCGCGTTTCCGGACGGCTCGCTTGTCGGATCTATTACTGCTATGTCTGCTTAATTGTGTTGACTGCTGGATTGGGCATTTAGATCGACTGGTTCATTTTTGTTTTCCAATTTGGCTTTTTTAGGCTGTGAATGAAAAGATTTATATGTACGGAAAAAAGTGTTTTTTTATCACAATATAAGGCGGATTCAAATCGAAGTTTAAAAACACCTATTTTGGTCTAATAAAATTTTTATTAACTTCTAATATCTAAGCACTATTTAAAGGAATTTTAACAAAGTGGCCTTCACGTTGCACTCTAAAATTTTTCAAACATTCTATGATGTGAAAAAGCTCTATTTCATTCAAAATGTTCTTAACAAACCCTCGCATAAAAAGTTTTGCAGTTCCAAAATAAAGATCATCTTGTATTATCTCAACGATTCTCACATCCCACTCCAGTCCCCACTTTATCAGTGTCCATTTATTCGTCGAAAACATTACATAAAACACATTAACACAATCTACGGTCCATAGTTCTGATCGTAATGGTCTTGTTTATAACAAAAGAACTCTCAAGTCAAGATACACTTGAGGAAAAATACTCCGTACTTTCGTATAGACGAAAGTGACATAGGTCACTTTTTCAAGCATCTCCGGTAAGAAGATTTTCTTCCTGTCGAAATAATTGTATTTCGTTGGGATTAAAAAGGGTCTTGGTGAACAAATTGATCGAATTATTTGCAGTAATCTTCCGTGAAGAATTTTATATCCAATTTTTTATAATGCCTTTGGATTGAATCACTTTGCAATCACGGTCCTTCAACTGTGTCCACTATAACCGGCGTCCCTGATGCGCAGAGTACGGGGCAGCCCCAACACCATCCTACAAACTATAGCTGGTAGGGTTACGTCTCCGATCTGGCAGTGCTTTGTTCGGAGAGTAATCTGAGGCATGTTTATTTTGTGTAGTTAGTTTAGTTTAGTTTAGTGTACTAATATTAGGTTTAAGATAGTGATTACTAACAAATTATGGATCAATGTTATCCGAAATAAAATGTTTTTATTTATTTTATTTTATAACTATAACACGTATGTACAAAAAGTGGCAATGTCTTTGGAGTAAGTTTTTTTTTCCTATAACATTGGAGCTTTTAATTCTAAGTATTCATCATAAGTCCATAACAACATCGTAAAAATTATAACGTTTTTGTAGATATACTTTTACTGAAGAATTCTCGATTTCAGGGTTCCGCACTATATTCTGAAGACCGCAAAAAAGAATAAATTCGATTAGATCTTCTCTTAAGATTGATGGAGCTTGCACGACCTCAAAGATATTTGCGTTCGGCGCTCTGGTAATACAATTTAAAGTTTGTAGCCCACATGAGCCTGTCTCGTTGCCATAGCAACGCCCCATGGGTAGGTACGCTAAATTTTGGGTAAACGCACGACGTGTTCGGATAAAGGAAGCGATTTTCCGAGGAGGTGAATATCATTAACTGATACGTCGATCTTGTACGCTTTCCCGATTCCATTAGTTGAACAAGCATTTGTGCTGAGTGTACCTTTTAGGTAAATGTCATAAACAATCCTGCAATCCGATGTTTTGCTAGTAGCAATTGTCTTATTTTAGGGACTTTTATTTTTAATCAAATAATTTAGGTACTTAGGTATTGCTGAAAAAGGTGAAAAATAGGCTTGCTGAAAAATTTCGTCGCACAAAATGTATTTGCAATATTTGACAACTTTGTCGATGTAAAAAATTTAGCTAGAGATCGATCGTATTAGGCAAAATTGAAATTTCTTTATTGCCTTCGACATAAATAACTGTCAACCTCGTCACATTTTTGATTCTCATTTACCTACTTTTTTTTTATTATTCTAGTGAATAATCTTTGGTACTTAGTTCATTTATACTTTGTAAATCTTTTGTTTAGGTACCTAAGTTCTGTGGTTTAGGTTCCTACCATTGGTCTTGTTTTATGGTTTATTTGCAGTTCCACGAAAAAAGCATTTCCACGTTCAGCAGAGCGTTATTTCAAAAGAAAATGCGACATTGAATTGTTAGAATAAATCACTGCGTACAATGAATGAAAAAAGAATTGGCCGAGCAACAGTCTAGCTGTTCGTTTATTCACCCCCTTTATTTACAGTGGGGATTTACCGATCCGCCGTGGATTTCCCCGCACTATCTGTGTTGACGTGGATCCACTGCGTTACTTGATTCTGAATTTATTTTTCTGTTTTCGGAGCTCGGATATGTTTTCTTGGCACTTGTAAGAAGGAATCAGGAACGACTGGTTGTTTACATAATATTTTTGTATGAATAAATATATTTGCATTTATTCGCAGATATATTTTGGTGAGAATATCGTGTTTACCATGAACATAATTATATAAACCGACGGTGAAGTACCAAGAACACCTAACTCGCATTTTGCGATATTTTTATTGCATTTCTGTAGGTAGGTATTATGCCGCAATGATCCGTATATTTTTATTTTTTTCGTTAAGCATTTCAGAGTTACGATTATTTAGATAAGAGTTTTTGTTACTTCACCGTCGATATGTAGCTTATTTGCCTACTGACGCTAATGTATTAATTTATTTAAGCTCAATGAAATATTGAAAAACCTTATATGACAACATTATTAGTCAAATAGCATTCTGTCATATCGACTGAAAAAGCTTGTACATATACAAAATTAAATACTTCAGCATTAATTATTTTTTTTCCAAAATAAACCGCTTTCTAAATTTAAATCAACTAATAATTTTGATTTATGGATCCAAACTCGGCTATGTCTAAATTGCCCGCCCACGCGAGGGCGGGGCAGAGAGACAAGCGATTAATCTAAATTAAAGCGATTATTTCAACCCTTTCCCGGATATGGCGCAAAATAACACGTGGATCCTCTTAATTTATTTCAATTTTGGAAAATTGTTTGATAAAACAAAACATTAATCAAATTCAGATTAGTTAATCGTGACCCTGTTTCAGATAACTAAATAAATAAACAAATATTGCTATAAATATTGCTGGACATTTGACACAGCGCCATCTAGCCCCAAACTAAGCAAAGCTTGTACTATGGGAACTAAATAACTGATAGAATACTTATATATTTGTAAATACATACTTATAATACTTTATACTTAACCCAGACACAGAACAAACATCTATGTTCATCACACAAATGTTTGTCCTAGGTGAAAATCGAACCCACGACCTACAGCGCAGAAGGCAGAGCTACTACCAACTGAGCTAAGAGGCCAGTCAAAAACTGGATTTATTATCCCCAAAACTTCATCACAAGAGTTGACCTAGCTCATTTCGACTTATTACAAAGAGTAAGTAAGTATATAAATTACATCACCCACAGTTAAAGGCCAGAAGTTAAAAACAGTAATTAGCGACACCTTAAGCTGACAATTTTCTTGAGAGCCGAAAACTCTTGACAACCGCAATTATAAATGTCTGGAATTAAAGTTCATCTTACCTGTATTACTCGACATTAAATTCACGAAATGTGACTATTAGCGTAAGTAAAAATAGACATTCTCCTAGATCTGTAGACATTTCAAAACCTCTCTAAGAGGGTAGTCAAAGGTATGTCCATGAATTTATGAATAAGTATGAAGTTATCATTCTATACAAAATCTGAGACTCAAACCGATCGGATCAGAATTATATGCACTATCTCACTAGGCCAACACGGTTCAGAGTTTCATAAGTACCTATATAGGTAAAGAAAGGAATGGAGGTTCTATTGGTAACCTGCCTTTATAAAGTAGGATTATCACGGGTCATTTACGACAAAATACCACCTGCTTCCAATACACCTGTGTATACTTCGTGGATCCATTGGGAGACCCGACCCATACAAGATTTGTCGCTCGGTTCTTCATTCATGTTCTACAGCACAGCTGTTAAGGTTGGCTAACTTACTGTTATTGAGATACTTATCGTATTAATTTGTTCATGGCTTTTCTACGTTGGCCAATAATTATCTTTGGCAATTTTGTGGCATAAAAATAGTTCAAGTGCTAACGTGTGGACACGGCGGCGGCTATAACTCTGCCACATGACCTTTTGAACTGTGTCAAAATAAAAATCTCGCGCCAATATATGGGCCAAAACTCCACATACCAAGGTGACTACAAAATCTCAGGCGGTGCTTAAGCTAAGGTATGCATGTTGGCCATAAAGTATTGGCCATTAGTGAAAATATTGACCAGCGTGAAATGGCGCCATCAGACTATACTCACAATGTTTTTTTTATTAGTTTAAAATATTGTACATAGATGGCACTGCTCTTTCTCCATACAAATCTGAGAAGGTAAAAAACTCGCACTCCAAACTCAGAGAATAACCACAGATTATTTTGAACCAATGTGTATTTCTGCAGCCATACGCAGTGCTGACGCATTATCTCGCCCGCATAAGGTTATCGTCTAGTCATCGACTGACCAGTAAAGGAACAATACATTCGTAGTGAAATGAATTTGAAATGCGTGTATTGTCGCAGTTAATTTTGTTCGCTGGCGTGCTGTGCGTGTGCGTTTGCTACGACATGATAATCGGAGATACGGTGCATCGGAAGATGGTGTTCCATCAACGAGTGAAGGATTTTGCGATTCCTTTCAAGAAAAGGATCAAAACTCTCACATATACGGACCCGGATAAAAGAATAATAAAGGTACCTAGGTACTACTTAACCTAAAACATTTTTTAAGCATTACATTTTTGAAAATTTCAAAAAAATATTTGTATGAATTGCTTACGTAATTTTATGGTTGGTGCTGAATCAATAACTACGCAAATCTAAAATTAGGAAATTTTAACTATGAACAAAAGTCATAATCACATCACATCACACTAATATTATAAATGCGAAAGTTTGGATGTTTGGATGGATGGCTTGTTCCTCTATAACTTGACAGCCACTGAACCGATTTAGCTTAAATTTAAAATATAGATAGATAAGTAATGACCGAGAATAGGACATAGGCTACTTTTTATCCGAGTAACACGCGAGCGAAGCCGCTGGCGTAAGCTATAGTGAGCAAAGGTCTCTCCCTCCCTTTGTTTCCAAATCATTGTATGAACTTGTGATTATGAGACGCGATCACGTGGAGTGACGGTACCGCCAGACCATTCCTCGTACCTAAAGAAGATTCTCCGGATGAATCGAAACATCCGGTATCTAAATCAAAATTTTTACTAAGTAGGTACCTAATTCCTGTGTATTATTATGATGATGATAGTGTTGTAAAGCGGACATGGGTCCGGTCAGATACAAAGGGGTACAACAAAGGAGTCAATGAATAGGATGATGATGATCATTTTTCTTTCCAGGGAGTTGCAGCAGTAGACAATGACTTCTCTCACGCCAGTGCCAACATCACAGATGGAGGTGTAGGCTTCTCACACGTCACAGTCAGAATGAAGAGCCAGAGACACCATCCGCTCAATTTTGAAGTGGAAATTTACACCTAAAGACTACTGAAAAGGCAGAAGAAAATCTAAAGACTGCCTTTCCTCTTGCAGTGATGCTGCGTTAGCGCCAAGTACCTACGTCATGCTATCAGTTCCTTCTATAAGAATCGATTTTACAGTTCGAGGTATCATGGTTAGTTAGGCTTATGATGTAGGGAATCTCAGTGTGGGTATTTTGTAGATACCGGTTTGATCATTGGATGTTGACCCATAAATAAATGGGTAATGTAATTAGGTGAACGTGATCAAAACTGCATAGAAAAACATGAGAAAACCCACTGCTTAATCAGCTCCACGTGTGTTATGTTGTTATGTTGTCCACGTGTGTGTTGTCTCTCACAAAGAACCAGTACTTACTAACCTACTGCAGCTACTATAAGATAGATCTATTTACTCTAGAATTGAAGTACTGTTTTTGTGAGAGAACAATAAACGAATTGAAATTGAAATTGAAATTGTTAGTCATGTCTTTTCTATTAAAGTTGTTTAAGTTGAGTTAAGTTGAGTCTTAGGTGTACCACTAGTAGCTTAGTCAACCAAAAAACCTGTTTCAGGCTTTATTGCTTCCCGTAAAGTATTTGTAAAGATTAACTTCTGTTGAAATACTATAATTGCAAAAGAGGACTGCAGTAAGTAAAGTGAGTCACTTATGTTTTCCTGATTCCGTTATATCCTGTTTTGTCTGGTAATTGTAAAGTACCTAATCATTGGTTAATTACAGTGGTTTAAGTAAGCAACTTCGTAATTCCTGCTTAAATACAATTAGGAAGGAATTTGTTTATGTGACTACGGATAGTGTTTTGTTTTTTACTTTTACTTGTAGTACCTATCAAACACTAATCAGCTGTCATGTATGAGTTATAGTATATGATATAGTATAGTAATTTTTACTAAGTAACGTGGCAGTCAAGGAAGTTAATAATCAAATTTTACTTAGATAGTGAAACATGTTTTTAAAATTATTAGGTATTATTTAAAAATTTTATTATTATTTTAAAAGCTTTTATTTTATGTTTACATGAATCTGTTAATCAAAATCAAGAATAATAATAGCATTCTTGAATCTACCAATAGCAATGTGTTTGTTCAGCGTAAATGTAAACAATGGTAGTTTGGTAAACACATCGACTATGATGTAGGTACCTACAGTCACGTCTTCATAAGTTTTATTATTAGATTTGTATAAAATTTAGATATGGATTGTTAATAATTGTTGGTAGGTTATCTATGCTTATGTTTATCGTATTTAAGTTAGTTAAACATTTTTTTAAGTCCTCAGATAATTCTCATTGTTATGTTTTTTTTTATACTTTAGCTCAATTGTATTGTAAATTAAGTTATAAAATCATTTTATTCCAGTATGTGTTTGTTAAGAAATGAAATTAGTCAAAGGTCTCGTATCTAAGATAAATAAATGTAAAAGTTAAGTTTGAATAAAACATTATTCTATTTTACTTAGATTTTGTATTCATCATCAACTCCTTATTATACCAATGCCAATAGGATCATCTCAACAATGTCCCAGACACTACAGTGTCCCACTAAGTGTATTAGATTAGGTACGGCAAAGATTGCCTCCTGATACCTTCTGATCTAGTACCTAAAGATGTACCTAAAGTATATAAATTCAAAAATAAAACAAAATTTTTATTAAATTCAATCAGTTAATTTAATTTAATCGCTTATGTGGTTCCCATAACACAAGCTCTGCTTAGCTTGGGGCTACATGTTGCTGTGTGAAATGTCCAGCATTATTTATTATTATTTATTTATTCAGTAGGACCACTAGGATCACTTAGAATAGTCTGAGCTAGGTGACACTTGTCTGGTCTACACTTGTTCTTTCGCTAGTTTTTAAATGAGCTAAGTATAAAACTATGCCTAATTTTTTTGTCTGTCTGCACATTGTTTCTATCACAAGAAGAGCATGAAAGAAAAATGATTGCCTTCGCCTTCCCCAAACTAATATCCTTAGGATGTCATGCGTATTTTCCGCACGTATTAACTGCATATATTTTTGGTTTGGACATATTTCGTTGATGTTAATTTCACGGCTGTCAGTCTTGGAACAATAGCAACGTCCCAAATATGGGAGAGTACACAATGTATTTTTATATAGGAAGTATTCGAGGATAATGAACTGTAGGCTTAAATATGTTTTCTTTGTTCGTTAATTACCGTGGAATAATCGTGTTTACCTTATATTGATTTTTGGGATTTCTATAGAATATATCTACCTATGCCTCGTTATGTCATTATCTCTGTATCTAAGTATGTATATAAAATTATTTTCAGAAATGTAGAACGGCTTCTACGTTTCTGAAAATATTTACTAATTTGGTGGTTTAGAATATCGTTATCGTATAGTTTTCGATTAGTACCTAATTAAGATACTTACCTAATTTAACTCAAAAGATTAGAACTTAAAGAGAAAGATATAAAACTACAGTTTTTTTTATAAAAACTTTAATTTTCTTACACTTTACATCAATATAATGTATTGTTACTAGATTTTTTCATTACAATCCTTCTACAAGTCATGAGTCACGCGCCATATTTACACAAATAGGTCAAGCGTCGCATCAAAAAACTGACAGCGACAACCTTTGGAACAAAAACACGGTGTTTTTCATATGCATACATTTGCAGACAGGTATTACGAGGGATCTAAGGATCTAAATAAAAACCGCGGACAATGCCTTTGCCCTGAATATTTATGTCTCGTCTAGTTTTTCCCGAGGTTTCACTCGTCAATGTAAAAATGTCTTTATTTACAGGCAAAAAATGGACCTGTGTCAAATATACTCGTATATTTTTAGGCTTATCTACCTCAGACTAACCTACTAGAAATCTTAAACTTCTTTTCGTTCCTTTGTGTATACACGTGCTAATTGTATGCTACTGCTCGAAACTAGCTTGCTTATGTCACAACAGTAGCGTGCTAGCGTGCGCAGCATGTGTATTTATTTATCTATAAATAAGATATTTCAAATGAAAATAGTATTTTTGTATCAAACGAAAACGAATTTTAAAAATCGCCGGAGCATTGGACACTAACTAGGTACCTAGGCTATGAACCAGTGGCCAACTCTGGTGACAGAGTTTATCGATCTCTGCCTTAGTTGAATGTTAGATAATTTAAACTCATTATCTAAGGGTTGAACGACTTTTTAGACGGGACCGACGACAGCTTGTCCCTTTGTAGCAACACCTACTCTACGCGCTTTTTGATTTCTTTTTTGTGCTCGTCTGGACAGAACAAAGTTCGTTAAGTCAGTTCCTAAATTATAACAATACAAACGTACAACACGTTTAGTATTATGTATGTATAAGCATGACTATGGATATATTTCATCAAAGCGGCGCGGCGAGCCGGAAGTAGCGGCCGGGGATAAACAAAAAGGGTGGTTTTTGCAGCCCCACCGTTATTAATGTAATAACTGACACTTTGTTTTACGCGAGTTTCTACTTAGCTATACTTACACATATATCTGACACAGAATATAGCAAAACATACAGTAGTATAAC
Source organism: Camptogramma bilineatum (assembly GCA_958496255.1). Classification (NCBI taxonomy): domain Eukaryota; kingdom Metazoa; phylum Arthropoda; class Insecta; order Lepidoptera; family Geometridae; genus Camptogramma; species Camptogramma bilineatum. Next base: position 7,140,234 of record OY292460.1, read on the forward strand.
CAGAGAGAACGGTCAAAGCGGGGTAAATATTAACACGAAACGTGAGAAATATTGTCGCCAGACAATGATAACATCATTGTCAGTGTTCGGTCCGTGGTGCTTACCTAAATAAGATATCTAGCACTTCTTCTGATTGTAACGTATATTTACTGTGATCTTAGTTGGTTATGGCCTACGATAACTGGACCGCTTTAATGCAAGATGCTTATGAATATTAAATTCTTAATTTGCGAAAGAGATTAGCCATTCCGAAGTTTAGGAAGAAATTAATAATGAATACTCTACTAAGTCCTTATTGCATTAATTTTCATAGAAATTATTAAAGAATTAAAACTCATTGTCTCTCTAGCTACTGCCCGTCTCTTATCTCTCATAGTACCTGGGTAATAAGTAACCTAAGTACCTACCTAATATTATTTTAAACCATTATTAAATTAGTCCATTTCAATTTCCATTCGATTCGGTTTTGCCTTTGGGGTGTGAATGATTAAGTTCGGGCTAGCTCTTGAGTGAATTTAAAATAATCTTAATTACCTACTTTTAAGATTGGCCTAAAATGTGCCCTCCAAGTCATAGGTAATTTGATTAAAATACAAATATAGATTACGATTAGCAAGAAGAATAATCAGTTACTTAACTGATATTAATTAGACCTCTGTTAAGGCCTTGTCAAATACACAGCGAACTGATAGCGAGGCGACGCGTTTTTATTTTGTAATGTAGGAAATCCTTTGAATCTCATCCATACAGCATACAACAAAGACAAGCGTAAGCGAACTCATACATTACATACATTAACAGGCCTTAATTGTTTAAAAGTTTTTAGTTCATTTCATTCGTTTTAAAAATGCTGCAGCAGATCCACAGTCTTATAACGAACAAAGTCCTAAACACGCTCCTTAGAAAATGTCCTCCTATTTATTTTAAAACAAAAGGAAACGCGCCGTCACGCGACAGGAAAGCTTGCACGTCCGAGACAGGACTTGCCTGCAATCGCAGCCTGACTATCGTCTACGTTCGATATCACTCGACGTTTTCTACGTTCAGGAATTTCCAATAATACCCCTTTACAAACGCTAGCTCAAAACTTATTCTGCAACAACCTTATAACTCTAAATACAGAGTCTATTATTGTTTGCACTAACAAATGTAGTGCGAAAAAGAAAATTGCCAAGCCACTTTGGCGGTACTAAAGGTAAATTCAAAAGAGTTTCGAGTTTTCGAAGCTATGCCATGTTGTTACGGGCTAGGTACGGAGGTTAAGTCGAAGGCAGTAAAAGGAAATTGCTTCAGTAATGGAATTATTTTTCTTTAGCACTCGCGAAGGAAATAGAATTATGGAAAGAAACGTGGAGCGTTTCACGGGAGACGGTTAATCGGCTCGTTAAAGCGAAGGCTTCGCGTCAATTTATTGAATTGCTGTGGAGATGATTAAAAATAATGGAGAGCTATGAAAGGTGTCTGAGTATCCTCTTAAATTTTAATTTAGAACAAAAATAAAATCAAAGTATTTCTAATAACCAAACACTTAATTTTTACGCCCCCAAACAGTAAAATAACAACAAGATCAACAAGATCTAATCAAAACTGGCGACATGGTGGAGTCGTGTTGGCGAAATGCTTCGACTTCTGTTTTTTTGAATCCTTTCCGTGCATTTATGAATTTTCCATAGAAACCATTTTCTATGTAGTTCCTGATTTTCCTTGTTCCTGATCATTTTGTGTATCTGTTTAATTATTTTTTTTTTGTTCAAAATCTACATTTTATTAACTGCATTCTGTATTACGTAAGAAGAATAAGTACCAAGGCGTCTTAATTTTGTCATGCTCATGCTAATCCACAGTTTTGTACCTTGCGAGAACACTAAACAGGCCGGTGTTAAACAGGATATTTAGGAGCCTGAGTACAAAGGGAGTCATTGACCTACTTCTTCGTGCTTCTATTTTTGGCTCATCCATTCATTGTTGTTCGCCTTTTGTTATCATGCCAATGAACTCTTGCTATAAACTTTGAGCCGATGATGGGTGAGTGTAATGCTTTAATCAGAAATAGGATATTTCGATTTAGGACACCGTTTTAGAACGGGTGTAATTATAAATGGAAACTGAAGGGTTTCGTTTCATCGTTGGCATCGTTGGCTTGATAAAATGAAATTACATTCACATTATAAAGGCTCATTTACATGATGCGAGTTTCTCGAATGCGAGAGGCGATTATCGTCATCAATGTCAAAATAATGACAATTCAGTGACAAGCTATTATCGTCCTTCCACGTATGATTTCAATGTTTAGTTTACATTGTCATTATTTTGACATTGATGACGATAATCGCCTCTCGCATTTGAGAAAATCGCACCATGTAAATGAGCCTTAAAACTGATGATTTTATCGACGTATGTTTTTATGATTATTTATATTTTGCACTCATACCACGCAGCAATGTCCATTGTCCATGTCCACTAGTAGGTAAAATTCACATTCCTAGATCTGCTTTTAAATATCTCGTAGCACCACTACGGCACGTAATTATCCTCACTACTTATTATCTTATCTATCGAAAACACTGGATGTTCGACTTGTCTTGACCCCGGTACCGTTGCACACAGCAAAGACCCCGGGGTCACCAGTCGAACAGTGCGTAGAATCTACCTACTTGGAGTCCTTTGTATTTCTTAAAGAAGGTACTTATGAAAATAAACCTTATAATGTGGGAATAGTCTTTGTAATGAAAATGTTGCATTTTTGACCGGAAACAATGTATTCAAATCGAATCAAATTAAAGCTTGGCTCAACTTTCAAACATTTTCCCGATCTCCTTTCTTATTGTGAGCCCCAAGTATCTAAATTCAAAGTGACTCGAACTTTACATCCCGTCATACTTGTCACAGCTGCAGCTCAAACGAAAATGCTATATCTCAGAGTTGACACAGCGCTGGATTTCGTTGAGAAGCTAATTGCCTTTGGGTCAGGGCATCCATCAATCAGGATCTGTCGTGGGCCGAACACGGGCTAATTTGCCTCGTTTGTTTTGCCTGTAAGCCTACCGGCTGTGGACCTGATAGATGTTTGATTAGTATGGACCTCGGGTCGTGCGTTTTGCGTAATTATGCGGATTATCTACGCAAGCTTTTGATGGAGTGTGATGAAATCTCACTCAATTACATTTTTATGTGAGTCTGTAATGTTTTTATTAATAAAAACAAAAATTCACTCACGTTTAAAAGCAAAATTGTGTCATGACGAATAAGTAATGAATAATTCATGAATTGCCATAAACAAACTAAGTAGGTACCTACAGATTTATGACAAAAGCTCTAAACTATAATATTTCTACATTTTAATGCAGCAAACAACACTGAGAATGAGCTTGCTAATTAAATTGTCGTCAACAAAGATGTAGCAATGTCATACTTAAGTGAATTAAATAGGTAGGTATTCCTTTTGCGCCACACACTACGCTAAGATAATTCAAGCTGGGTGGCGACAACCGATAAAAAAACCCGTTTTTTATGTTCATTATAAAATAACGGAATTGACCGCAATACCAATTTCTATCAATCATAAAAAAAGATACGAGTATCTTCTTGGTTCAAAACTTTATGGAGTACCTATTCCAAAGGCTCTGTACGAATGGATCTCGTAAAATAGTTACAACCGCGATTCTGTATCTGTTTGTGAAATACAAACTCCAACCGATTTGGTTCCGATAGCTGGCGATGCCTTTATAAACAGTCTTTGAAGTTTAAAGTTGCTGAACTCTTCGAGACAAGTTTTATTTTCGTATTGTATTGTAATCCTGTTTAGTTCACTGGATTAAATAAGTTTTCTTGCTTTGTTGCGAATTTGACTTGGTTTCATCTAAGTTTTCTTGTTTGTTTTCATTTAGGAAAGTTTCAGTCAAAATAAACCGGGATGTGGATAAGGAAAGAGCACATTTGAAAAAAAAAAATCACACTAGTCTAAATTGAACTGAAGGGTAGCCAAAAATAGATTATTGATTTTTTAATGTTATCTCGGAATCAGTCTGGTTTCGGTTTGGCCTAGCTTACCTTCATTTTATAAGCTTCCTTCATCATCATCAACAGCCTATAGCAGTCCACTGCTGGACATAGGCCTCCCCTAATGAGCGCCATCGCGCCCTGTCTTCAGCTTGACGCATCCAACTTGTGCCGGCATTAAGCTTCCTTACTTAATCATGAATAACATCTTTATTTTTTATGGTTTTTAGACAAATTAGTTAGGTACTTGTATTTGTTCTAAAACGTATCCTTACCTGCTAACAGGAGCAATAACGATATTTTCCAAAACTAACGGAGCTTATCCCATTGGTAACAACCTCACGAACCTCTTTGAGTAACTTGACGAAGGCTTTTTGGCAAGGGAAAGTTAACGGGGACGTCTTGTACATACAAATTAAAGGAAATGGCTTTCCTAGTAACTGAATAAGTTTTCAGAGAAATTTTAAACCAGCTTTTGGTAGGTAAGAAGCTGATTCATGTAAGGTGATGGTGATTCAGTTTTATTTTTTGAGCTCTTGAATACGTCTCTTCATCTCATGGCGTCTGGAACACATGTACCTTTGTCTATTGGGGAACTTACCTATCATTCAGTTGCAATTAATTTCTAAATTTACTTACTTAACGAGTTAAGGTAAATATTAGTTTATTTAGTAGAGCCGTGTTGATTGAGTATGGAAAACATCATGTGGAAACCATTTAGCTTTCTGATAGCGGCGAAAGGCTTGCAATCTGTCACCAGGATGCTAACGTCTGCTCTATCTTTACCTACATGAACAACAAATCTATAAATAAATTTTCGTAGAGTATCATGACCATAACCACAACATTATCTACAAGCAAGCTATACCTACATAGACTCAATAATGTGACGACGTTTAAATGGTCAATAGTTACATTTTTAGAATAGTTATTTAGTCATTAGGGACTGTCTGTTTTCCAAAAATATAAAAATAAAATAAAATAAACTAGTCGTCTTCTACAAGAAGTTGAAAAAAGTCTACACATAACAGGCCAGATAGACTATAAACAACTAAATCAATTCAAATCAAAATGGCACCTAAATCTACCCTATGATCTTGGGTAATAAATGTTTTAAATTGGTTATTGCTGCGGAAAATGAGCCCATTATTTCCTTCGCCTCTCTATAACCGAGTAATAATTCTAGAGAGATAAATTGGGCGGACGGTAGCGAACATATTGCCAAAGTTATAGAGCACTTTTTCTCTGACCACAAAGGACCTTAGCACCGAAACGCGTTAAGGAGCATGTTTTTATACGGACTAACATAAATCATTTGTAACGAGCGGTCTTTTTCACACGTTTTCCTCGAGGATGATACGTACTAAAGATAGGTGCTTTAGTTTGGAGGTATCGTTATGGGAATACTTTACGGCTGCTTAAGTTGTATACTGCCTTCAGGTATTGTAAACACTATAAACGGGATATTTACCATTATTTTTGGATTTTCGAGTCTCCCGATATTTCGGCACAGTTGCATGCGCCATGATCACGGTAAACTGAAGTTTTTGCGAGTTTGTGGGTAATCACTGGCAGACGAAACGGTCTAAACGGTGTGCTGAAATATCGGGAGACTCGAAAATCCAAAAATCATGGTAAATATCCCGTTTATAGTGTTTACAATGTTTGCAACCATGCTCTATTATAGATACCTATCTATAATAGAGATAGGTATATTGAGAAATCAGAAACGTGTATGTGCTAACTTCAACCTGTTAAACGCTAGTCTCAAGCTATTTCAATAGTTATTGAAAGAACTCGATGTCCCTGATAAACAAGATTTTTTTCCAACTATTTATGTATTTATGTAAGAAGACTTGTATGTGTTAAAAACTTGCTTTTTTTGTAATGTGGCTAATTCCAATGGGCATCTAGATCAAAAAATATTATTTCGTAAAGTACGAGTAGGTTTTATAGGTTAAATAATAATAATTTTAACCACCTAAGTCTAATATAAAACTGTAACTAATCGTTTATTTCATCTAAAAGTTATGCCACGTCCCTCTTCTTGTTCTCGAATAGTTTCATAACATTTTTAAACAGTCAGGGTCTTACTTATGTAAGGTGTTTAAGCTACAACTTAAGCTGTTCTCAATGGAACAGCAGTGGAGCGGTCTCTCATGTTTAAGTCAGTCATGAAATTGGCTTCACCTATAAGGGCAAAATCTCTGTTGTTCAGCCGAGAAACCCACAGATCCACGAAATTTGAATAATTGACACGATTTTACGCGAATAGCCAACTTTAGAACGAACGCAATCGGCAAAACCACGATTTTTTTGCATCTGTGTGGTGACAAACAAGTCAGTCAGTCACAGTCAGTGTCAATCTGTCAGTCAACTGATTTGTTTACATTTGGGATTGTGTTTCTATTTGTTATTTTGTTTGATTAATTTTGAAAAAATGTCTGTTCAATCAATAAGAAGACCTTTATAGCAGCAAGGAAAGTAACTGTGGATTTTTTCCTGCCTAGTCCACCTACCTCAGGACCTGAAGGACCTGAAGACCTGAAGACCTGAAGATCAGGACCTGAAGGAGAGGATTCCTCAGAAACTCACGGTGGTATGCAAGAAGGTAGTACCTATTTCTATAGGTACTTATATTCTTACGTATATTCCAGTGTACACACTTTGCATACATGATCATTCAATTTCTTTTAAACAGATCTAAGTCGGACTGCTTCAGTGAAAACCAAAAACACCTCAAAAGAACAGAGAGAAGGGAAGTCACTCATGACATGAATGAATCAAAGGAGATAAACTTGTAAGAGTGATGTTGGAAAATGAGTACCTACCTACTGTAGATCAGGATCTAAGGAGGGTTCCTCAGAAACTTACAGTGGATTCCATCTGGTACCTATGCAAGAAGGTACCTATTTCTATACTTATATTCTTACATATATTCCAGTGTACACTACAATTTGCACACATAAGCATACAATTTAATTTCTTTTAAACAGATCCAAGTCCGACTGCTTCAGTGAAAACCAAGAACACCTCAAAAGGACAGCGAGGGAAGTCACTCATGAATGTAATGATGAATCAGAGAAGATAAACTTGTAAGAGTAATGTTGTAAAATAAAAGGAGAGTTCTAAATATAATTAGAGGATGTTATAATAAAAATTAAGGTTTTTTATTGATTATTAAAATGATCTTTCTGTATTGTAAATTCTGCTTTTGTTATTTGTGTTATTTCCTAACTATACAGGACAGTATCATAACAGCAATCACTATCTATACTAATATAGTAAAGCGGAGGAGTTTGTTTGTTTGAACGAGCTAATCTGAACTACTAGTTGTATTTGAAAAATTATTTCTACATGTGATAGCTAAACTCTTGACGAAGAGTATAGGATACTTTTCACCATCATCATCATCAGATCACCATATAGGGGAAGATCGTCACCATTCGTACGGCAGGCACATTCGTACAGTGCTTATAAAACACAAACGAAAGGACCCGTGGACATTTCTTTTGCATGTGTGCTTAGGTGGCCTAGCAGCCAATACGTGAAAGTAGTTTCGTGCCAATCCCATCGGTGAGAGCGAAGTGACAGGCAGCATAGTGTTTTCGCGCACGGTAAGTAATTTTTTCATAAAAGTTTTCGTGAATTTTTACACTATTAATAATATGTTTTCCTACGCAGTTTTTTTCCAGTAACTATAAAACATCCTAAAGATATGTTTTTAATAACAAATTAATAAAGTTTTCATATTGATATTAAAACAGGTTTTATTTAATTATTATGTGGCTAAGGGGCACATTCGTACATAACCAGGTGGGGCACATTCGTACGCATATGACCGACGTGTTTATGTTTATTTTATAGGACCTACCTACTTAATATATGGTTTTTACAAAAAAAAAATGGTGCAAAATTATAATCCGAAGAAGACACGTAACCAAACGTGGATAAACACTGTCGTCTTCTCAAGTTTTATTGGTTATTAACAGGGTCCTCATCTAAACGGCTACTTGACGATTATATAATCTGCACCAAATATTTCAAAAATTGATTAATCTCTTTTTTAGATTTGATTTGTATTAGCTAGAATTTATGAACGTACAAAATAATTAATTTCAAAAAAGTTTTTGTTGAGTAAAATAAAAATAATTTAATATTTGGAGACTAGACAAAAAGTCATTGAATTTTTGTTAACAAGAAGATAAAACTTAAATTTTTGTTGACTTGAAGAAAAGTTATTGATTTTCGGTAATTATGTAAATATTATTTACTGTCAAAATAAAAAAAAAGTTAATTCTATTTACAGTTTTAATCGCACTGTACGAAGGTACCCCATAGCGTACGAAGGTACCCCCGACACTGTACGAAACTACCCCACACATGGGGCACATTCGTACGAATTCCCGATTGGTGTTTAAATCATCATTGTGCATTAAATATGAGTTATAATCATCTGATTTTTATTTTACTTTAAGCTCAGATATATATACTAGTAGTATATGCAATTAGTTCACTTCCCAATGAAATATTCGAGATAAAAAAAAAAAAAACGTAAAAACCGTACGAGGGGTAACGACCTTCCCCTACCATCACTACGGGGGCAACAGCAAGAGGGTGCTGCTGGTCTCCCTATCTCATCTAACTAATATTAGAAATGCGGAAGTTTGAATGTATGTATGTTTGTTCCTCTATAACTTGACAACCACAGAACCGATTTGGCTGAAATTAAAATTTTAGATAATGACAAGGAATAGGACATTGGGCTACTTTTTATCTGGGTACCTACTGCTACTGTATGGGTGGAAGCTAGTTATATTTATAAATGAATATGATTATGTTGTAGTAGGTATAATTATTCATTACAATTCAATATTCTTGTTCTTGTTAAAACTTCTTAAAATTAAAGATCATTTTCTATGTAAGTAGGTACATGATTCTTGTTATGTGTGCTACGTCGTCGTCGATTACAACATCAGCTTCTATTTCTTCATCCTTACTTTAAAGAAATGTCTACGCGCACATCTTCTGAACGCAGCTGAACGCAGCCGCTGCCCCGCCCCCGCGCACCCCGCGGCCCTCGGGCCGCCATTACACCAAAACGACTGGAGCCGAGTGCACGCGCGCGTCCATACCGCCTCGCGGCCCGCTCCCTCACGTAATCACTATAATACTGTACCCATATTGTACTCAATAAACATATCTTATAAAACATCTGGCGACCGTGACTTTGCCAAAACCGTGGCACCAAAACCTGGACTTTGGAGAACGAAGCCATCGAGTGTGTGAGTTGTACAAGGACGAAAACGTGGCGGCCGACAAAAGTAAGCCTTCATTTTACTTCCCTGTCCCCAAGTCCCCACTTCTATTTGCTGTGTGAATGCCTAGCTACTTCGAAGCTGTTTAGGGAGGGCATCTTGCATATTGCGTGCCATCTCTGCCTATTATTATTTGCACAGCAGCACCATTTTCGTTCGCACGCACACATTTTTCAATACGCCATTTTGTGTTTCAAAGTTCGTATCGTTGATCAGAACATCATCTGATCACAAAATAAAAACCTATAAATTCTATCCTACGATTCATTTGCCTAGTGAAATTTCTATTGGTCACAGTTTTAAAATAATTGTAAGTGCACGCTGCACGCATTATTGCCTGTCCTAACTTTCCAATTTTCAATAAAATAATACGTAAATTTAAAATCTAAAAAATAACCTTTATTGTTTCGAATCTAGTGCTCTCGCCTTAGCAGTTTTATCTCAACGCTTTGCCTAACAATTCCAGTGTCCACTGTTGTGGTCGAGTCCTCGTGTTTCCCCTCGCGCCTTGCCGGGCTGTGCTGTGTCCGTGTGCGCGGGCACAGGCGGCGTCCTAGGCGGGCTCGGTGGTGGTGGCGGGCGCTGCTCGCGCTGCTGGCGAGCTCGGCGGCAGCGGCTGTGGTTTGGACTGGGTGACGACTGGATTTTAGATGGTCAGAGTGCACATTTTCTTAAATTAAAATAGATACTATTGCGTATTATAGGTACCTAGGTAAATAATAAATAATTGCATAAGTGACTCAATTGCACTAGGTAGGTCTAACTCATTGTGCCTATTTATTTCAATCGTTTTCTTTGAAAATTTATTTGATTGAAGCCTTATAAAACATTACAATGGTTGACACTGAGTCAAAGGTAAGATCTAAAAGCCCTATTCCACTTTTAAATGTTGAATCTACAAGTAAAGTGGATCCTATAGCATATTTAAAAAATATATCAAAAAAGCGTGCTATTCTAAGAAGTAGACTAACTTTGTTTGAAAAGTTTCTTGATAATTATCAGGATGATCAACCTGCTGATTTATCAAAGTTAAAAATAACAGAACTATCGTTACGATTAGCTCAAGTACAAGAATTGCTGTCTAGCTTTGACAGTATACAAACTGAAATCGAAGAACTTTCTCATAACATTGAGGAGCAGATTTCAGAGCGGGAATTAACTGAAAGCAAGTTTTATTCTCTAATAGCATCGGCACAAGTAATAATTGACTCATTTTCAGCCAAAGATAAAAATTCTGATCAGGGATCTGCGAAGTCAAGTTGTTGTCATGCAGTAAATAGTTCTGTGAAACTGCCAACAATCAATCTGCCCACTTTTGATGGCAACTATATTAAATGGCTAGAGTTTAGAGACACTTTTGATTCTCTCATCAATGACAATGACTCAATCGCACCGATCAACAAGTTTCATTATTTGAGAAATTCTTTAGTAGGTAGTGCAAGTGTCGTTATCAGATCCATAGAGTTTTCTGCGAGGAACTACGAGTTTGCGTGGACGGCTTTATGTGATAGGTATAATAATAAAAACATTTTGATAAACAACCATTTGAGTGCGTTGGTGAGCCTTGACCCAATTCAGAGGGAATCATATAAGGCCTTGAGGTATTTGAGTGATCAGGTTCATAAAAATTTAAATGCTCTCAATTCCCTGGACGTTCCTACTACCGGATGGGACCCCTTAGTTATATTTCTGGTCTCAGCAAAATTAGATGCAACAACAAGTAGAAAATGGGAGGAACATAAGGGGCGCTTATCGCACTTGCCTACACTTAAGGAATTCAAAGAATTTATTGAAAATCGAGCCAATGTTTTAGAAACTGCTAATTGTGCCCGCAATAATAATAATAATAACCCAAAAAATAATAATAGTAATAATTTTCAAAAACAAAAAAATCATTCTTTTTCTGTTTCGGAGGGTTCTCATTCTCACAAGAAGTCATGCCCCATCTGTAACAAATTGAACCATCAGGTGTTTCAATGCCACAAGTTCAAAACCATGAGCATAGACGACAGACTTGCTGAGGTGTCTAAACACAATTTATGTACCAATTGTCTGCGTAGTGGTCACAATAATGTTGATTGTACGCTGAAAGGTTTCTGCCGTACCTGTCGAGAAAAACATAACACACTTTTACACAAAATTAATACAATTGTTAACATAGCTTCAGAAAGCAACGAATCATCAGCTTGCAATGTTCCGGTGAGTTTGTCAGCGACTTCTTCAGGCCAGGTTCTGCTATGTACAGCGCAAGTGGAGGTCTTTAATAAACGAACCAATCGTACCTACCTCGCCCGCGCGTTGTTGGATACTGGGAGTCAGGGCTCTTTCATCACCTCTGATCTGAAAAATAGAGTAGGATTAGATACGGAACAAATAAATGCATTCAATGTATTTGGTTTAGGCAAGGCTGAGTGTAAGGTGTCTGAAAGGTGTGATCTATTGTTGAAGTCTCGTGTCGGCGCCTATAATGTGAAGGTGAATTGTTTAGTCATACCTACAATCACGGGTAGTGTACCTAATTGTCAAGTCGATGTTCAGAGGCTGCGGCTGCCTAATAACATTGCTTTAGCCGATCCCTCGTTTCATGAACCCTCCAAGATAGATATTCTGCTAGGTGCAGACATTTTCTTCGATGTCATTCGTGACAATCAAATAAGATTGGGTCCTAATAAACCTGTTTTACAAGATAGCGTGTTAGGTTGGCTTGTAGCGGGTTTTACCGAAGAATCCTACTTTAATAAAAATAAAAACACAATCCAATGCAACTTCATGCAAAATAATTCAAAAACATCACTACAAGATGTCCATGAATGTATAAAAAAATTCTGGGAGGTCGAAGAATTGCCCTCAGATAAAATAACCTACTCTTCAGATGAAAAATTTTGTGAATCTCACTACATAGAGAATACTCGTCGCTTACCTGACGGTCGATTTGCAGTCATGATGCCTCTGAAGGAGGATCCTCAGCAGGCACTTGGCAACTCATTCCCTACTGCAATGAGCCATTTCATAAATCTGAAAAGAAAACTAAATAAAAATTAAAAACAATATAAATACTTAGTGAATAAAAATAAAATATACTTACAAAAAACAAATAAAAGAATATGGCGATTTAGGACATTTAAAATAAATCTCTTAACCTGATTTTAGGTTCTACTTACCCTATCACTGTGTCATTCGTGAACACAAAGAAACTATTTAAATGTCACCCAAGTGTTGAACTCAGCGTGTTTCCCGCTGAAAAAGTTCCGCACAAATTGCTCTCAAATATTAAGTGATCAGTCAGGATCTACGGATTGTCTTGATCTTCACTAAGAAGCCACTGTTTTAGGTTTGAAATGGTCACCTAAGACAGACGAATTGCATTTTCCAAGCGGTGTCGAAACCACCTCCAATGTAACAAAAAGAATAATTATTTCTACAACTTGCAAGCTCTTCGACCCATTGGGGTTAGTCAGCTGTTGTATTATAAAACCAAAAATATTACTCCAACATTTATGGAGTGCCAAATTGGACTGGGATGACCCAGTACCTGAGCCCTTTGTAAAAAGATGGCTCACCTTTCTTGAAAACCTACATCATTTATCTAACATTGTTGTCCCTCGTTGTGTTTTAGATGGCAGTCCAATCCAGTCAGTCGAACTACATTGTTTCGTCGATGCTTCTCAGCAAGCCTACGGAGCGTGTGTCTACATGCGCTCATACATAGATGAAGAGAGTGTTACCGTTAGGTTACTTTGCGCCAAAACTAGAGTCGCGCCTATAAAAACTCTGACTATTCCACGGTTAGAGTTGACTGCGGCTTTGTTAGGATCTGAGCTGTCGGTTAAGGTCTTACAGTCAATACCATGCAAGGTAACTAGCAAGTACATGTGGACTGATTCCACAGTGGTACTTGGGTGGCTCAAAACACAAAATAAAAACTTACAAACGTTTGTTCGTAACAGAGTTAATAAAATAAACGAACTTACCAAAGATTGTCAATGGAAACATGTTCCAACCGATTCGAACCCTGCAGACCTAGCTTCCCGGGGCATCGACCCGCAACACCTGCAGGCTTCTTTTTTGTGGTGGGAGGGACCTTCATTCCTGAAGGAAGGTCAACCTAAATGGCCTACCCAACCTCACATCACGCCTACTAATTTACCCGAAACTAAAGCATTATTGTGTAATGAAGATGATGTAACCTCTCAGTCAATTATAAAATTCAATGATCATTCAAGTTATCTAAAACTAAAAAGAACCTATGCCTATGTTTTGCGCTTCATAAACAATTGTAAAATAAATAAAACCAAACTGACCGGACCCTTGCAAGCTGATGAACTCCATCGTTCGTCTATTTTGCTGTTAAAACACAGTCAGGCAGAGTCCTTTCCAAAGGATTTAAAACAAATACTTAGTAATAAAGAATTACATAACAAAAGTAGACTATTGCCTTTGAATCCATTCTTGGATGCTGATGGTTTAGTGAGAGTAGGAGGTAGATTAGCCCAGTCTGATTGTCAATATGATAAGAAGCACCCTATCCTACTCGATGCGAAGCATCACCTAACTAAACTTATAATGAAACATGAACATGTCAATTTATTTCATGCAGGCCCTCAGCTACTTCTGTCGTCTGTTCGTGAGAAGTTCTGGCCACTTCAAGGCAGAAACCTAGCTCGCGCCATAAGCAGAAGGTGTGTTGTCTGCGCACGCATGCGCGGTCAGACGATACAGCCTAAGATGGGGGATCTACCTAGCGTGAGAACCAATCCAGACTTTCCTTTTAATTCATGCGGAATTGACTTTGCTGGGCCCTTTATGATTTCGTCAAAAAAGGGTCGAGGTAACCGTATATCAAAGGCCTATCTATGCGTCTTCGTATGCCTCTCTACAAAGGCCCTCCATTTAGAGGTCGTCAGTGACCTTAGCACTGAAGCCTTCTTGTCGTGCCTACGCAGATTCGTGTCTCGCCGAGGCAAACCTTATGTGATCTATTGCGATAACGGCAAGAACTTTGTAGGTGCACACAATGAGTTAGGTAAAATTTTACGGTCCAGTCGTCAACCAGTATCAGATTACGCCGCTAACGAGGAAATTAAATTCATGTTTTCCCCTGCCTACTCCCCACACTTCGGTGGAATATGGGAGGCAGGTGTCAAATCAGCCAAATACCATTTAAAACGTGTAGCCGCCAATGCCTCCCTAACATTTGAAGAATTGGCTACGCTTTTCACTCAAATAGAGGCAATCTTAAATTCACGTCCACTTTCTCCCTTATCCTCCGACCCCACCGATCTCAATCCCTTGACTCCCGGGCACTTCTTAATCGGCCGTCCACTGAAGTCTGTACAGTCACGACCTGCCGCCACAGCGAGACCCAACCGCTACCAGCGCATCGAGCAAGTCCGGCAGTCCTTCTGGGAGAGATGGCGGCGAGACTACATGGCGGAGCTCCAAACCCGCACTAAATGGAGAAAGGACCAAACCCCAATACAAATAGGAGACCTTGTCTTACTGAAGGAGGACAACCTAGCGCCTCTTCACTGGAGAATGGGACGCGTCTGCAAGCTGTACGAAGGCAAGGACAAAACATGCAGAGTCGCAGACGTCTACACCACCAGAGGTACCATAAAGAGAGCTGTCAACCGGATGTGTCTTCTACCATTGTCAGAAGACTGACGAGCAATGATGACAAGAAGTCTACCTACCCATAAGCCTAGTTGGAAGCCGGCTTCCAACGCCCCGGAGGATGTCTACGCGCACATCTTCTGAACGCAGCTGAACGCAGCCGCTGCCCCGCCCCCGCGCACCCCGCGGCCCTCGGGCCGCCATTACACCAAAACGACTGGAGCCGAGTGCACGCGCGCGTCCATACCGCCTCGCGGCCCGCTCCCTCACGTAATCACTATAATACTGTACCCATATTGTACTCAATAAACATATCTTATAAAACAGAAATGCTGCATTATATTCTTCATGGAGTATAATTGCCAAATTATGCAGCACAGCACATGCAATAATTGTTGTCTTGATAGTGGCAATGAGCGTCTCATCACCTCCAGAAAAATCCGGTTAAAAGTTATCAAAATCTTCCATTTTCGTCGAGAGTCGAGTTCACACCATGTTCACACTTTCACGTCACAGCTGATTGGAATGTAATAAATCCGGCCATCTTTGGTCTCAACATTTGACACATGACTTAAACTAGGTCATGAGCCTGTTAACATTTGACAGCTATTTAAACGTCACAATGGCTGCCTCTCATCGTTGAAATGGACTAATAGGTGAGAATTTCACAAAACCTGTTATTTAAACAGTGCAATCGCCTTGAGAGGCTTTCGTAAGTAAGGCCCTCAAAGTATAATTAACTCTGTTCTTAATAGATCAAAATTCTCGACCTAAAATGTTGACGGACTTTAGACGAAGATCCAAAGCGTTTATAATTTGAAGTGACACTTTAATGTTCTGGAGAAAATAGGAATAAAAACTTATTCTTCAGAAAACCCATTAAAAGGTGAGATAAAAGGCTATTAAAGAACCTCTTACCAAAAGACACTGGTATCGCGCACGCTCTAGAAGTTACTTCTATTTAACTTTACTTTGATAGACAAAGTAGAAATTCAGTATTTGTGAGTCTGGATATGAACCTTGCTATAAAACATGCTCATTATAAATGTTGCCATGTTCATGTATTACAAAGTAAATATTTATGTTTCGAATTTATCCGTCGGTCGTGCCATGAGGATATAATCCGCCACAGGTGGTGACTGACCACACTGAGGTGTTCAACCACAGAGTATACTTATATTTGTCTATTCGGTGGTTCAGCCATAGGTCCAGCGGAGCACTCGTCATGTATTTCGATAGATTCTGTAAAGCAAAGTAACATATTTTTCACACTTACTTGAAAAAATGTAGGTACAAAGTAGTTTTGACGACGCCGAAAGTTGATCCGGAGTAACTTCATAAATAGTAAAACAGGCATAAGTATCTTAAATAATACATTGATCTAACATATTTAAGCACAGTGATTACCTATCTTCTTTGGAATATGCCCAAAAAGTCAACCACTTTAACAGTGTCTTCTGTTATCAGGGCTATTTTAATAAAAGAAAAATTATTTCGTAAAATAAGCGAAGCACATGGAAGAGCAACAAAATGTGGGAAAGCTTAATTTATAATGAAGCCAAGATTTTAAAATAAGGTGCTGTGGTCTCTACCACCCACATTTGTGTCTGTTTGAGAAATATTCACCGTTAGATTGAACACAATTTTATTTAAATACGTCTTTTATGCTTACACTTTTTATTTTATCATTCTTATAAAATGACTTTGTTCCCACGGTAGATTATCTGAGATATTCAAACATTCAAGAACCTTTGGTAGTTGTCTAGGGATATTATAATTGGCATATTCCCAAATTACTAGCATTCTTTATGTGACAGATTGCAGACCCAATGTTACCTACTTTATAATTAAACCTACCTACATAAATGTGTAAAAAGGAATATCCCTATAAACTTTGTTTACAGAAATGAACCTACTAAACATCTACGTAATAGTCATGTCTCTACATTGTTGTCATGATACAGGATGTTGTGGAAGTCAATTTGACTTCCACAACATCCTGTCCTGACTAGGAATTCCACATTCCTGACTAGGAATACCATTTCATCATGGTACAGGATGTTGTGGAAGTCAAATGACTAGGAATACCATTTCACCACAGACTGAATAAATATTATCAGATACTTCAAACACTTCCCCAGACACGGGTATCAAACCCGCATCTACCACCTACGTCGGTGATCAAATAAATCGTAAAATACATGATTTTAAAATATCCACATTTATTTTGTTTAAAAGGTTGGTTTAATTAAACTTGGTAATTTGTAGGGCAATTAATGCAGTAAAACTATTCATCGATTAAGCTTATTGGTAAATATTATTTGTCGGGATATTTCGCAGCACAGGATATTATAATAAACATAGGCTTATTATTACAGGTCTTGACTTAAGGGCAAGTATTACCACGAGCAAAAAAGCTTTTAGCGTGTGAAAGAAATTTGTGCAATGATGTTGAAGCTGTTCAGAATAACATGAAAACCCTAATTATTTACAAAACAAAAACTAGTAGCTAGGTAGGTAAGTAGATTTTATTCTGAATGTTATAGGCAATATTCATATCAAAAATACGTGTTGTAAATATACGTGTTGGTTTTAAGAAAAAAAATATTATTCATAATTTTCAGAGGTATTATTCTGGTAAAATTTTCTGTCAAGGTTTTTAAATTAACTTAATCATTTTGTTACTTAAACTCCTTGAGTAAGTATCTTTTATTTAAATTTTAGGGCCACACAGTAAGGAGATTCTGAGTAACTTTGGCCAATTTTCGGCGTTTCTCTCTTTAAACCGCAGTGTCAGTGGGCAGATGTTTAATAAAGGTGATCAGAGAAAGGGTAACCTGTAGGTTGAGTAGCAAGAAAATTACATAACTGTGAGCAAACTAGTATTTAATTATAGATAATTATAGGTAGTACCTACATTAAATACTAATCTAACGAAGAAAATCTAGCTAAGATACTTGGTGGTGATTTATAAAAATATTGTGCCAACTATGAATGTAGATGTGACTTTAGTTACCTATCATTTAAGTGGCTAAAATACATCGTCGCTAAACAATGCCTTTATTAAAACAAAATTCATTATCTTCCTACCCTATCCCAAATCGTCGGCAAAACATGTATTCTTCCATTTCATTTATTATTGCAATAATAGTACCTAATTATTTCAAATAGAATAATAATCTAATTCAAGCCATTTTAGCCCCGTACCTATATACTTTTTTGGAATTTTCTAATTAACTGACGGGATCATTATTAAATCTATAGCTGCTTGTCTCGGATGTCTATCCTACAAATTATATGATTACACATACTTTTTTAAGTTTGTGTTTTATTGGCCTTTAACTTATCTCGGAACACCCTGTATAACTTTATCACAAACTCGTTCCAAGAAAGAGGTATCAGGTAATTATGTAAATGCCGCAGTAATTACTAGATCTGGGTAATTAGCGAAGATTTGTAATTATTGCCCGAACGTTTCTTCGAGTAAAATGCTAATGTTTCATTGATAAAGGTGCGAGATACGGATTATGACGAAATTTACATTTCTTTATGGATACTCTTGGCGATTATTTACCAACCTACTAGTTATGAGTATTTCGTCTTGTGTGTCAATGGCGCTAGGTACTTCTTAAATTCGTCTGAATACAACCAATAGAATTTTGTAATTCATACTGTTATCTCTGTTACTGTAGATTATTAGCCTGTGGATTTATACCCAGTTAAATATGTAACCCGCTCAGCTATTGTTATATCGGCGAACATCGACCGAGACGGGTAAATTGAAAACCAGCGTTGCATGTTCCACATGCAGCTTATGCTGAATTTACTCCCTTTGTCTCAACCTAACCTTGTGTACTTACCTATCTTTGGCTTGTTACTTTGTGTTATTGATGAGACAATAAATAAATTTGTATTTGTATTTGTATTGTATCTCAATTGTGTTATTCAATTGGTTGTTTAGACACATCTCCTCTCGTCTCCACTTTAGAGAGTCTTAGCCTAGTGCCCGAATATTAATATTTGAGACGTAGGTACTCATCTATGTGAGACGTTCATAATCGTATACGAAAATGACAGTTACCTAATGTCAATAATAAGCACCACTTAAACTAAGTAGCATTTCAGTATTCAGTTGTAATTCTGATATTTATATTTCTGTGGTTAATCTATAAATGAAACTGGATTCACTTCCAAGCAAAAACATCAAGTTCTTACTCTAAACGATAAATTTTCCGCATAAAAGCATAAATTCAACAGGAACCCGTTTCGCATCCAGCGCTGCAATTCGTTTTTTACGCAAAAACATTTGCCAATTAGCCATAATTTCAATTCCATGGAAATTACGCGGACCCGGGGGAAATTTTTCATCGAAACAGGAGCGGCGAAACAGCACGGCAGGAAAATGAACTGCCCAGACTATGCAGACTTGAGCATTTTTTCATAAGTTTTCTAGGATAATTCAACGTTGTTATTACGAGTCTGATATTTTTTACAGTTAAAAATTGGTAGGTAGGTAAATGAAAGCATACTTAATAGTAGGAAGGAAGGTACCTACTTAAGTACAGTAAAACTGCAAATTTTACAAATTAAAATCGGTTGGCAACAAAGGTTTCGTCAAATAGACAGGGAACAGGTTTTTATTTTGTAATCATGGTAGCTGGTATCCTTTGAATCTAGTCACATAGAAAAGCGAAAGCGAACGAACCGATGATAACATAGGTACTTACTTACATTACATTCTTCATCTTCCGGTTCGGTTCTGTTCGCGTTAGGTAGGTATGTTTGTTTGACAAGGCCGTCAGTCTTTTGGCCGAGTGTTAGTGCCTCGACTTTCAAAATCTGTTATGGGATCGGACCGTAAATATCTGTTCAATAGTTATGAATAATAAAAGCACCTATTTCAACCCTGATTTTTTTATTCCTAATATTAAAAGCACCTATTTCAACCCTGCTTTTTTTAATGTGGTTTGGAAACGCGAGATAACGAACGGTGTCGTGCGGAATAACTTCACAATATTCTACTTGCGTAGGGGAAGTAGTTTTATAGCCCTAGCACCCTAGACGACTGTGAGTCCGGGTTGATTTCTTGGTGCCGTAGTACATGGAGATAATGCAGATAAAACAGTACGAATCGCCTGAAAAATGATTTTGTTGCTGCTTTGGTATGATTGAAAACCCCCCCAAATATTTTAGGCTACTAGCTACCTACAACAAAATTTCATCAAGCAAGTGGGACAAATATAGCAAAAAAGTGCTACATTGAATAAAAAAAGTTATCGTAGGTATTAAACTTTTACGAACCTACACGATATTCTACAAAAATGTAGGTACCTAAGTACACCTTTACTGCGACCAGCAATAGTAAAGAACCATTATCAAGATGAAGGTGGTGGAAAAATCATTTCTAAAGTAGTACCAAGACTCCTATCATTTCGATTCTATGTTGGTACTTAGGTACTCCTAGATCACTCCATCTAGAACTTTTTAGCTAGACCTGATTTTTATACGAAATTCCTTTAATTTCTATCGAACAGAAAGATCGGCCGGAATCGAAATCATTTAACGAACGATTCTTTTAGTTTGAAATCTAATTAAGTATCTAGGTACTTAAGTAAGTAAGTACCTACTTACCTATAAGTATTTTTTTTTTAAGTTTTATAGTGTTCAACCACACTTAGGTATTATTACATTTGAAAATGAAAAATCTTATCATGATTCGAACTCGCAATGATACGATTCCTGTCGGAATTGAAAATTTTGATAAGATTTTTCATTTTCTAATTAAATCTATCTGTTTCATAACATATACTGTCCAAATAAGAATGCAAGGCGTCTTGAGACGTTTCGTTTCCCCCAGTACCTACCTACAGTGCAATTTTACGAGACTCCGACCCCTGTAGAGTCCGCAAGGGCGACCCTTGCACACCAAGAGGTTAGCTACTGAAACGATTTTAATGTTTTGTTTTTCTAGAATCTAATCGGCGAATGACTCTATTGGAAATACTCTACAACATTAGGTATGTAGGTACCTATGTAAGGAATGAGTCAAAAGAATAGAACCAGAACCAGCGATATCTTACCAGTTCTTAGATAAGTAGGTACCTAGGCATTTTAGGCACCTAAGCAATATTTTTATTCTGAAAAGTAATTGTTATGAGTCATGATCACGTAGTAGGTACCTACCTAATATAGGTAGTACCTATATTAGGTAGGTACCTACATAGTAGGTAGGTAAGTAACTAGTAATGTTATTTAAGTAAGTAGGGTATGAACGGGTATTGCCGGTCACTTAAGCAAGAATTACTACTATTCATTCAAAAATCGATGTTTATTTAAAAAACTCTTATTAAAGGTAACTTTAGGTATTCTTCTAACATAATCACAACCATTAAGATCAGAACTATTCAAATTTTGGCAAAAAAAAACCACTTTTAAAATAAAATGGCTTTGACCGCCATTGCCCGACATGGCGGGTAATGCCGGTCAGTAGGTTGGCAATGCCGGTCAAGGTTTTCAGCGGCACAAATCGCACACTTTTGTGCTTTTTGGCTCCATTTCCCCTTCGAGACTTAAGTATTACTTTAATTCCCGATATCCTGTAAAAGAAAACAAGCAAAAAAATATTAATTGAAACGAAAAACCTAACATAACAAAATTTGACGTATTTTTTATAACCTAAATAATATTATTTAAAGCACTCCCACAACCAAGCCAAATGTAATGACACCTCAATACGTTGGTGGTATAAATTGAATTGTTTAGGCTGTAGAGCGGCACAAAGAAATATGCATTTATGTATACATATCTAAGAAAATACTTACTTAAATACATACAAACACTCGAATAACATAACCATCCTTTATGTGGGCAGTCGGGTAATAATACTATTAGTTACAACAGATAAAAAGTCAAAAATATCATCTAGAAACTTGCAAACTTAACTTGCGGGAAATACCGGTCAGCATGACCGGCATTAGCCGCACGTATAATTTTCAGATTAAAAATAATTTTAACGAAAACCTGGTGCAAAGTGCTCGAATCTTGTGATTACATGGGTAGATAAATAGCTACTCGGCTATAATCACTACTGAAAATAAATGAAACATGAAAATCAAAACACTCACCTCTTATGTTCCGCGACCAAAAACTTACAACGATACTTCGCGAAACATATTAACGTATGGTACCTACTCCCAAACGCGTGCTTGGAACTGAGCGGGGGCAGGAGCGTTGGCACAGGGAATACTCACGCCACCCTCTATGTATGCGTATGTGAGAATATACGCTATATTTTGGAAGATAATGAGGTGACCGGCATTGTCGCCTGACCGTGGATACCCGCTTTTACCCTACCTATTGGAAATAAGTTAAAATATTGTTTAAATAATATTTTAGAAGAAAGCTCATGGTAGAAACCAAAAGTTACAAAATTTGATTTATCGAGCATAAAACTAATGACGATAAAAATTAAACTTTCGTCCCAATTATGCGTTGTTTGTGGTTATAAATCAAGCATAATGTAGTGTCGGTTAGATTTAATAACAGGCTATGCATCCATTACTCGCGTAGATGCAATTGGTAGCCAATCGAGTGGGCGAAACGCCGGTAATCAACTACCTGCAGTAGGGGAGAGCAGGTAGGATTCGTACACTTTTTATTCTGAGGCCTGTAAAAAAAAAGCTAACAGCTATTGTAAAATTATTTCAATGCTGCTTTAATACCTACTTATCTGGCTTTAATAAAATTGTAGTTCAGTGCTGATACAATGACACATAGTCGAGCTTTGGTGGTTTTTCTAAAAAACGGGAAACGTACGAAAGCACCCCACACGCGTGGTGGCTTCGTACACAGTGATTATACACAATAAAAACATTTATTGAGATCAAAATTAACATAGAATCAGCCTTAAATGCAGTAATAATTAACCATATTGGTTTTTACACAGTCTAGTTACAAAAAATAACAATTATCATAAAATTGTCTTCTTAGTCCATAAAGGAACCAATCAACATTATAAATTTTTAATATTGGACCTACTATTGCACATAATGAACATAGACAGATTTTTCCAAAGCTAAAGATGTTAGCTGTTCTTGCTGTAAGAGCAGATTTGTGTTGCGGCAGTATTAACACCACATCTGATAAGTAAACTGTTCCATTCATACTGTACGAATCTACCCCACACGTAACTGTACGTAGGTACCCCAACCCAAATAATCCACAAATAAATTCAAAATAAAAATAACTGTCACGGTTATCTTAAAATAAATGTTAACATAACAAGCTAGGGCATCAATCCATAAACAACAATAAATAACCTTAACATTTAGAGGAAAGCATATTAGAGATAAACGCGTTCAAAAGTGCATTCAAAAATTACTTAAGCAGCGCAAAAACGCATATCGACTTGATCCAACCAAGCTGGCGGCCGCACTGTTGCCCCGTCCCGTAGTTAGACTTAGGGTATGATGGTATGTCACGCATACAAACATGAACGCGTCAACGTATTGGATTGTGTAGATATGACCACTGTACGAATGCTCCCTCTGTACGAATCCTACCTGCTCTCCCCTACCAACCTAGGAACATATAGATGTAGGATCTATCAATATACATAGGTACCTAGGTATCTGCCTAGTTATACCTACCTACCTACTTGTCGGATGTAGGTACACAAAGCGTCACCATTAAGTACCTCCCCTGCTAAGACGTCAGTTCGCAACCCGTTGATCTCAACTTTTTGTAAAACATTTCCCTTTTTTATTAGATTTGTCATTCTTACTTTCTTATTCTTACTTACGTATGGATAAGTAATTTCACACACTCTTCTATGTGACCGATTGGTGTAGCGGTAGCGACCCCCAATTCAAATGCTCCTGCGTGGGTCCGGGCTTGGTTTCAAATCCTGTCACGACTATGTATTTTTTGTTTATTTTATTTTTATTTTTGCTTTCACAACGAACTACGTTGTGAGTATGTAGTAAGTTACCTAGTAAAGTTATAGTTAGATGAAACAACTTTTAGTAGGGTCTTAGTAAATTTATTTAAACACAAACCTAATACTTAATCCAATAAAATTAACGAGTGAACAAACATGTCATGTTATCATTGGAACAGTTTATACTTATCGTATAAAATCCAGTGAAAAATAAACAATTTAGATCTCTCGCAAATCAGATCAGACTAAGTAATATTATCTGCTTACAATTTAAAACAATATCAGTTATCTTTCAATTTTATAAAAGTTAGTAACAGCTCGCGAACGATGAAGCGCAGTTATCATGAACTAAATACACTAGGTATTCCTTCTCGATAAGCAACTCGCTGGGCCAATATTATGACATCTTTCCATCCCCAATAACCTGAAAATAAGAACATTATTACATAATGGCATAGGTTATAAGATAAAAAAACAACCTCTGTAATACTTATCAATTATCATACCACTTACCTAACGTTATTCTGCAACTTGCTGGTATTAATAATAATGTTTGTGGCGTTCACATAGATCTGTTTAGACTTCTTAGTTCTTTCGGCCTGATTTGTGTGGCTTTATATGATTCATATCACCAGTCGATAGAACTGCACCGATTTGACCTACGAAAAGTAAAATAAGTGTTATACATTTATACTCAGGCAATTATTTATTCACAAAGATTCTTCTAATATTTACGACTTACCATTATTCCATGATGCCAAGCAATCTCTTTTATGCTTATATTTTGTTCGTAAAGAACAACTATCTTTGTCCTTTCAAAATTGATAAAATGCACCATTGCTATGCTACACGCACCGAAAATAAAACAAGTAACAAAACCAGTCAGTTAATTTTATTGTTCAATAGAATTTAGTGCACAACTACCTTCAATACAATTTTATTAGTTGATGGTAGTCGTGTAAAGAGTTACCTACTATTATTTTGTAAACGAATAATGTAACTTATAAATTCAGCGCTGTTGACAACTGGTGCGGTAGCTCAGTCGGAAAAGCGTGGACTCGCTCACGTTCAATTGGGGCATCGGTGGTTCGAATCCTAGCAAGCAAATAAGTTTTTGTAAGATTTTATTTATTTGAGTCGTTCAGGCAAACAATTTCGTTAGTGTAGCCTGCATACGGCAACTTTCCATTTACACTATAAGGGTGCTGACACATTATCACGTCTCTACCCCGTCGCATAGCATGACCGTAGCAACACCGTCCCGGCAAAAATGATATTCTTTGTATTGAAATGTACCGGACGCCCCACACCAGACCGTTCCCACACCGTCGCGTGTCCTGCCCTGCCATGGCCGTCTTGTCAATCTCCGGCCGCCATGATTATTTTGCTGACACGTAGGGTTGCAACACCTAATATTATATTTAATATAAGTCTAATATTATTTGAATCCTAAATAATATATTTTTGGGGAAAAAATATATTAGGCGAAGATCTTAGTGGCAACTTGGGCGATTTTATGTTGTTTGTTAGTAGATGTGTTTCAAAAAATTTTCCGGGATAAAAAGTAGCCTATGTCCTATTTACGGTTATTTTCTATCTATATTTTAAATTTCAGCCAAATCGGTTCAAACACATCCAAACATCCATCTAACCACCCAAACATCAATCCATCCATCCAAACATTCAAACTATTAGTGTGATGTGATAGTGTGATGGCTTTGACCCTTTCTTCTGACTTACAAATTTTGCTCTTAGAGTTGCCGCAAAAAATAATACCCTAGCCTAGAGCTAAAATTAGCACATCGATGAGTGCAACTTCAAATATTTGTCTTAGCTTTGTTAGACTAAAGATAAATTTAGAATGCGTCCGGTCGCGGCGCTTATCGGCGCTGCTCGCTCCGAAACACGACAAAAATGCAGTTTTTTGGAGCTTTCTCATCCCTAATAACAACCAATCGAAAAAGTGAACGGAATTTATGTCATTAATTGAATGACCTATCCGATGGAGCAAACCAAAAACATAAATTACCTACACCAACTTCAAAAGCAAATGAAGATTTATCTTATTTTTAGTGATTTTCGTTGATTTATTATGAAGTAAATATGATGTTAAATAAAAATTAAAACTAAAATTAAACGGTATATTACAAGATAAAATGTTAGAGATGCATGTTGGCTTTTCAGTTACTTTCCACTTTATTTATCGAGGGTTTATACAGGGAAATACAGTATTTGGCTCAGGGAACGCCCTTAAAGCAGACTCAACAAAACCATGGTAAGCTGTCATATTAATTATGTGAATGTAAACTTAAACTTGTAGGGGTAGTCAGACAGAAGCAAGGAAACTTTTATTTTTCAATCACATTTTTTATTAAGTAAAATCTACTATTTATTTGTAAGTTCCTACAAACTCCTTTATTCGAAAAAAAAGTGGCAACCCTACTGAGACGGTCGCATGCATGTCAGGTCGAGTTGACACTCGACTGACGTCCGCTGACAAATAACAATTTTAAAAATATAGGCTGAGTTCACATTGCATCTCTAAAATTGAAAATTGACAACCTTGTACGAGTTGATGTACGAGTAGAAAAATTTAAATTCCATATACAGGGTGGAAAAAATGAATGGGCCCCGGAGGGAAACTACTTTAAATCCTTAAGATACAGTATTTTACTTAAAGGAAACATTCCTTTATTTTTAAAAAGAAACGAGTAGAAAAGAGTGTTGTCGAGACGTATTTAAAAATAAGTTTTTGAGAATAAAAAAGTTATTGTATTGTTCAGTTATTCAGTTATTTATTTACTACAGATTTAAATTATCATTGCAGATAAACATCCAATGCGATAATTTAGATAGGTACTTTTGGAAATGAACATCTACTATGAATACTTACATTGTACGGTCCGCAGTCCGCACACCCTGGATAAAGGATAGTTCATAGTCTAATATCTTTAAAACTCTGAGATAAATTTTAACTGATATATTGTAAGAAAACTTATGATATTGATGACTTATGTTATGATACTTATACATAATACTTAAAAAATACAGACGGACGGGCATAACGAAACTATTAGGGTTTCTTGTCAGGACAACGGAACCCTAAAAAGTAGTATTAGTTGATGAACTGAAATATTTTGTTTTTGAGTTTCCCAACTCGTTCTCGTACATTTTTTTTTAGTAGTGCAGACACCCCTTTATATTTTTAATCCCCGCCCATCTGTCAATACACATCGCACCTCACAAGTAATATAGTTGCAACTCAAAAACAATGATTTTGAGATATCGCGTTTTGAAGTTTTAAAAAATCGTACCGTCTAAAATATTGACAGTAATGTCTTAACTTAAATGCAAATATATAGGTATATCGCTTGGCTATGAATATTTCCTATTCTAGTTAGTTTATAGTAAATAGCTTTCTTAAAATGAATATTATTTTAATAACACTCAGAGTTACAACTGTATTGCTTATCTATTCAGGTACTTTTTTGAAATATAACTATATTGCCTGTTTTAAAAACTAACTTTTGTGCGTTTCGACGGTTATAATTAACGTTTTAATGTACATTTTCCTAGTGTTTCAGAAGTTATAATGCGTTTTATGAAGGTAACTTGTATTTCTCGTAAATTAAATTCAAAAAATGTTATAACAAAATACTATGTATATTTAAAAATCAACAGTAGCTAAACAAAAATAAGAAACCGAAGAGAAATAGTAAGTACTTTACCACAGTTTAGGTACCTAATTATCAAAAATGTAGAAGAGCAAAATACAACTACTAAACTAGCATCATCATCTCTGGCGTTGGACGTCCACTGTCGGACATAGGCCTCCTTCAAAGATTTCCATGTATTGTGGTTGGAGGCGGCCTGCATCTACTACTACCTGCAGTTCTGCAGATCTGCAGTTTTTACAAGGTCGTATGTATATTGTCGGTGGACGTCCAACGCTGCGCTTGCCGGTCCGTGGCCTCCTCCTGAGAACTTTTTGACTCCATCAGCCATCTGTTCTGCGTGCTATATGGCCTGCCAATTGCCGCTTCAACGTGCCAATCCGTTTGGCTGTAACCCGAGTTCTACGTATCTCCTCATTTCTGATTCAATTTCGCAGTGAAACCCCAAGCACAGCCCTCTCCATTGCTCGTTGAGCTACTCTGAGGCCAATAGTGAAGAACCACGTATTGATTGAAGACTTTTGTCTTAATAAATTGACGTATTTTGGATGAAAAGCTAAGTGGCGTTTTTAAACAAACACCTCAAAACTTCGATGTACCGATAGTCAATTCGGCATCGCTGGAGAGACTCGAGCTCCTCCCATGTTTCAATTGAATCGAAGGCTTTCTCATAGTCCACAAACGCGAAACAAAGCGT
This sequence comes from Camptogramma bilineatum, assembly GCA_958496255.1. Lineage (NCBI taxonomy): Eukaryota > Metazoa > Arthropoda > Insecta > Lepidoptera > Geometridae > Camptogramma > Camptogramma bilineatum. The sequence continues at coordinate 7,168,473 of OY292460.1, forward strand.
CAAGTTATATTCTTCGGTCTTCTGTATGACTTGCCGCAACGTGTGTGTGTTTGGGAGGCTGAAAGTCATCCTGCAAACTGCGATCGAGACAATTCGTGATAATTCTTGAAAACTGCTTTTAAACAATGTTTATTAGCTGTTCTTGCTGTTGAGCCATGTTTATTAAACATGGTTCAACAGCAAGAACAGCAACACCACGCTCTTGTTCCATGTTTCTGCCGTAATACCTTCGAGCAAGACGAGCTTTTGAAGGACTTTAATTACCGGTGATACACCCGCTTTCAAAAGCTCTTGAAGTTATTCCGTCTTCGCCCGGCGCCTTGTTGAGAACAACTTGTTGTTCTTAAGCTGCTTCAGGGCCACCCTGATCTTGTACGGGTATCAAGTTTATTGGAAAAAGGCCAGGTCAAGAGTACCATAAACCGACGAGCTTGCATGAAGAATGTGATGAGAGTGAATGAAGCCAAAGAAGTGTGTCAGGATCGTAGCAAGTGGAGATCTGTGGTCTCTGCCTACCTCTATGATGGGAAACAGGCGTGAGTTTATGTATGTATGTACCTAATTTATTTTGAAATAAACAATTAGCTGTCACTGTTTTATTGCATCGGTAATGTATGCTGAATTTCAGCTCAATCGGACACAAGAAAATGACAGACAGACACTGAAACAGGTGAAGCTAAATAAAAACTTGTAAAAATGCACAGGCAATAGAGTTACATTTAGAAATAAGCAATACCTCGAAGAATTTATGCGATAATCTTAACAGGTCATATAGTGTTAACTCAAACAAATTTGCGGCAATATAGTTGTAAGTTGAAATGTTTTTCGTAAAAGTCTATTTAAAGGAAATTACTAACAAGCAATACAGTTACAACTCTTAATGTGAACCTCATGGCTTATTTTTATTGACAGGCAATACAGTTACAACTGGATAATACAACTATATTGATTACTTATATACTATGTTTTTGTATCCAAGCTAACACTCCAATGTTTTATTTTGAGATGTGACAGGCAAAACACGTCTGGCACGAGTGGGGACTTATTCAACAGGGATTCAACTTTAGATGTAACTATGCTACTTGACAAATTAATGAACGAGATGGATAGTCAATAAAGAGTTTTAGTGCTACCATTTAGCGATAAAAAGAGGTAAAAATGTAAGGGTCTCACCAGTCGATAGAGAAAAAAAAATTGTATTTAATGGCATACTTAGCTCAATATTGCAAAATTTTGAGTTGCAACTATATTACTTGTGAGGTGCGACATATTAGTAGCGTAGCCAGGTCGGCCCCTAGGGGCCGCTTTTCGGCCGTTGAAAGGCTTAGGCGGCCTTTCGATGGGAGCGGCTCCTAAACGGCCTATATGCACCTAGTTACCTTTTCCTATTTTTATTAGGTAGGTACTTACCTAATCATAATTCAAAATTCTTAGCAAAAAAAAAACAAAGCATTTTTTTTTTCTCTTAGCGCGTGCCGCTTATTTCTTTGGTTGAAACCTCTATGTTCTGGGGGTCTAAAGTGGCCACTTTTGATGAAAAATCAGATGTTTCATAGATGCTTCATCTATGAAACATCAAATGCTTCATAAATGCTTCATAGATGCTTCATATATGAAGCATCGATGCTTCATAGATGTTTCATAGATGTTTCATAGATGCTTCATATATGAAGTATCTATGAAGCATCGATGAATCATTGATGAAGCATTTCACAAAACATCTTTTTTTTTCTTCTTCTTTATTTTGGCTTCGCACGGCTTGTGCATTCAGCCAGTGTCAAGTAACTATAAACTTCAAGCACATTCACGAACACTTAACGGTTAATAATCCACCATTATTAGAACACATTAACATTTGAAGAAACACAAGTTTTGGAAAATAAAACAAAAACGAAACATTACTTCTCAAATTCCCATCTATGTGCGAGGTTAAATTTATTTTTAGAAAGTAAATAGGTACCTTACCTACCTATTTACTTTCTAAAAATATTTGAATTTGAGAAGTAATATTTCGTTTTTGTTTTATTTTATTTTCCAAAACTTGTGTTTCTTCGAATGTTAATGTGTAATAATAATTATACCGCCTTCACTCTCAGAGAAGATTACTATGTAGTACGTCAGTACTCGCGTGGACAATGTCGCACAGTGTTCAGAGGTAGAAAGAAAGAAAACCGTAGTGCCCTCTCTTTCTATCCTCACGCCGCTCAACTCACTCATTCTGTTTCGTGCGCGCACGGCGTTCGCACAGTTATAAAAATATTTACAAACGTCGTCATGAAGAATCCAAGGAGGATGGAAGCGGAGGATGGAATCGGAGGATGGAAGCGAAGGAAGAAGCGGAAGAAGAAGAAATATGTGAAAAAGTTGTCAGAAAGCGATGTGCAAACTCAAGGTACATTTTATTTTATTATCCGTTGAATTCTTCGGATACCCTCGTTGCTTTCATCGAGGTTGGTTCAAACCATAGTACCTAATACCTACCTAATTTAATGACTCATATTTGTGAGTGCGGGTTTGATTGTGCACAGGCTATTTTTTCGTTGTATTCAACGATAAAATTTATTTTTTCCCCTTGAATTCTTGGGATGTGCCTGGAGATGACTATGAAAGATAAATTTCCATATTCGTTGTATTCTTCGAATTATGAGAATTATGGCGAAAAATATCGTGATTTTTTGAATTTATTTTTTCCCTTGAATTCTTGGGAGGTGCCTGGCGATAACAATGAAAGCTAATTTTCTTATTCATTGCATTCTTCGAATAATTAGAGTTATGGCGGTTTCTGTTTATTAAAATGCGTTTTTTTCTCTTCGAAAAACATCGTGATTTTTTGAACGTCTGCTTTAATTACCTATATTTTGTTCTACCGTCAAAACATTAATATTCTCATATGGTTTTTTCGCCTAAATTAGAGCTTTACAAAGATAATACAAATCTATCAGTCACCCTGGTTCACTTTTTATCCAGGGTAATATTGAGGTAAGTACTTACTTACCTACTTACCCACACTATAGGCCCGAAGTTGTCTCAAGCCCCAATATCGATATTATTACGAATAGGATATTTTAGATCCTGACTTGCTGCAAGCACTCGGCGATTCAAGGTCGGACGTAATGGAGATATTATAAGCAGCGAATTAACCTTCAAGGTCCACCTAAAATATAAGCGGTCTTCCGAAGGATAATTTGTTTAATTTTTTTTAAAAAATTTCCTCTGATTAAGGGTTCTACTCTAAACGGTGGAGTTTGGTGCCATGCCGGTCGAGACATGTAAACTGAGGGTTAAGCGCTTGTTTACCAAGCAAGATCAAATCGGTACCTAAATCGCTTTTCGCTGAAAACAGTTCGGCATTAGAATACTTTTATCAAAGACACTCAATGCGTCAAGAAAAAGGAACAAATTAACCGATTCAAGCTTAGATTTCGTCTAACAAAATTAAACGGAAGAGGCTCATCGTTCCGCGGAGTGAAGAACCAGCACGGGTAGTCGGCAAGCTGACGTACTTCAACGTCAACTAGTCGTATAACAAGCCAGTGGCAGGCCAAGGCTGACGACCGTCCCGAAGCCGCGCCGCGCCCCGTGCACCGCTCGTTGCACCGCGCCCGCGCCGCAACCGTCAGCTGGCGAGCAGCGATGAGTGCACCGCTATCCGCCACTGTCTCGCAGGTACGCGCAGGACGTTTGAATTAATTTTTTAAACTAATGGAAATCTATTCTATTTATTACGAGTGATAATTTTATACTCGATGTGGGTCTGCTTATCAAAAATCTTTTACAGGATTTCATAACTAAACTCCTGAAATGTACCCGCGCTGTAAGTACTTATTCTAAAACTGAAACCGCAACTATGCCTAAGTTAAAATGCGAACTGACTGCTGGACAATTTATTTCGGAAATTCTCTTTATTGCCAAAGCTGATGGAAGCAGTCAGTTCATCCTGAATTTAATGAAATTAAATTAATGAAGTGATTAATGAACAATTTAATGGAACATACTCCATCTTGAAATATTCTGTATGAATGTATCATACGGTCCATTTAGATCAACTTTTGTTCACGAATAAGTACCTACCATAAACTATATTTTTTACGGTTTTATTTTCAATACATGCATGAAGCATGTATGAATTTACAACGCCTAGCATTTGCTTTGTGTTTTTTAGTTTTTAAATTTTTACGGAAATAGTAATCCCTTCATTTTTTACATGAATCTTTATGTACTTATTGATTAAGAATCAGCAAGTGGTTGCCTAGCAAATGCAATAATAAACTATATCTACTTAATAGCAATATATACGATTAGAACTAATTGTAAACAAAAAAAACAAAAAAAAAAAAAAAAAAAATATATATATATATATATATATATACTAAACAAAGACTTGCTAGATTCTGATGGGTCATTATAATTATTCAATGTCCATGACTACTTATACAGTTTCCAGACTTAGAGATACAAAAAATCTTGGAAGATACGAATAAGTAGATTCTCTTTAAACATATTTAAACACTGTTTGGTATTTAAATGTAAAAAGAGTTTGAAATTTAAATAAGTAATGCATATTAGAACTTTTGTTTATTGCAGTATTAGAACGATAACAAGGATCTATTATTATATCTATTATCTAGTTATCTATAGTTACCTATCGTGGCATGTCCATTTCATACAGCTGGTTTTTTTGCAAGAATTCTATGGAAAATTCTACAATAATTTTTCTTTGTCTAAAAGTAAAGACGTACCTAGTTCAGATGGAACTACTTTGATGGAGAAATAATACTTTGTTAGCTGTACTACATCCTATCGCAAAAATATGATTAGGTACAATATTTTTACGGATGCTTCATCTACAGCTTTTGTAATTCTGGAATGAATTAAGTACATGGTTTTACCACAGAGGTTGACAAATTTTTTTTTAACTACTTAAGTAGGTACCTGGAATTTGATGGCGATTTTTTAGTCTCAAATCAGTTGCAGAAGACAATAAACTGGGTAAACATACTTTAAATGTATGTAAGTCTCTAGTGTAGACAATACCACTACTTATTGTCATATATTTTAATAGGATGGTCGAAGTGCATCCATATTTTAAAAAGTTAGCTAACATGATTTGGATTTGGAACGAAAAAAGAAACAATGTTCATTTTCGCGTCATAGGTGTAATTATTATTCTTATTTTTTATTTTTTGTCTCCCTGAATGTGGAAGCAGATAAAAACTAAACCTTTCATCAGGCTAAATGTAGATAGATACGGAGTGAAAATTAGATTCTCAAGAAGTCAGGGAGATTGTCTGTCTGTTTAATAAGACACATAATAGATTTATTTGCGTCTTGTATAAACCCGAAGTGCTTATTAAAATTATTTATATGCTTTTATAATATGTACTTAAATATTATGGTCTCAGTTCTACTTCTACTGTGTTATTTAGTTGAAAAACACTAAAAAAGGTTTATATCTGATGTGGTAGGTAACTGGTATGTAGTCAGGGTACCATTACTATGGTGGTCGTGTCAACCGTGGTACCCTCTATGCAGATCACTCTGTGTTACAGAGATGATGTTATTTTCCCCTAGTAAATCTACTTCTTTCCTCTTTCAAGTCCATTAACCCGCTGTACTAAAGCAATGGTGTACATATTTTTTTTTTTTTTTTTTAGGAACTAACTACCAGATTTTCTCACAACTTTTCTCGAAAAGACTCATGCTATTATGCCTTCAATAATTTGCTATTTTTTTAATGTATTAAAACAAAATAGATGATGGTCTAGTCTAGAGGCTAACCACATTATTCATAATTCGACTGTCAAATTAGTAGGTACCTACCTACGGCTATATTTTTATTTTATTTATTTTAGTGTTAAACCACACTTAGAACACACTGCCTACGGCTTTAGAGAATGTGATTTTTTCTTGTTACTCTCATGTAATTGAAAAGAAATGACTGCAGATTTAGGGGCCGTTTTAACTTAAACAAGCTTATAAGTAAGTCTATTATAAATTATGACTATAGAACGTTTTAAGCGGTATTTTTAGAATTAAAACCGAGTTTTCTCTCACCACAATGTTACTTGGGATCCAAGTAGGTATTGTGATTATTAAGATAAATAATCAAAGGCCTCCATTATTTCGGAAAATCCAAAAATAATTAAATAAGTAAATAGGTAATAATAAAAACTAATAATAATAATATTTTTTTTAATACTATTATTATCAACTAGCCAGAGAATCCAAGCTCATTGATTCTAAAAGATCATTGATTCTAAATTACTAATGATCTTAAATAAATGGTTACCTATGGTAATTTCGTTATCTACGTAATTAAATTAAAAGTTCAAGTAGTGGCAGAATGCAACTTTCTTTTAATTTTCCTAATTTGATCAAAAGCTTGGTCGAGCATCTGTCCAGTTTCTATATAAATTAGAAAAGTTTTATTATCAATAACAATAATAATAAAAAATTTAAGTAATTACGCGATGAAGACCCGTTAGTTCGCTTAAATTAGTTTTATTATCCTTTAGACAAAATTAAAAAAAAAAAAAAAAAAAAAAAAAAAACTTTAAAATAATAGCTATGCTATAGTGTGTATGAGCCTGCCTGTCGGTGTCGGTGAAAACCTCCTCTAGTTGATACATTAGAGAAATGTAAATTAATTAGGTACATCGGTAATCAGATTAAATTTAGAATATTGGGTTATGTTAACCCACTTTAAGCACCTTATCAGACCCTCGGATGCTGGCTGAAGCAGTTGCTAGCTGATAGTGGTATCGATACTACGATTTTAGAGCTGGCAGCACGAGGCATGCCTCTATTTCTGATAGCAGGAGTTTGTATCGATGTTTTCAGGACAGCAGGCTGATCCATACAATCAGCAGTATTTACCAACTTTTACAATGGATCTGTGGTTGAATCAAATACCTAGTAGTTTATTACAGGTTTTATCCATTTAAACTGAGTACCTATGTAATATTTCCATTTAAATCTTAGTTTTTCTGTTGTTATTTGTAAAAATCAATATAGCTACCTACTTACTCGTAAGCAGGCTTCTCACACTAACCATTTATGCTCGTCAAAAATTTATTGCAACATCGATCTTATATATTCTCTGAACATCTACATAGTAATCTTCTCTGAGAGTGAAGGCGGTATAATTGAATGATCAAGCGAGCTTACCTGAAGCGAAGCTCGATCTTGATTATACCGCCTTCACCGAAGAGAACCAAGGTCCCTCCCTACCCTAACGAGTTGCCCTTGCAGATCTATGTTGCTGTATGTATCTAGGTCTACTCTAAAAAGAATGAGTTGAGCGGCGTGAGGATAGAAAGAGAGGGCACTACGGTTTTCTTTCTTTCTACCTCTGAACACTGTGCGACATTGTCCACGCGAGTACTGACGTACTACATAGTAATCTTCTCTTCGGTGAAGGCGGTATAATCAAGATCGAGCTTCGCTTCAGGTAAGCTCGCTTGATCATTCAATAATGGTGGATTATTAACCGTTAGTGTTCGTGAATGTGCTTGTAGTTTATAGTTACTTGACACTGGCTGAATGCACAAGCCGTGCGAAGCCAAAATAAAGAAGAAGAAAAAAAAAGATGTTTTGTGAAATGCTTCATCAATGCTTCATAGATGCTTCATAGATGCTTCATATATGAAGCATCTATGAAACATCTATGAAACATCTATGAAGCATCGATGATTCATATATGAAGCATCTATGAAGCATTTATGAAGCATTTGATGTTTCATCAGATGTTTCATAGATGAAGCATCTATGAAACATCTGATTTTTCATCAAAAGTGGCCACTTTAGACCCCCTGAACTTACTAGTAGCATGCACACTGGCAGTCTTTATGACATAATGTGCTATTCTATGCTATGGGTTTCGTTTGAATGAAACTAATTTTGAAATGGATAACGAAAAACTTATTGAGAGCGTAAGAAAATTTAATTTTCATTCCATCTATTCGAATTGGAAAACCCCCCCATCTAGCATAACTTAATGCGTTCCGCACGTTATGTGACATTATCAAACGTCAAAATCCCATCGGGTACAATACTGCCCTCTCGAAATCAAAATGTAGTAACAGCAAAAACACGATTTCGAGAAAAATGATGAAGCTACAATCAATAAAAATATTCAGAAGAGGTTACATATTAATAAAACCTTGAATGTGGAGTGAAAGTACACATAATCTATAGGTACCAACCAATAATAAAGCGTAAAAGTTTGTTTGTTAATTTGTTTGAACATTGAACACGCTAATCTCAGGAGCTACCAGTCGGATTTGAAAATTTATTTCTGCATTTGATAGCTAAACTCTGTGAGGAAGGATATAGGCTACTTTTTATCATCATCATCATCATGATCACCATATACCATCACTATGGGGGCAACGCTACGATGGCACTGCTAGTAAACTATATTTCTTAACGTTTTTACTTTATTTTTTCTTCAAAACATAACAGTTATAGCCATTTTATAGTACTACCTAGTAGAGTGATATATCCCCTATTATTGCAATTAGTTTTCTTGTGAAATCCGTTCAAAACACATTATTATTAACGCACTAAATTTTCTTACTACTGCGTTTTCGATCATTTTTTCTGTCATTTTACTAACTAAAATGTGGTATTATTGTAAGAATACTACAGTTTTAATGTGAAATAATTAATAATTAATAATTTAACAGTAATTTCACGCACTCTGCTGTGCGACCAGATGGAATAGCGGTTGCAACACCCGGTTGAAATGCTCCTGCGTGTGTCCGTCCGGGTTCGGCTTCAAATCCTATAACGACTATAGATTTTTTTAATCAATTTATTTTTTATTTCACAACGAACTGTGTGAAATATGTATTTTAGTGTGGTTTAGCTTGTAAACGCTCTATATTTACAAAAAAATTGAGTGATAAGTTTTAAAATGGGCTTTCAGAATAATTGTGTATTTAGCATAAAACCAACAAAATGTCTATTACTGTGTTATAGGCTCGGGTGGGCAGATTACGCTTCGCAAAACGGTTATGCGACGGTCCTAGTATGATACGGTCTTAGTGTGTAAGGTGCTATTTTCGTGACGGGCTCGGTTATGCCTCGGCCCGCTTATGATACTGCGCAGTGAGCGCAGACCTTAAAGGGTTACCAATTGGTGACGCAGTGTGTACCATGAACGACTAATAAATATTTAAGTAAGTAGGTAGGTACCTAGCTACCCACGGTTTTCACCTCGAAGTGAACATGACTGACACCAGCAGTGCGAATCAGACCTTCTCGGAATGTATTCCGAATTCGGAAAGTAACTTTTCTTCGCTGAAAAAACGACAACTTTTTAAATAAAATCATCGAATCGGATGCAATTTCGGAAGTTTGAATCGCACTGCTGGAGTTGCTTAGTGGATAGATATATTTTAGCTCAAAACCACTTTATCTTCAGTCGGGCGCTAGGTACACTGGTTCCAGTAATGAGTTCCAGTAATCCATTTTCCAAAAATGTTACCATTTCAGGATATTCCGGAACATTACTTCCTATTTACATTTTTCAGAAGCAGTAGCCCAAGGCTATGCAGAACGGTATGTTTCGCACTGAATCGTAAAACCGTACCTAGGTATGAACACGACCCGCTAACTGCCAGCTGTTTATTTTCTCACGAGGCGCGCAGGGCCGGGTTGCAGTATTTATTTGCGTAAGTGTTTGCACTTAAATACCTACGCAAGGTTTCAGTAACCTTTAACTAGGTACCTACCTTATACAGTACGACCATTAGAATAGATAATACCTACTACGTTACAACACTCAATCAAACCAATCAATAAAATCGAAATTACTTAATGACTACTGTTTAGTTCTACGTCGTAGCAGTCTCATTACCACCAAGCTACGCCGTAGCATTATTGCTCCATAGTTGGTAAAATTTTTCCTTTGCAGGTGTATTTTAATTATTTGCATGATACAATTTATACATATAAAGTAGTTATTTTAATTACGCTTGGTAGGTACCTACCATGCACATAATTAAAATAATATATCAATACAAACTTTACTTGGTTACTGAGTACGTCCTCTTAGAAGTGGACATGAGGCAACAGAATTTAAAATTCCATTTCCTTGCATCGTGTAGGTATCTAAGCTTAGAATTTTGGATGCAAAAAGTACCTATGCATGATAGCTGAATCAGAATAACATTATTTGTAACGAGAAGACTTGAGTTTACAAATATTTTATGCTTTTCTGTTTTTTTTTTCAATAATCCCGAATGTAAAAAAAATCTAGGTACTGAAAATAGGTAAGTAGGTACCTAGGTAGATACCCACATTTCCTACCATAAACCATCAACAGTTTCATTCACAATTTCATTGTTGCAAGAGCTTGATAGACTTAAGCACGGTCATGCCATCTGGAATATTATGGTGAAACTAAAACCAGAATTGGTTTTGTAACTAGCATCAAAGAGAATTACAGCAAGCTGGCATCTTTCTAATGGGCAAAAACGCGAGAATCTGTACATTGGCATTTTCGAGGTGTCCCCAGGTAAAATTGACTGCTACGCAGCTCTTTAGAAGTTTTACAGTAGTTGTAACCACATTATCTGATTTATGGTGAAATTGGCATGCCATATTTATTAAAATGTAACGCTTAAAACAACATTATGATATCGAAAATTAATTTTAAAAAATCGCAATTTTAGCCTGTAGTACTGTCCCCTAAACAAAATCCGACCTTTAGCAGCGTTTGGTTAAAAATAATTCCACTAGACTGGCAAACTTTTAGCTATATATTTGAAGTTTAGTGGGTTACCTAGGGTTCTAAATGTACAATTTGCTGCAAAAGCCAGAATTTCTACTAAATAAGTAATATTTAAGCCTGTCCCCGGGATTTAGGCCAACTGGACATGTCCGGATTCCGTTACCGCGTTTTCGAATGATTTTACAGTTTTTTTGTTCCGAGGGGTAGTTATTTTTTTACTTATACAACAACATTGCAACGAGACAGACGTAAAAGTAAAGGAGATGTCCATAGTTTTTAAGCCAAAATATTCAAAACAATTGTTTGATATTCGGCGTCACTGAGAGGTTGTGTTTTTTCGGGCACTGTCCGGTGAGTATTCAATTTTTTTTTCATGTTTAAAACGTATTTCCAATGCATATTTTTATTTCAAAACTGAAATAAACTATCCAAGATTAACTTAGTGTGAAAAATCGTGTGATAAATATCAGCAATTTGAGATAATTCATATTTTTGTGAACAGGTACCCAAGTTCGTTACTTCCGATTCGATACCATAGAGCTGATAATCACGTTAAGCAAGGTTTACATAGCGTACACTTTATTTTATCTATTATTATTTACTCATTATTTTGGTAAACCTACGGCCACCATAGGTATCAAAATTATTCGTTTTGACCTATGTTCCGAAGAAAAAGTGGTTAAATATCAGTAGGTACCACTATTTAAAATTTTTTTTTTGTGACGAAACAAATTATTATGCTTAGTTCCTTTACTTAGTTAAGACTAATTTTCACAAGTTCTAGTTTACTTCTAAAATCATTAATTTCAACGATTTTATAGCTAGTAAATAAAAATTCAAAAAGATTTAGAATTAGGCGCTATGTAAACCTAACCTTAGATGTCTGTCCCCCAAATCCAAGTTACAAAAATGTTAAGTTTGTGTTAAAAAGTTTAAAATAAGTGTAGACATTGTTTAGCAAAATGATGTGGTTTCTCAAAATACTCAATATTTAAATAGTTAATTAAGAAAATAGTCAATTTTGGGAATTTTATTAAAACTTTAAAGGCCATTTTAGAGCATAGGTAACGAACTGGAAAGGAAAAGTCGATAAAACTCGTGTATTTCTAAGATATCAAACTGATTTTATACATTTATTATTTAAAAACATGTTCTCTTTCTTTAATAAATAAATTATTAAAATAATTTTGAGTTTTACTAGCTTAAAAAACCAAAAACCAGCGGTAACGAATTGGATTAAAATTTCTCCTTACAGTAATAAACTTGCTAATTTCTCCTAAAATATCAATTTTACGAGAAAACTTTTTCGTTTGTAGATAGAAGAATAATTATAGATAGCATTTATATAAACATTTCAATGAAATTCCACAAAAAAAAAAAAATCACAATTTTGAGAAAGTGTACAGTTTTTCGCGTTTTTGCCCTAATCATGACTTCGGTTATTTTAGTTTGAGAGTATTCGTTTAGATGACGTTTTAGGGACAAATTAGTCAGTGGGCATAATATTCAAGAATGCAGGGATCATGGAATTTTAATCTGAGGCTGGATGCATATCGTCGGCTAAATACGAAAACCGCCTGCTGTTGCCTGGAAGAGATCGCTTTAAGCGATAAGGCCGCCAATTGTTTTTACCTATGTTTAGATAATTTCTACTTGGTAAACAATAAAGTGTTATCTATCTATCTAACCTCGTGTAACTCCGTCGTGTAATTAGATTTTCTACCGAACTGCATCAAAAAATCATGGTCGTCAAAAAGACGGAGTTACGAGGTTTTCGAATTTAGCCGACGACATGTAAATCTACAACTGTTTTATGCGTACAATTCGTAAAGAAACATGAATGCTAGGATTCTAGCTTTCTTTTAAGTGTTTTTTTTTAATGTAGTAAATAGCTTCAGTGCAGTGCCAATCGAACGCAGTGAGGCTCAAGGAATATTGTTTTATTTCCAGTTTTATTTTGGGGTTCCCAATTCAGAAACAATGTTAAGTACCTACATTGTTTCTAGGTACCTAGGTATTTTGTTTTGTTTTAACAAATCTTGAAATAAAACACAATTTACATTTTCTATATATTTACTAATACCAAATCATCTTAAACACACATCAAAACAGACATAATATGCACAATCTCACTTAACTAATAATATAAAAAAGTATTTCTCTATTAATTTGTTTTTGGAAAACAATTACACAAGTATTGTAAGAATTTGTTTCTCTGTTATAATACTTTAGTGATATTTAATATTTTATAAATATGTATTTACAAGTTAATGTAAGGCACTCTGTTTGCCGTATAGATTAATAAGTACAAATTAATAATAAAAACAAAGATATTTAGTCTGTCTGCTGATGGCACTAGGCATGTTTCAAGAAACATCATTTGTGGAACACAAACTAAACTATTTCTAAGCAGACATTAAAACATTATTTGTACGTTGTTTCTTTTATTTAAATCACATCTTTAAGCAGTAGAATTTATTTTTTGTATTTATATGGCATTTATGGTTTATTTATTAAATGCTTTATTTTGTAACTGGTCCGAACTATGGATCTTTAAAGGGTGCGCTATAATATGCTTACTTTTAAGGGAGGTAAATTTTAAACTACATAGAACTTACGAATGTATAAGAACAAAATCTAAGTATTAGTGTGTGATTTATCGTATTTTATGAATTTAACTTGAACGTTGCAAAAACTGAAAAAAATATTTAGTTTCTATTTTAAATTATCTGTATGTGCGTATTTTTTATTTAAGTGCACTCAGTTTTAAGGACATTCTTTAGCCCATGAAAATTAAGTACTTATTCGTGCAAATTAATTATTAAGGACGGAGTGCTAAATATAATTATAATGGAGTAACAAGAATCGAGCATTGTGTATTTTGTTTAAGTTTCTACAACCATGTTTTATATTGACTTCCAAATCTCAAAGCATCAAATATGCAAGTAGCGGATTAGTGCATCAAACTAAGCCAATTATGTTTAACGAAGTTTCAACAAAGCAGTACCTAAGTAGGTATAATAACTTTTGAAAAAATATTTCAATATAGAAAAATAACCGTCCCTTTAGATACCTATAATCTCAACATCAGATCTCTAACTATAATAATATATTTTTATATCCTCTCAACATGATTAAGTTCGAGATTTCTTTTTAATAAAAATCTTACAAATAATTTCTATTGCACTAAAATATATAAATTATTTTACTGAAAAATTATTGCTCTTTACTACTCTAAACTACACAACTTAAAACTTAATTGCCCTTTACTTGGTTACTTAGCTATTTGCTGTATATCTGAGATTTCGTTTGAATAATGGAACAGCGATATTCCAGATCTCTAGATCATGTTTTCTGAGAATCTTTTTCTGAGATTCCCTTTGAGATTGTAACAAAGGCACATAGAACAATACGCACACCCAGATCAACACTGCACTAAGTCAAAACAGCACTCCTCTCAGAATCGACGAAAAACTCCTCTTGTATCAAAGTTATTGCCAAGGTCTTTAATAACTCATGTAGATACTTAGTTTATTGTATGTTACATATGAATTATTAAAGACCTTGGCAATAACTTTGATACAAGCGGAGTTTTTCGTCGATTCTGAGAGGAGTGCTGTTTTGACTTAGTGCAGTGTTGATCTGGGTGTGCGAATAATGCTCGTAACTAAAAAAAACCCTATAGTTGTAACTAAGCAAACATGTGTTTGAACATTAATCCTTAAACATACGATAATAGACGAAGATTAACATTTTAGAAAAGTTAACAATAATTTAATCTCTTCTACTCGTAACTTACTCGTTAAAAAGCAATTAACAATAGAACCACGAAGGCTAGAACATTGTACATTTAAGGCACTTGGGATGCACAAAATATTCCGTAATGTTATCTATAAATATTAAGCACTAAACGTAAAATACATTGCTTCAAATATATTCTCCAGAGATATAAAAATTATTACACCTATTGACCGATATAAAGATTTCACGAGGAAGACATGGATAATTTTAAAATAATTTTGCAGAAAATATAGCTCTCAAAAATCACTATAAAATACAAGTCTTTGGTTTTAGAGATATATAAAATTTATGCCAAAGATACATTTTGGGTCAATAAGTATAAGAATAACAACCTATTTATTATTACTTCGATATCAGTCCAATATTTTTATATATGCGAAGCAATAATTTTTTATCGGTCTTCAAAGATACTTACTTGTGAATGTCGCCGTCTTGATCCATCATCTATTGCTTCGCCGTTTGACGAAGGTGTACAGATAGCTACGTTTCTCAGTGGTGTAGCAACCAATCACATCATTTGAGTAAACTCAAGACTGAGAAAGCTTTATTAAAACAGCAGCGCATGACAATAAAACTTAGAATGTTCTTACCGTTTGTATTAATAAAAAAGAAAGAAAAAGTGTTAGGCTGTAAAAGCTACGCTGCCGTCTTATAGAAGCTTTAAGCTTGTCTAGGTTTTTTGCATCTAAGAGTCTTACGGCGCTTAATGTAATAACTCATAGAATTTTCCTACTAGTACAATAATAACTTTAAAACAATAACGTTCATAGTTCAGAAATATGACTATTTAGTCAAATTCTGGGTGGTTTATGAGCAGCTTTTTTTTTCAAAGTTCAAAGTACATTGAGCGCCGCACAAAGGGGTCGGGTAGCCTAAACACTCGTGCTAACAACAATACGATCAAGCGACAACAGAAAGTATAAAGTTACAATAGTAAATATAGTCGATGGCGTGTGCCATTTTGTTTTAAATAATAAAATTATAAAAAAATGTTAATAAAGTTCATCATGTTATAAACATAACAGGCATATAAATTGTTAATAGTTAGACTATTATAGTACATAGTATATTGTTAAAGTGTGAGGCCCAACAGCTAATAGCTACATGGTGGTCGATGTTCCGATGAGAATGTTACGCAGACTTAGGGTCGGTCGGCCGCGGCGCCCGTCGTCTGTTAGTGCCTCGGCGCCGTTAGCACTCACCTAGCCGGGTTAACGAGAAGAGAGAAAACAGAATGTTAGTATCGATCGAAATGTCATGGTCCGAATACACGTAACTATCGCGAGCCGGTTTGCCGCTTCATGCGACGCCACATGCGCTACCGAATAACTCCAACGTTCATGTATCGCGGCGAGCGAAGCGAGCCCGAACCAAAACGGAATAACAACTGAATCTTGGCTCATAAATTTATGGCAATAAAACAATAAATATATTTAAACGTGAGTCTATCAACTTGAGCATAGTCCGTGAAGCTCTAGATCACGAGTTAAAATAAGTCTAAATTTCGATTCGGTTCCGCTCTACTTTCAACGCGGTCTTGTGGAACGTGACTTTATAACTCAAAGTTTACAAGATCATTGCAGTACTAAGCAATGTTCACATACGAAACTCTGATTTGCATTGTAATAATTTTGATCTGTCCCATTTAGTAATACTTAGTGAGAAGTTTTGTATGGTTGTAATAGTTACAGGACCAGTCTGGGTTTCACCGCAAAAACTGGTCTAGAACTCTTTAAGAGTTTAAATAGAATGATGAAAGATTTAAAAGAAAATAATCGATGTATCGAAAGGGACGGTAGCACATGCAGCTTCAACAAAAGCGGTAAGCCGAGATCTCAGATCGATATGACTCGTGTACGGAATTTGTATAAAATAAAACAAATCTAATAAAGGGGAGGCTATTAGGCATTCGTGCCGCGACATCTTGTGGCCCAGTTAATAATTATACGGGTACTTTCATTAGTTTACGCAGTTAATGGTTGAAAATGTTAAGTCAATTTAGTATGATAATGATAAGTCTACAATATAGGATTAAATGCCCAATAGTTCCCAAATGAGCGATACTTGAGACATTTCAACGTTGCAGTCAGCTGCCATGCATCAAGTATGACTCACACAAACAAGCATAATAAATTGTATCACTTATGTATAACCATAGCACCCAGATGCAAGTATGTAAGTACTCAACACATCAGCTGTAGATCTCAATATACTGTATATGGTAGCATTCTCGTTTGTTAATCTGTGATGACGTATGTCATTACATATTTGCATGTTAGTGACTCATATAATATAAATACATAGTTACAGATAATCTGCAAGTGACAATAGCAGTTATGATAGTGCACTTAATAATTAAATTATTGAAACAAACGGGAACTTGGCCTTGTGGAGTTGCATGTTAGTCGTGTGAGGCTACAGTGACCGCACGTCATCAACTTTATCGACTCATATCATATTATATCACAATATTACTTTACCGCGAATCTAACTTACATATAAAATAAAAAGCTTAATTAAAATTTCAGACAATTTATTGCATAATTGTATATCTTCAGAAAATGCATTTATACACAATCAACAACGGAAATAATTCTTTACAAAAATCATCCTTTATTATATTCATCTCATAAAATTACGAATAGCATTTTGATACAAATATTTAACTGCATATAAAGCGTGAAATACGTAACTGGCAATTGAACGCCATTCAATAAATCCACAAGGGCACAAGTGCAAATAACCTAATAATAACCACTTTCTAAAAAGAAAGATATAAAATATGACCTAAGGCAAATTATAAAACAACTAGCTTAAAATTTCAAGTAAAAATCTTATACTGACTAAGAGAAAGATGTGATGATAAATGAAAAATATATCGAGTCAAAGGAGAGGCATTATGTCTTACGGATTGATGGCACGAACTTAAAATGCTCATTCCTTTAACTAATACTGAACGAGACTCAGGAAAGAAGGATCTCACAACCCGGTTGTAGCACCTCCGCGGATACTATTTGGCAAAATTGAACACTACGTAGTACAAGCTATTCTATTAAAAATGCTGTTTCAACAATTAAAAGCTCTTCAAAAAACGCTGTTTCAACAATATTGAACTGAAATACAATCCTTCTTTCCTCAACAACAAAACAATACCCGAAACATCTGAATGCACATGTTGCGATCTCATTTTGTAAAAGCATCAAAGAACGTATAATTCATACTTTCATTGAGTCACAAAAAATCACGCGTCAATTAATGCATCGTATCACAACATGTAACAGATCTAAAAATCTATAAAAAGAAGTATAAAAATCACAGTTTCAAAATTATGCAGTGTCACTTCAGATCCAGTATGAAAAGCGATGGATAACATCGGCCTCATACCCAACTAAAAAAACTAATAAGTACATAATAAATAGAAATGACACAGAGAGACAGTAAAGCAAGGCATTCGCAGATACTCATATTCAATACTATTGCGTAACAAATATCACTGGGATTAAAACTGAATTCAGACTAGACTGAATCGTGTCTCAAACTGATTACTCAAATTCCATAAAAATTAATGCTTGAGTTTAGTCGTCTTGAGTATCTCAGAATAACGATCTGAGAGCTTTATAGTATTCCATATGTTTGAGAATAGTTTGTTTGCAATAATATTGAAGTGATTACGCGCAAATGCGCGCTTCTCACCTTGTTAACAAAATGGCGGCGTGAGAGCGTTATGCAGGAATTAAGGCGCCGGTAAGGCAGTTCGCTGGTAAGGGTGCTCCCTCACTTGCGCTAGCCGACCAGCCCTCCTCACCACACCTAGCGGCACACGGCAATTAAACTTCTGTCTCGAAAGATAAAAGCATCAGACACCCAGACAAGCAACTCGCCAAACAAGCTGGGCGAAATATAAATGCTGAATACAAAGTTTAATCTCAATAGAAAAACTGTAAGGTACTAAAATTAAATAATCCGTCAATGTATGCTAAAATTTTACGAAACTGATCTTTCGCTAACTATTATTATGCTTAGTCCTATTGAACTACTTCCTATTTTATTGCTTTGGGAAAATAACATTATAAATCATGGACACGATTGAACGTTGCCCAGTCAAGGTACAGGTAAATGGCTGGTTTATAATTTCATTTGAATAATTGAATTTAAAACTGCAGTAAATAAAATCTAACGATTATATACGATTGTATAATATTCTCATAAAGCTCACTCATTTATATCCTAACTAAAAATCTTTTAAAGATAATAATAATACTTAACCTATAATGGTATGTTTATAAATATAATAATATGGCTAATAAATTAAATAAGTAACGACATCATTGTAACAGAAACGTCGGTCACAACTCGTAGTGTCGAATACTGTCGTATAAAAGACATCTAATCTGCCTAGAATGTTCCATGGTTTGTTCGAAACATGAAATGTTGTGTATATCGCGTTATTTTTGTAAGTTATGTTAAACGTTAAGTGTGTTGCAAATCAATCTTTATTTGGTCCCTTTCGCTTGTATTATCTGAATTACTTTTGCAATCCGTAAAATTATATATTTCCTGTTAATAAAATGAATTTACTTTGTTATTCACGATAAAAATCTTGGAAATATAGACGAGTGAAAATAAATCACATGCATAGTGAAAATTTAGGTCATCGTGAGAGAAAAACACGATAAATATAACAAAATCACGCGCCAAGAAAAGGATTGACGTCATGTCAACATTATTGTAAGTTTTACGTTTACCGTAGCCATTCTATAATGTCATATAATAAAGGTACAATGTCATGTACTACCAACTAACCAGTTTTGGTTTCAATAATGTTATATTATGGAAAATTGCAGTAGTTTTTGTTTTATATTTTATACATAGTTAAATTGGCGCGGTAAACAAGCCAGTTTCTTATAACATTAAGACACATGACTTTTATATTACATCGAAAAAATCAATGTAAATTATTATGTTGTAAATGTTTTTCTACCTGATCCTGGCACGTGATATGATATAATGATGTTAATAAGAATTGAATTAGTTGTGTTACAAGCAAGGGTTAACACAAGTTCTAATGTAATGACGGAAACATTTCTACCATAACACGATTAAGTAAAACTATAACGAAAAAGACAAATAAATAAAAATAATTGTAAATAAAAAAAAATCTACGTCTTTGTTAAAGAAAAATCGGTAACTTAAGAAGAGTTCAATTGGCAGTATTTGCTAATCCTATTATATTCTCTTAACTATTAAAACAATTCATAATGTCAACTGCCATCAACCATAACACGAGACAACGGCAAATATAATTCAATTAAATACTCTGATAATTATATTAATTTCAATAAATATTAAAATAATCTGCATAAAATATTGACTGCTAAAAAACAAAATATAATTTGTGTGGAACTGTACAAATAGTCTCGTATTAAAAACAATATAAAATAAGACAATAAACGTAGGTACAAAGTGAATCGAGTCACTAAACTAGATCGCATATAAATAACATAATCTTATTCTAAGTTTTGATCATGGCGTTTTATTATGACTGTTTATGAAGTCCTTATCTGAGATGTAAGAGGGTGTAAGTCAAGGACTATAAAAATGATGCGATGGTCGATACGTAGCGTGTGGAAGCCTCACGTATCGTATTGTAGGTTGATGTCAAAAGCCAGCTAGCAGATATCTCGATGCTGCAAACCCCATTAAAATAATATCACACACAGTTCAATATTAGCTGGACTTGGATTCCATGTGTTATATTGTTCTGAATTAGTTTGTTAGTCTTCACGAGCCTGTTTTCTTGTTAAGAGTTTAAACCGTAATGTTTAGTGATCTAGCAGCAACTAGTGGCAACGTTAACCTAGTTTATAAATATTCGAGTAGATACCGTTTCGACGTATCGATTTGAAACGGATGAATGAAGTTAGGACTAAGCTTTAGTTTCAATCATGCATTGTGTGTAAAACTGTAGTCCATGCTGTTAATAACCTAGTATTCGTATATGAGAAATCTCAGTTATATTATTAATACTCATTTGATCTATAACATTCTTATTTGTCTATAATGACTTTTGAATACAATCGTTTCTACTGGACGTTTTAGGTAAAAACCCGGTACCTTGTGTAGCGTTAGTTTAAATCGGTGTTTGATAACTTTGTTTTATAATACCTTTTTCTAAAAATAAATGATTTTTGAATTTACTCTATCTAATTCTTTACTGGTATCTTGATACTTCACTCTATCACGTCGTTATAAAATGCTAAAATCAACGTCCTATAAAATTCATCCTTAAAATATGAATTTACTAATTTTACTACCAATAGATTAACATTTTGTACTTACTACCTATAACTTTTTACGTAAAGGATTACTGAGTGTAAGAGAACTCAGTATAAGTACCTATATAATTCTGAGTATTAGAGTACTCAGCATCAGTACACAGGTGCTGAGTATCAGATAACTCAGTCTGAGTTATACAGTACTGAGTATTAGATTATTCAGTATCAGAACTCGGCATTGAGTATCATAGAGTACTCAGTATAAGTACACAGAACCGAGTATTAAAGTACAGAGCGAACCTGTAAAGTTATCAAACACCGAATGTTAGTGAATCAACGGGCGAACAACCCACCCGTATGGTCTGCGGCGGCATACTCCGTCGTCAGCAGCGGATTGGTCAGAGCGGCATAGTTAGCGTAGTCGTACGGAGACGCGTAGATCAGCTGATGAGTCGGTTCTCCTGGAGAAAGCAGGCCCGCTGCGGCGCCTTGGGAGCCGTTGAGGAGGCCTGACTGAGAGCCAGGGCCTCCAGACATCCTGGGGGAGAGGATCAGAGGAGCCCCGAGAGGGGCTTGAGTGCGCAAGGCTCCGCCTGGTGCGAGCAGACGCTGAGTTTCCGCGGCGGCGGCGGCCACGCGACGCCATTCTTCATCCGCTGTGGATTCACCTTCATTGTATCAATGGTGGAAGGCATTAGTAGGGTCTTATATTAATGTTATGTAGTAGGCAAATTCGGGCTATCTCTGGTGACGGAATTATGAGCTAGTGGCTATCTCTTTTGACGGAATTATGTAAGAGGAATGTGGAAACTAGCTTTCGCCAACGGCACGTTTTCAGAGCTATTTATCTGTTTTGAGGAAAGTAAAATCAGTTATTACAACTCCAAAAGACTATGTGGTACCAATGATTTTATCTGACAATAACAATGCAGAAGTAAAGAAACAAAAAACGAATTGTGATCATATTGCTATTTTAGATGATGAATCAAAATCGATGAAAAAACAACACAAGTTTTCGCGTACCTAATATCAGAGCAAGGTTGAAGCAAATATGAAAACTTAGAAGATACAATTTACGCGACACATGATTAGGAGTTTATCATTTATGTGGTTACCTACAATTTAACATATTTTTTCGCTAAGCACAATTTTCAATTTTATCCATAAATAGTATTGTCTATGGAGGTAGATATTTAGCTACTTCCTTCAGAGGTGCAAAGTTGACTCATACGAGTCATTCTACAATCCGTGTGGGCGTTAGAATTGAATAAACATGTGGAAGGCTATTGCAATAACAAGAGTTACTCACTTTGCTTTCTTATGTGTGTCGTTTTGAATAATTCTAGTTCATGCATAGAAAATAGCATAAAATATTGAATGGAAATCAATACTGTAAACTTTACTCTAAAGATAGGTAGGGCCTCTAAAGATACAGATCTGAGGACGAAAACGTATTTTTCTGCACGTGTCGAAATGTGTTTTCATCTATCGACGTTGCAAATTAAACAGTCGAGTTACTTTGTTTTTCTTATTGAAAAATCTATTTTTAACGAAAAAGTACACAGACCATACATTTACAACAGTGC
The DNA here is from genome assembly GCA_958496255.1 of Camptogramma bilineatum. Taxonomy (NCBI): domain Eukaryota; kingdom Metazoa; phylum Arthropoda; class Insecta; order Lepidoptera; family Geometridae; genus Camptogramma; species Camptogramma bilineatum. The sequence goes on from OY292460.1 coordinate 7,190,873, forward strand.
ATTTCTTGTGTACTTTTTGAGAAATTTAGCTGAGACACGGATGGGTTGGGAATCGGAATACTGAATTTAGGTTTGTATAGTTTTCTGAAATCTTTTCTTTGAAATTAAAATGATAAAACAAAGTATTGAAAAAATAACAGATGAATAAAACAAAAACGTGGCTTTAATGTTAGCTAGCTAAGTTTAAGAGTATCTTATAATGAAATCACCCGTGTTAACTAGTTAATGACCGTAACATGCCACAAATCAATTAAATTAGTCATTTCAACTGAGTCACAAGAGGACAAAAGGCTTTATCGGACAATGAGAAATGTAATAAAAACACGGAATATGGCTGGTAATAGTTCAGTCGGCGATTGTCTGTGAAATTCTCAAGCAATTAAAACGAATCAGCCGGTTCCTTGTAGAGATGCGTACATTCAACTTGAATATTTGAGCTTTGGTTTTGATAAGTGGTATATCTATTACGCTCACGGTATACCGAAGACACATAATATTTTTATATCACAATTATAACTTTGAAGCTGTTTTTTATGATTTTTTTTAGATTATCGAAGTTTTTTGACAGTTTTCTTTGGAACGGTTTATAACTTTATACTTATGTTGTTATTTGTAGTACCTACCTTCAGAACTGATAAATTTAAGGTACTTAATCATCTAAATAACTTTTATTTTGAGGATATTAATAAGAAAATATCACCACATAACTGATAGCTCCTATCACGATCGAGTACGTAATATTACATTGTGGTAAAAGTCTTTGGTTTTTTGGCATTTGGTATAGTCAGACATAATGTCATTATAATTAGATCACTCATTAAAACAGCAGAGGAAAACATACACAATAAATTAAAAAAAAAACCGGCTTTAGGAGTCAAATCTTAATTGTAACGGTAAAATAAGACCCATTACCCATTACTAATATTGCCTATCTTATTTCTAGGGAGTTAGAACTCATTTTCCTCCACCGATTCTTTTATTGAATGCTAAAACATTACGTAGAAAATTTCAATAGAATATCGGTTTCTGAAAATGGAGTGATGTCAACCTTTTGCACATTTGGAACAATTAGACAAAGATGAGTCAATTGGAAATACACCAAATATAATACGAGACAGAATACAATTTTGTAAATATTTTTTTCATCATGTTGCACTCGTATTTATGTATTTAGCATGCATGCAAGTTGCAGGTAATTGTATAAGAACGAGATTAGCAATGAGAGGATAAGATAAACGCATTAACTTGCACGACAATTTGACGTTACACTTGCGCGACACTTTGACGTCACACTTCATGCTCATAATTCATTGTCTATTGTTCTTGATGTGCTAGGTAGATATATATAGCTAGGGGTTAGTTACAAAACATAAAAAAGATCCGTACTTATGAGGCACTGACCGTTGACAGGCACGCCGACGGCCTTCGCACTTGAATCGCGGTACGTTCCGTTTATGATGGCCAGTTCCATTAGCTGCCGCTTCTTTAGTTCATCTTCGCCATCGGCTTGCTGGAATTGGAAACAAAACATTACTATTTATACCAATGAGCGCTTCTGTGGAGTGCACGTAAAATGAGTCGGTTCCGGCTCCTAAGGATGATTTTAGTCTCACGCTCACCGTCAGCGCTGATAGGCGAGTGATCTTTATTACAATGAAATAAGGATACTGATTGTCCAGCACTGACGAGAGCAATCAGCGTAGCCATTTCTGCTAAACAATCAGAATCCTTATTTCATTGTAATAAAGATCACTCGCCTATCAGCGCTGACGGTGAGGGTGAAACTAAAATCAGCCTAAAAGTTATAGGTCACTAGAGTAGTTAGTATTCTATAGATGGACTTCTATGGACTAACGCTCACTACATCAACTCCGTAGCGTTACTGGATCGCCTCGATCGCAAGTATTACATCCTGACGTTTGAGCTACGTTACAACCAGCCATGGGAAAACTACCCGTGTCTTTTTTTTTATAAAATTAAATTCATTTAGGTACCTACCTATATGAATTGTTGTGATGGTGAAAGTTTAAGAAAGCTAAATCATATCACTTATTTTTTGTTTGAACCGTTAGAAGGTTTTGATTGATATAAAAATCACAGCAACTAACATATTTTCATCGACAATTAATAAGCTTGCACTATCGATGTCGTGTGAGTTCCCTAATGGCCCAAAAGGAACCATCAAACTTTATAGAGTACAAGATGGCTATTAAAATGATGATTCAGGAACAGGACACTTAAGTTATTCATAGCAACGAAAAGGATAAATCCAAATATATGGTTGAATTTATGTTTTCCTTCTATGCTCTGTTTCGCAAATATTCCTCACAGGTATTATGGGTACATGTACTACCATTGGACAATATTATTGTCCAATGGTAGTACTTAAAATTACTCGTATTTTGGATTGCACTACTGTTGAACGACAATCATTATTTATTTTGAAAAGCATCATTCACAATTTGTGACGTGACTGTGTCAGAGAGAAAGCTCTTCGAACCTCGACTTTAAAACATCAAAGCTGCCAAACATTTTTAAACACTTGCGCTAAACAGCTGCCAGGGAAATGTAAGCACTCAGGGTTTTTGGATAGACATTTTAAGTTATAGCAATAGTAGGTACCAAAAACTAAATGAACTAGGTTGTAAATCAAGTACTTACTTACATAAAATATTGAAAAACTAGGACAATATTCAATTACAATGAATTTGACCTAACACTAAATCAAGGCAATACAAGTCATTTGTTTCTAGTACACGCTCTACTTATGAATATTTTTCTCTGACCACTAACCCTAGTAATTAGGTAATAATGTAGGTCACATTAATAGGTCAAACAGAATTACGAAGGCAGAATTTGTTAATTGGCAATAAAGAGAACAAGACTTGATATTGATTTGTTGATCAGCGATGACGTCACAATCTATGATGACGACTTACGGTGAACAGTTATCAAAGCAACTGTGTAATTAGTGACTTGTAACAATGCAATGTATTTAATGTTTTTTTACATCTTATTGTCTTTGAATATTCACATACTTGTACCTAGTATTCTGTGCTTGTACTAAGGGATGGTAAGTATAGTCAAGGAATCGACTACCTTTTGCGAAACTTCAAACTTTTTCGTACCTATAATATCAAAATAATCTACACAGGGGTAAAGTTATCTTACGAATGTAAGAAGCGATCTCGAACACCTGAGGCGCGATTCAGGGCCCTAACTCCTAAAAACGGAAACGATATATTGTAGTTCAGATTATGTTGGTCGAATATTCCGAATTATGCTTCCACCAACTTAGGCTGAACTACAATAATAATTGGCACGATTTTAGTGCTGGGAGTAGGCCTACAGACCTCGGAAAACATTCCAAATTCTGAAAGTGACGTTTCCTCGCTGAAAAAACGTCAACTTTCCGACTGAAATCATCGAATCAGATTCTAATTCGGAAGTCTGAATCAGGGTGCTGATTCTATTATAAAAGATATTTCTTCTTTTTCATTTACAAAGAATTCTAATTGATTGCAGAGCTGACAAGATGTCTGCCACAATCTGGGAGTACAGTCGTTAGTGCGTTTACAAGTTTATTTATGTTTTCTTCTTTGGCTTTTCAGTGTTTTTGTATTTTAATCCAGAAAATAATCACTTGCAGTGTCAATTATTTTAGTGGCTAGTGATGAAAATAAAAAAATAAAATAAAGCTTGAAAAAATTATTCAAAAGTTTTAGGTAAGGTTGTGATGTGACTAATAATCTCTAGTTTAAACTTGTTTATTCCACAATTGAATTACGATGTCATGCAAAAGTAGATATTTAATCCATCCATGATGGCATCTGCCTACCTTTGTTATGTTAAAATCTCCTTATATGACGTATCTTAATCTCGGTAATGCAACCGCTTTATCAGATCCGTACCTTCTGTGTATTATCATATCACTGTCCACATTTCTTCACAGTGATGATCTGATGACTAATAAGCGGGTCGGTTTCAAGAAAAATATGTAGGACAGTGTGTAACAAAGTAAACGCTCAACATTTGGCCGATTTTTTGGGGTTATCCAGACAGAAATTGTATTAACCTATTGTTTTAACTCATTCCATGCTCAGCTATGAGTGCAAGCAACATCTGCACGTGCGTCATGTGCACTGAACGCGATAGTCTATAACTCCTTCCCTGCCCAGCCAATAGAAGTGTTACAGGAAAGCTTAGGTCTACTTTTGAGGGAATAAATAACATATTGTAACCAAGTCATTGGTACATCTTATATCGGCGAACGTTTTGATCTAAGTAATCTCTGACACAGAGTCCGATAGAGGCTTTGATGACGGGCTAAATCTTACCCCATTATTCATATCGTCAGTGGAAAGGAAGAAAGGCTAAAGCGCCAAAATGCTATTCGTGGAAAATCAAGTTTCAAGTTTCAAGTTTAAAGTTGATTACCCACAAATCGCATTTTGGCGCTTTAGCGTTTCTTCCTTTCCACTGACTATATAATTTGTCAATTTAGCAGGGCTTTAGGGCATGTTTCTTCCTTGTCAGTCTTATGTCAATGAATAGAGAGAGATTTAGCAGCCATCTGTCTGAGCTCTAGGAAGCCTGCCTATAAGTTTAATATGAACAAGTAACAGGATGTTTTCAGTAACGCCAGTGTGGCCAGTTCTGCTCATACAAAATTACTTTTATCAAAATTACTATGAGCCGTGTTGGCCGAGGGCATTAGTATCTCAACTTTCGATCCTAAGGTCGTGGGTTTGAATCCTGACAGAGCATAAATGGATTTTTCGATTCGAAAAATTTATATGCGCATTAACACGAGCTCTAAACGGTGAAGGAAAACATCGTGAGGAAACCCGCGGCTTAGTCAGCCCGACACGTATTGACCATATCTTTCCTGTGGATATGGCCGGTTAAGCTGAGAGGATGGTTTAGGTGATGTTAAGTGTAGGCAAAGATTGCCTCCTGACACTGTATAAATCATCTAGTAAAGATGTCGAAGGCCTAAGTTTATATATCAGCTTCTATCTCCATTTGGTGTTAAAGCAAAGCAAGTTCGTATGAGCAAGTGGCCAACTCTGGTGACGGAGTATTTAGACCGCCTAAAGGCCTCCGTCAGGTGTTTCAAAACATTCAATACTTACAGGAATAAGTAGACGTTTGACCTCGTCGACCGCTCTGGCCAGTTTAACCTTCGCTCTGTTCTCTGTGTCTTCGACTGTTAGCAAGACATGAAGATCGTCTGCAAGATGCTCCCAGTTCGGTTTACCCCTGTTCGCATCCTCCTGAAATGTTTATCGGTATATCATGGCGGCTATTTTGGGAAAATTTTTATATGGAGAACAGAACTTTATCGAGATAGAAGCAAAAAGTTTGTTGATTTGTATGGAAAACGACCGTGTAATATTTTGCGTAGGTACTTTGACGAACACAGTTGACATTTCGCATTGCTTACGCACGCTTACATTGCTGGTTTTCAATGCTCACCAAGTCTGGCGCGTCAAATCAAAACCGCAATGTAATGAACTTCGCGGCGAGCAAAGAAGTCCTCAGCCCTTCTTTTCGGCACGCGAGGTACATACACTCTTTGCTTCTATCTCGATATAATTATGTGGTATGGAGTCACCGGCATCAATGTTTTCTTGAAGGGTTGTTTAAAAGAAGTGATGTTTTAAAAAAGAAAAGTGTTAAAGTGAAAGAAGTGGATGATTTTGAGCCTCATTTCAATATGATTGTTAAAAGAGTAAACAATAATGTGAAGTACTTACTATGTTACTACAATGTGTGTTTTATGATGAGATGGTAGTGTGAGTAAATATTAGGCGTAGAAACGATATCTCGTTTGATGATTTACTTTAAATTACATAATGCTCAATTTGGTTATTAACAACTGAAATCGGCAACATTCAAGAAAGACTGAGAATCTTATAGGAATCACCATCATTGAACACAAGCATAACTGGTTTGAGACACTTACAATTTAGAAAAAAGCTTTAGAACAAGTGGAGAATACGTAAATTTGTAGATTTGGTGCGTTTGTGAAATATGTTTATACAAAATTTAGTAATATTAGTTACTGATAGCGTTCTTAGTTTTGTTCAGATATGAAACTTTGTAAGACAGCTAACACCTGTAGAAAAGCAAATGTTGTATTAGTATACCTACATTCATTCCAAATTAGTGCATAAAGTACCATCGGATCCGTTACAAAGCTGCATGAAAAACAATATGTTTTACAATGGTACGAGTAGTACATAATTTAATAACAAATTCAAACCAAGTCACTGTTGAAGATAAAATATTACCTTTTTCTTATCCCTCATAGATCCTTTTCCTCGGACCATAATTTTGCATCCCGTTTCTTGCTCTAGCTGCTTCGCTGTCATACCTCTGGGACCCAGAATCCTTCCAACAAAGTTGAACTAAAAACAAAGAAAAGATTTTATAAATTAGACGTTCAAATATCACAAAGGACTTCAAAGGCTTCTCTAAGGTGGATGATGCAAACGTTATTTTTAAAGATGAACTTCTGGACAAGATTACGGAACACCGCGTGCTAAGACCTAATTCTGAGCTTCAACGTCTAATACCATTAGCCATAAGATTAATTACTCGCATCGCTACACATAAACCATATTTCCTGTGTACATGTTTACATAGTAGGTACATGCATTTAACCTCGATTCATAAGCATCAAAGCATCGGTCAGCACAGCGTATATGAACTGTGAACTAGTATCATTCTACACGCCGAGCCGAGAAATGGACCAGTTGGCAGCGAGCCAAAGATCGGCAAGACTACAAATTTTTCTAAAGGGATGTTCGAGAATTTTTGTTCAAGAAAATCTATTGCACGGCGTAGTAAATAAAAATCGAGGCTAGAGATTCGTCACATGTCTCATGGTTAATTGTTTTGCGTGACAGCCCGCAAATTGGTCGCATATGTTATTAGTTCCGAAAAGTTTGGTGACGTCTTTATGACGAAATTTCGGTGAGTTTATGTATGAACGGTCTAATTTACCTTCGACAGTTGTTCAACATTTGGATATAAATAATTTGTCGTATCAAAAGCACAAGTGATTTATTATATCTCTTGTGACAATGTATTTGAAACAGAAATATGAGATGCGGAAATAGGTGGCTCAAACGAACTAGTCCAGCAGTCGTTATTCGTTGCGGACCAGCAACTACGGAGGTGATAGATGACAAATAATAATGTAAATCACTCACAAAACAGACGGCCCGGAGGTTTATATCTTTATCGAAGGAATAAATCTAAACAAACTAAACTGCATGCAAACCGTGTTGGGGCAGATTGACAGACATACGATAATCTGCTATGATAATTCTTTGAATTGCGATTGAATTTTGCACTTTTAGCTTTATGGAGGTGTACGGCTACGCGTATCAAGAATATGAGCTTCAACTAGCAAGAATGCAAGATCTTTATTTATTTGTGCCACATCGCACAGATGGTCAGGCGACGTTAATATTTGTATTGTGTAACCTCCCAGTAATGATTTCTGAATGATTTTATTAGTAAGCATGTTTCTGAATGTCAACTATTGTTTTCAAACGAAAAGAAGCTGTTGACAAAGCCAAATGTGCCAAGTAATTGAAATGACAGCAGAATTAAACCACGCTGTTGCCGCAAGCGAATTTATATTTATCAGACAAATATTTTCTTCCCACAACCGCAGTTTTAAAGTAAGTTACATAAATGTTAGCTTTAATTTTGTTGTTCACAATTCTAATCCCGAACGCCTCGTTGATGCTTAGTGGTTCACCACAAACTGCTTGACTGAGAAGTCTTCCTTCCTTTGCATGTCAACCATTATAGCTTCCTTTGTAATAAAAATCTCATAAAAATAAGCATGCCAACCACGGAAAACGTTTTCATTGAGTTTTAGAAAAGCAATTTTTATGTGATCAGCATCCATGAGATTACTGATACTTCTATTGGTGATATCATAGTTTTAGGTGAATTGGTATTTTTGGTAGAGTCACTTTCATACGTTTCACTCAGTCACATTAACGTCTGAATTGATATTGACGAAAAGACTCAACAGATAGACGTAAGTACCTATTACAGACATTTTGGCTCCAACGCAAAGTATTCATAATAAATCAAAAAATGGGTGAAGCAAGTGCAGGAAAAAAACGAGAATTATCTTAGAATTTCACGCACAAGCTGAGAATTTCAGAATTCAGAAAGTTCATGTTCAGAATCAAAAAGTATTGATTATTGATGATTTTATAAAAGACGATGTTGGTCTTCAGAAAATGTGTGATGATTGTGATAGAACGCGACAGAGCCGGACGATCGACGTCGGGCCGAGACGTCGTGGGGCGAATCCCGTCGAAATAGCGTTGCGATCCCGATCGTTGGCACATCTCCAGTATTTACTTTATTGCATTTTTTTCACTCTCAAGTAATAATTTTATGAGGAAAGTAATTATTTTATCTTTTAAATTGCAAACACTCCAATGAGAGAGGACCGTTTCGTGGCCACATTGTCGGCTTTTAATATGATTATATTGACTTTATTTTGAGCAAATGTGAAGCTAGCCACAAGTCAGGAAGATTTTTATGTTTTTTGGAAAGTGTGTCTACTATTTTACATTGGCACAGTCATGATCATCTCACGTGATTTAAATTCGATTGTAGAGAAGCAGATGACACCTTTATAGATAGGTGTGTTGAAATTGCTGAGATGAAAGTAGGTTGATAAATGAACTGCACTGGCTGCCATCATTCGACAAAATAAGCTACACTGCAACAATGTGTAGAGATTGACACGCCCAAACCAAGTTCACAAAACATGCTCGTACATAACCTAGTATCCAGCTGTGAAACTTCGAGTGCGAAGTAGGTAAGGATAATTTGGGCATCATGTAAATAATACTGACAGAATCTGGAAATCGCAAGCCTTGAACGCAGCTAATTGGCAAACATTACCAATAATTGCATTCCACCTACGGCTATCAAGACACGCCTTCTATACCTAACTTACGTACGCCTCTACCGAACGGACTAATGGATATGTTCTATTCATACCTACTTTGCCTACTTCAAATACTTGAGAGAAGTGTTTATAGTGCTTACGTTATAAATCAAAATGTTTGCTTCATTTCGAAATTCAATAAATCTTCTATGTGAGTAGAATTATTCGGATTCAATGTTTTAATGGGGTTATCATCAAAAACTTTTATTCATTTTGAATTTCTTTTAACGTAAGGTAACATTTGGGCCTTCTTGGTAGTCACAAAGGCTTTCCCGTTTTATTGTAACTGAAAAAGTTTGTGCACGCGAGTTCTGCTGTTCGCAGAACTCCTAGTTGTATTTCTGTTGGACTACGATTATTTATTTGGGATACAACTAGACTTCATTCCAATATTTCCGTAAATATCAATGAGACTGTATTTATTCCTGCTAGTTTTTATGATTCGTTAAAAGCAGAGTTCCTAGCTAACTGACACTTTAATCCTCACACTACTTATTATTTTCATTCTTTCTATTGACCATTCAATAATAAAGCTGCACCATGCGTTACTAGTTAGAATAAAACGGGACGGCACAATCGAATCAGCACACCATAAAATGGATAATTATATTAGCTATCATGACATTGCCCTCTAATGCCACAGTTTGTGTTTATATTGGATAGAAATGTGCAGCTTCGGCACGTAATTGGCAGTCTCTTTGTGCTATAATGATAGTGCTGCTTGCACCGCAAACCTCATATAACTCAACAATTGCCTTTCAGTTGAAAAGAGCGGCAAAGTCTATGTGATAGTGTGAGTCATAAGTAGTATTACGTACTACTATTATGAATTTTTAATCATGATCAAATTAGGAGATTTATTTTCCTGACGAATACTTTAAATTGTGAGTTTTATAAACATTAACCATGTCACTGTTAAAGATGCGTCTGTATCCTCTGCAGAGCTACAAAAACACTTTGTAAGTATATAATGTTGTGTCAAATCGCTAACTCCTTAAATTTCTGTTACAGTGGATTGAGTGTGAGATTCATTGTAAGAATTTATATTTATGCGGTTAAATTGTGGATACTTCCTTTAAAAAGTCAAAATCAAATGAAACAAGAAAATAGTTTTTACAGTCACATACATTGATCATAATAAAAATCAGAAAATTTCATACACATAGGTGTTGATCAAAGTCTGAAATCTACATCAAACGGCTGCTAAATCAAATGTAATGTTTTCTTTTCAGTGACATGAGAGTGAGAAGAGGAAAAACATTTTCTAAAATCTTGCTAAATCGTCTGACAAGGTATTTTTTTTCACTCGCGTCTATTGACTGAAGTTAGATTGCTGTTTATCAAGTTCATTCATGAAATTCTCAATACATTCAGCCGGAAATGTACTTTTAGCAGAATACTAATTGCGTTATGAATAGCAAATGCACTGCACTACGCATTCTCAAACAGAATTGTCGTAAACCACACACATGTTCAAGTTTAGCTAATGAATTAAACAATGCAGGCTTTGTCTTGGTTGTTATTGTTGAATTGATTAAAATAGGATAGGTGGAATTCAATGCAGCAAGAACTGCTTGCTATTTTCGAAGATCATATTTCTACTGTTCTACCCTTTTCGCTTCATGCACCCTAATGACAGGAGCCCTTTGTGATCGTGTCAAGTTCAATCTATGTAGCCAAGTAAAAATATTTAATCTAAGTAAGTTACAACTATCTTTAGATGGCTCTAACTATCCAAATTTTATCAAAAATATTATTTTTTGCATGCTATATACCTATATGTTAAGCAAGCCTAGGAGTACATGGTACATTTTCAAAAGGTTACCTGAAAACCTTCAAATAAATGTGACATGGGAAGCAACTTGATCTGCTATTAGTTTATCAAGGCATCAAAAGTCAAGTACAGAGTTATAAAAGCAAACTCAACAGGTAAACACTTTAGCAATGACGGCACCTCATTATGAGGTAATAAACACAGTGGGTGGGTACTGGGTATCCCATAGCAATTGATTGATGGTATAATTCGAGCATAATTGTCGTTTGATGGTCACGATGCGATACCTATTGTGCCTCAGGGCAAGTGTATTTACCGTATTTATAGGAACTTGAAATGCAATAATATTACCTACTCAATCGGGTCTTATTGCATTATACAAGACTAACTTCCGCCCGCAACGTTGCCCGCGAGGTATATATATGTATAACATTATAGCCTATGTTCATCTTGAAAGTTCATTCTAAATTCTAGTGAACATCATCATCTCCCTGCCCTTATCCCACTAGGTGGGGTCGGCACAACATGTTTCCCTCTTCCACTTCATTCTATCACTCGTCATCTCAGTGCTCACTCCTTTCACACACATATCTGCATTCACACAGTCCATCCATCTTTTCTTAGGCCTACCCCTGCCGGTGTATCCATCTAAATTCTAGTGAACGAATTTTTTAAATCGGATGAGTTGTTTCAGAGATTACCTCCTACATACAAACAAAATTTACCTCTGTATAATATTAGTATAGATGAGAATACTGGTCACAATACAATTACTCGCAGAAATTGAACAGTACGTTCGTAAAATCGGAACACGCAAATTACAGTAAAAAACCCTTGAAAGTAGATTCAGATTATTTTAAACTAGCTGTGCCCACCTGTTTCACCTACCATTTAATTGAGTCTTAAAAAGCCGTCCTATGAAATGAACTATCAAATGCAGAAAGATTTTTTCAAATACTACTAGTAGTTTCGGAGATTAAACAAAAAAAAAACTCTTCCGTTTTATCATCTACATTAGATAGACTCAGAAAGTTTAATGAAATTAGTCTTTCAATTGAATGAAAATTGTCTCATGATAAAAATACAACAAATAAAATGTAAAACCGATAAAAGTGTATCCAGATTTTTTTTTTTTTGCTGGACATTTCACACAGCGTTATCTAGCTCTAAACTAAGCAAAGCTTGTACTATGGGAACCAGATAACTGATAGAATACTTATATACTTTTTTGTAAATACATACATAGAATACTTTATAACACCCAGACACAGAACAAACATCTATGTTCATCACACAAATGTTTGTCCTGAGTGGGAATCGAACCCACAACCTATAGTGCAGAAGGCAGAGCTACTACCAACTGAGCTAAGAGGCCAGTCAAATTATCACTCTACCTTTGCCAGATTTTTCAACCGAACTTGGTTGCCAAATGCCATTGGTTGTCAACACATCTCTTTTAAATTAATTTATGTTCTAATTACAATGATATATGACCGAGAATCACGACTAACCGAAACGTTATCCCATTCATTAATAAATAAAACCTTTGTTTTGCTAAATCTTGTTCATTATCCGTTCAAAACAATTAAATAATAAATATTGGTTATGGTTTGTTTATTCAGCAATATTATTGAATTTCTTAATGAATCAATCTCAAGAACAATTGACCCTCCAACAAACAATAACTTTACAAATATTAGATACACGTAGATATTTAGTAATAACTTATTCAATACCTTTAACTTTTACGACTTAACAAGCTTTACTGGGCAGATAAGTCACGAATATATTGTTTTATGGTCTATCAGTGGCCAACAATTTTGTATTTAACGTTACACTTTAAGAGGGCTGCGACCGGCGAATTTCCATAAAAACGTAATACCGAAATCTTTTTAAATGTAAGCATGTTTATATCAGTTTATGTTGTTAGATTAGGAGAGTAGGTATTTATCTAGGTTCCTGTTAAACTTTTGTTCCGAAAAACTTACCTAAAAAGAAATGTAAGCCAATTGAATTGAAATCTTTGTAGGTACACCAAAAATGGCATTTTTTTCTTTTCATTTGTTCTAAGTAATACAAATCAATTGTTGTATATGCTGTATGTGCTCTATAGTAAGTTTTTTGAAACAAAAGTTTAACAGGAACCTAGATAAATACTACCTTTATCCAAATAATAACGTAAAGTGATAAAAATATGCTCAAATTTTAAATTATTTTGGGATTACGTTCCTAGGTAAGTAGATACGTTCGCCGAGCCCTTAAGTACATTTATTCTTGCTTTACACTCGCGAACACAAAAGCTAGGAATTCTGCGATAACTCAACAAACTCTCGCCAAAGAAATAGACATGCATAATCAACCAGCACATCTCAACATCTATGTATGTGATCTTAATTTTATTGTGATCGAAACATGAATATTTTAAAATGTTTTTTGTTTTCATAGTGTTAACTTCACCTCACCTTTAAGAATCTTTAAGATTCATCTGACCAGAAAAACGGGCATGCAACACGAAATAAATCTTCCATGGCATTTGTAAAGATTTTGTTGTTCTCTGTACTGATTAACCAAAAGTAGCCATGACGGAGGCCTTTAGGCGGCCTAAAAACTCCGTCACCAGAGTTGGCCACTTGCTCATACGAACTTACTTACTTTACCAAAAGTATATTGTAACTATGTGTATGAAGAATATGATGAGAGTGAATGAAGCGAAAGAAGTGTGTCAGGATCGTAGCAAGTGGCGGTCTGTGGTCTCTGCCTACCCCTATGATGGGAAACAGGCGTGAGTTTTTGTATGTATATATGTATATTGTAACTAACATTGTCTAACAAAGATACTGAAAGCGGAATGCATAAGATAACGACACAGTCTAGAGTGGCCTGCGACCCGTGACCTAAGGCGGCGGAGCAAGACCAATCCGATCGGCCTCATTACCGCTCTTATGTTCTGTGTGCATGCTGCATCAGTACAAGCCGACATTTTACTTTATTCTTCAAAGAATACTGATTTTTGAGACCTTTTGTTGAACAATAAGTCATGGTATTTTTTAAAACCTTGAACGAAGAAGAAAATAATACAGACCAAGAAGTTGATCTGGGAGGCTAAAATGGCCACTAATGCAATTCCTTTCAAGAATCATAACAGATTCGTGTTATGTTTTTTTTTTGTCACTCTCATGTCTGTGAAACGAGACGGCATATACCTGATACAATTCATTATTTATGACTCAGCTAAAGCGGCCCTTTAAGACCCGCTGAACAAGATAAATCTGAGAAATGGACATCAAAAACATAAGTGAGTACTTTATTATTTCTTTACTCCACGAGTGTTAAAAATGTTTTGTAGAAAGTAAGACGAAACTAATTTAAAATTGTTTCTTATCTTTAAGCAATGTAAACCTAAAGATAAAGATAGTAGGGTGGATGCACCAGTAATACACCAATTAAGCGACATTTTGAAACCAATTTTGATGCTGTGACTCAATTATTGCGACAATCCTTGCAAAAAAAAATCGATATACTCCTTATTGACCATAGAATCATGTAGCTTATTCCGATTTTCTTAATTCTATTAGGTTTATTTTTATTTAAAAATGAATGTGAAAAGTCGTAATGTGCCTAAGGTCGACCAGTCTGTACCAATAATAGACCAGACATTGTGCCAATAGTGAACCAGTAAATAAAACGAATGTTTTTAGTGAAAAACAATTTTATTATTAATACATTAAGTTTTGTACTTAGTGACCATCACAACTTTTAATCAGTCAACAAGTTTAATGTAATACTTAAGTGCTACAAGGCTCATAATGTTGCTTAACTAATTATTAAGAGATTCATATTACTGATACAACTTTCATAGTTTTCAATAAAATACTTATAAAAGAACAGTCGAGTCAAAATAAAAAAAATTGAGATTCTAAATCAAGAAAATGTACTTTTAATATTAAAAATACTTATTATATTCTTCTATATTTTGCGCCTCTGCTTATCTCGTCCATAGCTTTAAGGACATCTTTCTCCTTAAATTTTAAAAACGTTCTTTTCGGCGGCATTGTGTCTGTAGAAAAAGTGTAGGTGGTAAATTACTGGAACAAACTCGTAGTATAGAAATTACCAGTAATAAACCACTGGTCTACAATTGGCACAATGTGATTTTTTGAGGAGTTTATGATAATAATTTATTGCAGTATCATATGTGAATATAACTGTAAAAGAAAAACGAAGAAATGTATTGAAAAGCTTAATCACCAGTTGTAGACCAAATGGAATATTACTGGAACATCATTGAATTCGTGTTCCATTAGTTTACC
This sequence comes from Camptogramma bilineatum, assembly GCA_958496255.1. Taxonomy (NCBI): domain Eukaryota; kingdom Metazoa; phylum Arthropoda; class Insecta; order Lepidoptera; family Geometridae; genus Camptogramma; species Camptogramma bilineatum. Next base: position 7,205,952 of record OY292460.1, read on the forward strand.
AATGACAATTATTGATTAAAATTAGCATTTTCTGATGAAAAAAGACGTAATATCATTGCTATATTCATTATACTATGCAGTTAACTGGAAAATAGGCTATAATTATTGTTTTAAGCAAAGATTTAAAAGGATTTAAAAAACTTACCGTCGTACGCGAGCTTACTAAAATGGCCGCCCGGAACGAAGTGAACGATTGTCGTTTCGGATTAAGTGTTTTTTACTTATGAAGATGGCGTGTATATCCCATTAATTTATGATTACACGATTTTTAGAAGTACGGCAGGGGTACCAAACGTAAAAAAAGTGGTGAGAACTTCAATAGAAGCTTAATATTTAGGTTTGAAGTTTGAATTGGTGTACTACTGGTTCCTGGTGCGGCACTGGTGCACCCACCCTAATAGAATATTCAAAAGCGTCCGTTGTGAGGAAGTCAGTGAAGCGTATGACCTGTGACCTGTTACCGAAGCACGACCAATCCAATCAACCTTATTACGAAGGCGCATATGCCATGTTATCGTTCAAAATGTTTCTGGGCCGTAAAATACAAGCATGCTTTTAGTATAAAGTGGTCTAATTTAAAAGCCATAAAGCTAAGGGCAGAGGTGTGGATGTAGGTAGATAAGTTGAATCAAAGCAATTGGTCTTTATAAACATAATATTTTCAAATGTTTACAAGCAGATGATGAAATAAGCTAATTATGTAAGGAATATCGCTTGGAATAGACATTTAAGTTTAAGCCAGGTGACGGGAAAACCTACTGCGAAAGAACACAAAGACTTTCTTTGAACAGAGGTTTGTACCAAAATTAGCTACTGTGAAACGGACTATAAAGCAGACCCACATTAAATTTTACTGCACAAATTATAGCATAATAACACCCTGAAACTGAGAATAGTTCATTAAAATCAAAGTAACGATGTCAGACAAAACAGGAGGCTGCGTACACCTACGCGTGTCATGATTTTCAATAGAAACTATGCCCTAGTCATTTGACGAGACAACATCAGCAACTCCCCATATTTCATAGCATATTTATCGAAACAAACCATTTTACTGTAATTTATGATGATTTCAGCACTTTATGTGAAAGAGAAAACTTTGAATAATTTATTAAATCGCAAAAATTTATTAAATGTGAATGTGACCAACTGCTCAATCGTGGTCACTGAATTGTCGATGTCCCGTAAAATTGGTGGTATAATGAGACACTGTCAGACTTTGAAGATCACGCCAAGATAAAAAAAAAAACTTCAGACGTTTACAGTGAATGCCTAACTAATAAAATGTTGCTTATAATGGTTCAGGGTCTCGTTTGAGAAAGTAGACGATATTGTGTTGACTGTAATAATTTGTATTGTGCCAAGAAACTCATAAATTAAAGATTAGTGTACCTGTTTTGTATGCAAAATTTCAGAACAGATGAAGCAAAATCGACGTTTAACTTACGTTTCTACCAGTAGTTTCTGCGAATGATAAAGCACAGGCTGCTTTGCTAGACATGTTTTCACTAAAACAATCCAACTCGGTACGCGTGTTGCAAACACAATTCTATTTTACGCGTTTCCTATTCCTACACCATGTGGTTGTGTATACCACTACTTGTGAACCTATTGATCTACCTACAGCTGAAGCAATGTAACTATAGCAAAGCTTTTTATGAAAGTCGGTATCGTACGAGTTTTGATTATCTTCTGGTGTTTCTCAAAAACAACAATGTTACACACACGTCATGCATGCCGTAAAATTTACACAAAAAGTGCTACTTTTATAACTGCGACAAACTGTTTCAGTTGGCATAAGAAAATATTAAAAAGCTAAAACAACCACAAGGTGCTGTGTACCCACGACTTTATGAGAAGAAAGAACTTTTTAAGCTCTGTTATGGGCGAATTCAATTTTACAACCGAATTCGACCTGATTTAACAAAAGGTCGGTGACTTCTTAAAAACGCTCTTTCGTCTTACGACCAAATGTTTTCATGTTAGTGAATACTGATTAACTGTTTAGATGTAGGTTTATCATAGGAATTTGAGGATTGTATACAAAAACTGATGTCACATGACGCTGATTCAACCAATGGTTTCCAAGAGAGAGAATGTACATGACACTACTCAGTAAAAAGCTGAAATAACGGATTGTACAGTTAAGGCATGATTTAATAACGATCTACCCTTAAAAGGAACGAAACGGGCTCTGAAGCTGTGCTTAATATTATCGTGTCAATATGATCGATGTCGATTTTCTAGGGATCGTGACTTCTGCGATATTTGAATTTGATACATAAATACTTAATACCATTCGTTTTGGTACGGTGCTTACAACGATATGCAATATTGTTTTACCTTGGAACATGACATTCGGTTTTTGAAAGCACTTATACTTACCCGCTTTCCTGTACCTAATCTGTAGCCTTGGGCGTACATTATTAGAAAACTGAGCGGTAATCAATAAATGCAATCGTATATCTTGATCTAATACTCCTACACTATCCAACAATTCAGTTAACCTGTGGGACCAGTCGACCGTCGCAACCGAAGGAAATCAGAGGGCCTAGCCAACCGGCCTTCGCTATGAAGCGATTCGATTTCTAACTTCGCTAACACTCGAACGTGAGGTTTTCATTGGTCGAACCAAGGTCGAACGTAAGGTCACGTGGTCTTCCACCAATGAAACATCGGCGATAGCGAAGCGAATTGTAGAATAGAAAAGATTGATGCCACTTGGCTAGAGGCTCTGGTTCGACTTGAACTCTCTATCTTGTCCTACTACGATATGATTGAGCATGCCTAGTCCTACGCATAAGGGAGGCCGGTGTATGTGCACGGCATATGATATGCCTCTATCAGCAATGCGGAATAGAACCGTGCTCAGCATCAAAAGGAACAAGTGCCACGCATTTCTCTAAACAGGGTAAACGACGGACGCTTGAGAAGTATACGTAATGTCTTCAAGTTTTAGTTTAAGATATCAAGTAGGTTTTAGTTATGTATGAGCTTTATACATGCACAAGTAACCATTGTGTGAAGATTTATTCTAATCAATGTAGATTTACATTACAACGTAGTCTATTACATGGCCTTAGAAATATATCAAGTACGAGATGATGATTCATTGATCAATTTGAATATCAAATATTGTTTCATTATTTTAATAGAAAATGAAAACACCTGTGCTAATAAAAGTCAAAAGTACCTACATTAGATGCAAACAGTACGCATACTTTCCGGAAAGTAAATCAAAACATGTTAGAATTCTGTTAAATCTGCTCGTAAATAGTTAAAACAATGGTATATCAAAGCATTTACACATTACCATTTGTTTTACCCATAAAGTCGAACGTAAAGACGCAAAAGATTTAAAGATATTAGTCACAACTAACGTGTAGTGGCTGGAAGCTATTGTTTCGACAGTGTGTTCGACATACAAATTGCATACGGTTTGCTCTATTTCCAGAATAGTTAACGTTTACTTTACAGCTCGGTTTTTGCGAGCATAATAAAACCTGGAATGGCACAAGCTCCAATTGTAAAAACAAATCAACTTTCACGCTGTAGTGATAACATTGTTTTGTAATGATTCAGGACACGCTGGCCCACGAAAGGATCAGGACGCCTTACCATAGTTCTAAGGGTGACAAATCAACATCGAGCTATGCTGCGCTGTACTGCGCTGTGCTATGTTTGGTCAACTCGCTCGTCTAATATTTCAATGACGTTACAAACAAACCATGCTGTGCTGCGCTGTGTGAGGCTACGCTCTGTTTACGACGTTTTGTTTGACGTAACCATAGCACAGCGCAGTACAGCGCAGCATAGCTCGATGTAGATTTGTCACCCTAAGAATTCGAATGACATCCATCGACATCGTTAAAGCTTCCATCATTATTCCTCTGTACGTGATCGATGCCATGGCACGGCCCTTTTGATCGACAATCAATATCATTCAATGTTCAATTTATCTTAGGATTTACGGTCGTATTGTTGGATTCCGTACAATTATCGTGATGATCTATTGCGAGCGAAAAGTGACGGCTTGTTAAAGGTAAAGAATAATACATATACATAAAACACACGATTATAATCTATTAATGCTTGACTAGATTCAGTCAATATTTACGATTAGAGATTGATTTTATATTACTTGTTTGGATATTGTACCGGGTTAAATGGATTGCTGACATTTTATGTTAAGACGACGATCATAAATTAAGTAAGTGTTAGTACATATATAAGAACTGAGATACTCATTATATTAGAATAAAAATACCATATTCAGTGGCGGATGTGCCTTATATGGAGGCTGCGGACGCGTGGCAGGCGCCAACATCGATCACACATTGAATGAGGACAATCAGTTACTAAACATACATCAATGTTGTAAATTAAAAAATGTATTTAGATAATAAAGAGATTAATCAATGTGAGCGTAAGTATAAAGTTATACCCATCATTCATATTCACAGTCAATTTAACGAGTCTACGTCTTATTCTTTTCACTCTCATTTCAATGAAAGAAGATCGCGGAAGACTTAGCACCCGTTTAAGCTATATAATACCTATACGCCAACTACAACAGGAATACTCCTCAATGTAGTAAAGGACACAAAAAGCATATTGTAAAAGCAAAAACTAAATGCAACTATATTTCGGTCAATGACTTCATATTAAAGATCATGTACCTACATTAAAGAAGCACATTGCTCCGCACGCTAGTACAGATCATGTCAATTATTAACAAAATAAAGTAAGATTATAGATTAATGGATGCTGGCTGCCAAAATATATTTAGATCAAGACAACATTTTATGTGGCTTTGAACGAAACGTTCATCGGTAGTGATCGAAATACTTGGCAAATCATGTGGAGGCTTATATTATTTAGTAGTGAATCATTCAGTTCAATGAACTTAGAGCTTAAGAGCACCTACATAAGGTATTCATTTGTAAATGCGATTAAATCCGTGGAAGAATGGCTACTATCATCTCTACTATCGATCGTCGATCAAGTTTTAAAAGCACGAGCCAAAGACGTGATAGCCCTGACATAAGTCACCAAATGTAGCAGGCTGACAACCTTGTCTTTCTATTTGTATGACTAACTCGATTCTAGTCCTGTTGTAAAGCACCCAAGTGGAATATTATCTTGATTCTCAAAACAAAACGAACAATTACTTTTAAGTACAGTGGGATTTTGCGTTTTCTGTTTTGTACAGTCATTGAAAAAGTAACGCTCTTTAAAAATATTATAAGTTGGAACTAAATAACTAATTAATATTTTACTAATGTGCCAAGCCTTTCACATATTTTGCATACGTTTTAACATTGCAACGAACAAGACGTTTACACTGTCATCACAAACACCGTTAAGGACAGTTCAAATCTTGACAGAAGAATAATTAATGAGCATACACGTTTCAAAGCTCACGCGTAGTTCATTCATAAACTGATGCATTGAAATATTGATTGACGAAACGTTGAAATGTATAAACAGAACAAAAGTGACATCAATCTTCCTCATAAACCAGTCTATGTTTCAACTGAGAATCGGGTTTATCAGTATCCAGTTCCGATTGGATAATGAAAGCTACAGTATGCTAAGTCACTTCTAGTTTTAAACTTCCTGTTAATCCATAAAACACTAAGCGACTCGGTTTTACTGATGTTTTCTAAGAATTCGTAGCAAATTTGTTGATTTTATAGCAACGACAGTATAAATTAGTTTACGAGTGTGAACCCAACATTTACGCGCAACCTGTTGTCTGAATCTGTCACAGAACGAATATTAGTAAGTAGTTCTGTTCAAAATTTCTGTATTGTGATTATCTACTTCCACAAAGCTATGTAGGTATGTGCGTCATAAATTTTAAAATGACGTGCAATTTGTACAGGGTAATTCTAAAATGTATTGAAATACTCACATCTGGATGTTCTTTGACTGGCACGTATACTTTTTCTGTGAGCGTTGTGACCATTCCTTCTGCTTCTGGAAGAACTAATGGTTCCTTCTTGACGCCATTTATTTGGAATAAGCTTGCTCTGACTTTTGCTATTTCTGAAAAGAAGAAAAAAAGGGAAGTTTAGCGTATTGGATAGTACTAAATAGGGAACAATCAGTGATCGTATTAATGTGCACAGTAAATACTAATATAGCATCCCAAATGTTAAAGCTAGGTATACTAGCAGGATGGAACTCACGGTGAATGTATCAAAAGGAAAAATGAGTTCCCACTGTGCTGCCATGGCACTTGCCAAGAAAAGCATCTGCTGCAATAAATTTTAAACACGAAACTTGTCATATCAGATATTTTAAAATGTCTCGAGCGATTAGTGGTTAAGAAAAAAGTTAAAACCCCGTGGAAAATTCGCTTTTATTTCGAGCCTGCTGGTCGTAACAAATTATAGTTTTTAGAAAAAAAAACTAATGCGAACAGGCTCACAACAATCTCAAGTACTGTAAAGTTGTAGACATCCACTCTGATCTTCAGACATTCAAGAACCTTTAATAATATCATAAGGTAAGACGACGTGCCTAACTAATATGATAAGCGACTATCAAATTAACTTCAAAGAAATTAGCATCACGACGAAATAGGTCGACTATTGGATAAATTAATGAAAGTCATCTAAGAAGTCACAAGCACGAACAATAAATTAGTAGGTATATTTATATTTTTTGCATTATAATATTTCGGTTTCTCTGCATGAGGTCCATTGTGCAAACGTTATCTTCCTTATCCAGATACAGAGGTGATGAGTCATTTACCAATTTCCGGCCAGCGCAATCTGACCATCTGTTGGCACAATATGCATAAATATGTGCTGAGAATTCAATTCGGGATGTGGCTCTTACTAATGATTTTGTTTATTTAGATTTTAATTCCCAGAACCAATTTTTTTAACACTTCCATTGCATGCTGGAAGCTAAATTTAACTACTGACTGTAGGTACCGTTCATACAATTGAATACACATTTTGGATTAAGTAGGTATGTAGTCTCTGAGTTCGTACATTCTTTCAAATATTCTATCAAATATATTTTTTTCTTTTGTCGTACAAATATACAGCACAGCATATATAATTAAAAAAAAATACTAGTTTTGCTAAAGTAGACTTTCCGTTCTATCATTAGATTTCAAAGAATTTAAAGAGTGAAATGTTCTCAAGCTAAGAAAAACGTTAAGCATTTCCACGTTCCAGAAAACTCTTCAAAGGAATAACCGTTCATTGGACTCTCGTAGATTCGTTAATCTCTGACACCATCAAATGCTGTATGTGTGCAGTCTCACGTATCCGCCTGACCATAGCTGGACCACGTAGGGTCTGGCGACAATGCTGAGAGGCTTTCACGCCTTATAAGGGTGCCGGCCGAGTAAACAAGCCATTAAACCACCACGGGACCTGGGTGATAGCCGATGGATTATGTATTTAATTGCCACCTCCGCTTGCATATTGATGGCACCGCATTATTGGATGAAAAAGTTGAATATACACGCATCTTTAACGGGTAACTTGAACGGGTTTCATTTTAATAAAAATCAGTGTTATTATCAAAAAAGTTTTATAGGTAGTTTTTATCGATTCATTTTCATAAATATATAAGACAATAATGTTGTATTTGTTTTTTAAGGTTTAGGTACATTTTTTTGGAATAATAAATTGATTGTATTGATTAAAAGAATCATCTTTGACAAGATGACAAGTTAAGTAGATTAATGGTCACATACTGGCAAGGTCATGTCACAAGCACTACAAAATCCTTTTATAACTTGTCATAGGAGACGTTGACGGGTGTCGAAACACTTGTAAGAGTTTTTTACAATGCTGCAAGCTTTGTGTTAGCAATAAGGCTACTAAATAACAAAGAAGCATAATAGAGGCTGTGTTTTGACACAAGTGAACTTAGGGCTGTCCATCCGTCACTCTACATTACAGGTTGATTTATGATTTCGAATAAGAACATGCCATGCATAGGTACAAATGTCACAACGTGAAGGACTCTTGCGCAAGTTTGTTTCCGACTGTTGCGACTGCTCTTCGCATGTCAAATGTTAAGCATCAAGCTATAATACGATTGAAAGATATTTCTAAATCCCTATAAGGTTAAATTGTAACTTAGAATTTTAATTCTTTAATTTTGAATACTAATTAACTGCTACATTAGAATTGATTTATATTCAGAACCATCCAATTGATTTGTGGCAAAAGAATTTGGTCTATCGGCGACTGAAGGCCAGATAATACAGTAAGTAACATGGTGTAATTTTACCATTTACTCAAATTACCTACTCCAACCGCAATAGCGATCACTCTGTGCAAACAATACAAACCTCACAGAGACCTAAGTATTTCAGTACAAGCAAATAATGGCTTTATGTTTTAGAAACAGGATTGATATTTCGATATATTTCTATGAGATTCACGGTCGAATGTTGGCGTAGGAAGAGGGTTCACCAATGAAAGGAGAGCAAGTTACTTTGTATCTCAGAGAATGATAAATGACAATTGATATGTTTGGGGCCACCTACGATGGTTAGCTGTGACCCTATACATAATAATAAAACTGTAACTTATCGATGTTTGTTTTTGAAAGTCATTTGAGAAAAACTGTTTTTAGGGGCGTCTGTTAACGCAATACCTACCCATATTAATGTTTTCCTGTTTGTCTGTTTGCTCAGAGCGTTGTAGACGCTAATTTTAGTAACGGCATAAAATTCATTTTTTTTTGAATAGGTAAGTATATAAATGTTTAGTACGAGTACATCACCAGGCTCCATTTACCAGCTAACCCTTTATTCATATTAGAATACTAGGCTTTCTAGAGCACAGACGGACGGCTGCTAAATCTGTTGCAGTTTATATTCATTGCATTGCATCTCGGACGAATGCACATACCAATGACAAGAAAAAAACTCTCTTGAAGAGAATTTTTTTCTTCCATGCTAAAACGATGTTTTTTTATTCATAATGGCTAAGAAAAGAATGATAAGTAAGTACCTTTTCTTTGAATAATGGGGTATTAAGTATGTGTTTAAGAGGAAAAATCTTCATGACGTTGCCAAGGTAGGACTCTACCAATCTTTTTTCTCTTCAGAGCTTATTACATCACCCAACATTAGGAGGTTGAAACATTTTCCTGATTACTTTAGCATATCCTATCCTGTCTTAGACCAGATTTGTTAGTTTATTGTGATCATTGATCTGTTTCAACAGGTATAGAAATAACTGCGGCATTTCATTAGCTTCACAGGCCTTTTAAATCAAAGGAAAGGAAGGCGGTAAACAGAGTAATTATTAATCATTAATGCAAAGGCACTTTTATTCTTAGACTCAGTCAGCGGAAACAATTAGCTTCTTTCAACACCATGATGATAACTGATATTTTGAAATTGTACATCGATGCAATGACCGTCGGCGTCGTAACAACTATCTGAGCCGTCTAGACGGAAAATTGCTAGGTAATGTGTTAATTAAACTTGACGGTGACAATTGGAGCAGAAATAAAAATTCACTTTTGTTTATTTTATAAGGTTTACATACCATCGGTGGCCAAATTATTTGGGACAGTGCTCGTATTTATGTAGGTTATTTATAGTTTAATCGAACACTGGCCGTGCATCAATGAATTTTTGCAGTATTGTCGATTGAAACTCTGTTCTGAGAATGGCATCACAACTTCAAGAAAATGCAATGACATGTATTGAGAGCATGCCCCGACGCATAGAAGCTCTTATTGTAGCAAATGGTGGCATTACTAAGTACTTAAGGCCAAGCTCCAAAACGGTTATGATTGTTTGCCTGCAAATTGTAACTAAACGGAATTTCTCATCAAGTTACAACTCCAATTATGTGATTTTTTAATCTTTTTTCTATTTAGTTCTAAAGGCAGAAACACGATTAATAGAAATTTACATGATACTTTTACGTTTTGAAAATGACACCTTTTCTCAAGATTTTTGCATTTTTCTTGAAAACCAGTTCAGCTACATATACAAAATAAATACTCACAGAAAGGAAATTTAGTCTTTTATTTGCTTCTAAGTTATCGTTTACCTAGACTGCTTATTTTTCTCATAATAAGCAAAATTAGTTTTGAGCTTTACTTCTGAGCACAGAGAGTTAAACGGATCAACCGAAAATCAACCTTATTGAGTCCCGAGTTGCTATATAAATAAACACAGAATCGAACGCAGCTCATTCCGCTTCTGGGCGGTCACAAGGTCGGATCCACGCGCGTTTTGACATTTTGACATTTGACAAGCTATTTGCCCGCCCCGGCTTTGTACAGGTAACAGAAAATGAAACCAAAAAGTCATAAAGTTAGTAGTAAGTATTTAGTTTTTTTTTCGATTAGGAAAAACAATACTAACTTTACGACCTTAGTAATAATGCACAGTCCCTCCCTAAGGGTAATTTTGAATAAAATAAAAATAAAGTAGGTATTTAATTACTCTGGTGAATCAAACCAGAAAATATTTATTTGAAATAGAACTTTATTGCAACCCCTTTAAAAATTCATAACTTAGTACTTATTATTTTATTTTTATTTAAGAAATTAGGTACATTTATTTCTTAGAAACTTGCCTCCTTTTTTCACCTTCTTGTTAGATAGAACAGAAGATCGAAGATCACTATAGATTACGAGTAGAACAAAAAATCGGCAAAATTAGTTTAGTAGTTACGGAAATACGTGGTAAAACAAACATTCACACAAACTTCTCTCATTTGTTATATAATAGGACTAGTCGAAATCGAATGTCATTCGGAACAAAATGGAGTGGAGTCGCATCCTCAACTATATAATTTGGCTTTTGTTCAAGGACTGTCTTGGCCAAGTGGGATATTACCCCGAATTTAGTTTTTTTTAGCTTCACTTGTATTCATCTATGTCAACAGAATCTTAGAACGTAGTTTTAATCCATTTCAAAACGTCGGATCAAAATGTGCACACTTATCAAGGATCAATGACATTATTATTTTACTACGTTTTTATTATACTTATATAGTCACTTTCTTGTTCGTCTGTCTATCTGTCTGTCGTTCCGGGGGAAATCTCGCGCGACTAAAATTTCGAGCACTTTCCGTGTAGCTGGCCGGCTAAAACTGTCAGGGTAGCTCACAACTCGATGACAACGCATTCTAAATAAATAAATAAAGACGTGGTTTTTAGTTTATTTTTTAATCTAAAATTAATTTACATAGTTAATTTTAGTACTGTAATTTTGTACTTTATCGACTCGTATGTAACTATAGCGTGTTTTTTAGTGTTTTAAATTCCGGTTGGTGCATATATCCAGTGTCGAGTGACCCGAGTGCTTATGGGCTTAATCAATGAAGGGGTTGTAAAGATATTAGGTACTCAAGGGGGTAAAAAAATAAAAGTTATACAAATAAATTTAATAGGGTGTCATATGAAAGTTTATGGTTCACAAATTGTAATTTACGCTAAACTTAACGTATTATGACAGTCCTAAGAAAGCAAAGTCGGCGTAGTTTGTAGTTTGTAGTTCACACAGTGAACACAGCATACAATTATTTGTGATTAGACTTATCTAGGTATAAAGAATATAATACATATTATGTCGGAGTTGGAGCTAGAAAAGGGAATGTTAATTGATTTGATACTTCGTTCTGCACTACATCCTGTTAACAACGCCATCTGTAGACTAATAATGGAAACGTCAAATAGACAACTGTCATTGTCACTTGGGTGTGGTCGACACAAAGTAGGCAGAGGGCGCTAAAGTCAGTTTTGTTGTTGGACAGTTCGCTTTCCTCGAGCGGGTGGCGAGCGGCGTGGCCACTTTGGTTCTGGCATCGGAGCGGAGCGGTCGCTCCTCGATAGTAATAATGTTCTGTCTCTTTCTGCTTTGTCTCTTTCTGTTGAACTCACCACGTTTCCATTTTGTTTTTTAAATGGTGATAGTAATTCTAATCGGCAAAAATCGAATCAATCCTCTGTTTAAGTCTTGTGAAAGTAATTGTGATTACAAAATAGACATCCTGACTACACGTTACATTGGTTATTTCGTGTCTTTGAACATATCGGACCATCCATACTTCACGCCCAGAACCCTCTCCCCGACAAGTATATGATCTTCTTATGAAATATTATCTTATTCTATTAAACGAGCAATATTTGTTTGTTTGTTTATTTGTACTCACGTTCTCGAAAACGGCTCTAACGATTTCGATAAAATTTGCGGTACAGAGGTTTACGGTTTACGGGGGCGAAGAATCGATCTAGCTAGGTCTCTACCTAGCTAGATCGATCGAGACCTAGCTTTTTTTAAATACATACTTAACTCATTTTTCTTTTTCTTTTTTTCTCGATTTGCACCCAAGCAGAGCTTGGTCGCCCAGATATTCTATAATAAGTAATAATAATTATGAAGGTAACAACTAGGTATCACTACCATCGAAAAAAAAAATTGATGAAGTCTCCATGACAATGTTCGCTACTTCAACAAGATGTTAAAATTATAATTATTCCAAGATAGTTTCAAAAGTTTTAACATGTCAAAATATCGTGAATAGATAGAGGGTAGAGGGGCGTTTGGGGGGAGTCAACGATGACATTTCTTTTGAAAGCTAATCCTTAAGGAACATTTTTGTAAATTTTTGTCACTTTTTAAAATGACTTATTACGAAAATAATAAAATAGTAACCTATAACCTAATAATAAAGTAGTAGAGCAGGTAGTGTTTATTAAACTAACTATGTAATAACAAACATTTTCACAACTTAACTTAAGAGAAGAGGTAAATGCACCATTTGCTTTCCTGAAATATTTATGATCTGAAGCGAACTACAACTGTCGGTTCGGAGACAAATTAATTGTAATACTTAAGTAAAATAAATTGTGATTATACTGGTTTGGTTAAAGCTTTGCCAGACTTTAATGGTTTTGTTTTTAGCCATTTTAGATCAATTTATAGCCTGAATGAGTATTATAAATGGGGGTAAGTGGAGAACAATGTGGATTCAACGGGAATTTTCTCACGGAATGCGGCGGTGCGTAAATCCAGCGGCACGGTTAGTTTGCGACCGGCAGACTCGACTTTGTGCCCAGGTACGAGTAGCCTGATCACGCAAACGAGTATTTCTGTTCGCCAATTTAGAATAATCAACCGCGATTTAATTATAATTTGTTACGGAAAAATCTCTATCAGTAACATTGAGTGTTCTATTTGTATCGCAATGATTGAATAAAACAGTAGATAGTTTAATTATTATATAAAATCATACAACTATGCTACACCGTGTCGTACAGTATTTCTTCGGAATTTTTGTCATTATGTAAAAAATAGTTTGTTGTTTTTAAATTAGATGGTACCAAAAATTTGTTTATCGCACGCTAAGAACATTGTTATCTAAAGATATCTTCGTTAAGCTTTATATTTCAACAAGATCTTCATCTTGTTTCCCGTATACCTACAAATTGGGCCTGCCTAAGATGAATGCCACCCAAATGAAGTTAATGTGGCGCAGGGAACAAAGTGTTCACATTTCCGGTCTAGGGGAACAATTGCTGCATTGTGTTTGTAGACAAGAGACAATTTGTAATCAGTCATTGCCTGACAAATCATTAAGAATTAGAGGGGATCAAAGATAATGTATCAAATACTTAAACATGTTACAAAACAGAAATAAAAATATTTTTTTACAGATAATATGGAATCTTTTTTTTTACATCTATTTAGATAAAGTTTAAGCAAGGGACTTTAATTCAGTTGGTAAAAAAAAAGTTTAAAAAAAGAGACCTAAATTCAGTTTTATTAATATAGCAGTCAACTTGACAATTAAATTAATTGTACCCATCTGCAGTTTCAGTCGACTACCACATATCAATTAATTTTATAATTGGTGTCATAAAATACTATTTCGATACAATAGACCAACCAATTAACTAATAAAATGCTAATGAACGTTGGTGTCGTGCCATTCATAAAATCAGTCACATACAAATTGCATAACTTTAGTGATGACACTGCAATTGGTGAAGGCATTTTAACAGCCGTATATTTATTTAACAAGACAGCAATAATATTAGACTTCCTGTCTTTGATGTCAAGTGCCAGTACAGATGCTGAGTCTGTTCCATGAATTATGCAAGATATTGTAAAACGGTCCTTTAACATAGAAAATTATAAACGCTTTGTTCAAGACAGAAGCTTTTAAAAACTTTCCCATTTTCTATGTCTAATTTACAAACTAAATTATTATAACTAGTGTCTCTTTGAGCTGTAGACCTCGCGAGTCTGTCTTTGCATAGCTTAAAACTAAATGTTCACAATTCTCAAGCTGCGTGATGAGAAGGTGGTCCCAGGTGCTCCATCAATCCCTACTATTAAAGGGTCCGCTGGTAGAAATCTAAAAAGCAATTTACTTCATTTTGAGGAACTATTCTGCTTATCACGCTGAAGATCCTCATCAGATCCTCACCAAATTTTTACGAGACCAATTTAAAGTTACAACCTTTCAAATAAAAAAGAACCATTGAAATCGGATGTCATAAGGCGGAGATATTCTGTATCCCCCTTTTTGCCCTTTTTTGGAGGAAGTACCCCCTCGATCAAAAATCCCCGATGACAATAAAATTCTATAAAATTAATGAACCTGCTCACAAAATTTCACGAGAATTGGTTGAGAAATGCGACCTGTAGAGGAAAACATACAGACAGACGTCCGACCGACAGACATCCGGACATCCGAACCAACGAATGCATTTTGTCCAAGCTGAAGCAGAGTTGCTTAGCTCGCTTCGCTCGCTCGGTCAATTACATGTAAAGTAACCTTAACTAAAAATCAATGATAACTGCGCTATTAGAATCGAAACGGATACTGTGGTAATTACGAAAAGCGATAAAGTTTGAAACCAGTTAGAAATGTCAGCGATTTCAACAATTAAGAATGAAGTGTTTATGTATCGCGAATTTCAATTGAATCATGGTCAAAGGGCCTGGACATACCAAGTACAAGAATGCAGATGAGACATTTAAGATTGCAAACAGAATTCATTATGAATGACGGCATACCTAGTTGAATGTATGCAAAGATTATAAACAAAATCAAAATTTTTGATAACACCAAAATTTAACAGTTATAATGTTTACGACATTACAACAATGTAAATAATGTAGCTGAATTTGATAGCATTTTTATTGTTATCACTTCATCTTCAACTACACTTCAGATATTCATTCAAAATGGTCCAAAGAAAACAAAAACATCTTATGAATGGTCGATATTTGTAGACGAGTGTGAATGAAATATAAATTGAATTTGTTTGCATAATGAGGTTTCAGAGTGAAGAGATCGTTTGCGCCACAACTAGTATGTCAATTACAAGTAAATGCCTCTCAAACTAAAGAGTTTACCTATTTTCGTTTCTACCGATACACGTCAAGTCAAGTAAGCTACACGGAAGTGAATACCTAAACGTATTTGCATAAAGCATATTTGTTTTTTATGTTTTTCTTATATTTTTCTTTCGGGTTTAAACACTCTCAGTCAAAAGACAAATTTACTAGGTCTATGAGTTTATTACGGATGTTCATAAAATGGTTTCTTTTAGGTTAGCAATTTAAGAATTTACATTGCAAGAAACAATTTTAAAATGGTGTACATTTAGGTTGAACAGCAATTTAAGATTCAAATTCAATTACACGCTAATGGGCTCATGAAACTCCACAGAAAATATAAAATCTTCGCAAAGTTTCGGGAAATTTTGTGTAGGTAATTATTCTATAAGTAAACAAGTTTAGTGGAGTTTATGATCCCGTTACAGAGAATTAGCGTAAACGACAGGACTGGTAGGGACACGTAAATGTGTCAAAATTAAAGCAGAACCAATAAATAGCCTTTATTTCGCATTCCACGTTCTATCTATAGGTACGGGCACTATTTATTCTTCGACCACTACCCGCAGTTGACTGTTCTTTTATTGGTCATAAAACGATGGAGTAAACCAGAGATTTTCGCTGATTTATAGTCAAATATTTACTTTTCACGGTTTACTCGTGGGACGGGTACGGTACGTACATAAAGTAGTAGATTTAGTGCGAAAACTGTAGCTTCTTTTTATTTTCCTATAATGGTAGCAAATATTGTGACATAGATATGTTACAATCTACTTATCATAGAGTCTTCTTCTATCGTATCAATGTTTCATTTCAACTTTATTTCAAATCATTTTCTCCCAGTAAGAGGCCACCTTAACTCCGTTTTCGGTGGCACGGAGTAGATTCTCTCGGGTGCAGCTGGTAGGGCACAGAGGACAAAAGTAAATGCACCATGTCTTGCACGGGAGCTCCACAGACTTGTGCAGCTCTCACTGGACTTGAGCAGGGAACCGGAATCCCCATTTGGCTAGATTTTCTTTACATCGGCCAGTATCATAGAGTGTAACGTTAATAATTTTACAATTAATATTATATTTGATGTTTGAATGCGTCGTGACTTAGTTTGAGACCCTATGCCGGTTCAATAGAAAGTTTATTGCCTCCGGTGTAGATTTTTTTGTGTCACGCGAAAATAGTGTCGACAGGAAGGTATAAAACAAATAAGTAACAAAATTTTATGGGTGCGCAAGCATCTATGGATTTATGAGTAACATTTGTCCAACATCAGATTTAAGACAAAATGAGTTTCGGTTTACACTGTAGATCAAACACACTAAGTCAAGAATTTTAATTCAATGGGACCGATTATGTTTTCAAAAGGGGGGTTTACTTCCCCTTTTGAAAACATAGTTGCGATATGCAGCTATAGGAGCAGTAGGTGCAAGTTGTCACTGTTGTTTTAGTTAAACATTTAACAATAGGAATTTATGAAACAGCAACATTGAATCACGGTATACCTGACAGCCCTGACAGCCCAGCGGCTCCTAATAAATAGTCGCAGTGACGCCTACCATCAAGATATCAGTCAGATTCGCATTTGATGAATGTATTGTATAGTTGTCTCACTTAATGTTTATTGATTAGGACACCTACGTGCACTATATTTACGATTCGCCGAAGAACATAGCCAAAGGCGATGGGACAAAGCATGGTTTTTATTACCTCATCAATTATTTCCGAGACTCGTTGCTTTGCTCAAGGTTTTTACTTAACAATTGCAAATACAAAATGATTGAAGTAAACTCAATAGGAATATCGTAATTACTAGCAGGTGTAATCAAACAGCTCTAAGGCCGGATTAGGTAAGTACCGTATAGGTTTTTTTTTATTGCAGAACTAATTCTCAAATTACTAACTAATTATTTATTATGATTTGAAAGGTTAATTTAAATTCTTGTCAAAGTACTGTGTCCTCTTAGTAGGATTCAGAACAGTACCTACTATGTAGGTAGATAGACCCGGGGCTGGGATTGTGTTGAACTTAAAACTTTCATTTTTAGCTTATTGATTTTGTAAAAGTATTGATAGGTTTATTATTGGTTCAGGTTCATAAAGATATTTGATTAAAAAAAAGAATATAACTAGATACTTACTTACTTATTTTTTTTTTTTTAATTATTAGTTTACTCTTTGTAAATCTTAGTCATATCGAGAGTAAGCTTTAAAAAAAATAACAGAAACTCATGACAAGAAAATCAACACAAGTAGGTGAAATAAGCTAAAACAAACAATAACATTCCTTTAGAGTTATCAAGATCCACACTTTGGTAAGACAAAAGTCATGGACTTTTGTTTCTTTGAATGGCGTGTTGGAAGAAGCAGAATAAGATTGTAAAATCTTATAAGGGAAAACAACGTTTAAATTACACTAGGTAGGCACTGGCCAAAGCACCCGTGCGATCTAAAATAAGTTATTTTTTAAGTAAAACAATTCGGAAACAAAATTAAGAAACCGACTGACAAGCTTATCATAAAATAGTTTTAGTCTAGTTAGAAATAGCTGTCCCTTCGAAAGTGTCGAAGTAAACGCGGGCGAATCTTTTGGCACACATAACGAACACCACACGTTCTTGAACGGAAAATTGTGGCTACAATAAAAATCTGAAGAGAAATGTTTCAGTTAATCACTTTGTTTGTGACGAAGCATCTGTCGACGACGAAGTAGCTATATAGTTGGAATTTCGTCACAGAACCGGCGGGTCTTATACTAATAATTATTTAACGAGAGAGTTATGATCGTTTCACGTTTTACCGAACAACTAATAAGCTACCATTAAGTTTGCAGAAGACGTGAAGTTCTAAAGCTACAAACACCTATGTACATCTCGCTGTTATTTCGTAACGAAGTAGGTATACTCGTATTATTTTATTAGTCCAAATTTTGATTGACTGAAATTATTCACAAGTCGTGTTTCGTCTGAGGAACATTACGTTAAATCTAATTTTCTATAAATTTTAGTGCAATAATTGCGACTTGGTACGTTTTTAAAGATATTTCATGCTAAATGATTCGTTATCAATTAAATTAGATGTGAGTAGACGAATATAAAATTGTATTTATTTTGGCTGTTAACAAGGGATGCATGCAAGCTTTGGCCTGCTTCCTAATAGTTGTTATAATTCACCCAGACGCTTGCTTCACGTTGAATTTGTGTAAACGTTCATTAGATGATTATTTGATGCAAAACAACCTAAGCCTTTCATATTGAATGAAAACGATAACATGAATCACAGTCGAAATCATCAACCGAATTAATCTTACTTAGAATCCAGGGAAAAGATTATAAATATAGACACATTCACATGTTTAAAAGACAGTTTTCTCAAGCCCCAGGCGCAACGTGATTCCAGTAAGAGATCTAAACAACCAGCAGTTAGTTCCTAAAAAGGTATGTAGCTAACAACTTCGCGAAGGTATTAGAATTGTTATGGTGCATTACCAAGCTTACATCATGAACACGACAAATTACACAGAACATCATGAATCTGTCTTTATTACTTTGTCAGGGGTCTTACCGCTAAGGTAATTTAATTACATATTTTGATGACTAGCTGGTGTTGTGACACATCACACTAGCTATTGTACCTACACAAGCGTGTTTTCGATTACAGTACCCAAGTACAACAAAAACATCCA
The DNA here is from genome assembly GCA_958496255.1 of Camptogramma bilineatum. Taxonomy (NCBI): domain Eukaryota; kingdom Metazoa; phylum Arthropoda; class Insecta; order Lepidoptera; family Geometridae; genus Camptogramma; species Camptogramma bilineatum. The sequence continues at coordinate 7,224,989 of OY292460.1, forward strand.
TCATGACCACAATCGCTGGGAAAATAGAGGGAAAGTCTAACAAAAAGACGTGTAATGAGTTCTAACAAAGCTCTCTCATAGAGTTACATGCAACACAATCACAGTAGGGATTATAAAAATGGAACTGATATTTGCATATTGGTATTACGAAGTACCAATTCAGTAAAGACTTTATCTTAATGTTTGAGGCAGCGACTTGTAGGCTTAGTGGAAATTGAATTAGCATTATCACTTGCATATTTTCTAAATTACTATTACAACTTTATTTAACACGTTACATGTTTGTATAGATGTTTTAGAAAACTTATTAGAAGGGCCAAAAGTACACACCACCCGTGGTTTTCTAGTACCCAGAAATTGATTAAAAGCTATTGTCCACTTTATTATACAAGTTCAGAGATCAGGTGTCTTCTCAATCAATTTTTTTAATGAAATTAGTCATATCCCATCGAGATATTGGAATACAGTGTTCTTTTCAATTACAAGATGCTTTACAAGTCAGTAGTTAGATACCTAGTACGAGTATAATTGATTACAAAGATTTTTTGGACAAAATGTCATACAACTTTGAAAGTTTTTAACAAAAAAGTTAGTAAGTATGTATGAGAATAGGGGCATAAGCCAGGCGTGACATACAATATTACACGGTGTTCAATTCGGAGTAAAGATTTTTCATCAATCACGCATTTCTGACCTTAATTTTGTCGTAGTTATGACAAGCTGATTGACATAGGTAGTTAATAGGAAAACTAATGAGCCGGTCATATTTTATGTAATTAGCTAACCGAATTGTGTTGACCGCGTCTTCTAATAAATCAATGCGTAACATAATTGTACGATTTATGACTCCTCCTAAATAAACTGCTGGATAATCTTACGCATTAAAATGGGTATCTTTGATTGATATCTAGAAACAACATACAATTATGTCATGTACTTATAAATAGCTATGATTCTCCAATACTTGTGCTCGGTGGCTTTCAAAGAGGTGCACATTAAATGTTCAAGTAGACACTTAAAATAAATGAACCGTAATTAAAATAGCTATGGCTGTTTCGGGCCTTCCACTTCATGTTCGCATGGGTATCCATTACTATTGTAACTTAAGACACACTAGTGAAAACAATTGTGGTTCTTTTACGATTTCAATTTAGGGTTTATTTCACCCATATCTACATAAGTAATGTTTTGATTAGTTACTTTTTATATAACCCAATTCGGCAAGTAGAAGGAATCTAAAAACCTACAAATGACAGCAAATTAATGGTACAGTCAGCGAAAAAATCGATGAACATTTTGAATTTTAGTTAAATTTACAGAGTACCTACTCAGAGATGGTGAAAGCTTGAAAGCTAGCTTTCTTAGGAGCTTAGTCCGAGATGGTAAAATAGATGTTCAAGACTCTGCAACGATTTTTAGACAGTCTGTGGCAAGTTTAGCTATAAGATAAACCCTCTATGAGTGTAAACCTAAAATGATAGGTTGGAGGTCTTGTGGTTGAATGTAATTCCACGTATTAAGTATTCGAAATAGTCTGCAATTTTCTTAAAGTACATATTAGATTCTACTGAGAATGAGAAGGCGCATCTTCATGTTTGTTGTTGTAATATTCAGTTATTCTATAAATTTTAAAGTAATTTAACCAGAAATACAGATGAATCATGCTATTCTAATTATTTTAAAGATTTATAAAATTACCAACTAATCCCACAGACATTATCCTGAATTTTGTAAAACATTTACATAACATTTAGTTTAGTTACCATTAATGTTTAATTTTAATTAAACTGCTTCTTGATATTGTCCAACAAGTTTTAATAAATACGTGATTTGTTGATTAATGTTGTACCTATAAGATCACATTTAACCACCTACATGAAATCAGAGCGATCATTACGAAACCAAAGCGTAACATAACTACAACCTCCCAAGTGTTCTTTAGTATTAAGTGGGCACCTACCACCTACATGAGACGAGATAATCACGATATCGAAGGTGAATCGGCCGCCTACGTTCAGAACCTCAGTCATCAGCTCAGATCTAACAAAGGTAGCTGATTCGCCGACTGCGTTAGTCAGAACGCCCATAATGACGAATATGGACATTTGAACAGCACTATGCGTAGGAGGCACTTAGAAAACCCGTCCCCAGCCCTTTTAAGGGAAATTGAAAACTTTTATGTACTTGAATAATGGTAAATTCTGGCAAGATAATTGATCATTGATGGTTATAGGTAAAGCACCCATTAAATAAATAAATAAATAAATATTGCTGGACATTTCACACAGCATCATGTAGTCCCAAGCTAAGCAGAGCTTGTGTTATGGCAACCACATGACTGATATACTACTTATATACATTTTTTTTTTGTAACTAAATTATCCAATTTTCCGTATGCTAAGTTAGTGTGCTAACACTCTCTCTCACTCTTTGTCCTAAAAATTGCGTTGTGCATCTTACTTTATTTTTGTGCTGATTGACTGAAGTTAGCAACAGTGAGATCAACAGTTAGCACTGTTAAAGTAGGATGAACAATACGCAATTCTTAAACCAAATAGCGAGACAGGGCGATGAATTAGCACTTAGCATAGGGTAAATTGGATAATGTAATATGCGCTTAAGTACTATAGCCTGTGCTATAGCTACCCGCTCGCTTTGATCGTCGATAATTAAAGTTAAAGCTTAACCTTAATATACTGTCTACCAAATCTGAAAGTATTCTTAATACCAATAATAAGAATAAAACAAAACTTAGATCGGGAATCTAAAACAAATTGAAGTTAAGAGTAGAACTACAAAGTGTTGACATAGTAAATATAAATAAAGTCAGTACCTACAGGCTAAACTTACTATTTTACAGTATTATACAGTCATTCAGAGCAAAACTTACGAAGATGTATACAACACACATAGAAATAACAATTTCATTAAAAAAGACACACGTACCTATTTAGTTATTAATAAACTTCATTACAAAGCAACAGCTAATGATTATTTTAAAACAGATTAGTTTGCAGTTTATTTATGAAAATTACTTTGGATTAAGAATTTACATGCAATGTTCATTCGACTTTATACCTACTAAAACATACATACCTATTTAGAATAGGTGTAATTCATAGAGGTACAGTTATATCTATCGGGATGGGTATCACCGCAACAGCTCATATTTCATACAAGATATGTGCTATTGTATTTTGCCTTGTGACAAATTACGACTAGGAATAAGCATTTTGATTACAATACTGCAGATTGGTTCTTAGAATCAAGACTGTGTACCATGTACCGTGACATTCAGTAATACCTAGATGATTTAATTGTTATATTATGAAGAGGATATTCGAGTCAATAATATTTGTGTCCTGTTCGATGAAAATCATTTTTATTGTGAAATACTCTTGATTTTGTTGTATCACGAACCGTTGTTTTTTGAGTTGGAAGCGAATAAAATTAGCTTGCAAGATTTATAATTTTAGCTTTGTTAGATTGAAATCGTGTTACCTACATAAAAATATAACAGTACCTATAGTGAAACTACGTCAGAACCGGTCATTACAATGAAGATAAAAGGATCAGCTACTAAAACAAGGCCGTTTATTGTCACCGCAAACGCACTAGATAGGTAAAGTATATTATACCGGTGAGCCGTAAGAATACGCAACTGTTAGTTTTAATCTTCAATGTCTGTAAATATTTTTATAGACATTTTACTACGGCATCTCAAGTTGAGTTTAATAAGCAATACAAAGTACCTAATGTCAAGCTCAAGTTATTTAAAGAGATAACCGCAACTAGAGTAACCTAACAACCAGCTTAGAACTTGTCACGAAGAGATTACGGTGACACCTATACTTGGAAACTCAAGTTTCTGAACAAAATTTTAAAGGCTAATATTTTTGACATTGTTTACAACCTTCTTACTATAAAAAATAAAATCTATAGCCACCTATATCCCTGTATGTTTGTAAGAGGTTTATGAATAACCTCTGAACCTACTGATTCTGATTTCTTTTTTAAATTTTAAGTCTGTGTGAATCATTTGAAAAATGAATCTCGTATATAATGGCAAAGTACAGTTTTACGAGGATGATATAAGGAGTAAATATTGAAGATAATGAGTAAATAAATTAGTAATAAGCATTCATCAACAATAAGGTTGATTCCGATAATATTCAAAATATTCGCGCAAAACAACAAGTTCCTGGATCTGATGGTGATGAATATATTTCATACAATGGCGATGCAAAGACGCAATACGAAGCCTGTGACGCAGATTTAAAGCTTACGGTAAGTACTTACTCATACGAACTTACTTAAGTTCGTATGAGTAAGTGGCCAACTTACGGTGAACTTCAAGGAAGTAAACGCGAACGTCATTATGCAATTCTCAAAATAGGCCGAACATAAATGGAAAATGGAAGTTTCTAACCTAATTGCAACTGGTTAATACAAAGAGCGATTGATCATTTACACTAACACCTACCACGCATCTGAAACATGAGACGTCTGCAACCACTCCGACTGCCGACATACATATGAGATGCTATAAACAATCGAATCCTTAAAATAGATTTTATTACCAGAGCAATTGGATTCAATGTCGATGCAAGCCATACAACAATGCTTACTGTGAATTGCTCCAAATTATAAAAGGTTCTAAGCAGCGGCAGTTTAAGCTGAATATCGTTTGACAAACTTGTTGGGAACAACTGGTAGTTGAGGACCGCACAGGCTCATAACTCGCGCTAAAATGATGATAATATTTTGTTATTCGGAAAATGTATTACCAAAATAAAAAAAATATTTACATACATACATAAAATCATGCCTCCTTCCACCACGGTAATACTATAATAACTTTAATAATAAATATTAATTTGCCCAGTTTTTACAACTCATGAATATTTTCTAACTTTTATAGAAATGCAAGAACTTATTTTTGCTTGGCAAAAGTAAACAAAAAGTGTTTTAGTGTCGAAGATAGTGAAGCTAACCATTTTAGCGTCCACAATCACAACGCATTAGGAATGTGGAACAACGACAGGAAACTAGAGAAACGCTTGTAAAGAACACGCATCGTGTGAGACGGACAAAAACGGAAAAAAGCAACAAGCACTATCCCTTTGTCTCGCAGAAGACACGTTTGTATACACGCTTAGCCACTTCTTTAAAAAACAACATTTTTTTTAAGTGTGTATACTTATGCAGTAACGTAGGTACTTTTTAACCGACTTCAAAAAAAGGATGAGGTTCTCAATTGAAATGAAATGAAATGAAATGAATATTTATTCAGAAAGGTCTTACCAAATGTAACCTTTCTTCATACGGTTAAACTAGAGAATTCGTCAGAATCTTTTTTTAAATATATTTACCATGCTGCTACATCTGCTATTATCAAGTTCTAAAGCCCCCAAGAATGTAAATTTAGTTTTAATCAACTCTGCAAATAAATTTGAAGTACTTATATTAGCACAGAATAATAGTACTATATTAGTTTACTAACGAGATTTCCACTTATGCAGATCCTCTTAAATTATTTTTAGGTCAAGAGTCATAACAATCTCGTAAAGTACCTACGAATTAATTAATTTACATAGCGATCGACCTTATTTAGCGGGAACGATTTTAAATTAACAACACATTGAAATAACTATTATTATAAGATAGGTGTCTTTTATTTTGTTGTAAGTAATTTGATTTAGATCTAATTTGTCTTTCTTTGCAAATTCTAATTTAATTAAACTTTTGTTTTCCTTTTGTACCACAATATGCAAATTATTTTCCACAAAACGCCGTACGGATACCATGAACTGTATGACTAATACGATTCCGTAATGCAAATAGGATTAAGTAAAAAATCAAACACTTTTTGTAAGGATGTTAGGGAGATTACCTCATAAGCGGCGCTTCATGGGCGCAAGGTGATGTCACACAATATAATACAGATAGAATAACCCTTACCAACAAAAGTGAACCTGCTGGCAGGTAAGGTGTTTGACAATAGCACCCTCCAAATGTGGTGTCCAATTCTAATCCTTATTTGCATTGAAATAATTTGTATAATAGCACACAAATATTTAGGATCAAATTCAAGTTGTTGAAGTTCTTACAGATTTATTTAACGCTTTTATGATATAACTAGCTGTGCCCCGCGGTGTTACCCGCGGTGGGAGCTGATTTTTTTTAGAGAAATGCAACATGCAAGCATGCAACATTTGATTTTGATAAAGGTGCTCTAAGAAAAAGATGGATGGTTGTCGGTTCATAACAGTAAATTAATTTGCTCGTAAAATACTCATGAAAGTAATATGCGAGCGAAAAGACCAGGCCAGCGAGCGAAGTAAGCTTCCCGAGCTCGCGAAGGGAGCGGCATTTTTTGAGACAAAGGAGACTGTTTTTTTTTTGTATGGGGAGTGGTCTATGAACCAATAGCGATACTGTAGTGGTATTTATGTGGGGATACCTCAACTACATCCTTGTGCAAGGGGACATCAAAATCTAGCCCGGCAGTTTTGAGAAAAATAATACTTTAGAATTCACATTTCTTGCAACATTTTTTTTATTTTAGAAACGTTTTGAACGGTTATTTTGCTTAGTGTCTGTAAAGTTCGGACTACAATGTAATAATATGGTGACAGCAAGCTGATCTGATGATGGAGTCAGGAGCTATTCGACAGAACTCCTCAATAAATAAGTCGATTGAGTTGAAACTTGGCAAATCTGTCAAGTTTCAACTATAATGTAATAATATGGTGACAACGAGCTGATCTGATGGTGGAGTCAGGGGCTGCTCAACAGAACTCCTCAAGAAATATTTGATTTTAATTTGATTGAGTCGAAACTCGGCATATCTGTCAAGTTTTAACTGCAATGTAAATTAATAAATATTAATTATTAATAATCGCCGACGCCGACGCCGACGTCGACGCCGACGCCGACGCCAACGCCGACGCCGATGATGACGCCGACGCCGATGCCGACGCCAAAGTCGACGCCGACGCCGACGCCGACGCCGACGCCGACGCCAACTCTGACGCCGATGCCGATGCCAAAGTCGACGCCGACGCTGACGCCGACGCCGACGCCGACGCTGACGCCAACGCCGACGCCGACGCTGACGCCAACTCTGACGCCGATGCCGATGCCAAAGTCGACGCCGACGCTGACGCCGACGCCGACGCCAACGCCGACGCCGGCGCCGACGCCGACGCCGACACCGATGCCGACGCCGACGCCAACGCCGACGCTGACGCCGATGCCGACGCTGACGCCAACGCCGACGCCGACGCCGACGCCGACGCTGACGCCAACGCCGACGCCGACGCTGACGCCAACTCTGACGCCGATGCCGACGCCAAAGTCGACGCCGACGCTGACGCCGACGCCGACGCCAACGCCGACGCTGACGCCGATGCCGACGCCGACGCCAACGCCGACGCCGATGCCGATGCCGACGACGCCGACACCAACGCCAACGCTGACGCCGACGCTGACGCCAACTCTGACGCCGACGCCAATGCCGACGCCAAAGTCCACGCCGACGCAGACGCCGAAACCAACGCCGACGCCGACGCCAACGCTGACGCTGACGCCAACGCCAACGCTGACGCCGACGCTGACGCTGACGCCAACGCCGACGCCGACGCTGACGCCAACTCTGACGCTGACACCGACGCCGACGCCGACGCCGACGCCAACGCCAACGCCGACGCCGACGCTGACGCCAACTCTGACGCCGATTCCGACGCCAAAGTCGACGCCGACGCTGACGTCGACGCCGACGCCAACGCCGACGCCGGCGCCGACGCCAACGCCGACGCTGACGCCAACGCCGACGCCGATGCCGATGCCGACGACGCCGACACCAACGCCGACGCTGACTTTGACGCCGATGCCGACGCCGACGCCGACGCCCACGCCGACGCCGACGCCGACGCCGACGCTGACGCCGACGCCGAAACTGAAACTGAAACTGAAGCTGAAACTGAAACTGAAACTGAAACTGAAACTGAAACTGAGTGAAACTGAAACTGACTGAAACTGAAACTGAAACTGAAACTGAAACTGACTGAAACTGATTATATTAAACAGCTCCTGACTGACAGCATCATCAGATCAGCTCGTTGTCACCATACATTGTAGTTGAAACTTGACAGACTTCGGCTTCGGCTTCTTTATAAGCCGATTGAGTTGAAACTCGGCATGTTCAACAGAACTCCTCAATAAATTGAGGAGTTCTGTTGAACAGCCCCTGACTCAATCATCAGATCAGCTCGTTGTCACCATATTATTACATTATAGTTGGAATTTGACAGATTTGCCAAGTTTTAACTCAATCGACTTATTTATTGAGGAGTTCTGTTGAATAGCTTCTGACTCCATCATCAGATCAGCTCGCTGTCACCATATTATTACATTGTAGTCAAAACTTTACAGACACTAACCACAATAACCTTTCAAAACGTTTCTAAAATAAAAAAATGTTGCAAGAAATGTGAATTCTAAAATATTATTTTTCTCAAAACTGCCGGGCTAGATTTTGATGCCGCCTTGCACAAGGATGTAGTTGAGGTATCCCCACAGAAATACGAGTACCATAGCAGTATCGCTATTGGTTCATAGACCACTTTTAAACAGTCTCCTTTAACATGTGACACTTATATTTATGAAGTATATAGAACCAAGTTTCAAGCTAATCGTACTTCTCATTAAAAATTACTCATACAGAATTTGAAACCCCAAATTACCCCATTTAGAGAGTTATTTTGAAAAACTCTGAAACACGTATTCAAATATTTTTTTATTTTAAGTATTATTACCAAGCTTCGAGACAACCGCACCACTCGTTAAAAAGTTGCCATACAATCTTTGACACCCCATTTTACCCCTTTTTGAGAGTGACTTTGTAAAATCCTCATGAAATTGATATGCGAGCGAAGCGAGCGGATTTTTTTTAGACAAATACAACATGTTACACTTGATTTTGCTAACGGTGCTCTGAGAAAAAGATTATTACCAAGCTTCGAGACAACCGCACCACTCGTTAAAAAGTTGCCATACAATCTTTGACACCCCATTTTACCCCTTTTTGAGAGTGACTTTGTAAAATCCTCATGAAATTGATATGCGAGCGAAGCGAGCGGATTTTTTTTAGACAAATACAACATGTTACACTTGATTTTGCTAACGGTGCTCTGAGAAAAAGATGGATGGTTGTCGGTGCATAACAGTAAGTTAATTTGCTCGTAAAATACTTATATTTATGAAGTATTGGAACCAAATGGCCATGCCGATTTTGTATGGGAGGTTGGTATAGTATGGTGGTTTTGTATTGACACCCCATTTTACCACTTTTTGAGAGTTATTTTGAAAAACCCTGAAACACGTGTTTATTTATTTTTGTATTTAAAGTATTCGAACCAAATTTCAAGCTAATCGCATGACTCATTAAAAAGTTTCCGTACTATGTTTGAAACACCATTTTATCACTTTCTAAGAGTTATTTTGAAAAATCCTGAAACACGTATTCAATCATTTTTGATTTTACATATCTGAACAAAGTTTCAAGTAAATAGGATAACGCGTTAAAAAGTTTCATACAAAAGTATTTACCCTTTTTCACCCCTTTAGGGGTTGATTTTTCAAAATTTTAATAGCCTATGTCCTATTCCAAAACCTAATCTATCTACCTTCTAAATTTCATCAAAATCGGTTCAGTAGTTATGGAGATACGTGGTAACAAACATTCACACACACACACACACACACACACGGACTTTCGCCTTTATAATATTAGTAGGATTAGTAGGATTGGAACCAAATGGCCATGCCGATTTTGTATGGGAGGTTGGTATAGTATGGTGGTTTTGTATTGACACCCCATTTTACCACTTTTTGAGAGTTATTTTGAAAAACCCTGAAACACGTGTTTATTTATTTTTGTATTTAAAGTATTCGAACCAAATTTCAAGCTAATCGCATGACTCATTAAAAAGTTTCCGTACTATGTTTGAAACACCATTTTATCACTTTCTAAGAGTTATTTTGAAAAATCCTGAAACACGTATTCAATCATTTTTGATTTTACATATCTGAACAAAGTTTCAAGTAAATAGGATAACGCGTTAAAAAGTTTCATACAAAAGTATTTACCCTTTTTCACCCCTTTAGGGGTTGATTTTTCAAAATTTTAATAGCCTATGTCCTATTCCAAAACCTAATTTATCTACCTTCTAAATTTCATCAAAATCGGTTCAGTAGTTATGGAGATACGTGGTAACAAACATTCACACACACACACACACACACACACGGACTTTCGCCTTTATAATATTAGTAGGATATAGAACCAAATTTCAAGCTAATCGTACTTCTCATTAAAAATTACTCATACAAAATTTGAAACCCCAAATTACCCCATTTAGAGAGTTATTTTGAAAAACTCTGAAACACGTATTCAAATATTTTTTTATTTTAAGTATTATTACCAAGCTTCGAGACAACCGCACCACTCGTTAAAAAGTTGCCATACAATCTTTGACACCCCATTTTACCCCTTTTTGAGAGTGACTTTGTAAAATCCTCATGAAATTGATATGCGAGCGAAGCGAGCGGATTTTTTTTAGACAAATACAACATGTTACACTTAATTTTGCTAACGGTGCTCTGAGAAAAAGATGGATGGTTGTCGGTGCATAACAGTAAGTTAATTTGCTCGTAAAATACTTATGAAAGTAACATGCGAGCGAAGCGAGCTTCCCCAGCTCGCGAAGCGAGCGGAATTTTTTCAGACAAATTTAACATGTGACACTTATATTTATGAAGTATTGGAACCAAATGGCCATGCCGATTTTGTATGGGAGGTTGGTTGGTTTAGTATGGTGGTTTTGTATTGACACCCCATTTTACCACTTTTTGAGAGTTATTTTGAAAAACCCTGAAACACGTGTTTATTTAGTTTTGTATTTAAAGTATTCGAACCAAATTTCAAGCTAATCGCATGACTCATTAAAAAGTTTCCGTACTATGTTTGAAACACCATTTTATCACTTTCTAAGAGTTATTTTGAAAAATCCTGAAACACGTATTCAATCATTTTTGATTTTACATATCTGAACAAAGTTTCAAGTAAATAGGATAACGCGTTAAAAAGTTTCATACAAAAGTATTTACCCTTTTTCACCCCTTTAGGGGTTGATTTTTCAAAATTTTAATAGCCTATGTCCTATTCCAAAACCTAATCTATCTACCTTCTAAATTTCATCAAAATCGGTTCAGTAGTTATGGAGATACGTGGTAACAAACATTCACACACACACACACACGGACTTTCGCCTTTATAATATATATATACAGTATACAGTATTTACCCTTTTTCACCCCTTTAGGGGTTGATTTTTCAAAATTTTAATAGCCTATGTCCTATTCCAAAACCTAATCTATCTACCTTCTAAATTTCATCAAAATCGGTTCAGTAGTTATGGAGATACGTGGTAACAAACATTCACACACACACACACACGGACTTTCGCCTTTATAATATTAGTAGGATACCGTGTATACAGTAAGATAGGTAGGCGGTAACAGATTAGGGTAGGGGTTCAGATTTGTAGTCATAAACAAGCAGGTGAAGTTTCTAACCATTTAGGCGTCCGAGCGCGCGCGCGACTATACCCCCTAACGTCCGCTACTTTCGCGTCCGTACGCGCTCTAACGCGCGCGCGGAGCGCGAGCGACCTTCTGATCAAAAAACGATTAGAGCAGCAAAAGTACCATGGCTAGATCCAAACAAAAAATACTTGCGGAAAGCTTATAAAATGCCGAATTTAATTATATAAAAGTAACTTTCCTCAATTGAAGTACACAGGGTAAATAAAAGTTTAAACTTGGATATCACAATAATTTTGCCGTAATCGTTTTTATTTTGAGTATTACTTAAAAACACTATTGTATTAGTAAATAAAACCTATACTGGATTAAAGTACATGATCTACCCTTTTTTATGATACCAATATCTCAATATAAATATTATGCTTTGCCTACAAAATTATCAAAAGTATCTACATAGTCCTCACAAGGTCGCAAACTGGTTGGCGACTCGAAAATCTGCCAAGATGGCCGCCTAATGACCCGTCCACACTTGCTACTTTCAAAAAAAGTTGTACGGTAAAAAAGCTTTAATTTTTTGAGATCTGTACGAAAAGTCAATAATATGAAAAATATTAAAATTTTTTATAATAAAATAAAAATAAAATAATTTATCATCAATTTTCTCAAAAACTACAAGTCGGACAAAAAAAAATTATAAAAATATATATAAAATGCTTTATTTTTACAAGATCTCTAAGAAAAGTCAATAAAATAAAAATATTATTTTTTTTATTACTTAATGAATTATCGATTTTCTCAAAAACTACAAGTCGAACGAAAAATTTTATACGGTACAAAAGCTTTAATTTTACGAGATCTTTATTAATTAAATACCAAAGCACCCAAAATAACAATTAAAATATGACACCAAAATGTTATCCAAATAGCCATGTGAAAAGAGCATAATTTACGTAATATTTTGAAACGTCTATGGTTACGAACGAGACCAACACAAAAATTCCGAATGAAACTTTTCAAAACTATGAAAATCAGAGAAAATTAGACACATAACGTTTGTAAGCGTACAAATATATGATAACAATGAATCTTTCTATTAGTTTTAGCATTTATCTTCAGAAAATAATCTAAATCTTGTATTTAATACAAAAGTAAAGTTGTAGAAACGACCGCCATTACGACGGCACATTTTTAGAAGCTGTATTATTTAAAGTTTTCGTTTCAGAACTTTCGTTATCATACATTATCGTAAAGCTTACATCTTTATCTTTAATTTGATATATAATTCTTGTGAAATTAGGTAGTAAAAACAGAGTACTTACCACATTTTCCGCAAGCCGGTTTATTCAATTCACTCGAAATCACAAAATATCAAAATGAAAAGTAAACATGATTATTTTGTCGAAAAAAGGATTGCCAGCCTTGAAAACAATATCTGTACCGGAAGTGAACATTATTAACCGTTCTTTTGTCATGGAACATAGTCTTTTAGCCATTTATTTTTGCTGGATGGATGGTTTCAAAAATTGTAAATATTTTTTTTGCGCTTGGTTACGTTAGAGGCCAGGACGTTAGGCATTATAATTTCCGTGGACTCGAACGAGACCGTGGACGTCTGGGTGGCTAATAAATACGCGTAAGTAAGTGTTAGCTCATTTTTGCTGATCATATATTATAGTAAGATCCTATCTTTATAGCAATATTATAACAGGTTTCGACTAGCTTACAAAGCGTTAGGCACACTATGTTTGTTTACATTATTACTAATCATTTTGAATGTCCGAAAAATGATGTCATCTGAAGTCAAGCAACAAGGTTCACGATCTTGCCACAGAATATTATAATGATCATTGGCAGCTTTCAAGTTTGTGTAATTATTATAAGAATCATTCAAAATGAGTATTGTGGATCAAAGTTTTACAAACGAGTCTGATTCATGTCGCGATCCACAAATTTTCCACCAGAGCCCTATCTATACGGAATGTAAAGTTAAATGAAACATGGAAAATGTAGAAACTGAAGATAGTCCACAAATACACTGATAAACCACCTACAGATCCATTAAATTAACAAAATGAAAAGATAAGATGCACTTTACACGTTGACCCACTTTACCAGGTACCTACAATAAATTAAAGGAAAATGCTATTATTCTCTCCGCTATTATATGAAGATTGCTATGCATTTCATTTAATTTAACAATAAGCTATAGGTACATGCAAACACAGTTCGAGAAGCAAGTTCAAGGCTCTATAATGAACTAGTAACACCTTCAGTTCTTGTGTCGGTGTATTTAAGTTCATATTTGCTATGATCGTGTCGAATTGCTCACGATGAAGTTTCAAAACTGCAATCACATTGTTACGTGTCGACGGACGGCAACAACCTGATTGTACCGTTAAACGAGCCGCGCAAAACTGACCTAGTGCCGGGAAAGTTATCAGAGACGACCGTATTCCGTTTCACGACCAGCCCAACACAGGGGCATTGCCGAGATCGCTCAAGATTTCACTGGACATGTTTCTTTTGATGATTCTCGGAATAAACTTACTGTCAGAGGTAAACTAAGAAAATAAAACTGATGATATCAAAATTATTATTCACGACGTCTCAATAGCTCAATAATCTCAACGCTAGAATATCAACGCAACACGCCTGACACTGGTCAGACGTGTCGTACAGTTAATTTTTTTAATGAACATTAATTCGTTGCAAGTGGAACTGATTCAATTGCTTATCACCCATCTAGAAATGGCATTGACCTTTGACGAAACAATTTGACTCAGATGGCTTGGAAATCAGATGTTTTTGGTGGAAGAAGGAAGGTTCAAACTAACTTTCCGTTATAAGCCCCGGACAAACTCATCTGATTTCCATAATTCCAGTCATCTGATCTCTGATCTTTCCGTTATAACCCCGAAATCGTAGAGCAAACATATTTTTATGAGAGCGTCTTTCATTGACTAGTTTTAATGTTGTCTTATCTCCTACATTATGATCAAAACAGCAATTTTAATTTGGATCACATTTAATAAATGAATAAATGAATAATTAAGAAATGTTTTAATGTGTCTAGTAGAAGTGGTAACAAATAGTCCTATAAGAATGTGTTTGATTTTAAAATTTTAAATGGCCCAAAAATTAGTTCGTGCCAGACATTGGATACTAGGGATACTCCGTTGCGTGGATAAGGAGCGTGTTGTATATTTATAGTTGCACACGGGGTCGACGTTCCTAACGTCTCCCACGCCGCCGATGCCGAACGATGGGATCTACAAATCTGATACGATAAATCTTACTATTCGCAACCAAATGTTTCATTTAAAATGATACACAAATATACACCGACAGAAGTTTAAATTCTGTTTAACTTTGGTTCGCCGAGATTTAAAAGAATATTTTGATGTAAATTTAAATGCTGGAAATATGTAGGTTACTTGTTGGTACGAGTAGTATACAGGGTGTGGCAAATTCTTGGTCACTGAAGGGTAGCTACCTTTTCTCTTGTAGTTAGAAAGTTTTGTTCTTAGGAAACTTCAGTTTTATTTTAAAGAAAAAAATAATTGCATTTTTAGATTTTTGAAAAAAAGTACAGTTAGCCTAAAAAATTACATTTGTCAAAAAAAACAAGTTGGTCTTAATCGATTCTATTTCCCAACAGGAACACTTCTCCCAAAGTAACTTATCAAATCAAATCGTAAGTTTTTGCAATAATTCAAAAAAACACATCCCATACATTTTCTATGAAATTAGGAGTTGTAAACATTACAGTGCCACTTATTCGATCGTTCTTAATTTAATTTCATAACTGCTCCGGCAAGCTGGGAGGCTATTGTAAAGCGCGTATTTAAATTTAGAACAAAGTGCTTCCCTGCAGATGTACAAATTGTATGCTCCATGCATAGGTACTATTCTCTCTTGCGGCTCTGTCTTAGGCGCCTGGCTTTACAATAGCCTCCCAGTATGCCGAAGCAGTTACAAATTTAAATTAATAACCATAGAATAAGTGGCACTATAATGTTTACAACTACTGATTTCATAGAAAATGTATGGGATGTGTTTTTTTGAATTATTGCATAAACTTACGATTTGATTTGATAAGTTACTTTGGGAGAAGTGTTCCTGGTGGGAAATAGAGTCGATTAAGACCAACTTGTTTTTTTTGACAAATGTCATTTTTTAGGCTAACTGTACTTTTTTTCAAAAATCTAAAAATGCAATTATTTTTTTCTTCAAAATAAAACTGAAGTTTCCTAAGAACAAAACTTTCTAACTACAAGAGAAAAGGTAGCTACCCTTCAGTGACCAAGAATTTGCCACACCCTGTATACTCGTAGGTATCATAATGTTGTAAAATTCAGTCCCAATTGAAAGAGGAAGATACTATTAACTGAGTTTTTAAAGTAAAATGGTGAAACGGAAGTACATCATCTCGTAATGTTGAACATGAAGAAATATTTGTTGAAGTGTAAACCGTAGGAGGAACCGTAGCAGAGCTCCGAAAAGAAGTTGAAGCTTTTGAGATGCAGTCTTACCACCACATGCTTTGCATCAGTTTGACCGATAAAGTTACTAATGTAGAGGTTTAAGACCGTATAGGAAAGAAATTTGAACTTTTCCGGACCATAAAACACGGACATGTACTGCGACTTGACCGATGTCATCTCCTACAAACCATCATGATGGGCAAAATACCGGGGAAGCGTAAGGTTGGAAGATGTAAGATGTGTGGCTCCTTAACATCAAGAAGTGGACAGGCTTAAAGACGGTGGAACAATTGTTCAGACTTGCACTGGACAAGGAAAATTTTAAGAAACTGACTGCCAACCTTCAACAATGGAGAGGCACTGAGAGAAGAAGAAACTGTAGGTATATTATTGTACCTGTGCTACCAACAACACGTTGTAAATACGTTTCGATAATTGCTTACAGAATATTACGACACGTAAGTTGCGCCAGTTGTCTTTAAAATGGAACAACAGCTAAAGCTGTCAACGAGTGCTTTTCTGAACCTAATGAGTGATATTTCTGTTCAGTTGCTGTTCAGTAAGCACCTGAATTCGGGTTTTAATTGTAGATAGCGATGAATGTAAACAAGGCTTTCGAATTTTACAGTTAAAATTCTTATTCGGACATTTTATTGGTGAAATGTGCAAATGTGACACTTCAAATCAAACATAGAGTTTGACAAAATTGGAAACGTCGCACGTAGGAGGGTTTTATGTTGCAACAGCAGTTCGTGCATTGCCTATTACGGATTCTGGACTGTTTATGAGCCTCATATTCAATAGTCCAAAATGTTGATTACATCATTCATATGATTCCCTCGCTGTTGGTAACCACTGACTCATGGATTGTGAAAAAATTGCATACACATCAATTACAATAGCAAAATTAAAATTGGTGGTGATGCTTTATGTTGCACAATATACATATTTGTCATAGAATACACAAATACACAACAAGCGAAATATATCTAACGTTCTTGCCACAAATAGAAGATTTATTTAGAACAGACATGACAGAGTCCAGTGTCATCTGTGGCGACACTGGCGGCTCATTCATAACTTCAGTTTCGATCGAAAATAACAAACGTCTGCGACAATAGTGAAAAATTAAACAGGTGATGCCGAGAACGCATGGTCATGCGAGAGTTACAAGATGTGGGATGACAAACAAGTTCGGTCATTCAACTCTTTACAGGAAGAAAATGTAGTCTGGCGTCTATGTTTATATTACCTATACTGCCTCTGGTTATAAAAATATAAGAAATTTGCTTTAACATCCTTTAATTTTATATCAGTTTGCTCATACAGAAGATTTGTTTACGCAGAGTGGCATTTCAAAATTATTTAAGAGAGTTTTCAGACACTTGCTTTTCATGTGAAACGTCCCTGTGGACAGCAAAAATATAGTTACACCGGCTAATTACGCTTTGGACAGAGTCCCAACCAGATAAACACCTAAACCCCAGCCAAAAATACACAAGATGGCGTCGAGTTCATAATAAAACAATTTAATGGGCCAGCGCGCTTTCCGCGGTGACGAAATCTGCGCCGACGCACTCTCGTTGCGTAACTTGAAACGCGATCTGTGCAAGAGAAAACTGTTTAAGGTCGAAATAATTACACTGCATCTGCGAAATTTGAATTTTCAATTCCAGAAGTTCTAATTCAATTAATTTCGGTCGGTGCCCTAAGCAAAGTAGGTGAAGCACGTGAGAAACTCACCTACAATGATGTTTCTGGTACAGTCAGAGATAAAAATAGATGACTTTTTGAAAGTTTTATGTGACGAATGAGAAGGGAAATGAGAGCTGTTTTAAAATAAGTGACAGCTCACTATATAAAATATTTGTATCACAGAAATAGTGATACAATAGAAAAATTTAAGACATGTCTGATTCATCAAATATTTTTGAAATCATACAGTCTACAGATTATTTGATTATAACTTGTCTGTACAAGATTAAACATAAATTTTAAGGCAAGTTTATTTTAAATGAAGTTTGATTATTCAAGAGATTTTATCAAATGAAAAAGCAAATATCGTTTTATATAAAGGTAGGTCTAAAACCAGATCCAGAACCAGATAGAAATATAGGTAACATCGACTTTATTCTGACTCATGCATTATGCGATGATCGATAAATATGTCACCCGAACTATGGCGTATTGTTACTAAAATTGTGTTTTGTTTCCTCTTGTGTGGATTTGATCAGGGCTATGCCGATGTAGAGAATCTGATATTGTTTACGCGTGAACGGCGCGGGCGCGGCGGAAGCAAGGCGGAACCTCGCGTCATTGGCTCGCGTCTGTCCGCCTAAAAGTTGGCCACCATCATCGGCACGGTTTACTCATGTCACATCATCCTTCCGTTACCATTTCTAAGATAAAATCTTTCTGAAAAGTTTATGTATAGTACCTACCTATATTTCAGCAACTGGCATCCTACTTATATATTTCTTACTGAAAGATTGTGAGTTGTTTGTGTTTGTATTTCAATCACGTCCCAACGAGTGGTCCCACGCGAGCAAAGCCGTGGGCGGAAGCTAGTAGTATACTTACACAAGTAAGAAGCAGTTTAGAACTAAAAGATATTAGGTTTTTTAATAAAGAGACAATGAAACAAAGCTTTCTGTAGAAAGTAAGAGATAAGCCTTAAAAGTCGACCGAAATTTATCGCCAGACCATCGGCCGAGGACATGTGCCGTACCATTAGGCACTCCCATCCTGAGCGTCTTGTAATTTTTATTGCTCTGGCAACCCCGCCTTGCATTGTTGTTGGGCTTAATGAGCATACACTCGGTGCCGACTTTTATTCCTGCTGCGTGTGCACAACAACGAGAATCATTCACATCCGACGATGCGGCAACTCATGAAATTAAATTTGTTACAATGCTACAAGGATTGAACGCGTAATAAGAACGATCTTCATAACCTGCATTCCTAGGTATCAATCATTGAATAGACTATTTCGTAACGTTTAACAAAATAATCACAGCTATCATCTATGGAATAAGTAGGTACCTACTTCATGCAACTAAGCTAAATATTTTTCGAAAACGTGTACCTCTTTCTCTTAACTGTTTGATTGAAACTGATTTTAATCAAGTTGTATAAGTAATCCAATGATCTTACTCGACTCACCATTAATTCAGCTATAGTAAAGATGATGGAGTGAAATTTCCCATGAATTTGATTCCTTACCTGAAAAATAAAAAACATGAAATGAATAACAGTTTCTAATTTTCACATGTTGAATCTCGCCTACTCCAAATATTATGTGCACGTGTTATTTATAAATAACCAACTCCGTGTAATTAAAAATAACCTATTAATTCGTAATAAGTCTTACTTGAGCCATTATTATCAAGCAATATTCAACTTAAAAGCAGTCAGTTGAAGGGTTAAAGTTTCATTGATATCAAATATGGTTGTTTCAGTATCTTTATGAGATACAGAACGCGACTGTTTTCGTCGTTACGGGGTTCCGGCGTGCTTTTAATATGTTTCTTCTAAGAATATCTTTCAGTTTCATATCGTGTTGCGTCATTTATAAATTAACCGCGAGCCTTTTTGGATGCAACTATCGGAGGACACAATTTTCTATCGAGCATATGTAATTTAAGTTGAAGTACTTAGGTATTTTAAATCCATCATAACAAGCACAATTTAATGATAACGAAAGAAAATTACAATAAAGGAGTGTTCATACAAGTAGTTATCTTTATACGAAATGCAGGAAAGATCGATGTTGCTTCATGCGGGCGGGAAGAGTTTTAATAAATTAAGACTATTTCAAACATTATTTGCGATGATATAAAACATAAAATATATTAAAAGGAAATTATTTCTTATTTATTTATGACTCTTTGAATAAAGGACGATGCCGACCTTAACTACCAATTGAAATTTGGTATAATACCTAACAATATATTTATGTAAAGTTTATTATTATAAATGCCTGAAACATGGTTCAGTGTTAATCGTAATGTTATGCTTTGTTTTCGATTTAGTTAATACCACGGAATGTAAACGATAACACACAGAAAGTATTTCAGAAATTTTAAGATATAAATGACCCAATTAGATAAAATTGGCCAAGATCCAGGCATTCGGACTAGATGCAGTTCCTTCTATTTGAGATTAGGTACTATCAGTTTACTTATGTAATGTACCAACGTCGTCCTGTGAATTTGCATATGAATCTTCTTACAATAAACATGATAATCCAATAGTTTTTGCAATAACTGTTGTGAAGAATCTAGGTAAACCACTTATAAGCAGGAGTATTAACATGATTAGGGCAAAATTATGCACATAGGCTAAGATAAATCATTGATATTACGACCGCGGACCTCGTGCTATTTGTCCTCTACAGTGACATTTAACACAATTTTCTCGACTTGAATCATAAATAGAAGAAAACTATAACAATCATTCATCACGACAGTAAAATAACAGCAATAGCGGCGCCCGCGATTTCGTCTGCGTGGATTTATATTTTTAGTTTCATTAAAATGTGAATATACAAAAACATCGGAACACGTCATTATGTAGGTTATGCTTAGTTTGCTAACTGTTATTCATATGCTCATGCTTATACCTATAATGAACTTTTACAAAGTTTTCCACAAAGTTAAAATTTTCAAAGATCCTTTCTCATCAGATGCTTTCCTACTTTACGAAATAAACCTATATTTTTAATTTCATCTTTCTAGACTTACCTACTTATTAGTTTTGGCTGTGCATTGATAGATCAGACAGTCGGTCGGGACAAAGGCTTTTATAAGTTAAGATTGACAACTAAACAGTTAGGTTTGTTTTCTATATTTAGGTATCATGTAAAAATATATTTTTACAACATAAAAAATCGGTAAGTATTAGGTAGATACTTACCTACCTAGTTTTATACAAATTAGCAACCTTTTTAACCTACGGTAGTCGGCCGAGAATACATTACCTATTAGTCACAGAAAAAACATAAATGTTTTAATAACCTATCTTAAAATAGTTATTATTCAAGCATTATTTTTTTTCCAGAAATAAGAAACTTGGCAACGCGGGGGATAAAGCTTTAGAGTAGTCAAAATAATTTTTAAAGGTTTTAAACAAGATTAAACTATAACTGTGATCAAACTTTAGTCATTCCTACGTCTCAGTTGAGACTAAATAGTTCAATGAGATAAAAGTAGAAGAAAAGTGTAACAAGTCAAAACGGAAATTAACAACTGCGAATATTGCCATGTTACAATCTAGGATTCTAGGAGATCTATGAGATGTAAAGTAAAGTAAAAGGAGGAAGATAAGAACTGAGAATATAGATATACCAATAAGAAGATCGCATGAAGATTATATTTGATGATGTCTTTGACAGATATCTGGAGCACACGATTGGTACAGTCTAAGTAATTAAATTAACAGATGACGTCGCGTGGGCAACTGAGCTAACACATGAAGTGTTAGATGAGTTAAAGAGTAACAGGAATATGTGTAATAAACAGGCTAGAATGAGACGGTGTCAATCTATCAACATCAAAAGCAACAACTTAAGCAGATGACTTCTCTGCTATGATGTTGATGAGTCACTAGGTATAACGCGACCTTTTATTCAGCATCTAGAACTCGACGTTTGATCTTAGACCATTTATCCTAATGGTCTAAGCGTTTGATCGATGCTTAAATAAATGTTACGTTTCCTTTTTTTACAAGCTTTTATTAACTTGCAATGTTTGTATCATGCATATAACAAATCTTGCGAGTTATATTTGACCCACTTCGCAGTGTCCGATTGAATTGAATTTTGGCACACATAGATTCTTGATGACAATACAATATTGTGGTTAAACAGCGAGCTGATCTGATGATAAACTCTTCTAAGCTAATCTGATGATGGAGACCGAACCTGTTCATGTAATTCATTGTATGCTCAAAGGAACTTCTCACTTCTCAGTGAATAACAGTAGAACATCCGTGTTTGGGATTATTTGAATCAACTCACCCTTAGGTACCCAATAAAAGCTTATCTTGAAAAACATTTTTTTTACAAAAAACTTATTTTAGGTACCTACCTACTTAAGTAGGTATACCTACCTACCTAATGATTATTTACAGATAAGCATCCTTAATGCATTTAAATACTGTTTACTTTCCCTAACATTAATCCCTAATAAGTAGCCGTCCAAAACTAGTAAGTAGACATGGGCAATATATTTTGTTCGGCAATAACCTCATGTGTACACCTACCTGACAAATGTGTACAGTCGAAATCCAGTATCAACAATTGCACAATCGCATGAATGAACCGGTAAACGTTGCGCGTTCACCAAATTGCTTAACGCGAAATGAATGAGTCCCCTAAGCCGTCTACACAAATGCTTCAAGACGAGAGTCGATGCCGACCGTCGGAGCGGCGCCTGCGCATCCCACACGTGTGGCGCAACAGAGGCACTTTCGACATTGTTTGAGTTGCTTGTTAGTAACGTCTTGCCTATCGATTATAGAAAGCGAATCTTGGGTGATGAGAAAAAACTGGTCTGGTACCCCTTATTTAATGTTGACTTAGCCTTTATTGGCACCAACTGAATCTCATTAGCGTAATCGCCTTAATTCTCTGCATTTAGAAGGCTAAACATTCACACAACAATTTTCCTGAATATGGGAAGCTGATCATTGGTAAGATCTGTTTTTGCCTTAAACTGTCACTGGTTTGCAGATGTCGTCATACAGGCGCCGACGACATGCTCCGATAGAAAGTTGAAGAACTAGACTGGCCCCGTTTGGACAAATTACGAGGTGGCTTAGAATGATGCTGAGTGTTTGGATTTTCACTTTATCAACCTAACTCACGGTAGCAAATTTCTATCAGATGTTCATATTCTTTTTATAGGTACCTATAATTTAATTAAGTGCGCTTTAGATGCTACTTACAAAATTCTGGTCCATTTGGATAATTATAACCGCTTGACTAATACTAATAAAGATAATAGGTTTCTTAATTTGTATCAATGACTTCGCCATTAGTCGTTATGATTTTTTTAGTGGCTAAACTGGAAACGGTCGATATTAAACACTGCTGGCAGGTCAGACAACGTGCGTCCGCGCATGCATCGCGATTAGTGTGAAGCGTGAAGGCCGGGCAGTGTTATCGTGACAAATAAAAAAACTTTCAATGATAAAGGTAGCTTATACTACTACACTGGGTAAATAATAAACTAAGGTAGGTACACCACATACAAGAAACAGGAACCTATCAAACTGAAATACTTATTTGATCAAAGTTGCTGTTGCTAGTTACCTACCCACCTTAATTTATGGAACACCAGATATTTTGATAATAATGTTTGCATGTTTAGCAGAATATCTTGGAGTAAGTTATGAATAATCTAATTGTGAGGAATTATACTATTTACGAGGAATTATACGCAGAATTTATAGGAATTGTGAGGAATTATACGCACTTTGTCGTATTACTATGTTGTAGGTTAGGTATTACATTAAGTACTAGTTAATTAAATAAAAACATGCAATAAAAATGTGTTCACAAGCATACCACAGTCCTAATGAGCACATCTAAGTACCTACCTATAAGAAAACAGTTTATTATGATAACTTATCATTTAAATTAATTGTAAAATACGTAATACAGTAGGTAATATAGTAAAATCATGTTTCAACTACCAGAGAAGTAGAATTTATAGGTTGACAATTATTAAAATGTGCTGTAGGTTCTTTTTAGCTTCTATCGTTAAGTTAAAATTTACTAGTTCATTGAAATATTCAATCGAATCAGCAGTTCATAGTATTCATTATCATACATAGGTCTGTACAAAATGATAATTCTGTAACTACGCTACGGGACTATTTGTAGTTGTGAAAGTTCTAGGTAGCCCCTTTTTAGCCGCAATTGAAATATCTAGTTAAATTGCTTTACATTATTGCGGTATCATTTCAAGGATCAGTTGATAACACTTAGGTAAGTAATCAACCGGTCAAGCTTTTCAATACTGATGTTAGCAAAACTTAAATCTTTTAACATGAAACCACTATCGATGAATATTGAAACCGCCGCGCCTACACTGCATCCAAATCAATAAAATGTTACGCTTTGTCTAAATAAGGAGATTTATTTATCCATTGTCCTAAGTGGGTCAACAGTTTTCCATCAATAACAGACATTGTGATTGCGACCACTAATGTCAATGAATTCGGTACCCACATGCACATTGGTCTGTAACGGTGCTGACTTATTCAATAGCATAATATGTATTACCTGGCTACTAATAATATAGACACATAACTGCACATTTCATCAAAGAAACCGTATTGAAGTAGCTAAGGCTCGATCTGACATACTTTGGCCGTCGAGGAACAACAACACTTTGAGTATTAAACATTTTGAGCTTTCAAAACTGTATTCTTGCCTTTCGTGTCTAACCAATTTTTTCCGAAACCGTTCCCATCTCATCATTTAAATATAGCCCAAGGCATGTCCGTCTGGTTCTCACAGGCTTACACCCAAGGCTTTCCATCTTTGGGTGAGATAAGGTTAGACATCCGCCGGATTGTCTGAAGGTCCAGCTTGAGATAATTCTTACTTCCATCTATACTTGAGTCCACAAAAAGATACTGTTATTTTTCTGGTAGATAACATTTCTCAGGTGATTTGGGTCAAAATAAATCACAGAAGCAATTTATTCAGTTCAACAGTAACAAAGAACATTGGGTTAACTTGACGTTATTGTCAATCATCTAACAATCCCGTAGGCGTAGCGTAGAGGGCCACAATCAAACTATGCAGGTCCACCCAACAGAGTCACCTTAGCTCGTGGGCTGTTAGCTCCCACGCTTAAACTGCGACCTTTTTGTTTAAACACTGTATTCCAATCAGTCATGTTTCTCGTCGTTAGAATCATGCTGAATATTCACGTATGCAAAATGCTGTTTGCGAGAGAACTCATAGTTAGACCATTGTACCGAATTGTGCATTCAGTTGGCAGTCAGATATGATAGCTGAATTAGATAGCTATTGCTCAATGCAGTATTTGCATGACAGCTGACACATTCTTAGTAGGTGAGCTTTCTCTTAGTCTAATTTGTTTTGTGATGTACAAACAGATCGATACATTTACAAACTAATTTAAGTGCCTAGGACATCATAAAGATACATAATATAACGAGATATAGGAATATACCTACCTATAACATAACCAAACATATAGAGATCATTTTCAGTGTTCTTCTTCTGCATTGTGCATAATTTTTTAATTTCGGTTGCATAATGCAACACTGAAATAACACTAAAAATGATCTCTATGACTATCGTTGCATATCTATCGTTGCCTTATCTTTCTTTTTAATTTATTTTTAACTGAAATTTAATTTTATTTTTAAATAAAAAATTATTTTTAAATAAAAAATACTGAAATATAAGTATTTATCGTTCAAGTACCTATCTACAAATTTTATTCCATTGACAGCAGATTTATTTCAGGCTTAGAGTAGAGGTAGGTACTTACTTTTTGAGCGATATTGTAAATTTTTGAAACTATCATGGTTACGAACATTAATATTATTATTTCACTTTCAAAACTTTCGTGAGTTGTAGGTACTAGACATTATTTAACACACGGGAATTACTCACGTAAAATTATCGTCGATTTAGATACCGACAATGTTTCGATTCATCCGGAGAATCTTCATCTGGGTAAGGAGGGAGTTGCGGCAAGGTTACTCCTCGCGGTCGCGTCTCACATGCGAGGAGTAACCTTGCCGCAACTCCCTCCTTACCCAGATGAAGATTCTCCGGATGAATCGAAACATTGTCGGTATCTAAATCGACGATAATTTTACGTGAGTAATTCCCGTGTGTTAAATAAATATTATTATCAACGGGATAATTACCATGATTATTGAGTTTTCTTGCTTCCCGATATTAAACTCATTAATATTATTAATATTAAACTCAATAATCATGGTAATTATCCCGTTGATAATAATATTGACATTGTAAATTGTACCTAACCATTGTTTTCGCTACAGTTATCAAAAAGTAGACATTGTTTTCTAATAACACGCACATTACGGTAAAATTACAATGTTACTGCCACCTATTTTCACGACCTTAGAAAAACTGTATCTCATTAGCAGAACGATCACGTCGCTACAGATAAAACATTGAACGTAGAGCAGTGTCGTGGGAACGAGCGAAGAATGAACTGGGTAAGTACCTACTCATATGATCCAGTTTTCTAGAGATGTAGCCTTATCGAGGTCGGCGCGATAATGAGTCGCGTGTCAATATTAGCTTTCTGTAACATATTCTGAAGTAAACGGCGACGAAACAAAGAAGGTAGAAGTACTTAACAAGTTTTACCTCATGAATGATACATTTTGTAGATACAAAAGAAGATTCGTGGGTTGGATCCATGTAACAAAACGAATCGTGTCACATGTGCTGAATGAATGACGCTCCAAAATGGTTACATCAACTGTTTTGAATCATTGTAATTAAGCAGCCCACAGCAAGTAACAACTTGTTGGAGAACGCCTGGCACAACCTTGGGTTCTACTCCTCCACACTACCCACGGCTACCCTCATTTGGTCAACAACGTAGGCGCGACTAATCGCATACTAAGCAACCTTATAATGATTCAACTAAAGTCTTACTTTTGCTACAGTTGGGTTGCGGAACCTTAAACAACAAAATGTAGGTAGATCAGTGGGCGCCCACGCATCAAGATGCAATTATTACCTGTTTGCAATCTTTAAAATATTTCTTTCTAAAATTAAGGCAGTAGAAGTAGTAGTAGGAGATTAACTAAGCGAGTATTATTAGCCAAGAATATTTATAAGTTATAGTTACCAACTTGAAAATTCACATCTCATAAAATTCAGCAAAATTTTAAATTGGGAGCCGCTCTTCTTTAGATAAGTACTGACGATAAGAGCGCTGTTTAAAGGCTATTAAACTCTTATTATCTTTTATCAAAGTATAATCTGCAACTCGAGTGTACAACATACTTGATATACGTACGTATCTTTAAATCAGAATTGAATTTTACAAATCATTATTGTCCATATCTAGACATATTAAATGATAAAAATCAAAATATTTTATATGGCATTCTTCTTATCATTTGTTGTCTGTTTATCTTATCAATCTATGCACTACGTACCTACCTACTTCTCTATTTGATGTTTGATTGATTAATTACTTGTATATTGACATTGTTCGTTGTATTGTTATTTCGTGTTGCTGATCTTCTTGGTATGCAATGCAAACAATCAAATGTTCCAAATGTAAACATACTTGCTCACTCTCAAGAGTTAGGAACATCAATGTTTGGATCAACAAAATATGCCAATAATAACATAATTTCAGTAGGTAGGTACTCATATGATATGCTGGAATAAACAGCGGTTTAATAATAACACGCCCTTTGTTGAAGCATAAGGATGGAATGGAAGATTTGCCAAATTGACAAGTTTTGCGTAAGTAGGTATTAGTAATCTCACATAATGTGCAGCGATTGTTATTGAAATTGAATGGAAATAGTGTTTGGCTTTGTTTCAATTTCAGGGTGACTCTGAAGTTTGCAGTTTATGTTTTTTATGCGATAAATTGTTTATAGTTTCTGCATCCAGTCTATTTTATTCTTGTGCTTAATATTCCAGTCGTCCAAAATAGCGTCGTAACTTCTTGCTTCGGTGTTCAGCAGCGTAATGCGATACGCCACGCCTGTCGTCTGTCAGTCCACCGTCGATATTTTAGTTTAGTCAAGTTTTAAACTTACAGCAGATAGATGACGTGTCAAATAAACCATAAAACAATTTACTACTTAGATCGTAATTTTTATTGGACAGGGACTAATCATGTCCATCAAAACCAAGTTTAAGTAAGTAATTCCTTTGACGTTTCCCAATTTGTCGAGAGTGACTCAACGCGCTTTACTTATCAAAACGAAATTAAAGAAAAGAGTGGGTCTTCAACTCGAGAGCAGTTGCTTTTTATGGCAAATGTTAAATCAACAAGTTTCAGAATGATGCAAGCTGAATATTGGACACGTGTTTTAATATTGCGTTCAAGCAATTTACTTGATTTTATTGCAGTTGGTAAGTATAGCTTCAACAAATTTGTCAGAAAAATACTTTTTCAAACTATTTGTAGTTTAATTTAAGAATTGTTTTTGTTAAAAGATTTTGTTGTAAATTGGAAACTTTTAAATAGTGCCCTAAATGAGTAGGGCACTATGCCCTATACCTAATTCATCAGAGATACCCAGATCAAGTGTATCTACCGAGACAAATCTAGTTTAGGTTCGTGAGCTACCGACATTACTTCATAAGTGCTCATTTAAATGCAAGCAAACATTGGTCAATAAGAGACAAACATTACAAAGACACATCTGGACAATGTTCTAATCTGGCATAAACTGTAGACATATCTGATTTGAACTTGTTAAGGATTCTATTTATAAGGATTACATATTATGGTACCTGAATCATGAGTAGGTAGTGTGTGTAACCCATATTTTGAAAATGGAAAATTAATTGTAAACCGCATTATTGTAGAAGTATTAGTAAAAGAAAACACGACTAAAGTGTAGGTAGGTAATGAAAGCTTTACATAATGTTTTTCCAGTTAGTATTAAGATAGTTAGGAAAGAGTGTAGTCCCTAGTCAGTCAAATTATCTGATCTCATTCGTAAGGTACAAGCGCAGAGGCAGTCACAGTTATACTTAACAGTAAATCATTATGGTTGTGACATTATGACCATGTAGAAGTATCATACCAATAGAACTCGCTATAAGACGTGACTAGAGTTGTTAATGACTTTTATGTATCACAATAGTTTCAATACAATATTGTTCTCGCTTGAGCACTGGGGAGAGATTTTATAAGTACCTACCTACCTACTTACTCTAAAAAAATTGGTTGTTAAACCTATTTAAGTTACAACAATAATTTGTTTACCTATATCTAATAATATTAATGTTTATTTATTTAATTTTAAGCACACAAACATTACAAGCCTTAAGTTTTAAATGAAGTTAACGTTGAAAGAAAGGGCAAAGGTGCATCCTAGACGTTTTTCAGATGCAGTAAGTAATAGACTAATCTCTCCCTTTAAAAGTCCGTTCAAGCTATCTCTAAAGGGGTCATTGAGGTGAATACAATGACTGGATTCCCCTATTTTAAAAACAGCTGGGGGAATTAAAAAGGAATCATTTAATTGTGAACTTCAGTGGCTAGTTCGTTTTATTTTTTTGTGAGAAATATTGTAATGTTTCTTTTTTCACCGCAACTGCTCTTGTACAAAAAACTATCAAAACACAGGTAAGTATTTATTTTTATAAAAGTTAATTACAATGATAAAACATACCTACAGTATCGTTAACTATACATTCCTTAGTGAATTTTAGGTAAACTCCTACTGCAAAATCAGTAGGTACCTAGTAGGTAAAGTGAATTGCTCAATTTGCTCATTCTGAAAATTGTTATTAATAGCGGTGGAGCTGGTCTAGTCAATACTCGATAGGCATTCAGTAGCGGAGATAAGGGCTACGTTATTATAGTGGTATGGAGTGCGGACTGGTTGCGAGTGGCAATAAAACGAGGCTATACGCCGAGCAAGGAGCGCCTGCGCTGCGCTGCGTACAAATCTCGTATGACTGAGGACGGTGGACGTACGGTACCTACTTAAAGTGGCGACATTCCACCAACCCGCTCGGAATGCATGACACGGCCCTGCGAACAACAGGTTACCTCCTGGCTCGCAATCCTTCATTTTCGCGTCCCATTCTACATCATAACCTCAAAACCATAGCCAATTAGCTCCAGTATGATTTATATACAACAGCTGCGTCGTCACAGATATGAGAATGGAGACACCAAACCCGTTTACTTCTCATTTCACCGATCTCTTTTCTCGGTGACAGTCTAACGACCGCTGACCGCAAATCGACGGAGAGACGTTCTGCTTTACTTAGCTTTTCGAAATGAAGGATCACATTACAAATACCACTGGACCATAACTCGGTGGGGCGAAGACAAAAATAAACTTAATATAGTGTGCGTTGTAGCATTTGTCGACGCATCCGATTTATGGTCGCCTGTGTCAAGCATCGGTGACGATAGGAACTAGTCCTCTTGCCTGCCGACGTATTATAAATAGTCCAGCACGATTTTGACCTACCTTCGTCCAGAAGTCGCTCCATATGCATGAAAACATTCGGGAACGCAGCCAGTTGCTTCCTGTCTTTGAGCAACTGAGCTAAGTAGTCCGCTATACTTTGCGTCGAAGGATTGTTATTATCACACATCATGATTATTTTTTTCAACAAATGCCACGTTAAAAGTTCGTTCTAACACGTTCAATTACAATTTTGTACTTTAGTTACAAATTATTTGTTATTTTCTTGTGAGACTGTGTTAGAAAAGTTAATGTTTCACTTCCACACACATCGACGTTTCGATCACCACTAAATGACGAAACTGACCGAAGTGAAGTTGTGGGCGATTATAGCGCTGCGCTTGCGCTCTCGTCGAGTGAATTTTTTGTGAGCGCGTGCGACTTCTGTCTTTTGTGTAGGCGTAGTGTAGTTTTAATATCTTGTTGTCTCGCTCCGCCAAGTGGTAATAGTTGTCCGTCTCGTTCTATCATAACCAGATGTAGTCGGGGCGCCATCTAGTATTTTTTAAGGAAACTTAGTGTATGAGGTGCAAGGAATTTCTATACTACGTACCCGGAACGCTGACTGAGACAGAAAACAAGGTCCGCTTGAAATAAAACTTGGGCGGTGTGTCTCTTTCTTTTTGCAACTGTGTGAAAGAGACAAAGCACCCAAGAAAGCCTCTCAACAAGACCAACAATCCTTATAACCAAGATTAAATTATGATAATAGATCGTTGAGTAGTCGTGATAAGGTTCAAAATCCTTTGTAC
The DNA here is from genome assembly GCA_958496255.1 of Camptogramma bilineatum. Lineage (NCBI taxonomy): Eukaryota > Metazoa > Arthropoda > Insecta > Lepidoptera > Geometridae > Camptogramma > Camptogramma bilineatum. The sequence goes on from OY292460.1 coordinate 7,256,046, forward strand.
ATTAAATGTCAGTCAGCGTTCTAGTATGTATAGAATTTCTTTGATGAGGTGTGAGTGCTGAATTGATAGATATTAGGGGATAATAGAAGAAAGGAAACTCATCGGGTTCAGCACAGCATTTTCCTAGCTACCTTTGTAGAATTACTTGACAAACAAGTACTAAGCAGGATAGATAATGTTAAAAGAATAATAATAATTAAAAATTAAGTATTTCTTATTTTTATAGCCCCACGCAATATTTTATATTTTGTTAAAACAAAACCAAATTTTAACAATAATGTAACTGGTAATTTGTTGGTTTTCCGGTGAGGATCCCGGACATATGGTAAGCAAGCAGGCGTCCCGTTGTCTCCTATAAAAATTCATCAAACCGTTGTTATGGCATCCACGACTAGCAATATGGCAAACACCCACATCTTGACATGGGGCCAAGCGTTTCTCCATTTCTAATCAGTATTCCTTGCTTTTCTAAGGATTAACCTAATTAAGGTTACTAAAAGGTCAAGTATATGCAAACTTGCAAATTATGGAGACCAAGAGCCAACAGTCCTAGGTTTCTAAAGTTGTAGGACAACTTACTTTTACTATAATGAATAGAATAAATACTATAATACTTTCCTATATTCATAGCTCCCGATGCATGAAATGGAATAATTATTTAATTAACTGCAACATACCGTTAATTTATAATAAAGCTAATTAATTGCCTATCCTATCCAACTTAGAATCATCAAGAAAAGGTGTCTAATACATCGATTTCCAATTTAACATCGGTTTTGATACTTCAATTTATTCACTTCACGTAAAAGGAAAGAGTGGGCGACCTTTAGATTGTTTGTCATTTTTTGTAGAAGATTCAAACATTGCCTAAAGAAGTAACGATTTTTTAACACGATAGACTTGGAGTTCAAGAAAAGCAGATATCTAGGTTTCCCTTCCAGAAGTGATCTAGCCTTCTTCTCTAAAGCACTCATTGATAGACATGCTATATCTCCGTAAATAACAATTGAGTCTTAATAAGAAACAAGCTTGATACAACCGGCAGAATTCGTTTTTAACAAAGTGAACACATAGGATCAATTAAAATCAACTTTGTTGGTTACGTTTTATCAATTCCGTTAAAAGGATAAATGGATAATTGACCCCTATCCGATGCACTCTAGATCTATCGAATTAAATGGATTAAATAGAGCAGTCTCATTGTACTCGTATACTTTCCGAAGGTTGAGGATAATCCATAAACCCACAACTAATTCGAGTAGGTACCTAAACGAGATGTTCGCACATTTTCTAAACTTTCGTTATTTGCACTAGACATTATAGTAAAGGTTAATATTGTTGATTTAGATAACGATAATGTTTTGATTAATCTGGAGAATCTTCTTTTGGGCAAGAGGGAGGGAATCGTTTTAAAGCTACCTAAATTGAGTTACTTTGACGATAAAAAACCATCTGCCTGTTTCAATGGCTTTTATAAAGTTTCAGTAAAGTTATCGGTCAATACTTGAGGTCTGAAGTCGTTTAGCACAAGAGTAATATTTTCAGAAAAGCGTTAATTGAGCCTCTATTATGTGCTTAGCGAATCAAATGCCTGTGAAATGCCAAAGGTACCTAGTTGAAATCGTTTACTGACAGCATTTTTCACTGATACACAGGCCCGACTTCCATATAAGAGCCGAGATTATGCGATCGCTCCGCCTATGGCAGCTAGTCCAGACCACTTCGACTTTAATTATCTAAACGCGAAGAATCTTGGATATACGAAGATGACAAGTATTCTAATGGTACGCCGAGATCTCCATCTAAATTGAACATAATGCAAAGAAACTCGATTACAACATTGTGTGGCAAATCAGTGCCAACAATGTAAAAAACTAAGCTATAATATTCAGATGAATGTCATTTGTACAAATGAAAATAATTGTAACATGATGCAGCAGGTACGATAAAGCAAAGAAATTTTGCTAGAATTTTTTTTTTTTTATTTAAAAAATGGAGCAACTGATATTCGTATATTGTATTTTTTAGTTTTAAGATAAACAATAAATAAAGAGAGACTCTCGGTTTATATCAGATTGTGCAAAAATTAAAAAAAGACAAGGAAGAAGCTCTAATGAAAACCAGGTTTACCAACATTAATTTATGTTCTTAAGCCGAAGCAGGTTAACTAGTGTTTATAACAATATCAAATTAAAATAACTAACGTCAAGTCCACAACAATTTTTATGTTCATGTATGTAGGTTGGAGTGCCGTGCGCATAACTTGCGTTGGATCTACATGTCCGGCTTTCGGCCTACGATTTGTGGCGAGGAAAAATTGCGTCACCAATCGCCATACCACCTTGGCCATATTATTGTACCAATCACATACTAACTTAGTATTTTTGTTTAGCTATGATGATATGCACGCAAAGTTCAAGTTTATCACTATAATGCTTTTGTCGTTTCCTCGCCCACTAGATTTTCATGTAAACCACCTAGACTTCCAAATATTTTTAGGCAACTCGAATGAACCATTAGTAACGTCATTTGCCTTAAATAGGGGGCAAATTTACGCTTTCCGGCCACACAAACTGAACGGAAGATGGGTAAGTGTATACCGAACATTTTCTTAGTTCTTGGATAGTAATACCTACCTAAGCAATGATTGCATTGAATATCTACTCACCTTTGTTCTTTTGCACTAATGGGTTGAATACACCTAACGAGTACAGTGGAGAGACAGTGTCTTCGGCCGAGTGCTCGGTTTGTATAAACACTTTAACGAGTGCTCGGCCGAGGAATAAGAGGCGAGACAGTCACTAGAATCACAATTTGTTTACTAGGCCGAGGTCCTCCCTCCTCGTCCCACCTCTGTCTCGCCACTGTACTCGTTAGGTGTATTCAATCCATATCATAAATCAACCCTGGTGATAAGTTCCTAATGATGAAATGTTTCTCACTAGGTGACAAAGCGAAAAAAGAATCAAGGCTGGATTTCTTCAAATTTAGACGGAAAGCAAGTCGTGGAAATGCGTTACTTCAAAAGTTATCTGCCACAAGGTTTTCTGCAGCGACGCTGTCAACCATATGTTACGAAATAGACGAAGAGAAGCGGCAAAAAACATATGCCATATTACAAGAAACTAGATCTGAATTCACCAATAGTCGTTTGCGTTCTATACTATTGATTTACTCCAATTCTGGTTGGAAAATCTTTATGCTTACTATTTTATTCGTAGCATACATTTTGGATTCGTGTATTTTCACTTTCTGCGAGGAAGGAGATCGACCGTTCTGGGTCATTATACTTATCATATGCTTCAATTTTTTATTCACATTCGATGTGGCTATTCTTGTTGGCTTAAAAATATCTAAAAAGTGGAGGAAGACCCTTAATCTTATGGAACCAGATACGTTCAAAGTTGTTTTGAATGTTATTCTTGCAATACCATTTTCGTTCTTCTATTTAACAAGTTTCAGCTTTTATGCAATATCACCACTTGTAGCAACGGTACGCGTATATAGGATTGTTGAGTACTTTTATGACAGATCTTCTCAAGCTGGAAGCAATCAATGGACTTCGTTTTTGTCGCAGTACCTCATACTATTTCTATTATCTGTTCATACATGGACATGTATCTGGTATCTGTTCTCGTACAGAAGTTTTGATTTACATGAAATCCGCTCATCTTGGTCTTACGCAGCTATTTATTTGCCAACTGAGTCAACTATGGATTGGTATTACGTCTGCACATATTGGTCTGTCATGATCTTAACAACTAACGCGTTGGGTGACTTGTATCCTGTAAATGTATACGAAAGAATAACAGCAATATTGGCCATACTTGTGGGTTTTTTGCTAACTACTGTGGTATTTGTGGGATCGTTGACTTCACAATTTATAACGATAACAACGAGACGCTCCAAATATGTCAGGCGATTGAGAAAAATACAGAACCACCTCAAGTTAATAAATATGGATACGGATACAACCAAGCGGATCATCAGGTACAAAAGTGGTTGAATGATCTTAGAAGATGAACACATTTAATTTTCTGAAACATTTGACATAAAATTTGGTATTGTTCAGGTATTACGAAGATCTTTGGTACCAGAAGTCGGGAGTCATTAAGCCTAAACTATTAGTGTTGCTGCCTTATCCTCTACAAATGGAAATTTGTTACGATCTGAATGCAGTACCACTTTACAGTTCTTTGATATTTCGTAAGCTTCCAGAAGCTTTTTTGAGAAGACTTTCATTAGATATGAGTCACCAATTTTTTCTCCCGGGGGATGTAGTATACAGTCATAACCAGAACAAAACTATTATGGTAAGTATAATCCATTTCGCAGAAACAATTATTAGTAGTGAGGTAATCAACTACATTTACATACATAATCAACGATAAAATGTATCCGATTTTAGATTTGCATTACAAATGGCGTACTTGAACTATTATCGGACGAAGATGATGAAAGCCCTATGATTTCTTTTGCGGAAGGGACATGTTTTGGTGAAATATCTATGGTTTACAATATACCAGGTATATGCATGCATAGTGACTTGACAATAAAGTCTCATTTAAGATAGATATCTAATGTGTACCTACCTAATTTTATTTTAGCGAGGTGTACAGTAAAAGCTGCTACATACGTTGAATGTCAGGTCCTAGAAAAAACGAAGTTCATAAAACTTATGATAACTTATCCGGATTTAGTAGACCAAATACGCCGAGAAATTCATGAGAGAATTGAAAGGTGTCAGAGAAGTAAACAGATCCAAGGAAACAAGACTGAGTTTTCTTTGAATGTTTACGCTTCGAAAGATCGCAAAAAGAGTAGCATTCGATGCTTAAAAGATAGACTGAGATATATCCAAGGTAAGATATTACTTCTTTAAAAGTTTCAATGAAGCGCTCTGGCTAGCTTGCTTAGACGTTCTTGATTGATCGTTGAAGTTAAGCAGCGTTGTGCGCGTTAATAATTTGGACGAGTGACCGCAAGTGGGATTACGAACTGAGCGCTTCCGTGCTTCGGAGGGCACGTTATACTGTCGGCCCCGGCTTTTAAGTCGTTAAGCCATGACGAAGGCCTTTAGGCGGCCTAAAAACTCCGTCACTAGAGATGGCCACTTGCTCATACGAACTTAAGTAGGTACTTACTTTTTTATTTAAAATTTTGAATGTTGTTTTGAATGTGTTTGATGGATGGATACATCAGACAAGAGATAAGACTAGAAACATGTGATGTGGGTTCATTATATGAATGAATATGAGGGGGTGGGGAAATAATGAGTGAGAGTTGAAAATAAAGAATTCGTGAGCCCTAACGACTTCTTTATTTTACCTAAGCTAGAAAGATAATGATGATGATAGTTGACGTCTGTGTGATACAGTATTGTTTATGAAATTTTCCTCTGTCACAGGGCACACACAAACAGATAATTTCTCAAAAGGAGACTATTTGGATGAGAACTGTTTGGACCTCTATATAATATCAGAACACATCAAAAAGAAAACGTCTGTGTTTACCTGCCTTAACTCTAGATTTCCATGGATATTGGAATCAGAATGCTATCTTGTAAAATACTGGGAAAGGTTCATGCTGTTGCTTGTACTCTACATTTGTCTCGTTTATCCGTATCATATAGGATTCGACAGAAAATTTCCAGAAGGAATATTATTTTACCTTCAAGTTTTAATAACAATATCATTGATTTTCAACGTTTTAATGACGTCGGTAACGGCAGTAAGAACTAAAAAGCAATATGTAACCAATTTAAAAGGTATTCTCAGCTACAGACTTAATACACTCGGATTTTATTTGGATTTGATTTCCATGATCCCTTTTGAGTACATTGTCACGATCCACACAGCTGTGAATTATCACGACGAATACAGAGATCACCTATTTTATTTGTGCAAAGGCATAAAACTGTGTCTAGTGTGGAGATTATCAAGTTTCTTTGAGAATTTGGAAAAAAAACTTCTACTCAATTCGTTGTTTATAAAGGTAAAATTAAGAAAACATATTTGTGTTACATTATGTAAAGAGCTCAGAAACTGAAACAATTATTTTTAAAGGTTCTGAAGTATTCGGTTTATATTTGCCTACTCTGCTACTGGTGCGGCGTGGTTTTATACATGGAGGCGTGTTTCGTGAGTCGATGTTCGGAAAACTCATGGTTCAGCAGAGCAATGCTCTGGGCCGACCACAGAGGTGATGTTAATGTTAATAAAAAAAAGTAAGTTATTATAAAATAGACCATCGTTTCGCTAGAAGGCCCCTGTAATTTATAGATTACTTAGTAATTGTAATGTAAATATGTAGGTAATAATAAAACGCGATGTACCTAATGTCGTAATAACATAGCACTGTGTGCTAAAGAAGAAAGAAGATGACGCACACGAATGCATTTAGAACCCAATTTCTCTTAGAATTTTGTAAGTAGAAACCTCATTGAAGATTCGATGAATTCATTACATTTTAACAACTACTTAATATAAACTAATCTGAAACTAAAAAAAATACTTTACATTATAAAGCTGTAGATAAAGTACCTACCTTTTTCATATTAATTTTTCATTAAATCGCTAAGTTATGTAACCGCGTGAATGAATTAAAATAAATGAATGAAATGAAAAATGAATGAAAATGAAAAATGAATGAATTAAATCGCTTAGAAAGGATGACGACCAGAATACGATTATGTAGATTAGACAGATTTTTAGCAATTTTACTTAAAAGAAGGTTGAAAACATGCTAGGTAGTACTAGTATATTTAGGAGCTTTCTCTACATGAACGATTTTCTAATAAAAACCACTTTCTTTTTTTCAGGACTAAATATCCCATAATAACTTCAATATATTTTGCAACGACAATACTTTTATCGGTTGGATACGGAGATTATTCGCCGGGAGACAAATACGACATGGCATTTGTAGCTTTTACAAGTGTCTATGGAGTTTTATTTACAGGATATTGCATATCAGAGTTTTCTGCTGTTGTAACTCACTGGTCCAGGTAAGAAAAAATAAACTTTGTAACCATAATCGAAGTAAATCCTATCGATATTAAATATAATTTTATTCTAACAGAACAAAAACTGCGTTTTTGGAAGTAATCATAACAATAGATAAGTTTATGAAAGAAAACAACATGCACCCATCCATAAAAAAGAGGATAATGTCGTTCTACGAGTTGCAGTGGCAATACAATTCGGTACGTTTATTCCATATCTACTTAAAGTTTAATTCAATGTATAACATTATGCAGTTTTTCATTTGCATAATCTTAATTATTATTCAAGATTTTTAGCGTTAAAACTGCATTGGAAAAAAAAGTAATAGCATCGTAAATTGTGATTCGCAGGGAGTGGAGGTAACGGATGAGAACTGGCTTGAAAAAACAATAGTTCCCTCGGAACTACGGAAGAAAGTTTTGCACCAAGCGAGATTTAGAGCACTGACTTCAATTAGATTCTTTCAAGTGAAGAACAAAGCTTACATTCACACATTGACGGAGAGTAAGATATCATTTTCATGGCTACATCAAATGAGACAGTCAATGAGGGTATTGTAGTGTGATTGTTATCTTACAGTCGAGGTAGACCGCATAGTCTTTTAATAGAAAGCAGGTGTTTTTCCACTTATATGTTAGTACCACACGGAATCTCACCACTATATAGAAATAGGGTAAAAACTATCTCAAGATCAGCCAAACCAACTTTGAACTTCCACAGCTGCACGCGACCTAATATTACCTCCCGGGGAGATAGTTTACTATGGAGGTACTGTGACAAGAGAACTTTATATAATTGAGAGTGGATATTGTCTCGTCACTTCGAACACACTAAGAGAAGCCAAGAGGGAAAGAGTGATCGGACCGGGAAACCATTTGGGATTACTGGTTCTCTTGTATGGAGTACCAGCTGTTAGCACTGTGATAACACTTACCCATTGTAAGGTATGTTCATTAAAGTAATTCAAAAGATCCTTACTTTTTTACCGTTTGAAAAATTACTTAATAAAACGAATATTCCAAACTTTGAGTCGAAATTGAATAAAAAATTTAAATAAATGAATAACACCCAATACCCACATAAACAAGCATGACGATTTCTGTATCATGAGTCCTAAAAATAACAAGTTGCTTGGTACGACAACACTCAGTCCCGAAATATCTACAGATTATGCAAACATCAGCTCCGCTGTGGCAATCGAACTTGCTCCTCCCGCGTCTCAGTGAAGAAATCACCCACTACGCTACCGAGGTCGTCCAAATATGAACATCCTTTTTGAACTGCCAGTTGTTGTTTCTATTAGCAATGAGAAGGTTATCCAATATTGCATTCAGCGCCAGCGCAGTCTTGCTGGGCCAATGCAATCCGAGGGCAATGCATTGGCTTGGCAGAGAACGCATACATTATGAGGCATTTTTTCAGCTTATCAGTGTCAGCCATTCCGCATACACATCAGCATTAAGCCTTTTCCCCGACATGAAAGAGCATGAAGGACTGATGAAGCCAGAAGAACTCGCACAGATAGAAACACAAGCAAAGTCACAAAACACTCAGGCTTACCTAAAATATTACATTCGCCTTACGGCAAAGAAGAAAGTTAGAATAACCAACTTATTTCAAGAGTTTTGGAACAGTAAGTAATAATCTCTGGGTTTTTAGGACAGGAAGATTGCTTGGGTATAATCTAGGTAGGTAGGTATTTACATTTACTTTTTTCTTCGAATCTATGCTTGATTTTAAAATTATTTAAAAGTAATAATAACATTGAGAACAGAATTAATATGTATGACATGCACACAAAGCTTATCTTTTTTTCAGATTCGTTCATCGATTTAATAGCCGAGTACAAAAAAAAGAAAGAAAGTTACTGGAAATCCTATAAACAATTTCACATTTTGAATAATATAGCGCCATACGTTTTGCTGCCCGTAGCAATCAAACCAGATGGAATCTTTATCAAATGTTGGGCGCTTATGAGAGTCATTGTCGCGTATTTAATATGTCTTCTGATTCCGGTATATTTTTCCAAAAATAAAAGACTATATTGTGAAATTGAGTACAATACCTGTCTTGCTAAAGTAACTCATTACCATTTCACGTTTTAGATAATTGTATCAATGGCACCGTTATGCGGGACGTTCAATGCTACTATAATGGTTTTAGAAATAATTTGCTATATCGACATGTATTTGAGGCTCCATGTTGCTTTCTATGGACCTAAAAATCAACTAATTTACCATCCTTATTTGACAGCAAAATATTACCTGAAGGTATGCAACATTATATTTAAAAAAAAATACTCTTTCAGAAAGTAATTTCTGTAGGTACTACTTATCAAAAGTTTTGTTGGTAAGTAGGTACTATTGATCACAAAAATATTTGTTTCGATTTCAGGGAGCATTTATAGTAGACTTCCTGGTTTGTTTTCCGTGGTATGCAGTTTGGAAAATTGTTGTCCCGAGACACAACGAAAGTCATACAGATGAGGATCATCTCGTCAACCGTCACTTCTTTCACTGTGCGCTAAGAATGATCAATGCATTGCAGATCTGTAAATTGTACTCAATCTTCTGGGCGGAATCAATAAAGGCTTTGAAAAGGGTAAGAACATGGTATACCAATTATTGTAAGTTCACAGAAAATAAATCACCCATACAATTGTTAGCCTCCGGCCATTCTTTTTCGTAGGGCGTTAAGTTTTGACTGTAAATTAGATTGTGTACGCAATCAGTGGGTGTTAATTAATGTATATGAACCCACACATACGCTTTCGAGGTTCTTTTCAAACTCTATTCTATAGCTTTCGATTTTTAGGCTGAAGGATTTTCTGACGTGACCAAATCATAATAAAAAATCACTTACCTACTTGAGTATTATTTTTTTTAAATAAATATTGTTACGGCCATGTATGTATAAGCCGTCTCTTATATTTCATTTCGATACTTAATCGTAATCTTTGTTATTTCAGGCCTACTTCATGAGCGTCCTTCACTTCTTCCTCCTTACGCTGTTTTTTCTGAACCTCTACACGTCTATACTGGTAGTCCTTTCGTGTAGATACGTCATAGCTTCAAATCCAAACGACTATCAACGTAAATTAGAGCAATTATCGCTGGAGGGACCGTATATGAACACTTCTTTTCATCATGACGGAAACATGATTTGTCAACAAGGTTAGTTCCTTACAAAACTTTTGATTTGTCAGCAATGTTAGTACAAAACTTGCACAATTTCCAAGTTAGGATAATTTCAAAGGAAAGTTTCCAAGCAGTGACCTCAACTGTAAAGAAAGGTTATCGAATAGCGACCACGCACCGGAAGACGTAGTCGGCGTAGGCCGGCCACCCACTTCTATGACCGATGACATTACAAAGGTGGAGGAGGAGGCCTAAGGAATTACTTTTTAAAACCTTTTCGAAATATTATTTCTTCGGATTCATGTTTACATTTTTGTGACCAGGTTCGTGGCTTGACAGTACCAAAATCTTCAAAAGTGAACATTTGTCACCAGAAAAAGTTTATTTACTAGGATATTATTGGGTAGCTTCTAGCTTCAGTACCGCTGGTTTCGGAGACATTGTCGCTCAGGACACGATTCATATGATCATATCAATTTGCATCAATGTACATGGTGTATTTTTCTTTGGGTAAGTTTGTAGCATTGATCTTTACTATAATGCATCACAGTAGCTTAAAATGGAATGTGATGAAACAAGTATCAGTATCATTCCAGATATGTCTATGCAAGGATAGCTTCTCTAAAAGCGATGGCCGACCAAGTGGTTACACAATTCCAAGAAGATGTCAAGCATTTAGATATGTTTCTAAACAGAGAGAAGGTGCCGATTTCATTAAAAAAGTATATGATGGAATACTGGAAATATCAGTGGAAGAGAACAGGGGGTTGGTCGGTAAGAGAACAAAATGATGAATTCCAAAAGAAAAATTATACTTTTAATCTTTGATAAACAACTGATTCTGGACTTTATTTTCTCATGCAGCACCAAGCAATTCTTGGAAAGTTACATGCAAATTTAAACGAAGATGCCGTTTTGTATATGTACGAAAACACACTGAGAGAAATACCTTTATTCGAAAACGTAGAATATTCTTTCTTCAGGGCATTTGCAAAGAACTTGCAAGAAAAATACTTTCAAAAGGGCTATGTGGTTATGCGTTCGAATGAGGTTATAAGTACGATGTTCATTATTTTCCGTGGGAAGGTGAGGAGTTTGAGAGATTTAAATATTTATTTCGTTTAGATTAACCTTAAGTAGTAAGTTTAATAAACTAGTGACCAACTCTGGTGACGGAGTTTCGATGCCGAAAGTAACTTACCCTTGAAGCTCGGAAGCGCTCAGCTGTTAATGCTACTTGCGGTCACCCATCCAAATGGTGACCGCTGAGAACGTCGCTTAGATTAAAAAAGTAATAATATTACTCTTGTTGTAAGGTTGATGTGGTATCCGATACGAATGAAGTAGAAACGTGTATGGGTCCTGGAGGCATTTTTGGCAATATAAGAGGAGCCGAAAAATACTTAACCATGTCAAATGTAATTGCGTCTAGGAACATAGATGTACTATCTATCCAAGGTCGAGACTTTTATACTCTCTTGAAGGTAATACACATTTAGACTTCTTAAAAGTATTTAGGGTTAAAAAGATAATAAGTTTGAATGAATGAAACACTGTTTAACATAGGTAAGTACTACACGTCTTATAAAAACACATGAAAGAATAAATTTAATGGATAATATAAAAACAAATTAGTAGGTACCTAAATTTTTTCAGAGCTATCCATCTGTTTTGAGGAAAGTAATGCAGTCTGTTAATTCAACTGCAAAAGACTACGTGATACCAACGATGTCATCTGACAACAACAGTGCAGAGGTAAAGAAGCAAAGCGAAACCAATTATGAGCTCAGAATAACTGCAAATAAACATAATATTTTCTGTGTAGATTGAATCTTATCCGCTGACTTATGAAGCTGGAGACGATGACGACGATGATGATGATATCGATCTTAGCGTATATCTGGAGGTACCCACACTTTATTTGCCCAGAATATACTAGATAAAGAAGATGTACTAATGATGTTTTCAAAAGGAAAGATAGGTGACGCACTAACGTCGCATGCAAAACCTTAGGCTGCACCACTACATACACAAAAATACACACATTGATCTATTGAATAGATTCTATTCTATAGATTACCAATTGATAAGGATAGAGAGAGCAACTAAAGCAGTCGTGCGAGCGAGACAGCAATGGCTAGCGGCCAGGTTCTGTCGGCTCCGGCCGAATGGAGCCAATATGATAAGAGCCCGGCCGCTCTGCAATACTATGCTGTCTCGCTCGCATGACTGCTTTAGTTGCTCTCTCTATCCTTATCTATTAGCAACTTCAATATGCGATCAAGACGATGCGATGTTTCGTGCCACTGAGAGCAGGTTTGTCCATTGAACTCAGTTTAGCAGGACAAGGCATATTGGTGAGTCACCTATCTCCCTCTCTTGAAAACATCATTGAGATAATAATATGAACTACATAGGTAGGTACTTATTTTTTCTGTTATAGCTTAGTTATGTTTAACCTAGTTATAAATAGCTTTATCTACAAGAAGATGTCTAGTCAATAACGTGTAAATGTATTAGACTAAAAATGTTGACGATTTTATTGTGTTCTGTACAGAGCCCGGAGAAGAGTTTAGCTGAGTCACACGGCTCGAAGTCATTAACATCAATGGGAAACGTCGACTATGTTCAAGCAACGTTATTAGTTTTGAAGCCGCACAGGTAGAACTCTTTCATACAGCTATACATTGCACTTGGAATGAGTAACGTTGAATCTAGCAAAACAAAATGTACGGACAATAGCAAGTCTCAAGGATTCTAAACCTAAATACTAATTTTACAATGTTTTTATAGATTAACATAACCGATTTTAAGATAAATGAAACTAAAATGCATAGCGTTGTAAATAATGTAGGTTGTATACTTTCAGTATAAGTATTTATGGAATCGTATAGGAACGTTTTTCGTTGACTTAAATCCCACCTCTGAGTAGACGTTTGTATTCGTTTGGATAAAAAAATATATCGTTAGTGGAAAGGAAGAAACGCTAAAGCGCCAAAAAGCGATTCGTGGAAAATCAACTTTAAAGTTTCAAGTTTAAAGTTGATTTCCCACAAATCGCATTTTGGCGCTTTAGCGTTTCTTCCTTTCCACTGACGATATGCAAATATGCATAGTCTAACTAACCCAACACGTCATGAATAGCTTCGGGAGACCAAAACTTTTCTAATTATTTTTTTACTGTTTGTCTCCGATATAGCAACTTTATCGCACCGTGTGTCTTATTCGCATTTATATTTTGTTTTCAGATGGTTTCGCAGCAGCATAATACCTGACAGCAAACTGGTCACATTTATGGGTAGGTCCATACTTAACTTATTATTTTAATGAGCATAATATTATCCGTGAGTCAAAATATACACCCACACTTTAAGCCCATATTCAGGCAGGGCGACCAACCGTTCCTTATACGTAACGATAGAATTATAGTCGTATACACTTGTAAGATATGTTGTGCTAAGTTAATTATCTGAAAATAAATCGGAGTAGCCGTTAGGTTAGTATGGAAAGCTCAGATTGGGTTTTACTGTACCATACCAACTGCTATCATTTTAAAAATATTCTCATGACTGCAGTGCATACCTACATGCAGTGGGAGAGCTCTCCAAGATATTTTTTTAACCTTCCAAAAATTACAACCAGACAGGTTTTGAACACGGCCTAACCGTGGCCGTCTGAGACTAATATATAAAATTACAAAGCAAATACCACTTGTGATTGAAAATTATTTCAGGAAGTTAACTTATAAATATCGTTTTAGCCGTTTATAATTTATTTTAATGCTTACTTATTAATTTTAAATTATTGTATTGTCATCGGTCCTTGATAAATTATGTGCAAAGTTTTAATTTAATCCAACGTTTTTAAGTGGGTCAAAATCACATTAAAAGATTCCGTTTTCATACAGATGAAGCTATTAAAAGCGTGTTAATTAACATACCTTTAAGCTATAATTGTTTGGGTGTAGTTCAATTTTCTTATTCCAGAATACTTGATCCTGTTCCTATCGTACACAGACTTTATGCTACTAGTATACCAAATGTCGTTTCATTCAATACCGCATTTCTTCTACATATGCGTGGCTTTTGATGTTGTATTCATCTACAAAGCGTTTTTAGATATTCATAGCGGATATATGAATAGATACGGTGATTATATTCTGAGTCCGAAGAAAGTGAGAAAAATGTAAGTGAAGCTGTTCGTTCGGGATAAGATTAAATTGTCTAGAGTCTAGCTAGATCATAGGTTTTCAACGTGGGCGATAACGCCCCCTTGTGGGCGTTTGAGACTTTCAGGGGGACAGTAGAAGACCCAGAGAAAATTAGGGGGCATTGAGATGGCACATTTAGATATGGGGTGGATGCTCTTGAAAAAAAATATACTCTCAAAGTGGGTGGTGTGCAAAATAAGATTGAGAAACTATGAGCTAGATCATGGTTTATTAATTTGGAATCTTTAGATTGGAAACATCACCTACGTGGAAAAAGAATCTTATAATATTTATACCTAGTAAATTATAGATATTTTCAGGTATTTTTCGAAAGTCTATTTACGCAGGCGAGACTTCCTAGCAAACTTCCCGATATCCTACATAGCTTTTGCGTTTGCTTTGCCACTAAGTACGCAAATGTGGCTATTCTGCTTCCTACGATCACCTCAACTCTTGAGAGTGTCATATCTCTTTACCTACAGAACACATAGGAAAAGCAACATTGGATCAGCTAATTTGATTGTAAAGCTTACGTAAGTATTCATTAGGTAGTATCAATCCAAATGACCAAAGTCCAGGATGTCAGGGACTGTGTTATAGACATTAGCGGCCTGACCATGTAAAGTTTAACCGCGGGAAACAGCACGCGCCATTCCATCCTTCGCTCCAAAGCCTTACGTGTAGATGCGCGAGGCCTGACATTTCGATATGGCATGTCGACAGACAGTTTTTGTGAGTTTTTTGCACGCATCACCGTTCATAATCGTACCACGCGCCAGTCTAAACTGTGACAGTAATTAGCACGACAGTTTTATCCGCGGTTAAAACTGCACAGATTTATCCGCGGTTCGGGACGCAGTCCAGATGCGCGGTTAAAACTCTACCGTGTAAAGGCCGCTATTAAATGGAGGTGGCCAGGACACCTGCCTAGACGTGGTTGACGAAGTCGTGGTTAAGGGGAGGTCAAAGCAATCTGTTCGTCTAATAGCGCGTTGGTTGGATCGATGATAAGTATTGAGAAAATTGAGGGAAAATCTGGAGCAAGCCGCACAGAACAGAAAAGTTTGGCAAAAGCATAGGCCTATCTATACACAGCTGTGGAGCTATCAAAATGATGATGATGATTGATTCGGAACGTTTTTAAACAAAATGTAAAATTGATTTTCGTGGGTTGGGTTGGGCGCTAATTTTGTAATTTTTTTTTTTTTCAGAACAATAGCAATATGGGCATCTTTACTATCACACGTGAATGCGTGTTTGTTCTTCAAACTATCGTGTCTCACTCCAGTACATTGTATTTCGGCAAACTGGATGACGAAACCCGAACTGAATTTACGAGTAAAATATTCTGAGGTAAGAAAAGTTTAATCTATACTTCTATCTATACCAGTGGTTCTTAACCTATGGTCCGCGGACCACTAGTGGTCCCTGGAACCACTTGAAGTGGTCCGCGAAGCTATCCAAAAAAATTAAACAAGCGACAAAGGATCAAAGTTGAAAGAGAAAACTTACTGTTGGTGGTCCGCGGCAGGACAGAAAGTTTATCAAATGGTCCCTCATCACTAAAAGGTCTATACTGATCTATACCACTACTAAAGCGGAAGAGTTTGTTTGTTTGTTTGAACGCACTAATCTCTGGAATAACCAGTCGGATTTGAAAAATTCTTACTGCATGGGCGCTGGCGCTTCGAGTAAATTATATTATTTTAGATTTTTTCACAAGTTTTGATTTTACCTGTGACTCAGCTCAGATACAGCATGACTTTTATAAAATTACTAGCTGCTGCCCGCGGCTTCGCTCGCGTGGTACCCGGATGAAAAGTAGCCTATGTTGTTACTCTCCAGCCTTCCAACTATCTCCACACAAAAAATCACGTCAATCCGTCGCTCCGTTTTGACGTGATTCCTCGACAAATAAACAAACAAACAAACACACTTTCACATTTATAATAGGGGTACGGATTACAATTTCTTTTTTTTTTTCTTCTTTAAAATAAACATTATTGGCTTTCATTTCAACACATCAATATTACAAAAACAACGTGATCGAATGCCTTGCCTTATGTGTCAATTCTTGCCACTTCTACTTATGTCATAAAACTAGTTTTAAGACTTCCGTAAGAACTAAATACTTATTTAAATTGCAGGGTAACTACTTCACACTTTACATAGCCGCTTTGTGGTATGTCTTAAATGTCATCACCATCACTGGTACGGGTGATGTGTCATCTCAAAACAGTTTTGAAGTCGTGGAAACTATTATTGTGGTTATTGTTATAAAGTTTTGTACAGGTAAGTTGAAGCTATTTAGTTTGTATCAAAACCAACAAGCAAATGAGCGCTGTTTGAAATGAAAATGAAATTAAATATGATCACCACTGTATTCCCAAGGTGCGGTAGACATATTCTTTCAGATCTTTAGGCATTTATAGATCCTTTGAAGATATCTAAGGAGGTACCGAATACATATTTGGTGCAAAGTATGTATAGTCGTATTGCTCATAGGGCCTCCAGACTCTCGAGAGAAGGCTCGGCGAGAAGTCTCGCCCTAGACTTCGCGAAGAACAAACAAGCTATCCACACTCTCAATTGTTCTCAGTCGTGATCTGTTGCTTATCCGGTATGGACGTCGATTTTGAAACTGCACCCGGTTTGGCTCTGTGTGCCATTGCATACTGTAACTTTGTGAATGTTGTAACTAAAAATAATGTAAAAAACTTACTTAATTAAAATACTTAAGAAAAATACTTAATGTAAAAAACTTTTATCTTAGTAGTTTCGATATTTAGCATCCCATAAAATAGGCTCAGATTGAAAAAAATCGAAAAATTTCAACTCTATTTATTATTCCACATTTTTACGAAAGAAAATTCTCGAAAAAAACAAACAATATGGATGTCTGCCCACCGCCGCTCATTAATCTGCAATGAGACAAAACGTGAGTGTAGGACCCTTCTCTTTTCTCGCCCGAGAAATCCTTTGGCTCGGCCAAAAATACCGACAACGATCGGAGAACAGGCCAGCCAGAGAACGAGAAGGCGAGAAGCTCCTCACACTCACGCTTCTCGGGTGTTCTCGGGGGTTCTCTACGAGAGTCTGGAGGCCCTTTCATTATACGGACTAAAAGTAAAGGAAAAAATGTCATTTTTCCTTCAATTTTGACATAAATCGTATCAAAACTAATCAAAATTGAAGGAAAAATGACATTTTTTCCTTCAATTTTAGTCCGTATAATGAGCAATACGACTAAGTATAAAATTATTTTGCTATAAGTGCCTCTCCAAAATCATTCACCATGATTAACAAATAGCGATTCTATTTCACCGAATTTACCGCATTTTTTTCTAGGACTTCTGATATCAGAAATGTCTGCAATGATATCAGCGCATTCATCATCACGGATAACGTACGATTATGGAATAAACAAGCTTAGGGATGGTCTCCGCGATATGGACCTAAGCGAACATCAGATGAACAAAATGTGGGATTATGTGCGCCAACTGTGGAATAGGCAGCAAGGAAAACAGGTGAATTTACATCTTTATAACTATAATTCAGGAGTGTGTGTGTTAAACCGTGTGTGTATTCGTTATTATTCCCGTAAACTGCTTAGCCGATTTGGATAATCTTTTTGCAGTTACGGGGCGTGGATGGTTCTTAGCCGTAGTAGGGAGCCTACTATGAAGAATAATATAATGTAACTTACTAGCAGCGCCCTCGCGGTGTTACCCACGTAGTGATAGTTCATAGTGATGATGATGATGATGAAAAGTAGCCTGTAATAACCTTCGTCCAAGAATTGAGCTATCAAATGCAAAAAGAACTTTTCAAATCCGACTGGTAGTTCCAGAGATTAGCGCATTCAAACAAACTCTTCCGCTTTATAATATTTGTATTGATTTCCATAAGTATATCGTGTGTGTACCTAATTATTAATTTGGCGAATAGGACATAGGACAAACGTTCAGTGTACTGAAATATTAGAGCTCAATTCAAACCACGCACCATCATATCCATCTTATTTTGCAAAAAAAAAACTAATCTAAAATGGAAGCTTCATGCTCCAAAATATTAAGGGAGTCACTTTTACAGAACCTGTGATAAAAAATATTTTTAAACCAAATTTCATCAACAAAATGTGTAAATCCAATATTCATAAAAAAAGTTTTGATCATCAGTATCAGATAAAGTTTTTTCAATATCTTTCTCACGTTTCAGATGCCTCAACTAATCCTTAAGCTGCCTTTCCGTCTGCGCTGTCAAGTGATGCAGGCACTTTACGGCTCTCATATCCAACAATCTGTCATATTCAGTAAGACTGATGACGATTTCCGTCGAATGCTGGCCATGTGGATGAAACATTGTGTGTTCTTCCCAGGAAATTATATTGTGCAATGCGGGGACTCGGATCAGTGCATTTATTTTATACATAGGGGACAGGTGAGTTTACGTTAATCACGAGCAATATTTGTTTGTTTGATGTTTCAAGTTTGTTTGCAATGAATAACGTTCTCGAAAACGGCTCTAACGATTTCGATGAAATTTGCAGTACGGGTGTTTAGGTACGGGGGCGAAAAATTGATCTAGCTAGGTCTCATATCTGGGAAAAGCCGTTTTCTCGGCATTTTCACGCAAGAGATTTACCAGTGCAATGTGGTTCGTAATTGAACCACTAGATGGTGTTATGTACCCGAGCAGAGCTCCGTCGCCCAGATATTGCTTTCGTAAAGTTCTACCAGGGGGGGGGGGTCTCACTCCGCAGTTTAGGTACGTTCGGCCGCTTCGGGCAGAAGTATGACAGTGGGTTCCCACTTTCCACTCGGCTCGCATGCTAGCCGCCCGCGTCGATTACCTATTTATGTGACAAGTCGGACAACCCTTCCGCGGCACTCCGCGCCAGGCAGTGACAGAGTTATGCGTTAGAAAAGAGAGGCAATGTTTAGTTGAATATAGCGCTAGACACTAAGCGCTTATGCGAGCTGAATTGTGCTTTGTTACGTAGCAGCAAGAGTCGCTATTTATATAATTTTTTTCGCGAAGTGAGCCTTCTGTACTTTGACTACGAGTATTTACTTTAAACTTTCAAAGATTTCAGAGACTGATTACCGTGCAGTTAGTCAAATAAATAAGTTATACCGAACACTCACACATAAATCCCTAATCTTACACTAGCATTCCCTGAGTCGGGGTTATGAGAAATAGGGGATAGCCAGTGCAGAAATACGTATTTAGACACAGCAAAACTTGAAGTTAAACATCTCTAAGTATTGCCCAGTAAGATCTAGTATGTTGTGTACTGCCATTGGATAAAGATATACAGTAACTTGTCAGTATTTTAAATCGGACGTTTAAAAAAAATCATAATATTAACCATGAAACAAACAACATACTTACATACCTACTTACAAATAAAAATTGTAGGAACTAAATAATTCGTTTTTCCAAAAAAAAAAACGTTTACTTACGATTTTTCTTACAGGTAGAAGTGCTTACTATTCATCCAAACTTGACTGAATCAATCTACGATGTTTTAGGTCCGGAAGATAGTTTTGGTATAGCACAGGTAAAGTCTATCTTATACATAGATAAAACAATATATTATTATAGATATAGAGCAATATAACGATATAACGTTAATCCTCTTCATTAATCTATAGCTACTGGGCGACCGAGCTTCGCTTGGTGTTTTTAGGGTTCCGTACCTTAAAAGGTAAAAAAAGGAACCCTTATAAGATCACTTTCTTGTCCGTCTGTCCGTCTGTCCGTCTGTCTGTCCGTCTGTCCGTGTGTCACCGTCGATTATCTCAGGAACGGGTAGAGCTAGCAAGTTGAAATTTATACCTTATACTAAGGTCTATAGTCCCTACTGTGAGTATAAAAATCAAGGTCCTGAGTCAACACTATAAAAAGATATAGGCAAATTTAGGTTTTCGTGAAAACTTGTGAGTACCAAAACTTACCTTAATTATCAACTTTTTTTATTTTCCGGAATTTTTCCTTTACTTGTGCTGGAAGACCTTGCTTGTAACCAAAATTGACAATTCTAGGTCAACCGGAAGTACCCTAGAGGTTTTGGGTCGAAAACCTAAATGGTAGTTCCCGTTGACCTAGAATAACGAAATTTGGCAAAAAGCAAGGTCTTATAGCACAAATAAAGGAAAAATTCCAAAAAGTTAAAAAAGTTGAAAATTAAAGGGTGTTCCCATACATACATAGTTGACGCCAATTAAATTGTCCTCCCGAGTTGTATGGGCGCTCATACAATTAAGCGGACTAGCTTAATTGGCACCATGGCTAGGCACGGAACCCTCGGCGTACGAGTTCGACTCGCACTTGACCGGTTTTTATTTTTATTAGTATCTAAAGTTTCACGTTTTTTTAGGGATAACACTTATCTAGATAAACTTGTAAATAGAACATTATCTAAATACCTACAAAATTTCATTAGAACCGTAATATTTGTAGATCGATCAAACTTTGGCACAAAATTTTATCCGCACCTCATTTCTCATTTTAACCGACAACTTGCCCACCACCGAGATCGCCTTTGAGAAATTGATACGAATTAAAATGTTTCAGGGCTTATTCGTAGGCGTTTCGCATCATTTTTCATTTCGAGCAAGAACAGTAGTCGATATAGTCTATTTGAAACTGGACTCCTGGAAATATTTACTCGACTTCTACCCTAAATCCGCAAGAATCGTACAGAGGAAAGTGGAAAATGTATACTTAGCTATTTAAGTTTTGATGTAAAGTTTGGAAATACTTTGGATTAATTAGAACATGATTTAAGAATATTGAATGTTGGTTTATTTTCAAGAAAATTGTTTTAAATTAAATGAAATCACATCACTCACACAATCACGAGTCGCGTAGAAACAAGAGAAGCTTTCGTAATCTTAAGCTCAAAAAGTAACACTCAACTAAATACCTACAAAGTTAAAATATTTAAGGTTTGGTAACTAACGGTCTGCCTCATAAAAATCGCTCAATTTAACACGGAATGTTTCTTTCTTGTCACTCTTATGTCAAAAAATAGAGATGGCATTACATTTTACAGCTATTTGAGTCATACTATTATTTATTGTTAAAGAAAGTTATTTATAAGACAGACTGTGAAACTACAGCTAAACTACACTACAAAATCGCTTTAGCCAAAACTTTCTGCAATCAACATACGTAAGTAATCAAATGAAACACCAATCAATTTGTTTTAGCTAAAGCATGGTAAAATGCTAGGTCCAATCCACTACAGAAACATTAAACACAAAACTAAATCTTAGATAATAATCATTACTTCAGATTATTTTATCAATGAAATATTTTCTCTAACATAAAACATCTTTTAAGATCCGAGTGTATGTCCTTGAGATTAGGAACCAAAAGGGTTTTAGCGCTGGGAAAGAATACAGTAGATTCTGCTAAAGTATCGGACTAACATTTTACATAAAAATAAACTAAAAAAGTACCGCATTACATCTTCTCTCCCTCTTTCTGTTACTCAATCTGTCGCTTTCTCTTTCTAGAGATGCGTTGCGAGATCTCAGGTATTAGTTCTTGAGTCAATTCTATATCTTCCGTCGCTTCATGGACGGTTATTTCTCCTTCAGAATTCTGCATAGTTAGGGTTTGTACCATATCCACATGCTGGGTTTGAGTTAATCTGGAACTGAGACGATAAAAAAGTTAATTTTACGAAAATAATCATAAAAAAACCAGGAGTTAATTATTTCTTAACTAGCTGCGCCTTCGCGGCTTTACCCGCGTACTGGTGATATGATGATGATGAAAAGTAGCCTATAAATATGCAATGCAGAATATTTTTTTAAATTGGACTGCTAGTTTCTGAGTTTAGCGCGTCCAAACAAACAAAAAAATTCATCCGCTCTATAACTACTTCTACGAGAGAAAAACTGTAAGTAAAATAAGTATGTACTTACATACTTTTATGTTTACGTCACAGTCAAATTATAGTAGGTACTACACTAGTTTTTGTTTACGGTTTCGCTCACGCATCCAAATGTGAAAGAATTTTTAAAATCAAATAAGTCGTAACTATTGGAGATTTTTGCATCCAAACTTTACCTCTTTATAATTTTAGTTTAGACAGATAATTAAACAGAGACTTATCAGAGTTTACAAACAGTCATAAATATATTATACTAGCGGACGCCCGCGGCTGCGCCCGCGTGGACTACTGTTTTTTTTATCCTACGGGAACCATGAATTTTTTCGGGATAAAAAGTAGCCTATGTCCTATTCCCGGTCATTATCTATCTACAATCAAAATTTTATCGAAATCGGTTAAGTAGCTATGGAGATACGTGGTAACAAACATTCACACACACACACGGACTTTCGCCTTTATAATATTAGTAGGAGTAGGATAGGATAGGATTAGTAGGATGAAGCCATTTTACGTTGGAGGCCTGGCTTAAAACTCCAGGGTTTTTAAGCCACTAGCCAATATATGTACATGGAAAATTTACCAATAGTTTCTTGAATTTACAAAGTATAAACTCATTCAATAAGACATTGTACCTGTCACAGTTCATCTGTTCCAATTGCTCAGCACTGTAGTCAGATTTGCAGCACGGCCACTTCTCAACCTTCTCCAGGTAACGGTTCAGGCATCGAGTGTGGACTGCCATGGCGCAGGCTGGACAGTTATAGCCCTGAAATAGGATTAACATTATTATTATTAGCCTATCGTTTCCCACTGGGCAAAGGCCCCACCTTGATCTCTCCAAATATCACGGTCTTGTGCCATTTGGACCCACGCCTTGTCAAAGTTATCTAGCTAGATCGGAGCACCATCTCTTTCTAGACTTTCCGCGACGCCGCCGCGCCGCCTCGCTGTCTCAGGACTCCACTGAGTGGTAATTTTAGCCCACAGCTCATTGGACATGCGACATACATGACCAGCCCAGCTCTTTGGGTTCTGGAGCGCAGTGTTTGTATTGAATTACCAAACTAAATAACAATTATTTTTACTAAGCTACAAATTATTATAACTAACTTTGCGTGTCACCTACAATTATGAGGCCACACAATGTTCCAAATACCATTATTTATCCGTCTACCAGTCTAGACCCTTTACGTATAACAATAGGAGATAATCCTGGAACTCATTGAGAAAGGAATTCAACTTGACCAACATTGTTAGCTGGCATCCTTCTTGGGACCTCGGATATGGTGACACAAGCTTTTTCTTAGCACAGTTTCCTTATCTAGTACTATAAAACAAGATAAGGAAACTTTGGTTACAATAATTTAATTTATTATTTTTACAAAGAACAATCCATTGGGGCATGTGTGTTATTGCACACAGGGGCATAGCTATAGCTTTGTTAAGGGGGGGGTCCAAAGGTTCCAATATACCAAAGATCTTTGTTAAGGGGGGGTCCAAGGGTTCCAAAATACAAAAATTGACTAGGTTTCCTCCGAACTTAATGGGCTAAGGGGGGGTCCGGACCCCCTAAACCCCCCCCTTATATACATCCCTGATTGCACACACTGCGAAAATCTGACCTTTGAATCATACTAGGCTAGAGACCTATTCTATGTGATACATACCCTGAAAACAATCTGTTTGCACAAGCAACACTCCTCTATAGCATCAGGCATGTTCTGACGTAGATAGCTTTCAAACTCATGGATAGCTCTCACTCCGAGGGCATAGTTGTTATTGTCTTTATCCAAATACTTCATCCTGCACCAGGTTTGGAGAAGTTTCTGGAATGTTTTTAATGCTCATAAAAACAAGAAACCTACTTTATAATAATTTAACTCATTCCCTGCCCCAGCCCACTGCTGTTTATAAGTAGAGCAAAAACTTAAAGCTAGTTTAGAAGTCAAAGTTTATCTTCTTCATATAACAGAAGCCATAAATAAGCTTTTAAATAAATACTATGAAGTGTACATTGCAAATCCATTGTTCTGAAATTTCTCAGTTACAATGCAAATGTTGACAGTGAGCTGATCTGATGATGGAGTCAGGAGCTGTTCAACAGATCTCCTCAGTGAAAACTGTAAAATACCTGTGATTGAGCCATGTTGGCCAAATGGGATAGTGCCTGGACTTATCCTGAAGGTTCTTGGTTTGAACCCCAGCTATTTATCTTAGATGTAGCATTGCACAAAATTTATAGTGCATTCAAACAAGCTTTTAGTAGTGAAAAACTTTGTGAGAATATGGTATCAAAATTAAATGTACAAGGGAGACTCGCAGTATGGTCACTCCTCGAGACACAACCACGAGAATATTCCTGATTACCTGATATACCTGATTCAATTATTGACTATCAAGTCAAACTTTTAAGAGTATTTCTATTACAGGAATCCTTACTTCAGCATCTCTTTTAGTAAACGAGGACTTCATACTGCCGACAATGTTTATGGCATGAATGCGAGTGACCTGCCTTGACTCGGCACTCATTATCTGTTCTATAAGCAGCCTGAAAAACTCTAGCTCATTGGCGGAGAAGAAGTTCTGGGCTTTTGTAGCATCATCGTAACCGAGTGACAGAAATATTAGGACTTCTTCATTGGTGAGTTCATCAGTGGTCAGCTTTATTGTTTGCTGGAAAGGTCTTATGGTGTCATTGATCTCTTTGACCATGTCTTGGATGGGTTCGTGCTCAGCTTCTGTAATATTCATAGAATAGAATACGTTTATTTGGTACAAAAAGATAAAGATAAGGAATTTATTTGTTTACAACATAATTATTAATTACACACACAAGATTGTAACTAAATCAGAATAGACAGGAAGAAAAGTAAACAAATAAATAGAAGAATTGAATGGAAATAATAACTTTACCAGTAAATTGAGCTAGAGCTCTCAAACTTTCAGGCAGGGTTATAACGCCGCGAGAAGCAACAGAGCGTAAGAGAAATCTATGGACACTGTCCATTGTGTTATATTTCTTTCCAGAAAACAAGACAATAATTATTTTTATTCAGTAAACTGTGCTGCACTGTTTTGTTTTTATTTTGAATTGTTTGATTGAATTGAATGAACGATGAATGAATTCATGGCGGGTGAGTGCAGTGTTGCCAACTCCAAAAAACAAAAGTCGCTAGATTGAGTGCGAAAAGTCGCTAGAAAGTCGCTAAATGAGGCAAAGGAGCTAGCGGGGGGGGGGGGGGGGGTGCTTGTTTTAAAAGTGCAAATTCATTGACCTTCGTTAGTAACACGACAACATTAATTATTGCTCGTGATAGTGCGCTTATAATTTTTTCGAAGCAAAATATCCATTGATTAAGCCCACGACCATCGGATGAGTGATACTAATTATTTAAAAAAATGTATTTATAATACAAAAATGTAAATAAGGCATTGTGTAATTTTCCTTAACCTTTGGTTGGTATTATAAAGCTGGCAATAATAATAACAATCTCGGAAGATGTCATTCATTCTTCCGAGGTAACGAACATAACGCCTAACGTCAAAGTTGTCAGTGACAAACAAACCAACTGGACTTTTTGGCGGGAATTTAAGAAGAAGTCATGATTTCATTTTGTTTTATTTTCCAAAACGTGTGTTTCTTCGAATGTTAATGTTTAATGATGGTGGATTATTAACCGCTATGTGTTCGTGAATGTGCATGAGTGTGGGCAAGTGAAACAAAAATGGATAGCATTGGCTTTTCGACTTTTCCCAAAAAGTCAGTGTTGATGTTTCAGTAAAGCCCCACATCTTTACTGAGGCACAAGGGGAGGGGTGGGATATTATATTTATGTATATTAAGTATTTGTATATCTTATTTTTATATAAACTTAAGTATATCAATTACTTGACACTAGCTGAATGCACAAGCCGTGCGAAGCAAAATAAAGAAAAAAAAAAAACAAACCAACCATTGCTAATTTTTTTGACAGTGACACCTTGCGGATGCTTGAAGAACGAGTTCCAAGCATCCTTGAACCCAGCTTCATGTCATTTCCAGAAGATGTCGCTACGATCAACTTTGATCGTTTTAAATAGTGAACTCCAATGAAACTATTCAAGCAAACTTTTTTTTACAGAAAAAATTGCAAATTAAAATAGGTAAGTACCTACCTAAAAGTAAAGGTATCTACATATGTAACTACTTACACAACTTAAACAAAACAAATGGACAAGTAGGTACCGTACCTATCTACATAATCCTACCTACTAATAATATTACAAAGGCGAAAGTCCGTGTGTGTGTGTATGTGTGTGTGTGTGAATGTTTGTTATCACGTATCCCCATAACTACTAAACTGATTTTGATGAAATTTGGAATGTAGATAGCTTAAGTTCTGGAATAACACTTAAGCTACTTTTTATCCCGGAAAAATGTACGGTTCCCGTGGGATAAAAGTAGTCCACGCGGGCGAAGCCGCGGGCGTTCACTAGTTAAGTAAATCATAAATTATTATTCAGTAGGTAGGTAGGTACTTAGATTAAAAATAAGTACCTAGGTAAGTAAGTAGGTAAGTACCTACCTTGTACCAACCTACCAAGAGACGTTTCTCAAATAGGTAGGTAAGTACCTACTTATTACCTTTCAACTGTTTTATAAATGCAGTACTTACCTACCTAAGTATTTTATTTATGTTATTAAGAAAATTATTATCATAAAAGTTCTCTACCTCTACCTATGCTTTTATAAACCACCCTACGTTTTTTTTTACAATAGAATGTTTGTTTTCTTAGGTACCTACCTTATAACTCTATTCTTATTTTAAAGGTAGGTAAGTAAGTAGGTAAGTATAAAAACTTTAGGTACCTACTTACCTACCAAATCAAAATTATTTTCTTCTATTATTGTTGTTTGTTTTTTAGTTTTTTAAACTGTTGTACCTACTTCAAGCTTTTTAGTAGACATCGGTTAATGTCGTGTTTGTTTTCCGAATTATACCTATGATTCGACAAAACAGAATGCGATAAGTAGCAGCTCTAATTTTAAATTTTAAAAGGCATTGATATTTATTTGTTTGCGATAAAGTTGAACTTATGAGTAGGTACCTACTTAATTTTCATTTCCAAATGACTTTTCGTCAATGGTTTTTGTTAACACATTCTTTTTCTGGTTTTACAAGTAGGTAGGTAATTATTGATTTCTTCTCTACTCGAACTTATTTGTTACTACCGTAAAATACGCCAACATTGCCCACTTTTTTCGAATAATTTCAATTTTTGTAAAAATTTTCTATGGGAACGTAAGTATTTTCTTTTATCATCTGCTATTATAAGATTATGTGCATGTATTACTTAATCAGATTTTATGATGCGTCAATATTTAATTAAGTATTTTATACATTTTGATGGCGGGCAAAGTTATCTGGACTTTTAGCCAACATTGCCCACGTTGATTTTTGACGCAAATATAGCCTCTAGAGAGATGAAATAAAAAGCCAATACAAGAATTTAGGCAATAATGGCGTTTACTTTAGGTATTAAAACGATACTATAGAAGGTTTCCTAGCAAAGTGGCTGGGCAAAGTTACCCTGACATTTTTTGTCTTTTTCATACAAACCGCATTTCACAAATTAAAAGTACTAGGGTTGGCACTTCTTAGTTAACTGATCTTGTGATCGTAGTTGTTGTAGGTATAAAAAAACTGGTTATTTTTCATTCAGGTATTTATTTAATAAACTTTAATCAACATATTTATATAGGTACCCAAATGAAAATGAAATACTAATTGAGATCAAATGATGTTAGGAGCTAAATTAAAATAATTACTAAACTATTAGACATTTTCAGCTAACTGTCACTATTATTATTGCATTGTCACCGAAGACTCATAATTTTGCCTAAATTCAGCTCAATTTGACACCGGGAAGTAGGTCAAATTAAGCTTGCAAGAATTGACCCGGACAAACATACTTACAAACATAGGAACTTACAAACATACAAACATTGCAAGTTAATTAAAAGCTTTAAAAAAAAAATAAGTTTCTGAAGTGCCAACCCTAAGCTTATTTTGATGGCGGGCAATGTTGTCAATAGTAGATCGCTACATTGCTGGATAACTTTGCCCACCGCTATAACTCTTGTTTGAAAAGGCATTCAGCAACGATAATAACATATTAATACTCCTAAAATGTTCTTACATATCATAATATTAATAAAACCAACCTGTGTTTTCGCCATCACTCACAATTCACTTATGAATTTGCACCAAAATTTGCCCGCGAAAATACGCACCGTACTCGAAGAGTTCCAACAAGTTACTGAGTGAAGCTAGCGACACACCAGATAGACAGTGTTGCTAGACACATAACCTATTTTCTATCAAAGTCAAAAAATGTTAACATATTATTCAAATATTTTTGCAATTTAAAGATTTGCTTAAAAATTGATCTTCGGGCAAAATTACCCTTGGTGGCAATGTTGGCGTATTTTACGGTACTAAGCTTTCTAAGAATTATAAGGCTATGATGACTGACGATTATTTTGCATGAATATTTAGTGACTGGTCGTAGCGCGTAGCGTAGGTTACCGTAGCCGCGTAGCGTATTGTAGTAATGTCGTAGCGGCTACCTACTACGGTGCTACCGTAGCACCGTAGCATACCGTAGTGTATCCGCTACGTCGTTACGCTACGAGTACGTTCGAACACAGTGCTACGTATTGTCAATGGATCTAGGCATTCGTGAAGTTAGGCTTTTCGCTGCGCAGTAGAAATTTTCTATGAAAAAGTTGCATTGCGCATCGAAACGGCTAACTTCACGAATGCCAAGATCCGTTGGAAGAAGTGTACCTACCTAAATGATTACATTGGTTACTAGCTAATATTAATCTAGATTCTAGATAATTTTACCGACATTTTTTTTCCATTTATGTCATATCGATCTAGGAAGATGGGAATGCAATGTTGGTTGGTGTATCAACAAATGAAGTACTTAGGTACCTATAGGAGTGGATATTTAGTAATATAAGTAGGTAGGTACTTACTTGAGAAAACAGAAAGAATCGAAAATCAAAGAATGTTGACATTTTAAGTGTAAACACAGCTAGAAAAATCTAGATACGAATCGAAAACGTAACACCGAAGTATTAAAACTCCAGCTAAAGTTCATCCACTAGTTAAATCCCGACTTATTTAAGCTCTCTGAAAAGATAACAAAACACACTCGTAAATTTAATAGTTTTCAGTAGGGGGCAAAGGTAGAATATTTACCTCAGTACCGACTTATTACTTAGGGCCGTAGGGGACCCATGTATGTAGAAAACCGATTACCAGCGCGATAATTTGGTTTGCTCACTATTGTTTGCTGTAGCACATTGTTGGGAAAAAAATTTGGCCAGTTATTAAGTAGATATAGTCCGGCAAAAACGGGTAGACACGGCAACTAAAATTTCAGTACTTTGGAAACCCTTTCTCTACTAATCTATGGTAAAGTACAGGTTTCTTGTCTATGGTATAGGTACCGAAGACGTCAATCAGAAGTAATAATTTATTTCTAAAAGAGAATTTATCTTTTGTATCTATCGTATTTAGCTTGCACAGTGGCACCCCCATTTATTTCTATTATTTTGTGTCGGATTATAGACTATGTACTTACTTAGCTAATAGGTACTGTATCTACTACAATTTGTGGCAGAAGACAAGCGTCGGCGTCGCATTGTAATCACTCTCGAATAATGCGCATGCGACAAAGTCGTAGATAGGTAGGTACTTGTGTACAGTAAAACCAGTAATGGTCATTCATTGTACTAAATTCTACTTGCTGCTGTTTTACTTGTAAATCTGGTTTTAGTTTTTGGTAGGTTCGTAGGTATGTTATAGACGGCATAACTCTCTCAGTAAATTATCTAAGCTACGAACGCTTTCAAAACTTTTAATGGAGTCAATTTGGCTTCGCATTCAAAACACCTACGTCGGATGCCGAGGCAGGTAGACAGTGCGATTTATATTATACTAACATTAGTGTGCGGGGTAATCTTTTAGGAGTGCCAACTTTTCATAGGTAGGTACTTAAGTACCTATAAAAAATGACTGGCCTCTCAGCTCAGCTGGTAGTAGCTCTGCCTTCTACGCTGTAGGTCGTGGGTTCGATTCCCACCCAGCACAAACATTTGTATGATGAACATAGATGTTACTGGCTAGGAAAATGATTATTTTTAAAATGTAATGATTCAGTTTTACTTTTTATCAAAATCGCTTATGGTACTCCTTTGAGTGTTTTTGCTATTGCTAATAGTTTCAGATTTGGCGCTAGAAGCACTCTTGAAAAACTCACCCTGTATAACTCGGTCCTGGCTGAGTGAAGCTGTATACTGTGCTCACAAATATTGTTTGTTATACTCCTAAGAGTTTATATTTTAATGTTTGGTTTATGGCCGCGCGAAATAAAAAAGGCACCAAACGCCCATACAAAATCGGCATGGCCATTCCATAATAAAAAAAAATAATTGCATTACCTACATATAATTTATTGATGAATAATGATCACGTCTCTATCTGCTGCAATATGTTTTTCTTTTTACGTTTTGTGAAATTCTTTCAAGTGGAGCGCACATAGAATGGAGAACCCGTGTGTTCAAATCGAACAAAAAATAGGAAAATAGACATGGACCGTGCAGACACGGGGAAGTTTGAAAGTGTGCCAAATAGTAGTTAAAGTTCACCTTTCGTTCCGAATGGATGAAAGTAGGTCTCTACATAGTCTTACAAAATATATGCATCGCTCGTTAGAATTTATCTGAATAATTTCATAGTAGATGAAACGAAAGGATTTTGAAAAAATGTTTCACTCAAGGGCATTAACCTGCATCAAACTATTACCAGATAGGTACTTTGTAACAGTATACATAGGTAAAATTACACATATTATAACATCACTCTATCACTCTAATATTATAAATGTTTGGATGTTTGGATGGATATATGTTTGTATAACTCGACAACCACTGAACCGATTTGCCTGAAATTTAAAAATATAGATAGATAATGACTGGGATTAGGACAAAGGCTACTTTTTATACCGTAAAATGTTCTGTTAATGTACACGGTTCACGGTAATAAAAATTAGTAGTCCACGCGGGCGAAGCCGCGGTCGTCCGCTAGTGTTTTATATAGCTACGCTACGTTAAAAAAAATATTAAACCCGTCACAAATGTATCTAAAATATTATTATTTTACCTGATAAGAATAACGCTTAGCATTATCTATTACCTCGGAACTGTAGTATTGGATATTGGCAAAATATTATTATTCGCAGGAAAGTAAAGTTTCAAGGGTTATTTTTGGTAACCTGTTGCTCAACTATTTTTTGGTGACTTTCTGCACTACATCAATTTTTTATAGGAAACAATCCGACGTTCTGTTATCCTTGTCATTGTCCGAAGCTTAGTGCTCTCCCGAGCGTTAACAATTCGGTTTGAAAGCAGTTCGGAAGTTTTAATGGAGCAATTTGGAGGTGTATTGAAAACAGCCGCATACTGAGCGAGAATCGAAGTTGCCAAGTGCTTTACAATAAGTAGATAGGTATTTAGTAAGTTTAAGCACAGACAACACAATAAGACAGGTCTGGTAATGTACAGGTGAATGTGGAGGTACATAATTTTTGGTGGGGTGAGCATGTTATAATTTTCAGAATGTTTGTAAATATATATATATATATATATATATATATATATATATATAGTCCTCCTCATCGATTTCGAAGACGGCGACCCTGACTATAATTATTAAGAGGTAGGTTTTAATTTTTTTTTTTTTTTTTGTTTGTAAATATTATGCATGCATACCTAGCCACTAATAGAAAAAATATTACTCGAGTATTAAAAAAAAAACAAAATACACGCTTTTGTAGCAGATCGAACAAAACAATAATTTAAGTAGGTACCTACGTAGTATGAGTAGGTACTTTTTTATTTTTTTACGTGGGGACTTATTTATTTCATATTTTTCTTTTTTTTAAATAGGTTAGTACATTAATAATGCATTACGGTCCTTGTTAAGTGTGCAAAGTTTCAATAAAGTCACGTTCAAAGATTCCATTACTTACAGATGAAGATAATAAAAAGCGTGTTAAAAAATTAAAGAATTAATTATTAAAAGATTTACCTAATTATCATGTAGCTTACATATAATAATATAAATCATAGATTCCTAGTCCTACTACCTACACCCAATGATCTTTTAGATAAAATGAGGTAAGTAAATAACTGAGGTTGATAAAATCTCATTGCCTAGCCTACCTAAAAAAAATCTGAATTGTTCTAGCTTGTGGCGTAAAAAATCTACACAACAGCACTTTTTTACTGACACCGAAGAGATATCGCAGTAAACATTTTAAAACTTTTACTACAAAACTATCGAATAGCCGTTTTTACCCGTTTTGTGGTCAACAATGAAATAGTATTTCATTCAAACATCCGAGCTCGTTCGGCCATACGGCATATGCATGACAACACGCGACGGGTCACCACGTCCCTTCTGCTCCAGTGGACCATCATGGGGAAACCACCATGGCTGACAGCTACCATAGTATAATTAGGTAGGTACCTCATTATCAAGTAGTTACTTGCCATTATAGTAAGACATACGGGAATTACTCACTTAAAAATATATGTCTAATGTAAATACTGACAATGTAAATTCTTCTGGAGAATCTTCATCTGTTTTCATTATGTGTACTATAATATCAAATACAACTCACGAAAGTATTGAAAATGGAACAAGTACCCTACGGTCAAAGTAACATTTTTATCTATGAAAGAAAGCTAGCTCCGAAACCTTGTTTGTTGCACTGGTTCTTCAAAGAATTGGCCGCCAAGGAGCAGGAGTCCAGGAGTGGAATCGAATCACCTAGCTCTTATAACCTCAGCGGTCTGATTAAAAGATTATTGAGTTGGATTCTAGGTAAGTATATCTGTGGTAGAGTGAATTGGCTTCGTAAGTAGAAAAGTTTTGATGCAAAAGTCAGCTCAACACCGTACGTTGGTGTAAAAATATGAAATAAAGAAAACTTCGTGAGAAAATCTACCTTTTTGTTAGCTATACACTTGTCCACGATTTTCCTGTGAATCGGTCTCAACTCGTAGGTAAGTACCTACCTATATTGTGGACTAGAAAAACTTGACAAAGTTACTCAACGCGTTATCGGAGTGTGCATCTGAATTACCTAGTGATACTTAGTTGAACAAAGGAATTTATCTCAAAAAGTTAACTATAAAAGTAAGAATAAAAGTATGGAACTTTATAAATCAGTCGTACCGTGATTTAATTATTTTTCTTTCATCTAGGTACCTTCATTTACCACATTATGTTCCAAACGTGAGTTTTAACATGCCTCTAACTACCTCTTTAAATTATGTGAGTAAAAGGCTATCTATGTATGTAATGAGTCTGTTTTTTGACATTATGGTAGAAGATCCGTTTAGCATAACAAGCTAAACATAATCGTGTTCAAAAATAAAATTTCAAAACAACTTTCTAACAAAATTACGATCTCTTAGCCTAAGCTAAGAACGGCTTATTATGTTTCCTAGAGTCTAATATCCCCGTTCCCCCATAGAGTACCTAATGTTTTTATTTTACTACGGAAACTACACTGAAATTAAATGTTATAAAAGTTCACAGGCATACTTACACCGGCTTTTAGTTCGTACCTTAGGCACACTAAGTTTAATAGTATGCTTCTGGAAGTTTTAAGGGTAATTTCGATTTTAACCGTAGTAGCATAGCAGTAGGTATCTACTAGCAAAAGTTAGAGTTTCTTACAAAGCTTGAAAGGTGTAAGTATGAAATAGGAAATGTACTATTTACTACTTATGTAACGGGTAATCACTACCATAGTTTGTACGGCGTTTATAATGATGAAGGAAAACATCGTGAGGAAACCCGCGGCTTAGGTAGCCGTTCCCACACGTATGGAAATGGCCGGTTAAACTGAGAGGATGGTTTAGGTACTTGGCAACCCTACTCCATCTCAACAGGCAAAGATCAATCATCTAGTGAAATATGTAAAGGCCAAGTTTTTTACAGTTAAAATAAAAATATTTATAAATCTTTATATGTCATTTCATTGAAGTTATTTCAACGACTTTTACAAACACTGTGTTGAGGGATTCACAAAGATTAAAGGTTTTATAACATAAGAGTATTTTTCATAGGTCTACGCGCGGGACAACTGAGCCCACGTTTTTTGATTCAAGTCACTGAAAGATGACTCCTCCAATAAGACCGCCGACAAAACCTCGCCGGGCTGTATCAACGGGTCGCCCCGGGTCCGGTGTCCATGATTTCTTTTGCATAGTAAAGGTTTTATAACATAAAAAGTATTTTCATTCACATACCAACGCACCAGATTCAGACCAGACGCACCAGACGCGTTTGATTCAAGTCGCCGACATGACTCTTTCAAATATGGGCGCTGCCAAAAACCAGCCTGGCTATTTCAACGGGTCGCCCTGGTTTTAGGGTGCAGTGCATATAAGTTGTAAGTACATTGAATAAGATTTACTCACAGCGTTTGCACACGAAGTAAGGCAGTTTTGCATTTAAAGCTAACTGAGCGCAGTCCATTAAAAGTTGTGCCGACATTCATAACTCACTTCTCGAATCCTGGTCTACAAACAATTTTGTTGTTAGAGTTAAGCAAGATTTAAATAGGTACCTTAGGCTGTGTCCCCAGTAGGCAAACTGTGAGCGGCCGACTGAGTTTGCGGCGTATCGGTTTAGTACGCTCTTCCATATTTGAAATGGAGTGTCCACAGTTTGCTAGTTTGCAGCGTTACGCTGCAAACTGCGTACAGTGGGCGCTAAACTAGCAAACTGTGGACACTCCATTTCAAATATATGGAAGAGCGTACTAAACCGATACGCTGCAAACTCAGTCGGCCGCTTACAGTTTGCCTACTGGGGACACAGCCTTAGCAATAAGACCAACTAGAAGCCAAAAATAAGTCGTCATGATAGACTGTGTGCCTACAACTTAATACAAAGAAAAAGAAATAAAAAAAAATATAATAACTGAATTTTATTAGGACTTTATTTGAGTGCAGTTTGAAACAACGAAGTGAATTATCTTTCACTGCTTTAAAAGTCTATGAATGTGCATGAAGGAATATTTTTGGCAACATAGTGTCACCATTACCTACTTTGATTGAAATTTTAAGCCTGAGTTTTATGTGAAGGGCCGTTTAAAAACAGTATTAAGTATAACAAAAAATCTGGTGTGTATCCAAAGTGAACAAACAAACATAACCATCCAGATAATAACCTCGGATTCCTACAATTTTCATAACTAGTGGGACAACATGGAATAGACAATACTGAACAACAAGCGCAGGCTAAAACCTCCTTTGTTTACCGAGCGTAGCTTTCTCGTAATTTCATGGTGGGATAGCGCTCTCTCTTTGCGCTTTTTCCAAAACCAATGAATTACGAATCTGGGTTTCAAACACGGAAACCCATCACTTGAAGTGACTTGTAGTCCGAGCTTGTAGTACACCATGTTGCACAAAAGTAGGTATTTCAGTCAAAAACATAGTGAAAAATGCCAAAAGGACGCGCCTCAATAAGAATTTTGCCTAGATTTATGCCTGTTATGATGTCTAGGTAGGTACCGTCCTAATCTCGACGGGTACCTATATTTCAAATTTATATGAAAGGAAACATTTGATTGATTTTGTTGTAGTTACCTAATGTAGTTGTAGTTCACATAATTCTTTACTTTCAATTCTGTGTTGTAGTTCTGTGTTACTAAAGCATTTCCATTTTTACAGAACTCTGCGGTATCCAAGGTTCGTCGAGTGTTCCCCAAACCAATTTGGTTCATATTTGATCTACATTGGGTAGTCACGAATGTGGCTATCGTGTACCTACATTTGCTATTCTGTTTCAGATTCCGCCAACGGATAGTGATGGATAGGAAAAATGTGTGCGGTTTTCGGTAAACATCTCAGCAGAATCTGTGTAATTTAGTATGTATGAAGAAAATCCTGCTGTGCAAGTTTATTCTTGACCTCAAGGCAAGGAATAGGTACTTATATTATGGAAGCTTTCAAATATAATTTTAAGACGCTTTCACAACGGTAGCATGCGTATGTATTGTTAATATTCGATCATAAATCATCAGTAGGTAAATGAGGCAGAGTCGACCGAGTAGTACGCAACCTAAAAAAATAATGCTAAAATTTGTAACATTACAAGTATATGATTGAAGCATTACAGTAGGGAGTGGAAAAAAACGAATTGCGGACATTACAGGCGAATCCAGAGCGCCTTTAGGTAGCTCAATTCAATTCATTTAATTCAATTCAATTCAATTCATTTATTCAGTAACAATATTTTACATTGTGTTTGAATCTTATAAGTACTTACACTAAATTATTAACCTATGATACACACATACTTAATTAAAACTATCGAACAAAATAACACACATAAATTTAAATTAAAAATGTTAAAGTAGATACAAGGAGTGCTATGTCAACCCGTACTTGTACCAAATTCGTCCACGGAGTAAAAGCACCCTTCCAGCAAGAGCTTTTTAAGCGTATTTTTAAATATACTTGGACTGTCAATGGTTTTTATATCAACAGGCAAGGAGTTAAATAATCTGACTGCTTGAAACCGACAACCATGCTTCACAACATCTAACCTCGGACATTCAGGGGTCTCTAAATCCTTCCTTCTTGTATCTATCCTTAATGCTCTTTGTTCTGGTGATTCGAATCTAGAGGGATGTCGCACAATATCCATAAGAGTCACTA
This sequence comes from Camptogramma bilineatum, assembly GCA_958496255.1. Classification (NCBI taxonomy): domain Eukaryota; kingdom Metazoa; phylum Arthropoda; class Insecta; order Lepidoptera; family Geometridae; genus Camptogramma; species Camptogramma bilineatum. Next base: position 7,293,103 of record OY292460.1, read on the forward strand.
AAATGTAGAGGCTCGGAAGAGTCAGAATATTTAGCGTTCTAAAGTACTCTTTACACGATTCCCAAGGCGGAATCCGCACCATGGTGCGAATGGCTCGTTTTTGTAGGATAAATGCTCTTTTCATGTTATAGGCGTAACTGTTTCCCCAGAATTTGATGCTATACCTTAATTTCGACTCAACCAGAGCGTAGTAAACAGTTTTGAGTTGTTCAAGATCTACCTCATCTCTCAGACTTCTTAGGGCATAGCAGGCTGAACTTACTGAGTTGTCTATAGACTCCAACTCTGGTTTCCAATTTAGAAACTGATCTATATGGACACCTAGAAATTTAACGCTATCCGTTAAATTAATCTTAACTCCCTTACTTATAATGTCAAAAGTTTCATGGTTGCGGGCGGTCGTTCGGAATAATAGAGCATTTGTTTTATTGATGTTTAATTTTAAATTATTAACCTGAAACCATTCATTAAAAGCCACAAGTGCGTTGTTTATTTTGATCTGGAGTTCTGGCAAACTAGATGCTGGAACTATTGCGTTTGTATCGTCAGCATAAATAACTAATTTAATGTCAGGTAAAGTTCGAAGTAGAATCTCATTCTTCTCATGTGCAAGCTTATAAAGGGTGAAAATCTTCAACGCATAGTTTAATGCCTTTAATTACTAGGTACTAAAGTTCATATTCCAGGAACTATATCAACGTTATTTGTAAGTAACTGGAAACTTAATGTCTCGTTCAGCCAAAACCAACATAATAATCTCATTTGAATTGCATTATAATAACTAAGTAGCGTAAACAATATATTCACATCTTCAAACGAGGAAGCCATCATGACTCTTTAGGTCTTGGAGCACTGCAGCAAATAAATTGGCTTTGAGAAATACCCTACAATAATAAGCAGACAGCCACAAAGTGAGTGCAATAACAGCAACAGGCAAAATATACGTTTATTTGTTCGCTCCTCTATTTCACAAGATGTTTTACTAGCGGTTTGTACGGAAAATAAAAAATGTAAGAAGAGAAATTCACTCGTACCTTAGTAATCTAGTTATATATTATTCTAGATTAATATTAAGGAATACATTTATTTACAGAAACGAGTCTACTTAAACTATTTACCTAACTTTACAAAATACACTAGAGCCAGTTGAATTGAAATTCAAACACACGTGAATTCCTCACGTAAAATTACCATCGATAATAATCTATAGATAGCTCAGCGGATTCAGGTCAGATGAGCTAAATTTTGAATTAACTTTATGCTGAAGTCCTATAAAATTACAGATAATTTTTATAATAATCATTATAATTTCATAGTAGATAATGGTGTCTTTCTAAAACATGGAATTTATGTAAAACAACTCTTATAAAATTACTTATTTTAAGTAGAAAAAAATAACAAAACTTACCGCGAACTGCCCGGCCGAAAGTAATCCAAACAAAGTAGATAAAAGTTGCGGCGCCAAGGAAGCGATTAAAAGAAAAATTAGCATTCTTTCAAATTAATTACTTCCATAACAAAAGTTTTATGAGAAAGTACGAGAGTATAATCCGAATATTTTTCGTTAAGTTTCAGATGATATCGTTTTCACTTTCTATTGTGGTTAGATTATTTTCAGCTTTTTTCTATTATAATTTTTGAGCAGGTACAGACAGCGACAAAAAGCCAAGAACATTTTGAGTTTTTCAAGTCACTTTATTCATGCTATGTGCGAAATTGGAAACTTTTGTTTAAAAGTAGTAATAAAGCAGGGCAAAGCATCTGATATTATTCTGATTAAAACTCCACTAGTTCAGTAGATATATCAAAATGTAAAAGTCAAAATGTGCATAGATTTTTGTCGCTGACTGTATCAGTTCAATCGATTGCTGAAAGTATAGAAGTATTTTCACTACCCTACCTATCTGTTAAGGTGCAAACACACGCTGGCCCAGGTTCGCCAAGTGAACGCGTTGTCTCTCTCTCGTTCTAGGCTTGCATCGATTCGCCTTCTTGCTCGCACTCGCAATCTATGAATCAGTTCAGCCCCTCTAGACCACAGGTAAAAAAAACACTGTACAGTATGCTTTAAAACGCTAAATATAAGAAAAAAATTGAAAAGTCAGTAGATGTTTAATTAAATAAAACCTCTGGAATCATTCTGAATCGTCGTAAGAGCTAGATATTAAACTCCTGCTTGTTTATAAACCGTTTTAAGAATCAGGAAAGAAAAGCGTCGAACCGTGTTTCATTGACCTGAAAACAAAGGCAAAAAAAAATGCCTTTGTTTTTGCCGATCAACTTCTTTTATCTGAATAGGTTTTGTATACCAACCCTATTATTTTTATAGAACTTAGTGGCTTCCTAAAACTCAAATAACTGCTAAATCTGTTGCCGTCTCCTTTCACTGAAATAAAAGTGTCAAGCAACAAACATTCTCTAAATACTTGCTAAATTAACAAATTATTATGAATAATGGGGTAAGTCTTCTGGATGAATTATTTTGTTAGTTTTAGAATTTATTGTTTTTTTATATAATACTTTATTTTAATTTTAATGGGACTACTCAATTGTTTTAGGACTATCCTGTAAAAATAGATGTAAGTGAACAAAAAAAAAATAATTATCAAATGCTGTCTTTTTAACAGACTTCAAAAAAAGAAGGGTTTCTCAATTCATCGGAATCTTTTTTTACCCGGCTGACTGTCAAGTCACCCGGGTTATGTAGATCGCGCGTTTCTATGTATGTGTGTGGGTATGTAAGTAATAGATAGATAGATAGATAGATAATTCTTTATTGTAACACCAACATTATTACGAACTTAAACTAAAGGACTTAAGTAATATTCTTTATTACCACGTTGCTCCTAAACGGCTGGATGGATTTTGATGAATGAGGTATCGTTAGAATCGTCTCCATCTCGATTGTGCTCTAGGATACTTTTTATTTCGATAAATCAAATAGTGCGGCTAGAAAATGCAACAATGTGTGAATTTTCAAAATGAAAATCACGCTATCATATCAAAATCCATGTCAAAATCAAGAGGTTGGTGGACTGATATCAAATATAATTTTTTTAAAAATCTAACATGACATCTTCGAAGACTAAATCGAGTCTCAAAATTTTTGAAAATCTATTTTTCGCCCTAAATAGAATTGCTAGCCAAAACGCATACTAAAATTTTCTATTTAGTCACACGCAACGTTTAGAACAAACTGCATCGAAATTGGTTCAGCCATTTAGGAGATATCTCATATTTAAGAAATAACTTACGCATTTAATTTAGGTACTCGCAGAGCCATCTGTGTGTCAACTGTGACAACAACGTTTAGGAAAATGCGCACGGCATCGAACCCTAGATATAATAATAAAATTGTAATTTAATTTTGTTTTGTAATTGATAAGATAATGCTGTTTCCAACTTTTCAGTTCAGCCGGGTTTTTTTTATTTTTGAATAAATTGCTTGTTTGTGCTTTTTTATAAGTATATTTATTTATGTTCACCGATTACTCAGACGCCTGAAAGATTCTTTTTTTTTAAAGGGTAAGTATACTTTCCGGTTAGTGTCAAAAAAAATTTGTCTGACGTGTCGAGGATCTTTGGAGTTATGAACAGAGGTGTACCTCGAGAGTGCAGAAAATGGCTCAGCTTAATAACATTGTAGTCGTTTTTTAATTTTTCAATTTAGCCATTTGTTAGCTTATAGCTTATTATGTATATAGCTTCTTGTTATATAGCTTATCAGTCAGTATTTTGTAATGTAACGTAATGATATTTCAAACAGACTGAACTCTAAATCCAAAGTCTCGAGAATTTTGCCATAATATAATATCAATCCCCAGCAGTTTCGTGAGTCTCTGGGATCACTCAACTATTAAATTGCAGTTAGTTTCTTTCAGCCGATGCGAGGTTTTGCTCCCCCCATTGATTGCTCGTTAGGTTGGATTTGTCGGTTTTTCTTCTGCTCCAGTTGTTCTTTGCAACCCAGTTTCAATTTTGAGCTTATTTGAATTCAATTTCTGTAACAAAAAGTTTCATTGAGTCTATGCAGCTCTACTTTACGAAGGTATATTTTGTTTTATACGTACCTTGTTACATATTGTCGTCAATATACCAAATAGGACAAATGTAAGGAGACTGTGGGCATGAATGACTAGTGGATTTATACTTAAATTCAATAACACTTCAAGACATTTTTAATCTAGAGCTTGAAGATCTCAGAGAATGTCTAACGTGCCCGGAGATACAGTCGTGGATCTGTTTTTGTTTTTATAAGAAAATTTGCAGGCTTCGAATCTTTGTCAGATTGTTTATTATATTAGAGCTTATGGTGAACGCAGACCTGGCCTCACCGCACGCGCCGTATTTGCCGCAGTCATCGCTTTGCTTCAGGTACTGCGGCGCCCGCGGCGCGGGTAGGTGTGCGAGCTTGCATAGAACTTCATAATAAAGAGATCGAATGCGGGGACTGCGGTGACTGCGGTGTGGCCCAGGTCTGCGTTCACCTTTAGATGTCAGCATTCATAACTTACTAAAAACATTTGCAAAGTTAAAATACGCCTGCAGAAAGAATATAAAAAAATGCTTCGGAACTTTTTTTTGTTTGTGTTGGCTCAGCTCTCCGACAAGCTGTGTACTTGCTTAGTTTTTCTTTGATTCCGTTTGTGTTTCTCACATCTCCCATTCGGTTCCCAACTATTGCCGTCTGAACTGCCCGGAGATTAAGTTTCATTAAGTCTTGGAAATAAACTTTTATTCTCTGCTCTTGTGGCTAAGTATGCGATTGAAAACAGTTTGAAAGTGTAGAACAATTTTTTACACTAGTATAGCACCACAAATACTAGTATGTAGTTTGACTGTATTACTCGTAGTAGATCACGAGGTACCAATATATATGTTTTAAAGAGCACGTCATGACACAAAATTGATACATACATAAACATTTCTTTCATTTTTGACCAAGTAGCACTAGGACCTACCTGTTAATGGTAAACGCACCACCGTCCTATCAAAGGCACATTTGTCAATTTCTATTTGACTAGAAATTTTCAATCTTAGATACATAAGTACTAGAATTTGTGAAACATTACTACTTTTACGGTTTAGCTTTAATTTAAAATGACAAATCTCCATTACCAGTTTCAAATCGTTCAATTTCACTGCCTAAGTTAAGTTTTCCATAAGTGAACCCAGCTAATCGATTCTCTACAGCTTAGCCAATGTCAGCAGTTCCATAACATGTAACGTTAATTGAAACTGAGTAAACCCGCAGAAACAATTTATGACAGCTAATAAATGGCTCGATGTAGCAACTGCTTGCCAACAATGCCAACTTGTTTGCTTTGCAACAAATTTAGATTAAAAAGCAGAGAGAAAAATTTGCTAACAGACGTTAAACTACGAAACCTTTGGAGGTTTTTTATGCTGCGTCGTAGCTTGCGTGTTCTAGGAGATAAAGTTCTAAAAGTTTCCGCAGCATTATATAGGTGGTAAGTAGGTAAGTACCGGTTTGGTCACGAAGTGCCTCTTATTTTATTGACGCTAAAGATCAAAACAAAATAAAAGTCTGTGTGATATTTCTAAAATTACTTAGGCTTTCATTTTGTTTTGGTCGTTAGGTAAGGAGCGCTAGATTGGATCAAATTATTCGAAGACGTCTTCAAAGAATTTTTAATGTCTAAAGATCTGAGCAGACCTTTCTTTGGGATACTTATAGTAATGTGCACGTTTATATTTTAATTGTTTTTTTTTTTTCACAGAACTGGATCTTCTGTCTACTGATCTGGATATATTTAAAATCTTTTTAATGTTTGCATGGACCAGCGTTCACACAAGTTCTTTCAGTCTTTCTTAAAGCAAAGGAGCTCCGTGTTTGAATCGTTTTTGCCATGATCGACGTGAGTAATTGTTCACGTATCGCTTCGAGACACACTCGTTAATTATCATTATTGATATCCAATGTTGCAAAATGATGTTCGCGTAGGTCTGGGCATATTTTGGGCGTATTTAAAGGATTTGCTCTACAAAATGGTAGTTAAAACGGAACAAAATAGTAAAATAAAAACTAAGCAAAATGGAGGAGTGAAATAAAAGTTTTAACGGAATGCCAGGTTCTGAAATTCCTGTTTTTATCATGTTAGTAATTTTTTAATAATCAGCCCCTTTTCATTGCTGTCGTGTAGAACTATATGAATGGAATGGTGTACAATTATTACCATAGATACAATTTACCAGGGGGTAGGCAGAAACATAGATTTCCTTTTGTTACTGCCACACATTGTTTGAATGATCACGTCATCCACTCTCAGTACCTACATCTTTACTATACATTTTTTGTTCAATTAAAAATAAATTAGTTTTAGTTCTTACCGAGTAACATCCAAGGTACTTGAAATAAAGTATCAATAATACCTATAGGAGCGCATAATGACCGTACACAGAACTTGGCTTCTCGCCATATAACAAACAACCCGTGGGAAAACTGCCATTTTCATTATTTAATTCGGCATAGATCGTTTTGTCAACCACAACATGAAAGGACGAATGCAAAGACTTACCTACTACTTAAAAAACACTTAAAAAAATGTTGATCGTTTACCTCTTTATTCATAATAATTTGTCAATTTAACAAGGTTTTAGAGAATGTTTTCGTAAATAAAAGAGACGGCAATAAATTGAACAACCATCTGAGCTCTAGGAAGCCTCTAAGTGATTATAAATAACATGGTTACTCTACAATTATAGATTGAGTACAAAATTTCAAAAATAATTTATTTTTAGTCAAGCAGAGCAGCAACAACGTATGGTAATATTTAATAAAACAATACAATATTAGTAATCAAAACTAGATTCTAATAATAATAAAGGTAAAAAATGTTTATGTGTGTCAGTTTGCATCACAAAACGGGGTAAAAAGGTGCCACATTCTAGTAAACAAAGAACCAGGGCAATATGACATGGATCTCATACCTACCTATAACTTTATAAACGCGGCAAAGACGATCTCAGGAATTTCTCGTTTATTTTTCTTGGAATGACATTCAAGACTTCACTTCTAATGAAAGTCATAATAATAGAATGCCTTCTTTCATCACTTTCTTTCCACATCCACTTTGTAGAAGGACCTATGACTATTTTCAGTAGTTGTACTATATTAAATGAATATTTGTTCAGAAATACACTGTTTTGTTACTGAAATATCTGTAGCATTTTCCTGCAAATTCTCCCTATGATCTATTACTGCAAAAAACTAGTAGAATTAAATAATAATAATCCCCACAACTGACACCGGCAAGCGCAGTGTTGGATGTCCACCGACAAGATGGACAGAAGACCTTTTAAAAACTGCAGGTCAGACACATGGAAATTTTTGGTAGAGGCCTAAGTCCAACAATGGACGTCCAACGGCTGAGAAAAGATGATGAATACCCACAACATACCTTTTTAAAATATAGGTGAATACTTTGTTAAAACTTTGGGGAAAATGACGAGAAAGGATTTCGAACACAGGCTAAGTCCCAGCCAAAAATATGCTTGCATCAACATTATACCTTGTACCCACGCAACTGTTGAAATTCCTTTCATAGCCGAAGCTAGTGTCAATAATTTATGCTTCATGGATAATTCACATAGTCTGAATATCGGTTAAAGCTACGTTTATCATTGACTGTTGAGACAAACTTTGGAAGCAATTTTCAACCTTATTCCGTGGGAATAGTTGCTACTATTTGTGTTTTAAGTACGGTCGACAAAAACGGCGGACGGTTTTAAGGAAATGAAAGCTTTACGTAGCGCGGCTGTGGTCGCATAGGGTCGAGTAGAGAATGCTACGCTTGCTGTGAAACTATTCGTAGACATCTCGTTCGGTACGGCATTTGCATGCCCCATGAAAACGCTTGGAGATAGTGAGGTAAACTAGCATTTAGATTAAAGACATAATATAGCATAACTCCCAAATTTAGTATAGTTATAGATCCAGCAGGCATATTTATAGTGAGAATTTACTCGTCTCGTACTCAAATAAAGCACATAATATTTTGAGTCTGGTCAAGCCACGTTATAGCAGTTGCTTTTCTATTGCAACGTCCAGTGTACCATTTTCGTAATCATTATTTATTTAAATGTTGAGCATAATTAAATCTATCAATGTCACTATATCAGTGCGCCGACAATCAAGATTTGATATTCTTTGCCACGGATTTTTCATACAGAAGGATCATCTTTAAAAATAAACAAAAGTACGATCCCAAGGAGGGCAGTGTAAAGTTATATAGACTCACTGGTATAAAATATGCCAAATGTTATTTGATGGATGGATGGATGTTTGTTTTACTCAATTTGAAAAACTCGAAAAACATTAAGCGTAAAAAATTGGACGAGTAGCTACCGTCTTAGCGTTTGCATATTTTATTACCTACAGCTAAAATACAAAATGAGTTTGTGAAGTGTTTTACCCGCTCCGGGCCAATTCAAAAGATAAACAACCTAAATCCGAGCCGACAAAATAGACTTCTGACAAATTGTTCCTGTTAGCAACTCCATTGATTCTTCAAGAAAAAATGCTGTGAGGAGAAAATCATCGATTGTGTTCTTATGATACGGAAACTTTTATTTGCCGGCCGTAATCCATGGCTTCGAATATGATTTGCATTAAACTCTATCTTTCCTGAAGTGCCATGGGTACTTTTACGTACAGACGTCATCCGTTTATAAGGCCCTGCTGAACCTAGGACATCTTTTGGAATGAAAGTAGCTTCTTTTCGATTTTCTTTCTCCTTAAGATATACATATTATTTAGAGACCACAGACGACTGTTCTACTCTGGACCGCGTCACGAGGCCCTGGGACTGCGGTCCCAGTCTATACCTACTTATTATCAAAAATTGTCTTTCAATGTCTGCAATCCATAGTATTCAGCGATACTAAAACTAAACAATTGTAAGTCTTTCTTAAACATAGCACGCGATAAAATGCGCTTACCCTGCGCTTCTAATCATTTCTCTCTAGCCTCAAAGGTTTGCTGGAAGAAAACTCTTTTTAGGGTAAACCTCGCCTTTGTACATGTCCTTTTATTGTGTAAGCTTATTGTTTTGTGTTTCTTTTGTTTACAATAAAGAATAAAAATAAAATAAAATCCTTGTGTTCATGGATTTCTAAATATGAATACAATTTATAGTCATATTAAGTAATTATTAAAGGATGCCTCGCCATAGAGAACCAGTAGGTACTCAGGAAATATCTTTCTGTCGAATCGCTCCCCTGCCGCAGTTCATCGCATCATTTAACACTCGATTTGATTAACGACAGAGGAAATTCTTGGTGGGAAGGTGAACGTCGTAGTTTCATCGCCCACGCTCTTATCTATCACTACAAATACTTGCTCACTTTGATTCCCTAGATCTCTTTAACTAAATAGGATCACGATGGTATCCCCAATGTGATGTAGACATTCTTTGATGAATGTTCAAATGTAGGTACATTTGACACTGCCCACGCATTACAATATCACAATTTTTAGTGTTATCGCAACGTTTTCTTCGCCGATAAAACCTGCGCATATAAGCGCACATTAGGCGAAACCTGGAAATTCAGACCTAGATTTTTTGTTTAGATTACTTGGATTGAAAATAGAGAGCACTTCCCAACTAACAGAGCTTCATTATCTGAAGGAAAATTAATATCCATCACTTTTTAGGGATTAAGCTGTAGCAACCCTAATTGCTAAAACTTGTCCTAACAAACCTTGTTTTAGATACTTTGAAATCAATCGCTCTTTATCTTTATAAGTATTTACTCGAGCTTCAGTAATTAAGCTGTTTTTAATACAACTACTGCAAAACTATCAGGACGGAGATTAGCCACACATAAAATATATCTCAAATAAACTACCACCTGGTTCTCTTCAAGTCAAGAGTGAATAAATGTCTTCTAGACCTTTGTGATCCATCTTCAGCTACATCGTCGCTTACCATCAGGTAAGATTGTGGCTGAACAAAGGTCTATCTAGATACCTATATAAAAAATATCAAAAAACTAAAACTTGATATCATTGATGTTTTATTCAAGTAAATCGCTCCTTACAGACGTGAGGTCGCGAAAGAACAGAAGTAGACTCACCAAGCTCTTAAAACGATTATGTGTCACTTAAGTGGTCCTATTGAAAACAATGATAGTTACATACTTTTCAATTCTATTGATTAATAATGTTATATTTATAATTTACTTGTTTGAAAGTAATCGTCCTACAAGAAATATGGCCAACCTTTCTCTAGGTTTTACGAACACCTTGTTTATATGGATCTATAATGTAGGAGCAAAATGTAAGCGTCTTGTAATACAATAACATCGTCACTGCCCGAGGTCTTTATACAATGTAGGACACGTAGGTGAGGCTTAAGTTAGTAAGGTATTATATGGATTACACACTATACACACTCGCCCCATGTTATCATAAGCTTCAGTTCTTCAAATGCCGATACCGAATTATTGTTACCGTTTGTATGAAATACTTTTGAATTTACGCCACAGAGAATAATATATTTTTAACTAGCTGACCCGGCAAACTTCGTACCACCTTATTTTTTTTATAAATAGATTATTTGGACCAAAACCCCTCGCGGGCCTCCTCAAAAGACCCTACAAAAGTTTAATCGCTTCATTACCACTAGTACCATTAACAGTTACTTTTCCATGATGGAACCACTCACAATATGATCAATGGTTTAGGAACGCATAGAGGACAAACATACAAACATTTACCTATTTTATTTTAATATCATTAAGGATAATACGAGTATGTTTGGTAGGTACTCGAACCAACCCAGCAAAAAATTGTATTGATTTATTTCTCCTCTCTTTTCCAAGCTTGATTACTAGCTATTGTTAGGTAATATCCGTTCGTGAAACACCTTCACAAAAACAAGACGAGAATAATTATTTATTTAACACAAATTAAGTTAGAAACCATGTATTTTATAGAATGTCCAGAGACTTTGATTTTGTGTACCTTTGTCACCAATTTTTGACCCTGTCCCAAATCCCGTTCATTAGAGATATTTCAAGCCAAAATCTAAACCATTGTGTATTGTGTCGGCCACCGTTTTTTGATGTATGAAACTATATGAACACGTCTGTACTTAAAATGTCGAGACACATTTTATTGACAAATCTGTGACTCTAAAGAAAAATCATCAATCATCATCAGAAAAAACATCATTTAAACTGTTGTAACATTTACTCATGTAAGCACATAACTAAGATGTTTACTATAACAGGGAAAGTGTATTTTTTTCTTTAGAGTCACAGATTTGTCAATAAAATGTGTTTCGACACTTTTTCTTGCTACTTTATTTTTATTAAAAGATTTAAGTATAGGTATTGTATAGAAACTATTTCCATCAATGCAGCGAAATCAAAATTAAAAATATTTGCAAATTAATTTGCATTGCAAAATGGCCGTACTGTGCCATTATAAACGCCCATAACACGATCATCAGCGACAACGGTGTCCCGGATATCGTGTTAAAACATAACCGGTCGTTATAAATTGGCTATCGGCCATTGGGCGGTTCAAAAACGACTGTAATTGGCGCAACCATAATTTAATTCTGCTAACGTAGTGTTTGAGCTGATGCCAGCGAGCAGGAATTCAATAAAAAATCAACCCAGGTTAAAGAGAAACACGGAGTTTACTTTGATGTTTACGACTGAAATACTCGTACTCGTTAGTGTTGCTCAATACTAAATAGAATGGGAAAAGTCTAGTCCAGGGAGATTAGTACATACAAATCTAAACATTGAGAACTGTTCTGTCCTTTCATTCTACCGATCTGACTATAATATTATACTTATTGATAAAAATATAAATTAACTTACATAAACATCAGTGGAAGTTATATTTTTGAAATGTGAAATGAAATATTCGAATCCGCCAAAACATTCCTCCTTCGTTTCTCCAAAAAGCTCAGCTTTGATTTTCACTGGCTCTTTGAAAGCCACCGTGAAATTAGCCTCTGCACATTCGCACTAAACCCCAACAAACTAAACTACGAAACGAGAACTCACTGAAGCTGGGCCATTGCAGTTGCAGCTATAACTTATCTTCCACTTAATTGGACTTTATTTCTTTCGATTTGGCGAACGAGTGTAGGTACCTACTTATCTTTATATATTTTTTAGAAATAAGAGTAGGTACATAAATATTTTTTATATTGTAAAAAATATAGTAAGTATCTAAGAGAAAAAACTAGTGCATATCAATCAATGAGAAGCTTCATTTGTTCATTACGTAACTAATTACTAAATAAAACGTGTAAAATATTGTATGCTATGATCTATGAAGGTTGTAGCGCTGAGCTTACAAAGACGTAGTCAAAGACAAAGTGTTCATAAAATTAACTGTCTTTTAAACTGTCACTTTATTTTGTCACCACAGACCCAGAGACACTAAGCTATATTCCAAAAATAACAACAAAATTTCGACGAACAAAATTAGTTACTTCCCTAGATTTCCCAGGGCGCCTGCAAATCGTCAATCCACCGCCAGCGGGAACTCTAATCAAGCTTACAAAACGTCAGCTAAAACTGCAGTTACTCCACTGAGTCTTATTTGTAGAATGGAAAGGCGTTTTAAGTAAAATAAATTACCTGTTACAAGATGAGAGCTGGTGACCGAGCGGGGATCAGGCGGTGCTACGGAAATGAGAAATGAATTGTGGTGGGATCGAGCGCCGAAGCGCACGAGGTAAAACTATCAGTAGCGACTTAAAGTATGAGCTAGTCTTACCTGAACTTTCACGTTGAAAAATGTATACTTAATGGTTGACTTTATTCTATAGATAATGTTTTCTTGAGAGCCAAGTTTCTCTGTGGAAAATTGAAATTTAAAACAATTATTGACTACTAAAAATTCGACTGCCTAGTATTTTCTGCTACGCAACAAGTGACTAAATTAAAAATTTTAAAAACCCGACTTCAATACAAGCTGTTATTGGGTAAGGCTAAGGGTGAGCTGATTAAAATGAGCCCAAACATGGATGTTCTAATGTTATTCACTGAGAAGTTCCATTGATCAGGTCCTGACTCCATCATCAGATCAGCCAGCCGTCACCATATTATTACATTGTAGTCGAAACTTGATCGACATGCTGAGTTCCAAGTTTCAGCTCAATCAGCCAATTTACTGAGGAGTTCTGTTGAACAGCTCCTGACTCCATCATCAGATCAGTTCAATGTTACCATAATATTGAATTGTCATCGATAACCTACAAAGCTTTTAAAAAATACCCTAATCGCTTCAAGTGTGCCTATAAAATTTGAAGAGTTACCTCAATTTCTCCAAGATCCCATCATCAGATCCTGACCTGATGACCAAAAGGACCAATTGGAAAGTGTACCCTTTCAAACAAAAAAAGAATTTTTGAAATCGGTCGAGGCGTCTTACAGTAATCGGTTAACATACATAAAAAAAAAAAAAAAAAGATTCCGACGAACTGAGAACCTCCTCCTTTTTTCGAAGTCGGTTAAAAATATTACCTTTTTATCAAAGTACTTATTTATTACCTTTTTTTTTAACTTTGGATAGCAAGCTATTTTTATTTAGTTGAGCACTTCAAATTATCCAAAAAAACGTATTTCATTGTTATTCACTGAAGAGTAGTAAATAAATAAAACAACTGCAGAGTAATAAATTCTGTGTACCTACTCTTTTAATTATTTAGGGCATACATTTTTGGGATTGAAGAAATAATGAAGATTGTGTAATAGAGATTAATTACGATACTTACTTATCTATTTATTTTAATGCCAATTCCATTCCAAGAAATGCTCAGTCACGCGGTTTTTACTACCTACTTTAAAATTTACTCGGAATAAAATTGTTTAACAAAACACCAAAGTAGGTAAGTACATACCTACATTAAGGCATAATAATATACAGCTTAATAATATTGACTTTGAATATGTAACCAGTTTGTAAGTTGAGAGAGATTTGCTAAAAACTTAGCTGAGTTGCTGGCTGTGGAAACAATATTAAGGGTTCGCCCTCGAGAACACCAAAGGTTATTTTGCGAGATATAAAGTATGTCGCAGCCTCATAGGATTAATTTGTTATCTTTGGGTTTGAAGGGGAATAGGATTTACTCATTTGGAAATTATTTTATTGCAGTAATTTTTTACCTTTACAAATTATGTTCTAAAGATTGCCTAGAGATTTGACCGAGAGAATCGTGACAACGTTTATAACAACTGACATAAACGCGTAAACGTCCAAAATTAAATAATGGCATCGTAAATAGCGCAAACAGGCCACCGACCACAGCCACGAAAGGCCAGCGACAGTGACTTTTCATATTTTGTAGCTGTAGCGAGTGGCCGCCACCGGTTACACGTGTGCGGCGCGTCTATACAAAATTATAACAAAACTACAGGAAATAGATCGGTAGCTTTTCTACACTGGAGCTTGACTATAAAAGACCGAAAGAACCGTGTTTGTTGCGCTGGCTCTTCATAGTGTTGGTCGCGAAAGAACAGGTGTAGCTCTACCGAATAAATTATTTTTGAATTCGACTTTGATTACCACGGCTAAGCTATCAGCCAGATAAAAAATTAACTAAAAGCGATTGAACCCTATGTATAGTAAATATAGGTATAGCGCTATTTTATCATTTTATCTGTTTGTATATTTTATAAATATGAATCATAAAATATTCAAGCAAAAGCTACAAAAACACAAAGAAACAAAATATCCGTTGAATAGCTGAACAGGAAGAAAGGTTAGGTTTTTCTTTTTTAAAGTATGATGTCAGAGAAAACGATAACTAACTGGGCGCTGTTTATTCATGGTTCTAACTCAGTTTACCCTCTCTGGTTATTGTCAATTACTCAATATACCTACAGTTTTAATTGAGGCTGGTATCCCGTTGCTAAGTAAATCAATTAGTGCAGGCCAGAGGGTGCGAGTAAATTGATTCACTTCGCCCTACCTTTACCTGATTTAGCATAAAAAACTTTAAAATTATTTAACGAGTAAAGAGTAGGTAAGTACCTATATTTAAGCAAGTTTTCATAAAATGCGAATTTAATAAATTATTTTGCTTATAGATAAGCATTGATTTTTTATGAACATCCTAGCAAATGTTGAAACTACAGATAATTTTTTGCATCTTTACATGGGGCTATGTCGAAAACACTGATGATAACCAACCAAGGGTTGTATACCAAAAAAAAATCTGCTCACGTAGTTCTTCAATCAGTGGTTTTAGATTGTGTTTCCTAAATTTCAGATTTCCTTAAGGTAATATCAAGGGGATCCTTGATATTTGTTATTAATGAAGAATATAACGATGATCTCTGATTATAAGTACCTACTATAAATGGAGCTTAACTAGATTATCCCTATGCATGGATCAAGGATACAGAAGAAAGGAGAATGGAGTCTACATAAACCTATGATTAGGTACCCGGATCGTAACTAGGTAGGTACTCAAAAACAAGTAATGTTTGGTAGATATTTTTGAAACCATGTGATAGAGCTCAATAAACTTCTTTGTTATCGACTGTTCCAAGTGAACCAACGTTCGTTCTTGGTAAATTGACTTTTAGTTAGTTTCACAAATATGATCGCGATTAGCCTTAGACCTAGGATGAAAGGTCTAAGCGATTAGCACATCTAAACTGCGTTCTAGTGTCACTGTCGTAATATTTCCTATGAAAAATTGACACTTGAACTCGGTTTAGTGTTGATCGCGTTCAATTGCAACGGTAAAATTGGTCCTGAGTCATTTGAGCTGTATTGGCTTCGAGCGCGACAAATTGACTAATAATAATTTTAGCCAGCGCAGCTTGCTCAAATTTATAATTTCCTCATACAGTGTTTAACCTTATTACTGGAATTCAAGAGCTTCGGTATATTATTGGCACCGAGTATTACGTTCCCCGATCACGCATCACAGAACCGCAATCTTGTGATTAAATTGGATATCTCACTTTATTCGACAGAATTTATTCGAACGATAAACTCATTAAAACATTCGTCATAATCAGCAAAATTAACTACTTAAATAAAATCATCCAAGCACGTCTATTCATACAAAAATGGGTCTAACTGCAAAGCAATCCTTTTTTTATTTGAAAACCACATACTTATAGGTACCTACTAAGATATTACACAGTTTGAATTTAAAATTGCGTATATTAACAACACTCTAAATAACATAAACCTCGAGTTTTCTTTTTACTGGTAGCTATTGTAGTACACTACCGAGTGAATACATCTGTAAGTAACTTACCTACTTGTAACCGCATTATGTTTAAAAGCTGACGAAGGTTCGTCCGTAGACTAAGTTTCTAAACTTGGTATATTGCTGTCATTGTCTGTGGTCGAGGGGCCTACACCCTTTCGAAACGAAACACGTATTTGTGGTTATCAAAATGTTTTGGGTCAATTTGATGCTTCGAGTAACACTGCGGGTCACAGACACGAGTGGCATACTTACTGTAAAGTAGCGGAAAATAGTGACCGCCTTGAAACATGAGTGGTGTAATACAGGTTACATAATAATAAGTCTCAGGTATCATCCTTCCACGAAACTCGCCTTGTAGTTTATGAACAAACGCTGATATCGAGAGAGAAGTTTAGTATAGGTACTTATGTTTAATACATTTATGTCACAAAATTCTCAATTCTTGATTTAAAACCCATATTAAAATGTTCCCTTTCTGATTTGTTAGACAATGAAAATGATACATTATTTTAAATTATTAAAACTTTAGTAAAACGCTGGTCAAGCTTTTGTGCTATTCTTAACTATTATTGATTTTAAATAATTTAGCTAAAGTTACAAAAATAAAATCAACGTGTCCTGTTATCTCACCATTAAAACTTTCGTTACCTACACCAATTTGATTTGAAACTCTTTTTTTTTTAATTGTTTGACACAAACAATACATTTGCGTACGTGCATTTGAATATAAGCCAAAACTAAAGTTCATGAGATTCCAGACACAAAAGAGAATCAATCGTGTCTTGTTGAGATCTACGTTCCGGCGTAGATATGAGGGGTAACAGTATTGTAAGATATTACAGCCTAGTACCGGTACAGTCCCACTTGGCTAACAATAACATTATCGCAGTTACCTATCTTTTGTTGCCGGCCATTTCACTACAAAAGAGTCCCGGAACACAATGTGACGAAAAGAATAACAGTCGGCTCTACGTAATTACGGTCCTGATAAAGGTGTTGCTTATGCTGGGCTTATGGGAATATGTATTTATTTGTAAAATTACATTTGTACAAGACAAAGAAAAGGCATAGTAATAAGCTGTGATGGGATTGCTTTTCTGACGTATGGAGTGCTACTGTTTCCTTACGATGTTTTCCTTCACCGTTTAAAGCTCGTGTTAACATTTAAATTTTTCGAAACAGAAATCCATTGATGCACCATTGGTACTATTCCGCTCGGCCAAGACTCTCACCCCCTTAGACATCTTCAAAAGATCTTAAATGCCTAAAATTATGAGAAAAAGAATGCCAAAATGAAATATGCATCCCATAATATATTTTTCACCTCAGCAGCTCGAAATGGCATCCTTTGCTGCGAGAAACCAGTGTGCAAAATCGCATTTTGCACACTGGTTTCAGTGAGGAAAAGTGATTTGAAATTCGAATGTCGTCGATTGACACGTGGTAGTGCATGGCGGTCATTGGCTAGCCTGTCTATGAAAAAAAACAATAACGCACCTTTTAAAAATAAAATAGCGGGAATTTGTTTCTGTTACGCTAGTTATTTGTTGAAAATTCATAAAACAATAAAGATGAGTGAAACCAGTGACGAATACACTAATTTATCTCCAGAGAGAAGAGTTGAGACAAAAAGTGATTGTGATGAACAAAGTTCCCTTCCTGAGAAGCACGTATGTAAGTTCTGAACAAAACAGAAACTTTTAATTTTCAAAATTACAATAACTGTTATTTGTTCTTTTAATTTCTAAAAAAAATGCTTTATTTTTAAATAGATATAAATGAATACCTATTATGGATTAGTTGCTTCATTATGTACAAAGTTGTATCTTTTATTTGTAGGTAGTAATGTTCTCGCTGCTGAGGTGAAAAATTTTGTGTGCAACACGAGACCAAAGTTTTTTACATCTCGTGCCTTTGAATTCCTCGCTAGACTCGGGATTCTAACGTAGAATCACTCGCTACGCTCGTGATTCAATTCTTAGAATCCCTCGTTCGCTCGGGATTCAAAATCAGCACTCGAGGAAAACATCAACTTTCCCCTCTTGTTGCACAAATAACTATTTTCATTTATCATCTTAACATGTTTTTGAATTATGATTACGTACGACTGCACAAATAATAAATAAATAAATATTGGTGGATATTTTCACACAGCGTCATCTAGTCTCAAACTAAGCAGAGCTTGTACTATGAGAACCAAATATATAACCACTAGCGGACGCCCGCGGCTTCGCCCGCGTGGGCTACTACTTTTTTTATCCCACAGTAAACATGCATTTTTACGGAATATAAAGTAGCCTATGTTACTCTCCAGCCCTCCAACTATCTCCACACATAAAATCATGTGAAACCGTCTCTCTGTTTTGACGTGAAAGCAGAACAGACAAACAAACAAACAAACACAGTTTCGCATTTAACCATATATGAATATGAAGTCAAGATCATCATCATTCCCCTGCCCTTATCCCACGCTAAGTGGGGTCGGCACATGAAGCACAATATGAAGTCAAGATCATTATTTCATTTTAATTTAGTGACCCAAAACATACAATACAGTCGAAACAGATAAAAGCTCATGTTACACGATATTATGTGAGGTAAACCATTCTTCAGCAAATTGTCTATTATCAGGAGCGGTGTGGCCCTTTGTTTCAAAATCATGTAAACATGATGAATGGTGTAGCATCCGGTTAGTAGATAAGTACAACAACTAGAATATTTGGAAATTATTATCAAATCTGTGTTATTGTATGATACATTACTTTGTGCTTTGCTTTCTCAGATAGAGAAGCCATACTATATGATAATTGAATCGAGTTTTGAGATATGAGGAGAACTACAATTCAAATTCCTTCAAATTGTATCAAGATATTCGCATTTACAGGTGTAGTTAAGAAGTAAGTAAGATATGCCTATTTGATAGAAATATCTTATTTATAGTAAGTTATACATTTTACGTATTTTTGCTATTGTTCTACCTGAATCCTCTCATACTCACATTTTCTTTAAAAACTATTTATATATTTTATAAATATTAAAAATATATTTTTTTCATTACCTTACCATAAGCATTGTTTAACATGAAGTAGAATTTTTGAACAATATTTCAAATATTCAAGTTCGCTTGTCGATTGCTTGGGAACGTACAAATACCTCAGCAGAGACTGAAGCGTGAAAAGCAGTGATCGCACATAAGTCAAACGTCAAGGGGCTTCGTGACACCATTTTCCAATTGCCCGCTTTTTGGGCCAAACAAATAGATCACGATTCACGGACTCACGGTTGATGGCGAAACGTGCGGGATGAAGTGCCTAGCTAGAAGCTCTGGAAGTTCATAGTTTAGAAAAAAGATTGAGGAAAACTTTGAAAGACAGGATTTTAAGTGAAGGGAGTTTTTGATTTTGATTTGTCTGGGTAACGAGATGGACGGTTCATTTTTAACAGACGGTTTTTAATTTTTAATGTTTTCTTAAGTTAGCACGGTTCTACAATTCATCACTTGATGAAATAAATAACCTCAATTCGACTATAGTCTGCTAGAACAAAACATTTTATTTATTTTACTCTACAGCAATATTATTCGATGCTCTTCCAGAATTACAATGTAGTTAATTACTGTAGTTAATTAACTTTAGCAACCACACTGATGCTAATCACCGATCTAAATCTATTATTGAATTTAGAGAATTTAGGTGCTTAAATTTATATATTTCAGTACTTAGTAGTTAAAAGTATGTTTAAAAGGTTCTATTCAAAATGGCTAATTAAATCTGTTGCCAACAAAGATAAAATATCAGTGTCGTTCTACTTATTCAAAGGTTTCAACTAAATTGAAAAACTCTTATAAATGATGAAATAATCTCATAACATTTGGTTAGTACCTACGTATTCCCAAAATTTAAATGAGCGAAAAGCAATGAAGATTACAAGTCATTCAATCTTATCGGAAGTATCTTCGATCGCTCAAGCTTCACTATGCTAACTTTATGTTTCCTATCTGAAAATTGTGACAGAAAACGTAGCAAATAAGAGAGAAGTAAACACACGCGTGCGGACCACCGATAACGATAGCGTGTCCAAACAGCGGCGTATTGCTTGAGGATAATCCTCGGGCCTCGTCCACTGACGCGCGCGAGACAGGAGCGCGGCTCCGCAAGAGATGTTAACCTACGAGTGGTATTACCAAGCTATTGTACAGTTGTTCACTACAGTGTCCCGTTAAGTGTAGGCAAATATTGTCTCCTGACACTGTATAAATCATCTAGTAAAGATGTAAAGTCCTAAGTTGTACAGTTGTTCTATTCCACGAAGTCCGTTTGGTCTTAATTGTGTGTGTAGATGCATATGCACGTTGTTTCTGTGTGCGTGGAACGATTCTGAACGCTTCCGAGCTTACGCACACAGAAACAACGTGCATGTGAACACACACACAATTAAGACCAAACGGACTTCGTGAGATAGAACAACTATACTACCTTAAATTAAATATCGGTGGACATTTCACACAGCATCATTTAGCTCTTACTAATCTAAGCATAGCTTGTACAATGGGAACTTGATAACTGATAGAATTTCATTTATTAGTTTTGGTAAATACTCACAACAAATAGTTTATAATACCGAACAAACATCGATAAGTAAAGAACCAAGCAGTAGTACGAGTATACAACTTTCTCAGCTGTAAAATGGTTATTTAACAAAATCCATCATAGTTGATTCATTATAAAAAACTATTTTAAATATCGGCCATTGTTCAACCAGTGTGTTAGCAAGCTATTTAATTAAGTTTGTATAATAGTCATATCTTATTGTATTGCAAAACTTTTCTAAAGTCATAAAGAGGGTGAAGTAGAGCAATAGATTTAGGAATAGTGATGCCGAAGAAAGAGTTATTTACATAAAAGTTATAGAACAACAAGCAATTCACTGTCTGAAAAAAAAACAAAAAGGTAACGAAAATGTTAAAGAAGCTTTTATACATTCACGTAAAAAAAGTTTTTTTTTTAATTACCTACTTATTTGTGTTCTAAGCACTGCGGGACTTGGTATGAACAAAATATCCGAGCATTATATCAATATTCTGGCCCAATCTGAAAATCAGCGCTGTCTCCCATGGGTGCAGCACCAGCTGAGACTGGGCCTTTTCGGCACCACACGCTAGTTTATTTGTGTTATTACTGTCTGTTGTTTTGTGTCTACTCTCTTCTGTAACTCTCTTCTGTACTTATCGCATTTTTTAAGTTTTATATCTGTGTGTGTGTGTGTTTGTGTATTGAATGAACGTTTTTCTAAGTATTCTATAACAGGTGGTATAACTCTTAGGAAGATCCGTTTCTATAAAAGGGCCTCCAGACTCTCGTAGAGAACCCCCGAGAACACCCGAGAAGCGTGAGTGTGAAGAGCTTCTCGCCTTCTCGTTCTCTGGCTCGCCTGTTCTCCGATCGGTGTCGGTATTTTTGGCCGAGCCAAAGGATTTCTCGGGCGAGAAAAGAGAAGGGTCCTACACTCACGTTTTCTCTCATTGCAGATTAATGAGCGGCGGTGGGCAGACATCCATATTGTTTGTTTTTTTCGAGAATTTTCTTTCGTAAAAATGTGGAATAATAAATAGAGTTGAAATTTATCGATTTTTTTCAATCTGAGCCTATTTTATGGGATGCTAAATATCGAAACTACTAAGATAAAAGTTTTTTACATTAAGTATTTTTTTTAACATTATTTTTAGTTACAACATTCACAAAGTTACAGTATGCAATGGCACACAGAACCAAACTGGGTGCAGTTTCAAAATCGACGTCCATACCGGATAAGCAACAGATCACGACTGAGAACAATTGAGAGTGTGGATAGCTTGTTTGTTCTTCGCGAAGTCTCGGGCGAGACTTCTCGCCGAGCCTTCTCTCGAGAGTCTGGAGGCCCTATTAGAATTACTCCGGGTTAATATTTGTATAACGTAGCTGCTTTGTGACTGATGGATCTTGGGTTTTGTGATAAAACGTCAGATTTGGTAGCAAATGGGAAATAACTGGATTTAGAACGACGTAGGTATCCAAGATAATTGGAGTTGTTTTATTGTTGAGGCCAATAGTATAAATATAGAGGAAATATGGTGAAAGATAGACAGATTATGATGAATAGAATTCTTGGTATATTTAAGAAGCTTTGTTGTAAGTAGTCATTTTAACTAATGTTGTTTTACTTTTGTAGACTTCAGTAATCAAGAAACTATAATGCTAATCGCTGTAAAAAAAACCTAGGTAACCAAATCAACAATAAAAACTTTAACTTATAAAATTTCTAATTTTGTTTTTTTTTTTTTTCGTTTCAACCACGACACAACTCAATCGGTGGGATGGGATGAAGAAGTATGAGGTCAATCAATACGAACACAGTATTTAAAAATGTCAGCGAAGGTTTTTATGATAATTGTAGGTATTAGTAAGTACCTTAACCAATACTAACATCAGTTTTTTGTGACTCTCCGCAAATTTTTTGATAAATTGGCTACGCTACAACCCAGCGCCATGTACGCTGCATACCTACTTAGTAAGTTTTAATCACTAAACTAACAAAGACATTGTAAGCATAATAGCCTGTACTAAGGGAGCTATAAGTATTTAAACGAGCACATGTAAGACTAGAACCAATTAAATGCTCTAAGGCCCTATAGTTGGATAAGTTGCTCCATCATTCAGAAGCTTCAAAAGAGCTCTTAAATTAAGCTCACTGAGATCGGAAATGGCCGCTTCGTGCAAAGGAGTTCTAATATTTAAAAACCATATTGAGAACGTAGAGAGTCACATGGTTCTTATATCATTTTGGTTTTCAGGTTTTTGTGCTATCTGTGTATAAACTTTTACTTATATCAAGTATTACAGAAACTTTAACAGTAAAGAAAATGCAGATAATTTCATTCACTTCATGTACGATACTATAATTGACTATTTTAATTGTAAAATGCTTATTATATCAAAAAAAAATACTTACCATTATAGTACAACAACCGAAGACGTACAACAACGACTCAATAATCACCAGCAATATTTTGTTAGTAATATTGTGTCTGTGTATCACAGACCAGCAAGAAAAGAAAAACAAATTTGGCTCTGCCCAAGAGTGATGGACAAATTTCCTGGTAAACGGCTCCATCCGCACAGGGACTATTTGTCTGAATTTGAATCGCATTTGTTTCCAGGGAAATTTGTCTCCTAAGCCCTCTGGGTATATCTTCGAACAACTGAACAATGCTCAGTCTCCTTTAATTGAATTAAAACCTCTTTATGGTTTTCTTATTGTGTAATTATCTCGCCATGGGTGCTCGAGAATTAGAGTTTATTTTCCTCTTGTTTTTTTCCAATAAAGTTCGCTATAAAATCGCAGCGCAGGAAGTCAGTGTTTACTTTCTAATTTTCCGGTTGTCTTCACG
Source organism: Camptogramma bilineatum (assembly GCA_958496255.1). Classification (NCBI taxonomy): domain Eukaryota; kingdom Metazoa; phylum Arthropoda; class Insecta; order Lepidoptera; family Geometridae; genus Camptogramma; species Camptogramma bilineatum. The sequence continues at coordinate 7,316,752 of OY292460.1, forward strand.
AGGTCTGAAGGCAGACGGGGCGATGTCTGGAATGTTATATGTGACAAGAGTAATACAAAATCGTGTCGATAGACTGTATTTGGATGTACGCAGTCACTTCTGTAGCGTAAAATTTAATGCGTTCCTTTATTCGACGTGATCTTAGGATGTTCACTCGAATTAGCAGAAAGAATTTCCCAACATTTATCTAAACGACTTTCAGATCCCATAATGGGTCATATAAATTGCTTATCATCGGCCCGAATGGTCATTACGTAGAGTTGCGATAATTTCCACTTATATTACAGTGAACTAGCGCTGGGACTATTACGTCTAACATTATTGCTGAGAAGGCTTTGCTTGTAATGTACATTATGAGTTACTGAGATAAAGTGGGTCTGTTCGTTGTGTCACTGACTTTACTTGCTCGCCATGAGTTAGGTCAGTGGGCTGTAGTTTGACAACGAATGCTAACTCAAACCTAATCTAAAATTTAATAAAACCTAAATTGAATACCTAATGGCTTTTGTTTACATTTCAGTTAAAATTTTACGCTCCGAAACCTTTTATTTATACCCAGACTTTTAATAACTTCTGAAAAGGACTTCAATTTAAATCAAGCAAGTTTTTCATGAGTCCGAAAAAACGGTCCATTTGAAAATAAATTACCGCAAAGAAAGGGATTACTCGCCAATTTTAGATGTCTTTCAAAAAGCTCGGATGGCGACGCGATGATTAAGTTTCGAAACTTTGTCTAATTTCTTGAATTTATTATCGTTTTCTTCTAAGTGTTCAATGACTATGAAATGTTAGTCATAATAATCTCGTTTTCCAATAAGTATTAAAAGTAAGACTACGCACTCGTAACATTTCTTTGATTAAACCTATATGTGTCACTACAACAATCTTTGCACTTCAGCTTATTTTAAAAGCTATACAAATAAATGTACCTATATTAAAATTTTATTGTGCATCTTTTGTCAATTATCTTATTATACGTAATAATCTGTAATTTATCATCGCATTTTAAATCCTCTTCTAGATTCTTCTTCAAAACATCTGAAGATGTAACAATTCATAAATACTTCAAATAATCCAATTGTATAATGTAATAGTAATAATACTTTTGACTATGGAAGTGATTTCAGAAATTATTATACTCATTTCGCAATATAGAACTTTTAACAAGAAAACTTTCCAATGTACTTCGGCCACAATGTTCCCGAGAAGTTACTGCTTACAAACGAATAATTTTTGATCACTGTGCATCGACGGAGGACTATTTTATTTCTATTTTTGAAAATCAAAAAGTAAGTGTGAAAGGTCAATATTTTTATTATTTCTGTATCTTTATTAGATATTTATTTAGGTATTAAAAATTCACAGTTCTCAGTCAACAAATCAACTTTAAAATAAACAAATTATGTTTCACTCAGCTAATAACGGATTTTGTAATAATTAAGGAAACGTACCTAATTGGTTTATGTGTTTTTATAATTTTTAGTTTATGTTACTAAGAACTGTTTATTTCCCAAACAAATTTTATTTTACTATAAAAAATAAAATGTTCTATAGCAGAAAATAAAAATAAAAAATAGCTAAGAATATTTTTATATTTGTGGTAATTTTCGCAATGTTTTTATAATGTATTTCGTTAACTAGGAGAATTCGAATTGAACACAGTCACATGTATCAAACTTAGTGTGTGGAACTTAGATTGAGTTGAGTTGTGTTCCTACTTTGATTGTGTGCACAGAAAGTACAGCGTCAATGTTTTGGCAACGTTTGTGTAAAACTATGAGATAGTTTTCGTATGCACATTATTGCACATAGTTTTGGTAAACATTTTATTCATAAATATAGAGTTTTTATCTGTACAAAACAATCAGATTGAGTTTTTGTCACGCTTTTGAAATATTATTTCGTAATTCAATAAACAAACTCTTTTATGGTTTGACTGAGTGGCGATACAGTACATTACTGCCACGGCCCACAAGTACATTATTGCCGGACGATCGTGAGTATGCTGGCCGAGGCGAAACCGAGGCATGCATCACAGAGTCTGGCAATGGCAATGCTAAGTTGTGGCCAGGAATAGTGCTTTTCTCACATGCGGGTAAATTAAAGTAGGTAAAGCCAACATAAACTAACTTTATGGACAGAAAAATAGCCACACTCAAATATGAATTTCTTTTTTACTTTTACTTCATGTAATGGCTGGCACATTCGTCTTATCGTACCAGTTCAAAACCTAAATAAAACTTAACCTCTTTTGTCACATAGATATTCGGGTTTAAAAAAGTTCGTTGTACTTTCAAACTACATTGCCGGCCGCTCGGGCAGGGCAGATACGAAATTGTTGGACACTTTCTGACCCATTAAGTACTGCAAGAACAATTGAGAAGAGGGATTGTAAGAAATACTCGTATACCTATCGTTGCATGTTTCAGCAAAAATATATTGTTTTTAAATTTCGTTTCGTTTTACTATGAAAATTTAAATAAAAACAACAGCAACTCAATGAAAAATTCTGGTAGTATAACAAACACTTTATCTAAGAAGTTATATCCATTCTAGCGATACGTGACCAAAAGTAGTGCACAATTATACATTCTGAACTCCTTCAGTGCATTTCGTAGTGCGAAATACCGCACTTGTAAGGTGCAAAGTTGCCCAATATAACTTGGTTTCTGCTTGTTTTGTTTGCTTAGATCGGTTCCTTTGTTTCATGAACAAGAATTTCAAATGTAAATTTAAAAGTTACTCGTTCGCTACATGAGCTGTGTATGTGTTCTCTGAACTGTTTCGAAATGACCTATTTGTGTAGATAGTTTGGTTAATTATTTTACTTCATTCTCAAAAAGTGGTCTAAGTACTTACATGATTTTTATTGAATAAATGATTTTTATTTTTCAAATCCTGGTTGGGGGCATTGGTTTGCCATTTTGTTAGTGATTTTTTTTTTATCTGCATTGACGAAAAATAAGGATGACAGAAGGAAGGCCGAGTTTAGTTCGAAGATCCAGTTGATTAAAGCTATGGGCTATCTCTTTTGTCTTCCCTAATAACTGTTTTAAACCAAACATTGATGATATTATAAAATAAGGAAAATTTATTTTAGCTACGGACAAGAAGTGCTAAAAGATTTTAAGTTAACATTTATAAAATTGCTAGCTATTTATTATTCACCCCTCAAATAAGCTCCTCAAATACTTATCTAGATTTAACTTGCTGTTATAACTACATAATAAAGCGCCATGGAATTAATAATTATAAAAAAATACTCGTAAATTACAAAAATTGTCCTTATGTTATGGTACGTCGTGAATAGTTCAATAATGAGAAATAGTTGAATTTATCAGAAAATTAAGGATTTTAGCGATTCGTCACTATACTTACCTTATTTTATCAACAATGTTTTTCTTCTTATTACTCTGTACAACTCGTATATTGCCATCGATGTTGTTTATAAAGTGACGGTGTATTTTTGAAATATTGGAAAATGAAATACGGTTTACAAAAAATACACCGTTAAAAAATTACAGTGTATTGTAAAAGGCGTTGGTATGATTCACGAGAAATATCAACGTCAAACCATGGCATAAAATCGCGAGCGCGACGCAATTACACTATTTTATCCCGCGACACTACGCCGCGCCGGGATGCTTTCAAGCCATTCCCTTCATAGCATGCAAAATTACAAGCAAAGAAGTAATTCGAATGCAGCTCACGATTTGCAAGCGTAATGGGGCAATTTCCTAGTCATTTCCTAGCGGTTGCAAGCAATCCGACGTCTCGGCACTTTTGAAGCTTCGGTAAGGCGTTTCGTCAATGTCGCTCGCCCTAACTGAGATGCGCTGCGTCTGTATTCCTCGAAAATTTTAGAATTTTTATTGGGTAATTGAGTTTCTGAACAAATGATTGGAACTGCGACTTTCTACTGTTTGAGTTTAGGAGTTCTTGACTTTTGAAAACCTCTACTTGTAAAGTAACTAATGATAGTAAGAGAGAGACTGAGACCTTATTGGTATTTTAAATTTACCAATAAACTACCATGGCTTAGAAATAGTATAAATTGAAAGATGGTTTTGACACACAAATTATGTACTTATAAGACCTTTTTATATGAACTAATATTTGGCGTCAAAACCGTAAACACTTAAGTGAATCATTTACTTTGAATGGGATCCCCGTGTAAAACTGCGCTGTCAATTTCGCGCACGTGACAGTACCTCAATAGGATAAACCCCAATTCAGGACTATTATCTAGCTCCAAATTCAATGAACATCAAAAACCGATGTAATAACCCAGCAGCCAATACCGGTGTCGAGTGCCCACGCACGAACAAAGGCAGCGTTCAACCGAAGCCCTATGAGGGTGAAGTAAGCACAGGATACAAGATGTATAGAACAGCTTTTTTTGAAAGTAATGTGTGTATTTTGCGCAACGCAGTCTCATCAATAAATAGGTGCAATAAATAGGCACAACATAGTTCGCCCCGTTTCGCTTCTACATACAATAATCACGTAAATTTCAAAATAAGCATGCTTGCTACTTGATTAATATCTTACATAGTACCTAATTAAATGCTACCTTGTCTAAGGTAACTCGTTGTTTATGCAGTTTCATTAAACTTAAAGTGCCCTTAAATAACTAATGTTCTGAAAATGTAAAAGTGTATGATATTCGTAATCACTAGACGAACATCGTCAGTTTTGTAGCTTTCCTTCTCCTTTCAATTCGCGAACTTCACTTGAGAATTTAAATTACCGCCTTTGCTGTAAATAGGCACTTCTACATCATCCAAACTCTACACCCTCAAGAGTTCTCCACTACTAATCGCCAACAAGCACCACTTGAGATGGTGAGGGTTCTTTCAACGGATCACTATTGCTGGAACACGTACAGCAGATAATGAATCCCCACTAATTGGTTATATTGAAGTAGAGTGGGGTAATGCAAACAGTTTTGAGATCAGACCGTCTGATATAATTTTCTGAATCCTACCCTAAGCACTGTTTTGGAAGTTCTGAAATTTTGTGAGCCTATAGTAATTTAGTAGTTGCGTGACTGTTTTATGACAGTCAAAAAAATGAATGTCACTCAAGGCAAGAGATGCTGTTTCGATTCTTGCGACGGGACAGATAGTTCAATGTTTTGCCAACATTTGTTCCAGGTATTGGGTGTGGCTTCACCGTGGCACCCGTAGTTTCTAGTACCGATAACAAAGAAAACCGGACTTTTTATGTACGTAGATGGTATTTATTAGATTCCTTTTTATTTAACACAGCAACTTTCACACATAATTCAGCCTTCTAATACCTAGTTAAAAAATTCAATTTTGTAAACAATGATGTGTGTTGTCTAGTTTTATAAATACTTATTACTATCCTGACGAGTCGACCCCAAAGTGGGTCTTAGCCTCCGACACAATAGAACGCCACCGGCTTTTGTCCTGCGCCGCCTCCGTCCAGTCCGTGAACACATGAAGTGAGTGAAGGTCTTTCTCCACTTCATCCTTCCACCTGTATTTTCTGGGTTGGCCGACTGGCCAGCGTCCGATCGGCACTCCTTGGAAAGCACGTTTTGCTGCTCGATCCTCCCCCATCCGTAGCACGTGGCCAAGCCAGCGTAATCTACTAGATTTAACTTCGCCAATGATGTTAGGATCGGCTACTAGTACTAGTTACATTGGTGTTAATTAATGTTCTTTATGTTCTACAAATAGGTGATATCAAAACAATTGAAAATTCTTCTCAGAAACTTGTTTTACCAGAAATTAAGCTTTCACCAATTGTTCTAATTAATTAATTGTTCTAGTAAAATGTTGCAGGTGAAGTTGAAGATTTTACTAGATGACTCTAGACGTGGCGAGTGGGTGCTTGCTACACTGGCTTAGGCCAATTTCTGAATCTAAACTGGTTTTAATTTAGAAATATGAGTATTGTTATACTTCTTAAAAACTGAGCATGTATTTATGTTAGAATTAGACTTTGGAGCTTCTTATATACTGGGCACGTAGTTTTGTTAGACATTTTGTTAGAATGTCGTGTGACTGTTTATTTTTAGAAGATAGACCACAACATAAATACATGCTAACAAATATCTACTGTATAATTATTGTTAGTCTGTACATAACAGAAACCCTTGTTTGTTCTGTTTTAATAAAGGCATGGACATACCTCTAAACTAGCTTTTGAAGTCCACCCCATCATTTATGAGAGGGAATTATATCAAATGAACGCGGACCGACGTATGACCTCAGCGATATTCAGTATGAATATTCAATTAGAGCTAGCAACAAAGCCTCCTAAACTTTCTTTTCAAAGGAAAACGAACCGCTATTATTCCTTCAGTCGATAAAAGCAGATAAAAAATATGTGAAATGTTCTAAAAACGCCGTATCGTAAACATGTGACTTATTTATTTAGGCCCTCTTTGCTCGTTTTTGTGTGGCGGAATTTATATGGAGTCATGTAGGGGTAGCCCTATTGATGGCCTTTTGAAGTAAAAAATAATATTCTAAACGTTCATGTTTTTCAAGTGTTTCTTTGAGCGTGTTTCTTTAGCGTAAAAATGAATGGCCACATTATATTTTATTTGAGATCGTTATAAAGTCTACTTAATTTATTTACGGGAATACTTTGAAGCCATTAAAATATATACAGTAGCAAATGATTTATCAGAGGGAGTGGAAATAAATTATCATTTTATATTTCAACTTATAGGTGATTCCTATAAATGGAAATTCTTGGTTTATAACTATTGCTATGGTGGGTAAGCCTAATTGGAATAGGGTCAGTAACCTCTGTATTTTTTTTTCATCGCAAGTTGGATAATTGATATAGTGGCGTTGATCTTTAATGATCTTTGATTTAACCAACGTATGACACCCGATCAAATCCGACACAAAACATTGAGTACCTACCTACGTCATAGATAGAATAATAAATAGATCATGAAGTGAAAATAGTGAACTTGTCTAAGAAGTCCAATGGGTACATTAAATGCTATAACCACAAAATCCGATGTAGATATAATTTTAAATAATAAAGATTGTAACCTGCATGGCTATTCAGCAGATCTTCGAAAAAATCCGTGATGAAAGCCCACCCGCTAACAAATAACTGTCCGAATAATTTCCGAGAAACATCAGCTCCTATTTAATTTAAATCAAAAAACCATACGAATAAAAGACATCGAAGAAGGTCTTTAAATCGAATGCAGTCGAATATAGCAGTGCCTCTAGTCAAAAAGGGCATAAGGACATAAAAGGAACTTATGTCCTTTTTGACTAGAGGCACTGTTTGTATGAATTGCCCTGCTGGAAATTCATCAAGACTATACAATACATGTTACTAGCACACGAGCGAAGCCGTGGGCCGCAATTATAAAAGAGTTATTATAAAACTAGTGTTAGGTGTGTTCAAAATGCAAGCTGAAAACTTATGTTATATTTAGTCGGTTAGAATAAGCCCGCTTTAACCAGCACAATAGGTAGAACAGAAGCTTATCAACAGTTATGACCAGAGTTTAATTAAATGTACCTACTACTATTGTTGTATTGTTTAGAACGATACTCAGTATTTTCCCGTTTTATCTTCACCGGTTGTGGTCATTTCTAAGCATAAAAGGCATTTCGTGATGTGAATATTTTAAAACTCACCCTTCGATGTTTAATTCAATTGAACCTATATAAACACAGTCTCTCTTAAATCCATAAACAATGTTTATCTACGACGGTACTTGGTTCTTCCATGTGTTGAACAATGGATCTAAATTAAAAATTTTGAAGCTTCAAAAATAAGCCTGTCTAGCGAAAATGTTTGAGTTAATTAATCCTTTCGGCTTTATGTAGGTACTCATTTTATATATTTTGTTTTTTCAAGGAAAAAAATAACATTTGCTTACAAAAGATGGTAATAATAGAAGAAAAAAATCATAAAGATATTGAAATGTGAAATCTTCCAAGTTACCGAATAAAAAAATGTGTGATAAAAATGTTTAATGACCAATTCGTTTACAACTTCATTTTCATTTCTTTTAAACAAAAGATAAAAGTTGCCAGTGGAAAATCAGTAGGTACCTATCGTGGAACGAAAAAAAGCATTCCTTAGTAACTAGTATCGTAGATGATTTTTTCTTCTACCGTAATTTGCTACGAATCTTCGGTTACGTACGCGGCGGAAGGGTATTCAACTTAGCATATTTTTGTGAATTGTTACAATGCTTTATTAAAAAGAATAAAGTTTATTTTAGGCATCACAAGTAGTCAAGTATAAGATGTATAGGTACTTAAAACTACGGCCCATATAAAATGAAATACGTACCTACCTTAGATCTATTTTAGTGTAAGATACTACAATCGTATATTGTAGCCTAAGCTACGTGGCATTGCGTTTCTCTTAGATGTAGTCAGCATAATCCGGTCTTTCATGCTGGAATCACGGACGAACCACGCCCGGATTCTACGTAACTGCTCTTATTTACTAGGGTGAACGAAGATACAAATCGCAGGATTAATAGTTATTTAAGTCCCATTGTTTTGTTGGGATATTAGGATTGCTCATACGATTTTTTAGTGCTTTTTATAAATTATTAGCTGCCGCCCGCGGCTTCGCTCGCGTGGTACCCGGATAAAAAGTAGCCTATGTTACTCTCCAGCCCTCGAACTATCTCCACACAAAAATCATGTCAATCCGTCGCTCTGTTTTGACGTGAAAAGCAGGACAAATAAACAAAAAAATAAAAACTTTCACATTTATAATATGGGTGTAGCGACATCTACCTGTCGCTAGATGAACTACAGAAAACATGCTACGCACTACAGATGGCGCCACGCTCGACATCAACGACTCCTATCTGAGTTATCCTTGGATAAAGAACGTCCAAGCTACTCCAAAGCAACTACTACTGCAAAAAGTGAAACACGCTGGACAGTACCAGACCTCAGACCAGATTGCAGGCTAAAGGAGCAACGGAATCACACGCAACATTGGAATAACATCGGAATTCCCTAGATCTCGCAAGCGGAGTTTCTACCGAGTTGAAGCTTGTATACAGCTATCCGATATCAACTGTTGGTCGAAAGACCACGGGTAAGTGGGCCAGATGGGCCGACCCGTTGCAGAGGAACCACCTACCTCTGCCTTTGGGGAACTATTCCACCCTGTTCCCCAAACTGGTGACCCCGACGTGATCCAGCCGTCGACTACCTCGGACGACTCCTGCCGAAACCCGACGACTGGAACCCTCAACACGCAGCACCTTCAGCGCCATCATCAACCTTCGTCTCTCTCTCCCTCCCTCTCTCAAGCATACCTTCCGGACCAGCAGCTTCACACCACACCAGCAATCTTCAGCCTCCAGCCTCCGCAGTTCCATCGCAAGCCGCCCCGACTTCCTGGTTCTGCAGGCTCTCCGCTCCTCGATACGCTTCGTGGAGATATCTCAACCGCAGCATCGTCTGAGTATCTCATCCCGACTCACCGTGGACATCACCCAGAGCACTGCACCGCACGCCGAATCGTCCCGACTCACCGTGGACACGTCTCGACTCACCGCAGACGCACTCGACGCACCGCGTCGTCCCGACTCACCGTGGACCCGTCTCGACTCACCGCAGACGCACCCGACGCACCTCTCCGTCCCGACTCACCGTGGACAGACACCGTCTCGACTCACCGCAGACGCACCCGACGCATCGCTTCGTCCCGACTCACCGTGGACACGTCTCGACTCACCGTAGACGCACCGATGCACCGCTTCGTCCCGACTCACCGTGGACACGTACAATGCTGGTGACAAGATCATATCGACCTTCGGTCTGGAAAGGGAGTGATGTAGCGACATCTACCTGTCGCTAGATGAACTACAGAAAACATGCTACGCACTACAGATGGCGCCACGCTCGACATCAACGACTCCTATCTGAGTTATCCTTGGATAAAGAACGTCCAAGCTACTCCAAAGCAACTACTACTGCAAAAAGTGAAACACGCTGGACAGTACCAGACCTCAGACCAGATTGCAGGCTAAAGGAGCAACGGAATCACACGCAACATTGGAATAACATCGGAATTCCCTAGATCTCGCAAGCGGAGTTTCTACCGAGTTGAAGCTTGTATACAGCTATCCGATATCAACTGTTGGTCGAAAGACCACGGGTAAGTGGGCCAGATGGGCCGACCCGTTGCAGAGGAACCACCTACCTCTGCCTTTGGGGAGCTATTCCACCCTGTTCCCCAAATGGGTACGGATTGATTATTCGTCAATAAACAACAAGTTATGAATTTTGAACTAAAATTGTGACCATCAATTATTAATTGTGTGTGACATCGTTCCTATTCAAACCGCATTCGCAGTCTGATATTTCCATTCACTACAATTATATTATTTTAAATAGGTATATATTATTTTGGAAACTATTAGTTAAGTAGCCACTTACTTCTGAAAAACTGCCTAAAGGTTTAAAAAAAAGGCCTAAAGGTTAATTCCGTGCATCGCGACCGATCGCTCCCGCGCGCGATTCACGATCCATCAAAAGTATTACTTCTCAAATAAGGTTCAAAACGGAATGTTAAATGTCAATCGCGCGCGGCTGCGATAGACCACGATGCACGGAATCGAACCACAATTCCGTGCATCGCACCCCCTTAATCTGTAGAAGCACAGATGTAGAAACTTGAAAATAAATGCCTAAAAGCTGGCGGTTCGCGCCGGAGACCGAGACCGGAGACCGATACCAGAGACAGAGACAGGAGATTGTTGTCATTCAAGCGTGTTCTACACGGTTTGAAACCACAGCTTCTACCAAGGTGACCTTGCTAGAATTTCGCATGCCATTGGTTGATAGTAAATTTCGCTACAGACGCCATTGGTTGACAGTGCCAAGGTCACCTTGGTAGAAGCTGTGGTTTCAAACCGTGTAGAACACGCTACAAACTGTCGATTTTCTGTCTCCTGTCTCTGTCACGCGCTCCTGCAAAGCCTGTCTCTGGTCTCAATTTCCAGTCTTGGTCTCCGGCGCAAACCACCGCCCTAAGGTAGAGAAAGAAAATAAATAGTTACGACTATAACTAAGAACGCTATAAGGTAGTTTGTTTCGAAGTGTCTTGCCGTTAAAACTGTTTCCTATATTCTTTGCATTGTCTCTTTTGCTTGTTTCACATACTTTTAGTATTGGTGACACACTCTATTGGTAGCTCTTTTCTAATGTTTTTTTATGATAGAAACTGAGTAACAATTCTTTAATTTGAGTCACAATTCAAATGTTACTAGCGTTTTGGCTTAATCTAGATGTTAATTGGTCTATGGAGCAGTGAGCTCTGCTTACTCAGACATTTGGCCTAACACAGAGCAGTAACATAACCGAAGAAATGAAAAGCAATGTCTCCCGAGTAGCAATTCTATTACCTGCAGGTAGTTATGGCGCATTCGGGAATAAAGCAGGTTGTTGCAGGTCAACCTTATTTTTTTTATCCGTACAATGTCAAAAGTGTCCATGCATAGGTACAGTCCGTTCACAGTTATTTTACCTCTAGCCGTCATGTTGGCCAACCTGGGCGTAGGAACAAACTTTACAAGGTCATAGCAAATTTGTTCCTACGCCCAGGTTGGCCAACATGACGGCTAGAGGTAAAATAACTGTGAACGGACTGTAGTTGTGAGTGTGCAATTGTGCATTGTGATGTTCACTTGTTTTTGATTGAGATGAATTCGGCGATGATTCAGCTAAGTCACCCAGTATGGTCTTCTTGTGATCTATACATCTAACCAAGTTAGGTACTTATCTACAATCGCTAACTAAATAGATAACAGAGATAATGCGTGGGAATTGTTAGGCCGTTTGTCCACCGCCGCCGTCACCGGGACGTCAACGAGAACGAGATGACGACGCCGAGGTAGCGACCATACATTTACCGTAGCCGCCTGTCCACCAGAAGACCGTCACGTCATCTTAATCTCATCCAGAAATAATCTCGTTCTCGGTGACGGTCCGATGACGGCGGCGGTGGACAAACGCTCTTATTCAATGAAGATAAGTCACGTTGTCAGAAGTGTCAACAAAGAATTAGCGATGATAAGAAAGAGATTCGGTACGAAAGCGCTTGTAATTTGGCTAGGGCAGAAATTCCATTTCCACGTTCAAACAAAGCATTATCAGTGTGTATGTTTTATTTCTGAATGTCGTGGTATCGAAGTATCTTCTAATAATCACACGAACAGTGTAGTGTAGGCCAGTCAACTATTGTTTATTAAACTTTTTATTTTGGTTAGAACGATCCTGGTTTAAAAATACCGGGAATCTGCTTTCTGTTTGTACGTTTACTTGGTAGTATTATGCGAAGCTCCGCTCATTAATGTTTTCCTTACACCGCTAATGATATCTCATACACATGTGCTTCGTGAATAGGGCACCTATGGTATACTTTCTATGTAAATTAGGACGATTTCTATTCATAAGTTCCAAGAAACTATAACATTTTTTGAAACGCTCAGACTGCTTTCCTGAAGCTTTATTCTTATTCGCCAGAATGCAAGTTATTTTATTTTAAGATATAAGTAACTAGCTGCTACCCGCGGCTTCGCTCGCATGGTGCCCAAATGAAAAAGAGCCTATGTTACTCTCCAGCCCTCCAACTATCTCCACACAAAAAATAACGTCAATCTGTCGCTCTGTTTTGACGTAAAAGCAGGACAATTATACAAACAAATAAACACATTTATAATATGGGTACGGATAAAGCAATTAATAGACATAAATTAATGCGAAGAACGTCCTTCTATAAACGTAAATAGCATAATACCCAGTAAGTTGGAACTCTTCTAAAGGTGGCGGTTCGCGCCCGAGACCGAGACAGGAGACCGGGACCAGAGACCGAGACAGGAGACCGTTGTCATATAAACTGATGGTTTTCTGTCTCGTGACACTCCCCGCGCGCCCCTACAAAGCCTGTCTCTGATCTCAGTCTACGGTCTCAGTCTCGGTCTCGGGCGCGAACCCCCACCTTAAGAAGTATTATATAAATAACAATGTTGGTAAAAATTGTATTTTCTTACTTACTTCTGAAAAATATACTATAAATAAATAAATAAATAAATAAGCCTTTTATTCAGACATTTTACATTGTTTTAACTTAATCCTACAGCTTAACTAACATCTGCCTCAGTATCTGCCTGTGTGCCTCTTAGGACAAAGGCCTCCTCCAATTGTGACCATATACTATAGCATTCATTAATATTTTTGAGCGTACAGTTTTTCCTAGAATCAAGCAATTTTGGTTTTCAGAAACGTTTCAGAATTTGGATGTAAATAACGCCTACAGCAAAATATAAGCCATATTCTTTTATTTTTTACTAATATTGTTAAAAAGAATTACTCTACGCTAATATACGAATGGTTATTGGGTTTGTTACAGGCGTTAATTACATCAACAATTTTCATTTGTCGTTGAATTACGAATATTGCGCGCAATTCAGATGCGAAACTGTCTAAGCGCTCCAAGGGTTAATGAAACCAAGAAACACTCCGTCGATCGCGCCAGATTTGATTAGAGCAGTAAGCTAAGCACGTAGCTGTTATGTTCATTTGATTAAATAAATGTTGACTGCGAACGGTTTGGGGTTCGTCTGGAAAGAGAGCGGAGATTAGAAAAACAAAGATTGTTGCTTGTTTCACCATCATGTCTTCCTTTACTTGGGCGCACTGTTGGAACCATAATTATTAGTTAAGTTTTGGAAAAGGAACCAGTCAAAAGTTTCCTGAATCGCCGCGTTTAAATGAATAATATGATGAGAATGAACTATGCGAATAAAGTGTGTCTGAATAAGAGAAAATAGATATATAAACTACATAATATACTTGAGACTCGCGGCTTGTTCGCTCAGTAGGTACCAAAATTTTATAGCCTATACATTTATATAGGCTACAACAGGTAAATAGGTAACAAGCCGCGGCTATACATCCTATTCAAGGCAACGATCTTCCACCTATTCCAAGTTTCACCCAAATCGGTCCATTTGTTAATGCGTAATTGAAACACAAATCAGGTATACAGGGTGTGGCATTTTTTTGGGTACTGCAGGGTAGCTACTGACTACAATAGAAAACGTAGCTACCCTGAAGTACCCAAAAATATGCCACACCCTGTATAATCAAAGACACAAATATACGAATATCCAAACATTCGAACTTTCAGATTTATAATATTCGTAGATTATGTCCACCAAATCGAAAACTCGAGTTAATAAACAAGGGTTATGAGATAAATCGAGTAGGAGTATAAAAACACGTTAGTGTAGGCAGCACCCGCTCCGCTCCCTATCAAACCCCAGGCCAAATGCCAGGCATCTGACAATGTCAAAGGAATAGCGCTATGTGAAGAATGTTAATGCTTCAGCGTGTGGTTTTGTGTGAGACGTGATAGTGAACTGTTTAGTTACAAAAGGTGTATGTAATTTACCTCATAGTAGGCCTTTGTACTAACCTTCGTAATTTAGGTGAAAGCTTGTGTTTATTATATAAAATGGTATATAATGTTGAGAGTAAAATAATTTAAGTTTTGCTAATTGAAGAGTTTTATCTCAAAGTAAGCAGATAGTTGATTATTTCAAAAATATACAGTAAAACCAGGAAATAAATGCATTTCGGAAAACATCGAAAACAATCGTATGAAATTACAAAAACGATTGAGGAAAAATAATTTGGAAATGAAAATTACTCATAATTTCAACTTTATCGCAAACAAATAAATATCAATGTCATTTTTAAGAAAAGCAAATTATTTGCAAGCCTTGCGAGCTGCGCTGATAATGACGTGCACTTCTGTCGCATTCTGTTTTGTGGAAATCATACACTGCTGCCGGACATATTCGGAAAACACGAGAATAACCGTGGTCCAATATAAAGCTTGAAGTACTGTACGTTATTGTTTTATATTATGACTAGAAAAATATTCGTTTAATTTGAACCCGTTTTATTTTAAAAATTTAAAGAAATATCGTATATTATTCTGCCATATAAATGTCCTCAAAAGCAGGTTATCTCTCAAAGTTATTGGACGTGTTGGACCGAACCTGGACCAATTCAAAGGCAGAAGAGCTACAAAAATGTATCCGGAACTTTTAAATTGAACGTTACATTTCAGTAAGAAAAGTCGCCTTTCAAGATATTTTATTTGCATCTTTTGGCTATTTCACATTGGCGAAAACTATGCACATCTAGAGGAAAACGTAAATACTAGCGGGAGAGACCACAACGAAAAGGACTCTAAAGTATTTTAAGAACTTTTACTCTTCAGTCCTAAAATGTATAAGTAGTATATAAGTAGTAGGTATATCAGTCGTGTGGTTCCCATAACAACGCTCTGCTTAGCTTGGTGCTACATGATGCTGTGTGAAATGTCCAGCATTATTTATATTTATTTATGTAGTCCTAATTTTTACGAATTATTCGTCGACTAGTATACTATACGTTACTCTACAAAGTATACCAATAGTACTATCATGCGTTAACTTAAACTTGTATTTTTAATTTATGCCTTAAAACTATTCATGTAAGTACAAATCTTCAGAAGCAAGGCACGTAAATTTAGCCTGACAAGATTTGTTTCCCGTCCCGTGCGTTAAGGCACTGATTTGCTAGGTAGTCAGTTCCGTGCAGTGCCGCCGCTTGATATGCATATAGCCTTAGCTTTGTAAATACCGTGGGCAGTGTACACGCGGCGATGTGTTATCTGACCCGGAACGGCCCCGGCAGCGATTCCCACTGTCAGTAATATAAAATACGGTGTCATCAAAAATGCAACGAAACAGACTGCATGAATTATAACCTGCGCGCTTCAATGGAAAATTAATAGCAGGACTGTTCTCAACGGTGATATTTCATAGGGCCTCCAGACTCTCGAGAGAAGGCTCGGCGAGAAGTCTCGCCCGAGACTTCGCGAAGAACAAACAAGCTATCCACACTCTCAATTGTTCTCAGTCGTGATCTGTTGCTTATCCGGTATGGACGTCGATTTTGAAACTGCACCCGGTTTGGCTCTGTGTGCCATTGCATACTGTAACTTTGTGAATGTTGTAACTAAAAATAATGTTAAAAAAAAATACTTAACCCTTTAACGACCAAGAATTTTTTTCTTTGAATTTAGTATTTTTCGTAAATAGTATGGTAATTTGGTTACTAAAGATGTAAAAAATATAAATAAAAAAAATCCCACATTTGTACTTTTTTGGAAATTGTATGTATCAAATATGATACGTTGCGCAACATACAGAGAAGTAGCAGGTGAAAGTAGTGTATCATATTTGTTACATTGTCCTTGTTAGGGTTCTAATTTATTTTTAGAAATATTGTTAAAAACAAAGTTTATTGGCTCAAATCATAAGAAAAAAAATAATTTAATGAAAAACTATCAGACTCAACTTAGAATGAAAGCTTAAAAGCAGTTTCTGTTCGGCACAAAACAAAGATGCAGGTGACGTTTCACTCAATGATCATTCGGTTGCCCTTCTGTACAGCATCAGCACCTCCCACGTTCATGAAATACCGGAACATGGCCTATGCCATCTTCCTATGCTACGAGGGGTATTTGGTTCAACAATTTTGCCTCCACCCATCGATGATTTAGGAAAACTAGAAAATCTGATCAGATGAACGACCCTAATGAAATCCGTACTGTCGTTCATTTATGAGCTGGTGCTTCTTCAAATACCCCAAGAGTTGGCAGTTGATGATGCCATTATGTTGGACATGAGAGAGGTGATGGCGATGAGTCTATAATTGGACGGGTCTGAGCAGTCGCCTTTTTTCGGTATTGGGTGCACTAAAGCCGTCTTCCAGGAGCTCTGGGACTACGCCCAGTGAGCAGAAGTTTCAGAAAAGACTCGTCAGAACTGGAGCCAACTCTGGAGCACACGTCCTAAGCACAATTGGAGGAATTCCATCAGGCCCACTTGACCTGTAGACGTTTAACTTGAACAGGGTTTCACGAACATCTGTTTGCCGGAAGTGATCTTCTGGCATCGCTCTTTTACACTGCGGGATGGTTGGCAGTGGATGTTTTTCATTGTTCAAGGTCAAGTTGGGCCAGTGAATGGTCTTTCCTTTGCAGAGGTGTCGAGGATGGCTTACAGAAACTCCCAAGGACAGCTCTGGCGAGAGACTTGATCGCACTCCCGAAGGAAGGTGAACTAGTTTCTCGCCAATATTGCTAATGTGCTTTGACTTTGCTCCTAGAACTTCTCTTTTGAAGTACTTGGAGGTGAAGATTATACTCCTTTATCAGAGAATAAGGATATTTAGCTCCCGGGACGAAGTTACTTCTTCCCAGGCTTGATATGACTCTTGATTACCACTAAAAACCAGCATAATACATACGGGCAGTGGTCTATAATAACAACATAATATAAAAATTATAACTGTACCAGCCTATAAAAGGGCTAAATAACCTTTACAGAGGATAAAATTAAAAAATAACCATCCAACCTATTTTGTTGGTAGTTGCGCAGTGTATCATCCGTAATACAACTAAAACTAAATCTAGTTTACCGTATGTGGCGCGATGTATTACGGGTGATACGTACAAAAAAACCTATAGATTACATCAAAACGAAATACATTCAAATGCTAGTAATGCATGTTATAGTTGAAGGCAGTTGCTAACAAACAATTTATAGTCGTAAATTGTTGAAATATTCACTATTTATCAATAAGTTAAATAAAAACATACCGTGGGTCCGTGACCTCGACAACATGGCGGTACAATTTTGCAATTTAGAAAAAAACAATGCGTGTGTGCGGCTTCGTTATTTTATTACAAGATGACAAGGATATGCTGAATAAAATAGTGAAGAAATTTAAAACAAATCTTAATTGGTTTTCGCGAAAATAAATTTTGTTTCGGATGTATCAGCTCGATCACGTTGCGAAATAAAGGGTTGTAAAAAACTTTTATCTTAGTGGTTTCGATATTTAGCATCCCATAAAATAGGCTCAGATTGAAAAAAATCGATAAATTTCAACTCTATTTATTATTCCACATTTTTACGAAAGAAAATTCTCGAAAAAAACAAACAATATGGATGTCTGCCCACCGCCGCTCATTAATCTGCAATGAGACAAAACGTGAGTGTAGGACCCTTCTCTTTTCTCGCCCGAGAAATCCTTTGGCTCGGCCAAAAATACCGACACCGATCGGAGAACAGGCGAGCCAGAGAACGAGAAGGCGAGAAGCTCTTCACACTCACGCTTCTCGGGTGTTCTCGGGGGTTCTCTACGAGAGTCTGGAGGCCCTTTCACGGTTTTATTTTGACGTTCATCAGATTTTTGTGGTCAACGATGTCATTGCGTTTTTGACAATAATTTGGTAGGATGTCATTTCGTTTTGTCGGCAGAGTGTATTCTCTTATCATGAAAATGATGGCAACATTACAAAATTATAAATGCAATAGCCTTAAAAATTGACTTTACTCAATCAGATCGGTACCAGTTTAATAGTATCGTTCCTGTTTGAATTTTAGTAAGGCGATGGTAATAAGGGTATTATTACTTTGGAAAATTATATCTTTGAAAAATCATTGAGACAGCAAAACTTCATCATACAGTTCTTACTCAAGAGAAGACTTTTTAATAATGACTTATTTCATAATTTTCAAGTAAAACTGAATCAAAGACCTTATAGATTACTTGACATATAGAAACAACTAATCTGATGATGATAGATATGAGATGATATCTATCTGATAGTCATACTTAGCAGTGGTGGCAACGAGAGCTAAAACATTTTAGTAAAAATGTAGATACTCGTAAGATTTACAGATAGTAAACACGCTTATCCGGTAAACAATGTGCCGTCCATCGTCGTTCAGCCTCAGCCAGCGCTTTCCACGTGCTTTTCACAATTTCCGACAGCAACGCCTGTCTCATTAATTCATTTAAAACAATAATTTATGCGGCCCCACTTACGTGTTTAAATTAATAACATCACTCACTAGGTAAATGGCGGGCAAATATAAATTGATTAAATAAAATAACAGAGCCAGCCAAACCATTTGCACGAATTTAAAGAACTGTGTTTCTGGAAAAGAGGTTGCCGTAACAAAACGACCTCTGTGGCGCAGTGGATGAAGGCCCGCTTAAGTCACTGAGGTTCCAGGTTCGATCCCCGCTGCGGGACATTTTATGTAGGTATAGGTAATTTATTATAGATATTTACAAAAAAAGTTTCTGAGTAGTATATCAGTCATGTGGTTCCCATGACAAAAGGTCTGCTTACTTTGAGGCTACATGATGTTCTGTGAAAGGCCAGCACTATTTATTTGTTGATTGAAATTAATAGGTACTTATACTCGTATAAAACAAAACCATAGCATTTACTGGTACCTAAACAACTCCATTTAAATTAATGTTTTGAAGAAATCATGACATCAAATCCTCACAAGTAAATAAAATAAGAAATATAGGTTTACGACTTAATCTTGACATGCTCATCTAAGCTATCCAAGAACTTTTGAAAATTTCTAGAAGGGTAGTCAGGAGATTAATATTATGTTCCAAGTTTTATTGAAATTGGTACAGCTTTTGCTTTTCAGTATATACGAGTAATATAATTATGTATTACAAGAGTAAGCTAGTGGATAACTCTTGTGACGGAGTTTTAAGGCCGACTGAAGGCCTCCGTCATGGCTTAACGAAAGCCGGGAGCTTCCGAAAGCCCGGAAGTGCTGGCTTTCGTGGTTTTAATGGATTTATACTCAATTATAGTGGTTTTATTATTATCATACCACTAAAACCGCTTTGTAACTTTTGGCGTGATTGTACCACAAACATTTAAACAACAGTCATCCCCACAATATTACACATTTATTATTTTAAATTATTCATAATTTATGAACTATTTATTAATAGTATGAACATTATGGCCGTCATGTAGAAATAAGTACCTACTGCGATTCAAGATTTTACCGAAATAAATATTTTACTAGATATTAGATGCCGAGGAGAGCTTAGTAGGCAAAAGGTCTGGGCGTTATTTAGTCTAAAGTATTTTGGCAGCCTAGAAAAAACTAAATGTAAGCTTTGCAAAACAACGAACGAATATTTGAATGGCAAAGGGAAAATAAATTATTTGCAAATGTTATCGACAAAAGCTTTTTAGTCTCCAATGTTTTGTTACCAAGGGATTATAAATCTACACTTGATATTAAGTATAATGAGGAAACATTTTTTTGTTTTTCTTTTGTTTGCTTGTAAAAAATAGGCTCCGAAACTAATAGACCGATTTCAAAAACTATTTCTGCATGTAATAGCCAAACTCTTGAGGGAGGTTATAGGCTAGT
The DNA here is from genome assembly GCA_958496255.1 of Camptogramma bilineatum. Taxonomy (NCBI): domain Eukaryota; kingdom Metazoa; phylum Arthropoda; class Insecta; order Lepidoptera; family Geometridae; genus Camptogramma; species Camptogramma bilineatum. The sequence goes on from OY292460.1 coordinate 7,337,072, forward strand.
TTTCATCATCATCACCATCATCAGCATAACCCATCACTACGGGGGGAACGCCGCGAGGGCGCTGCTAGTAATGTAATAAATTGTTTATGTGAACCAAATATTGAAAGGATTTATAATTTTTTTTAAATATAGATTAGGCTTGATTAAATTGTGCAGTTTTATGTAGGTATAAAGGTACTAGCTGCTTCACTCGTACGGTACCACTATTTTTAATAGCCTACATGCTTTGGACGGAGCCCCAAAATCTACATCTATTCAAGTTTTATTTAAATCCATCTACTGGTTAAAGCGAGATTAAAGTACAAACGTATAAACATCCAAACATGCAAACTTAAATAGTTATAATATTAGTTGGATGCTTTGGTAGTTCAGCAGATGTATTCCAAATTCGGAAAGTGACGTTTCTTCGCTGAAAAAAAAAAGTAAACTTTACGAAGAAAATCATCGAATCGGATGCATTTTCGGAAGTCTGAATCGCACTGCAGAGCTGACAGAAATCTTTACCAAGTCGAAAACTCTGGGCACTAAAGTATACACAACAAACTTGTTCGGAACCGTGCTGGGACCCATCACGTATGACCAAACTACAGCAGTGCAAGTTTACGAGTAAACCAACTTCTTTGCATTCAGACATGTTCGAACCACGCCACAGGGCAAACAACTCTGGACACTCTCTGAACGTTTTTACACTACACGATACGTCGGCAAACATACACCAAATGATCACTGCAGGATGTGACTGAGACTTCTCTCCTTAGACGAAGAAATAGATTGACTGCTAGCTGGAGTAGCTGGCATACCGCCAAAAGGGATAGAAAAGCACATTACAGTGCTAAACAGTAAATTAGCCTGCATGTCGGTAGAGTCAAAAAATATAATGCTTCATCGGATATAAGCAAGAATTTTGTATAAATCCTTCTTTGTTTTGAGTGACTGAAATGGAACATTTCCAGCAATCTATGGTATTCTCTCTCTCTCCCACGCGCTATTGTACTCACACCCTTCATCTTCTCTCCTTCTTACACAGATTTCGGCAGCTGTCAATAACGTGTGCAAAGAACTCGTTCGTTACACAATACATAAAACCATTTCAAAATTGATTACAAAAACGAATCAACTAAATTATTTCAATAACTAACTTTGCAAAATACATTAAAACTAATTATTTCACAATTAATCTGTTTATCAGTTTGCATAAAGCCGTGTTGGCCGAGCGGAATCAATGAATTTTTCGTTTCAAAAAGTTACATGCATATGACGACCTCCCCATAAGCAATAGGTGAAGGAAAACATCGTGAAGAAATCGGTAAGCTTTCTAACAGCGGCGATGGGCTTGCAACATAACGTATGGAATGCTACACCTTGGGGTTACAGTTGTAATCGTTCGTGGTTGGTTTCGTTTTTCGTTTTCGGTTATAAGATCGATCATGACAATTCAATTATTTATTATGCTTATTCTCCTAATTAGCAGATAGGTCATATTCTTTTTGCATCTATGATCTTCCTTCCATCCACTTAGCTGTTAGTCTGGGGTGTCATAAGTTATATCAAAAATCATTAGATCAATCTGCCTTTGTGTATCTTTATGTTAATAAGTTTTGAAATGTGGTGTTGGAGGAGAATGTTGCGCATATCATGGACAGCAAAACGAACGCACTGATCCATTCTCGACCAACTCAAGATCAGAACCCGGCTGTGCACGATCTGCTACCAACGAGTCCTAAGCTATTTTGGTCATATCGCCCGGAGACAACCAGATAATCTGGATAAGCTGGTTGTAGTAGGGAAGATAGAAAGGAAACGACCTCGGGGGCGTTCACCTACCCGCTGGTCAGACCAAATCAAAGCGATAAAGGGACTACTGCCCTGAGGCAAGCCTAGGATAGAGCAATGTGGAGAAAAATTGACAACGTTTCCGACAAGGCGTTTCAGGACGGGCACGACCTTCAGCAATGAAGTTTACGACCAAGAAGATGTTAATGAGTGTGATGAATTAGGAAATGCATAATATTCATGTTATTGAGTATAATGAATGCAAAGAAATGCTTAGCGACTATTTTAGCCTCCTTGGTGTATCATGTAATTCTAAAACGCTCTTTGAGTTACAGAAGTAGTGGAATTGGGATAAGACGCTTCGAATAGACACCGCAACACGTTCGGCTCTCAAGATTTTGGATTTCTAAAGAATCGTCTCTACTAAAGCCAAGATTTTGGTTCACTAAAGACACGCTCTTCTAAAGCTAAGATTATGGTATGATAAATACACTTCCACTAAAGCCGTACATGTAATAAGTAGCGTGGAAACAAATAATCAGCCTGATATCCACCAAAGCAGTTAACCGTCCTAAATGGATTTTAATGCTAATTTCACAAACGACCCATTTTCACTACAAATTGATACACGTTTACTTTATACGCGTACATTGTATTATTATACTTATAAAATTAACTGATTTATCTAAATTAATCCATTTAAAATCATAATGATTGTTACCTGACTGCCCGCAGAAAGGAGGGTTGTTTTTCGAGTGTTTTATGTAGGTACCTACTAGCTTCCGCCCGCGGCTTCGCTCGCGTGGTACCCGGATAAAACGTAGCCTATGTCACATTCCCGGTCATTATCTATCTATATTAAAGTTCAGCCAAATCGGTTCAGTGATTGTCAAGTTATAGAGGAACAAACATACATCCATCCATCTAAACATCCAAACTTTCGCATATATTATAATATTAGTGTGATTATGTATGTCTATTTGTTTGTGCTGCTCTACAGCCTAAACGACTTGATGGATTTTAACGTATGATGTGTCATTAGATTTAGATTGATTGTGGAAGTGCTAGGCTATAAATATTCCGTCAGAATAGTGATAATCAAATTTTGTTTTTTGTGTTTATATAACGCCGCGCCGGCTGAACCAAAAAAGATATAGGTAAGTAGATACTACATGTCTACATCCTTGAATGTCTACAACAAACTTTGACACCTACATCATTGAAATTGACGCAAACCTCTTATGTAAGTAAAAAAAAGCCAAAAATATCTCCTGTATCAATATACTGGGCCCTCTATTATTCGTATTGCATACCCGCAGTCGGGTTTTTTATTTCAATTAAGTAATGCTACTATTTGCTTGTTTTCATCAAATCTTTTTATTTATCTGTAGGTACTGTTTAAATATAATAAAACAAAGTAAATATTTTGAAACTGCCATTGTTTTTCCCGAACAATTGATATAATCCAACTAATATATCCTCATCATCATTTTCCTGCCCGTGTCCCACATTACATGAAGCAGCCACTATGTCATTCAATATTTTCCTCCAACTACTTTAATTTCAGCAAAGAACCAGGAGTAAAATAACCTAGCTCTTAAGACGTGTCAAAGTGATCTACGTAATCTTATTGATTGAATGATTTGGAACTGGACTCATCCCATCCTTACTCATGTCATTTTTCACACAATCCATCCATTTTTTCTTTGCTCTGCATTTCAAGTACCTACTTTTCTAGTTACATGACATTCTTCCCCTCATTTTCATGCCCATACCATGCCAACAAATGTATATTAAAAGTCCTCATAAATGTTTATTTTATTTTCATGTCCTCGATTAAATAAGCAGTATTTACAGCGATTAAATAACAATAAGTCTAATCTCTGCCAACCAAGAGGCCGAATCACATCCAAGGAAACATTCAATTAACATCATGAATACATTAAACTTACGTCGTAAATAAGTTTGGGGGGCTGCGTGTAGTTGAGCTTTGTTTTATAAGCGGCCGTTTACTGACGGTCGTCAGGTGTGATTGAATACAACATGGATCAGTATGAATTTGAAAAATGTAAAAAGGAACGTAGATCTGAAGTGTTAAATGTTTCTCACCTCTAGGACTAAAATATTCCATCGATAGAAGATAGATAGACATTTATTTGGTACAACGCACACACAGGAAAATAGCTAAGTAGGTACATAATACTTAAAACAAACAAAAGACGCAGGTAATGAGATAAACAAAACAAGTAAATAGGTATAAGTGAAACCTAGGTGCTGAAAACATAAACAGACTAACAGATAGGTAGGTACCTAGGAAGGAAAGAAACAAATATGTATATTCTACCTATAAAATATATAAATCTACCTAGCTGACATAGATGGAACATAGATACTTATACGTATACTAAAGTTTCTTGACTAAGTACTAACTGCAATCTAGGTGCCTACAATGCTAAAGTGAATCGATTTCTTATAGATTGATGTGATCCATCCTCAGCCACACCAGGCTCGCTTAATACCAGGCAAGTTGGTGGCCAAATAGATCTAATTTCTAAAAAGTAATGTATCTCTAGCTAAGCCAGAAAATTTTGAAGTTAAGCGTATAAATTAATTTTTATTTTATGTAAATTAAAAAAAACAATTCTTGTCTTGCAACTTACGACAGGCAGTTGACGGCCGTCGATAAACTTTGGCACTCTACTAGGGAAGCAAGACTTTGTTTCTTGCTATCTGATTCGCGCAGCTTTGCTGTTTGAGTTATTACTTTGATACAAGTTTCAAAATTCAAGTCTAATATTATCTCACAAGTATTCATTCGTTTGTCGTATCACTGGTTCTTTTCTAGTCTCCTAGTTCATTGATCTTCATGGAGCTTTTCATTTACAATTTTAAGAGTAGCCTTTCTTAAACTTTCGTGATCACAATTCATATTTTTAAATTGTTTGGCACAGGATTTTACCTTGTTTGTTATTGTAAGTTCCTCGAAATTTCAATTGAATATTTTCAAATAGGTACTTACATAATGATTATTTGACACAGCCCCAAAGTAGGTAGAGGCAGGCTTTGGCCAACTGCGTCACAGAGGTCGTCAATGTATCTCAACCATATCACTGTATATTAGGAAGTGCTTGTGACTTAGGCTGTTTCCCCAGTAGGCAAACTGTGAGCGGCCGACTGAGTTTGCGGCGTATCGGTTTAGTACGCGCTTCCATATATTTGAAATGGAGTGTCCACAGTTTGCTAGTTTTGCGCTCACTGTACGCAGTTTGCAGCGTTACGTGAAAAACTAGCAAACTGTGGACACTCCATTTTAAATATATAGAACGGCGTACTAAACCGATACGCCGCAAACTCAGTCGGCCGCTAACAGTTTGCCTACTAGGGACACAGCCTTAGCTTGCGTAAACGTTCTTGATAAATCGTTGAAGCATCAACAGCTGAGCGCTTCCGTGCTTCAGGGGGCACGTTAAATTGTTGGTCTCGGCTTTTAAGTTGGAGGTCTTCAGGCGTCCTAGAAACTCCGACACCAGAGTTAGCCCCTTGTTCATACGAACATACATACATCAATACGACACGAAGTATGTAAGTCTGTATTGCCGCATTTTAAAGTAACGTCTGTCTATTATCATGAAGATGGAGTGTGATAGTCATTCGCGACACGCACTCGCACGCAAAACGTCTGTGCGGGACGTATTTAATTAATTTTAATGCGGTGGAAACACTTGTGTAATGTGGTGCTACAACGTTATAATAATTAGATGTAGCCGTTGGTGTGTTAAAAATAATTTGGTGAGACATTTAGATTGGAATAATAACAAAACAAATGTGTAATTGTGTTGTACGTGGTTACCTAATTATGATTAAACTGAAAAGCATCAAATTGTATGATTTTTTTGTAGAAAAACAAATAAAAGCATTGTCATCGAGTTGTGAGCTACCTACCCTGAAAGTTTCAGCCTGATGGGGAAGTGCTCAAAATTTGAGTTGCGAGATTCCACGCGGAACGACAGACAGACAAACAAGAATAAAAACGTTTTAAAATGAGTATTTTTCGAGTAGGTACTTACAAAATTAGCCCTTCATAAGGGCTTCACATTGGTCATTGCTATACGATCTATTCAACTATTCTACGCTTCTATTTTGAACACAAGTCGAGACACGTCCAATGTCCATCTCGTGTAGTGATGTACACTGTCTGTGGCAGGTTAGTGGTCACCCGAACACGTGTGGGGTGTTCGTTCATTACAAGTACCACATCTTAGTCTGCACTTGACACGTGCTTCCTATCTGTCTCACACATTGCTATGTGTTCAATTTGTAACTCTTATTATTACATTTATATAATGCACCATGGTAGGTAGATATTTATGAAATGTGACGAGATTGAAGTGAAAAAGGTCAGGATCATTGCAAGTGGAAATCTGTACTATATCTTTATAAATAAAGGGGTAATAACAACGATTATTATTTTTAAATATCATTGGGTGATAACAATGGACATGAAGTGACGCCATTGGAAGGTTTTCGTCAAAAAGTAAGATATTTTGAAAGATATTTGTAGTAGATAATAATAATCGATGATATTTTAAGGTACCTACCAGATGCACTTAGAATGTATTAGATGCACACAATCATTGACTCGAAATCAATGAATAAGTTTATAATCAAGTTATTTATCATCTATCGATCATCAGTCTATATATCGATAGGAACCCATAAGACTATGCAATCATTTCGAAAGTACTATGCGCAGCAGCTTACTATATATTGTTCTATCTCATAAAGCACCCGTCAAATCCAGTTTCGATGCAAACAAACGCCAAACAAAAGATAAAGTCGCTTCGCAGTAAAGTCCGCGCGACAAAGGCGCCTCGCGGCGTTCGGTCGTGTCGCAGCGCCCTCTCGCGGCACCTGAGTCGCCATTAATCCATGCCCCAGGATCCTCTCCTCTCAAACTTTATTCATTGTTTCAGTTTCACTGCAGCAGACTCGTTCCGAGCGCCTGTTTGCTTAGATTGGATTTGTCTTTCATAGACTACCTAATTCTTTAGTTTCTTTCAAGGATTGAATTTAATCTGTTCGAAAGAAAGTTCTGAAGTTTTGAAACGATGGATTAACTTGTCTTGTTGCTGCAGACTTGAATTCTCTTAGCTTGTGAATTTAATTCGTTTAGTTTTGAGACACAGGCGTTATTATTATACGTACACTACCTGTTTTAAAAAATTTCATGCATCTTTTTACCGACAAACATTTTATAAAATTTGCCTTAAAAATTGTTATCACGAGAAATATTTTCAATGAAAACTGCCAGCAGAACATAAACGATGCAATTAAATAGTAAGCGAACGTATATACCTACATTTTAATCTGTAAATCGGCGTATGAGGCTGTGCGATTTTACACGTTAGAGCGAATTTTATGTAAAAAAACACTATTGGAAAGCAATTAATTTGGGAATTGGCCGAGCGGCTGCGGCGCGGTGGCGTGAAACCTCGACAAATGGCGCCCGTCATTTAATTCTGCTGATCTCATGTTTGTGCTCTGCGCCATCATATTTAAATTGAATTTTGGAATATGTAGAAACGCAAACAAAAGCGGATTATTACCGCGCATTCGCTCCCTCTGAAAGGCATAATGTGCATCCTTAAAATTTAATATTCGTCCGCCGACATCCATTTCCACGAGTCAATATCAATTACAGTAGTGGCACGTTTGCGTCTCCTTTTGGTATGAATGATGATTGCGTAATCAATCATCATCATACCTCATATAAATAGTTTGGACGAACAAATCCATCTTTCAATGTTATTATAATATTGTGGCATTCATGAAAGTAAAAATGCAAAATAGTAGGTAATCCAAAAGTTAAAAAGCAGTTTTAAGCATACTAGTCGTCTTTTTGCATTATTTCAACATTGGAAAATGGTGTCAAAACAGCGTACACAGGCATACAGTGTAAAGTCTGTCGTTCTTTTAAAACTGTTTGCAGAATATTCTAAATCCTTAGGATTAAATGTAAATGCATACGTTTTCTTGGTACTCTTTTTTAATAATTCTTCTGCTGATATGAATATTTTGAGAAACAAACCTAAATTAAAGGTTAATTACTAACTAATTAACCTTTAATTTAGGTTTAGAGTTTAAGTTTAGAGCTCGTGTTAATGCGCATATTTTACGAAACAAAAAGTTTATGCATGGCCAGGATTCGAACCTACGACCTTCGGATCGAAAGTTGAGGTGTATCCCCATCAACCAACACGGCTCCAATATGCCAACAGGCAGCAACAATTTCACATAGCGACACAACAGATTCAAAGCAAATTAATTTCGCTCGCAACGTATTTACGGCAGCTTATAATAATATTCAGGAGCCGCATTGAAAACTAGCTTTAAAATGTTTCAAAAGCTCGGAAAGTGGGTAGGTAAGTTAATCTGAGATTCACGAGTTAGTCGGCGTGTCATTACATGCAGGATACTGTCAGGCTAACGAGCGGGGAGCAAATAACTCCTCATAATATCTGACTGGTAACCTCTCGTGGTGCGCCCCGTTTGCACTGAACCAGTACTCTATCCCATTCACTATTTATGTGATCTCAGTTTACTGTTTATCAGTCACCGCAACGTCAGTTACGCACGAATGTATATTGTATAGTATCTTATTGGCTACCCAGACAGATACAGGAATAGTCTTGGCTTCTTCGAATTTCACATAAACTTTTACATTATAATTTTTTACATATAATCAAACTTTTACATTATAGAACATTTCGAATTCCGGAAAATACCATCGCAATATACAATAAACCGAGTCGTATAATTACCGGTAAATTAATCAGAACCAACACCGGATTAATTAAATCGATAGAATAAATTACCGTGCGACAAGTAATTATGGATTAGCTGTATTCATTGCTGGATCTGTGTGAACGAGTCTGTGGCTTAGGCCGCGTGCAGACAGGCCAGCTACTAGAACGATAAAAAAGTTTAATAGACTAAAATATAGGCATTATACAATAGTTTATAGATTTTATTGAACTTCCACACTTTATAGCACCACATCATAAGAAAATAAAAAAAATTACTAAAAAAATAACCGTGTTAACCGAGTGTGTACCTCGAATTTCGATCCGAAGGTTTGAACCTGGCCGTTCACCAATGGTAACAAAATATGCGCATTAACCCGAGCTCTGAACAGCAAAGAAAAATATCGTGAGGAAACCAGTTAGCTTTCTAATAGCGTCGATGGGCTTGCAAACTATCTGCCTGTTTTGAATGGAATGCTAACTTCTGCAAAATGTGGTAATGTAACAAATATTTATGTAATTGGACATACCTCTGACTACTACTTTAGACATCTTCCAAGGATCGCAAATGCCTAAAAAGATCTGAGAGAATAACTACCGCGCCTTAGGGATACAGTCTTGATCATATTTAATTTTTTAATAGTAGGTAAAAACAACTAGCGATTTATCGCTCTCTTCCAGGCAATCTAGAGTTGTAGCAGATTAATTAACTTATCCCATTATAAATTAAATATATCTCTGAAATCGTGTTTTAATCAAATATAGTTATTTTAATTCTGTTTTTCTAACTTACTATCTTACCGTCTTCCCTGTGCCCGGGTTACACGAGGCTAGTTTTTCAAGCTAGGATAGCAAGCTAGCAAGCTAGTACTTCTAGCTTCGCGCTTACTAGCTTAGAAATGAAGCTAGTTTTGTCTACACGAAGCTAGAAGTACTAGCTTGCTAGCTTACTAACACTAGTTTGCTATCCTAGCTTGAAAAACTAGCCTCGTGTAACCCGGGCATGACACTGCTTCTTGTAAAAATAGACAAAGTCTACCAGTTATTTAGTGGCGATGACAAAATGAAGCTATAAAGTTTTAAGAGTTCCGTAAACAAAAATCTGTTTAAGCATGCCTGTTCAAAACTTTATACTTTGCTTCAGTTATGATCCCACAAAGTCACAATCTGAACTCAGAGTAGTTCAAAAGTCTTTTCAGGCAAAGTTGTGGAGTTGTTTCTATGTAGAGTACAGTCATTAAGCTGTGTGCTAACGCCATATTAATAATAATTATGATTATGATCTCTAGTCATATTTGTGTTTAGTAAAATGATATGAAATTTGTAAACTTTTTAACTAAATCAATACTAAGCCTGCCAATTGTTTGTAAAAGTAAATTGTTTTATAAAAAGATCGCAACTCTATTTCGAAATAGAAACATTGCCTAGACATCTATCAAACTATTGTTTAACACGATGGGCCTTACTTATGAAAGATGTTTAAAGTTAAACACTGGTTAAACAACGTCCTGTCTTTATTTGTGGATAGTGACAAACAGAGACAGGACGTTATTTAACCAGTATTCAACTTTAAACATCTTTCATAAGTAAGGGGGGATGTTAAGGGCACTGCAACTGCCCTGTTCCTGTTTAACATTTTAAAGAAATAGTGTTTCTTAAAATATACTAGCTCATTCGAACTTACTTTCTTACTCGTCTTGTGCCAAAATCATTTTTATTGCAAACTGGCCTACCAGTAGCTTGCTTGCTTACTCTTTAACATTAAAAATGCAGACAGTCCCGTGTAAATGCAGCCTAAAATTGCGGTTAGCGCTAGCAACTCGGTTCCACTGTTATTAATAAAGCTGCTTAGATTAAAACTACAGTGTATAAATTAGCTTATGGTTAAAGCTTCTCGAACAGAACGATATTTCACTCCTAAAGTCCAGATATTTAGAATATGCACGCGCAAATATTTTCTAAACATTACTGTTTAAAGAGGATATGAATGTGAGAGGAGTGGATTCAGAGTTGACGAATGATAGAGGTGAGTGGAAGAGAAAAACATGTTGTGCCGACCCCACTTAGCGTGGGATAATGGCAGGAGAATGATGATGATTACTGTTTAAAGAATTGAGTGACATTGAAATGAGAACGACGCTATAATTATTGTATTGAAATTGTCATCGCCTTGCAAACTGTGCAGCAACCAGTGCAGCCAAGTCCTAATATTGATGGCAAACATATACTCGTATCTATAGATGATTTAATTTAACTTACTTTTTTATTTAAAAACGATTCCAGTGTCTATCAAATACATTGTTATGACTTGTGATGATTGGCCTCTTCAGTTGGTAGTAGCTCTGCCTTCTGCGCTGTAGGTCATGGGTTCGATTCCCACCCAGAACAAACATTTGTGTGATGAACATAGGTGTTGGTTCTGTGTCTGGGTGTTATTAAGTATAATCAGTGTGTATTTACAAAAAATATATAAGTATTCTATCAGTCATCTGGTACCCATAGTACAAGCTCCGCTTAGTTTGGGACTGGATGGCGCCGTGTGAAAATGTCCACCAATATTTATTTATTTGTTGTACTAGCATTATGATATCTTCACCTTTTGAATGAGTGACATCTGATAAGTTTTAATTTCTTAAAGAATGTTTCTGTGAAAGCAATTGCCACTGTGTAACTTTTGCCTTACCATACGAGTAGCTAGGTTTCCTGGAAGAAGCAATTAAAATCATTCATATAAGAGAATTCAAGTACAATTTCATTGCAACTTGTTCTTTGTCTACGTTTTACCTTTTGTTACTAAGAGGGCACTTAAATACACGCATCAAAATACAACCTTTGTATTTTAACTTCTAATTAACTAAGGCTTATCAACATTAACAACATAACAGGGTAATTTTAAAGCTGCATGTAATTTATCTTCAAGTAGTAATTGTACATGTAATTCAGAAACAAAAGAAAAAAAAATAATAGAACAAGATGATGACTGTCCCTAGGTTTATGCACGGAAGACACTTTTGGGTATTCACAATCCTTTAAAAATGTATAAGGTAAGGTAGAGTGAACTTCATAGATTTATTAAAACATCGCCTTAGCAATGGCTTTAAAATCTAGTCTTGTGCTGAAATAGTAGATTGTTAGAGATTATAGAGAGAGAGAGAGAGAGATACAAGGGGCTAAAATGACCCATTCTTATGTACGAGGTAGTTTTACTCCCGCACTTTAGCGAGGGAGTAAAAAGAAACCAAGTTATAATGGGTTTTAACGCCGTGAGTTACATACTAATTTTCATTGCGATTGCAAGAAAAAAAATCCAATAAGTACATTAAATATGTACTTACCTACTTAAATAGTTTATTATAATTTTAAATTAAAAAGTGAAATGTTCTTTTTTTATAAAATAGTAATAAGTCCAGTCTCTATTCATGATTATTCTACTTATAAATAAAAACTTTTATGTTTTTGAAGGGTCGTTGGTAAGAGACAAAAAAATACTTTATCCCTTAGGGGCAAATTTATATATCCCCGCTCTGGTACGCTACAAAAATGACGGACTTTTTGAGCAAGAGGAGTGATTTTTTTAATCTGACATTACCCAAGATTACTGTACTATGAATCTATAATGTTCTGTGAAACTCACTTCATTAACACAAATAAGATGACCAAGACCATCCAGTTCTAGCAACCATCTCCTTCGATTATAGTAAACGTCAACATGTTCTAGAAATGCAGTCCCTTAGATGGTAGAAGTCCGTTCAGATCTTCAAACTATTTCGATTATTTGAAAATGTCGAGGTATTTCGAAGTAGTCAGAGGTTATTTAAGGCTGAGACTCCACCAAAGCAGATAAGAGAGAAGATGTGTTTAAACAACCAATAGAATTTCGTTATTCACACATGTCATCTCGTCTGTGTCACGAGACGTGTGAATATCGAAATTCTATTGGTTGTTTAAACACATCTCCTCTCTTATCCGCTTTGGTGGAGTCTCCACCTTAAAATTGAATAAATAATGTAGACTTGGAAAAAGATTTTACTTGTTTCGAAAAAATTTAATGTCGAAAAATGTAAATCAATAAGAACTCTAAACGGTGAAGGAAAACATCGTGAGGAAGCCAGTAAGCTTTCTAATAGCGGCCATGGGCTTACAACCTGTCATGTATGGAATGCTAACTTCTGTGAAATATACTTTGTACGAAATTATGTATTTGGACATACCTCTGACTACTCCTTAGACATTTTAAATTGCCTAAAGATCTGAGAGAATGTCTACAGTGCCTTGTGGATACAGTAGTAATAGGCGGCGATCATAATTTTAAACTATCACTGTGGAATACTAATTCCTTGCGAAAAGTGGGCATGTGCATATTGTGCAATTTGTGCATACTTCTATCTAATTAGCATATTCTGATCTAAGTACGTTTCAAAACACATAAACATAGAAAAACACGAGTAGGGGAAGCAGGGTAACGGTGGTTAACGGGGAACAGAGGTTAATCGTAAACAACTCTGTCTGTGTTTATCACACACACACACGCAAAATTGACAGAAGAGTGCCGCGCGATATACGGTTCGGTCAATCCAGTCCACTCGCAGCTGTAACAGGAGGCGGCCACGTCATTGTGGTCTGAGCCAAAAGTGAGTACCTCAGTAAATATTTACGACTTTTTGAAATATGTTTTTAGACTGTATTTGCTTATTATTTCGAATTAAATACTGATAAATAGAAATTGGTAAATATCGTATTTTGTATGTATCATATACGTTCTGATAAATATTTGCTAGAATTCCATATTTTTCTATAAATTCAAATTAACGGCTGATGGGTAAGGGTGATTAATTTTGCATAGGGTAACAGTGGATCTGTGATTCACTTACTGTGATTGACTAAATATGTGATTTAAGAATAATAGTACTCATAGAAAAATGCATATCATGTTTGTTATGTACTTAAAAAAAAATGGCTGTCTAGTAAATGTTATTATTCATTAAATTCGTATTTTAATTATAGGGACATTAAATTGTGAATGTTGGTAACTTATTATAATTTCAATTATTAAATTTGTGACATAATTAAGTAATCAATTAAGTAGGTAGTTAAATATATTATTAAAAATTTGCATGCCTCTGAGGTAGAATGTAATTGGACATAAAATTTAAATGTAAGACCTAATGTATCATATATTCTTGCAAATAAACGTATCTTATCTTATCTTATCTTAGAATAAGGCAACTCATACCTACTTCATAATAAAAAAATACATTTATTTTATCATGTTTTCACTGTACCCCATATATTCACTCTACCCCGGCCTATGATCCAAGATACCCCGGGCCTGTGGAACAGTGAATCATTTCCCATTTTTTTTTAAAACGCCTATAAATTTTTAACTAGAATAGTTAGAGTTAAAATCACTTAGGAAAATTATTAACCAGATAATGTAGCTGTAGGATAAAACAATAAACAACCAGCTAGGTAAGATACAACCAGAAATATGAGGCATACAAACATTTGTGATCCACTGTTACCCTGCTTCCCCTAGCTAATTTCTTCGTAGCTAAAGACGACTGGGTTATAAAATTCAAAACACTAGCTAATCCAATGAACGTTCCCCTCCACCGAAGCCGGGAAGTTGCTGACGGAGCGGTCGACCCTCCCAAGAAGTTTGTCATTATTCAAGTGGCTATAATTGGAAGTGAAGAGCAACCAATTATTATGCATAACTTTACAAGAGCCATCTCCCACTCTGTTAATAGGGAGCCATTAATTGACAAGAGTTTGATTTCTGGCTCCGGCAGTATATTTTTACATATTTTGTCGTTACGTCATAATTAGTTTTATTTAATTATTTTTGCCATGGAACGCTAACTTCTGCGAAATGTGGGCATGTTGTATTTATTTATTTGTTTTTTTTTTTTAGTCTTACTACTCTTACATATCACAAAAGGATTTTGGATTCGCTATAAAATCTGAGGGAATGTCTATCGTGCTGTGCTGTGCTGTGAGGATACAACCGTGATCCTCTTTGGTTTATAAAGGTCATAGCTGTTTAGATCAACGCGGCACCGCACCGCATCGTCTTGTGCTGTTAGGTATTCTTTGTATGGAATTCTATGAACCAACGCTCTCTACATCAACTCCTTGACAACTTGCGACGCGACGATCCGGTTACGTTACGAAGGCGATACAGTGCGGTGCTGGTGCCGAGTTGATCTAAACAGCTATGACCAATAAATTTAGTAAGATGACTACGAATAATTTTATATCAAACATTTCAGATAAAACGAGAATGCAAATTAATGTTTCATTTTGATAAAACATTTCAACAGTCTAAGGTTGTTTTGTCAGCCAACTGCTTTGAAAGAGAAAAGTACAGTTATGCTTTTAAAGTAAATCTAAAAAAATACCTGTTGGATTCACAAAAATCTTCACTCTGAGAAGTCGTTCTTTGCTGCTACAGTAGCATAAATATTATTATTTAGTTAAAGTATTAAAAAGTGTTAAGTGTTAAAAAGTGTTAAGTGTTAAAAAAGTGGTAAAGATTTTAAGTTGTTGATAAACATTTTAAGTTGTTAATTTGTTAGTTTAATACCTGTTATTTTGTGTAACTTCAAATAATTTTGGCTAATTAGCTTATTCATATACCTAGCTCTTTTCTTTTGGCAATTATTGTTAACTACTATTAATATAAAAACTTAAACGCGTGTCATAGTAGTTGATGCACTACTCATTTCGGCGCCACTGAAAACCAGCGCTCTAACAGCCTTGGCGCTGCTGGAGCAAATGCTGAGGGGTAGCCCTATTTTCTTGTCACTGTAACATTTTTGATTTATATGCCTGTACCGTACCTATAGTGACGAAAATAAAACTTATTTCTATTTCTATTTCTATTTAAAAGTTGCGATATTGAAACAGAACGAAAGCATTTATTTATAGTTATATCCGGCCAGTCTCAATAGAAATAAACTTTCTTAAGACGTGAATGCCTTCTGAAGAGGCGAAAAAGAATAGTTTCCGCTTTGAAAGTATCTCGCTTAGATTTTAATATTTATAAAATCTCGTTGAAGACCGAAGTTGCGCAAAGTGTCTAAATTTTTTTTCGAGGACCCCAAAGTTGGCGTTTTCATAACTCTTTGCTGAGAGGGACTTTAACAAGTTTTCCGCTGATACAAAAACCCTCCAGCCTGCAGCTTTGGGTACGATAAATAGAATGTAAACGGTTTAGTGAGCGCTCCGTTTCAAAATATGTGCTGGAAATAGTGATCCAATATTTTGCGGCGCGCTAAGATTCGCGTAGCTTCAAATCCTGCAAGCCGATTTGTCAGTATGCGAAATTGAAAAACGAAAGTATCATTATATTATCTAACACTACGGGTAGGGTTGAAGCACATGGGATATAATATGTACCGCTTTATTCATAAGCTGTCATTTTAGCAAGATTTTGGAGTGTTTCATTCTTGTTACCCATATTTGACTAGTAGTTCGCCCCGAACTGAGATCTCGCGCACCGTAGATGGCTTACATTTGGACTTTCTTCTGACTACCCCTATAATTTCAAGTGCTACTACTGCCGAGTATGCCTATTGCGCTAGCTCTTCATGGTAAAAAATACTAGCATGCATGCAATACATAATGTCGTGTCTAATTTTTCATTTATTTCATATTTATGAATTCTCGTCGTATTTCTAAAAGTATACGTCCTAGAATAAAAATAATAACTATTTTGGAATGTACAAATAAAGACCTTTCATTTGACACCCCATTCAATATATTTGTTTACTTAACTTTTTTTACCCCAATTATTTTCATTCTTTATCAAAAATTTTTTTTATCATGAAAATAAATCAAGTAGCAACTAAAATCATTACAAACCAAACCGCAACGATGCCACTCTCTTTTTAAGACCGACCAGTCAATGAGCTACGAAGACATCGAAACTCTATGAAACGGGAGCTCTTGCAGCTCTGGTTTCGTAGTTTTTGTTCTTTGGTCGTATTTCAAAAACTATACATCCTAGATTAAAAATAAAAACCATTTTGGAATGTACAAAATAAGCCCTTTCGTATGACACCCCACTCAATATATTTGTGTAACTTTCATAATTTTTTACCCCCTTGGGAACCCAATATCTTCACAACCCCTCCATCGATTAAGCTCATATGCTCCACCGGAAATTTCCTTACCACAACCTATTGACCTACCAAATTTCATGCACATTGGATGAACGGTTCGACAGTTATGCGCGAACAACAATTCGTGAAACATACAAACATACAAAGCAAAATCGCCCAACTTACCACTAAGATCTTCGCTCGCTTCGCTCGCTCGATCGATTAAAAAGTGATGATAACAGATTTAGCAGTCGCTTGAGTTCTAGTAAGGTAGTTTGAATAACAGGGATAGACTTGAATACCTTTTCATACGTCCTGATTTGCCGGGTAGTCAGCGGTGTATGGGCATGTACGGTAGCTTTCATACGTACTGGCGTTATTTGCATACAAACGGCACCGGTCACCCGGAAACCGGAACGTATGAAAAGCCACTTGAAATACATTTTTTTTAAAGGCATTTTATTTTGTAGGTTGATAGAAAAATAGTAGGTAAATACAATTGTTTCAGGCGCTGCAAAATTATGTAACTGATGATAAAATCATTCCAAAAATACTTTTATCTGCAATAAAGTGATGACAATAAACAGAATAATAAATACGAATGGGTATGAAGCCTTTATCTGGGGTTGAGCTCGCGAATGTGACAAAGTGACATCTATAAAGGCGGTTGAAGCGGCAAAACACTTGAATGCGGAGCCCTTTCAGCCACGAATCAACGGTAATTCTGCATGAACGCTAAAAATGTGTGTACTAAACGTAGACAGACCAACTTAAAGACTGCTAGACACGTTCTTTTTCAGTCCCCAAAACAAAGAAGGATATAATAGTATTCACAAATTTTGTGGAGAAAAAAGTGACAAAGCGCAATGTTTTTTGTTCTTTAGCGCGTGCCGCCTTTTTCTTTGGTTGGAACATCAATGTTCTGAACTAAATACCACGAAACTGTGGAATCACTTTATATTTTGTCCTTTTCAGCGGCATGCTAGCTAGCAGTCTATATTATCTGCTATTCTTACTAGGTCTATGCTACCTTTGTATTTGAACCTGCCGCTTTAAACATCTATAAAGGTCTTGAATATTGTCTAAAGATCTGAAAAATATTTTCACGTGAAAATGTAGTACTACCTACTCGCATTAACTACCAATAAAAGATGTAACCACAAAAAAAAAACGTTGAAAAAAAGTTAAATATTATAATTTTTTATATAAGTACCTACTTATGTAGGTATGTACTCATCGCAAAAAAAAATTACTTTAGCTGTTGGAATGTTTGAAAAGTCATACTTTTCAAGTACACAGTTAAGTTTGTACCTACTTGAATCCGACTTCACTTATGTAAACCATTACGTAAGTGAAGTCGGATTCATGTGTCGGACTCGCACTTAGCCGGTGTTTTTTAATATACTAAGTATTTGTTAACTGCTTACATTGGAGCACCAGCAATAAAGTATTTTACAGTATTCTGAATACTTATTTGAGAATAACAATATAACTGTTTCTCGCTTATTAATATTTCGAGGCCACAAGCCTTACTTGCTTTACTGGCAGCCTTACCCTAGAAATCTAGAGTAATAACAAAGTACAAATATGACGTAATTTCGAGCTTCTGAGTCAAAATAAAACATTGCATTGTAGTTGCTAACTCTACCTGCTCTTATCTTGCGAGGTATCATCACATAAAACTAATAATTTCGAGAGACACACACTAGAGAAAAAACGTGAGTAATGTGTAGCCCGCCGAATTTATCTCAACCAACTTTTCGTAGCTCCAAGTGCCTATTGTTCGTGTGTTTGGGCACTTCGAAACAAACTTCTACACTCAAGTGTTTGTGCTCCTGGCTCTTTACTAAATTGTTATTCATAGCTTTGTATAAACGCCCGCTCGCTCGGAAAGAGTACTTCATACCCTTACCTCTTATCTCCCGGTTAATACCATCCAGTTGTGAGGAAATCATTTTTCCTCGAGCTTCTACTTTGACTAGTTCGAGATGGTAAGTTTGGATTGCCTTGGAACTTTCTCAATGATACGTATTGTTACTTATTTTGTTATGCTGATTTCGTAGCTGTAAGGATTCCTTTACTAGGCGGGTGGATCTAGTCTTCTGATCGCATAATGTAACACAGTTTCATAGAAGAGTTTCATTAATTTTATAACATTCCAAAGGAGCCGTAACTTTCATAATTAATTTCATCATCATTTATTTAAAAGTTTTCTACAGCTGCCGTATAAAAGTCCAACTTTATGACTCATAAAAATGTACTTCGCATAGACTTTGCAAACAAAAAACGCACTTTACACTTTAATACTTTCTAAACAGAATAATGGTGAATTTTGTATTGAAGCCAGCTTGAATATTTGAACTAATAAAAAGGACCTTCTTTTCAAAACTTAAGAAAATAAGGATAGCAATAGTTTTGTAGTTTCACGATCACAAGATTGATAACGGGCATGCGCAATTCGATGTCAGCCTTGTCTCTGAATGAACAAAACTCCGGAACAACATGCAAAACTCGTCTTTATTCCATTTTAGTAAAATACTTATTAGAGTCAGAAATTGACCAATGACAATCATGAGGCCATCCGTGGGCATGTCTATAGGGTTTCAGGTCGGTGTGCATGCAGGAGCATGCACACCGACCACAATAGAACAGACGGATTGAACAAGTTGATGTCCACGTGTGTCTATGTATATAAAATGCTAAAGCAAGATAGGGCAAAAGAGGAAAAGCGTCCGTAGTAAAAGCGAGCAAAACGCCGGCCGGAGACCAGTGACAGTTGTCAGTGTATTGTGGAGCTTGGCGGGAGATGGTAGTCTCGGGGGAGCGAGGCTTGCTTCTCAATTCTCCGATTTCCCGCGCTCGCACGCACGTGGTTTCCATTGTTAACTTTTTAATGACACGACATGGGACAGTTTGAATGTTTCTCGGAATTTGTGCAGGTGCCACGGGAACGGAATGCTGAAATAATAGCAAAAACAATACTTTGAACTCATGAATGTGCCGTGCCCCTTTGTTTACTGTCTACATTTGTATGAAGAAGTAAGTTTTTAGTTAAGTAAATACTTTTGTATTCAGAACTCATTTAGAAGGCTTCATATGTTTTTTTTTCTTTGTGTACTTAATTGATTACTTTACTTTATTATAAGTTGGAAGGAAATATTTATTTATGAACCAGATTTTCTGAATACAAAATGTATTAGACGAGGAAAACAATAGGACCTCCATTTATATTACTAAGAAATTATTGGTAAATGTTAAACAAATAGGCCTGTGGAACTAAACGCTCATAGAAAATAAACACAATGTAATATTATGGGTCTTCCGTAGCTGAATAAAGTAAATAATAAAGTAGAATAGAATAGAATAGAATATAACTTTATTGTACACCATAAAAACACAAAAGAAAAATAAGCCTTAATTAAAAAAGTGTATCAATGGGCGACCTTATCGCTAAAAGCGATCTCTTCCAGGTAACCTTTGGATGGACAGGATAAAAACGAACTAGTAATGGCGGTGGCATACATAAAAATATTATTGTGACAGTAAAAAATAAATGGCAAAAAAAAAATACAAATTAGTACTATTAGAAAGATTATAGGGTATTGGAAAGATGGAGGAATTCGAAGTAAATCAATAAATACCTTTAGTGTTTATTCATTCGATAACACAGAACTGTTTTATTTATCATGTCAGTAAGTTAATAATCTTACATACTTATTGAGGCTTTTAGTATTATTATTTTAAAATAATATTATTCATTAATTCATTCTAAAATTTAAGTGTACGTATAAATTTGTTAATCGTGAACATTCTTAGATATCTCGTATCCTCGAATGAAAGAAGTTTATTTACTATTGAAAATATATTTTTAACCATTAAGTTTAATATTATATCAGCTTTCTACAATATCTGCAACTCGTTCGTAGTTATAATTATCTATTATTGAAGTATTGTCTATCTCCGGATTTATTAAATTAAATTAATCTTGATTGTAGGAGTATATTTATATAAATAAAATAACTAAATATTGCTGGACATTCGACACAGTGCCATCTAGCCCCAAACTAAGCAAAGCTTGTACTATAGGAACCAGATAACTAATAGAACACTTAAATATTTGTAAATACATACTTACTTATAATACTTTAAAACACCCAGACACAGAACAAACATCTATGTTCATCACACAAATATTTGTCTCGGGTGGGAATCGAACCTACGACCTACAGCGCAGAAAGCAGAGCTACTACCAACTGAGCTAAGATGCCAGTCAGTAGTGTTTTTTGTTTTTTTTTTTAGTGGCAGGCCAAAGTCACCAGGGCTGCTAGTATTATATAAATATATGTTACATATAATTATTATTCCGTATTAAAATGCAATCGGTCTGCATCGTATTCTTTATAGTACGAAAAGCCATCACGTATGCTGAGAGCGTGGCTTTTACGCGATAATCGAGAGCAAACCGTGCTCCACATGAGTCCATTGTGGATTCATGAGGAGTCACGCACTATTGACTCTGAACTAACACTTTTGAATAGGAAGCTTAATCCTGTAATATCGAAGCGAAAGTTTTGGTGTTGATTAAAGCTCACCGGATTTGTCTTTGAAATGAATTTGCCTCAGTTATACAGTAGTATCTGAAGTAGATGATTAAAAACTCTGAAATCAATAAATCAGTATATTTTAATTTATTTTCTGGATTCGTTCACAATATTTGTGAAGTTTTTCATAAATATTCCATACTCATATTATAAATAAGTAGAAACTAAAACTATTGAAAGTTAAATAACTAACCCGCGAAAAAGTTTTTGAAATCGGATACTAATTCGATTAAAAAAAATCACAAATTCAAAGCTACAGTATTCCTGAGTCTAGAACTACGTGAACAAAGCCGCAAGCGAGCCGCTAGACTTAGAGATTAATAAAAAACATTTTTGAAATCTAAAAAATATTATCGGGAAATAAATTGACTAGAAATTTGACACAAGCAAAGTTTCCAGCAGACCCTAAATGGATAGAAGGATATTAAATAAAAAACATACAAAGTTTATGAATAGAAAAAAATATATAAAATTCAGCACAAAAATGCACAAATCGAGTTTAAAGCAAAAAGCGTAATCCTTTTCGGGATCAGTGACGTCAGCGTGATCCCGCGGGGTTTTTGGCGACCACAGATAATTAATGCACAAGCCAATCACAGACATGATCTAGGACCGTGACGTGACACCCGAGGGAGCTTTGCGAGCCATGAAGCTCCACGCTGCCTTTTGGAATCATTGGACGGTTTAAATGCGTTTATGTCATTGTTGAGTACAATCCTTGTGGGACTCTGCGTCAAAAACGCTGCTTATTGTGTGTATGCAAAATATTTCGTAAATATTCGTTAGTTCAATAAGTATTTATAACTGTTAAAAAAAAATTACGCCAATATCTAATGCCTAATATTAATAACTTAAACACAGTCGACTAGAATAAACTAACGAAACTTACCCCATTACTTATAACGATTTGTCCATTAGCATGGATTTTGAGAATGTTTTTTTCTCGTCACTCTTATGTTAATGAAAAGAGACAGCAACAGACTTAGCAGCCAACTAAGCTCTAGGAAGCCTCTAAGTCCATAATAAATAGCAGGGGTAATGTATAAAATACCAGTTGAAATCAAATAGCGACAAGATCCGTAGCACGTCCCGTAGCATCCGCTACGACGTAGCACGTAGACGCGATTACATTCATCCACAAGAAAATTACTTGAAAGACTCATGTTTTTTATATGATTATTGAAAAATGATCTTTTCAAAGAGAATTTAAGCGAGTTTATTGGTATAAAGTTATTATTGTTTATTACGGCATTCAATCAAATAATTTACAACTTCACAACAAATCTGAAGTTTATTATTATTGACCGAGCGAGCGAAGCGTCTCAGTTTTGAGATTGGCCAATAAATGCTTTTGTCCGTCTGTCTGTCTGTTCTCACCTAGTCGCATTTCTCAACCGATGGTCGAAACTTGGTATACAGGGTTTAGGAGTTTATAATTTTTTTTATCGTAGGGAATTTTGCTTGGAGGGGTACTTCCTCCAAAAAAGGCAAAAAGGGGGCTACTGGATATCTCCGTCTTATAAAATCCAATTTTGATGGATCTTTTTTTATTTATAAGGCCGTATCTTTAAGTTGTTAAGATTTTAAAAACTTGGTGAAGATCTGATAAGGATTTTCAACGTGATGAGCAGAATTGCTCCTCAAAATGCAGTAAATTGCTCACTTTTAGGTTTCTTTCTCGTGAGATCTACAACTCACTGAACCACTAGTAATAATAGTAGTTGACAAATATTTCATTTCATTTTACAACCATATTCGTTGCGCAATAAACCTCCCACGATTAAATAGTTAAATTATAAGCAAAGCTAAACCTATACGATCCAACTCGGTTATACTGACTTTGATGTACGTTTATTGCGTATATGCAGTGTACCTATAATAACATAAACTAGCAATAACGTCATTTCACGTTATAATATATACCGCAGAATTTCATACAACGTAATCTACGACGTGACTGCCTACGCTCTGAGCAAGGTGTCAAATAAATATCGCCTTAATATTGTCGCCTGTTTTGAATATCATGAATTATTATTATGACTGCGAATAGTTAATTGATTTTACCGAAAACTCAAGTACATAATATCAGAATAGGAATTATACTAAGATGATAAGAACAAGATTAGAATTTGTAATTGATATTTGTAACCGAGTGGGATAGTGTAACTTTCGATCCGAGGTCGTGGGTTCGAATCCCGGCCATGTGACTAATATATATTTTTTTGGTCATGTGATATTCATTATCTCGCCCCTTGACCGAACCGCTTTGATCTCTACAAGTGATTTATCTCTACTGATTTACCACTTTCTGCTGTATTAAAATACTTGTCATGTTAATCTCGTTAAGTCAAGTCAAACTAGCCAAGTACGTATGGAACAGGCCATGGTGTTTGTTTTTTAGTAACCTACAAATATTAGGTACAATAGTTAGTCTTTCGAAAGTTTCGAAATTCAAAATATCAGTTTCCTACTACATTTTAAATGCGCCGGTTATACGTAGGTCACCGCTTTATCAAAAACCATATGTTAAGGATTAATATGAAACAAGCGTCGAGATAAAAATACATTTTGTCGAAACATTGTCGGGGCGATGCTCGAAAACATCGTCAGCACAAGTATCTAATCTTCCACGTGCTTCATAGAAAAAGTTATTTTTTTGCAATGCCAAATATTTTGTATTTTTGTATACAACTATGTGCATAGTTCAAAGTTGTTTGTTGCACATTATATCATAATATTATTATCACTTCTTGAATCAATCTATTTTTTTTTTTCAAAAATTATAACATGTTTTGTACGGAAAAGTCATCGAAACATGCCTGATTACTTTTGATTTTCATGGTTCTTAGTAAATTATGAGTACCAAATACAGCTTTTTGAATGTGTCCAAAAACGTTATATTAATCCATTATTGTTCGAATATAGCCATTAATATCTAGTAATAGCGTTCAGGATCCATGACAGAAGCCTATACAATTTTTTTCATACCAGACATATTATAATCAACTGTACAGTAAATAAGATATCGGGAAACGATACAAAAGATCTGTGTGAGCGTTTGAGATAGAGGATCCTTAAAAGCAAACAAAGTTATCACATACTATTTTCAACAGCTCTCAACAGCAGCTGAACATGTGCGGTCGAACGGCTTGCTTGAAACAAAGGACAGCAACAACTATGTACCTAAATAACTTAAATTCAGTGAATTTAAAAATGTATCAATGTGGATTTGAGTATTTGCCAGAAGTCTGAAATGGGCAAGAAGGAATAAAAAGCCTATTATTTACTAAATGTCAATAGGCTACTGTTCTGTTTTTTTTATCATTTATTTTTTTCGCTAAGAAAAAATTAAGTACAAACTTGTATAAAATATGCACTTCAAAAAATATATCACCTTAAAGTATGTAAACTTTATAAAAACTTTTTGACAGGGTTAGTATACTTTCTGACTCTTCTGAATAAACCTGCGAGAGAAATGAATTACATAATCCAATGGAACTGTCATGATACAAACGTCGACTTTTGAACTCCGTTCCGTTATTTTTTATATAATTTAGTATTTATTTCTACTGTTCTGTTATTGTTATGTTTTAAAATGTTTAACATTTTGCAAATGCAAGCCAGCGGCTAAAAATATTCAACTGAATGCAATACTACTATCTACTTTATTAAAAGCGATTCAAATCTATTAAAAAATATGTGTAACACGAGCACTAAAACGCTGTGCAGCGGCACGTATTTTTTTTACTCATTACTAAACCAGGCTTGCGGCTCGAAGTTTTTATCACAATTTTATTTCATTCCGTTTAATACTTCACTTGAAACAAACTGAACGGTTTTATTCTTTAAGCGGATTCATAAAACGTTTTAAGATAAAAATTCTAACGGTTCTTTTCTAAAGAAGAGAGTTGCAATCAGCTGTTAGATAAAGTTGGTTCTGGCAGCGTGCAATCTAGAATCGGAGAACAGTTTTAAAACTGTATCCATCTGTTTTACTGGAAGAGGTGGAACTTTAAAAAATATTCCAGTGACTACGGCAGTGAACTTGTGTTTGAAACTTCTGTAATATTTTAGAAAATAGATTTTTCATAATTATGTCCAGAATAATGTTTTGAATATGCATTCCCATAAATTCTCTTATTGAATATCGTCCAAGTTCGATAATGTAAATAAAGTTGGAATTGAATGACGATCATAGCGAACCAACTACAATTTCATTCATGAAAATTGATTCATCAATATTCCGAACGTCCCGCATTAAATTATGCATACGTTAGGTGGCAATTTGATTTACGTGTAGTTCAGTCTAAATTTTCAATTTAATCCCAATGAGGATTTAGAATTGCAGCGGTCTAGACCGGCATCGCTAACTTTCAAGTTTGTAACTTTGTCCCACACGATCATGTGCCCAAAGGACGCCTCGTCCACTACCGTGCTACGTGGCAAAATTTCGAATTCCAATTTAGCTCTATTTATGCTGCACCTCTGGGGCTACATACAACTTCTTAGATGGAGCGAGATCCATCTCGTTATTTAGACAGCGTGGAGGGAAGCAATCACTTTGAAGCCGAGTCGAAGACAAGTTTGTCGATGGAAGACGTGACGGTTTAAGGAGACGACCACAAATTCTATACGACTTTGTAGCCTTGAAGTTTAAGCGGTTGAGAATTGTCAGCTTACAAACAGTTTGGTCATACTAATAAGTACCAAGAGGAATCGAATATCAAACAATGAATTGTTTCCAAATTCTATTGTCTGAATTTAACGTCACTATTTTTTTTATGTTACTTTTATATGAAATATTTATATAAACGATATCCAATTTCGTAAAATTTATTCCAGCTTATTCTTTGTTATGATTATTGTACGCCAAATATTTCTACTAACGTGGTGTTGTATCGCATGACTATTCAATGCATTTAAAAATTCTGAAATGGCATATGGACAACGAGTTCACTAACTATTTACACAAGAACAGAGAATAAAATATACCTATTATGTTTGGCATCACTTTGGCATCCTAAAATTAATTTTAGTTGTGAACTAGATACCAAGCGGTGAATCACTAAACTAACAATCAGCATAGCATTCCAACTAGAGTAATCCTACCCTACTATTCTAATGGAAATATTTTATAATATCACTGCTTTTCTAAGCACGGTAGATGTTTATCCAATGAATTGCAATCAATTCGAAATGTTCTGCAATGCTCGTTCAACATTTTTCTTCCCAGTGTTGTCATTTAAAACAAAGCTTATAAGTGTATAAGTGCTTTTTTCTGCTTCTTTTTCTTTAAACTCTTGTACGAGGATTTTCAATAATCTACAAAAATGTGACTTACATTTGGAATTAACGATTAATGTAAGCTACGAATAAATGTTTAATTACTATTGAATGTAGTTTGAACAATATTCCAGTAATATAAAACTTTTTAAAAATTCAATTACCTAAATTACAGTTTTGTCCGGTTTAAAAATATACAAAGTATTCAACCCCTATTATTTATAAATCAGTTGTCATTTTAGCAAGGATTTGGAGAGTGCTTTTTCTTGTCACACAATCAGTTGTCATTGAAAAGATAATGGGAACATATTTAGCAGTCATTTGATCTTTATCAGGCTTATACGTTCATTGTTAATAACAGGTCGATACATTAATCATGTTCTGTAAATTATCAACATTATTAAAACACATTGGTTATCCAGTGCAAACCGCAGACAGTTTATTAAACCATAGACAAATATAGACATAATACATCTAGATTCCAGAGACTAAAGTAGTTCTATATTATCCTCTATAAACAGATGTTGCCAACATAGGTAGTAAATGCATAGACATTTTGATACAATTATAATACCACCACTTATCAAAATAAGTACCCATGCCACCACTTAACAAAATAACAATAAACTTAACTAATCAGAAACAATTCCTAATTTACTCATAAACTTATAATGTTTAGAAGAACACAAGCCCTTCGTCAACAAATCAGCAGGCATTTCATCAGTCTGCAAATACTTAACATTTATAACTTTATTTGCAACAGACTCACGAACAAAATGATATCTCACATCAATATGTTTAGAACGTTGATGTGAATAAGGACTTGAAGATAGTTTTAATGCACTCTGATTATCGCAATTTAAAGTTATCCTACTTAAACCTCCTACTATTTCATCTTTTAATCTTTGTAAATATATAGCCTCCCTACATGCTTCTGAGAGAGCCATATATTCGGCTTCTGTACTTGACAGTGCAACTGTTTTTTGTTTTTTACTTTGCCATGAGATAACAGAGCCAGCCATAGTAAAACAAAAGCCAGTATAAGACCTTCTGTCTATCATATCGTTAGCCCAGTCTGCATCAACAAATCCTTCCAACTCAATATTATTTTTAGAATATTTCAAACAATAGTGTTTTGTATATTTGACATATTTTACAACCCTCTTGGCATAATTACAATGCACATCTGAGTAACTATTGTTAAATTGGCTTAAATAGCTCACTGCATATGCTATGTCAGGTCTTGTTAATACAGCCAGGTACATTAAACTGCCCAATAGTCTTTGATAAGGAAAATCTGTATTACAACTATCTGATTTCTCAACATTCAACTTACTTTCTATCGGAGTGTCTACAGTTTTACATTCAACCATGTTAAACCTCAATAACAGTTCATTTATATACTGCTCCTGACTTAATGTTATCACATCATTACATTTATTTATTTTCATGCCTAAATATTGTTTTACTTGACCTAAATCTTTAATTTGAAAATGTGAATTTAACATTCTCTTCAATTTTACAGTTTCATTTTCATCATTGGAGAAAATTAAAAAATCATCAACATATACTGTGACAATTGTCTTCAGACCATTTACAGTTTTTGTAAATAAACATGGTTCAAGTTTGCTCTTATTATATCCTTGACTAAGTAAACAATCACTTACTCTTTGGTACCATGCTTTTGAAGACTGCTTCAAACCATATATTGCTTTCTTTAATAACAATAACTTTTTACCACCTGACACATTATTTAACACATAACCTTCAGGAATTGCCATATATATAGTTTCCTTCAAAAAACCATTAAGGAATGCGGTCTTAACGTCCAAATGTGTAATGTCCAAGTCCAATTGCACACTTAAAGCAAACAACAACCTTAATGTGGAATGTCTCACTACTGGTGAAAAAGTGTCCTCATAGTCAATGCCAGCACGCTGCGAATAACCCTTCGCCACTAACCTAGCTCTAAAACACACTTTATTTTCACTGTCCACCTTTTTCTTGAACACCCATCTACTTTGAACTACTGCACAATTATCAGGAACATCTGTCAATACCCAAGCTTCATTTTTTTCGAACGATTGAAGCTCGTCTTCCATTGCCTTCTTCCATTGTGCGCTTTCAGGTCCACGTAAAGCCTCATCAAGGGTAATTTCTCCACTGCTGTCAAGCACAATCTTTGGTTCCTGCTCATGTGTCACACACATATTGCCAGTGCCATATCTGTCTGGCTTATGCCTGATCCGCTTTGATCGGGTGACAACTGAAGATATCTCATCTGATGACTTTGAAATTGGGACAATTTCCTCAACCTTTTTTTCTGAAACAAGAGGAAAATTATTACATACATCAAAAAATTCATTTTCATCAGACTCCTCTGCAGCTTCATCAGTACATTCTTTGTTTTCATCTTTGACAGTGTCATCCACCACTGAACATGTATTTAGCTCAGGTTCTCTGATCTCAAAGTTTACGGGCATCTCCTTTTGTATCCCTTCCTCAATCACAACTATGTCTCTGCTGATTGATATTCCATTATTCTTGGGATTATATAACCGGTAACCTTTCACATTGTCAGCATATCCAACTAGAATGCACTGTGATGATTTTTTATCCCATTTCAAACGCTTCTGTTTGGGAACATGCATCATGACTTTACTGCCGAAGATGCGTAAGTTGCTGACATCTGGTTTCTGGCCCGTCCACAACTCAAATGGTGTTCTGTTGTTCAGCCCTGATGCTAAAGATCTGTTTCGAAGATATACTGCAGTGTGTACCGCCTCTGCCCAAAACCTTTTCTTTAAATCTGCATCGAACAACAAGCATTTAGCTTTTTCTACAATTGTACGGTTAAGTCGTTCACAAAGGCCATTCTGTTCGGGTGTGTAAGGACTGGTTTTTTGATGTACAATTCCTGAATCTTGTAAATGCTTCTCAAATTCCTTGTTACAAAATTCTAAACCGTTGTCCGTTCTCAACACTTTTATGTTTCTGCCAGTTTGATTTTCCACTAACGACTTAAACTCTTTGAAACGATGAAAGGTCTCATCTTTAGTTTTTAAGAAATAAACAAAAGCCATCCGGCTACAATCATCCACAAACAACAAAAAATATTTCGAGCCTCCAATTGAATTGATCTCCATCGGCCCACAAAGATCTGCATGCACCCTGTCAAGTATCTCTGTACTTCTGCCACCAACATGACTAAACGGTAGTCTCGCTTGCTTTGCCTCGCAGCAAACAACACATGTTTCCTTGGTAATGTGAGATTTGTCCTTGAACAACATTCCAACCACAGCGCCTTCATTCATTTTGTTGAGATCTTCGCTATTAATGTGTCCAAATCTCCGGTGCCATACAGTACTTGTAGCCGCTGTCAACAAACATCCAACTTCCAGAGTATTTAGCTTGTAGACTCCCTCGATCAAATCCGCTGTAGCTACTAGCTCGTTCTGTCTATTATAAATAAGACATCGCTGTTCTTCAAATGATATTTTGTTCCCTTTACTCATTAACTCGCTGACCGACAATAGGTTAGTCGCCAAGCTTGGTATGTACAATACTTCCGTAACTGGTATTTCATACTCGATACCATTAGCAACCGTAGTGATAGAAACGTCACCACTACATTCAACTGGTATTTTATCTCTATTTGCAACCACTATTTCTGCAACTCGAGGTTTGCTCGACACATTCGACAACCACTCTTTATTCGGAGTCATGTGCGTACTTGCTCCCGAATCCACGTACCAATCCAAACTACTGAACTTTGCACTTAAGAATACTGCATTAAACGCATTAGATTGCTTGCGTTTATCCTTTTTTTCATCGTAAGTGCACTGATTTCTATAATGTCCGGGTTGCTTGCACTTGTAGCAGGTTATGTTTTGTTTACCATTACCTGTCACTTTGACACTTGATTTAGCCATAGAGTAATTCTTGTTGCCGAAGTTGCCAGTTTTGTTTTTATTCCAACTTTTCGCGGCAAACGCCTGATTGCATTCCGTTTCACTCATTCCTGGCGATTCCATATCAAGCAATTTTGTTTTTATGACATCTGCGTTGATCGGAATGCCCGAGTGTTCTATTGCCATGATCATCGGCGAATATTTTTCGGGTAGACCCGCCAATAATAACGAACCAATCCATTCTTCATTTATATTGAAACCCGTTCCACTCAGCCGCTGCGATGTTTCAATAACTTGAGTTACATACGAAGTCATTGAATCATGATTCTCCAGCCTGATAGATATTAAATGACGAAGTAGGGTTATCTTTCTTGAAAAACCGTTGTCATCGAACATTGATTTCAGCTTTTCCCATAACTCCTTTGTCGTCTTCGTAGTTTTAATGTGAACGTATAAAGTAGGGTCAATGGTTAACACCAGCTTCGCTCTTGCTTTTGCGTCACTTTCAGCGGCTGCAACGTCTGTAGATTCCTTTTTGATGGCGTTGGACATTCCCTCCAAGACGAGCAAATTCTCCGCCGCAAAAGCCCATTCGTCATAGTTCGACCTGCCTTTTAATTTCGGCACACTAGCGATTAAGTTCGACGTCATACTTGCACAACACAATGTAATTCACTTTTTAGATTACTTTTTGGAATTAAATCTGGGCTCATGACCTATTAAAACACATTGGTTATCCAGTGCAAACCGCAGACAGTTTATTAAACCATAGACAAATATAGACATAATACATCTAGATTCCAGAGACTAAAGTAGTTCTATATTATCCTCTATAAACAGATGTTGCCAACATAGGTAGTAAATGCATAGACATTTTGATACAATTATAATAAACATGTCAAAAATAAATCTGCTGAAAAACATTTTCAATAGAACACAAATATAAACTAGTAGGTACATAAAACCTGACACAGCTGCAGTCAAACATGAACTTTCTCAATACCAAACGAACTTTCTCAAACTACAACAAACGTCAAAACTCTTATTGTGGATGTTGATATGTATTGATGCACTAGCACAAACAGATGTGCCTGATTGACAGGCATTCTGTACCGGTGCGGTCTATGTTCGCGTCACTCTATCGGCTTCCGGGCACGGAGGCACGGTTGCATGGCACACCAAATCATTGCAATTTAGACTTCAACTCGTTGTGTTTAGATACATTATGGAATTGATAATTGTCTTACCTGTGAGTTGAGATGCCATGCCATGAATATTTATTTCGTATGTTTTTTTTGCTTTCATCAAATAATAGTGATCTTCTACATCTTGGGCGCTTTTCCGATTGGCTTACTAAAATGCTTCATATTCTGAACAAAATCATTGGTTGTTAACAATATTTAAGTAAGCATCAGAACCTATGAAAAAAACATTTCAGCTCAAAAAGATTTATCAAAATTTTCTAGCTAACGTAAAAACTGACTGTAGATTTGACCCGTGACGCAATATCAGGATGATAGATGGGCAGATGCCCCCGCCATGTGCCGGACGCATGCCGCGTACATAGATATTTTATTGGGATTTCATACGAATCTAAATTTGTTTTAGATTTTCATCACTTGATAGTGGTGAACTAGAACTTACGCCATTGCGTAAGCCAATGCCGTTTATCATTATAAAATAACTTTTTTATTTACTTTCAATATACCGGTCTATTTATTATAGGGATGTTCGATATTTCGGATTGTATCGATATTTCGTATCGCAATATAATAATATCGTGATGCATTGTATCAATATGCGTATCGATACAGGGCATTTGATACGATATTTCGTATCGATACGGTATCGAATCAAGGCAAAGTATGCAGGTACTTAAATAATTAAACAAATATTTTATTTATTAAACAGAAACTTATAATAATGTACACTTTAAGGGAACGCTGTTACGAAAATGTGCGTAGTTATAACTGTCAAAAAATGTGTTTTGTGATATCAAACTAATATTAAAAAATGCGAAAGTTTGGATGTAGGTATGTTTGTTCCTCTAAAACTCGACAACCACTGAACCGATTTGCCTGAAATTTAAACATAAACCGGGTAACTTGCAAGTCAAAACAATTTATTGTCAAAACAATTTGATACGATACTTTCAATCCGATACACCTAGCATGTGTTGTATCGATACGCCGGCGCCGTATCGTATGCCATTGTATCGATACAAATATCGGGTGTATCGTATGCCATTGTATCGATACACGAAAATATCGTATCGTATCGAACATCCCTAATTTATTAACTTATTTATTTATAAATGAGCACATAAACGTTACCCAAATGCACTTGATACAAACATTTCCATGTAAGCATACACTCGCAAACTTATTCATTCCACATTAATTTCGACTGTAGATCTAGAGAAGCCTACGCTAGAACAGAATAGATGAAAGGAGACAATGGCGAGTAACACAATTGCAAGCAAAAGACGCGGGGGTTTGTTCCACTTGCGAACAAGAGCAGGTGTGCTACAATACGGGACAATGTGGAATTGCAGGAGAAAGCGCGATTCACAGGTTTTTTTATTTTGTGTGTCTCGTCTTACTTGTAGACGTGCATAAGAATTTCTACACACACTGTAAAACATGGTATAACGTTTTATTCCAAGAATAACCTAAGAATAAGCAAAACATCTGTTAACCAATTCGAAATAATTTGTATAAGTACCTATTACGTAAATGTACAGGTTCTTAACTGTTCTAACTAATTTGGTTCCACTACTAATTTTATTGTAACCTATTCCGAATTAATAAGAATATTTTGCTTATTCTTAGGTTACTCTTAGCTCATACTTGGAATAACACTTTACACCTCCCACGTTTATACCTCCCACGTTTATTTGTAGGTACACACAGTAAATTTTTTTTTGGTTGACAGGTATCTAAATATTTCACAATAACTGAATCAATAAAATTTGAATCATCAAATTAAAAAACAATGATAAAAACAAAGTCGCGTCGGTTTTATTTACCTTTAAAATTTAGGAAATTTGACTCTTCAATTATTGTTAGGAATGTAATTGAATTTCGCTGGTAAAACTTTTGTCTTTTGTGCTTCAGAGGATCTAGCATTCGCAGCTCCGATTTGTAAAGCTTATCGCGGCAATCGTTTGTTGAGAATGCCTAATAAATCAAGCTCTCAAATGAAACTCGTTTCAAACAAACAATTAAAATACACGATAGTTGCCGCAATAATTGCGTGAGGACAGACCGCGATGTCGCTGCATGGTACGACAACTGAATAATACTATTTAGGTAATTATAATCGATCGAGCGAGCGAAGCGAGCGAAGATCTTAGTGGTAAGTTGGGCGATTTTGCTTTGTATGTTTGTATGTTTGTATGTTTGTATGTTTGTATGTTTGTATGTTTGTATGTTTGTATGTTTCACGAATTGTTGTTCGAGCATAACTGTCGAACCGTTCATCCAATCTGCATGAAACTTGGTAGGTCAATAGGTTGTGGTAAGGAAATTTACGGTGGAGCATATGAGCTTAATCGATGAAGGGGTTGTGAAGATATTGGGTTCCCAAGGGGGTAAAAAATTATGAAAGTTACACAAATATATTGAGTGGGGTGTCATACGAAAGGGCTTATTTTGTACATTCCAAAATGGTTTTTATTTTTAATCTAGGATGTATAGTTTTTGAAATACGACCAAAGACCAAAAACTACGAAACCAGAGCTGCAAGAGCTCCCGTTTCATAGAGTTTCGATGTCTTCGTAGCTCATTGACTGGTCGGTCTTAAAAAGAGAGTGGCATCGTTGCGGTTTGGTTTGCAATGATTTTAGATGCTACTTGATTTATTTTCATGATAAAAAAATTTTGATAAAAAATGAAAATAATTGGGGTAAAAAAAGTTAAGTAAACAAATATATTGAGTGCGGTGTCAAATGAAAGGTCTTTATTTGTACATTCTAAAATAGTTATTATTTTTATTCTAGGACGTATACTTTTAAAAATACGACGAGAATTCATAAATATGAAATAAATGAAAAATTAGACACGACATTATGTATTGCATGCATGCTAGTATTTTTTACCATGAAGAGCTAGCGCAATAGGCATACCTGGCAGTAGTAGCACTTGAAATTATAGGGGTAGTCAGAAGAAAGTCCAAATGTTGGCCATCTACGGTGCGCGAGATCTCAGTTCGGGGCGAACTACTAGTAGACTAGGTTTTATGTTTTTTCACTGTGGTTAAACACATACCTCATAAATATTTTCTCAGGCTTTTGTTATGATTGAACTTTTTTAGTTCTTGATGGATCATGTAGTCAAGTACAAAACGAATGAGTGACCGCTATTGACATTGACTCAGACTCAGACTATGCTTCTCAGGGTCAATTATCAGTCTCTATCATTATGTCATCAAAAAGGCCCGACCGCATTTGAGCACTGAGTGGCACTGCACGGCGCAGCACAAAGCGTCAAAATATACTTTTAGTCATTTGTGAGTGGCGATGCGCTTTGCATCTGAGAGAAAAATTTGTCGCGCAGCACTTCGCGCTGTCCAGCGACGCTCAAATGCAGTCCGACCTGTCGTTAAACTATGACGGAGGCATTCAGACGGCCTGAAAACTCCGTCACTTTATCACGTAATTTTAGCATTCTCCTGTCATGTTCTGTCTCACTGTCATGTCAGCAGCAGGTTCGCCAAAAAGCCGGCGAACAATAATTTTCATTGATATGTTCTGTGCTTTAATAAATAGTGATGATCCCTTTAAACCGAAACAGAACCCGAATAACAAAACGAAGTCAATGCTCCGTGGTCATCGGAGCGCGGGCTGCTCATCAATCACTCTGATATTGCGTGACGCATCAACTTGGGACATTTCTGTTTACACGACACGAGCTTTGTGTAAAGTAACTAAATGGAAACTTATTTGACGGGCACAAACTCTTTTTTTTAACTCTTTTTTTTTTTACTGTATAAATGGGACATCAAATGTCTCATTTATAACTAGGTCTTAGTTGCACAGCAATAACTTAGTCTGAAGTACGAATTTATAAGGCGTATACGGCGCAAGTAAGTATGTACCTACTCCCAAAAGTAGCTAGTTATGAAATCCTATGACCGTTTTCCTCTAGCTACAACGGTTAAGGTAGCCCTTACTGCCTTGTGTCAGAAATACATTTTAGCGTTTTCTAACTTTTCTAGTAGTCTAACCTCAGTTGGTCCATTAGAGCCATTTTATCCTTAGATGAAGTTTTATCCTAGCTACAACGGTTAAGGTAGCTGCCCTTACTGCCCCATCTCAAAAATTCACCCTGTATAGTAGGTACCTACCTACCTAAAGTCGGCAGTTAAAATTACATTTAAAGGATTATTTACATTAATTAATCGAATTTGTTATTTTTTGTGTTATCTAGGGATTCTTAAATACCCCTTTCCGAACGGACAGGTTTAAAATAAAATCCTTACAATTTTTTAAAAAGTCACTATATACGAGTAAAATGACACCACGATCGACTAAACATGAATTTAGTTCAGAAGTTGCACAATGAACAACGTGAGTGTTTGCCAATGGCATTACCTAAACCTACTTCATTATAGGATTTGGCTCACAGTAATTGAAAATGTGTTCGCATGCGATTTGTGTGGATTGACGGACAAACGGGTGATCGTTTGCTTTAATCGTTTAGTAAATAATTGTTTATTATTTAAACACAAAATATTTCCAATAAACCACAACACTTACAACGATTCGTGTAAAAGGTGGATGATAAAAAAAACAACAATAGTGTTTGGACTCAAATTCACTCGTGATCAGATCGTTCAGATTGTGATATAATATTTTCATATTATCAACTGTAAGGCCTTGACGTGAACAGTACAATAATCGTTTGATTATAGGACCTAGTTTTCAATCAGGATTAGGACAATCGCCCGCTCCAACGATCTACGAGTACCTTAGCGGAAATTGCTGAACATTTAGAATGGAACGATATAATTGTATAAGTAAAAATAAATTTACACCATAGAATTGGTTTAATTTTCATATTTCAATCAGCAATAGGTACCTTGTAAAGACTTGTTTTTGATGAGATGATAAAATTGATTTCAAAATAACTATAGTTATATTCTTTAATAATTTGCTATTAAAATGTGAAAAAAAAACGAATACTCGTCCGAAACTTTGTATAGGTACATAGATAAAATAAATATTCCGTATCAACTTGCTGGTCGCATCGAGTGAATGTCACAACTGCAAATATTTGCCTCGATCTGGTTTAGTCTGGTACGTTCTGGCCGTATTCGAGCGGTCATAATGTTAGTATTTTACGATATCGACATATTGAGCGGATAATACAAAAACACCCGCGCCCTGATTACGTAAGACTTGCAAACTTGCAATAGCAATGCGACAGCAATCACTACACGACCGGTCTAAAAAAAACACTAAAATCGTATTACGGTCGCAAAACGCACTTTGGCCATAGTGCATTTTGCGACAGGCGAGCAATAGACGTGCGATTGGCTTCTTTAATATGATTTTTAGTGATATTTTTCGACCGGTCGCGTAGTGATTGCTGTCGCATTGCTATTGCAAATCTTACGTACTTAATCAGGGCCCCGCTGATCTGATCAATAACCTAGATAAGTAGCTTATTTATTTATTTATAATTTAAATTGGTGTTGGGTCGAAACTAGTATTAGATTCAAGGCCAAAAACAGACTCATGACAGGCATATAAGATACTAAAGATGTCAAGTGTAAGGTAGTCAGAGGCAGGCACGCTAAAATACGCAAATGTTCACTTTTGCTGTAGTAAGCATTCCATTGTGACGAGCCCAGCACAAAAAAACTCGAATTCAAAGAATAATCTTGTATTTTGTTTCGTTTACTTTTAATCAGAATTTTTTTTTTAAATCCCTTCTTTCTTAAACAACATAACATTTTTAACTTATGCGAAATAACTTTTTCTTATAAGTATTTTGGTTCGATTCCGTCAGTCACACTACGGTGACTGTTTTGTATAAAATAAAGATTTACAACCGCGACACAGCAAACTCTTGTGTATGAAATATTGAACCACAAAGCGTCGCCGCAGGGCACAGTTGTAACTTCAGTTATCGACTTCAGCTCTTGAACTAGATGAGATCAAAATGATGTTGTCTGTCAGAACTTGAAATATTCGAAGTACCTCGTATTTACTTATTATAATACGCTTGGAGTGCTAATAAATTGAAGTTGTCTGTTTGTAAGATAAATTAATTAAATAATTGAGATATTGTACATTATTTTTACTTGAATATTGTAGAGAACAATGTATAAAACATGCATTAATTTGCTATGCATTTAATTCAACAGTCGAGCCTGCTCTTATTGTAAAGAATTTTTTTATACATCGAGTAATGCCAACTTTTTTTAACGTGATTTTATGAAATTTTGTTAAAATATTTTGTTGCCACAATTATCAGACCAGCAAGATTAGTCGAAGATGGTTTTACAAGATGACAAGAAACGCTTAGTTTATAGACAGTTAGCAAAAAGCCTCTAGCGATGGATTGAGTCCGTACCTACTACATGTTACTCACGTGCCGACACAAGATACGCGTGGCATAAAATTGCATGAAACGGTTCATTAAACGCATGACTCGAGCAAAGGCAAACGCCGAGTGAAATCATTGGTGACGCACAGACAACGACAGGGCATTGTCACATCCATGATCATGCTGATATTCGAGCCACATCGAGAATAGGCTGCAACGGGATTCGATGTGAAACGACCATTCAGAGGCTAATATTAAGCTGCGATGAAAGCCCGATCCCGGACATGCTAATTGAAGCATTACTGCGAAACTGTATGCGTAATAATATGTAATTTGAGTGCAATAACTTTTACTACGCTTGCCAAACTACGCCTACCAAACTGTAAGAAAAAATAAATAAATCATAATATGATTATTATGATTTATTTATTTTTTCTTCATCACCTTATAAATCATAATTAAAAAGTGAAAAATAAAATTAAAAAAAAGCACCCAACCGCGTATTTAAAACTAAAAAAAAACAAGCCTGGAAAGAATGACTCACGGTCGGGACCCATTGGCCACCAATACGCAGTCGGTTTCTTTTTATATAATTTTTTAAGTGTGGTTTTTGATATGTTTTTTGTTCAATATTGTCTGAGTTTGGTGTTTTTATAAGCAACCATACTTCGGTATAAAATGATTTATATATGTAAATGTATTTGTAATTAGTGTGACGTTAGTTGTGCCACATAAGGTTTTGCTAACGTGATAAAATGGTTAAGAAGTAAGTACGCTGTCTAGTAGTCGATGCCTGCCAATCCCAAATCAAATGGGTCTCATTGTTCTATTATACTAGTTTTATGATTATTATATTAGGAACATGCTAATAGGGGAGAATTGTGGACTTATTGAAACAAGCAATAGAAAAATTTTTTACATTAAAGTGGCGTTTGTAAGGTGTGGTACCTACCTTTTTAAGAAAAATGATAATAATCATAAAAATAATTAACAGTTATTATTTATTCAATTTAAATAACAACGGAAATGAGTCTAATATCAAACAATAAATCCGAAATACCGATACTATATTCACTTTACAATTACCAACGTATCTAAAAAAATTACGAATTGTTTTATATTATTTACCAATATATTTATAGAATCTAACACGTTCAAGCAAAAGTTGCTACTGCAGCATAAGCTGAATTTTATATAATAATCAAATAATTATCGATCGAGCGAGCGAAGCGAGCGAAGATCTTAGTGGTAAGTTGGGCGATTTTGCTTTGTATGTTTGTATGTTTGTATGTATGTTTCACGAATTGTTGTTCGCGCATAACTGTCGAACCGTTCATCCAATCTGCATGAAACTTGGTAGGTCAATAGGTTGTAGTAAGGAAATTTACGGTGGAGCATATGAGCTTAATCGATGAAGGGGTTGTGAAGATATTAGGTTCCCAAGGGGGTAATTTTTTTTTAAAGTTACACAAATATATTGAGTGGGGTGTCAAACGAAAGGGCTTATTTTGTACATTCCAAAATGGTTTTTATTTTTAATCTAGGATATATTGTTTTTGAAATACGACCAAAGAACAAAAACTACGAAACCAGAGCTGCAAGAGCTCCCGTTTCATAGAGTTTCGATGTCTTCGTAGCTCATTGACTGGTCGGTCTTAAAAAGAGAGTGGCATCGTTGCGGTTTGGTTTGCAATGATTTTAGATGCTACTTGATTTATTTTCGTGATAAAAAAAATTTTGATAAAGAATGAAAATAATTGGGGTAAAAAAAGTTAAGTAAAAAAATATATTGAGCGGGGTGTCAAATGAAAGGTCTTTATTTGTACATTCCAAAATAGTTATTATTTTTATTCTAGGACGTATACTTTTAGAAATACGACGAGAATTCATAAAAAATATGAAGTAAATGAAAAATTAGACACGACATTATGTATTGCATGCATGCAAGTATTTTTTACCATGAAGAGCTAGCGCAATAGGCATACTCGGCAGTAGTAGCACTTGAAATTATAGGGGTAGTCAGAAGAAAGTCCAAATGTAAGCCATCTACGGTGCGCGAGATCTCAGTTCGGGGCGAACTACTAGTTTATTTATCACAAAGGCATTGAGTAACATTTTTAAATGCAAGCGATCTGACGGAAATATTGATTTTATTGAAAAATACTTCATACCTATGAGCACGGTTTCCCAGAACCATATAAAATATAATTATTCAGAGATTTTTCGTTCCTAGTTTTGAAAAAAAATATTAATGTATGGCTGTAAAGTAAATATTTGTACACTCAAAATAAAATAAGATTAAATCCTTTGCAATGCCTTGGATGTGAAGCTTTGATCTAGTGTTGAATATGACGTGACTGACGCGGCTCGTTTGTCCCGTACAAAATTCAACTTTGTGTGATCGGCTCATTTTCTAAAAATGTCATGCTTCAATTCATGTCATGTGACTAGGGATTGCAATCCCGCAGCCCATTCAATCCCGTGCGGGATTAGTGCGGGGTTAGTCAATCTCGCGCGGGATCCCGCGGGATCCCGCATCTTAGAAATTATGTATAAAATCAAATTGAAACAACAGATTTTGAGTAAAAAATCAACTTTTATTAAACGTTTCTTACATTAAGCAACAGGAGCCAGCATTATACTGAGACTGGGCCTATTTGGCACCACAAAGAGTAGTAGGCAGGTACGCACGCACATTATTGTTAACAGTTTTCTTTAGATTTTAGTTATTTTTGTTTGTGTAATTGTTTATTCATTAGGTACCTACTTTATGCTGTGCTTCTCTCAATGTACTTACTGTAACTTGTGTGTGTCAAATAAACGTTAATTATATCCTATTGTATTCAAAAAACATTATATTAACAAAAACAAAAACCACCATAATGTTTCACGCAACTTTAATATATTAAATATATTAAATTTTAGGTTGCATGTAGTGATCGACTTACTCGTAAACCTAAATTTAAAAGCGCAAG
This sequence comes from Camptogramma bilineatum, assembly GCA_958496255.1. Lineage (NCBI taxonomy): Eukaryota > Metazoa > Arthropoda > Insecta > Lepidoptera > Geometridae > Camptogramma > Camptogramma bilineatum. Next base: position 7,378,076 of record OY292460.1, read on the forward strand.
ACATAATTATAATTAAGCGTGCCTATAAATAAGGAGAAGCCACTGGCTCCTGAAACACAGTTTTCAACTAGTTCGGGAGCCTATGGATTCAACAAAACCTGTATCACCTTGATTGTGTCAATAAAAACCATTTTTACTTTACTTTACTTTATTACTATTTACGGCACAATTAGCTTTTAAAATAGCACAGAAAAAAACTAAATAAAAAACATTAAAGTTTAGGTACTTACGTAAAATACCGGACGGTGAGTACGAAAAAACTCGTCACCTACTGAAAGACGTGCGCAGCGCAGTGCCATTTATAAACAACTAGCTGCTGCCCGCGGCTACGCTCGCGTGGTACCCGGATAAAAAATAGCCTATGTTACTCTCCAGCCCTCCAACTATCTCCACGCAAAAAAAAATCACGTCAATCCGTCGCTCTGTTTTGACGTGAAAGCAGGACCAATAAACAAACAAATAAACACACTTTCACATTTGTAATTGGGTACGGATGACAGGACAGCCCGCCAACCGTCTGCTAGTCGCTGGCGCGGTGGTCTGTGCGAAACGGCAACGTCGCGCTGGTGCTACTCGCGATTTACGCGAAAGTTTTTTCATTTGCGGATCCGCGGATCCGCGCTTTGAAGGTGCGGGATCCAGCAGACCAATAAAAGCTGCGGGATCCCGCGGGATTGCGGGATCCCGCGAGATTGCGGGATCCCGCTTTGCGGGATTGCAATCCCTACATGTGACCGTACACAATATGACAAAATCAGCTGATTTTGTCATGCTGATGACAAAATTGACGTTACTCTTTCCTCAAACTTCATTCAATCTTCAATCACACCTCGCTTGACAATGACAAGAAATAATTTTGAACTGATCGGACAGAATGTCATATGAGAATGAGTGAGTAGTTCGCCAAAATAATGAACAGTCAACTGAAAATGACCGGCTCAAACGAACCGGCTCACGGTACCGGCTCAAAATGAAAATGAGCCTACTCTGACAAAAGTCAATCTAAAATCATGTCATACCCAACGCTACTTTGATCAACAAATGTGAAGTAAGTCGTCCCATTGAATAAACTATTGACTGATGTTATGATACACATTCTATTCCAGTTCTCCTAAGGTTGTCCGGAAGAAATCGCTCATAGTGATAAGACCGCCCGTTGTACTTCACTTCTTGCGTTCTGTGTGTCCATGTCCATGTGGTGTACCTACGATAAAGTGTTAATCTATCTATCTATTATTGCAACCTTACAGTAAACAGAATTATTTTTTCAGAGCTATATCTTACACATATTACATAACATCTACAGTTCAAATCTAGATTGGCTCTAGTAGGCTCCTAGACGGTTTACCTCGATTGACTATCACATAGTCGCTGGTTTGAATCTCGTGTATCAAATGTATAACTATATTCGCAGTCCAAGATCTCCAAACGATCAAAAAATTATGGCGCAATGGGCTGTCATGTAGATTGATGCCATTTATTTAGATGTGCAACTGACAGCCATACAAGGCTGGAGATCTTAGCAAATAATAGTTCTTGGGTACACCCATAATGATACTGCGGTTTACAAATCGTATACTAATATTAAAACTGTAACCAGCTTCGTGCACACGTTTTTATTCACATTCCTCAAAACAAATCTAAGTTCTTCTCCCGCAATTCGTTTTCTTGGTGGCGTTTATTTGAATTTCCTTCTGCGAGTTTGCACCGTACTTTCGCTGTGTGTAAAAGCCTAGAAAATCCTATAGTTAAACGACTTAATATATTTTATTAATATAAAACTGTCACAAATAAATTATAAACACGAATCTCTCGTACTCTTTGTAAATTTAGTAAATAATTTTTTTTCTTAAGAAAATATTTTGCTAAGTATTCTCTTTTCTTCAGAAATACCTAGAATAATTTTGGTCTAGAAATTTTGGGGCTTAGATTTTTTTTTGTTATACCTAGTGGCTTTGAGTAAAGGATCATACTTACAAGGATAATCCAATCACAAAGCAATCGTAGTTCAAAGCTGGCACTAACATGCATGAAATTGGATGTTATTGGTTGAGATGCTATCTCCAAACGCCATGGTTTCATTGTCTCTACTAAAAGCGTGACTTGTATTCAACGTTACAAATGGTATGATGATTGGGCTATTGTCCATGCAAGCCATTACCGTTACACACGTAAATATGGTCGCGACCCGCATGGAAGCAGTCTTTTGTTTAATCATTCAATATTGGTTTTGACATTCGATTAAGTAATAGCCATAACTCCACATTTCTTTTAATTACAGAAAAAACTAGGAACAAAATATTATTAGGTCTCACAAAAAACAAGTAAAAAGTAAATAGGTATTCAAATAACATAAACGTTTGGTTCTCAAATGTCTATAAAATACTGACTTATTATTTATTTCGCATTAAACCATAGGCTTACTAAAATGACTTGTAGTTTGATTACGAATGACCTATTAGTCCGCTCAATCGGTAGGATAACACCCTGAATCCAGGCCATTATAAATGTGCATCTATTTGAGGATATCCAAACAGTCCGGCAGTCAAGTGCGCTGAGCCGCAAGTTCGGCTGACGAGAAGCAAATATTTACAGTCCCGACTCACTTCCCGACCTTTTCTATTTGATTTACCGTAAATAACTCGACACTTTATGCCTATTTGTATACAGTTATACTTATCCGATTATAAAATATACTTCATTGATAGAAAGCTGTGTGTATCCTTAATAGTTATAGTGGAATATCATTAGTAATTATCTACATGTAGGTAAAGCGGGGAATTAAATAGACGGACATGCCCGCGGGCAAATCTGCAGATATGCCCGCCAAATTTCGCTACTATTAGGTCTGTGCAATGTTTGCCAGTGTAGGGCCGTCGTAGTATTTATTGTTTTTATGTATTTTCAAATTATGATACTGAAACACAGAATAATTATTATTCTTATTCTTTTTTTAAGGTCGTGGCTTCGAGTCCTATTACTCGACAGGATTTTATTTATTATTTAGTTTCTGTTTTTATTTCAACAACGTTTAAATATTTTATTGATTCAAAAATCCGTTACATTTTTCTTTAAAATCTTACTATAATTTAAAACATTTACCTGCAATTGCACGTAAATCAACAAATGAACAATGAAATTACGACACCTCTGCGGGGGACTTAATTAACCGACCAGCAAATAAGATAAATGAACTGTCAGTGTAGCTAATGCGCCCACTGGATGGGAGAACGGGACACACAGACACACTGTGTCTACACGACTCACACACTCACAAATGTGGATATTTCACAGTAAAAGTAGTTTGTGATGAAACAAATTAGTAGAGCAAACTTCGACGGCATCGCAATTTGTCATTATAAGGATGCAAAACGAAGGCATGTATTAAAAAGTTAACAGGCTAGCAACTATTTCTCTGAACGTTGCTACAGTTCGGCCGACGGATCTAGGCGTACGTGAAGTCAGGCTTTTCGCTGCGCAGTAGAAAAATTTGTATGAAAAAGTTGCACTGCGCATCGAAACGGCCAACTTCACGTTCGCCGATATCCGTTGGCCCTACTGTACTTTTCAACCAGAAAAGATTTCATTAAAATGTGTGTCCAGCTACCTCTGCTACAGATTAAATTATTAAAATATTCATGCAAATAGTAAGTTTTCAACATGAGATGTTGCTAACCTGTCGCTGCCATACTAAACATGTATTAATGTATAAATGGACTTGCCTCTGATTATAGTCCCTAGACGATATCTTCAAAAAGTCTTAAATGAGTTAAGATCTGAGAGAAGATGAATCTGATAAATCTACGATCTTGAGATTGAAAACTGTGCACGATCTCACTAGAACACAGTGAACATCCTTTAAAATATAGTAAAAAAAAAACCAAGTAAATTTTTGAAATTATTATTTTTATAGGAAAAAGGCCGGATCAAAAGTACCTAAACCGGCGAGCTTGTATGAAAAATGTGATGAGGCGAAAGAGGTGTGTTGGCATTGTAGCAAGTAGAAATCCGTTATCTCTGCCTACCTCTGTGGGAAGGAGGCGTGATTTTATGCATATATTTATGTATTTTTATTGGTAAGTAACTGTTTTTAATTTTTTTTAAATTAATCTTATTCTAAATCAGAAAACGATACCACTAACATAACACTTGTTATGAATAAAGCCCTTATAAATAATTGCACCAAATTATGAACCTTGAGAGGTATTTACGCCAACAAGCTCCAAGTTGATTTACAAACAGCGCTCTAACAAGTTAAATTAGAAGTTATCGACTAGTTAAAACTAATACAAACACTTGAAATAACCCAACTAATCTTCCGGTATTCTAAAATACTCATCAACTTTTATTAGTTTAGTTAGTCGGCACGAGTGGACGCTCGCAGTGATATCAAGTCGATTTCTATTACCGAAGGGTGTTTTCGTGCAAAACTTTGTGATAACGTTGCATTTCTAAGCGCGACAGGTGATTCAAATGGGTTTTTATCCCCTTCTATCTTTTTATATTCACATCGTTTTGTCTCATTTGCTCGTGTTTTGGTTAGAACCTTTTTGGTGTTAAAATGAAAATTGCCCTTTCGCTCTGACATTTTCGGTAAACATAAATTTTAATATGACGTATGTGATGTGTAATAAAATGGGAAAAGGTTCTGTGCTCAATATGAATACTAGGGAGAGAGTTCGTTCATGTTTCATGGAATCATAAGCGCCAAGAAGAGGCACTTCCTGTCACTCGCGAAACATGCTTGACTTTGATATTTGATATTTTTTTTTAAGCCAAGAGCAGACTTTCGAAGGTTGTGGGTTTGATTACCGAAGTTTCAAATTTGAATGCACAATAACGGTTAAAGGAGCTCAATAGAATTCTATTTTGAAATAATGAGCTTGCAACCGTACCCATACGTGATAAAATATCAAAATTTACAATATGCGTTTTTCAGACTACCCCTAAAGATGTTTTCAAAAGATTTGTAACGCTGATGATCAGGGATAAAGTCTGTAGTCGTAGTTCTGTGATATTCATTATTTATTCCGCAGAGCAGCTTAATTAGCTAAAGTGCTAAATTGAAACCGTAAACAGTGTTTAAATAATATTGTTTTCTGTCGTAATTGAGAACGGTAATTAAGTGATTTACCAGTTTAAATGGGAAAACGTTGTTACATTAAACTAACATTTGGCGAGCTCGTTATTTGTTTGGTATCACGCTCAAAGCGGCTTTCGTTGTGGTATTTTCCAATGTGTTACAAAGTACCTATTACTGTGTTCTCTCTGCGGTGGCTTAGGTTTAGTCTGTTAGTTGTACAGACTTCCGATTCCAGTTATTCGAGCAATTTAATTTAGTTTCACTCACGTTCACTAGACTCGAAGTGGTTTTTTATAAAAGTGAACCAGACATTTTCGAAGTAGGTACTTTAGCTTTATTCTTCATCATCATCATCATCCACAGCCCGACTTCACCCACTGCTGGGAATAGGCCTCTCTTAGTTTGTGCCTTAGCTTTATTCTTACATTTGTTTAATTACTGTTATTATTATCATAGCCACACAGCATGTAGCTTAGTGCTAATGGTATCGTGATGGTATTAAAATTATAAAAAAGGAAAATAGGTATTTAATTGAATGGAAGTTTGAACTTTTAAATTCATTCCGTCCGTTCCTACGAAGTATTAAAAGTTCCTAAGTAATCTGAATCCACGTCGAAACTTTTTAATAAAGTAACAACGCTTACGACGAGGGTAAGATTTTTGTTCATGAAACGATACAAGTATTTTAGTTGTCTCCGCAACTTTTAGTATTAGGGATTTCTCCCGGAATTAAGGAATTAATTTTCTAATATCCGAATCCAAAGTATCGGTAAGTTTGCAAAATTGTTCGTAAAAGTTTAAACATGATTGGATTTGCTTGTTTCCGAAAGCTCCAGAAAATACAAATCGTTTTCTTATTGCAGAGTTTTATTTTGATGTTTTTTGGCAAACACGAGTTTGCCGAGCGTTTTTGCGTATGAAAAATCTCATGTTCGCTTGCTTAATTCAGCATTGACTTTCATGCTTTGACACAATACACGCGCAGCGAGCTGGCAAAGTGTAATAACAGGGTGTGGTCATGTGGAATGTGGGCTGTGGAAATGCATGCATTGAACAAAAAGTTTTACCACATGTGAGTCGTAGTGCGCCGACATACGGCTCAGGCGCTATAAGGCGATTCGTTGTGAACGCCGCATGCACTGTAATATTCGAATTGAAATGTTGAAACTCATGATAGCTTATGAATGTAATTCCTGTAATAGATAAATGGTCATAAACATGATAGACAATAAAAAATTATATTTGTTCAATTTTTGATGCATTAGATTTAAAGAAACAACAGACCAATTTAAAGAAACAAAAAGTTAAACTTACAAACTAATGAAACAACATTTTGAAATTTACTAGGATTATACACTAAGGGCTGATTTTTCAATCGACAAATAACTTATATCTGAGGAATAAATATGGCGTTATGACATATTTTCAATACAATATCTGTCAAATCGCATATTTATTTCCTCAGATAAAAGTTATCGATTCTTATCTGAATTCTAGGTATTGAAAAATCAGCCCTTAGTAAAACATCGTAAGGATATAAGTCAATTTTTTTAGAATCAATTTTCATTAAGAATAACGGAGTAAGTGTAAATAGTTCTATGTAGTTGTTTTAAAATGTAACAATGTAACAAAAAAACGTGTTGAAAATATAACAATTCCTCAGTAACGGCTTATTATCTGTGGTAACGGTTAATAGTTAATATGGTTAAAGCATTCAAATAAAAATACACAAACATTGTTTTTTTATTTCTGTTCAATCGTAGAAATGTAAAACATTATTTAGTATCCTGACAAACTGGTTACTCGATATCTAAAAATGTAGGTTATAAATTGGTGAAGAAACTTTGAGTTTGTAGTCAAATCACGCTGAGAACCTGACAAGTCTGGTCCATTTGCATGAGAACTGAAGAATCTACTTTGTACTCGCTCGGCACTTGAAATTCAATACGCATTGAATTCTAGTCCCGAGAGAATAAGAGTTTTTACTCTTGTTTTTGCGATGTGATCTCGTAATAGGAAAGTAGTTCCTGAGATAAGTTATCTAGTCTATCTACTTGCTTATTTATGGCTTTTTAGGAGTAACTATGAAGTAGTGGTCACCTCTAGGGATGAATTTTAAAGGCTGTCCAGACTTTTATGGACTAAGCGTTTATTGAACTGCTTCGAATCTTAAACACTTTATTACAATTGTCACACGCAACTACAGTACTTTCAATTTGAAAGTACTGAATTGTGTTTTCGTTGATTCTTGAGTAACCAGTTAATAGTGACAACTGATCATCTATGCCAGTGGTCGTCAAACTGCGGCCCGCGGCCAAGCAAAAAAATTTAGTATTAGGTACCTAATGATGCTACCTACGTTGATACAATAATAATTTTGATTGATTTAAAAACTTCAAGATTTTTCTTCAAAAACTTCAAGAACTCGCTTAGTTTGCCCCATTGCGAATTTTACTCCATTTTACCCCATTTACGAATTTCGAAAAATCGTCAAGAATGTGCGGCCCGCAGTGATACCTCACATTGTCATTATGTGGCTCTTGACCAGAAAAGTGTGACGACCACTGATCAATGCTATGTAATTTTACATAGATAATGTACATAGTAAGCAAGGCTAAGTAGTTGCAGCATTCGAGTGCGGAGGTATAATGATCAGATAAAATGGGTATCCCTTATAAACAATAACGATTATGTTGTTGTCTATTCAATTTAATGATTCTCATCAGGGGGACAAAACTGCAACATTGTCGACGACCAATCACGATCTTGACATTGCAAACATAATTATTTTAACTCGAACAAACAGTGCGTCTCTTTGATAACACTAACATAGAGGGGAATGCTCTGTTTGCATAATGCCCTATCATGAATGATAAAATTATATTTACATAAGTCTTTAACTTTTATCTGAAGAATGAATGAATTATTATTATTATTAATGGTGATGAATTATTATCATGAGTCTACATCATTTGACCGATTTCATTGAAAAATGGTAAATTTATAGCCATCAGCCATCAAGCCACTCCAGACCTGATTTTAATGTTATTATTCTACAAGTACTAATCTGTAATCCTATGTATATTTAATTGGCACTATATTCTAATACAGGTTGTATTAAATTATAGAGCCAATGGAATATTACTTACTCAAAATTGGAGACACTCTTAAGGGAGTGAGCACACTTCTTTATTTGTAGCACGTTTTTGAGCAGCGCGTTCGCAGCGCATCTGTATCGATACAAACGAGCGTTTGCAGTGCAAACAAAGTGTCCGTCCACTCCATAATAGAAGGAGTTTTTAAGTCATTGCCTTGTGTTGCCCTCTTCACCGCAAAGTGACAGTTATTGTATATTGTCCCTATGATTTTTATACATCCTTTATCGATAGTAAATTTTTATTTTAAACCTTTATTTTTGCACTCACTCTCAAAACTGGGTTTGAAAATGGATGACCCAGAATATCTCTATTTTCAGCGGGTACCAAACGATCAAAACCGCGAAATGAAGCTTTTAGATAAAACAAAATCTATCAAGCTTGACGGAAAGAGCAATCAGTAAACATGGGCCCAGGAATAAATCCAGCGCGGGGCTCCCCGGGGAACTAATTGCAGCCCTATCCGTATTGATGGCCACTACACGGGGATCAATGTAAATTATCTCGCTCGTATCCACAAAACGCCATTATGCTTTCCTCTTCTCGGCTCAATTTGGATGAGATGATCTAGGTAGGTGTCGATTGGTAAAGATATTGTTATTTCAAACTTTTCGAGTCAGATACAATCAATCAAGTGCGGGTTTCAGGTTGTGGTATGCACCCTAATGAAATTAGATTAACACTTTTGATCTTTTGAGTTCAATCAGAAATTGATGTAATTACTGAAATTCTTAGCATCTAAGTACTTATTGTTTTTTCGTAAATTTTATTCAACAAAAAACAGTTTTTTGTAGGTCTCATCAATCGCAAGGTTATTTTCTCTTTTCGATATTTATCAGTTTTTGTTGTGGCTCTTTTAAAGTTAGGACTTTGTCTATGTTTTTATGGAGACCCTTAAGGTTAGTTAAGTGTTCAAATCATGAGAACACAAGCACAATATGCACTTGGCGACTTTCAAATGCACATGTCCACAATCCAAGTCAAGTCAAGCCAGTCAAGTCCACATGCATCAAACAAGAAGCAGCCGGCTGGTTGTGTTCCTTCGCACATAATCACGATGTTGCATTTAAGCGAAACAAATTAATATTGTAAGCAAGTAACTTACCATGATTCGTGAATTTTCTAAAATTAATGTTTAAAATATTTGGCCTTGCACCTATAGTGAAACAAACTTGTGTACGGATGCCTCTAATATCACGATGGTTTAAGACACTGTTTACACAAATATCTTTATGTTTTTTCTTTTACAAAGATACAAAAAAGAATCAGCGTAAATATCGGGTAGGTACACACATTTGTAGCCGGAGTATGCACCCCGTCTTTTTCAATGATGTGTGACGTGATGGTGCGTTTAAACGACGCGGGATATCACGAGCCTACGCGAGCCGAGCCATCCGTGGAGGCGCGCCGCTTAAACGCCCCATGACCCGCTGTCAGCAGTTGAAAGTCCTCGTGTGCATAGGCTCTTAAAGTCATTTAACTTTAGTTACTGACAAGACCACTCGTAGTTTTCGATACCTACAACCAAACAGTTATACTAACTATACCAAAAGCCTAACAACTAAGTACCTACGTCACTATTGGAAATTATTTATGTTGCTGAATCATCATGAACGCCAGCACAGATTTTCATAAATTATAGCTAAGAACCACTTCGATCACGTTAGTTTTGAAACAAAAAAAACCGCATCAAAATCGGTTCATCCGTTCAGGAGTTATGATGCCACAGACAGACACAGATACACAGATGACACTACAAACTTATAACAACCCTCTTTTTCGCCGGGGGTTAAAAATAGCGCCCAACAGCTGGAAAAAAATGATTATTTTAACCGTAAAATTAATGTTCAAAGTTGTCAAAATTCTACGTCGAGGTCAATCTAGGTATTCCCCAATTATTTGATCTAGAGCTCAGATGAGATCTCTACGCCCGTTCCCCACGCAGAGAGCTGTAATTAAAACTTTGTTCAATAAACTACGATTAAAATTTCCACCACGATCCATACTTTTTCTGAGGTTAACTTGCGATTTTTGAACTCTTTGAATTGCTATCTGAGTTAACCGTTGAAATAAACTAAATGAAGCTTGTGGTTTATAAAGTTTATATTAGAGCATTACTCCAATAAATTAATGATTAACAAAGCATAGATGCTTCTAAAGTTCGTAACTATAACTTAGTCATTCGGATTGATCCTCATACTTTTTTAAATAATAAAAAATACAAAAACGGTCACTTAATTCCTTATTCTAAATAACTGTTCTTTATAACGGAATAGTTTCGTTCTATTTGAATTAATATGTTTTTCAATTAGGTGTGAATCGTAAATGTTTTAATGTGAGTAATTTTGAGCATTCTAGTAGACTGAATACTAATAATAATTCTTTATATTGATTTTGGTGTTCTAATGATTTAGGTCAATATTTTATAAAAACTATACATAATCGTTTCAGAGCCATATGCTTTACACGTTTTCAAATAACTAAGCAATCATTTTTGCTTTATAATTATCCGGGTTTCTAGTCGGTGTGTTCATTCACTCGAACCACGGAACTATTAAACTTATAGAACGTTTATTGACATTGTAAAGGTCAGGTTACATACCCGCAAATCCAAACCAATAATAGCAATTTTACGACAACATAAAATACCTTGTTCGAACACGATTTCTTCACTCAATGTTTAGAGCATAACTGGCGTAATAAATTCTTGTGAAAAGCTTTACCTTAATAAATCCGGTTCGAGTCAGAATCGCTGGCCGCTATAAATTGTTAAATAAATCGCTCGAACAACACAAAATGGATTTGCTGTGAACGATGTCTAGTTATTAGTTGCGGGTCAATTTAAATTGAAGTTGTGTGGCTTTTTTTCTATAAGACAAACAAAAATGCGTCGCATTTAATTAATGTAATTTTATGAATTGTAATTTACACAAGCTCTTAAGTGGGTGATCGACGTACAAGCCTATACCGCGGTTTTAAAGAACGTCGGTTTTACTCGCGGCTCGTTGGTTGGTGCTGATCGACTAGCGAGTAAAACCGTCGTAGTCGAATTGAGGTTTAGAATTTAGAATTTGATGGAGCTGAGTAAAAATGGTGCTCGCGGCTCGTCATGTTTGCTTCATTTTTTACTCTGCTCCACCAAATTCAAAATTAAAAATCTCAATTCGACTACGATATGACAATTTCACTCGCTAGTCGATCAGCACCAACGAGCCACGAGTAAAACCGACGTTCTCGTACGTCGATCACCCACTTTAGAAGGCACAAAAAGTTCCTTATCTTTCTGCTTTCATTTGTTTTTTTTTATAGCAGAAAGTTTATATTCAAAGCGTTAGTAAATGTCGCTTAAACACCTTTTCCTTAATAATTTGCTGACCCAAAACTTAGATCAAAGCTTTTGTTTTATAAATTCGAAGAATTTGAGGATAATCCGAGGTAAAGTGTCATGTTTAGCTGAGGGTCATGTTTGAAGGGTCAAACGGCTGACACTGACACTGCCACTCCGACACTTGTCGGGTGATACCTGTCATTCCAAGTGACATTATTCAACGCGACAATGCTATGCTTTTTGGCGGGAATTTGAGAAGTCAAGTTTCATTTTTGTTTTATTTTCCAAAACTTGTGTTTCTTCGAATGTTAATGTGTAATAATAGTGGATTATTAACCGTTAAGTGTTCGTGAACGTGCATAAGTGTAGGGAAGTGAAACAAAATTGGATAACATTGCTTTTCATGTTCTCCCAAAAAGTCCGTGTTGATGTTTCAGTAAAGCCCCACATCTTTACTGAGGCACAAGGGGAGGGGTGGGATATTATATTTATGTATTGTATTACGTATTTATTTATCTTATTTGATCTATAAACTTGAAGTTTAATTAATTACTTGACACTGGCTGAATGCACAACCATGCGAAGCCAAAATAAAGAAAAAAAAAAAAAAAAAAAAAAAAAACGCGACAATTTTCCACCTGTCTCCTTCACGCCTTGCGTGATAAATGTATCGGTAAACTATGAGCACACCAACGGGGCATACTAAACTGAAGAAATACCGCGCTCTTGTTTGTTTTTACTTCACATCCTACACGGCATTGTGAACGTTTTCTATTTTTTATACAATTCTCTCTTTCCACTTACCTTTTAGTTTAGTTAGACTATTACTATTATATCTAATCTCTACTGAAAACTGCATTTTCGCAAATTCTCTAGATAGAAAATAGAAATGCAGCCAACATTTCAATATCTATCCGTAATTCAAAAAATATCTGTCGTGAAGACGATCACAAGGCGCATTTCTCTCGCCTCCGTTATTGGTCCACCATTGAAACCTGGACGCGGTTAAAGTTCTGACACCGCGTCAGCACGGCGTAATTGAATCTTGCGGGTCGGACCGTGCCCGGCAATGCTTATGAAAACCTTTACTTGAATATAATATACGGTATAGAAAATAAATGATAAGCTGTAAATAGAGTTCATATTTCTAGCTGTGAAGACTTGAAGAATTTTATTCACAGAATCTAAGAGGCTTCTATTTCGAATCCAGATTTCTCGAGAGAATGTGGGTTGGTTAAATGTAAAATATAAATCTATTTTCAACCCATCCCTTTCAATATAACTCAAATTATCAGTCGGGATCAAGCCTCATTTCCTTTGAGGCAACGTCTTTGTTGATTCGTTTCTTCTTATTTTGCTTGATATTATTGTGGTTCATACTGTACGAGGTTTGTGTTAGAATATAATGAACCTCCTGTTGTCATAAAATTCTGGAAAATATACTGAAATATTTCTTGGGGACAACAATAGGACCTATATTCTTTTATACAACACAACCTCGTTATACAGAACAACAGATTTTTAAAGATTTCCTAAATATTTTATATTTCTTTTGGGTTTTCTCTTTATTTTTTATGAAATAAGTAACGAAGTTTTTATTTCTTTGAACTCTTTCATTTTTTTTGGAATTCATTAAGTAGGCGTTTATTTATCCTCTTACGTCCATTATCTTCTGTATTTTCGTTATAGATATGTCACGGGCAACTTAATTAATCGGACAGTATTCATATGGACCGGTCATTATGCATAATGACCAAGAGCGTCGGGCAATTTGATAAATTTATTACTTTGACCGGTCCATATTCATAATGCCCGACGGCCCGTGGTCCATTTAATAAATCGAGGCTTGAATTTATCACTTAGCCGGGCAATGTGATAAATTGGATTAAAATCTGTAGGTTAGGTTATGTTAGGTTAGTAAAAAAACTACGCGCGAGGCGAGCGTAGCGTGCCGCGGTAGCGGCCGCCGAAGCGCCAGAAATGTAGTAAATCAATTAAAACACTGCAATTTATCTAATTTATTACATTGCCCAAGATAGGGTGGTCATTATTCATAATGACCGGGCAAAGTGATTAATCAAGCAGTTTTTATCACATTGCCCAATTGACACGGTCATTATGCATACGGACCGGTCATTATGCATAATGACCGGATTTATCAAATTGCCCGTAACAGATATAAATAATATCTGAAATTTTTTTTATTATCTTACAGATAGGCGATGAGCAGGCACATGTTTCCGCCGCCGACCCGGGCCGCCTGGTGGCTGGCCACATTCTTCAGCGTTTTTGTAACAGGTAAACACCGTTCTTATCCTATTAGTATTACAATTAGTCGTCGTTTAATCTTTCATAACCTAACTTCATCCTTTTTGTTATTGTTAGAAATGTTAGAATTCACATTGTGTGCTCCACCGTTGGTTTCGGTATTTTCTGTCCTATCGAAACTTGCTGTTAAAATAGTTGCAATAATAACTGGCATTATAACCAACACGGTAGAAGCGTTGCATTATGGCTGAAAATGTTGGTGGTTTTAGAAAATAAACACAAGCTTATTAATTTTGAAAAAATAAATATAAAATTAAGAACTTATGACACACGGCGCGCTCATTTTCTTATACACATCTATCTTATTATTTGTATCTTCTTTATATATTTAATTTTTGTACCTTAGCATATTGTTCAGTTCTATTATTATTGTTCTTTTTAATTAGTGTAATTGACATGTTCGTACTAGTTAAATAAATAAAGCTTGTTTCTCTTTAAATTTTATCAAATGTTTATTAAAATGACCAAAAATTCATACCTAATATGATAGATTATTTGTGATATTACCATTGCAAAGTTTAAACTAGGATATTTAGAAAACTGATAGTCTAGCTAGGCTAGGCGCCTCGTTAAAAGTTAAAGGCTCGAGGTGCCCAAGGGGGTATCGGGTAGCTGAGTTCCTCATATTCAATCCATAATGACGATTTAACATCGCTCGGTACGGTACTAGTACCTAGAGATATAAAGTAATGTAGCGAATAAAGAAGTATAAGTAGCTACTTATAAAACAATTTTTTGAATAGATCTATTTTGATTTCTCAGTGGAATTTTCGTATAAAAATTATAAGCGCATTAACTAAAGCTCAAACGGTAGGTTCGTATGAGTAAGTGGCCAACTCTGGTGACGAAAAACATCGCGAGGAATTCTTTTGGTTTTTGGTATGCGGCGATAGGCTTCCAACCTACATATTAAAAACTTCAGCAGTATGTGGACATCCGTATGTGGCTGACTACTTATACATCATCAAAGGCTCTTGAACTTCCTTACAAAATATATGAGAGAATGTTGCTACTACCGTGGCATGAGGGAAAGTCGTGGCCCTATTCCTACCACATCGTTCGATTGGCTTCTCACTGAAGCTTGGTTATATAGATTTACGAGGATCGATCACCGAAAAGAAATCTAGGCCCCAAACCGTGCTTATTGCCCTGGTTCTTCTTGGTGTTGATTGGAAACAACAATTGGAACAGGAGTAGAGTCACCTAGCGCAGACGTTTCAATGTGATCCCACTTTTTCTTCCTCTTCAAGTGCCTCTCCAACTAGTGAAGGTCGGCTATCTCGGCTCTCTCGGCTATCGGTGTGCTCCCACAGTCCTACTGAAAAGAAGATTATTGACTTTTACTAGTTCAAAAATGTAAATCTATTAATATATCTGATGGATATTGAGATGCATAATGTGAAATAGAATTTTTATTTTCTATTTACAGGTGAAATGCCGATACAAGCCGAGGATGAACCCGAATTTCTGCAGAAACTGGAGAATTTCACTGTCACGCAAGGCCGGGATGTCTACTTCACTTGCATTGTCAATCACCTCTCTAACTACAGGGTAAATATCCTTTTTGCTAATCATTGTACATTTCTTTTCTTCGAAAATGACGTACCTAACATTCTTATAGTAAACAATGTCACTGGTGAAAATCATGCCAAAACCTCTGTCACCAGTTGGCCAGTTTGCCGCTAGCTCATTTGAATTGTCTTGTTTGGTTATTGGTATGCAATAATAAATACATAGAATAACGGCTCTATTTCACCAGGATACCACGTCACCACATTAGCGGTTTTTAAAGTTTCTGTTTTTTTTTTTAATCCATAATTACTTTAACGTTGTCTACTCGTCCATAATTTTTTGATGAACCTTCTTTTTATGCTAGGAGTTTTATAGATATCAATGTATGGCTTAAATCACGTTCATAAAAACTATTCAAAACATTCCGGAACTTTCAAGCCCGCTTTTTAATTGCTCTTATATTGATGTGCTCTTGCTCATCATAATTGGCCTCGGCTTATTGCTGGGGAATATCAAATGGAAATTCGATGCAATTATATTCACAACGATATTTTTATTTTTGATTTTCCCGATGACTATTGGTGTTAAAAAAGTAGCAATCAGTATTATACTAGTCGTATGAATTTGATGTTATAGGAATTAAAATTATATGGACACGGAATTTTATCGCGTAATTTACCTTATTTATCCCGACGTTTCTGCTATGTTACAATAGCAATGGTCGCGGGCAGACAGATAAGATACGGTAAATTACGCGATAAAATCCCGTGTCCATATAATTTTCAGTATGAATAGTGATCGCGAAAGTTTAAAAAAGACTATAGGAATGAATTTAGATAAATATTTATTTTATGTTATCCTAGTTGTCATTTTTGCTGAGTGGGATGATGCCTATACCAACGCCTTTGCGTCAATTTTATGTTCATCATAACAAGAGCTCAAAACAGTAAATGTAACTTGGATTATATAGACAGATAGATAGGTATAATAACCAAAGAAATGAAAACAACTTTTGATTAATTTTAAGAGGATGGCTTAGGTGACTAGAACGAAAACCTAGTTTGTCGAGGAATAGATGCTAGACGTCGAGTCTACAGTATGGGGTTCTTTAAAAAGCAAATTTAAAAATATATTAATCATGCAAAAGCATTCTATTATTAAAAAAACTTATGAATTTTAACTATAATCAGTGTCCATGTTATTATTCATAGATATTTCATAATGGGTTAAAAGTATCTGCAATAAAAGCGTTTTAAGTTTGCATTATTTTTTTAATTCACAGAAACAAAGAAAAACAGACAGTAACATAACAGGTAGGTAGGTACACTTCATAAAGTCAGAAATTTAATTGAAAAGAACTCTGTTTAACTGACTTTTTCTTCTTATACTTACTTCTTATACTTCGTAAATATCCTCTTAGTTTAAAAAAGACAGATAAAAGTTTTTCGCTCTTATCCTGACCCGGCAAACAATCCTTTGTGATTTGATAAGTTATTTTAGTTCCACCTTCTCACCACCTTCCACTCGCCTATATGATGTGCATTCAACCAAGCATTCTTTCGTTGAGAGCCAATATGGAGATCTCGGCCAAACAAAGGCTGTTACAGTGTAAACGTAACAAATGAATGCGAAAATTCCACGCAAATTCCAATATTTTTTGTATTATCTTACCTAGGTTATATTCATAAAAGCGATGGTATAAAAGGTTCCAAATTTCGATATTCACTATGATAAAAGTATTTCAATTAAAGTTAAATCAATAAGACGAAAAATTAATTTTGTGATCAATTGAAGTAGACCTAGTTATAAAAAAATTACTTACTTTGATGTTGACTACCTACGTATAATTTAATTATTGTCAGTAGAAAATAAAAATAATTAAAATATGTTTCTTTATCGATAGATGAAACTTATACATAAAAGTTCATAACAGAGGAATTTTTTAGCAAACCATCTAACTAAACGGTTAATTTGATTAGCTCGTAGCAAAACTGTAGTTTCAAGAATTTATTTGAAAACTCATAATATGAGGATAATTTATTGCTAGACACTTTTCAAAGAAAACTGATTTTAAGAAAAATAAAAATCTATTCATAGGGAATTTAAAAATATCTGAATATCAATCCCCATGAAATTTGCAAAAAGGTTTATAGTAGGCGAACCCACGCATCTAACATAAAATAACTGATACAAACCAATGCATACAAATAACTGAAATCGAGCAAAAATGGAAACAGAACACAGTATTTTAACTTTTTTAATCTGATACTAACGAAATATCAAACGACAGCATGTTGAAAATATTGGTTTGTTCTAATAACTTACGTATTTGGACGACAGGATTTAAATTGTGTTGTATAAGCGCTATGTTTTTTTTTCGGCTAATGATATTTTTATCATAGGCATAAGGATATTTTTAGCATTAATTTGATGAGCATAAGATAACTTTTATATTAAAAAAAAATCCAAATTCAAATATCATTTATTCAGTAGGACCGCTATGACCACTTTGAATTTGAAATTTTTATAGCGTTCCCTTCCCAGTTGCTGCACAGAGATCCCTCAAAGAGCATGGTGTTCGCACAGTAACATGTAATGGTAGATGGTGTAAAATAAGTTTCTAATCTATCTAAAATTGGTTCTAAGTTATCAAAAAAGTTACTTATCTGGTACCTGGCTCTAAAACTCCACGTTGCTCAAACTCAGTTGTGACGGCAACTGGAGCGCTATCTGAATTCTATAAATTGATATTAGTATTCTAAATACGTAAAGTTTTGCACGAGTTTTAAACTCCCTAAAAGAGCTCGTCAGTAATCCAGCTTCACGCGGAAATTTGTCTCGTCCTGCTCTTAGTTTCATGTTAGACAAAGTTTTTATTGAGATTTAGCTGCGCTTTAACAGTGAAATCGTTAACTAAAGCACGAACAGGTTAAAGTTTTTTAAACTTTTGCGATGTTTAAACATAATTTAAACAAACTAACGGGACTTTATCGCGTGATACCCTTTGTTTATTATTTCTCGACGTTTCGAGTGCGCTACAGCTCTCGTGGTCACGTGGTCTACCCGTGACCACGTGACACTCGAAACGTCGGGAAATAATAAACAAAGGTAATCACGCTATAAAGTCCCGTTAGTTTGTTTAAATTAGGTTATAGTTTTGTTTTACCAAAACCATGACAACTTTTTTCTCAATTAAACTCTCATCTCTCATAACTCCGTAATCTTATTTAGGTATATGTGATTGTAGTTGGCACTTTTATGCTTAGTATTTATCTCTTAATAATAATGACTCCTACACGAAATCTACATTTTGATTAAAATCTATGTAAAATCACATGTCAATTCTAAGAAAAAAATAAAGAAATTGACAAGTTGGTAGCACCATTACGCGTATTCGATTTGTTTCAGCGAATGTAATTTGAATCATAATTTCTTCCGTGAATCGATATAAGATCAGCCAGTTTCCTTCCGTAACGGTTATCGACGCCTTTGAGTCGGCTATGGGATTGGACGCAATCGTAACTAGTGATGCAACGGATACTTGTTTGGCCGGATACCGGATTTTGGATAACCGGCGTAAGCTTAGGCGGGCTATCCGGTACATAAATCATGTGTTCGCACGAACATGAAATCAAATATATCAAAAGTTAGATATCGCTTAAATATGCAAGATTTTTTGTAAAGACTAATAGAATTTCAGTTACTATTTTAGTATGCTAAACTGTTGCGGAATTCAAGCAGCGTTTTTTTACAAATTCAACCAACCTTAGTCACTAACCAATTGAAAATATCCGGCCAGATACGAACTAGTATCCGGCTTAAAAATAGCTGTAAATTGGCCATATAAACAGGATACCGAACGGAAAACGAAAAATCCAATCCATCTCTCATCTAACGTCCTCCTGCATACCAGAGACCAGGGCCGAGCCAAATGGTAGCTGTATTGTGTACACGGAGCAAATTATACTCCATAAGCCAATATTCCTCAACTAGTTCCTTTTGCGTTTGAAGTCCGTGCGCCCCTAGATTTGTGCAGATTTGATTGTGGGAGAACTATGCCTCAGTATTACCCCGGCGTGTATTCAGTGACAATAACGTGTGTCTGACATTACATAGTAGGTAACATAATGTCTATTGAGTGTAAATGTGTGATGACAAGTGAGAATCAAGCCAATTTAAATTTCTCTATTATTGTGTACTTACATGTACAATTTGCAACAAACATGTACCAATAACACGTTATGTACAGATTGAATAAAAATGTAATATTTTTTTACACAAAAACAGTCTTACAAAAATGATCTCCGAAAACGAAATTTAAATAGATAGAGGATGGATCAATGGCCTGAGCAAACATCTTGAGATCCGAAAATAATGGGTCTATTATATTAGGTTATTCTGGTGCCTAGCCACTTTTTTCTTGGTATCTGACTTTATTATTTGATTTTATGAATCTATACATTTACTCACGGATTGTATAGGTAAGCCACTATCTAGTAGAATGCGAGAAAAAGTCATGTACGCCGGAAATAATTCTCGGAAACAATGAAATTGTTACTAATTTATTTTCCAACCGCAACAAAGCGAGATGTCACATGAAAAATGCTGCTGAATGGCGCAGACGAGACACCCTGCATTCCACGGTTAACTGCATTTATGAAGAAAGCAGGCTACAAGCATTTAATGGGTATTAGAAACCCTAAAAAACTAAACTCTATGAAACTAGAAAACATTATCACATAAGAAGAATAAGGCTCTAATTCCACTTTAATAAGTTCGAACTATAATTGTGACTTTTTACTGAGACATACAAGTGTATGAAGTTTTTGCCATATTAATTTATTTTGTTTTTTTTACGGTTTACTATAAAATTATCATATTCTTAACTATTCTGTTACGTGTATGTCTTGCTACAACATAAAATAAAATAGTGCTTTTTTAAAAGTGGTGTCAATTTTTTTTGTTCCATTTGGATTATTCTGGAATCCCGACGTCTTGCGTCGTACGTAGTTGTATATTTTTTTATTATAAGTCCCACACATTTGCACGTAACGCGAACCCTTAGTGTAAGACGACATGCTTGAATACTAATGCAAAGTTTTACCCTTTCAAATTGCAAGCATTCGTAGAATATTAAAAGAATTGCGCGAATGTGCGGGACTCAATGACTCTCTCTATCACAATTTGCGCGTTTACAATGGTTAATGTCTGTTGGTACAGTGACACACACTGGAATGATGATTTGAATATTTGTTTTTTAATAATGAGATCAAGTAATTTTGATGAAATATTACGATTTTCTGAGACAAAAATCATGATACAAAAGTATGATTGTAGTAAATCGATGAAATGAATCTGAAATACCATTTATGTTATTTTATATGTACTTAGTATTTACGCAAGCCGACTTATTTTAGTAACTAGCATTTAAAGTAATATTTATCTGTCTGGGTTATTATTTAATTACTTATCAGATCATTTAACATCTCTGGAGATGCTTTCTATATAATTGCAGCCAACTGTACAATTTTACTCGTTGTTCCCTCAGTTTTACACTCGCTACAACGTTTAAGTCACATTTAAGTTTTGTTTCTACAACACAAACGGGAAAACTCGAGTTTTGAGGAAATGCGAGGAAATTATGACATTAATCTGTCATAAAATATGAAACACGCTGGGCACGTCTAGTGCTTTTTAAGTTTTTAATAATATCATCACCGGGAAGTTCATCGTTTGAGATATATATAGTATTGTTTATTACTATGTTCTACTAGTTCAATTTTACTATTTAAATTATTGACAGTTTTATTCACTTTAAAACCGACTGTTGCCCAAATCACATCTCTCTAAAAAATAATTTAAATATTGAAAATTGATGTGCTTTCGAAACGTCGATCTTGAAGAACAATGACGTCGGGTTTGCGGTGCTCTCCACAGGAGAGCTTTTATTTTTTATTTACTCAGCTCTATATGCATTTTTTCTTTATAGTCTTTGTTGTAAGAATAGTTGTTTTATAGAAAATTTTACATTCATTTTCTGTGCATGAGCAGGTTTGATATATGAGTTACATTTAAAGCTAATTGCACTTTTGCAGTTGCGCTTTTGAGGCTCTCTGCGGTAATTTCAAGGAGCGAACAGTATATCTTATTAGGAATTAACGTATTCTCTCTCACGATATCTCCCCTCTTCGTAAGTTTCTCAAACTGACAGGTTGTTTGTTTGTGAGTCAGTGAGGTAACATTTTTATTTATTTAGATGATTGTGCCCAATGTTAGACGTACTTTTATCCATGAACAATGTAAATCTATTATAAAGTAGAGTATCTAGTCAAACTAGCCATGGCATTTAATTCTAACCTTGAATATCCATTCCTCAAAACTGTTATACCTCTTTACTTTGATGTGTATTGTATATCTCGGGCCTGGGGGTTTTAAAAAAGTATATAAGTATGAGTCATATAGTTCCCATACCACAAGCTCTGCTTACTTTGGGGCTGGATGTTTCTGTGTGAAATGTCCAGAGTTATTTATTTATTTAGAAATTATTTTGTCTTTGAATTATTCTTGATTAAAGTGCATCCAAAGTGATTTTTCACAAAAATTAAATTATTAGAAAACTGTCTGCCTCATGTTTTTATTCTACAACATAACATACATAATGTGTATAAACAAAGTATTTTCCCAAGGTCGCGTGGATAAAATCAGATTCAAAGGCTATATTGGCGATTCACACAAACATGGTGGCGCTGAACCCTCGACTCTCCGTCACCTACAATAACCACAACACGTGGAAACTCCACGTCAGCAACGTGCAGGCCAACGACTCCGGCACCTACATGTGCCAGGTCAACACGGACCCTATGAAAAGCCAGGTAAACGCAAAATTCCCACGTTTATTTACTTTTTATTATAAAATAAAGTGATATTTTTAAGAGGACTTGAATAAACTTTTCAGCATTTCCACGTAACGTTGGTTGCCAAAATATATTTTTAAATTGCGGTCGGACTCAAATTAGTGTTTCATTGTATGGCTCACGAGGTACCTAGCTTTTGTATTCCCATTGTAACTAATGAAGTTCGTTTTGAATGCAAAGTGCAGACTATAATGTAGCTTTCTTGGTAAATCCTAGGCTTCGCAACATCCCCGCATTGTGGGTACAGACGTAATTCTAAACTCATATGAAATGCATTGCTGAGCTAGGCAATTCCCTAATGAAATCAGAATAAAAATGTTGCAAAGCCAAGTCTTTCGGGAACAGAAGTGGACGTGTGAAACCATTGTCGCAATGTTTTATAATGAATTTCAGGAAGTTCTTTAGTTTAAAAGAACATAGATACATTTTATGAATGAAAAGTTACGAAAATTACCAGTTGTGTGTGAACCCAAATGCTTAATTTTTATCAAATATTTGAATGCAGTCCTCAAATAGATTTCTAGCGGGTCAATAATTTTCTGGGATAGCGCATAGCCTATCTTTTTATAAGTAAATAAATATAATTGTAATGGTAGCTCGAGACTTTTAACTTTTTAATCGACTTTGCCGTAACGTTTTTAATGTCTACTTGGACACTACTGCGTTTGTCCACCGCCGCCGTCACCGTCACGTCAACGAGAACGAGATGACGGCGCCGAGGTAGCGACCATACATTTACTATAGCCGCTTGTCCACCAGAAGACACGTCATCTTGATCTCATACAGAAATAATCTCGTTGACGGTGACGGTTCGGTGACGGCGGCGGTGGACAAACGCTCTTAGAATAGAAGTTTCTTCTTATTGTTCTTGTTTTTTTTTTTGACGTCTTAATTCCTTCCACAGTCGCTCCAGACTAAAAAATTAACCGCACAACACTAGCAACTGAAATACACACATTTTTCAAAGTGACATCTCTTTCCAGATGGGTCATCTATCAGTGGTGATACCGCCAGACATAGTGGATACAGTGAGTGAAGGTAGCTCAGCACAGGAGGGAGGAAGTATTCGACTTTCATGTACTGCTACTGGGGAGCCAGCTCCAACCGTGCTGTGGCGTCGGGAGCACAACAAACCCATTGTATTCAGACATGAAGGTGGAAGGGAGAGGAAAGGTTAGTAAAACAAGTAACAATGTGTAGGAACGAAATTGACATAAAGGATACAGTAAGCGAAAGCTCAGCACAGGAGGAAGGAAGTATTCGTCTTTCTTGCACTGCTACTGAGGAAGCAGCTCCGACCGTTATGTGGCGTATTCAGACATGAAGGTGGCAGGGTAGAGGGAAGGTTAGTGAAGCGAGTGATAAAGTAAAAAAAAATCTGTCAAGTGCGAGTCGAACTCGTGCACCAAGGGATCCGTACTTACCTATTTTATCGCCATAATAAAATTGGTATCATTTTTATTTGGTACTAACAAGTTTTCGCGAAAACCTAAATTTGCCCATTCCTTTTTATCGTTTTGATTCAAGACCTTGATTTTTATACACCTAATAAGGACTATAGATTTCAGTATCTGGTATAAATTTCAACTTGCTAGGTCTACCCGTTCCTGAGAAAATCGGTGGTGACAGACGGAACGACAGACGTACAGATAGACGGACAAGAAAGTGATCTTAAAAGAGTTCCCTTTTTTACCTTTTGAGGTACGGAACCCTAAAACTTATAGTCTAAAAACAGTAATCGTTAAATACCTGTACCACTTTGAATGAAAATGATTTTTATTAAGTAATCCACACAAAGAACTCATAGTTTTAAAAATTCTACGTTCGTTTTAAGCTCTGGTGGTGAACTGAAAAGTGATTATTTGCACTTTAGCTACCTATTTTGAAAAAAATGCTGGAAAGTTGCTAATGAAAATTCTTTCTCTAAAATACTGCTGGCGAGCAACCGCTATGAAGAGTAAAAACTCAAACAATTTATTAGCTAGAGATCTATTGGTATTTAGATTTACTGTGTTGTTTTAAATTCTGAACTTTGTAATGAAGATAAATTGTTTGCAATAACAGAAATCTGTTATTCCATCGCTATAAATAATTTTCCGAATTCTTGTTCTTACATGTTGAATTTGGATAAACTTTTCATTTCTCAATTCAAAATTATGTATTTGGAACATAAACTCAGTCATTGATATGGATAATATATATGAATACCACAATTTATGATACTTCTACCTTACATGATTTTTTAATTTACGTTATAACGATATTGAGATATATAGACATCAGATTTTTTTAGTGTATTGAAACTTAAAGTTTCAATCACACATTACTCAGTTTACTGGTTCGTTGGAAATAAGCATAGATCATTATCTGGAATAGTATATTAAAATGTTGGTACCGACATGAATTACAAGATTTGATTAACTTCATTGATTTCTGAAGGAACAGGAGTAGAATCACCTAGCTCTTAAGACGATTCAAAGTGGTACACTTAGTGATCTTATTGAATAAATGATTTTGACTTTTGACTTTCTTAATCTAAGAGTAAGTATTGATCAATCAATCAACCTTTTTTGTCAACTTGTGAGACTTGAAAGCTATATATAAAAGTGAAACAAACAGCTCAGCAGTTAAGTTTTTTTCATGTTTCTTTAATAATAATAACTAGGAACTCCTAGGACAAAATCACAACCTATGGTAGTATTCATTTGAAAAAAACATTATAGTATACACGTTTTAAGTATTGCACTACAGATCCATTAAAAATAAATAGATACTTCCAAACTTTTGTATTTATTATTAAATATTTTATGATAATAATTCTCTGAGATGAAAATTTCCATTTGAGTTGAATTTCGATTACCGTCTACACCCGACCGAACCTGGATCAAGATGATAAGTCTAAACCATAGGTTCCCAACGTGGGCAATAATGCCCCCTTGTGGGCGTTTAAGATTTTCAGGGGGCCGTAGAAGACCCAGAGAAAATTAGGGTACATTGAAATGGCGCATTAAGATATAGCTCTTGAAAAGAATATATTCTCAAAGTGGGCGGTGGGCAAAATAAGAAAGAAAGAGACTATGGTCTAAAATGATAGTGGGCAAACTTCACCCAGCACCGCCAGCAATGTATTTAATATTACTCGAAAGACCTAACAAAACTAAGCATTTTTTATTATCGACGCATTAAAATCTATCCCGGGGGTCACTAGATAAATCCATGTTTGTACCTACCTAACCTGAGTAGTAGCTACTAGATTGTATGACAACGGGGCAAAATATAATTTGTTTCGACGAGAGTGCTATTTTGAATACAGAATGGAGGGAGGGATGCTAGAGTTGAAACCCGAGCGCAGCGAGGGATTCTAGATTAGAATCCTGAGCGCAGCGAGGGATTCAAAGGACGTCATCGGAAATAGGAGATTGTTACACATGGTTTGAAAGTAACCTACCTAGGCACTAGATGGTTTGGCGCACGAGCAAAGCGAGGGCGCTAATAGTTCGAGTGCCTAAACAGGTTATTCACATCTATCTTGTAAGAGCTATTAACACGCTGAGACGCTATGGCCGCATCGCCGGCCACGTGGCCAAACAGTTCGTATTGAAATGTATGACAGATAGCTCACTAGGCTACGGTCTGGCGTCAGGATCCTGATCCTGTGATCCTGACTTCGTGATCCTATTCCCGTGATCCTGATCCTATAATCGTGATCCCGTGATTCTGATTCTGTGATCCTGATCCTGTGATCCTGATCCTACGTGATCCGAATCCAATGATCCTGCATAATCCTGATCCCGTGATCCTTATCCTGTAAATCTGATCCTACGTGATCCTAATCCCGTGATCCTGATCTTCATCTTATGGTAGGTAAATAGAAATGTCAAATATAGCTGACGAAGACGACATGGCTCTATAGAAATGTCAAATAGTAGTATGTGATTTATTTAATACTTTGTCAGCAGGGAAAATCGTTTCCCAGGGAGAATTGCTTCCCAGGGACGCAAAAGTACTGTTTTCATCCCTCTGTTCAGGTAACTTCAAGCGTACTTTCCGAACATGAGAAATGAAAAATAAATACTTAAGAGACTTTCTCATAAACCTCACATTATTTTGAAATAAAAAACATCCCAATAAATCGAGACTTACATCGCTCTAATTATAATCATTTTAGCTTTTTTGTAAGTTAAACCTTTTCGACTTAAATAAATAGAGAACCCTCGGACAGAATTTGATGCGAATTGGCACAGAGAAACAAGGCTTTGATACCTTCTAAGCAAAAGTAGCTATATATAAGTTGTTGCGGTCGTGGGTCCATACATTTATGATTATGCCCAAAAATGCGGTAACAGCCATTTTAACCTCTCTTTAAGTTAAACCTATTCGACTCAAAATAAATAGAGAACCCCGGGACAGAATTTGATGCGCATTGGCACAGAGATACAAGGCTGTGATACCTTCAAAATAAAATTAGTCTGAGCTGTGGCGGCCGTGGGTGAAGTGCCCATATATTTTTGCCCACACTCGTTTAGACTCTAAATTATAGAAATGGTCAAGCTGTGGCCAGAGTGCAAGCATAAGCGGAAGCGAGCGCTTATTTTTACTAGGTAAGGGCACATTGGGTATATCAAGTTGGCAACGACTAATATTATTCTAATATTAAGTATTCACTTCGTGAGTTTTATCAGGTCTGTAATGAAAATGTCTTGCAAGTTTAATGTCTTATTATAACCAATTAGTTTTTCTCTACCCATAGATAATCTTGAAATTCAGGAATAACTGAAAATTATCTGAATCTCATCTTCAGTTTTATAATTTTCATTAAAATAAGTCAGTTTGGTTTTGTTTATTACTCTCATATCGTACACATTATATCGTATACATTTATTTAAGAGTAAATCCTCTTAAATAAATGTATGGGTCCCACGATATGAGAGTAACCAACTCTATAAATTGATACAGGATATTAAATTTAAATTATAATATAAATCAATTTGCGGTTAGGGCAGATATTTGTAGAACTCCTATTTAGCAAACATAATGGTAGGAAGGTATGTTTATTTAATTATGCACGACCATTTCCCAGTCACCGCAAGATTGTAGATACACCTACTTATGTGGTTTTAAGTAAGTAATATAATATAGTGTAGTTTGGTACGAGTTATTATTCAGCATTATCCAATACTAATAATATTAATTTAGTTTCTTTCTATACGTTTCTAATAATCTGCGTGTTTATATCTTCAGAAAAGAGTATATTTAAATCTAAAGAGTATATTTTTAATGGGGAATAATAAGTCGAGCCGCAGAATTATTTTTTGGCCACGGAACCTACCTTCTGATTTTATAACTAAGCAACGGGAAAATAAGAAACCTTCTAATAAATTAACTCGTCTTTTTTACAGCATCAACTAAATATTTCAAAGAAAGCGTCAAGTAAATAACAACAATTATTTTTTGCCCTACTGATTTATACATCGCCATCAAATTTACTAACTCAGCCACGGATTTTACAACTAACCAACAGTTTAGGTTAGGTTAAGTTAGATTATGAAATAACTACGCGCGAAGTGGGCGAGCGTAGCGAGCGTGCCGCGGCAGTGGCCGCCGAAGTGACAGAAATCTAATTCATAAAGAATACAATATATTATACTCCGGTATTTTCGACATTTTAAGCATTCTACCTTCCAAGTATCGTCTTTATAAACTTCGATCAATCGATCTTTATACATTTCAAACATTCTTGATTTTGAAATTCGCTATTTTAAGCTTTGACATTACAATTAATGTTACACTATATTTTAAACATGCTGAGTTATAAAATTAGAAGTAGATAGACTTACTTTATTGGTGTCATATTTAAATATTTTAGGAGTTACTTGAATATGTGTTACAAATTTAGATCCTAAAAAACAAATTTAGATGCTAAAAAATAACTGCCATGCTGAGTTGTATTTACAGTGGCTTACATCGAGGATATTTAGTGGCTAAGATAGTATTTTTTAGAGGCACATTGATAGTGGCTGACTTAGTAATTCAGAGGTCAATGTAAATTTTTAGAGGCGAAAAATGCTATTAAATAGAAGGCGGTTTAATTAGCACCCATTTTTTATTAAATAAATATTCCTTTCTCTACCTGTAAATAAACTATATTGTTCAATCGATAATGGTTCAGTTTTCAAAAACACTTGTAAAAGTGCATTAAAATATTCAAGAACCATTTCAAAGGAAATATAAGACGCTCCTTAGTGATATCGAATGCTCAAAGCAGATTGTCTCTCAACTTTTATCAGTTTTTAACGCAGACCCACTATCCGATAAGTGAATTTTAAATTGACACTTTAGTGTGGTGTATAAGAAATCGGTCTCAATTGCTTTTGAGAACATAAAAATACATAAGTAAAAATAGTTTTTGGTCCGTACCTACCTATCTGTCGAATTAGATTTTAAATGATCACAGCTTATTGCTACAAATTGGTAACCAGACTCATATATACCTTTATGTTTGTTAAACAAAATGTGTGTTACATTGCGTGGGTGCCGAAAAAAAGAACAAGTAAAATCAATTTAAAACAAGGTACTTACCTACTTAATCTGCCGAAACCTCATAAAGGAAAGCCAATTTGAAGCGCCCGCGAGATATACCTAAATTACCATCAAACCGAAGAGCTCCATCGCGACAAAGTGTTACCAATCTACGGACAGTGCTCTCATTGTTAACCCTTCTCGCGCTCAGGGGGTGTGGAAAGCCGCCATTCCACTCGAGTCTTTTTTTCCAATTCAATCTACTTTGCATTGTCCCGGCACTCGCATGAGGCATTACACCTAGCCCCCCTTGCACTTGCTCCCACCACTTCTCTCTCCGATGGATTTTATTTACGCAAGAGAAAGCAAGCTTTAATACATATACCGCCGAAGACAATAAGGCGCTTCGAAACGAGATATAAAAGCTTTGAGTTAGTCTCAAGCTCCTTTTAGTAGGATTCCTTTGAAATGAATCGAATAATTCGCACAGTTTATGCTTATGGAAGTTTTTTTATGTGAAGTACTTTGTTGAATGTAAATAATAATCGCTTTGGACTCGTTTTTTCAAACGCAAAGACATAGTCGACTAAGTAGACGATGTTTTTCTCTACGAGTTTGTATTAACATTTTATCGAATGTTACGTACATAATGTGCTATCAGTATTTTATAGATAGCGACAATATACTTTATTCGGTTATTATTATGTAACTCAATTAGAACATATACTAACTAGCGTTTAAAACATAAAGAATACATGACATTATATCGCAGTTAACCTTTTTATAAGTATTACATTTAATAATACAGTTAATTGAATAAATAAATAATGCTGTACATTTCACTCATCATCATCAGCTAATTCCAAAGTAAGCAAATTATTGATGTTTTTAGTTTAAACGAACATTTTTAAACTGAAAACAGTATTTTCGTAACTTAAATTGACTTCTTCAAACAAGTTCATTCGGGATCTTTTACAACGGGTCGTCGGTCGTCGCAAGAGGACCAAAAAAGGACAACCGCCTCTCTCGACTGAATTTTTATGAACTTTTTTGTTGGCGTTTTTATACGAAATTTAAAGTTATAATACTGCGGGAACTGGTTTCTGAAAGGGCGCTGCATCCTAAAGGAAACTGTAAATTAAATTCCTTTTGAATTTTTCTTTGCGTCACATTACAAAAGACATAAAAGTTAGCGTAAACAGAATACACGCTTTAGAAACCATAATGTACACACATCAACATTGTCTAGGGATATTCAACATTTTGTTGATTTTTACAAAAACTGAACATAATTTCTTAAGACAACTAGGTATGGCAAGAATCTTTATTTTGTGTTGTTTTTAATAATAATAAATAACAATGTCTGATAACATTTTTTAATGAAAATTTAAGTAGGAACAAAAAACTCTAAACATCAGAAAATTTACAAGGTTCGATAAATTGTGTTAAAACCATTTTTACGTTGCAATGACTTTATAAAATTACATTTTTACAATTTAATAATCGGTGTTGCCTCCTCTAACGTTGATAACACATCTGCACCGGTTGTTCATACTCAAAATTAGGGTGTCAAAGTCTCGCTGGGGTATGCGATCCCATGTTCTTTTGAAATGGCAAAAAAGTTGGTCTTCTGTAGTCAAATTTGACGGCAAATTGCTGAAAGCCTTTCGCTGCAACATGTCCCAAGCGTGTTCAATTGGATTTAAGTCGGGTGACTGTGTAGGGCAGTCCAAAACCGCGACATCATGTTCCTGAAGGGCAGCTGATACCAATCGCGCCGTGTGTGGAGGGGCATTTTCATGCATGAGCTGAAATTCCTGGCCAATTTGGACTCTGTGAGGGACGATCACAGGCTCTACGACCTCGTTCCGGTATTTTAGTGCAGTCATGCTGCCTCTTGTCCAAATGAGCTCGGTTCGCGCGCCAATACAAATCCCCGCCCAAACCATGACTGTCCCACCTTGATACGAATGGACCTC
The DNA here is from genome assembly GCA_958496255.1 of Camptogramma bilineatum. NCBI lineage: Eukaryota > Metazoa > Arthropoda > Insecta > Lepidoptera > Geometridae > Camptogramma > Camptogramma bilineatum. The sequence goes on from OY292460.1 coordinate 7,408,894, forward strand.
TTGTGGATGCTGGAGTCGACTTTCTCTGCCTGGAACTCTCCAAACACGTGTTCTACGTGAATCGGGGTGGAATCCAAACCGAGACTCATCAGTAAAGAGAACCATTGCAAATTGGCTGTTGTTCCATAACAAATGTTCTTGAGCCCAAAGAAGTCGCCTTCCGCGATTGCCCCGTCGTAGAGCTGGCACATGAAGCGGTCTACGAGAATGAAGATCGACTTCATGTAGCCTTCTTCTGACGGTTTGGTCGCTAACTGACAGCTGATGGTCTGACTGAAGCCTTTGCACTAGCTGCTTTGCTGTGAGATTGGGTTCCCTCCTGGCGGAATTTTGGAGAAAACGATCCTGTCTAGGGGTGGTAACTCGTTTTTTTCCAGTGTGGCGCTCTCTTACATCTCCAGTAATACGAAAACGTGACCACAATCGAGAAATTACGTTTTGATTAGTGTTTAGGGTATTGGCAACCACGCGTTGGATAGCACCGGCTTGTAACATGCCTACCGCTCTTATCATTTCTTCTCTGCTTAAATGTCGACGTTCCATGACATTACGAATATCACAAGATCCGTTAAAATTAAAAATTACTTGGATAACACTTATTGATAATTAAATAAAAGTAAATTAATCTTAGGCAAAATTAACGTTGTTAAATTTGAATCGGAGTCTTTGGTTTATTACGTTCTATTTTTTACTTTTTACGAATTTTGAAAATGGAACAAAAGAGGTTTAATTCCATATATAAACTTTTTCTAAAAAGCAAATAGTTTGTAAGCAAATCATTTCGAAATGGAATATCCCTAGGCAATGTTGATGTGTGTACGTCTAAAATAAAATAACACTTCGGGGTTCAGCGAGAGGCAAAAAAATTGTTGATGATAAATAACAAAAGTTGGAAAACATTATAGCCCACTTCAAATAACAACAACCAGACCAAAAAATTCAGTAAGCCATGGAAAAGTAGCGCTAAACAATATCGGAAAAGGTTCGGAATAATCCTTAATTCGTTGTGTGTAGGTAATACTTTATTGGTAGTCAAGAAAGGGTGGCTGCGTATAGGATAACGAATTTTGTAAGTTAGGTATTTGTGCGAATGCCACCGCAGTTACCATAACGTTTTAGTGGTCGTTCTACCCTCGTAGGAACACTTCGTATTTTTAATAAAAAAAAATGCTATATAGTTTGGGACTAAAATTCAGGTTCTAGAAAATACGGTTCTCAGAAGAGAGCTCTTTGAAAGTTTTTCGCTCGTCTTTTGGACATGTACTTTTGGAAACATATTAGATTCTATAAAGGCAGAGTTGCAAATTTCTAATAAGAGCTCTGCTGACAAGAAGTTTTTAAAATGTTATGCATGTGCCACAAGGAGCAGTTAAAAAGAATAGCTTACTTGTAGACAAACGTTTTGTAAGTGTGTAGTTTCATAGTAAGTGAGCATTGTTTCATCTGTTTTAGGCTTTTGACATGAAGTTAAAAGAAGTTGAAATATAATAATAATAAGTACTTAGGTACTTACCTACATACTGCCTTAATCTAAATAATAGCTTCTCCCTTCTTCTTCTTCATCGTAAACTTCATTGCTGAAGGTCATGCCCGTCCTGAAACACCTTGACAGAAATGTTGTCAATTTTTCTCCACATTGCTCTATCCTGGGCTTGTCTCAGGGCAGTAGGTATAGTGAGTCCTGTTATCGCTTTGATTTGGTCTGACCAGTGGGTAGGTGAACGCCCCCGAGGTCGTTTCCCCTTATCTTCCCTACTACAACCAGTTATAACTACTATAACCAGCAAATAATAACATAAAAAATATGCTCAAATTCCAAATGATTTTGGTAGGTATTTCGATTGTATGGACCACCGGCCCCTTATTTCGATCTCACGAATCTAACATCTTTAAATTCAAAGTTAAAAACATAAAAAGTCTTCAAGATTTAAACTTTGACACCTCGGCGTCGTCAAAGGCAAATACGGCAAATGCCAACCATATTGATATAATAATTATTTGAATTTTGAAGCTGAAATTCCGTATTCCAAATATAAAATGATCTGTTACATTTCTTACGTTAATTATACATTTTGGAAGTAATTAACTTGCTGATTTTCAATTAGGATTGCTCCCTTATTTGGAATGAAAAACAATTTAAGGATGATCTATCACTCTTAGCTATCCTGTTGTATGCAAAATACATTCAAGGATTTCCGGTTCCGATTGAGCTGAGTAAGTGTACGTTCACACAGCAGCGGTCCGTTTTATCTTATCGTTTTTATTCGTCGTGTGTGGTCGTACGAGCGTGTTCACACACACGACAGTATTTCTGATTCAGTAATAAAACAAATTCAATAGAAATTCGACTCATCCTGTAAATACGGACCTTCTGTGTGAACGCGCCTTAAGCGTCGATGATATTTATGAAACCGTCTTGATATTTCTGACCAAGATGTACGTAACAAGTTTTATCAAAACTGACTAATTTGACTATAATTGAGCAACAAGGCATCAGGATCCATAGATACACACCAATTATATATTAAAAAAAAAATCAAGATGTTCTCTCAGATCTTTATGAATTTAAAATGTTTATTAGAGGCACGTCTAAATACATGTACTTACCCACATTTTGCTTCTAATAGACGATGACTGGCTTGCAACCTGTCACGTACCTACGGAATATAAACTTTGGGCAAACACCAATTAAATCGCTTGAAGCGTTCGTGGCATAGCTTGCTTAGATGTTCTTGATAGATCGTTGAAGTTAAGCTACGAGTATGTTCTGAGCATTTTTCTGTTTGTGGCACTTCATGTGTCCACGGACTGGACGGAGGCGGCGAAAGACAGAAGCCGGTGGCGTTCTATTGTGTCGGAGGCCAAGACCCACTTTGGGGTCGACGCGCCGGGATAGTAAGTAAGTAAGTATGTTCTGAGCGATAACAATTTGGATGGGTTTTGTTTTTGATGCCTCCAAGGCTTTAGAAAGATACGACTTCTTAAAAGCCACGACGGATGTCATCAGGTGGCCTTAAACCTCCGTTGCAGAGTTAGCCACTATCTCATACGAACATACATACATCTCAATAGTGTGGACCAACAGTTTTATTACAAAAGTGGGACCATAACACATTGAGTGTGAATCGGCATGCGGTGGCGAGAGCGAAATGGCATTTATCATCCAAATCCGCACTGGGCCGGCTTGCTGAATTGCCCTCTACCTTTTCATTATTCAAGAGCTCCTGAGGTGCAATGCTGCATTTGAGCTAAATGTATTCGCTGATTTATGATGAAAACAACACTGAAAAGGCAAAATAAGCTACTTTTAAAGGCAAAGTAGAGGCTAATTCAGTTGTTTATGATTTTTAGAGTTTTGTAACAATTGTTTGTGTTATTAAAAATATGTTAAACGTTCCTTAACCCTCAGAAGTACCTGATTGAACTCTTTAAATTAACTTAACATTAAGAAAGGTCGAATAAACGTAACTATTAAAAACAACCGTTTAATTACACCTAAACTACTTACTGCAGTTTTGTGAAACAGCGCATAAGCACAACAATAAAAATAAATTAGGAAAGCGAATAATGAACTTCAGCCATTGCAACGTAACACAATTTCATGCGTTTGTAAGACTTATTTCAATTACCGTGCCACAAGGTAGCCGCGGGATGTTTCCACACATCCCGATTTATGTTCTGAAGCAAACTAGTCACTGTAACGTTTCAGGAACAATGAACCTAGCGAGTTATTATTACATTGTGTATGTGTAGCAATTTGCTTAAGAATTTATATATTTTGCTTTTAGACATGAGTTTTATTGAGCTTGTTTAACTTTCGAGTTTCTAAGGTGTGTTCTAACCTCTGTCATACTCGTAACTTATCAATTTTATCGATAGTAAAATTGATATAAATACGCTTTCGGAAACACTATATATTTATTTATTAGTATTAAACTAAGATACTGCATAACATAATTATCATTCAAAAGCGTTATATCTAAGGACACATAAATTAAAGAAAAATCCAACCATAATTTACAAAAATGAGCAGTGAGTCAAAAATAAAATAAATAACACTGTCCTAATTTCAAAAAAATATTTCCATTTTTAAATTAAGTACATTTTTCCAAATGAACAAAAGTTATAATCAACCCGCATGAAGTCAGAGCAGGTTGCTAGTACATAAGTTCATGGAAGAGTTGTTATGCTGTAAAAGTATTCGTACCCCCTACAATAGGCGTTTTTTTCTATACTGAGCGCCGTAAACCTGCTTCCTATACTAATGGGAAGGCCGCGACGCGACCGGGGTGCTCCCAAATTGCCGCAATAACGGTAATTGCAATTTGCCTTTGGAACTACAGACCGTCTTCATTGTTCCGGTCTACGCTGATAATGTACAACTGCATAGTTTAAGACATTAAGAATTGCTGCATTGAAACATTTGCATAAATAATGACCGTAAAGCGCCGTTTGGTGTGAGCTTTTTGCCAACAAGTTGCCGGCGACTAGTCAAAAGTACCTGTAGTATACTCGTAGAATACGCGATGAGTATGCATACGGAAAAGCCGGCCACATACGCGACTAGGCATATAATTTTAGTTGCCGTCGACCGTGTCGCCAGATTTTTATAATATTTTATATCCCCACTAATCACACTTAAGTTTATATAACTTTCGTGTGTAAATTTCTCGAAAAGGAATTCATTGATGTCCAACCGGGATTTGAACAAAAAAATCCGAATCGAAAGCTGAAAGAAAATTCCACTATTTTAATTACAATACTGCTCACGCAGTAAAAATAATATAATGTGGTTAAGAATTTATTATACTTACTGATACAAATTGATTTAATGGATTTTAATTTTTAGTGAAACAAAGAATCCATTTTTTTCATAAGTAATAACTAGATTTAAAATATTAAATTTAAAATATTTCATTCATATTTTGCTTCAAGTGTTACTAATTTTTAAATAATTTTCCTTTCATCGGCAAACATTTTAAAAGTGGGCTTTCAGTCCAGATGTAGACGAGCATTGTGAATCATCACATTTAATTGGTTGTACTCGTATAATTATATTTTGCAATGCAATGAATTCACGCTAAATTGACGTGTAATCTATACCCTAAGAAAAAGCGATACTGATACTTTATGTTTGTCTATCCATAACAATATACGAGTAATAAAGCGGAAGAGTCTGTTCGTGTTTTTGTTAGTTTGTTTGAACGCGCTAAACTCAGGAACTAGCAGTCGGATTTGAAAAAATATATTTTTGTATTTGATAGTTAAATTCGTGAGGAAGGTTATAAGTTACTTTTCATCATCATCGTCGTCACCGTACACCATCACTACGCGGGTGCTGCGAGGGCGTGGCTATTATGAGTCTGCCTAGCTCTCGCCAACTCAATCCCTCTGTATTTTATATTACACACGCTGGTCATAGGTTATTGAACGTATACATAAACATTTGCTCATTAAAGGATAATAGTTTAGCATATTCATGAATGCAGGTAATCAAACATGCATTCATTAGTGCCTATTGCTAAGGCACTGCAATTAGTTGTAGTTGGTCATCAATGTAACTGTGAAATACAATGATACTAAATACAACCTGTTTAACCTTTATCTGAAGTGCTCGTGGTGAAGCTTGCTTTGACGTTCTTGATTGATCGTCGTAGTTAAGTGACATTCTAAGCTATTTGGATGGGTGACCATGGGTGACCAAGCAAGTAGCATTTAAAGAGCGCTTTCGTGCTTCTGAGGGCATGTTTACTGTCTGTCCCTGCTTTTAAGTCGATAAGCCATGACGGAGGTCTTCAGGCATCCTAAAAACTCAGTTAGCCACTAGCTCATACGAACATACATACATACATTACACCTATCTTTGTAGATAAGAACCGTGTTGGTTGAGTGGAATAGTGCCTAACCTTTACATCTCGGGTTCGAATCTTAGTTTTTCATTGCTAAATTTTTCAGTTTAGTAAATTTATATATACTTAATAATTATTATGTAAATTTATATGTACTAACACGGCCTCTAAAGGGTGAAGAAACATCGTCATTCTTCGTCATGTCATCGACATTATGTAATTTTTAACCCTCGCGGAAACGAGGGGTGCTATAAGTTTGTAGTGTGATCTGTGTATCTGAGTGTCTGTCTGTGGCATCATAGCTCGTAGATGGATGAACTGATTTTGATGCGGTTTTATTTATTTGAAAACTGACGTAATCGAGATGATTCTTACGTATTTTTTTGTAAATACATATACTTATTATATAAAGAAAAACACCCAGACCCGATACAAATATTTGCATATCGTACCTCGCGGCAGAAATCGAGCCCACAATTTTCTGTTTCAACGGACCACTGCGCTATAGAGGTCGTCAACATACACCCCAAAAACGTTAAATTTTTATATTCTTTGCTGTTGCGTAAAAAATACTGAAACATAAATGAAAATTGAAACACCTTTTGTTTTCCATCATCATTTTCCAAAAAAAAGCATCATATACTTTAGATTTAAAGAAATAAATTTAAATTTGCACGGAGAATCTAGCCGTCGAATCCACTGAACCAAATACTCAGTAGGTAAGTAGAATTGAACCTTTTTATTAAACTCAAATAGAGGATAACGATAGCCCAGTTGAACGCGTTTCTTTTCATGAATGACAGAACATTGAAAACAAGCAAGGTATGAATAAAACACATTTCGAAATACCATTCAAACATTGTTTACACTAAGAGCCGTGTTGGGGTACCTCGACTTTATTTGAGCGGGATTAAACGGTGAAGGAAAACATTGTGACGAAAACAGTTAACTTTCTAATAGCGTCGATAGGCTTGCAACTTGTCACGTATGGAATGCTAACTTCTGCAAAATTTATATACCTACCTCTGACTACCTCCTTAGACATTTTCAAAGGGTCTTAAATGTCTAAAGAAAAGATCTGAGGGGACGTCTACCGCGCCTAGATGCCGTGCCAGTCGTGATCATAATTTTTTTTTTTTTTCATTTTCTACTTTTATAATGAACTCGCAACCTATAGAATTATTAATTACTTGTTAAAAGGTAGTGTATAATAATTTGGACATATTTCTGACTATTCCCTCAGAGCGCTACAAAGCATCTAGAATGCCTGAAATAATAAAGTTCTGAAATAATATGTCTACCACACCTTGGTACAGTCGTGATCCATTTCAACAAAAGCCGACAAAGTCAGCCATAATTGTCAGAATAATGGGGAAGTTAGCTGCCACTGGCTGCTTTACGGCAGACAGAAAAATATCGCCATTTATTAAAGACAGCTGAAGCGCTCATATCGTTGGGCGTGTGCTTGTCGATACTTTCAACAAAAAAGACGTTTAAAAAAAACTACATTGGTATTTGTTTGCTTATTGTAATTTATTTTAATAACTGGTACTTGTTTACATTTTTATTTATATATTTTGGTAAGTAAGTATTCTATTAAAAATACTTATTAAATTATTTAAAGTACTTAATTAGAATTATTTGTTTTAAATACAATTTGAACATAATCTGTAAATCGGACAACCCATTGCTTATCACAGTCATGAATGAGTATTTTTTTTAATAAAATCGTGTTTATCGAACTTATTTTGTGAAATGTAGCGTTATTAGCTTATGAGTCTCATAAAACTGAAGCTAGCAAAGAGCAAGACCACACAAAATAATTCACATTGACGTCAAAAAACATGTTTATCAAAGTGTTTCAATGTAAACCAATTTTTATTTTATTTTTCTCTTTGGTAACCGACTAGAAGTTACGACTCTAAAAAAACTATGATGGCTCCCGTTTCCAACTCCCGACTCGGTAGTATTTTCGATCTACCCTGTATATTGCTTTCGTCAAAGTGTTTTTAATTAACCAATTTATATTTTACTATTGTAGGTGTTCTGAAACTCCCGTTTCTAACTCACTACTCGGAAGTAATCTTAATTAGTCACCTTGTACAATATATACACCTCATAAATGAATAATTTTGACAATCACCGTCGATTTTTCACCGCCAGTTTCAATATTGTATCTATCTTTATGTATGCTTTAGCATTAAGTCCTCCTTGCACAATTTGTCATGTGTGAAAGTGTTAAATAAATAAATATCTTTTAGCTAGGTTTTGACATTACTTCTCTGTCAAAAATCTTACTACAGTAAGCAAAACCTCAGATTGAATATTAAAACCCGTAAAAGGATCGACATACCCTCACACGTCACACCACTATAAGCTTGGCCGGCGTGTGTAAGCTTCACCAAGTACAAATAGAGAATGGCAGCCTGCAGCAGTAATAATAGCTCGTAATAGTATCAGATCGTTAAATTTTTATTAAAAACTGCTGCTACACTGCTTAGTTGCTATTGTCATTGTGCGTATGCAATGTCCTCTCTAACACTGGTCTGCATAACCTTTTTTTTAATTAGTCACTTGACCATCCACAAAGTGCATCTTTGTTGTTATTATCTTCTATTGCTGGTGTTTCCTACTTTTAATAAGAGAATGAGAATTGTACATGGAAATATACACTGGTATCACAGCTTAGTAGCTTGCTTTTTGCGCTTTGTTTTATAGATTATAAATATTTAGGTGAATATTCTAATGTATTACAGTTAGGTATGCATGAAAAAAATTGTAAATCAGTAGTCTAGTTCTCATAGCACAGATGTTTTTTTTTTTATAAATGGCGCTCTGAGAAATGTTTAATGTATTTTGGGTATATTTTGATTTTTTTATAAGTAAATGCTTTTTCTGATATGATACTAAGATTTTCGAACATTGACGAGTGTTACTTTTATTCGTTTCTTGTTTATTAGTTTGAGAAGAGCCACGAATCACAAGTTAACAAGCACTAGTGGAGTTTTGCCAGAACGAATGGGAGTAATCGCACTAATTAGTCGTTACTGTTCCAACTTATACGTATTCGTAACTCACACCGGGCCCTAAACAAAAGTCCCTAAATTGGCCTGTCTGACCTATTTCATGGGTTCCTGAATCACCAAGTATTGGCCGAATGGCTTTAATTAATGTAAGGCATGTGTAATAAAATTTATTCGAAGATTTATTCAAGTACTCGTAAGCACGTATCAAGCACAACTTTGTTTGTAAACAATCGAAATTCCTGAATTCAAAATGAAAAAGGAAAATCCTAATCTAAATCAGATCGCGAGCACTTACTTGTATGATTGAGAACAAATTTAATTTATCTGGAGTCAGTTTGCTTAAATTAACCGTACAGTTATAATATTTATTGTGATAGGGTTGTTTTGATCTTTGATTGAGCCATTAACTTGATTGCTGTACTTTAGAAATTCAGTACTAAAAGTTGGGTAAAGTGTTTTAATTAACGTTTCAACTCTGTGCCAGAGCTCTGTAGCGAAGTAGCGTGAAGTTTACGAATTAACTGTTATATCCGCTTTAGACCTTATACTGTTGATTATTTCAATATTTTATTCATTTTTGTATGCATATTTTTGAATTTGCAACTTATTAAAAGTTTTGAAAAGTTCCGAACTTGCTCAGTTTGCTGTGTGTTGCTTCACTCAGTTTTCTGTGGCTTCGAGAATTATGAAATGTAAACTTAACTTGTGCTCGTTTAATTTTTTACTCCTTACATTAAATATGTTTTTATGAAGGTTTTATCCAGATCAATATATCAAAAACCAATCAGGTCGAAATAAGCCAGGCTATACAACAAAGTAAAGGTAGCAAAGAACGTATTTAGAATCACAAATTGGAGGGATAACTCCTGCCAAAAATATCCGTATCAAGCGTTATCCCTCTAGCGGGACCTTAATTGTAGGAATCGTGTAACATCACGAATGTTTCGTACACATTTATTTGATAAAAGCGCACACAGGACGTGACGGGAATGTAATAATGCGAGCTTAATGTAGCGGTGCCAATCACGGCTCGCGTTTAATATGTGAGCAGGCAGATTGACTGGCATTCCGCATTTATTCCTCAGAGATATTTAACTTAATTATAGGCAGCGGCGGGGTGTTAATACTACTAACTTTACTCTCTCTGTACAGCAACCGTCCATCACTCGTGGTTATGTCAACGTATTACTTACAGCGTGGTACAACGGTTGTGATAAAACTTTATAAAATGACTCATTGGTCAATGATCTGGTGATGGTTACAAGGACTTAGTACACTGGGCCTGAAGATATTGTTTAACAATACATGGCTAAAATATATACCTATCACACTATTGTATCAGTACGTACATGCTCTGATAATTATATTTATGAGTATTTTCGATGTGATGAGTTCCAACTTAGTATAAGATAAAAAACAAAACATCTATTTTCATTACGAAGCATTGTCTGATACCTGGATAAAAAGCAGTATTTTTTTTTAAAGGTCACGACTTATTGTAAACCATTGATCTCTTTAAGACCCATCATTGGACCAAGAGCTTCTCATCTATGAAGTGGGTAGTTTTATTTAGTTATAAATCATTTCTGTGATTTAACGAAAAACTAAATGGGATACCTAACGATTTATCCCTAAGGTAAAAAAAAATCACTAAGGTGTAATAGACGCTAGTTCAAATCTTTAAACATTCAATATCCTATGGAGGATAGGTGGTATACTAGGCACATACCACCAACATTTTGAATAGGTCAACCACTTTAAGGCTGACTAGTCGCCTCCGCACCCGAACCTCACCGCATCGCCTCGGTATTCTTTGTATGGAATGCTATTAACAAACGCTCACTACATCAACGTCGTAACGTCAGCGAAGGAACAACTGAACGCAGAAAAGGCGATGCGGTGCGGAGGCGACTTCCGACGACATCCTATTATCTGACATAATAAGTTGCAGCACTAATTTCCTCTGATTCAACATCATCATCATTGTCAGCTTGTAGTGACCCACTGCTGGGCATATGCCTCCTTCCTCGGCTTTTTCCTCTGTCTTACTTATATGTAGTTTGTTTTTTCAACTTTGTCACTACCGATGAAAATTCACCTCATACTCTTTAAGACTTTTTATACCTAATAGTAAATACCTATATGGTACGGCATATTAATAATACGAGTAGTTTAAATAAGCTTTCATGACATCACTATCTGAATTTATAAGCCTCGTTGACAAAGTTTTACGAGTAGGGTAAGTTCCGGGTAAAACAAATGAAAACTTATTGCCTCTGAAAATGAGTACCAAGGTGTTATGATGAGGAGGGACACCTGAGATCAGCACTAAAGTCCTTTTACTACGCCAATACTGATCCCATGTCGGACGTCATATCCGCAATATCGTCCGCCATATTGCATTTCCTCACACAGACGAGAAAACATCTGAAAATTTTCGATAAAACATGACTAGGGGAGACAAAGCAGGACACATCTGTCATAGTCAGCTTTGTTTTTATGATCAAACGTTTCGTGAATTTAGTTCTGCAGGATTTTATAAAGTTCCTCATTACTTTCATGTCTTTTGTTGGTAGTTCTTTATGTGGGTGGTATATTTTCTCAGAAACACAAAAATAAATAAGAAACCATGTTAGCATTTGACACAATACCCAAGTACTCTTCTTATATTTAGCTTGTATGAAGAATGTAATGAAAGTAGGTATATGAGACGAAACAGATATGACAGCATCGTAACAAGTGGAGAACAGCGGTCTTTGCATACCTACTTCAATAGGAAAGATGCGTGATTTTTAACCAACTTCAAAGAAGGAGGAGGTTCTATGTTTGGCATTACCTATGTATTTTTTATGTGTGTATTTTTCAAGTAAGTCTTACGTCTAATGATTACTAAATTAATTACCTATCTACTTTTGTAATAAATTTAAGGTTTGCACCATACCTAATATAATATTATGATGCTGATGATGATGGCACTTGAACGTCTCACCACGGTTCTGTAGCAGGGTAACTAATAAAAAAACAGTGAAACAGCAAATTAATGATGCGGTGCAATTTTCTAGAACAACTTGCTAAGCGCAACGGTAGCCTTATTTCGAAGGCACAAAGTAGAGCACGGGCATAAGCCTAATGGATTTAGCGTGTAAACTGCATTTGGGAGAATTACTCGTACTTACTTCATGCAAAATAACCTTGATGACTACTTTCGTGAATATGTTTTTTTACACTCCTGCTAAAAGTCACACGTGGTCTCTTTTAAGTCTAGAATACTCAGGTTATGACCTGATAATAAACCTGGTTATTTTTCGTTTGAAAATGTACGAACATGATACATGCTCAAGCAGTAGGTAGTAGAACAGAAACTACCGCAACACATTACTACCAATCATTTAACATTTATTATTTGATTTAGATTAGAACAACTTAACGGGACACTTAATCGCCATGATCCACGGTAAATGGCCGGTACGTGTAGACGTAAGTAAGCCGCGGGTTTTCTCGTCATATTTTCCTTAATACTTTCGAGTTAATATGTAATTTAATTCATTAAATAGAAAATAATCCCATCTGGTCTTTTTTTCTACTGAAATTTCTCGTAAACTATCAATTTTACTTGATCCAAATATAGGCTATGATATACCTGCCAATCATGCAAAAATCTCAGTATGCGGGTAAACATTACCGCCGGCCGTATGTATCACTACCACTCTGTTATTATGGAAATTAAGAAAGCACAGTGCGCCCGAATCGACGTGAATATGCGCTTTCATTAACATAATAAATACGTGGCCATCACTAGCGTTCTTAAATTTAGGAAGGCTATTTTTCAACATTCTGTAAAACGGTCACGTATTTTTTAGCGTCAGTAGATCCGTACGGTCTAGTTTAATAATGTCATAACCGGCGAGGGCGGGCGATAGCATCACAGATACATCGGCCGCGCTCGGATTTCCAACAATAATTTATTTTATGCGTAAGGTCTCGGTTACGGGATGTTTTATGCAGTACCGCCGAATGAATACGAAAACGTTATTAACATATTTATTATTGATAGCGTCTCTGGTGTAAGCGGTGTCTTTAAAATATAATGGTGCCTTCAATTTAGTATGAGAGCCAATGTTTTATTAAAAACGGTCGGGTGTGAGTAAGTTTCTGCCAATAAGGTTTTTTACGTTCGCTAGAAAGGAGAAAATTATCTTTCAGATTGCGTTCCCACGAGGAAAATTATACTCAATTCGATCTTAGCATATGTAAATAGTATTTATATACTGGAGAAGAAATAATGGATTTTCAATTAAATAAAGTGAACGTAAGAGATTGTGCATTTTTTAAAAGCACACTATCTATGAAACACCGCCGCTAGCGTACCTAGCACGACATGGTTGGACCTACCTGCCGGACGTCCATTAAGATATTTTCATTGTTCAGCAATTTCGATTTATTTTTATTTTGTAGCAGCAGATAGCGTACTTAATTACTTTTTTGTTTGATGTTCACTCGGTGGAAATAAAGAGCCTTGTTTTAAGAGAGAAGAGGCAAGATAGTAAATTGAAAAAGTGGCCACAGTTTGTCAAACGCCAAATGGTTTAGCCGTTTCGTGCTCGTAGATTGGATGCTTAAAAATGTCTTATGTAGATCCTATTCTTGTAACTCTCCAATTTCTCTGCAAGTTACCGAATATTTACAACGTTTTCAAACCTACAAAAATAGACTATACAGATAATATATCAATAGATTAAACACAAAGTGGTTTTTTAGTTTTATTTTTCTGTAGACAAGCATCATTTTTTAAACTCGTAATACAAAGATTATAACTGATCGGATTACGAGCTGTGTGCGACACCAAACTATTATACGTAATTGAAATTTTCTTTGTCTCAAAATTGAATTTTGTCACAATTGGCTTTTTATGTGAAAATTGCTAGTATTGTATCACATTACCCTTGTCTATAAACCCAGAAAGTTGCAGATTTGAGTAAATGTAATATTTTTATTTCAGTCACGTGCTGAATTTTATAGTCGACGGCGGCCTTTTCGGATTAAACCGTCACTTGCAGACGAATCCAGCGAAGACGTAGGTTATTTTTCTTGAGAACAATACCAAAATAAATGTAGTTAATAATAATAAAACAGAAAAGGTATTGTGCCTTTATATAAAGTTTTCGTCGAACAAGAAACAGATTTTCTGAAGTTTGTATAATAAAAACGTCGAATAATTCTGGCACTGAGTTTTTAAATCCTCTAAACTTCGTTATAAGGCCTAAAAGTCTTCGTCATAGCTAAATGACTTTTTAGCAGTGGCCGGTAGTTTAACATTGCATCCGAAGAATAGAAACACTTAGACATTAATGCACTAGAGACCACCTACGTTCAGCCAGTAAATAATTTCAAACACATTTCAATAATCAACAGATTATTTAATAAAATGCTTGCAGAGTTTCGCTAAAAGGAACTTAATACCTCCTACAATTCATAATTCCTCCATCCCCACCCTTTTATCCATATTTAACAGCTCTTTTAACCATTCATTTTTAAAATACGATGTTCGACAAATTCACTTAATGCTGCGTTAAATGAACCGTGCTCGCATAATAAAAGATTTTATACTCAAAGCGATTTCAGAATGGACGAATATTTCCGTGCTACGAGAAAATGTAGTACTCTACGTCAGAGCTTCACCTCTGCTTTCAAATATTTTTGCACTCGGATGATTTAGATTGTAAGTTGGAAAACACCACCTAGCAAACATGGCCTACATTACCCTCTTCACATTTCCTACGCATGCTTAACGAGGAAATTAACTTTATATTAGAGTCAATACGGAAACCAATAGTACAGAAATGCTTGAAGGTTTTCTATAATACATCAGCGTCAGCGGTATCCACATCTTTTACGACATACCTAAAGACAAAGTACGGTTAACAATAGAAATAAAAAAATGACAATTTTGCATTATATTGTAAACAATTGTGTTCATTTAAAAAGCAATTTTTTTCATTCATTGCAAAGCACTCAGATATATTTAAATGATTCCAGTTTACAGTAGGTACAGTTTAAACGTATTCATTTTAAATGATTCCAGTGGAATCGTGGTGGCCATGTAACTGTTTTTAATGAGTTGTCTCAATGGTAAAGTTAGCAAATCTACTAATAAAAAATATTTTTATAAAAGCCACGCTACGAATAATATACTTGACAAGCAAAAGTAGATAATTATGTGAGATTAGATAATGCTTAATATTATAAACAAATATTGAAGGCCTCAAATCCGCACGCTTAAAGTGGGACTGGGCGAGTTATGTGACTCGAATGCATCCATAACGATCAATGGCAGAAATCGCTACTTCAGCCGTGGGTGCCCGAGGATAACCGAAGACGGCGCGGTAGACCCAGGAAAGGATGACATGATGATCTGGATTTATTTAACCCACAATTGCCAACCCAAGCATTAAAGTGCCTTTGCCTTTAATCTTTGCCCAGCTGTGGGACACGAGAGGTCAATAAAAAAAGTTCCTTAGGTTCTTTCTGATACAGTTTATGATCCTAAATAACATTTATCATTCATTGTTTATCATCTAACAAAGCAGATAGCACTAAGCATGTTATTTAGTGCACATTGAACGTAAAATATGTTTTGAAAGAGCAGTTGAGTAAGTAGTTTAATGTGTCAATATATGAAAATTCACGATAGTACTTGCTAAACGTAGTCGTAATCTATGCATGCAGTCATTCTGTAAAACAAATTAAAAGCGTCCAGGAAGCTACAGCTTCACAGTTTTCACATGGCCTTGCATAATATTTTATCATTTTAAGTGAATTCGTCTGTGCTCTGTGGGTATCACAAATGCTCCCTAGAGCCTTTTTAACGTATTCAATATTCGCATCTGGCTTTTTGTAGGTGCCTTTTTTCCAACCTTTAAATAGATTAGCTCATTTATTATTCAAAGTCAGCCCGTATCAGTCTATCAGAAAGAGAAAACCTTTGCGCCCACAAATAAATCAAGCTGATATTAATCGTAAATAGGCTGGAAACGGAGAATTTATTTGGATAATTCGGATTCGTAAAAGCCTTCATGTTCCACTTAATTATCTTAATCTTTATGTATCCCTCTTGGGAGAGAAACCTGAACGAAAGTCACTTTGCCGTGTCTTGGCTGGCATCATTAGCACTTTTAAGGCTCGTCTACACGGTGTATTTACTAGCTACTACCCGTAGGTATACACGGCTACATAGTTCTAAGTATAAACGCTTAAAGAAGCGGTAATTACTTTTGTGTTTAGTTGTTCTGATAGACGTAATATACCTGTATTTTCTACCACTTAGATCCCTTCAAAGAATCTTGAAAAAGCTCAGATCTAATAAAATGTCGTGATCCTGTTACTTTTCTTTCAATTCAAACATCTAAGTATAACAAGTCAATAAATTAAATTTAAACTATCAATGTTCTATTTTGATTTTTTTATTTTTCTGCTGAGTGAATCTCCCTGTAGATATTTTAAGATACTGCTCTCTTTATAATGCTAAGTTACATTTATTCTTTGTTAATAGTGGTCGATAGCCACCGAGGTGAGAGTTTGGAGCTCTTCCACGTGCAGAGAACAGACATGGGGGCGTACTACTGCATCGCCAGCAACGGTGTACCTCCAACAGTCAGCCGTCGGTACCACGTCGAAGTACATTGTGAGTATGCAACCCAACAACTCTTATCAAAATAATTTATTAAGAAACAAGGGTAAAAAACAGATGACAGGTAGAAAATATGTAGGTACAGAAAAAGTTTTGCGCACTCTACTTGCGGCTGTTGATCAGGGTGCTCCTCTCTACTCACTCTGTTTTCTTTCAATATTTCCATTTCATTTGTCAATTTAAGGGAGTGTCCACATTGCGTTTTCTGCAGCGCGTTTTTGAGCTGCGCGTTTGTATCGATACAAACGCGCGTTCGCAACGCGTATTTTTCCATACAAAAGCGAAACGGGAGGGGCTGCGCGGGGGGCTGCGCGTTCGCATCGCGTTCGAATCGCGTTTGTATCGATACAAACTCGCTGCAAAAAACGCAATGTGGACACTCCCTTAAATCGACATCAGAGTTCGTTTTCTATCTATACTCAATAGTTTAATAGTTTTTTATCATAGTGATTTTTTTTATTAACTTAGGTTTATCTTTTTTTATATTTTTTTAATAATACTGGATATTTCACACAACATTATGTGCCCCAAGTTAAGCTGAGCTTGAGTGATGGGAACCACATGACTAAATTTAATATACTACTTACATACCTACTTACTATTTGATTTTACTGTAAGTATAGTTTGTTTGTTTGTAATATAAGAAGACTCCGTCACCACTGTTAGCCACTAGCTCATACAAACAAACGTTATATACAGGATGTTATTAAGGCTCCTGTGGTTCTACAGCGCTCTGGCATGTTCACCGAAATATCGACAGCTTCCTCGCCTGCATACGCCTCTGTTACACCAACACCATTCTAACTACATTAGCCAGGATGATCCCTTGCTTAAAAACTGTATCATTATTGAAGAACATTCCATTCCAAATATGTACAAGAATAACCTAATTTTAAGTACAACAAAGAAATCAAAAGTAATTTTGACAGAAATAAATTCAAACCCGATATACTGTGTAGGTATACCTATCGCAATATAGATGGCAAGCTCAGAATTCGATAGACTGTTAAAGGTACTCCAAAAAACTAGAAATATTTCATACCGTGTTTTATGGCTTCAGGCTTGTGGCGCTATTCACACTAAAAAAATAAATCCAATGTTTTTAAATACTTTTTCCATCTGGCCATTGTTTTTGCAGTCATAGCTTTCATTCAATTGTTTCTAAACGAAAAAAATATCGTATTGCAAAACAAATAGACTAGTTCTGGTGAACGCCAGTTTTTTTTTTTATTTCTTCTAGATAAAGTTTAAAACTTGGCTTTTTTTTACACAGTTATCCCACAAGTAAAGGTGACGAATCAACTAGTAGGCGCGCCACTGGGCAGTGATGTGGAACTCCAATGCTACATAGAAGCCTCTCCAAAAGCTATGAACTCCTGGTACAGGGAAGAAGGTAAAACGCATTATTTAAAATTAGTTTCCAATAAAGCCGGTATTATTTTTGTATGTTATTGTATTAAAATATAGACATACTTGCGGACGCCCGCGTCGACTGCTATTTTTTATCTCACGGGAACCGTCCTTTTTTTCGGATAAAAAGTAGCCTATGTCCTACTCCTAGTCATTATATATCTATGTTTTAAATTTTAGGCAAATCGGTTCAGTGGTTGTTGAGTTATAGAAGAACAAGCATACCATACATCCAAACATCCATCCAAAAATCCAAACATCCAAACTTTCGCATTTATACTTTATACTTTCTATTTATTCAGGCTTTATCACTTAAATACAATTTTTACTTAACAACTTGTTGAAACGTTGTTTGTTTAAATCTCTTCAGAGCGCACCGAACATTTTTAATTTCAAACAAAAACATTGCATTGGCTCTGACCAAGCGCGGACTTTGTTCCAAAGCATTTTATGGCGTAGAATAAACGAACGGTTGGAGTTTAACTGAACTCCAAAACACATTCAGGCAAAGCTAACATAGCCTAACTTTACAGCCCCTGTAAGCGACAAGCTGGCTGAAAATACAAAGCTGAGGGTACACGAGACTGTAGTGAACGAGTACTCTTTATGGATGAATTTGAGTATAAAGTCGCTGGCTCCGAAGGACTACGGGGTCTACGTATGTGCTTCTGTGAACGCTCTCGGGAAGACGGAGAATCAAGTCAGCTTGCATAGTAAGTGTCAAACACACTGCGAATGAGATTGGCCTGATTATGACATTAATCGGTCACAGATTTATATAGGTTTAAGCTCACTTATGCACAACATGAAGTTCCAGCTTTGCCGTACATACACAATTATAGATTTTCTTCTTTGTGCGGATGCTCTATCCAAAAGTCCGTCCAAGTCTCGATTAGTCGAGGGTGAACTATCGGGGAAGTCATTGAATCGGTTTTAATCAAGACAACTATCCTCTAAGAGAGTTGCTTAGTAGACTGAGAGTATCCATATTCATTACGAAGGGGTAAGTTTGATCAACATTTTAAGGGTAAGTAGTGTAATAACATGATACAAAAAAACAGGTTCTTTAAAGTAAGTCGCAACATTTTGAGGCTTACAGTTAAGTCCTGGCTTAATGTCTCCTTCTTTTATTGTTATAAAGCTTCTAAATGGTTTCAAACAGTAAAAGGAAAAAGTCGCCAGGAATTACTGTACCTTTCCTGAACACTAAAATTACAAGGGATTGTTATTCGAACACCGAATTTATTTATAACTAGCGAATGCCCGCGGCTTCGCCCGCGTGGACTACTATTTTGTATCCCACGGGAACCGTGTATTTTTTGGGACAAAAAGTAGCCTATGTCCTATTCCCGGTCATTATCTAACTTTATTTAAATTTCAGGCAAATCGGTTTAAAGTTTGTCGGGTTAAAGAAACAAACATACCTACATCCAAACATCCAAACTTTCGCAATTATAATATTAGCGTGATCAGTGTGATTGCTGTGATGTCAATTAAAACTATTTCCAAATTCCCAAATGTGGGACGTTACCATCCAGGGGCTAACGCTGAAGAATACAAATATAATTTTTAATCACAATCCACGTTTTGGTAAAAAAGCTACACCGGTTTAACTCCATTTAAAAATGTTTATTCCCTTGGTGGACGTAATGGACTAATGTATTTCAGTTTTGCATGCCGGGATAGCAAAAAAAACGAAAGCTATACCAGCTTTCCTCATAGACCTCGCCGAACCTCTATAAAAAATAGGTTCTGTCCGATACCAAACCACAAACTACATTATACTCGTACCTTTCTATTATAGCCGTTTTGGGGTGAATGACGACTTATAGGTCTTGACATCTTATTTAGATGATTTAAAGATTTTTTATAAAGTAATGCCTCAAAGTGTAAAGACATAGTCGTCGTAACTTATGCTAACATTATTACCGGTTGATGCCTTTCTGCGCATAAATCATGGTACCCACCGAACTATGGACTGCAAAAATATCATGTGACCAAGCGCCGTCGCATGTTGTACTTTAAATTCAATTAATCTAAATATTTTGAACAAGTCTAATTACAATTCGACTAGATTATCGGAACCCACAGCAGTTACGAATATGGCCTATATCTAAATAAGCCTTGACGTGACTGATGATGTTTTTTCCATCAGGACTAGAGCTCAGCATGAATGGCTTAGGCGCAGAGGATCCTATGATGTCGGGCGCGGCGTGGCGCGACGGGGCCCGCCCGGCGCGGCCCGCAGCCTCTCACGCACACCAGTACATCATCACACACCTACCGACGCAGCTCTATGTTATACTACTCGCCCTACTGTATGTTTAGACCTTTTAGATGTTTGCATTTATCTACTTGAAGAGATAGGTAAATAAAATTGCAAAGTGAAGAACTCTGTTTTGACTCATGCATAAGTTATCTACTGCTGCATCTCATTATATATACTGGTCGTTCTCTACATCTGTACTTTAATATATTTTTATTATCGTATTAAAACGTATCAATGAAGATATCTTGGTAAATAATGAATTAGAGTCATGTCACACCTACTAACGTTAGCGCTCTCCAATTTGTAATATTATAAACAAATGTATGTTTATTCCTTATAAGTCCTATGAAAATATATCAATAAATACGTAAAGGTAAACAAAATTGTAAATTTTCAAAAATTATAAGTGTATGGAAAAGGTTGTAGCAGTTCTGTATAAGATAACGTGAATGGTTATAATTATTTGTAAATAATGTATAGTTGTTTAGGAAATAATATAATAGACTCAATATTAGATGTCTCAGACTCAGTATAATAACCTCTCGGTTTCATAAGTTTAGTCGTTGCTTTGTCTGTGATAAAATCTATGTTTGTGTTATAAGTCTGACCATAATTCGATTCACGACTAGACAGTTGGAGTGCTGCTACTTTTCGACAAAAAAAATAAATAGAATGTGAATTTATTGAAATTAATTGAACAGCTAATACAGATCAAATCAATCAATTAAATTACGCTTCAAACCGTTTGTTAATTAACTCACTCAATTTTAAAGTAAGTAATTACTTGTTTTTCTTAACTATTTCTATACATTAATTATAGTCAAGTACACATTATTTAAATCTCTATTGAGCAATAATTTATTTTTCATGAGTAGGTAATAGACATTGAATCTATTCACTCAATGATTCATTGAAACAACACCGGACTTTGACATTAGCTAGCTGTCACATCGTGAATTTAATTATTGTTCAGACTATAATAAGTTATCGTGTTACTCTTTTAGAAAATTGTGAACAATAATTTGATTTTCGTATTCTGTGGTTAATATTATAAATCTTAGAAACTTCTTCCTATAATAAGTATAAGTAGGTACCTATTTAAATAAAATAGAATACTTCAAGTTAATATTGTTCATAACCAAAAAGTACGGTAACATTGAGTTCAGATTATATACTTACTAGTCCTATATGAACCGTAACTTACCTACTATATAAATGAACGTTCAAATAGCCACCTCATTAAATCATTTCAAACTTAATTGTCTAATCTTATGCTACGTTACGTTGACTTTGACAATAAATGTGTAATTTTAATTGAATTATGAATAAATAAAAGTCCTGATATGCGTGTTTTTTTGTGGTACCTAATGGTAAGTCATGTATGTATTATGTAGTACATTACACGTATTAAGAGGGTGATTAATTGTCGAGCGGACCTCTAATACCCAGCGAGCTGTTGAGCAAAAAGTATAGATCACCAATGAAACAACCGTTTTTAAATCCCGCAGTATAAAAATCCGCTCCGATAGCGATTCGATTGATGGGAATCAGGGAAATAAGGGATCACCCATACAATTTTACTTCAGAAAGCAATATCATCGTACGTGTATGTAGGTACCTACTTTTGTCTGTCGTAGTTAGGTATCCGTTGTCAAATCAGTTTGTTTTGCCGACCAAAGAAAACGCCCTATAAAGGTAAGCGTCCACTTGTCGGTATCGTACGCTTCGGACGCATCGCACGCAACGGATCGTAGTATTATTTGTATAGAAACTGTGCGTTCACTACGAAAATCCGAAAGAACTGGCATCGTCAATCCGATTGCTGGTACTTAACGTCGGCAAATCCGATCGCTGCCGATACAGTGGACGCATTATGAAAAATTAATCCGCTTGATGCGATCCGTCCGCTGCGTGCGATGCGGGCCTGTGGACGCTTACCTTAAAAATAAAACAATATCAAGAGACGCACTTACAAGGCTTCATTGATTGAAGATATTCAATAGCAGCTAAAAACAAATTGTAGCTTTTTGTATCTTGTATATTTTTTAAATAAATAACATGTTTACGGATCGATAATGGCACTCGTTTTTGTTGAATTCATAGTAAAATAATTTTGAGAAAATTTTCAATTCACGTTACACTTCTAGTACTTACTTACTTACACTAAGTATAGTCCTATATTAAAAAGATCTAAATTCCATATGTACTTAAGTACCTACATAGCAGATTTTTAAAATAGTTTTTTTTTTCTAACTTATTTTTTCTTACTGTAGGGCAAAGGGTTCCTTGGCTCATAACAATTTGAAAATCAATTTTCAAATCGATTAGTAAATATCTAAATCTTTCTTAACTAAACATCGTAGGCGACAGATGCTTGGTAACCAAAGCCATAATGCCTAGAACCAAAAACACTCCGAGAATTTCTGCGGAGCAATGACGAATGGCCGTTCAGTCCACTAATGCATTTTTCGTGCTGCACTTGACTTAATGCGCCGATTCCATTTCCAGACGAAAGCATTTGCTTAATAATCGTAAAGAGAATGCTTAAACGAAAGTCCACCATTCTATTTTACATCATTTATCTCGTCCGAAATTCAGCTTGGGACTTTCTAATTTAACGTCCAGGGTACTAATTAGGTCGGCAATAAGCACCTCGATCTTTACTCGTTTACTCATAAAAGTTGTCTGTGTCATTATACCATTGGGATAGAGTTTTCTAAAAATAGGGACATAGTGTTTCCGAAAATAAACTATAAAAAAAAACAGAATAGAAAAAGCTTAAGTACATGTAAAAAAAAAGAAAAAGGAAACATAAAAACTACGTATCCCCGAGCACAGTAGTTTTTTTTTTGTTTTGCGATCCTTTGACGATTTATGGGGGTAATCAGAGGCACGTCCAAGTATATTTTGGTAAATGATCACGTTTTGTAGAAGTTTGCATTCCAAACATGTCAGGTTGTGAGCCCGGTGCTGCTTTTTAGAAAACTAACTGGTAATAATGTTTTCCTTTACGTTTTTGAGCTCATGCACATACATACACATTTATACAAAAAAAAAATCATGAATTTTTGCCGAGGTTCAAACCTGAAGAATCGAATCGTGTGTCGAGGCGCTATTCCACTTGGCCAACACGGCTCACATTTACTGTACATCACAAAAACAAAGATCACAAAATTAAACAATCAAATAAAACAAGGTACAATAAGCTCGCCAAAAGCTCTTTCAGAAAACCATTGCAACATTCCGATATCCGTATGTGATTTTAGATAGAATCACCTTTTTAGGGTTCCGTACCTTAAAAGGTAAAAAAAGGAACCCTTATAAGATCACTTTCTTGTCCGTCTGTCCGTCTGTCCGTCTGTCCGTCTGTCCGTCTGTCCGTCTGTCCGTCTGTCCGTCTGTCCGTCTGTCCGTCTGTCCGTCTGTCCGTCTGTCTGTCCGTGTGTCACCATCGATTATCTCAGGAACGGGTAGAGCTAGCAAGTTGAAATTTATACCATATACTAAGGTCTATAGTCCCTATTGTGAGTATAAAAATCAAGGTCCTGAGTCAACACTATAAAAAGATATAGGCAAATTTAGGTTTTCGTGAAAACTTGTGAGTACCAAAACTTACCTTAATTTTCAACTTTTTTTATTTTTCGGAATTTTTCCTTTACTTGTGCTAGAAGACCTTGCTTGTAACCAAAATTGACAATTCTAGGTCAACCGGAAGTACCCTAGAGGTTTTGGGTCGAAAACCTAAATGGTAGTTCCCGTTGACCTAGAATAACGAAATTTGGCAAAAAGTAAGGTCTTATAGCACAAATAAAGGAAAAATTCCAAAAAGTTAAAAAAGTTGAAAATTAAAGGGTGTTCCCATACATACATAGTTGACGCCAATTAAAATTGTCCTCCGAGTTGTATGGGCGCTCATACAATTAAGCGGACTAGCTTAATTGGCACCATGGCTAGGTACGGAACCCTCGGCGTACGAGTTCGACTCGCACTTGACCGGTTTTTTTTTAAATTAACGGGACCTAATCGTAATTTAGCTAAGAGAATGTCCCTTTACTTTATGTGTAGGCATAGTTTGCTTTCTATAACGCTGTATAAATCATCTATTAAAACCGTAAAGTCCAAGGTAATCACGTAAGTAATAAAACCATTTAATTTATCTACTACGATCGTTTAGATAGGTAACAATAAATGTTTTTTACCCGACTGCGCAAAGCAAAGGAAGGGTAATGTGTTTATCAGTCTATGTTTGTATGTGGGTATGTATGGATGTTTCTATGTGGCACTATTTAGGCCAAACGCGTGGACCGATTTTGATGATTCTTACGTCAATCGATTCGTCTCAACCTTGGGAGTGTCACTAAAGACATGACAGTAATCAAAATTCACCAGTGCCCAAGAAGATTCTAAACTACGTAACTGGAGTGCGAACTGACATTTAATGTACAAAGGATTTTGAACCTTATCGCGACTGAGCAACGATCTATTATCATTTAATCTTGGTTATAAGGATTGTTGGTCTTGTTGAGAGGCTTTCTTGGGTGCTTTGTCTCTTTCACACAGTTGCAAAAAGAAAGAGACACACCGCCCAAGTTTTATTTCAAGCGGACCTTGTTTTCTGTCTCAGTCAGCGTTCCAGGTACGTAGTATAGAAATTCCTTGCCAGTGCCACAACCAGACGCCATGTTGTCAAAATTAGAAATGTCAAAATCGTCACACTATATCAAGTGGGGTATCGTTGAATAGGTATTTCAAAATCAACTTTAGGTTTCTTTTACCATTTTTCATTTTAACTAACAGTTTAGGAAAAATAACGGTTTAAAGTTGATTAATAATAATCCTCGCTATGGATGTTTCTATGTGGCACTCTAGAGGCCAAACGCGTGGACCGATTTTGATGATTCTAACGTCAATCGATTCGTCTTAACCTTGCGAGTGTCACTAAAGACATGAAAGTAATCAAAATTCACCAGTGTTACAACCAGACGCCATGTTGTCAAAATTAGAAATGTCAAAATCGTCACACTATATCAAGTGGGGTATCGTTGAATAGGTATTTCGAAATCAACTTTAGGTTTCTTTTACCATTTTTCATTTTAACTAATAGTTTAGGAAAAATAACGGTTTAAAGTTGATTAATAATAATCCTCGCTATGGATGTTTCTATGTGGCACTCTAGAGGCCAAACGCGTGGACCGATTTTGATGATTCTAACGTCAATCGATTCGTCTTAACCTTGCGAGTGTCACTAAAGACATGAAAGTAATCAAAATTCACCAGTGTTACAACCAGACGCCATATTGTCAAAATTAAAAAAATCCAAATTGATGAACTATATCAAATAGGGTATCGTTGAATAGGTATTTAAAAATAAATGTTAGGTTTCTTTTACCATTTTTAATTTTAAATAATAGTTTAAGAAATATAATGGTTTAAAGTTACATAACAATCATTCTCGCTAATTTACCTACCAAACTAAGGGAAATTAATTAATCAGAATAATCATCTTCACAAAATAAATCATAACTAAAAAGTGTTAAATAAAAAAATTATTTAAAAAAACAAAAACCCGACTGCGTTATAACTAAAAAGACTAAAACAAGCCTGCAAAGAATTACTCACAGTCGGGACCCATAACATTGGGAAGATTTGATTGGTAATAAAATGAATGGGTACCGACTGTGAGTAATTCTTTGCAGGCTTGTTTTAGTCTTTTTAGTTATAACGCAGTCGGGTTTTTGTTTTTTTAAATAATTTTTTTTATCGTTATTTTCATTGACTCTGTATTTACTTTGTTTTTGTGGGTATTTTTTTCAATATACATATTATTTTCTATTCTATTCTATTCTAATACTTAGCCACTAGTAGATGTAAATAATAAAGAATTAAAATACTATCGAAAATGCACTAACGAGATCGATACTCCACGCATCCTTATCCGTCACTCATACTCGTAAAGGTGGAATTCCATAAATTCTCGAAACCAGTTGGAGTATTCCATTTTCCAAGCGAGTTGACAACGAAGTCTTGGCAGAGGACTTTATGGCTTGACATAACTTTCGAAGTACCTATAGTGTGTGTTGCATGCAGGTAGAGCTTGGTAAAGATGGGTATTTTCATCGATTTTTTTCCACCGTGCCATGGTCAGTTATGATTATGAGAGGTGTATTTGTGATTATTTAAAGGTTTTTCTTAAACTCTACTAATGGTTACAATAATATAACGATAATTTATTTAATAAGTAATCCGTGAAATAAATATGATTTCAGTCAAAATGGTGAACTTTACAAGTTTTGATTAAAATAATAATTGCAAGGACACATAATGTACCTCTATCTGACAATTTTATTTTACTCTGTTTACAATATAATCAGATATCTATTTTATAAAAACTAAAAGAAGTGCGGTTCCAAACAGTAGGTACCCATTATTGTTTGGAACTCGGGCGGCGTAATATTGTCTCTTTGATAAGTAAACAAAAAGTTGAACTGGACAATGGACATCCCGAAACAGGAAAAAAAAAAGGAAACTAGTCGTATTTACAGAGTAATCGAGAAAGTTGAGAATTCATAGCATATCTTTATTAAAACGAGCGGCAGCTACACTCGAACTAAAAGTTTCATCAGCATAATTTATTCGGACTCTCAGCCGAGTGGCTTGCGACTGTCGAGTTATTTTTTCTTTATTCGTTCAGGATACGCTGACTTTTGGGGGTGATTTTTCAGAGGGAGGCTATTTTGCAACGCGGTCACGTAGTTCCCGGCATCACTTGAGAGGAGATGCGCCTGAGTTTTAATAATGTCATCGACAGGCATAAAATCTTTGCTGTCAGTATTTTATGCTTCAATAACTTTGAAATTGTTTCGTATATTTTAAAATGTAAAAATTTTCCTTGTTTCCTTACATACGTACTGAATACGACTTTAATGAAACAAACTCTGGGTATTCCAGGTGCATTCACAAAAAAGCAGTGTGCAGTGTTGATTTGCGGCGTTTTGTCGGCGCGCCATCAAAGCTGTCATGCGACAATAATTCTTTGAAAACGCTCTCCTGACAGTCCGCCAGCCTCACATAGGTGGATTTACCATGACATTTGAAATGTTTGCCATAGAAAATAATGGAAAACAGACCTGTCATGAGTTTTGCTATGTTAGGATTCCTAAATTTGAATGCCATGTACCCTAATTCTATCTTTATAGTTTACGATTATAGTTAAAACTTAGCTAAGGTAATTTTGTGCCATTCGACCAATAACACAGTTAGTCTTGTCCATCTACAATACACGACTTTAGCTATATTATTTTCCATTTTTCTGCCGGGCATCCGTTGGATGGCACAAACAAAGAAAGATCTATGCTTAGCAGTGAGCGAAATCGGGCCGTTGTACTAAAATAAGTTAAAAAAGTTACATCTACAATAACTAAATCATTTGAAAGGAAATCTTTCGCAAAACTAACATTAATATTTCAGTCAAATTCATTTTAAAAAGGTCATTGAATTATTTTTCATGCTTTTTCAGCTTTTGTTATTTAGCTCGGACCAAAAGCACAAAAGTTACATGAACACGATTGCTGGACAACTGAACTTTAGAACCTCTTGTTTGTGAGACGAGATAGAGCATGTTTTTCGTCCGAAAACAAACCAAACAATAAACATCAGAAATAATCTTAAAATCCAGATGAATAGCACAAGCAGGCGGTGAACACTGAGCTTACAGGGGAATAAAAACAAAAACCAACTAAGACAGGTAAAACACTGGTTTGCTAAAAAAAATTGCGATCATTGTTATGGTCGTATTTATACTTTGTACAGTCTAACGTACTTAGCATATTTTAACAATCTACGTGTTTATATTTATTTTAGCCGCCGGATTGGAAGACGTAAGGTAGTTCCTAACATTCATGTTTGAATGATTTATCATTACAAAAGGTCCTACGGTATCTCTTTTATAAAAACTGTAAGTACCTAGTTATATTATAAAATAATGATATATAGGTAGGTAAGTATGGAATTTTATCGCGTAGGTTTTATTGATTTTATTTTGATTTACATTTTATTTTCTTTCCCGACCGACCGGCGCGCGGCGTTACAAATACGTTACAGTATTCGTGGTCACGGGATGACTCGTAGTGATGTAGTTATATTATTCTGTTCGTAATATGACGGATGTTACTTTTAGGAAACAGGGCTTACGTCCTGACGTTGAAAGCTTCGTCGCTTCCTTCGTGACTAAAAATATCAGACGACGGATTCATTAGGCTAATTGTCGAAGACAGATAAAATGAATACTTACAAGCAAATCGAGATCTAAAGACTTTCCTGACATTTTATTTTTTTATGGAAGAATAGCGGACAGCTTGTTCAAAGACAGCTTTGTATTTTTTTGTTCTAACGAGGATTCTCTAACATTTTGTTAGTTTTGGTTTATTTCAAATTATAATACTTGTTGCTGCCCGCGGCTTTTCTACAAAAATAAAATTATGTAGCCTACAATACAACACAGAGGCCTATGTATCTTCCTAGTAGTGAAATAAACATTCAGAATCAAATCAATAGTGTGAACCCATACGAAAGAAACAAACAAACCCCTCTTTATATACTTGTAGTATGAACTAACTTATCTTTTACGGTACCACGGTTAATTAATAAGTAAGTATTTCAAATAAAATATCCGAGTAATAAGTACAACTTTCTATAAATTATGAAAAAAAAAAAAATAAGAAAGCATGTAAGGTTCTTTATTTTGAAGCTGAAAGTTGTATTCAGAATTTAGAATGTTTAGGTACTGTGTTGTGAGACCTGCTGGAAAGAGGACGTCATTCACCGCGGTGATCAATCTACAGTCGCCAGTGACGTATCGACGGACATACAAGAATAGCGATAGCGACCGCACTACGTGACCCAAGGGATAAACATTTTAGATTTTTGTATAGAGGGTAATTATGTGGACATAACCAAAAACGAAACAAGATCACGGCTTTTTCAAGGTGCAATAGGCATTCTCTCACATATTTAGGCATTTCTTTGAAGATGTATATTGAAGGTAAGTATATTGAAACGACTTTTTCTCATAAGTAATGCATGAAAATCAAGTCCAATCAATCTTTTTTAGACAATGGACTTTTAAAAAGTAACGAGACGATAGTAAATTATTTTGAAGCCTATTTGACAAAACCTCAGACACAGGTCTTAGGTATAATGAAAAATAAACATTTCTGTCTCTTCATAAGAACAAAAACTTTCGTCTCATTGCTACTTCAATCAGAAAACCATTGTCAACCAGAAGCGAGAGGTATCAAAAATATTTTACATTTTCTCTGAAAAAAAAGTGAAAAAGGAACAAAACCAGTCACCAATTGTTCGGAGGCTAAACTCAAACGGCTCAATAAAAGCCGGCGTGTCCCGTTGGTAAACAAAACAGCCAGTCATTACACAGTCGGCCGAAACATTCGGTCCAATTATCTAGGGGCAGCGAGCTTCAGGAAAAATGTTGGGAGTACGGACTAGTCGTAATGACGACGTCAGTTCGACTCATCAATCTATTGCGTTACGAGTGAGGACCAAAGAACCTGGAACTGTAGCACCAGTTCAGATAATATTGATTTTACCGATATGCAAATATCGTCGAGCATTCTAGGACTACAATAACAAAGACTAACAGACTTCCACACCTTTAAAGTTTCAGAGATGTTACTTTTTTTCATGACAATGTTCGATGTTTGTAATAGACTCACTAACATTTTTTCCTTGTAGAAAACTCGTGCTAGCCACCAGGGTTGGTTTGGCATGCGTAGCATAGAAGAAGTGACGCGTAGTACGTTTTTTACAGGTTTTTACAAGTCTAGACACTGTGAAATGACGTTGATTAATTTACTGTTTGACAGGGTTACTGACTGACTGAAGTTATTGATGAGACCATATTACTGTTTTTAGATGAGTATAATTTAGATCAATTTATCCTGAAGCAGTGAAGGTAAAGAAAAGATCCAGAAATAATTCATTACAGAAGAGAGAAGTTGCGCTCGTAATAGTCTCTTTGTTTTCGGACTTCTTTGTAGAGCACTATATTGTATAAACGTATAAACATGTTCAAAGTAACAAGTGACAAATTAGTGAGCAGCTCATTTGCAAGTCTGTTATAGAAATTATTCAATTAACAATATTTCTACAAACCGTGCCCGATCTACGAGTAGCTCTCAAGCTGCCCTACTCTTTACTTTACAGATCTCAACTCAAATAGGAAAATTATTTTTCATTAACGCTCGGTTGCATTTCAACGTACTGCCAGTGGAATTAAAATCAATTACTCCCCTCGGAACAACACTAACTTGTAGAAAATTCTCGACGTCCGAGCGGTCGGTCGCTTGCTCCACTTTGTAACTATTTTCTTGAAATTCGTTTAACGATGTCCATGGTTTAACCGACTAAGCTTATTCAAAATCGATGATTTTAAAGTGCCATTAAAGCTTTACTTTCTTGTACTAATAATGTTCTCAAGTGCTTATTAAGTTAATTTGCACTAACTGAAGCTTTTATGATTTTTTTACCTCCTTTACTCAACCGTACAGCAGAACGTAATTGCAGAATACAAAATAAAACTTAAACGCTTGCAGTCAGTGAACTCTTTTGCTTGAGAAATTCAATAATCTGGCCTGACAGCTCCTTCGGATGCTGGGAGCCTAGCTATGATATTGTTGCGAGCCCACACGAATCCACTGACACTAAAGTTACGTGACTGTTTTACAAGATCTAAATGTAGGTCCGTGAAATATAGCCCCTGATAGTCTCACGATATAAGAGATCTGAATAGGCGCCGGATCACGCCACTTACAGGATAATGCAAGTCTTTTGTCTATGTCGTTCAATCAGCGCTACTCGCTCATTCATTCGAGGAGAATGAATATTAGGAACAAGGGACCGTGAATGGGGAAGTCGTTTCGATTCGCTTAAATCACTTGCTCAGATCATTTACCGTTGGATGTGACCATTATTAGATCGGTAGCTTTCTTCCTCTTTCTTATTAGGTATATTGTATTCGCTTTTTATTTGGCCTTACTTATTACCCTTTATCCCCGGGAATATAAGTAGGTACTTACTTATCTACATTTTCATACTCGTACCAATCATTGCCTAAGACAAAACAAGTATAATTAATATGTATTGAAATGATACTGAATTATGTAGATAAGCAGTGTCCTTGGCAGAGGCTCCAGTGGCAGGTAAACACATATTATCGGCACACACGAAATGCTCGCAGCTATGGCTTCAACACTGTCACTTCGGCAGATTTATCGGCCGTTTCAGTTGACCCAATACTCGGCATGCTATATAAAAGCGTTTAGAAATTGCCCATTTCCAAGCCGAACAAGAACGACTTATGATGAAATTTATTAGACTTTGCGCCCTCATAGAATAACTGATGAGCGGGAGAGTACGTATTTGTTAAAATGAAGAGGCCATTTCTCTACCATTTCTCACTTTCAAATATTACTTTTATACAATCCAGCAGC
This sequence comes from Camptogramma bilineatum, assembly GCA_958496255.1. Taxonomy (NCBI): domain Eukaryota; kingdom Metazoa; phylum Arthropoda; class Insecta; order Lepidoptera; family Geometridae; genus Camptogramma; species Camptogramma bilineatum. Next base: position 7,440,642 of record OY292460.1, read on the forward strand.
GAAATGTCATTAGAAAATCTAAATCTAAAAGACTCATTCAAATACCTACTCAAGCTTCAGACAAAATGATTATAATTGTCTTTCCGTAAGAAAGAGATGTTTCAATAGCATTGTTAGTTTCATATAAGTAATCTTCTTTTTTAAAGGCAACATTCAAATATTCGTAATATCATTTCGGCACCGAATAAATCAATGGAAATGTATAAAATAAAGAAGGCTTCTCACTGCTACGAAACATACTATGATTTTAACGGTACTAACACAACCATTTTTTTTAACAACACCACTATAGCATGGCGCCGGCCAACACCTTTTTAAATAACTCAGTCAGCGTGCAATTAACATATCATGTAAGTCAGTAACAACTAACGTATACTCCATGTATGATTCTTGTCATAAGAAAAAACGTATTTAACCGCTGTTTTGTCAGTTATTTCAGCTTCAAGGTATCAGATAAAACAAGAATCATAATGCTTATAGTCAAGACATAGCTACGGTCACTTGTTCAACGAGCTACATTATATGCGACGAGTTGTTGAAATGATCCAGTGATTTTTGTCTTTGTCATGTTATTTCGAAATTAGATACGATCACAGCACCTTGGTACCAAACTTGCTGCAGTGAACAGACATCTTAAGCCTGTGCATACACGACACATACTGTAATATTATATACGATTTATAGGTCATTCAAAGGCGTCGAAAACCATCGGCCGCAACATAAAAGGCTCTTACGAAACAGAACATCCACTTAACACGAACAACATTATGTTTTTGAAGGAAATAAACGAAAGCTGTTCTGTTTTCCGTTTTGCAAATAGAAATAAAACGTGGATACTATTCGTCGGGTTTATAGCCAAATATTTGTGACCCGTGGTGGAGATTCGTACAATGAATTTCACCCTCTGTCAACGTACTGAGCAATAACCGTTGAAAATATTGGAATTTTATTAAAATAAAACTACTGCCTGCGAAGCCCTTTTTCTACCAGTGGGTAAGTTGAAAACAATTTGTTTCGTGAATTTTCTAAACAGCTTTATCGCACTGATCGTGTAAGTATTTGAGAGCAAAGAGCAAAAGAGCAAATTTTTAGAAATCATCATCATCATGCCCTTATCCCACTAAATGTTTCCTTTCTCCATTTTCTTCGATACCCCGTCATCACCGTACAGCATTTACAGAGTCCATGCTTCTTTTCTTAGGCTTGTTTCACTCTTCAGCGTGTCACCGGTCGCGTCCGCGAGTTGACCATTCACAGCACAGAGAAATTAATTTTGACCATTCACAACACAGAGAAATGTGCTGTGAATGGTCAAATCGTGGACTCGACCGGCGACACGCTGAAGAGTGAAACAAGCCTTAGAGGTATCCATTCACATCCCTGCCAGTGTACCTATCCATCCACATACAGTTTTACAAAAGAATTTGTATATTTTTTTTATTGTGGGCACAAATATATTAAAAAAAAATGTATATTGTCACAATTTTCCTTGATTCATCAATATCGTTGCGACGCCAATGTGTAACATGGCAGTGCCATAAAGCGCAAAGACCTACGCATTCGGCAGGCGATGTTATATCTTGCGTTATTAAATTCTTTTCCTCGACACTGGTGATAGCAATCGTCTTACACAATTACACGACAAACAAGGCATGAGAATAGCTGACAATGACTTTAGGGAGCGCGAATGTCGCTATTGAAAATGTGGAGCTTATTTCATTTAATTATGTTTTCAAGTGACAAGTGAGACATGACAGCTCGTTGAAATATCTTGTTGCCTGCTTGTTGCACAATGAATTCATAAAAAACAGCCCCCTAGCCATATTACACTATCTATCGTCGCTGTAGAATAGAAACACTTCAAAATGTATAGGATTTGACGTTTCAAGTAGATGAGTCACGAGGTCAGAACGTCAATTCCTATACATTTTGAAGTGTTCTATTCTATCGCGACGATAGATCGTTCTACAGCGACGATAGATCGTGTAATATGGCTAGAACCGCAGGTTATTGTTTGATCCAACTACCGAGAGGTGGTTAGACAAATAAATGGACCTAAAACTTGATCCTACTGAGATCAATGACAACGAGTGGCTTTTTATCCTGGATTCATTAACCTTCACAGTTTATTTAGCACTATCTTTTGCTGGGCTGTGAGTGTAGTGTAGGTGATATGTAGGTATTTACAGAAAAGATTAGGACTAGACAGCACTGAGTAAAATATCCACAAGTAGGTACTTCATTGTTTATTTTTACTGTATTTTAATAGGTCTAATAAACATTGTAACTGATTGCGAAGATTGTAAGATATCAATTTGAAGGATGTGGTCCTTTCACGTTTTGACACAAATTCACGGTATGATAGGCGGACGGAATACTCGCATACACACAGTGAACACGTTACATAATCACATTTCGGTTGAAACGGATATTGGACGCCACTCCTTTCGCAGCAAATCTGTGTTTGACAGATCTTCCAGTTCTGATCAGTCGAGCGAACCTGTACCCTGATTCGAAACCATTCCCTGCCAGAAAACCCTCTTATTCCATTTATTCATAGTCCAAATGTTTGGTTAGGTCGTGACAAAACCAAAATATAAATGCTTTTGATTGAATATAAATGTTCCTCTATTAAAATTAGAATTATCTTAATCCAAATTCTAACTTTGTTACGAGGTTAGTTTGTTTGTTTTGCTTTCACGGCCAAACTATTCAACCGATCATCATAAAATTTTGTTGTCAGGAGTACAGAAAAGGACATACATATGGCCTTTTATTCAGAAAAAAGTATTATAAATTTCCGAAGAATAGAAAAATAACAAAATCTACATCAACTCGAGCGAAGCCGGTGCCAAAAGCTAGTTTAGTAATATTATATTAGTGGACTTATAAATTCAGTGCCACCTAGCCCCAAACTAAACAAAGCTTAAACAGCTTGTAAAAAAAATCCTGTCCGATCCGAAAGGGACCCCAATACATTTCCCAAAAAAAAATGTATCAGCAATTTATATTGTCCATATTTTGGTCTGAATTACCTCAATTTCCTCTAAATCTAGCAATTCTTTATAATATGCCGACCACTCTCCACACCCATCCAAACAGTGTCCGCTCACATTAATACCGTCCAAGTAAGCTACGCCATGAGCTCCTCCTTAATCTTAAACACAAATAATTGTAGGTACAAACATGTAAATGATTGAGATTATTAAATAAGTAATCACAAAAACATCAAAGCATACATTGATGATCTGATGTCGTTAAGGTAACAAATCTTTCACAACATTCCGATTCAAGAGATCTTGAATAAGATAGGTGCAACCTTTTATGACCTTTTATTTTACCCTTTGAAGGTTTTATAAAGAATAGAAACGTTTAAAAATAAACAATGTTTGCCATTGTAAGCATTATATTCTTTATCTATACAATTAAAATTGCTTGTTATAATTTTCTGAATTTAAAATAACGTTTATAAACCGTGGTATTCGATACTCTGGTTCGTTGGCTATATTATATTACACTTGACACGTTCTATTCTAGTCTAGAAGTTTTGCAGTGTTGTAGGTAACCGACACTTAACCATTTTCTTTTATTTTCACGCGAAGTTCAATCTAAAGGACAGATAAAGGTGCCTTCAGCGTCTCTGGGTAATATTTCGTAAATAACTCGTCACGACGTTGTTAACCTATTCATTTAATCTTTTAGATATGACATGAAAAAGATTAGAGAATTGAGTTGGATAACTTTTAAGGGCCTTTTAAAATTTTAATATGAGGTTACAACATTTTGAGGCTTACCTACTCGTATTATAGTATGTAGTACTTATATTATGGTCCATACTATTAACATAAGTGTAACTTTAAATGAAAACACGAGTTAAAAATATATTTTATTAAATACTGGAAAAGCCTGGTAATGGATTATTACCACATTTACTTTTCAATAATTTTTTTTGAACATTTAAAACAACAGTGAAGCGAGTGGTTTAATTAGACTAATGCGAAAGTTTTGAGGCCACAACATAGCTTTGTTGTTTGCTTAAAGGGCCCTATCTCACTAGGACACCATGGTTGCGCCACCAGAAACAAAATGTACGAAAATGACAGTGTGTGTATGTGTAATTTACGTACATTTTGTTGGTGGTGCAACTGTGGTGGCGCCACCATGGTACGACTATCCTAGTGACATGAACCCTAAATAACTTTGTAATCACACTTACCAAAACTACTTATCAACACTCGTAGGTGTTAACCTGAATGAAGATTAATTGTGAAATCTGACATTGAAGAACCTTAGCTATTAAATATTTATGACACTGACGAAAGTTTGACGAGAGGAATACATCAGCAAACAAGTGTTCAGCGCAATTTTCTGCAAAATTTGCAAGATTTACAAGGATTGCAGTGCGATTCAGACTTCCTAAAATGCAACCAATAGGCATGAATCCTAATTTTCAAAATCTCTTCTATGATATTCAGAAGGATCTATTATGTCTAAAATATATCATAGTTCTGTAGAAAATTAAGGTTTTTGTGCAATAAAAGTACATTTAAATATAAATTTTCAAATTCACGCCAAAACGCTTGCCGGTGTCATGGCGTCTGTTTTTACGTCACGAATCGGTATATCAACCAGTGATGCCTACATAGTTACTATAGAAACAAAAGGATGTTTACCGAGACGAGACGCAATGACAGACGCCATGACACCGGCGAGCGTTTTGGCTATCATGGCGGATTGTTGTATTTTGTAGATTTATTTTAGCAAATAAATTAGTAATCTCGACATTAATAAGAAAATAAATACATTTTTCAAAATCTTTGAATCCTATTTCATTAGATCAGATAAATATTTTGGCGATACTTGATTACTGTCATCATGCCTATTCGATGATTTTCTCCGGAAAGTTAACGTTTTTTTTCAGCAAAGAAACGTCTTTTTCCGAATTCGGAATAAATTTTGAGAAGGTCTGAATCGCACTGTTGTACTTACATCTTTCGATGTTTTATATACTGCGTCAGAAAGAAATCTATGCCTATACTTAATGGGACACTGTAGTGCCTGAGTATTGAGATGGTAGTAGGCTATGTGGAGGTTTATGTGCTGGGCACCTAAACCATCTTAGCTTAATCTGCCTTATCTGCAGGAAAGATGGCAGCTATACGTGCGAGGCTGATTTAGCCGCGGGTTTCTTCACAATGGTTTTTTTTTTTCACTATGTTTAGAACTTTTTATGTGCATAATATATTTTCCAAAAAATCCATTGATGCACGAATTGAAGTTTGGCAATTTCCCCGGTTAAAAGCACAATGATGGGATGGCACAGGTATTGGAAGTTTTTCATCCATAATGATATGTTAATATGATTGCCCATTGTATATTATTGCGGTCGGTCGCGGTCTTGAACCCAATGGGAATATAAATTTTCAAAGGTAAATACGAAAAGGCACTGCCGTGAATCTTTTTACGACACCATTGTATAGAAAAATGATATGCTCTTGTTATTGGAGTGAACCGAAAGCGTAAATTTTCGTGTTTGTAGAGCGTTTTATTTTCTTTGACCCGAGCTCATTTCGTTCGCACTTGTGAATTTAATAAGTGGCTGTTAGAAAGGTACTTAGGCTATCCACAGACAGAGCAACTTTAGTTGAAGAAACTATCAACTTTTAAAAGTTTTCATTAAAGGTTGTAAGTTGCAGCAACAAAGAGGCCTAGTTTAAGGTTTCTGCGATCGGCACTGCTTTAAATTGACAAAATGATAAATTGACATTTTAAATATTTTCGTTGCGGAATTGAAAATTTTGATAAGATTTTTCAGTTTAAAATGTAAATACCCAAGTGTGGATTAGCACTATAACAAATAAAATTTTCGTTGAGTTCGGATTTATTACTTTTTGATTATGACAAACAGACAAACAGGAAGGATTGTGATCAAATTATGCGAGATTAAGTTCATCGTAATGCAATAAGTGCTCTCTTCGTCTACGCTATTTACATGGTTGGCAAAAGTTGAGAGCTGGTAATGACTTTTCTATTTAGTCTGTGTGGGTATGAAGACAAGTTGCCAGAATCAGTTGTGTTTGTGTTTGATAAATTCATATTTTAGGAACTTTGATTCAAAGTTCCCACGGAATTAACAGTTTTATCCTAAAATGGAAAATGATTCTCCAAGAATCAAGCTAATATTTAAATCAACATTTCACTGATGTTCAACAACAATCGTACCTACTGAACCGAATTGATTTTATCACTTTGTCATACTCCTTTGTTGGTTGCTAATTACGGCAATTTGGAACTTATTTTGTCATCAATTGCATCAGCCGAAAACTGTTGCGATCACCGGTACTTGCAATTACTTATTATACTTAGTTGCGACGTTTGCGTAGTTTCTGCAAATTGTACGAATATCATAAAAACAGCTAGTTGTGAGTTAAGGTTGCTGCAACAGAGCTCAAAGTTGCTATGTGTGCTGACCGCCATAAAGTTTAAACTCAATTTCAATTTAGTGTCTCTAATTTAAACAGTCCATGGAAAATGTGAAGCGAATCTATATTTGAGAAACGACATAAACTCATGAACCATTATGATATAGGTACCTCTTTGAGACTAGGTACCTTATATCAATTAATATTTCTTAAACTCATAATTTTAAAATCCTGTGCCAAATTATTTTAAAGTAAGTATACTTAATATCAATGGTTTTGAAAACATTTATTGCTTTATCCTACCCAGCCTCTTTTAGCTTCTTTTAAACGAATAAAATTGTGTAATCATTGTTCATCATTACCCTTTTGATTTTCTCCCACAGCTTCATAGAAGTTTCTACACACAAATATTTGAAAAAAGGGAACCCTCCCTAAACTAGAGTACTCTACTAAACCCTTTGTATGACATTGTTGGAGGTCAAGGTCTCACACAAGCTATAACGACCCATATTTTAAGTTTTATTAAGTAGTAAGTAATCCTGAGACCCTTTGGCTTAACTGACAACACGGGCGGGTAATGAAGATCCATCCCTTGTGAGCCGCCCATCACTTTTTGGAACGGAGCGTTTTTGCTAAAGAGGGATTAGTGTACCCTCTTTGGGCTCAATTTTCCTTAGATGCTTTATCATTGGGGTTTCCGACTAACATGAGGTTAACTTGTAATCTTAGCTTTATTCCGTCGTTGTAGTGACTTAGTACCTTCTACAGCAGTAATGAACCACTTTTTATGAGAACCTTTCCTTATTTGATTTCATTCCGATATCCTCCCCTTCCTGTCTTTAAAGCTTTTCAATAAAGTGAATGTAACACGAGATTTATGAGTGTTCATGTGAACGTTAGGCAAACGTTAAAGAATTTCAGCTACCTAATAAGGGCACCAAGCTTTCTTGTAAACGGAAGGTGTTTTGTGACAGAAGAACGAGCACACTATAAACAAGCAGGATGCTGCGCGCACGGTACTCATGGTGCATTAATTTGAGTTGAAGCGTCAAAGGTAATTACCGTTCGAGGTGTGCTCTGACGTTACCGCTGCCCACTTGACTAATAAAAAATATGGTATACTGTGAAAAACGTTGAGTCAATTTGCGAGCATTTGTCTGGTCGCCTTTATTTGCCGGGCGAGCGAACACAAGAGAGCCCTGGTCGGCCGCGGTAAATCAGCTTACATTTTTTCAAAGGTTTTCTGTGTTTGGCGGAGCTCGCGTCACTGGAGTAAAAACCTTTTCATTTGTACGCTAACTTGTTCGCTAATGCTACGTAAGTAGATGTACGGACGTATCCTTATTCCTTTATCCTACGTAACTAGTTAAGTCAACGTAAACAAAGCGCCCCGAGTTAAGCAGGTTACAGTTTGTATGTACCTATGCTCTTACATTGCTAAGTAAATACGTATAATTGAAACCCCACTTTAGGTATTATGTACAGTTAATTTCTTAATTTTATATTACAAACCCAAATAAATTTAGCAGTTTCATTGGCATGAGCGTGGGAAACGAGAGAAAGAAGAACTCGTTCTAAGAGATAAGTTATCCTGCTTCACATTTAGGTTCAATCAAAAATCTAAGCTGATAAAAACAAACTCTTGAATACCAAACATACAAGCTCTGCGTGGGTGTTCGTAGAACTTTATTAATACTACTATAATGTAATTTTCTAGTAATAATGCTTTCCACTTGAATACGTAGTTTCGAGGAATTGCATTACCTATACCAGTTCTAGGTTAAACGAGACAGAGTGTGCCGAACGTGACTACAATGTAACAAAGCTACCAGTACCTACATTACTTCACTAACATTCCTAATATAATACCAATGAAGTCTGTGCACCTATTTCTAAATGGGGAACTAATAGTAAATTCGGAGCACGTAGAGGGCCGGCTCTATCGCAGTTTTCAATCCGAACTCGAAACTAGAAGATTTGTCACGTACATTGCAACTTTTACAAAGGAACCGTATCATTTCCTCACCTTTTGTCGAAACTTTGTCTCCGCAATTACTTCATAAGAGACGGGTAATTCAATTGAAGTAATTCACAGTTTAAAATTCGTTTCAATTTTAAAATTGCTAGTAAACCATGAATAAGATTTTTCAATCTTGTACGAGCCGATATATCTTCTCGTTAAATGACCAAACCTACGTGTAATATGATCAATGAGGCTCTCGATCACAATCCATCAAGCGGAGTTTGAGCATGAAGTCCGCTCTAGGTTCGTAGCAATCCTACGAAAAGCTCCACTTTTAAGTGGCTGGATTTTACATTACCTCGTGACAATGGAGGAAAACCTGACGGAAAAAATAAGAAGGTCAGAGTACCCTACTCTCAGACAAAGGCGCTTTCACTGTAAGCCACTCAAGGTGACACTTTACCCGGATTAAAGTTATCGTAGTCTGCCAAACTGAATACAAATGCAGCCGGTCTCTTGTGCTCTTGGTGCCTTGTTAAGATGATTAGCGCGTCAGGAATGAGAATACAAAACGAGGGTAACTACACACTAGCCTAGGAAAAACAGGATTACTATCTACATACCTACTATCGCTTCGAGTGTAAGACTGTTGTTATTAAAGATGGTTTTTGTGCATAATGTAGGTATTGATTAAGTAGCTAGGATAAATATTGCATGCAATGAAAGGAAGATATTATGATTAAAATTTTAAAATATGTTTAACTTTAATGTAATTAAACACAAATACTTACAAACATTTTATTTCTGTAATTTTAACTAAAATACATTCCATGGGATTGGGACCCTCTTTTAAGTATAAAATAGGTACTTACTTACCTGTATTAACGTTAATTAAAAACTGTAAATAATTAACGCTCTTCCGTTAATTATTTACAGTTTTTAATTAGGTACAGACACTATAATATTCATTTTGTATATTTAAAGGATAAAACAATTTATGAATTAATAATAAAAATTCTGTGTTCCAAAATAAAGAAAAAATAGGATAAGGTTAAATTAACAAACCTATACTAAATACATCCTTTAAAAAATGACTAAATTTACTAAATTAAATAAGTAAATTGATTATTAAATTTACGTACGTGTAGGTTATCGTAAATATCATCCATGCATGAACTGGATTGTTATTGAATTGGAACCAATTCTTCAGTGCGAGAAATTATGAATGACACCACAAATAATATTTCAGCAAACCGAGACAAAAGTTAATTATTAAAAGAGGAAGTCGTAAAATCCAGTCTTCCTGAGAAAATGGAACGCACAAAAACGAATGCGGATGTCTCGCGGTCGGCTCCGAGTCCGCCTTTTCAGACGTTTCGCAAATTCGCGTTCGAGTTTTTAAGGTGACCGGATCATTTTCTTATCCCTTCGAGTTTGAGGAAGCTCTGGCCCCTAAACGTCACAATTCTTTGAACAACAAACGCTCGTTAAACAACCGCGAGCCCGCAGGCGAAATATAACGAACTCACTCGTTTGATATTTCTTCATCGTCTGTCAAATAAACGAGCACAATAAATGTTTATTGTCCTCGAATTACTCAAGTGAGAAACGGTGTAAGGAGAAAGAATGGGGTGCACGGAAGGGACCAGGACAAAAGCGATCCTTCTTCGGACCACCAGCCGTGACGGCGCTTACATTAAGGTTATCGTCATCCGCCAAACTGAATAAAGACTCGCCAGCAAAGAGCCGCCTGATTCATGTGACCGACTCCACGCGTATCCCTCTGTATTGAGGAAATAGACACGATACGCTCCCCTGAGTTGTTCTTATGAAAAAACGCATTAACTCGCACACAAGGTAGAACATTTATATCCGGAAAGGAAATAGCTATTTGTTGTAAGACGATAAGGAACTCTCATAAATATACCTAGGTAATGAAAAAAATATCAGCATGGTGTGTAAATAAGGTTTTCGAATCTTATCTTTAAAATTTCTATAAGTACTTAACTTTGCACGCGTCCAAGCATTATAAAAACAATCAAATATAATAAATAAATAAATAAAATTTTATTTCAGATAAATTAATCCATAGCACATAAAATTAGACAAATCACATTATTTAAAATTACAATTACATAGAAAATTAAAATTAAAATTAAAATCAAAATTTACGTACTCAGGTAAAGTGATAAAACCCACCCAAATGGTGAAATAGAACATGATAAAAACATAACATTTATCTACTTATCTACATTTGACTATTGCTTATTCAATAAACAAATTCTTCATGTTAATATTAGATAATATTATTATGACCGTTATAACAGAGACAAATCCGAGGGCCCAAGCGATGCCTTATCCGACGGTACCTCATACCCTGGAGGAAACATTATCTAATGTCCCGTATTACTGCCACTCGATCTGATTCTAACGTTCTATTACAGTATTCACAACAATATAACATTTCTGTTTCGCATTGGCCACGTTCCAATTTGGTTTGTTATATTTAATTTGAGCTTTGCTGGCTCTATTGTTGATTATGTCTCTCTTTACAGTAAAAAGCTTCTGCAAGCACGACAATTAGCTAACGTTTACTTTTTTAAAAGCGCAAAAACTTTTCAAAGGAAATTGGCTTGTCTCGGAGAAACATGCTGCCTGTACTGTGTTAAGCTTATTTAATTCATGACAATTAGACACTATTCTATAATTGATAAATGATTATGACTGATTTTGTACTTTAGAACGTTTTTTTTTTTTCATGTAACTTCCTACAACATTCTATATAGGTAGGTACTTGTAGAAAAACTACTCTGCACAATTTTATTTTTTAATAATATAAGTAGGTACTTAAGTACTATTATATTATGTGTTAAGTATAATAGTCAAATCGTGTTTTGATGCCCTGATTCTTCACTACATTGGTCGAAAGAAGAAAGGAGTCATCTAGCTTTTAAAACGGTTTAAAGTTATTCCAATGGTCTTAAGTAAACGCGTAGGTACTGACTTTAACTTTGTTTTTTGACATTGACTATGAGACGTCGGTTGAGTATTATAACCGTAGGTCTACATCATAGATTCTCAACCTTATTTTCCCCACCGCCCACTTTGAAAACATTTTTTTTTCTAGAGCCCCCCGTCCTATCTTACCTACTTTTTATTTTTCTTACCATCTGTCGCGAATTTTAAACACCTTTTTGGAGCACAGTGGCTATTACTTCTTTAACTGCTGTTCAAATTAAATCTTCCCCAACAGTAGGTATGTGGTTTTCCTATTTTAATTTTAACTTTAGGTACTTTAGTGATAGTGATTAGGGCATGGTCGTCACACTTTTCTGGTCAAGGGCCGCATAGGACATTGTGAATTTGTGAGGTATCACTGCGAGCCGCACATTCTTGAATTATTTAGTTGACGATTTTTCAAAATTCCTAAAGGGGTGAAAATCCTAGTTTACGGGGCTCGAAGACTCGCTGCTTATCAGTTCCTATTCTGCGGTCTGACATAACTCACTTTGCTCGCAATATACCTACTCATGGAGTTAAAATGCGAGCGAATAGAGCTCCAAACCAAGCGAGCGAAGCGAGCCGAAATTTTGTAAGTCAAATGCAATATGTGACACTTGCTTTTTTTTTGCGGTGATCAAAGAAAAAACTTGCTGCTCATCGTTTTTTATTCTGTGTTTAGACTTTACTTACTTTAATTACAATATACGTTACTCATGAAGTTAAATGCGAGCGAAGCGAGCCGAATTTTTTAAGACAACTGCAACATTGTGATACTTGATTTAGTTTGCGGTGTTCAAAGAAAAAATTTGCTACTTATCGGTTCTTATTCTATGGTTATACTTTACTCACTTTACGCGCAATATACCTTACTCATGAAGTTAAATGCGAGCGAAGCGAGCCGATTTTTTTTAAGACAAATGCAACATTGTGACACTTGATTTAGTTTGCGGTAATCAAAGAAAAAAATCGCTGCTTATTGGTTCTTATTCTGTGGTTAGACTTTACTCACTTTACTCGCAATATACCTTATTCCTTCTTTATTCATAAAGTTAAATGCGAGCGAAGCGAGCCGAATTTTTTAAGAAAAATTCAACATGTGACATTTGATTTTCTTTGCGGTGTTCACAGAAAAACAATGCTGCTTATCGGTTCTTATTCTGTGGTTAGAATTTATATACTTTAATTGTAACATACGGTACTCATGAAGTTAAATGCGAGCGAAGTGAGCCGAATTTTTAAGACAAATGCAACATGTAACACTTGATTTTGTTTGTGGTGCTCATAGAAAGGCTCGCTGCTTGTCGGTTTCTATTCTGTGGTCAGACATAACTCATTTTGCTCGTATTATACCTACTCATGAAGCTAGACGCGAGAAAAGCGAGCTCCAAACCAAGCAAACAAAGCGACCTTTCCTATCCCAAAGTTTTATAATAAATTATAATTATTATTGTAGCCACGTAGGTAGTATCATTCATCATCATCATTTTCTTGCCCTTTTCCAACTAGGTTGGGTCGGCACAACATTTTCTCTAACGTGGTAGCATCATTATCTATCATCATTATCTATTAGTATCTATCAAAATTGTTTGCTTGGCCGCAGGCTGCACCAACACCGTCCGCGGGCCACACTTTGACGACCACTGGATTAGGGTGTTTTTTTGCCTATTTTAGACTACATTATCGCCCCCCTGCTTCATCTCAACGCCCCCCAATTTTCTCTGGGTCTTCTACTGCCCCCCTGAAAGTCTCAAACGCCCACAAGGGGGCGTTATCGCCCACGTTGAGAACCTATGGTCTACATAATAGCGCGCAATCATTCAAAAACGCATTGAGTGCGACCAACGCTCATGGAAAACTTGTTCCAGCTGTCATGCAGCCTCCTATTTCGGTAAGTAGGTACCACACAGGCTCGGTAGTAAACGCGCTAAGGGCTGCAACTTACTAAACACAGATTAGGCCATGCCATTAACTATTAAAAGCTTGTGAATTATTTACAAGCTCATTTTTCTGTGTTACTCATCTATCCCACACTCTCCGTGCCAGAGGTTGCAATAAATTTTCATATTGCAAGCGAACGCAATATTATGAGGTACGGTAAGTGCGTTATATATCATGTTTGCGGCACGCACCGCTGCCTACTTGTTAATACAGTTATTAAGTACTATTGAGAATATATTGCGGCGGATTCTGATACCAATATCGAAGAAAAATGAGGCAATAAAAGTTCAAAAAGATTTTAATATCTACGATGGTTTATCACGAATTATTTCGCTGTTCATTTTCACGGTATGTCGCTTTTGCAAGGAAAATGTGGTTCAAAAATATATCCTTTGAAAATTGTAGTATGATTTCAGTTTATGGTTTGAAGTACTTATCCTACTTAAGTACTTATAGGTATTATGAAAAAGTAGGATAAGTATTTGGAATTAAGTAGGTACAATAAATACCTAAATAAATTATACTGGACTTTCACACAGCATCATGTAGCCCCAAAGTAAGCATAGCTTGTATTATGAGAACCATAGGACTGATGTACTTAGGTACTTAATTTATTTTTAAATATTACTATATAATTAAATATACTTATATAATACTATATAATTAAACATAGAAAATTCAATCACACTTTTCAATAAGCATAAGTAGGTACCTTTTACACCGTCAATACCTAATTTACTTTATTTATTTTCATTTACTTAGGTAGATACTTACCTATTTTTTACTGCAAACGAAATTATTAAATTAAGTAAGTATTACATATTACTGAATCCCCAGATCAGATTTACAGACATTTAAGAATCTTTGAAGTCCAGAGCGTAGTCAGAAGCACACGCTTTAGGAAATATACTCACACATTTTGATAATATACTCGTAGGTACATGACATGAGTTTTAGAATTACTTACAGATAACCGGATACAGCACATACCTAATACTTTTCGATGCAGCGTTTAAGAAACAACGCGAGAAAGTCGCGGGCATTGTCAAGTATCTTACCTAGGTAAGTATTATGATTCCGATTTGTATGTCTTATTATTACTGTTGGTTTTGGTATCAAGTTGCGACCTCTAATTAATAGAGATGGCTATAAATTTTCATATGTGAGCAGCGGGTCGTCTTGGAAGCTATTATAGTGTTTTGAGAGCCGGAAGCAATGTCAAGATATAATTTGATAAGCGCGGGCCCGCTCCACTAATAGCTTGGTTTGTAGTGCGGTTATATGCTGGCGTTTAATTTTATTATACTAGGAACACCGATGAACGTATCTGTTTAATAGAAGTAGGTACTTACAAGAAGATCTGTTTCACTAAAACTTTTGAAAAATTGCTGAATTGTGAACATAACAAAGACATTACAATGTAAATTTGGTGGCAAACTCTGGTGACTGAGTTTTTAGGCTGCCCAAATACCTCCATCATGGCCTAAAAGCATGGAACTTAACTAGACATAACATAAAAAAGTTCACAGATTCATAGATTAAATATAATACCTATACCTACTTAATTATTTAAGTGATATTTATAAAACAGAATCTGTGAAATTTATGTGATAAAATATTATCAGATAGTAAGTAAGTACTTGTACTTGTAGCTCAAACTTAGCACAAAATATTATACTTACTTAAGTATAAGTACCTACCTAGTGATAAAAACATGTTTTTCTTGTGTTGAGAAATATCAAGACAAATAGGACCGCTTTGACGAAAAATAAATTGGGTTTGAATGAACCAAATAACATTATCCGACCGACCTGTCAGTCATCCAAATAAATGTAAGAGACGATACAAAATAATCTCTCGGATTTTGTTATTTTCTATCTTTTTCGTCTTTGCTCAATATCTTTCAGTGAATAAATCAAAAAGTTTGAATTTTAATGACATCCACGTTTGCAAGATTTTCTAGTGTAGATACGAAGAGTATTATGTGGAGTCATATCACAAATACCTACTTACGTAGGTACCTACTTGCAGTCACAGTCGGTTTGAGTGAGGGACTGACATTTCTCAGTTCCTTCGAGAGACTTCCGGAATATTGATCAGCGGAATCTCTCATACCGCAACGCCAGATGCTACTCTCAAAATTACTTTCAAATAAATCTGCTGAACTTGTTACACGTTACTACATCATCTTGTGCGATCATCGTGATAATATCAACTTTATCGTCGTGGTATAGCGCTCAAATTGCATTATAACTTTATTACGAGGGAGACGTGATACACTGCAGACGTGGAGATTGAGGTGAATGACAATGAAATTGTTATTCTTATATGACTTGTTAACTTCTCTACCATAACGAACAGGTACAAATTGCATTTTAATGTAGTAGGTCTACTCGGTAGCAGGTAAGTTGTATGAGCCGAGTGGCCTATTTGGTGAGTATTTAGGCCGCATGGAGGCCTCCACCACGTCTTAAAAATTTCATAGCCGAGACCAAAAATTTAAAGCATAAAAGCGTGCCGCTAGATTCACCCTTTCATCTTGTGACTGCGTCTTTCTCCTTGAAATCCGACAATCTATCGAAAACGACTAATAAATCTACACTGTAATAATATTTACCTTTTCTTTTGATTTAAAACAAGTAGGTACCTACAAAGGAACTTAGTAGCTTGATATTTATTAATCAAAAACTGGAACAGAAATAGCGAACTAGCTGTGAACCAGTGAATAATACCTACTAAGGAGTCGGTGACCGAATACATAATGGCCTATGAAATATTAATGTAGTGGCCTCTACAAAAGCGTAGATGGTCTACGAATATCGTAGCGCCTACGAAATATAACATAAAAGGTTGTGGAAGAGATTGATTAGTATTCGTGGCGTTTTTATTACTCCTTATAACTCCATCATTGACACAATTTTTAGAAAAATGTTCTTTTTGGCTTTCTCAACCCAACCAGAGCTTTATTGTATGAGAGGGGTAAATAAAAGGCGCCTATATTTATTATCTTGATTACATACATTTTCTTTTTATTTTTAAATTTCATAAAATGATATCAACGTCTTATATTTAACATTGATAAATATTCACTTTACCCTAAAATAATGTAAACAGTTTTTGGATAATATTTACAAATTATCAAAGTATTGTGACCGTCCGTATTTTATTGTCATTTGTTACTACTTTATAACGTAGGTTGATAACAATTGTTATTTATTTATAGTATAACCGATAGGTTAGGTACTAGACTAATATATTCATAGAGAGTATTTATGCAGAAAAAAATTAAGTGTAACAAATAAGTAGTTAAAAATTTTAGTTTTTGTAACCGAACTGTTACAACAAATACCTGTTACAACAAATAGGTACCCATAAAATAAATAATTATATAAGTATAGTCAATTATAAAATAAATTAACAACCCTCCTTTTGGGCTTCACCGCAGTCGGGTAAAGAGTCGAATGATGATTCAACTTGAAAATAAAACAAACAAATATCAGAACTCTACATTTTGAATTAACTAAGTAAAAATGTTAATGTAACAGCAAAATAAAGCTATTTTTGACGTACCTTACAATACTCGATATTTATCAAAACTTTTACATCGATACTCTATGTTTTCTCTACAGTAAATTCTTTGTTTACTTACACAAATCTACTACAAGTCCAAAAGGAACTTCAACTACTATTAACTCATGAACAAAATGAGTCGAAATTACATTAACACTAGCCGGAAGACATATATTTTTTATAATAATGTTTAAGTATAGACTAATATTAAATTTTACATATATGATTTAAATATTGATTATTAATGCTGAGTTAAGTTACTTTCAGAGTATGCGTATTGAAAAATATAACGTTTGTTTAATTATATAACGTAATGTTTAATTATATTGATGGGTACTTTAAGTCGCCCACGGCTTCGCCCGCGTGAGAACCCTTTATCGCGGAAATTAGATTTTTTCCGGAATAAAAAGTAGTCTATGTCCTTCTCCACAGACCAATCTATCTCTACACCAAAATTCATCAAAATTGGTTCAGTGGTTTAGGCGTGAAAAGTAACATACAGACAGACAAAGTTAATTTCGCTTTAATAGTATTAGTATGGATAGTATGGATTGTACACACGTATTATAATAAGAAATGTATTATTGTTGTATTGCACCATCCAAAAGTTACTTCACAGTTACAGTCAAAAATATAACGATGAGTATTTTACAAATTTCACACTGTATTATTTAGTATACTTACCTAACTATACGTATTAATTATAAATAATAACTTAATAACCATCGTAGGTACTAATTAAAGATATTACTTGAAAACAATTACAGTTTGGCGTAGTTCCAGACATCGCCACATTGCAATACAATGAAAGATAACTTTTGGAAGCGAAGCTAAACATTTATGCAATTATTATATATAATATTGATAAAACATGTCAATAACATTAGGTACTAGAAATGCTACAATATTTTTGTTTGTGCGTATTGCGGCAAATCTCAAACCAATCAACATATTAAATATTACAAAAAGTACTATACATCCTAAACTTATTGAATATTTTTGATAAACTGGTCATGATATTCGTTGCTATCAAATTTTATTAATTTATTTATTATTGTTTTTACTTTTATATAGGTACTGTTATTTAAGTAAATATTATTCGGAAATTTATTTCAAAACAATGACTTATTGAAAAAACAGTGTCTTTACATTATACTTTTTTCCTCTATATTAATATATAAAATATAATCACATACTTACCTACTTAATATAAAGTCTAAAGCAAATGGAATGTCTAATTCAACATTAAAATTGTTTCTCTCTTTGCATTAAATATAAATCAGTATTGTTGGTCACTATCTTAATTCTACCTTTCTATTGTCATGTATTTTTTTTGTTTTGTCATGTCATATCTTACAAACTACCTACTTTAGTTAAATAATAGCCAAATACAATGGTTTATAATATTAAGATATTAAAATCAAGTTTAAATATTCTTTTGTTTAGTGACTTATTATAATCCAAGAAACATATAAGTATATTTTGATATGACAT
Source organism: Camptogramma bilineatum (assembly GCA_958496255.1). Classification (NCBI taxonomy): domain Eukaryota; kingdom Metazoa; phylum Arthropoda; class Insecta; order Lepidoptera; family Geometridae; genus Camptogramma; species Camptogramma bilineatum. Next base: position 7,459,032 of record OY292460.1, read on the forward strand.
TATTGATATAATTTGTAAGACAAGCGACTATAAAATTACGACTCATAATTTTTATGTCATGTTTGTTATTGTCTTGTATTCTGAGTTATCAAGTTTATTAAAAATTTCTAGTTTCTAAAGTGTCTATTTTGACATGCTTAGGCTATACTACTATTTATTATTTAAACTGTAGGTAAAATTTATTGAGAAAAAAAGTCTCATATTTTTATCATTGTGTGATAATATTTTTCCAAATATATTTACGCCAGTATTAGAATAACATCTAAATTATTGTCACTTACATTAATCGTACTTTATTGTCAAATTTACACAAAGGCTGAATTTATAACAGTTACATACCAACATTAACATCGTCATTCGCTAAAAACAACAACCTCAAATACGTAACTTACAAAAAATTCAACAGCCATTTTTATCACTACGATATTTTTACTTACAATAATCAGAAATCTAATTTCTGTTCTATACAAAGATGAATTGTCTTATTCACGTCAGATTTAATTTTATGAAAAATATTTTGGTGAATGTTTGGATCCTATTCAGGTTAGGTATTTGAAAAAAATCTCCAAAATTTGCCAAACAACGACATTTTGTTGGTTCATTTTTGACACGAATCTGATACTGTATCTAAGACCACGCTCTCAGGTTTATGATTATAAACCATTCTTTGTATTTGCGTTTTACTCTCAGAACAGCACACTTTTAAATGAGATCTAATAATGTCGTTTTGAATTGCTTAAAAATCTTTGATATACCGTAATCGGTGTTGTGTTTATAAATATTTTTTTAAAAGGGCTGCTTCAAAACCCCAGTAATTACAAAACAAACCGCGCCAATTATTCCGTCCTATATCAGTTTTGTGACTGCCACTAAAACAATAGCTAAGGCTGCGTTCACACAGCGCATCCCCGCGCTATTATATTCCGTGTACTGTCGCGGGGAGACAGTAGGCTTTATTTTGTGCCTCTCTGTGCGTTGCGAGTTGTTTGTTGAGAAGGCGCTGTTGTAGAAATTCAATGCGCTGTTGATATCAACTTGTCTAAGTTCATTTTCGAGTGCGTTTTGGCTGACGACGTGTTGTTTCGGCTTGTGACGCTTCGGGGGGCGCGTTGTGGGACTTGTGGTCGGCCGTTGAGTCGTGGTTGTGGTCGTGGTCGTGGTCGTGGTTGTGGTCGTCCGCTGCGGGGTTTCTGTAGAGCGGGAAGAATATGTGTTACTTTCAATTTTTTTAAGTCAGGAAATTATTTAATGTCACTGATTGATATTTGCGTTTGAGCAAAAAACAGTTCGTTACTTATTTTTAAATTAATTTAAACTCTAAAAAGTAATTAACTTAGAAGACAATTTTAATTTTACTTAATTTTAAAGAAAAAGCAATTAAAAGATGTACAAATGTAAGAAAATTACCTTTCAAAATGAAAGTGTCATCCGCCTTGCCATATTTATTCATGGCCGAGCAGGTGTACGCTCCAAAATCGGCCTTCTTCAATCGATTGATGGTCAGATTCATCCGTAGCCCATACTCGCTTGCTATTTCCTCTGATATGACGTATTTAGAACTATTCAGTAGCTTGCCACCTGTTGGAAATAATATTTCATTATTTTCATACAATAAGGGTACTTACAGTTTTTAAAACAATAAATCAAGTGTGTGTATCTACATAATGATCTGTTTATATATGTTATGTGCTCTAGCTATCCATACCCATTATTATAAACGTGAAAGTGTATTTGTTTGTTTGTTTGTTTGTCCTGCTTTCACGTCAAATCGGAGAGATGGATTGACGTGATTTTTTGTGTGGAGATAGTTGGAGGGCTGGAGAGTGACAGGCTACTTTTTATCCCGAAAAAATGCATGATGATAAAAAAGTAGTAGGTAGTCCACGGGGGCGAAGCCGCGGGCATCCGCTAGTATCTATATATGTGAATATTAATAATCAAAGATTGCCTTCTGACGCTGTATAAATCATCTAGGTGAAATGTAAAGGACTAAGTTAAATTAAAACAAATAGTGTTTAGTTCGTACCAGTTTGTGGTTTGACCCGTTGCCACATGGTCTGCGGCCTGGGCGAGGCTTCCACGAAGCATTGCAGAGAGACTTGCATATCGACGGAGCGCTGCACCACGGGACTGTTCACTCTTACCACGGGAGCGACTGCGTATCAAATAAATATTAGAGACATTGTAAACACTATAAAAGTTGATTCACGCTACACCGGGCCGGGTCCCGGTCGGGCCCGTCGGTATACATTTTATATGAATTTGACATATATAAGTACATATACCGACGGGCCCGTCGGTATACATTTTGTATGAATTTGACATATATACATATACCGACGGGCCTGGCCGGGACCCGGCCCGGTGTAGCGTGAATCAACCTTAAACGGGATATTTACCATGATTTTTGGATTTTTGAATTTCCCGATATTTCGGCACAGTTGCATGCGCCATCACAGAGCAATTAATACTACGTTTTAGGCTCAGTTCAGATGAACGCGTGGCGACGCACGGTTGGCTCGGCGCTCCGTGCATGGTGGTATGCGCGGGACCGCGCGGTGACGCGCGGTCATGTACACAACAATATTGATTTGTTACAATCTTAAACTGCGCGCCGAGCTAACCGCGCGTCGCCGCGCGTTCATCTGAACTTAGGCTTATGCGCCATGATCACGGCAAACTAAAGTTTTTAGCGAGTTTGTGGGTAATCACTGGCAGACAAAACGGTCTACCCTCTTTCTCAGCCATTTACTACGCCGAACACCCTTATATAATATAGTATCCATATGTTTATAGTGTTTATAACTATGATAGTTTCAAAAGTTAAATATTATAGGCTCAAAAATGCTGAAAATATTGCAAAATATTCATAATGTTCCTGCCCTACATTGCGTAGGGTTGGTACAACATGTAATCTTCTTCCACATCCCTTTATCAGACTCCATGCTTCTCGTATTGTAAGTAGGTAATAAAACCAATATTTTTTACTGACTTTAAATTCAAATCACGAGTTGCAAACACTTTAATTAACTGACTTTATTCAAATTATATTCCATAAGCATCTGCTACTATCCGTTAATATTCATCCACACTTTAAATTTACCAGCTAAAATTGTAAATTTGGATTTCACACTTAACGAGTGAAATGATGAATGTAACTTACAGTGTACGGCGACTTCGTAGCGGCGACTCTTGGTGGGAGGGATGCCGTTGGCCGCAATGCACAAGTAAGTGCCCATATCGGCACGCCGGAGATTTTTCAGCGCCAGTGTCGAACCGACGAAACTATCCACAACTGTACAAAAAACAACATTTCACCTGAACAAGACATATACGCAGTAAAAAATATATAGCGTTATACCTCCTAAAACATTAATAATGTGATCGTTTCATCTAAATAATTCGATTTTACTTCAAAAACTCGTAACTTGCTATCCATTGGTAAATTGCATTGAGCGTGGTTCACTTGTAAAGCTAAGTAACTAGATCAGTGTTCAAAACTGACCTAGTTCTGAAGTAAGAAGAGAAGGATTCCGTGAACAGTTTTCGATTTAGGCGCGTAAATCCTCCCTGAATTTGGATTGAAATTCTAAGAGCTCTTCCTGCTACACATCAATAAATACACATTTGTATTTCTATGTGATTTACCTAACACAGTATCGGAAAAATTGAGCATATTCTTAAGTGGCATTACCAGAGCTCTATCGCAAGTTATTGAAAAGGGATTTTGAGAAAACCCCATGAGATGGAAGAAATGCGCTGTTCAAGATAATGGACTCAATAACATTTAGCTTTAATGCTACTGCATATAAATAGCGGGATTTGAAATGACTTCGGGTAAAATGAATCAAATAATAACGTTAAGAGGATCATTTCACAGTATTCTTTATTTTTTAAAGCAAAAGAGCTCGGCTTTGATACATCTGGATGCAGCTTCATTTCAGCTCATGCCAAAAGCGAATTGGCTGGTAACCTAAAGTATAATGAATTCATTTCGTCATCAAAACAAACACACAAGAACCCAAGAAATATTACCATTGCAACATATTGTGCTAAATAATTGTAGCGTCGTCGTCTTTGACATTGTGCTAGTTCCAACATTTCCTACGAACAGCTTAATCAAACAAAACAAAGCGCGAGCATTTCGCCATATAACGACTTGTGTCAAATTAAATTTAAATGGAAATAATTTATCGCTTTATTATAGCATACGACCCCCTGCTCCTAAATTGTGAGCGCGGACATAAAATACTGGCTGTTCGCTAAGCCTACGATACACAGGCGTGTTTCTGGCACGAAGCGTTCTACTAACACAAGTTATGTGTCGCTACTCGCATGTATGTAAACGCATATACCTTTATGACTCAAATAAATCTACAACAGCTAAAAGTATTTCTAGCTTATCCTACTTATATTATAAATACGAAAGATCCCTTTGAATTACTCTGTTTGAGTGAAACAATTTGGATTAAACTTGGAATAAGTGTAGATCTTGGCCTGGAATAACATTAGGTTAAAATATTGCTTTTGATGTTGTAAAAATATTTAAAATGTTGGGCAAAGCTGCAAGTGGATGCTAGATTAAATTATTTTTTCTCTTTTTTATGTCAAGCAAGCATATATTGTATTTTATCGTTTTTTTTACTTACTTTTTTTTTAACTTACAACCAAGTTAGTGTTCTAGTTTGCAGCAAATGCCTATTGTATGTAGGCCTTTACGTTCATAACTTAGAGTAGGCCTGTATGGAACTGAGTTTTATGAACGGGTTATAAAGTCGTGACATGTCGTTGGGAACTTGTTACTCCAGACGTCGCTGGCTCGACTCAGCAATACCCAGTTATTATTGCGAACAGACTAATTGTTTTCCGATTTAAACTCCAGCCAACATTTTCTGCCACTAAACACATTTTAATTGTCAAAATTACTCAATTTCTCAGAAACAATATGAATTTAATTGTGCCTTATTAGAAGTTTAGTTTCTAAATTAGGATTTTATTTAGTGGATAAGTAGACACTTTTATATTACTTACCTACTACTAGCAGCGCCCTCGCGGCGTTGCCCCCGTAATGATGGTTTATGGTGATATTGATGATGAAAAGTAGCCTATAACCTTCCTCAAGAGTTTAGCTATCACATGTAGAAATAATATTTCAATTCCGACTGATAGTTCCTAAGATTAGCGTATAGATAGATTTATTCTGTAGAGTTGCTGTACCTATAACATTATTTCTTTACAATGTTTTATTTTGGCTTATAAAACATATTTTTTACAAGAAATAATAAACTTTCATCAGTGTTTCAATCTTTATTATTTAGTGGTGTTTTTGACTTTAATTTTACATGTTTTTAACTTTTTAACTTTCGTGTACTTACCTACAATAAACATGGGCATAAATAAATCCGTGAATGTTTAATTTTATCTTCAGTATACATTTCGGACAGGTAGGTAGAGCTTTATTATTATTATTCTTGAACGAATTTTTGTTTCTTTGTTCGAATTTTAATAAATTCCAATTCGTTGATTTCTTCAACGCAATTCATTTTCCGCAGCCTTAGTACTGCATTATCTTCAAGAAAAGAAAGAAGAAAATTAAAAAGAAAACGGGAATAGCCATTCCAAAAGCAATTCTTACATATTAAGCGAAGCGTGTTTAACATGTCCAATTAATACCAAGGCAGAGCCGGCTCCACCACTCTGTTAACTATTACAACCTCCCTCCGTTTACTGAGGGCCGCCAGTCTTTTGTTTACGCTTAATGGCTTAAATAAAACGGGTCAAATTCGTAAAACACTGCACCAAAAAGGTTTTAAGCTTACCACCGGGACCGGCAATTTTGTACCTAATACATTTTAAACTAAGGTATAAATTAGATCACTGGATTACACACCATTAAACAGTGTGTATGTGTTCAAATGAGTAGCTCTATAATTGCTTTAAACTGTTCGCCTTTTCACCTAGTATTTGGGCTGAGCTGTGAAGGGCATGTCATTATAACTATGAGAGATAACAGCCTTTTGTCAGGCTCCCAGTAAGCCGTTCGTTTAATTTCCTGACCGAACCCCGAATCGCAGCAATATTTTGTTAAGTTGTAATTGAGTTCTTTGAACACGTTTTTTCCACGGAAATGAATTTCTACCGTTTTCTCTTGGACCCTCTTTGTTTTATAAACATTGATGGGTCTATTACAAAACAAAATTATTTGAACTGTGCCAGTCTTGACTCGAAAAAGGCTTTCAATTGTTATTTTCGGTTTGACTGGGTTTCAGAATACCCGCCTGTATTGTCATAAACCATTAAACCTATTGTGCACAAGACAACCTCTCATTTTTATTGATCATGTTACTGTATTTTACATCGAGTTAAATCGTCGTCTTCCAATATCTTAAGGAAATATCTTAATAAATCCCATAAAACTCCAATGTTTTAACCGCGCGAACACCTGCGCCCGCTTCGGGCGGGCTTTGAATGCAAAATTAGTCTTGTTTCTTTTTTACCACTTAGTCGGATCTCACTGATGCGAATAAAATTCAACGGGGAAATTGACGGTCTATTTTTCACTTTTATGCCTTTGACATTTCCTTTTGAGAGTTCTGTGACTTTTTAATAGTTTTAAATAGCATTGTGAATTGAATTCTCACTATCAAACAAATGATACTAGAAACTATATTTTAAACTTACTCATTCAAATAATTTTAAATAGGTTAAACTCAAGCAGAATTCCGGTTTTAAAATAGTAAACGTGAACGGTGAAAGGCATTCCTTTACTCCACAGTAAGCCTAGCGAATGGAACGCGCACACTACAGTCATAGTAGGTGCAATATAGATTCATTAATCGACGATCGAATCAGTAGCAATCTCTGTCTACCATAACAATAGAGATTGAATCAGTTCGCCGTTATCTATACTTATATGTACATTTCCATGTTACTAGTTGACCCATTTTTTAATAATCAAGCTGAGTTGTAGAAGAAAAGCATCATAAAGAAACCTACCTATTCATTATCAGCTGTGAGATTCACTCCAGGGAGATCGCTCCTCGGATAGTTGAAATCGTGTTATTTAGTGCTAAGTTACTCGTTATCTGTTCAACATTGTTTGAGTTAGTTTATTGAATCCATTTGAGAGACATTTATGTGGCATTGTACGAAGAATAATAAGCCAGGTTGATTCAATACGTTTAGGTTACAGTTAAACAGTAAAAGAGCAGTTGTATTAAGGCTGTAAAGGCCAAACCAAACCAGCGATCTAACTTTTTGAAACTGATAAAATAATTTTAGTTTAGTTTAGATAAATATTTGTTCAATTAAATGGAGTTTGTTGTGGTTAAAGATGATTTTCATGATTGAAGTTTCATTCATTTCCAACTGTATTCCACACTTATTTATTCCCACGCCATGATTGGAATCTATTTCAAGTCTTTTCAAATTAAACAAATTCACGGTAAAAATAATATAATGGATGCCTGTATCATTCACAGATACAAGATATCTTAGTAAAAAATGTATTTTGCAATTTAAAAGCCATAACTGGTCATGCATTAGGCGACCGACCGACTGTCAATGAAAGCAAAGAATGTCCATTTATCATCAACGCGTTGAATTACAAAACCATTGGAACCATTCGATGAAACCGGGCATCGGTTAATCAATCATTGACGCTTCTAAACGAAACGTTAATATTACTGAAAAATCGGACAATGCGAGCCTGACCTGTAAGGTTATTTTCCTTTGTCACTTTACTATAAAGTACGATGCAGCGAGAAAATATACGACCTCGTATCTTGAGAATTGCATCAAGACTTTTGTATAAAACACAAGAATAAACATTTAACTCCAATGATAGAAGATACTTTGTTTAGTGAACGTCAAAGTCGTTAGGATTTTCTCGTTGTCGTATACAATATCGCAATAAGCTGTGCTCTCTGCACACTGAACGCGTTTTTATTTCAACACCTTGGAAATTGAGAAAGAACGATTATAAGTCACATGCCGTTGTATCGAATCTAAAGGTTTACCTTTCTCCTCTTTTCCGTTTTCATCACGAAACACGATGTTCCGACCTCCAGTCCGTTTCCAAGAGATGGTCGGCTCGGGCACCCCCACTGCAGAGCAATGCAGCTCCACGGAGCCTCCTTCAGGGGCGCTGGCCTCGGAGCCGTCCTCATCAGCAATGTCGGGGGGTATCACCACTGACAGATGACCCATCTGGGGAGTAATCACTAGTTATTGTTTGCAATTTGACTGGCCTCTTAGCTCAGTTGGCAGTAGCTCTGCCTTCTGCGCTGTAGGTCGTGGGTTTGATTCCCACCCAGGACAAACATTTGTGTGATGAACATAGATGTTTGTTCTGCGTCAGGGTGTTATAAAGAATTGTTAGTATGTATTTACAAATATATAAGTATTCTATCAGTTATCTAGTTCCCATAGTACAAGTTTTGCTTACGAGGGGCGGCTGATAAGTTCGCGGCCTAAGGTACTTAAAAGTAGCCTACCGTCTTATTACTGATACCACTTATTGCGAGGTTCAATGGTATAGGAAACTAGTCTCTTTTTATTTTTTAAAGTCAGTGCAGTAATAAATTACCTTGTAAAATCGGGAAAAACGTCGAAAGACATTTTTGAAGACATGTCATCTGTTCTTCAGGATTCTGGGCTTTCATATACGATGGTTATAAAATGGGTACGTTTATTTCAACAAGGACGAGAAAGCTGCGAAAAAGATCCCACGCGGGACCTCGAATAACGGTAGTGACCGAAAAAAATTTAAAATAAGTCTAAATATTGGTACTGGCCTATCGAAGAATTAAATTGTGGCAGATAGCAGAAGAGTTGCAGATCAGCAAAAAAAGGGTTGGAGAAATTTTACACCAACATTTGAATATAAAAAAAAATTGTGCGCGTCCGGTGCCAAAAAACTCTTTTTGCAGGACAAGGCGCCCATTCCTTGGCGCGCATTGTGAGGCAGGCCCTACGAGACACGCGCTTTTCTGAAATTGACTATCCTTCCTATAGCCTAGTCCTAGCTTCTAGCGACTTTTTCCTTTTTTTCAAATTGAAAAAGGACTTACGGGGCCAAAGATTTTCAGATGACAATGAAATGATAGCCGCCGTAAATGCACATTTGAAGACAAAGACAAGAAAATTTTTTTTGGTTGTTTAAAGGCATTATACGCCAGATGTGAGAAGTGCATATTCCTTGAGGGAGATTATATTGAGAAATAAAAAATATAAAACGTAACTTTTCGTTTTTTAAGTACCTAAGGCCGCGTACTTATCAGCCGCCCCTCGTAGTTTGGGGCTAATTGATGTTGTGTCAAATATCCAACAAGATTTATTAATTACTTATTGGTAATAAAAAAAACTTTATGCTTAACTTTAGGCAAGTTTTCATTGTATGTTCGAATGTTTGCACCAAATAAATGTTTTTTTTTTCAATTCATTCCAAATTAGCAAACACCCTTTGATTTTATGAATGACGCTGGTTTTTAATCTCTGCTTTCCCGAAATTAAAGCAAGGTTTGTAAGAAAGATTCTCATAAGAATTCTACTAAGGTTTACTATTAAAGGCGCGAGCATAGTTTTGTTCTTTCCTTTATTTTGTTTCTTGTGGAACTATTTAAACTAGTTTTCTCCGAGAGACGTCATTTTCTGAAAAACATTTCGAGTAATTTTAGTCACATACATATTTAGAAATGGAAAACGAGGTTTTCAACAGGAATTGTATTAGTTCATGAAACAATACTCTCCGGAAGTCTGTAAGGTGTATGTTGAGAATACCTATGTGTTCTTTGGAATTAGTCTTGCTGATAAAAAATCTAAATAAGTAATGCTTCTAAACATTTTTAAAGTAAGTATTAAAATTTAAAGTCTATTTAACCCTAAGGAGGTACCTAAATTATAATTCATCATTTAATTTTCTAGAGCATAACATTCACAAATAATCGAATTTTAAATACCTATCGAACGTGCTACGCGAGCTACATTCACTGCACGCACAGTGTATTCCCTACAATAATGCTACGAGATTCGTAGCATCACGGATTGCTACATGTTCTCAATTTGTCGGAGTCGATTAAACAACAACGTTGTACTTTGCAGGCTTGTAGTGCATTGAACTCGCAACTTCCTGACGACATTACCCTAGTAAGCACATTGTAACGAGCAAAGAACACGGGTTAAAATGCGATCACAAGAAAACAAACGACAGAAAATAAGCCTTCGATTTCATATAAAAATAAATCATTTTATAACAAAGTTCATCAGTTTGGGCTTCCCCAAATACCGTGGGATCGGAATCTCATAGTTTATATAGGTTGGGTGTTCCTCATTGTAATAATGTAAGGGCAGAGGTCCGTGAATGTTGCATGAAGATGTATTGTCCCCATTCCGGGGTCGGGAGCGGGGCTTTGACAAAATTCCGGGACTCGCGAGTGACGGGATACCCTCGGTATTTGTCCGTTGTCCGTCTCAGGTACAACTAAATTGCTGCGTAGATTGTAAGCGGGTGGTTTATTTCGGCAACGGTAGTTTTCGTGTAATTTAAACAGGATTACACACGCAACCGTAACTCGAAATATTAACATTTTCATTACATTATAGTGAATACGACGACTAACAAAATAACGTAAGGTCTTCTATAAAGTCTCGTATCCAATATACATGGCGCTTAGCTCTACTGAGTGAACAGCACATCTTGCAAATATTTTTCTTGAAGTTAACTTGAATAAATATTTTCCTTTCCAAATTTCCTAGTATTGGAAAAATGAAAAGAAAATGTTAACGAATTTGAAGACCCCTTCATTCCCAACAGCGTAAGCAGGCACTTACTAAAAACATCAATCGAAAAAAATAGTAATTCCGATATAAATGACACGATGCGATACAGCGACTGTCTTTCTACTTGTCTTTTACCTGAAGATGAACCAGAAAGTATCTTATACCTCATATAAAATTATAGCCAGTACGCAGTATGATACTATAATGTCATGCTTCCAATTAATACATATTCCAAGTTAAATCAATATCGGTTTAGCTATAAAGAGATAATTGAAGTCAGTACATTTACATTAACATCCAAACTTTTGGTTGGAATTATCACAAAACTTCAGTTTTAAAAGACATTTCAGAAATAAAAGTTTTCGGCCTTTTTACTGGTACATATTTAGTACAAACAAAATTCAACACGTGTTTTAAATAGCCAAACCAAACTCACCAGAAAAATAACGTTCTTAAGACCTTTCAAGCCCGAAATGTACTCACAGCGAAAAAGCTGATATACAGCTCTCATATCTACGAATTTCCCTGTAAGAATATGATAAAGTGTGGCGTTTTCTATATTCTCGTTTCGCTGCAGTGTAAATTCTTGGAGACGGCTTCGTGTCACATGAATTATGCAAATACGCGGTGCACAGCGAGTCGAGTACGTCGCAGATTTACATTCGCTACGACCTTACTGTGTAAATAAATATATAAGTGCGCGTTATAGCATTGTTGAGATGTGTTACTGTAGCTGTGTTGTGTGATGTACTGGCGCAGCGACGGCCCATTATTTGTGAACTTTGTACAACTGTTTGCAAGAACAACAAATGATAAAGTAGCCAAAAACTGTTGCCATATCTGTAGCGTAAGGGCTAGCGCATATATACAATTTTTAGTTGAACAACTATTTAGTTGTGTTTCATAAGTACACAGCAATATATGAACGTGCGCATATTATCAACTCGATAGTTGATCGACAAAAAAATCAAAAAGCCCCATCGATCTGCTTTTGATTAAAAAGTTGGACAACTATCGATCTCACGCTCATTTTGTATTGCAATGTATTGAAGTGCGCATACCATCGACTAAACAGTCGATCCACGACTGTTCAGTCTCGCATTTGCATTGGAAGCGGCACAACGTTTGTTCTCACAATGGCGGAAACCATTACCGACGATACGGAAGAGTTTATTAATAGTGTAGAAAAAAGGCCCGCGCTTTACTTAAAAAGCCTTAAAGAGTATTCCGATATAAATTTGAAAAATAAACTGTGGGAAGAAGTATGCGTGGAAGTCGTCTCTGGCTGGGGCGACCGGTTTCTTTTAAAACGTATATAAAGTAAAGCACAAGTTAAAACTTTATGGTTAAAAGACATGGTAACTTGAGCGTTGCCTGCACAAGACTGTTGGATTTGTTTGGGTTACAAATCGACTGAAATCGATTGTATGCGCACCTCCGTCGACTCAACAGTTTAGTTGTGTAGAAATCACGACAAGTACACAACTCGACGAAACAGTTTAGTCGATTTAAAAGTTGTATATATGCGCTAGCCCTTATTTCAGAAGTCATGTATTAAGGCTTTAACAAAGAGCTTACGTTGTAGAAGCTACTCGTAATTGTTTTTATTTATTTTCATCTAATTAGTGTAATATCCTTGGCTGTACAAAAACCCTTCCCAAAGCCAAGTATCAATAAAGTTAAGTTTAGTTAGCAAGCTTTATATTTATTTGGTTTTAGCTTTATCCACTGTAACACGATGCTCAAAGAGATTAACTCCGAAAACTAAATCAAATTAAGTAAGGTAGAATAATAAAATGAAGCTTTTATATTCGACAATCAGAAAGAGAGACTACTGAGAAGTTTATTTGCTTCATATTTTATCGTAAAATAGGACAGGCCTATAAAACTGTATCAAGGCCCAATTCAATTCATCGCATGAGTTGAATACGAAATTATAATAACAAAAAATACTTGTCGTAGTAAAGCAAGTCACGTTTCAATTTGTTCGTTTCGTTATAGATCGGAAGGTTCCACTCTGTCGAGTAGGCATCAACAGGTAAGTGAGTCGTTTGTTTCCCAAGTGAAGCATTCCTCTCTAGAAAGGTCATGACGTGGGCCCTCTACTATTTAGGTGACGAACTAGCGAGAGGAGCTTGCAGCGACGAGACCATTTATACTTGTAATTTGAAACTTCCAGAAGGTTAGTTGAAGTATTGTACAAATCATTACATATTTCCATTAAATATTCAAGATACTTTTCATTACAATCACTGATTATCTTGAAACCTATAATTAGGGACATAAGTTCAGCTGTCTTTGTCTTACTATAAAATGAATACCGATTGATAAAGTTTAATGAATTTAATGTTTAATACCAAGAAAGAGGACTTGAAAAATACCTTCCTAACTGTTAAACTAAATAGTACTAAACATCAAAGTTTTAACTGTAAATTCACACATAATTCTGCACCATAATTTTCAGCAAACTTAAAAACGCATAACAGTTTTACTGTAACGTAATGAAAGCAGTACAGTAAGATAAATTAAACGTCCGCAGAGCAATGCGGACATTTGAAATGTTGGCTGTTTTTCCGGCAATGATGATTAGTTTCACGTTACGTCCGACCAATTATTCCAGGGTTGCCAGCGCTCCGTCAGACGGCCCACCCCAAACGTTAGCCTTCTTCACTTTACTGCCTATTTTTTCACCCTCTTGGCCCCTGAACCTTTCACGCATAGCTGCATTCATATTACTGAAAGTGGCTCTGCCACAAAATTGTAAATGTACAAAAAATAAACAAGAAGGTAAACAAAACACACCAAGGTTCTTAAATATGCATGTTATATCGAATCGTATCGCGGTAAGCCTTTATGAAAAGCAAATACTATGCAACACGCACCTGTAACCCGAGACAACAAAAGAATGCCGAGTAACGCTTGCCGATTTTTCGGCTAAGAAATAATTCACTTGTTGATTCCACTCAAGTCCCGCACTGACATTCTTTTCATATGTATTATTTACATCACTTCCAACAAACAAGCTTTGGTAAGATACCCACTTAACATAAGTCGTGCTAGTGCCAGCTAACCCTCCAAAACTTTTGCTCTTAAACATATTTTAGGTACAGTGCAAATTGTTCCTAGTTAGTTCCTAGGTTCAAGTAAATCAATCTAATTTCTTAAGTACAAGCTAGTTCTGACACAAAAACAATTTCCATTGTGTTCAGAGGGAACGTTAACGTAGAATAATATTCAAGCTAGCTTATTTCTAATCCTATGAGTATCGTAAATCCAGTATAGGAAGTTAAGCTACGCCACAATATTTAGACGCTGGGTTTAGGTGGTTCAAGGCGTGGCTGGTTTAAATTATTAAATGGAGGTAAAATAATTATGTAACAGGGTGGCTGGTGTGTAGGTTGTTTGAAGGCCGGAGGTAGATTCCTCCGAGCAGTGTAACAAATTCCTTGGATGGCGTGCTAAGTGTTTGTAACGGCAGCCTTAGTTGCGACATCACGGGCAACTATGTGTCGAAGAATGTGTTTATGGTGCCAAGAATGAAGCTTCTTAGCTGTGGGGCAATCTCCTCTCCACTTTATATCTGCCTATCGAACTAACAACTTAATTTCGTTTCTGTTACACCTTACCTGGAATCTGTTGAGTTAAATGACGATGTTTTACGAAATTTCGTCAGAGAAATATTTAAATAAATTAAACGTAGTTTCATTATGCATTTCCAATACTAATAATATTTCTTATTTCAATATTATTCACGAAGATAATATTCCCGATTTGCTCCCGAATCCAACGTAATTCCACCGCTGACCTTTACAAATACCTGAAAGCCTTCTGCCTGCCTGTTAAATTGCAAAGCTCTCGTTATGAAAATTCTTTAAATATTTTTACAAGTTTATAAAATGATTTATTATAAACTTTACAACTGCGTACATTCTAAAGCAAAATTGCTTGAAACCAAGTCTTATTTCATTTTACGAGTATTTTGCTGTTTGTTGTATTTAACCGTTGACTAGATTCAGCTTTCATAAACAATTTTCGTTTGTTAAAATGACACAGTGATCCATTAAAGCATCCAGCATCCAGCATAACCGTCCATTGCAGGCTGTAAACATTTCACAAACGGGACTTTAATCCGGCCCATAAAAGTAATCCGCTCATAAAGTTACGCGACGATGGACAACGTAAGGGTAAGGATTTTCTCGCACAAAGATTTCGAAGTAATTAAGATAAAATGCCGGCGAGTTTTTGTATGTAACTGGAACCATAGTAGCTGCTTACTCGTTTTTCAACGCTCATATGCCGAGTTAATCCCGGAGTATGCAATAAAGCTGCTAAAGTATTTGTGTTCCAAGCGAAATTACCCATATTGAAAATACCCTTCGGCGCTAACAGCCGGCTGAAGGCTTATTTATACCGTGCATTATGTAGACTTACTCTGCTGTAGGCACGTAAAAATGCGCCTAAAGAGAGTTACACTTAAAGCCTTTCGGAACCATTAATACTTTAATTTAATACACTTCGAGGGCTTACGAATTGTTCGCGTATTGATTTGCAATTATAAGATTGCTTTGTTTTAAGTTATGCAAAGTATTTGCTATTAAAGCGGATTTAAATGAGGACTTGGAATGACTTGAAATTCGGGAAGTTTGAAAGTTAGGCCTATAAATTTAGCAAAATAAAACGGTTTTTACGACATTCTTGACTGTATCGAAATATGATCTTGGTGAAAGCGAAAAAAGGGTTAGGGTTACAAAAAAAGTGGTCGTCCATCACTGCCTCTGTCAACGGGCACGCCATCAATGCCGCAAAAACAATTAGTAGGTCAATATTTATTTGATTGCCCAAACCCGGACCATGAATGATGGCTGGCTGTATCCCTGGTTCATGTTTATTTAAGCACGTGACGTAAACAAAGTTACCTCTAATGGACGTTTCATAGCCTAACCATATTCAAAAAGTACCTAGATACCTATTAACATTTCAAATAATTTAGTTACGTTAGGTCAAATTCAAACGTTTGTATAATGCTTCGAACGTTTAGAATGTCGCACTAAAGCAGATTCACTAATGTAGCAACAAATAAGTATTTGAAGAACGTACAATATAGACTCGTACCTCACTGAACAAATTTACCTCAAGTCTTTTAGTAAAACCACTCCTAAACAAATACGGCTCGGAAATTAAGGAACAGCCTCTTTTTGGTCAATTTGTTATTTGTTGAGAGTAAATAAATTATGTAATTACTCTGAGCAAATCGAATTTAAAAGACTACAACAGCCAAACAGCAAATTCTTATGGCATAAAAGAGTTTTAAATAAACATAACTTTTAGACGATCTTCCAAGTTAAGTTAACGGGTTATCGTAAAGTCTGAAGAAAAACTGTAATTAACAAAGCGAACAGGCGAACTGAATCTGAATACATAATTATTGAACCTAAAAATGAAAAAGTGGACCGAGTTATCTTATCCTAGACCTCTTTAAACTTTGCAAGTGAGAAGTTTTTACAATTTAATTTGATACAACTTCTACAAAGAACTAGAACAGCCACAGAGCAGGCAAAGAACTGTTTCTGAAACTATGGTTATGAGGTTTATAGCTGAACTACTTTCCAACGGGAAAAATGTTTATTCTGTTTTTAAGTTTCGGGTTTATACAGCATGTTTATTGGCGGCAGTTTCGTTAGAATATTAGATTTTTAAAAAGGCTTGTTTTAAATCGTTTTTGTTCAACAAAATACTAATAAAACTATTTCAAAGCTTGGAAAAATAGTCAGCAATGCAGCAACAGATCCCTTTGTAAAATTATATATACAATTTTCACAAGTATTTGAACCGCGCATAAAAACAACAAAGACTTTATAACTGGACGTGAAAACATGGCTATGAGTTTTTTTTTAAGAAACTTTTTTAAGCTTCTGAAAGTTGGCACATAGAGTGAGCTGAAAATTATTACTGTACAGTAGCGCGAATAACACGTACCCTAACATTTGACGTTATTGCAAAATGCAAAACAATACTTTTTAATTATTAGTGTTCAGGATGGCGATTTTTGATTGTTTATTTTCTAAGCATTACTATTTTCCACTCTCATTAGACTCTAATGAGAGTGGAAAATCTAGAATTCTAGATTCTATTGATTAGAGTCTAGAATTCTAGATCTACATAGATAAGGACTGTTAATTTCTACCAAACCTATTTTATTAAGAGTTCAGAATAATGAGGTTAGAAGATCAAATGTGGTTTTGCTTAATACTGTAATTAGATATTTAACATTACTTATAAGTACTAAAAATAACAAATATCTAACCACAGTAAGAAAAACCACAGATAGAATATGGAAACTAGCTCTTTACCAAAAAGGCTTGATGTATTTTTAATCTACATTGTCCGGTAACGCTCAGAGGCCTCAAAAGCCAATCAGCTCTGATCGTAATTAGTGTACTTTGTGATACCTACCCAGTAGGTACTTCATCCTTACCTTCTAAGTACCTATTTTTAACTTTGTTTGTACCTACTTTTGTTAGTGTTCGTCTTACATTGTACGTCTGTGTCTGTATTGCCAAATAAATCGTTATCTATTTATCCAATTATTATGTTTGAGTTTGAGTTCAGAGGCATGGTTTGCCGTTAAAAGGCAAAAGCCTCCAGTTAGCGAAACCTGCTAGGTATAATTTAATGTAAACAGTGTCCGTTGAGCATTTGGAAAGTCGTCTCTGGCACATGAAGATGTCGCGGTGGCATTCCGACCCCGCCGCTCTTTGCCAGAGAATTCCATGACTTGACAAAATTCTCTGCAACGCTTTCGTGTCTGGTCTACCGCAAAGCTTATTGCTTTGAAAATAATAAGCGCGCAAAATTACCATGGTCTTTTTCATTTAGTCTAAACTAATTATTATTTCTATTCAAACTTCATTTCAATTAAGAACACGGTTTACTATTAAATTATTTGTGCGTGGAAATAAAAGTAAAAATTAAACTAGTAAGTTCAAACGAACCATAGAAGTACCTTAATATTGTACTGTCTTCGGAATAACAAACAATTTACTTTCAACATTCAGTTTCTCTACGGGATCAATCAGAAAATAAGAACTCGGGTCACCAACCACACACGGGGATATAACTAAACGGATTAGCACGTTGAAGTGGCAATGGGCAGGCCATATAGCAAGCAGAACAGATGGCTGATGGGGTCTAAAAGTTCTCAAGTGGAGGCCACGGGCCGGCAAGCGTAGCTTTGGACGTCCACCAACAAGATTGACAAAGGACCTTGTAAAAACTGCATCCAGTGTGGATGTGGGCAACTTCCAACAATACATGAAAATCTTTGAGGAAGGCCTATTTCCAACAGTGGACGTCCTTCGGTTGTAATGATAATGAACTTTCAACACTACATAACAATAAAAGATGTAATGAAATTCATATAGTTGGTTACCATAAAAACCTTGATGTTCATGATGATTATTCATCATTTTACATAACATTTCGCATGAAGTATTTTGCGGCTCATTTTATTTCACAAAAGCAAGATACAATATCGGTTAGGTCAAAAAAATAATGTAGCTAGTCAACAAGGCAATCTTGGCGTGAATTGAATCGTATCATGATCAGGGCTCATATAGTACTCGTACTTTCACGCTCCTCAGTGTATCCGTTTTCGGGGTTGTTTGACTGACGTGTCGTTCAGAACGCGACCTTTGACATGTTATGATGATATAAGGTTAGTTTGTGTTTACATTGATTAAAATCTATATAGGTGACCTACAAATACAGTCGAGCGGAAATTCAGAGGTAGTTTCTATCTTACTTCTTATTTATTTCATTATAGATTTTTAATATCGGTATTTGGATGTGTACCAAATATAAAAAGTTTTTGTCATAATCAGGGATGCTTAATCACCAGTGATCGGAGTAGGTAGAGCTATTTTATGTACTTGCCATATGATAGAATAATATGGATATTCCCCGAATCCCAGGATTCGTTTTTTAGTTAGAAATATAATAAAAAGCTTTTTGCTTTTTGCTATACACGGGTTTAAGGATTGTATAATAAATAGATAGAAACTTGATTCATGAACACACATATATTTTTTTATTTAGCAATTTCTTATATTTATACAAGAATCAACGATCATTAAACATTTTCACTCTGAAGTTGTACAAGAACATACCATACAAATTATTAGTTCCTCAAAAATCGAAACATGATTGAAAAGAACAAACTATTTGTATAATCGAATCCCGGAGTATTAGTCAGAATCCTGTGGAATATCCATATTAACATCAATGTTTGTGGTCAATGAACCTAAATAGCTCTACCTACTCCGATCAGTGTTAATCACTAAGTTAAATTAAATCGATCTAGTAATACTGTGTCTGGATGTTACAAAAGTATTATAAGTATGTATTTACAACAATATACCTATAGATGGTATTCTATCAGTTATCTTGTTCCCATAGTACCTACATACATGCTTTGCTTAGTTTGGGGCTAGGCGGCGTTGTATAAAATGTCCGCCAATAGTTATTTATTTACTAAGAGTATGACTTGAAATAGATTATAAGCTCTTTTTATTCAGCTGCAGCGCGAGCAAACCCGAGGGTGAAGCTAAAATAAGATTTCCAAAAGAACACCGAGACGGATCTCCGAGCCAAGTTCACTTAAATCCGTAATACGAACCAGTTTTTTTCAACAATCTGATAAAGCGAAAAATTGGAGACAAGAGTGCTCCGATATCATCTGTCCTGGTGGAACGTTTGGCACGTGACGGGCTGCAGATACAGCGATGCAAGCTGGCGATCCCGATCGATTGCATAAATTTTAATATTAGCCACAACTTCCGTGGGGTGAGGCGCCGCCCTTAGACGGAAACTGATTGTAATTACTGACCATTATTGATAAGCACCCGAGCCATAATTAAATGGAGATATAGTGCAAATGATTAACTGTTATGGCTATTGAATTGTGTAAACGTTACGTGATATATTGCGATCAAATGACAATGTGATTGCGCCTGTATATCGTGCCTTTATGATCTCATTTCGCGTAATTGATATGTCCGTTGAAATAATTGATTTTATTCGTAGCAGTAAAAGATTTTCATAAACCAATACTGCTTTTTACATTTTGAGCATATCAAATATCCTGCTGTGTGCCTTCAACATTTATTATTTTAAATACCGACAAAATCATAATGGTTTAAAAATTTTACCATAGGCTTAGCATGTAGTTAGCGGAAAAATCCTAAGCCTATGGAGAACATATGATTGGTTAAAGATAAAGAGTTTAGAGAGAGAGACACCTGAGCTATATTGGCATTATGTAACCTTACTTCACCGACGATTCAACATCTACATTATAAAAGTAGTTCTTACCTGGCTCATCATAGGGTCTGTGTTTATCTGGCACATGTAAGTCCCGGAGTCTTTTGGCTCCACATTACTGATGTAGAGTTTCCAAGTGTTGTGTCCGTTGTGGGTGACTGAGAGGCGAGGATTCAGTGTCACCATGTGCGTGTGAATAGCTAGGATAGTCTTTGTATCTGACTTGATCCAAGCAACCTGCAAAATTCATTGGAATTACATAACTTGCAACGAAAACCTAAATTATCAAGGCTCTACGGAGAGAGGATACAATACAAGCTTCAAAGAGGATAGTTTAACACCAAATATTTAGAAAAACATCGAAACCTAATGAATTTTTGTAGGTACATTAAAGGTTGTTTCGTATTACCAAAATGTTTGTATTTTCATCATTCCTCGCTATGCCTAAAAT
This sequence comes from Camptogramma bilineatum, assembly GCA_958496255.1. Lineage (NCBI taxonomy): Eukaryota > Metazoa > Arthropoda > Insecta > Lepidoptera > Geometridae > Camptogramma > Camptogramma bilineatum. Next base: position 7,479,580 of record OY292460.1, read on the forward strand.
AGTTTAGGCATAGCGAGGAATGATGAAAAAGGAAATTGATATAGATCAAATTCCTTAGGGTACCTAATCCTGAGGTAATCCTCAGCTCTTAGCATAAAGCGTAAAGCGAGGTCTTTATTTAAGTATAGTCTCCTATTTGGGTGTTTCTATGGGCTGCTGTTTATCTAGGAATGCGGTCTCGGAATCACAGTCACTTGTCTTACCAGTGCGACCGTAGCCGTTCTCTTAAAAACTCGTTTTAGTCTCAACTGAGACAATGTTAAAGTGATTTTCATTTATTTCGGTTGTTTATAGATGGACCTCTATACTAATATTATAAAAAGGAAATGTTTGTTTGGATGTGGGAGGTTCTCCTTGAAACTACTCATCCGATTTCAAATATCTTTTCCGGGCGGAAAGCTACTGTATCCCTTAGTCATAAAATATGCCTTCTGCAATTTACCAAAATATAATTATGTAAAACGAAATATTTTCATTTCTTATTATTCTGACTATGCTAGTCCAATGCTCCCAGTTTTTAAACACTGTGGTTTACGTTTACCTTATAACTTCCCAGGTGGTTTACAGTACAAGTAAAGTGCACATCTCTCCCTTGAGCGAGAGTCACGTTCTCGAGTGGAGAGAGAAATTCTGGTTCTGGCTCGCTGTATCCCGAGCCTTGTAGCTGACCTGTCAAGAAGAAACAAGACCTAATGTATAAATCTGAAGTCTTTGCACCTAAGGCCGTCCGCAGTTTGGCTGCGTTTTCATCTGAATTTTAGACGTGCGTACACGTACGAACACAATCCGAGTACTACGGGGCCTCGCACACTCTATCCGATTAGACGTGCGTGTACGTGCTTATAGTTCCGACGTCCTAAATCAATCCTAACTTGCCCTAATTTTTAGGCCTTCATACGTAAAATTAAATATGGCTAAAGAAAAAAATATGAATTTGGTGTACGGATTCAAACGTCAGAAATTTAATACACACACATGTTAAAATTTTTGTAATTCATAGAAATAACGTACATACAACATAGAAGTAACGGAGAAAAACGCAACCAGTGTGCGAGGTCAATTCGACTTCGACGTACGTATAAGCACGTTGCAAAATCGGATAGGTACAAATAGGCCGGCCGCAGTTTGTATCCGAGTTCTGACTCGATTACGACACAATTTGAACGAATTATAAGATTCAAAAAACGACGCATTGTCTCGCTTGTAGAGTAACAGCTGCTAATGTTAAAGAACTGTGTAATTAGATACATAAGGTTTTCAGTCGTAAGCGTCGTGATGTTACTTAAATGATCACCAAACTATGACTTTCTGGATTGTCATTATGTTGTACTGTTATCTGTGTCGTCAGTAAGATGTTAAATTTTAAAAAAGTATTAAGTACTTACCTGATCTGATTTAGAAAACGAATTACGAGTATTACAACATTTTAACCTTCTAGCTAGATCTTTAAAACCTAAACCTATCCTAACGAAACTTAGTTCCAAAAATATTCAATTCCTAGACAAAAACACACCTATAAACCTGCCTAAGTGGGTCACTTCAAAATGTTTCCCAACTTCCACAAATATATTTAATTCTTTTTGCAAGTATAATTTCTAAGTATGTCTTAAATTCAACTCTTCTATTCGTAGTCGAGATTCAGTAGTAACCAAATAAGTGTATAGGTGCGCGCGGTTTGACTATCATTATGAAGCTTAGCGTATTAGTGATGAGTTACTACGGTCGGCCCTACCCGGTAACAACTATACTATGCCTTTTGATCCAATGCCGGGACTTTAGATCTTAGGGAAGTAGGTAACATGTTTCGTGCGCATAATATATTAGGCCCGAAATAGCAAATTAATGTGTCGTTCATTTATTACATTTCTCAGACGACAATTGGTATGATTAAACTAGTCAAGTAGATTTTTTATAAAGTTATGTAAATATGAAGTAAGTATGTAGTTTAGTTTCTGTAAATAAATATTTATTTAGTTTTGTAGTTAGGTTTTAATTATAATTTATTTGTTTATTACGAATATTTTGCTAAGCCAATATAAATGAAAATAAACGTTATAACAATTTATTAACAGTGATTGTCATTCCGTTACAAAAAAAAGTCTAAATTGTATTGACCAATAGGAAAAACTATGTGAAACTCGTAAGAAAAATATTAGGTGTGAAGTAAAAACAAACGATATCGAGAAATCAATTACCTACTAAGGTTTGCTCGATAATGTTGTACAATCAACAATACCTTTAAAGTAAACAGTTGAATCAGCTTTATTTTCAATGGTAGCCAAACACAATCAGAAGGAATACAGGTTGAATTGACCTTTCAAATTGGTTTAAATTGGGTCAGGCTTGCACAAACAAAAATGGTAAAATTGGCGATGCTGCTGTTTTCTATGGCCATTGATCCATCACCTTTATTGAGATACTGTTTGCATCAAAAAGTAAATGGTTTAATGGTTCACGCCCACTCTTAAATGTTATATAAAATATTTTTAGGAACATCGTTTCCTAATATAGAATTCAGACATCCTGAACATAATTAAATAAGCACGTCGATTTAAGGCATCTAATTGTATATCAGTAGTTTTTCATTGGGCATTTTTTTTTTAATTTATTGACATCCAACACATTTCTGTGTTGGATCTCAATAAATAAAAATAAATACTTACATTTTAAAAATATTTTTAGTTTTTGGATTACTGATTTGATAACTTTATTTGATATATCATTTTTACTGCAACATTCCATTATTACAAAGAATCCAACAGATTTAATCTTTCCGAGCGTTTTTATATCATTTGGCATGAAATAAATCCGAGAAAGTCATACTAGCTGGATTTAAAAGATTAATATGCTCGTAATTCACGCCAGCAAGAATAATAGACTTGGATTGGAAAAATTTAACCTACGTTCTGGCTTAATAATTATCTAAAAGAATGATACCAAAAGCAAAAATGTTTTTATTTTATCTCCCCTGTTTCCTAATTGCAAATTCAGAGTACGCTCATCTTTTATAAAATCATTTGCGATAAGCTGAGCACAATACCGTTGCTCTTTAAAAGCCAATCCTATTTTATTTGTTTATTGTAAAATAACCATAACATTATTTCGAGTTAGAATAGCTTATATCTGTCATTGGGACACTTTGGATGATATGCATTCGGCTTTCGGCGTTTGGCATTCGGTATTCACCGATTAGAGACATGAATCCGGGAATGGTCGGCGTATAAAAAGGGTCACACTAAATGTCCCATACTGTGACATCAAAACGATTAATGGTAGCTCGCGGGATTTCGGAACGCCGAATATTTTCGTTCAATTCGACTAATGCTGGACTCTGATTAAATAAAATTTTCACTCATTTAAACCTAAAGTGAAACGTTGTGGAAGAATTTAATTTGGACATCATTCTTCATTTTAACAGAATAAAAGATAAGTCAAGTCTATTCATTCAGATGACTTTAGTTAAAACAAGAACAATTAATATTTCAACTACAATTTTAAATAACAAATTGAAGCAATAGTTTACACGAATAGAAAGTTTTTAATAATTACTTAGGTAATTTGTTTATCAACCTCAAAATATACCCGTATTCTGTTCTTCAATTTTATGATAACTTCATCGAAATAATCTTGTTATCTACCAGTAAACGGATAAATCAAAGTTTTCCAGTTTATCTAACTTTCAGATACAATTTACAAAACAAATGTTTAGGATACCCATTGATTAAATAACCTTGTAATCAGATTGAAAGTTTTGGATTACGATTCGCTAAATTGATTTATGTACACACTCTTCTGCCAGATTGATTTTCATGTACCAGCCTCATTTGAATTTATTTTAGGTTAATGCCATGAATATATTACTGAATGCACTAAATTAAGCACTTATAACTCCATCTGTACGTGAAGCTACGACTATTTTGTGACATTGGACGAACTAACAGGCATCTTTAAGAACATAAATATACCTAATGCAAATAACAAAATATACTTACATCGTACGTATAGGAAGTTCAGTCCAGTAATATTATTTCGTCATTTCTTAATATTATTTAAGCTGGATGGAGAAAGTATATAACAATAAGTATATAAAATAATTACATACCTAATGTACAAAATGAAACTTCGTTAATCGCGCAGCGGATAATGGATTTCCGGGTCATTGCTCAATTACATACCCTTGTTAATAAAAATGCGATACGAAGGCATGAAGATAGCGGGTTTCGTATAAAATATCCACTAGTATATTAGAAATAGCTTTTGACCTCGATTGAAAACATTTAACTGGATAAATTTGTATCGGTATTGTTTATCAATGAGTGTAAACCACAGGGCTTATTCCGGTGGACTTTTGTCACAATATTCACATAAAATTCGTTGTCGTTTGAAAATCTTAAAAAATATCATCATTGTCATCTCGCTGTCCTTAATCCACTTTTATGTGGGGTTGGCACAGCAGGTGTTCTTGTTACACTCTGCTCTATCATTTTAAAACTCAATCCCTTCTTTCCCATATAATTTTTTACATAGTACTTTCATCTTTTCTTGGGTCTGCCCCTTCCAATACATCCCTTCACATTCAAACTCAAAATAAATTTAAATTTAAATTACCTAATTTAAATATTATAGAAACAGTAAAGCCTAGACTAGGCATTCGATATTCAGTTCGTTCTCGAGTTGAGCTGACGTATCGACATTGGTTTGGGTCTATAAATAAAACGTACGAAAGCCTGTGTTACGTATGTAGGCTCGGTATGTCTTCAATCCATGTCATTGTCACGACTACGGCACGGAGCGCTGCGTTTCAAGCGGACTGTGTCAAATGAAAACAAATGATGCTAGTATCGACAAAAGAAGAATAATTTTGCATTTTATTTGCAATTCGAACACAATTAAATTACAATTTTCACCACAAGCGACGCCCCAATAATTTAATCATAATAAATGACTTGAAAAGCTTACCATAAGCTTTAGTGGCATTATGACGATTTGGGCGTTTTTTATGCATATCGTATACTCATAAAGACGAATACATACTTATAATGTTACTGAAATCTAATTTATGATTCGTCAAACAAGAGTAGATATAGCATGTCTTTACTTATACTATACCGAAACATGCATGTCATAAAGACCTTGAATGCTTAAAAACGTTTCTTAATTTACTATACTTATAATAAGAAAGTTTAAATCTGGTGAAGATGCTTTCAAAACGAATTACTAGCTGATGTTCACAGCTATAAACGGGGCTTTATCCAAATCAAATGAAAATTAATAACTTGAGGCAAGGCGAGACGCTACGAACTTCACCGACCATTGACCCCGCCTTGCTTGATATACGTAGCTTGATATCTATTACACAAAGAATGGATATTATACCACTCATGTTCCATAACAAGAGAAAATGAAAACGGTATAAACGGTGCAATGTTACTGCCCCTACTTGCCGACTTCAGTCACGTTATGGTCAACGCCCGCTGCACTAACATTAGTGGTTATTCTACTCCAAGGATGCCAAGAATGTAACAGATATTTGAATGGAGAAGGTATACCTTCAGGCTTATTTTCTCGTGCCGTTATCACCATGACCTGCGAGTTCTTAGGTGTAATTAATTTGAATTGGACCGTGAACGTCACAGCTGTATTACATGAGGTAACTTGTGTGACTCGAGTACTTTTCAAGAAGGCAAGTAGCTCCGGAATCCTGAGCAACTTTTTAATATAGTAAATATACCATTCAATTAATTTTCCTAAAATGATACCTACAACAATTAATTGAAAGCCGCGGTGCCGATTCTCATCAGAAATCAGATAAAATAGCACCTACAAAAAAATAACAACACTAAAATTACATTTTTATATGTAGGTACTTAATCACACTTATTCATAAAGTTTTTTTTTTTATATAAAGTAAACAAGCATTTGCATAATAATCGATTCAATGACAGGTCACTGTTTATTAAGAGTTTATCTACTATTTTGTGTAACTGTTACAATTTCTGTACACGAGAGAGTCACAAGTCCAGATAAGTTAGAGTATAAAGTGTTTAAACCATAGGTCCCGTACCTAAAGTAAGAAGGCAATATAAGCTGGAAACTGAGTTTACAACACGTTGAACCCGACTCACATTTAGTATTTCACGGTAACAGACTTTAACCTGAACCTACTATATACCTACTGACTTCGAACACATTGCTACCTACATACTTGAGCAAGTAATGTTCGATACACTATGTTTGTTACAGATTAATAACATTTGCTTGGCTGCGAATAGTTGCTGAAAGGCATTATCTCGCTACCCCAGACTCCATTAGGTACATTTTCTACCTGCAGTATGAGTAGAATCCACTAGACGAGTGGTTTTTAGGAACTTATATACTTTTTAACCAAATGACTAGGAAACGAATAGAGCTAAAATTATATCTATTTGTTAATATTTATATTTATTTCCAAGGGGTGCTCAGTTCAGTCTGCTGCTCTAGATAATCGAAATAAATAACGCGATTGTCATTATTTTATGAATGTGCGACACCGCATTTCATCGGTCGAACTTTCCGTATCCGATTACGTGTCCAAATTATTCCAGTATTTCACGCACATCGACATCTATAATTACATTCTGATAGAATTGCGTTAAATTCACCGCGCGTACGATCACTAATTTCCATACAATTAATCCAATGATTAGCCGTAATTCGTTGTGGGTTTTAACTCGTATCGTTTGGGTTTAACACAAATATCTTTGTTTATTTAAACGGTTACTGCTTTTTCACCTGAAACTATAATGAAACATTTCACGGCACGTGCCCGGGATAAGGTGAAAGCTTTGAACAATTAAAAGAAAGGGTAAAGCTTTTCAATTAAACTTGGTACGGCAGGGTAAGGTCGGATTGCGTCTGTGCTACGTGCTAGTATCTGGTGTTGAACTGTGGAGCCTGACAGTCACGGTCGCGGCCGAGACTCGTTAAAGTGCAACAATTGCCTGATCACGTGAACGGCTTTTACTCACGCTCACGTCCGGAATTTCCATACTGCAAAGTGAAGTTGTGTAAAACCTTCGTTTGTTTGAGGAAGCATTAACAACATAAACGAAACAGCATCTGCCATATATCATGTATCTGCCTAAGTACAAAAGACAATCCCTATCACATTTTCAGAACAATAGATGGTTTGAATCTTCTATGGATCTTGATGCTTAAAAGGTAGAGTCTTTAATACACATTTGCAGCAGTTAGCATTTCAAGCCTGTCACATCCTTTGAGAAAAACAACCAAGATTCCTCACCTTATGTTTTTCGTTACTGTTTGTGCACATAATTAATGCACTTCATTTTTTTAAACAAAATGGCCGCCGATGCAAGAAACTGGGATAAGAGCTCGCGAAATTCTGATTGTAAATCGAGTTACTATGCCCAATATGACTCAACGTAAACATCTGAATCAATTTTAGCTTCAGGATTAAGCACAGGACAAAAATCTAGAACGTCGTTACGGTTCCTCGAAAACAAATTACCAAAAACTGATTTCAGCTAAATTTCAAAAATGTTATCGCTCAAATCTATTTGAGCAACATTTTCGTGCTCGCATTAGTTTATTCAGAGGCAGGAAGAGAAAATTAATGCTTCAAAGAGCCGGCAAGGAGATGTCCGACAGGATATTAAGCTTTTCATCAGCGGCCATTAGGGGCGGAACACGTTTAGTGAACTCGCCACTGTCCAATAGTTCGCTCTCTAAGCCTAATTTGTCTACTTCATGGTAAAAGCTGTACATTTGAATTAACATACATTTAAGTCGCTCATAATATTGGCAAAAGCATTAATTTGCAAATTTATGGAAATGGCTGTTTCTATTTAGACTCTGAATTTAGTGCTCGCTAAGTGTTATGAAATAAAATTCAATAAAGCAAAAGTTGGCCGAGGTACATTTAATACTTCCTAAATAGACTTGTATTTTCAGTTGACAATATTTTGTTATACTCAGGTTTATGTTTAATTTCTAAACTTCATTGAAGTTACGTTATTACTAATAATACTTACCTAGTTATTGTAAGAGCTACTTTTTGAGATAAGTATTTTTTAAATACTGAAATACTAAAATTCAACTTACCTGCTACAATGGTGAGCAGGGCGAAAGTTGATACCAACGGAAGTCCACCGGTTTCCATCGAGATGGATCTCGATCGCCGAGACGACTCCACAATCATCTTTGTATAGAATCTAATCAAGATGCTCTAGCCTCACATTGCCCACCGATATAAAATTATATCATTTCAATTTCATATAATATATTAGTTTTTCTCAAAATGTTTGTAAAATATCATATTCATACGAATCTATGCTATGTTTATTGTCTTAGTAGAGTTTATCATCGTCATATTATTTCAAGCGTTTCTCCAGCCGGTTAATCTGAAACAAAGTTAGATCCTATTAATAGATACGAAGCAAACATTCCAATTGCCGTCTTATGTTTAATTAAAGACATGTCCCGCCGACTTTCTACAAACAGTAAGGCATGAGTCAACCGCAAGCTCAAAACTAACGCTCCTAAGCTCACAAGACAGTATTTGCGTATGACAGAAGTTTTGACCGCGTGAAATCTAAATTGGATTTCATAGTAAGGTATGACTTGTATAATTTCTGATACGTAGTAAAAGCATTGAATTTACATCCACCATCGAGTTAATAAAACCTCATCGCCTCTAGATCATATCAATCACACTATTACCTACACTAATATTATAAATGCGAAAGTTTGGATGTTTGGATGTATGTTTGTTCCTCTATAACTCAACCACTGAACCGATTTGGCTGAAATTTAAAATATAGATAGATGATGACCTGGAATAGGACATAGGCTACTTTTTATCCGGGTATCATGCGAGCGAAGCCGCGGGCGGAAGCTAGTTATACTATAATGTACCTACGTGTCATGCATCAATCAATGCACATAATTAAAACAATGCTACATTTGAAGTATATCAAAATAAAGGCAGGTGTTAGTAAGTACTAAAACTAAGTACTTACTAAAACCTACGTACTTGCTGGTACGTAACGCGCACAGTACGAAACATGGTAGTTTTTTATTAGAGCTGTTTCCGGCGCGGCGCGGCGTGCGCAAACTGAGATAAAACAGGAATGATTGCCGCTCTGTCGCGATATTGTTTCAAGTGTTTTGTTCCATTCTGCTGGCTCTTCGTCGTTTTTTATTCATCCACACCCGAACGACGAACTGCCGCGTAAAAACCAACGGACTGACTAAGCGCTCCTTTCCAATAAAATATTCAGATTACGCATGGATTTAAATAAACTTGGTTTAAGTAATTTTGTAGACACAAAACCTTCATAGCATTTTGTTACATGTGTAAAGAAAACATGTAAAAATTCATTAAAAAATAGAATTCAATATTGTTAAAATAAGTGATTTTACATGACCACAAAAAAATATTACGAGGTATTTATTCGCAATTCCAATTTTCAGCTTCAAAGAGTGCGAAAATCTGTCATGCGCCGAGTAAGCCCATTTTTTACTCCCCTGCAGAGCTTTTACCATTATGGATTTTATTGTATGCTTGGAAACACAAAGCTCCACCGTTTGGGAGTATGGTAGAGGAGACAGTAAGTGCGGATGAGTAGCTATCGCTCGTGGGCAGGAATATAATGGTACACTCGGGGGACCGTTCGACTCAATCAATTGAAACATGCTCACGGCAGCGACGGCGGCGGCGGCGCGTCGTCTTTGCCGAACGAACGAGCGTAGCGACAATAAACAATACAAACAACCCTGGCCTGCGTTTGACACCAGCCCGTTCGGAGTGGATTAGAGCGCTCTACAGGGAGTTCGGTAGCATTTAGGGAGCGTAATAGCCTTCCACCGTGACCTGTTTTAGTTGCGACAAATAGAGATTTACTGGATAGCCATTGGAGGATTTTCAAAGAGACTGTTCCCCTTAATAACATTGAATGGTGTTTACTGTGTGGCCGCTCGACTAAAGAACCTCGCACTTTTGAGATCCAATATTGGTGAACTCATAATGTCGCCGTCATCCGACTGACAATCGATCCTAGCCCCGCATTCGGCAGGCGCGACAAAGTTTCCAACAATTTAATCCCGCCTTCTTAAATTCACGAAAATAATTCAAATTATACTACGACGGTTACATCCTCAAGATCATAATATTTTTGACCATGTAGTTTCACTTCTCAATGTACTAGGGCATCACATAATTTTAGAGTACTGTAAAATCTGTAAAATTAAAGCATTAGTAACAAAATAATGACACTCTGGCATCTGACATCTGGCAACCCCACTCGCTCGGCTCGCGCCAACTTCATTCGTTTCTTATGTGCGGGCATCGCAACATCGCAATAATTACGAAATTATTTTTTTCGCAAGAAAGTTATAGTTAAAAGTTTATAATTGGTAAAATAACGTAAACGAAGTGGTGATTATAGAATAAGAAAGAAGATTAAACTTTTGGAAAGGAGTTTATGGAAATCATCATCGTCTACGAGAGATGAAGGGAGGTAACAGTTTTTTGTTTACTCAATTTCACCCAATAATCAAAAAATATTACCTATATATGCATACGACAAATAATACCGTAAATTATTTACGACAAATAATTTTTACATGTCGACAATTCTCATTAAAAAATATGTGACTACCTTCATTTTATTTTTGTCTCGTGTTTATTGTTGTATTGTTTATCGTTGCATTGTGATATTTATCCATTATGATAAACGATTTAGATTACGTCTTAGTAATAACAATTTTGTCAAAGTGCCAAAAACTGCCGGTGTTTTTTTTCTTTGCACACAGGTCACCAACGATGTTGAAATACCTACCTGCGATATATTACGCGACGAGCTCGCGTTTGATAATTATCGCTCAGTCTCGTTTCGTCACATTATGACGACCAATGACTTTAAAACAATAAAAAGGGCAGACTGCAGATTCGATGGATATGTCTACCTGCCAACACAGGTCAAGGGTGTAAAAAGCCTAGGTCCCCTGCGTTATACTGCGTGACGCGATCACGTTTGATATCGCTTAGTCCGTAATGACTTTAAAATAACAACAACTGCAAACTGCAGATTGTAAGTATGTTTACCTGTGCATACAAGTCAAGGAGGTGGAAAACCTACCTGCGTTATACTGCGTGACGCGATCACGTTTGATATCGCCCAAATGACTTTAAAAAACAATTAAAACGGCAGACTGCGGATTGGATGTATGTATATGTTTACCTGCCCACACAGGTTAAGGGTGTAAAAAACCTAGGTCCCCTGCGTTATACTGCGTGACGCGATCACGTTTGATATCGCTTAGTCCGTAATGACTTTAAAATAACGACAACTGCAAACTGCAGATTGTAAGTATGTCTGCCTGTGCATACAATTAAAGGAGGTGAAAAACCTACCTGTGTGACGCGATCATGTTTGATATCGCTTAGTCCGTAATGACTTTAAAATAACAACAACTGTAAACTACAGATTGTAAGTACCTGTGCATACAAGTCAAGGAGGTGGAAAATCTACCTATACTGGGTGACGCGATCACGTTCAATATCGTTCAGTCTCGTGTCGGCGTGTGATGACGACCAATGACTTTAAAACAATAAAACTGCAAACTGCAGATCGTAAGTATATGATCGTAAGTATATGTCTATCTGTGCATAAAGGTCAAGGGTGATATATATCTACCCAGCGTTATAACGCGATGCGATCACGTTTGATTTCGCTTAGTTTCGTGTCGTCACGTGATGACGACCAATGATTTAAAAAAATAAAAACTGCAAACTGCAGATAGTAAGTATTATTATGTATAGGTACCTGCCCAATACCTACCTACGTGATATTGTGTGACGCGATCACGTTTGATATCGTTCAGTCTTGTTTTATTACGTGATGACGATCAATGGTTTTAAAATAATAAAAACTGCAAACTGCAGATTGTAAGTAGGTATGTTTACCTGTAAGTATTGTGTCATACTGCGTGACGCGAACAAGTTTCTATCGCTCAGTCTCATGTCGTCACGTGACGACGACCAATGACTTTAAATCCAATAACAACTACAGACTGCACATTGTACTGTACAGGTTATATTACCTGACTTTTGTAACTTTGATGAAAGCGTAGTATGTCTTCTACCACTCTCCGAGCGCGGCTATTACAATACCGGGCTCCATCACCGGGAGCTCTACTTTATTTGTCATAGTCAGACCATGACAATCGGTTCATGCATTATGTCTGAATAAAGAAATATATTATTATTATAATTATCTATCTTTATAGGAACTCTCTAAACGTTGGGGTCAGATTCAGGTGGAAGGTGACCGAGACCAAGAAAACCAAAGAGACCTCGTAAAAAAGACTTTAATATTTAAATATTCTATAAATATAAAGGCCTTCAGATTAAAAGGTATGACCTTAGCTTACTCTCTAGATCGAAGCAAGAGCAGACAAACTGGAAGGCCATTGCAGAACTAAACCACCCAGACCATTCAAGTGGGGTGGACCGAAGAACAGATACCAAATCTGGGGTAATCGTCTCAAGATGGGTACCCGTTTCAAGGGCGGAGACCACCACCTGCCGCGAGCTCTTCCTGCACCAAGACTGAGTTCAGGACCCGCAAAACGCATAAGAGGTAAGTAATACTACTTCATGCTAACAATTTGCGCTATTTTATGCATAATTACTGCGCACTCTGCTGTACCCAATGATCTTCTACTATATCTTATAAACTGAGGTAGATGTGTTGTGTTGTGCCCCGCTCCGCGTGGCGAACTAACTTCGGGCTGGATAGCTTGAGTCAACTCGGTTGCTCGTCACTGGCTGTCATTTGCGACTTGCTGCTCACGTAATTGTGAAAATTGTATTTATCTCGTTCTGACAACGAGGTTTTGTATTTCTCTGCTATCTTTTGGTTTCTTGAGTGATGTAATGTAAATGAAGCTGCGAATATTCTACCTACTTAGCTGTAAAACAATTTCGCCGCGTTTGAAAGCTTTTATAATGAGTTTAATATAACCTCTCCGTTGGAAAAATATCATTAGCTGTACCTAGCTATATGAATGGATTTAAAATCCCGTTTAATAGTAGGCCTCCTTTACAAATGTTGGAACAAGCTAACCAAAAGTTTAGCAATACGGAGTTACTCGTAGAGTAGTTTTGTTCAGCTACTCATAAGTTATAGTCATCAGAATCTGTGATGCTTACATCAAACATATTCCGGACAATTTTTATCTAAAACTTTTTTGACAAATTGTTCGTGAAAGCACTTCTAGATTTAGTGTTAAATCGATTTATCTTTAAGTCAACATTTTAAAATAGTAGATACCTACTTGCACCGCTGCTAAATTACTTATTAAAGACTGCTTCATGGCTACGATAGACTTGCAAGATGCATATGTTTTTAGTACCCGGTCCATAAGGGCCTGTCATTTCTTATCTAAGAAATACGGACTGATTCTAGTCCTTTATTAAAATGAAATTCAGTGTATAAATGATACTTATAATTGCCACGACAGAGTCAAGGAAACCTTTAAGATTGGGTTTTATTATTATTAACCATAAAAAAAAAAAAAAAGTAATCTAATCATCTCATTAACATAAAAAATAAAAAAATAATAATTATTAGACTCTCGTACCTAACAGGTGCCTGAATTTGACAGAATTTTAACACAAATAGAACACTTATCTTGTTAAAATTCGTTCACTAGCCCTAAGGGATTTCACGAAATTTTTTCGTGTTACTTTGCTCAGCTTGTCCTGCAGTTGCCCGGGGACGGCTGTAGGTTCGCTTCGAATTGACTTGAAATTGAGAAATTTCTAGCTTATTTGATTTAACGATTATGACTTCTACATGGTATACAACACACATATACCTAAGAGTAGCTTATATCCAGATTTGTCTTTGTCGCGAAATTATATTTTAATTTCAAGTAATCCTATTTATGGTATTAGATTTTTATGGATGCGCCTTTAAAGGATTGGGGCGTTTTAATTTTAACGGAGAACATGTAAACGGTTTCTGGGACTGCCGAGCCAGATACACTATCAACCTTTTAGAACTTAAAGCCGCTTCTATGGAATTACAGTTTTTCGCTGGCAAATCGATACAAAATAAATTTTGATCCGTAGCGATAAAACGAACGCTATATGTAATTATGATGAGGAGGTGTCCAGTTTAAGCATTTAAACAATTTAAGTAGTAAGATCTAGTAGCGGCGTTATAGTGTAGCATATTCGAAAAATCCAAAATCAAAAAAGAAGCTGGCTGGACCAGGGATCCAGATGTTTTAAAATTATTATCGATACAATATGGAGTATATCTCAAACAAGTTTGAATGATTTATGAAAATGATTTATTTGCCACTAGAATAAATATGTAAATGTCATAAGTTCGTCTCTTGAAACGAGATCCGTCCGCATTCGATATCGATGCATTTACTCTAGGCTGGAGTGTTTATTTCTTTCTACACATTCCCTCCATTTTTCATTCATTTTAATATACTTAAGTAAACTAAGCACTAATCGTGCTACTGGAATTGGTCGTCCCTTATTGGCCTGGCGGCCTTGGTACCATGGTACCCATTGTTTTTAAATATATATATAGGTATATATCTCAAGGCAAACTAGTTTACATAATACCACATTAGGTACTCTTTTCAACTTTCAGACTCTGGCAGCGACACCCTAGTGTCATCGCTGTTATTGAGCAAGCCTACTCAAGACTAGCACTGTAAGCAAGTGCTATAAAATTGATATACCTATCATCTTTTTCTAAAAGTTCTTTAAAACAATAATAACTGTGATTCCACAAAATGGTGGCAATTTTTGCACCAAACTTTAAATTGACTTTTTAGAAGTTCTATTCTATTTGTAATCGATTTTCTAGTTAGCGAATCTAAATCTGGTTCAAATTATTCGACTTTGAATACTTGGTATTGGGTAAACGGATAAGTCAAGATGATAGAATAGAACTAAACTTTGTTTTTTCCAAGAATGAAAATAATCTGAAATCTGAATCTTGTAGGTGCTTGATCATCTTTCGAAATTCTTTCTTTAACAGATAAATCTTTCTTACAAACCGATACATAATGCGAGTGTCTCGACAATAAGCCAATGGATAATACAGATTCTGTCAGTCAGATAATGGCGTCGACAAGATTGTTTTTTCCGCATAAGACATGAGTTCACATCGGGTTACGCATAGGCGTAACGGAGTCCCAATAGATATCTTAAAACGAACCGACTCGTTTGGTCAGAAGTCCTACATTTGACCCAAAATGATGAGCGTGATGTTTTTTTGTAAAATATTTTAAGTATTCTATCGGTTTCACCAATATTTAAATAATTGAATATTTTGAATTGAATATTTTGAATTGAATATTTTGAATTGAATATTTTGAATCGAATATTTATTTATTTGCAGATTCCATTTTTTGTCAAAACATGCAATCGTAAGTTGATTGTAAGACAACATTAGGTATTAATGTACCTACCTGCTTTTGCGTTAACCGCTTATGTCGTTAAAGGTCGCTAAACATCTACATGGTCAAAAATATTATGATCTTGAGGATGTAACCGTCGTAGTATAATTGATGGTTAAACAAACTTACCAAGTGAAGTTTGGCCATAATTATACGAGACGGTTACATCCGAAGAGATCAAGAAGGTCCCACCCGAACCCATAAAGGCCCTTGCTACTTTAACGACATAAGTGTCTCTGAAGAAATGAAGTTGGCGCGAGCCGAGCGAGTGGGGTTGCCAGATGTCAGATGCCAGAGTGTCATTATTTTGTTACTAATGCTTTAATTTTACAGATTTTACTGTACTCTAAAATTATGTGATGCCCTAGTACATTGAGAAGTGAAACTACATGGTCAAAAATATTATGATCTCTTCGGATGTAACCGTCTCGTATAATTATGGCCAAACTTCACTTGGTAAGTTTGTTTAACCATCAATTTTAAAAATGAAGAGCAGTCGACGCGATTGTTTTAAAATTACGTGATTGTTTTCAGCAAGTGAATCATAAGATTGCGCACCGGCGCGGCAGGTTCTGATAAACCAAATCTAATTAGGCCTTTGTATTACCAAGTCCGGAATTGGATGAGGTTAATCATATCGGAGCTAACGTAGAAAGCCTACCCTCGATATCGCAATAGCAGAATTCTATTCATAGCATTCCGTTGCCTAATAATTTTACATCCTTCCACAAAGACGCGGCGTAGTGTTATCTCACGAGTGGCACGCTGCCGATACGAGTTCCAACCAGCCCCTTCCTCTTGCTTCTATTGTCATGTTTACATTGTCTATGCTCATTCCTAAATTCCGATTAACGCAAAGCTAAAACCACTTGTGTTAAGCTATAACATCGTATAATGGGCCACATTCCAAGTTGCTTGTTTTCGTTAGATATGAGTTATCAAAACAAAAAGTAAGAGTGTTTGCTTTACCAAGATTTTGTACTATGGCGCGTTGATCATGGTTAACCATTCTTTTTTAATACGTGTCTAAATAGCATTGAGCAGTTTCTGTGCAACGTAAAATTAAAGTGCCTCTGTGGTACAGTAACAAAATACTGTCTTGACAATTAATTTCACAGGCCATGTTCAACCTTTGAACTCCCCAGTTTCTTAATTCGTAATTAAAAAGTTAAATTGTCCGGTTAATTGCTGCCATTGTGGTGGACGACGTCTACTTATTATTCAGAATTGCTCTCGGGAAATTTGATGAAAAATGTGCTAAAAACCGGTTGGTAAATCACAATAAGTAATTAGCTTATCTGTCCGCGTCACGACAGCAGTTGTGATGGGCCGAGCGGCGGGCGAGGGGTTCACGTCTTACGCTAAGCTCGCAGCATTAATCTCGTCTCTGCTTCATAAAAGAACTTGGATTAAATAAATCACACGACGCAAATTTTGCGGCTGACTCGTTGACATTTGAGCCTGAAATCGGCAGTATGTTACGCAGCCACTGGCCATAACTACGTACCGTTTGACATTAGCAGCATTTACACGCAGAGATCGGCCTGCGGATTTTCCCGCGGATCGATCTCTGCCATTCCAACCTTTGACAGTTTTATCCGCGGATATCCGTAAAGATATCTTTACAGATATCTGTACAGTCCACACAACGATCTATTATCATTTAATCTTGGTTATAAGAATTGTTGGTCTTGTTGAGAGGCTTTCTTGGTAGCTTTGTCTCTTTCACACTCGTTGTTGGATTAGTAGTGTGCCCATGTCATTTAAATTTCAGGATATTTTTACTTTATCGCGCTCGACAAAATCAGCGCTTGATTTCGATCCATGGTTTCGATCCTTGAATTCGATCCTTGATTTTGATCCTTGATTTTGATTTCGATCCTTGATTCTTGAATTTTGAACCTTGAATCTGAAATTTTGAATCTTGAATCTTTGAAGTGACAGCTGTCAAACTTCAAATGACCATATCTCGGGAACTACTCGTCCTAGACTCCCCGTTCTCAGTTCAAATGAAAGCTATGACCAAGATCTTCATTTGAAGTGACAGCTGTCAAACTTCAAATGGCCATATCTCGGGAACTACTCGTCCTAGACTCCCCGTTCTCAGTTCAAATGAAAGCTATGACCAAGATCTTCATTTGAAGTGACAGCTGTCAAACTTCAAATGGCCATATCTCGGGAACTACTCGTCCTAGACTCCCCGTTCCCAGTTCAAATGAAAGCTATGACCAAGATCTTCATTTGAAGTGACAGCTGTCAAACTTCAAATGGCCATATCTCGGGAACTACTCGTCCTAGACTCCCCGTTCTCAGTTCAAATGAAATCTATGACCAAGATCTACATTTCAGATGACAGATGTCATTTTGACAGCTGTTATTGAAAATGTAGATCTTGGTCATAGCTTTCATTTGAACTGAGAACGGGGAGTCTAGGACGAGTAGTTCCCGAGATATGGCGGTTTGAAGTTTGACAGCTGTCACTTCAAATGAAGATCTTGGTCATAGCTTTCATTTGAACTGGGAACGGGGAGTCTAGGACGAGTAGTTTCCGAGATATGGTGCTTTGAAGTTTGACAGCTGTCACTTGAAATGAAGATCTTGGTCATAGCTTTCATTTGAACTGAGAACGGGGAGTCTAGGACGAGTAGTTCCCGAGATATGGCGGTTTGAAGTTTGACAGCTGTCACTTCAAATGAAGATCTTGGTCATAGCTTTCATTTGAACTGGGAACGGGGAGTCTAGGACGAGTAGTTTCCGAGATATGGTGCTTTGAAGTTTGACAGCTGTCACTTGAAATGAAGATCTTGGTCATAACTTTCATTTGAACTGAAAACGGGGAGTCTAGGACGAGTAGTTCCCGAGATATGGCCATTTGAAGTTTGACAGCTGTCACTTCAAAGATTCAAGATTCAAAATTTGATAGGGCCTCCAGACTCTCTGCGAGAACCCCCGAGAACACCCGAGAAGCGTGAGTGTGAGGAGCTTCTCGCCTTCTCGTTTTTTGGCTCGCCTGTTCTCCGATCGGTGTCGGTATTTTTGGCCGAGACAAAGGATTTCAAACATCACGACGGAGAAAAATTGAGAGTGTGGATAGCTTGTTTGTTCTTCGAGAAGTCTCGGCGAGACTTCTCGCCGAGCTTTCTCTCGAGAGTCTGGAGGGGCTATCAGATTCAAGGTTCAAAATTCAAGAATCAAGAAAAAAACTTTGTAAATTTATACCGTTCCACGCGCCAGTCCAAAATCTGCGGTTATCTGTACAGATATCTTTAAAGATATCTTTACAGATATCTTTACAGTCCGGATCCGTGGGAAAATCTTTAGCGTTTAAAGGCCGCTAGTTTTGTCCGCAGTTATCTTTAAAGATATCTTTACAGATATCTTTACAGTCCGGATCCGTGGGATAATCTCTATCGTGTAAATGCCGCTATTGGGTGATCGCAAGTCGCTTTTACGACCTTTGATAAATGTCAAACGCTGACCGCACTCCGAAAGTGTTAAATTTATTTTACGCACCTGCTATTACCCAGTTTTCATTCAATCATTGTAAGAACCTAATATCAGAATTTAGTAAAGAAACTATAAAGATACTATTTTTGACCTGAAAATTATAGTTAGGTATTCATAGTTTTGAAGGGTCAAAAAATTTTACCGTGTAAGAGGTACAGTCAGCGTCATCAATCGGTATCCCCCTATTGATTTGAACAAAGACTCTTTTCATTTCATCCTTGGATTTCAGTCGGGTATTATATCAGCTATTTTTGTTTAGGAACTCGAGCGAAATAAGATATCCATAAGTACTCGTAAGCAAGGATGTAATAGTTTTTACAAAAGTTGAGATCAACGGCTTGCAAACCGACCTCTTACTAGGGGATACCAATTAATGACGCTTTCTGTACCTACCTAAATGTGGTTTAAAAATTGTAAATTGTTTTTTCTTTTTGAGTTTTGAAGTATAATTTCAATTTAATAACTTTTGTAGTTGATAAAACCAGTCGCGCACTACAAATAAAGCGGAACGCATAATCACTTTGGTTCGAAACTCTAAAAACTATACTTAAAAAAACCAATTTTAGAAGTTTTACTATAAAAACTGGGACGAGCTTAAAAGTTGTCGATTAATTCATTGTGGCCAAAAACTTTGCTCGTTACCGGCGATTCTTCTAAATTCATGTTTAATTAGGTAGCAAATCCCTTAACAAACTTTTTCAAAAGAAATACCTACCTATTGATCTGTCACAGACACGCCTTATAATTAGCTTAAAATTCAAAAGATGTTAAGGGTTTTCGTTCTTCAAAGAATAACTAAGCTTTAAGTTTTGATTCGTCTGAGCACCTGTATCCTTAAAATAATTTCGAGTATTTTTCGACCAAATTTCTGAACTTTTAGTTAAGTTTTCATTACAAATATCGCTTATATTTATACTTATATTGTACTTATACTACTTACACTTACTTATATTGCATTTATGAATCTAAAAAACTCTTGTCAACTCTGAAAAAGTGGAATTTCGTATAGATTTTTAGTAAATTTATTCCTAGAGCTGTAGTTCCGTCAAGCTAACATCTGAGTAATGTAAGCATTGTAGACAGCAAAGCTACAGGAAAATACATGACCAAAACTCATTGATATCAAAATCTAGTACATCAAACGGACTAGTGTTCGCCAAATATTGGAGCTTCGCTTGATCCCGGATGTGATCTAGATCCATGATATAGCTTCAACTCGCTTCTAACGACATGACAGAAGTTCTATGTTTAAATTGCAAACTGTACTCTTAACTATCTATATGTATAAATAAAAATTAATGTATGTATGTTTTTCACGTATAGAGGCGTTCCAAAACCATTGATCAGATTGTATTGAAACTTTTATAGGGTTTTTTGAGGACGCCTGCGAGGGTTTCTGGCCCAAAAAATCTATAAAAGCAAATTAAAAAAAAATGGGGTACGAAGTTCGCCGCGTGAGTTAGATACCTATTGGTATTTTATACAATCAGAAGAACCTATTTTTAATTGCTGTGGCCACGTGGTTTGACCACATAGTTCGATCAATCGGGCTATGTGGACTTTTTTTCCATTTGATTCGATTTTAGGAACTGACCAATTGAACTACTTTCAGAATAGAACGCATTGTGTTGGGTAACTCTTAATCTCCTGTGCATAAAAACATTGGTTCTAAATTATAGCATTCAAGCAATACATTCATAGTTTAACATCAATAAGACGAGCACTAGCTTGTCCTATTTATCCAATTGAGCCAACTCCAATTTTATTGAGTGCAGTTACCGTAATCTTTCAATCAGTAACAGTGCGCAGATTGCCGCATGACTCAAATAGATGATACCCGGATATACTATAGATCAAATCTATTAAAATAAAGACAGATTAAATATCATATTGATAACAAAGTCAGTTAATGGCCATCTACAGAGTCAGGGTCTTATTGGATAAAGGGTTTAGTACGTAGTATCGATTACAGATTGTAACTTTAGGAGCGTACCCCTCGTTCCTTGCTGTCCACGCCAATTTTAGGTTAACTTGTTTATATTCATAATATCAATTTAATCTTACTCAACCTGACGTTATTTGTAGTATCACCACTAACTGCGCAAATTATTCGCCTAAATCCGTTTAGAGACTCGACTATCAATATAATTTTTGTTCGAGCAGAGCGTGAAAAATTGTGTCATTTTATTTTGTGGACAGAAATAATGTCTGGTCAGCTTTAGTGCATAATTTAATCGTCAAACTGTGTTGTTGGGAATCAGCGGAGTAGCTTTTATGACACAGGTCGTTAAAGTAGCGTTCAGTAATGGCTTACCTATAGGTACACTACAAAACTGCCGATATTTCAGCAATTTCGCGTTCAGTGAAAGGGTTATTATGAATTTTCAGCTTATTTTTTGGTTTGTGGTTATAATGTTCATTATCGTATTCAATAATGTTTGCACACTTGATAAGTGTAAGCGCTCGTGGCTAAATCGTTGAGATTCAGCAACGTTCTGAGCGGACACAATATGGATGGGTGGCCGCAAGCGTCAGTAACAGCTTCCGTGCTTTGAAGGAGACGTTAAAGGTTATAGCTGACCAGTCGCCGGCCACACCGCATCGCTTTTTCGGAGTTCACTTGTTCCTTTACTTTTGGCATGCGAAAGACAAGACAAAAAATAACGAGGTGATGCGGTGAGGTCATCGTGGTATCATCGCGAGGCTGCCGATTGCCTCGGCCGAGGCACGTCCACACTAACCGAGCTGCTTCGCGCGGCAAATGCCTCGCGAGGCTGCTCGCTCTGTGTGGACCCGCCTAATAGCTCATACGAACAAACATAAATACATTAGAATAAGCCGTGCTTCCGAGGGCACATTAAATTGTCGGTCCCGGCTTTTAAGTAGGTAAGCCTTGACTTTACTTATTATTATTATTTTGACTTACATTTTTTATTAGAATAAGCAGTCCTTGTTTAGTTACGAGCTACATACGAAGTGACGTCACTATCGCCACATGGTTTGGGTGTTATTCATTTGTTTAAAATATTAATACGCTTGCTTAGACACAAGGTAAATGGTACAGTATAATTCTTTGTTTTCAAAAAATTTCATTATCAACGAGAATCACACTAATTTTCATTCCTCGTAGAAAAATGTGTATACTTCGCGAATCAAAACCTTTCCAGTTAAAATATTAGCTTTTGGCCCAAATGGAAGGGCATAGCTGGGATTCTTCGGTATCTGTTTATGCTCCGCGACGCGCGAGCCTTCCGTAGTGTCACTGATTTCCTCAGAGACAATGAGATTTACAAAATTTCCTAAGTTGTTTATAGCTTTTTCCGCTACTTTCTTGAGGTCAATCGATATTTTGTTCATTACTAAATATATAAATATTAAGTATCGTTAGACTGTATGAAACAGTGGTCAACGCATGTTTCATACAGTTCTCATACAACGACTTTACAGTCGGCACCGACAATTAAAACCTCCCGAAGCTTGGAAGCGCTCAGTTGTTTATGTCACTTTTTAATTTTTATATTGTTAAACCTTGTTAAACCACACTTTGGTAGCACATTTCGTCGAAAATTAAGATTGTTTATCACTTTTTTTGTCAGAATCGAACATTTTCGATTATATTATGTCACTCTGCTGTCATCTATCTATTTATTAACCGCGATGTAAGTTGCTTAACTTCAGCGATATAAGGAGACTATACCACGAACGCCAATAAAGTTTACAAGCAAGCCTTAAGATTTAATAACTAGTAGTTCGCCCCGAACTGAGATCTCGCGCACCGTAGATGGCTTACATTTGGACTTTCTTCTGACTACCCCTATAATTTCAAGTGCTACTACTGCCGAGTATGCCTATTGCGCTAGCTCTTCATAGTAAAAAATACTAGCATGCATGCAATACATAATGTCGTTCTAATTTTTCATTTATTTCATATTTATGAATTCTCGTCGTATTTCTAAAAGTATAGATACCTATGTCCTAGAATTAAAATAATACCTAACTATTTTGGAATGTACAAATAAAGACCTTTCATTTGACACCCCACTCAATATATTTGTTTACTTACTTAACTTTTTTTACCCCAATTGTTTTCATTCTTTATCAAAAATTTTTTTATCATGAAAATAAATCAAGTAGCATCTAAAATCATTACAAACCAAACCGCAACGATGCCACTCTCTTTTTAAGACCGACCAGTCAATGAGCTACGAAGACATCGAAACTCTATGAAACGGGAGCTCTTTCGTAGTTTTTGTTCTTTGGTCGTATTTCAAAAACTATACATCCTAGATTAAAAATAAAAACCATTTTGGAATCTACAAAATAAACCCTTTCGTATGACACCCCACTCAATATATTTGTGTAACTTTCATAATTTTTTACCCCCTTGGAAACCCAATATCTTCACAACCCCTTCATCGATTAAGCTCATATGCTCCACCGTAAATTTCCTTACCACAACCTATTGACCTACCAAGTTTCATGCAGATTGGATGAACGGTTCGACAGTTATGCGCGAACAACAATTCGTGAAACATACAAACATACAAAGCAAAATCGCCCAACTTACCACTAAGATCTTCGCTCGCTTCGCTCGCTCGATCGATTATAGCCGTTGCTATAATACTTACACAAAAGGTTCAATAATAGCTGAGCAGGTTGCACTGCATTTCCTATTAATATTTTAATATTCCCCATTATTATTTTATTACTGTTGTAACTAAACCGGGAAATTAACTCAAATAAAATTTGAAACCCAGATGGCATTCATGAAATATTGTAAACGGGAGGTAGCTAAACTATGTTTTTGGGAAATAATGAGTTAATTTGATTGAGGTTAAAGAGAAATTTACGGAATCCCTAAAGGGATCAAGTACCTAACCGCTCACTAGCGGGATCTAAGACGAATTCCTTGAAATGCTTCCGTTTGCTATCTACACACACAGATTATGAAACCGCTTTCAACGATTACACAGACTTTGCTTAAAGTCAAATCCTTTGAAGCTGCTGTTCCAATTTATGTGTTTGCATTTAGGAGAGTTATTTGCTTATGTATGTAAACTATGTATTTATTCTTCCAAGTTAATCCATATTCATAACAGGTCCATTACTAGCTCGTAGTATACTCACGGTTTTGCATTCTAAAATTTCATTAAATATTTGGCTGAGATTTTGTCGGCCCCTATTCGCCGACAATATCTATGGCAGCTACATCCTTTCCTTATACAGGTCCGATTTATATAGATCCTTATACATTTAGAGGCTCTATGTTATTGGGTTCGCGCGGGTATCGGCTAGCTCTTCCTTTATTATCTGTTGACACTGTATTTGTTCTCTGGCACAACGGACTAAATTATTGTTCTCTCGTTTGTCGGAAACTCTTTTTATGAATTACTTTTGTAACAGGAATTTATTTAAAAAATCCTAACTTTTATGTTTTAAAATCATGTTATCTCAAGGTTTTTTTGTTACTACGATGCAATACATGTGTTTTATACCCAAAAATCATCAATTCGTATGTTGGCAACCTGCATTAAAAACGAAAAACGAAACGTAATTACAACTGTACCCCAAGGCGCGGTATGTTTTCAGATCTGCATGAAATGGATAATACAAGTAGGTACCTATTGAGATTACATATCGAGATTGATCTTTTTATGGTCAATTTCATTTGAATTATTAGTAAAAGAACCTAAAATGTGTGCACAAGGAAAGCCGTAAGAGCCCGCAGGCACCGGCCTTGCGCGACTCCAGTTGCGACAGAGGGTTCTTATTGGAAACACGTATTGGAAAATCTTTATGTTATTATTTACGCAAGCTGGAATTTCGACGCGCTAATACCCGTCGCGTAGTACATTTTATCGAAGTTTTTATTAGAAAATACCATTCATACTCAATATCGTTTAAGGGTATTCGAATGATATCCTATTATCTATCACCTTACAAGATAAACATGTTTTTCTCTTTTTTTTCTGAGAGTATTGTTGTGCAAATCTCGTTAAAACATGACGTTCGCCTTGAAGCGCTCCATGAATGTGAACATGAATTTAATCGTATTTTTGTTTGTTCAACCCACAGATTTTTTTATTATAAAATCTGAGGTGGATGAGTCCTGGACTCATCCACCTCACATTGCAAAAAGGTCACAACATCAGGTCTATATTTTGAAATAATTATTATTATCGAGGACCACTATGATGTAAAGTTATCAACAAAATCAGGTCAAGTCAAATCTGACTTTGACCTGATTTGGTTGATAATTTATGTCATTTATAATAAATGGACCACTGGAATCACTTTAAATCTTCCTATGAGCTAAGTGGTTCTACTCCTGTTCTATCACGACCAATGTCTGAAATAATCAGGGAAACAAACATCGTGTTTGTATTCAAAGGTTTTTGTTTGTACATTGAGTAAGAAAGCTACTTATTTCTTTTCGGTGATCTATCAACCCAAGCTTCAGATAGAATCCTGATAGTAGGAAAACTTATTAAGCGTTCATTTTTTCAAACACATGAAAAATATTGGCAAAAGCCGTTCTGATACCATATTTTGCGTTTTGCAATCATGGCTAGTCCATCGTCGCCGCAATCGGAAATTGCGCTGCGTTTTATCAAAATGTTTCCGAAGCGCTCATACCATGTTTGCATCTGTGCCGCCACCGCTGCATGTTATTTAGCCACGCCTCGTTTGTCTTTGATCTGTTTCCTGTACCAACAAGGCGGCCAATAAGTAACAAAAACATGCTGTAACTGACTTATGTGTGTAGTAGTGTGTTAGGGTAAAAATATAACCCCATTTTTAGTTAACACTATCAATTTAACGAGGCTTTTGAAAATGTTTTTTTTTTCTTTTCAATCTTATTGCAATGAATAGTGATGGCATCAGATTTTGCCCTATAAGTCCATTATGAACAACAGGGTTATTTTAGGGTCCCTTTCAATGCTGCTGAAACTAGTATGGATGAATTTATGAAGACCATTCATCGATTATTTAAAAATCAAATGCTATTTGTTAATTTATTTGATTGCTTATTAAACGTGAATGCTATCAGTATGTTTATTCGATGTAAAGAATTTAACAAAACTGGGGAAAAAATCACAAGTCTTCTAAATCTACTATTTTAAAGGTAATCTACTATTTTAAAAACAAATATACAATAAAGAAAGAAAATCACAAGAATAACTAAACTAAACTGAAAATCTGTGTATTTAGTAGTAGGTAACAGCCTGTACCAGCTAAGCGGGAGCACCGAATCCTTGTAAGAAGCATGTCCACATAAACCCACGTGGACCTAAGTAGATAGGATTTAGCCAACGTACCTCGTGGAAAGCTTACTTGCTTGTGGAACAGAAACACAATACAAGCGTCATTTTGTGCAAGACATGCTCGTAATCGTAATACAAGGTGGTTATGATTCTGATGAAATTGCAAAATTTTGTTATTAAATTCAGTGTTTCAAAGGGTGGACAATGAATGTGAATTGTTATGTGAGTAGAGGTAGGCCTGAGAAAGGATGGAGACTGGAGAGATAGGTACTAAGAGTGGAAGATGATGATGATAATGATTATGAAAAAGTTTATGCTCTTCGCTTTTACGCATTCACATTATATGATTCTATTTTTGCTGTTTCCACTTGAGTAAATTGTAAACGATGACTTATAGGTAGCTTAGTTCCGCCATTCTATTCAGCAGTATTATAATTTCTAAGCGTATGATTCTGTGAAAAGGAGAATTCTACTAAATCAATTTATCTCCAAAATAATCAATTTACTTTGGTAACTTGGAAAAGCCATCAAATCTTATCTTTATGACCGTACCAATTTATTTAAAAGCCTGGAATCATCCACTGTCAGAGTTCTTCAACTTTTGAGAAGTTTTAGTCGTCCGTCTTTGAACTCGGGTTTGAATTTTAACATTAAATAATTGTACGTAGAACTCATCATCATTAAATAGGGTTGATTAGGAACCTTTTTCTTTATTGGCCTTTTTCCAGTAATGAAATGACGCACTATCTACCTTTTTCCAACCTAACATGTTAGTTTATACTTAGTTTGACTTAAGTAATTCGTTAGATTGGTACCAATCCATAAGTATAGGTACTAAGTTTATAATAATATTCACCTTACAAAATATCAGATAAGTACCTTTCTTTTTTGAACTACTAAGGCGATGTCAATAGCCGGATCCACACAGGACGATCCAAAGCGCTCCGATTGAGCGCGGCATGGAGCGCGCTCCACGGAGCGTAAAGTGTAGACGTGCCGCGCGCCATCCATGTGCGCGGCGGAAAGCGCGCGCTCCTCGCCACGTGTGATCCATTTGTTGTCGGCCAGTCAGGATCGCAAAAGATTGCTGTTGGATCGACCTAGAACGATCCACGCTCCACGCATCACGATCTTGGATCGCGGATCGCGGGATCGCCGATCCATTTTGGATCGTCCGGTGTGGATCCGGCTAATGGGTTCGAGAGGGAGTAGTGAGTGAGAGAATGACACGAAGAAACATACATGCATAAAAACAATGCAAGTTACCTCACTGTCAAGATCAAGTATGATGCGCATTTTTTTCTTCGGGGCGAAAGTCGAGATGCCGGTTTTAATTCAGATACTTAATTGGGTACTTATTAAAATTTTGTGAAATCGTACCCAATTTTTCGTTGATGAAAAACAATATAAGCTCTTCATTAAAAACATATTTCCCAAATTGAGCTTTTCTCGCGCGATAGATCCTTTGATCTTTTTTAAAGTTTTACTTGTAGAAACACGAAATGCCTATTCTTTTCTGAATAGGACCGGATAATTATTGAGTCTTGTGCGATACGATGCATACATTTGACTATCAGTTTTAGATTAAATTATGATTATGATCATATAATTTACTTTCAAACATATTCCAAAAACTCATTTTTGTATAATAGGCAATATGCGTCTGATTCAAAAGCGGGTTAAATGTATTTTATTATGAACATTGTTGCTTTAGAGGTATGTGTGTGTAATTATTTTTTAATATTAAACCATTTTCGATTAGAAAATAAATTTTAAAAATTGCAAAAAATAGTAGGAATTTCAAAATACTTGAAAAGGATGTGAAAGGATGTGACGACACGAGTTCATAAGAAAAGTCAAGGACGAGTCAGATATGACGATCCATAGATAAGTTTTTTTTTTAATTTTCACAATTCCTATACTCGAACTTATTGTTGTCACAGATTACTGTTGTACTTAGTATCAATTTGACGTCACACGTCAAAGTTCACAAATTGTTACTACAACAGTAATCTGTGACAACAATAATAATCGTGTTTCAGATGCGTGAAAATGTTGGTAAATTTCAAAAATTATTTTTGTTATAAAATTTTAGTATTTCGGCGCTGGAATTTTTATGACGGTTATTTGACGATATAACCTATCGTATAAAATCATAAAAAAAAATTGTGGGAGTTCCCTATTAACGATCGAGCGAGCGAAGCGAGCACAGCCAGGCGATTTTGCTATATACGTTTGTATGTTTCACTTTTATGTTCTCGTATAACTATCGAACTCTCTTTATAACTCTCGTTTATCCAATCTGCATGAAACTTGGTAGGTCAATATAATAGGTTGTACTATGGAAATTTGCTGTGATATGAGAGTAATCGATGAAAGGGTTGTTTGGATTTTGGGTTCCAAAGGGGCAAAAAAAATTACACAAATACAACGTTAATTCTGGGTCAGTTTAAAGCCAGCACCCACTGCTTTTATTACTAAGGCTGGATTCGACTGGATTAAGTTTTATCAGGAGAGTAAACCGCTGTTTGTTTGAATATTTAGACATTGTAAAGTTGACATCTTATAACCAGGATAATTTGTATGCCCATAATAATGTTCGGTCGCGTTTTTTAAACAATTGTATTTCGAATTAAGTTGGCTAGTAGTTTACTCACGGGTATAAACTTAATCCAGTTTTGTCTAATCCAGCCTTATTCGTATTCGTGTTTTAGGTTTAGTTTTTTAATTTGATAAGTATTTCATAGGAAACTGAATAGTTGAAAAGATTAACAAAACTGAGATAAACACTTGGTCAGGTGTCGTAGGCGCGCAGAGCCAATCACCTCCTAGACTCTACGCCGTAGTCGCTAACTGAGAGAAGCTCTACGCCGTAGCAAACAGCTGTGATGTGACTGTGTGATAGATGTGATGT
Source organism: Camptogramma bilineatum (assembly GCA_958496255.1). Classification (NCBI taxonomy): domain Eukaryota; kingdom Metazoa; phylum Arthropoda; class Insecta; order Lepidoptera; family Geometridae; genus Camptogramma; species Camptogramma bilineatum. Next base: position 7,508,758 of record OY292460.1, read on the forward strand.
GAATGGCCGCGTCCACGGCGGCCGAGTCGAGCTGACAAACGAATAGTACTACTACTAGCTCTCATTTTCGAGTATGTTTCGTGATATTATTAATTGCAAAAAATAGATCTCATATTTATTATTATTATTTTCGATTAAGGTTATCGATATAGATTACGTAGGCACCGGCTTTAAACTGACCAAAAACAAAAAACGGTATATATTGAGTGGGGTACATATGAAAGGACTATTTGTACATTCCAAAATGGTTTTTATTTTTATTCTAAGATTGTATTGTTTTTTAAATACAACGACAAATTACAGTAACCGCTGTGACCTCCCGTTTGTTAGAGTTTCGATGTCTTCGTAGTTCAGGTCAACTAGACATAGACATAGACATAGACATTTCTTTATTCACTACATAAGCAACAACTACATATCAACTAGTCAGTATTAGAAAGAGAGTGCGTTGTGGTTTGGTTTTAGTTTGCTACTTAATCATTTTTTTTATAAAGAATGAAAATAGTTGTCCGGAAACCTAAAAATAAACTAGGTAAGTACCTAATTGAAAATAAAAAAACAGACACGACTTAATGCATTCCTGTAATGAGCTAGCGCCTAGCGCATTAAACATCATTGTGTAGTGAACTCAGCAGAATTAGCACTTAAACGTACCGACAGGGGTAGTCAGAAACAAGTCCAAATCTAGGCTATTAACGCAACGGTGCGTGAGATCTCAGTTTGGGGCGAACTACTAGTATAGTTCGATTTCAAAAATTTCATTCTCATACATTACATAAAATTACATTCAAACTCAAGCGACGTGACTAGATCAAAAAAATACTTTAATTCTTTTCAAATGCGAGTACCTAAATAAGAATTTTATACTAAGTGGAGAAACGTTCATAAAGCGTAGATTTACATGAAGATTTTGTCTTTTACCCACGGCTATACCCAGTGAGGTTATACAGCCTATTAATACCTACTATCAAGATCTTCTATTGTTTATTCCAAGATTTTTTAACGTACACACGGAGAATGCGAGTTTGATTGCTATAGTCTGTATAGTGCGTCTTAATGATGATGATGTTGATGACTTCCTAACTGGTTTCGACCATGCGATTGAATTTCTATGGACAGGCGTATTTAACTCGTTAAATCAGAACATCGTTGCTCTGCCCTTTGTCCTAATGCAATATGTACCAATATGTACAGTCAGCGTCATCAATCGGTATCCCCCTATTGATTTTAACAAGGACCCTTT